>JAUCMO010000463.1:0-2400000 GCA_032399605.1 Melipona beecheii
CTCATCTAAAAGATCTGTCATGTCCGTCAATCACTTCCTTGATTGATAATGACCGTAGAAATCGTTCATGACGACGTTATTTCCTTCTCCGGTGTCCAATCTCAGTTGAAACAATCATCTAAGCTAAGAATTGCATTCGATGTAATGATTTCGGTGTTGAAAATTGAGTTTCAAACGATGTTCGAATGTATTATTCTCATCTAACAGATCTGTCATGTCCGTCAATCACTTCCTGATTGATAATGACCGTAGAAATCGTTCATGACGACGTTATTTCCTTCTCCGGTGTCCAATCTCAGTTGAAACAATCATCTAAGCCAAGATTTGCAGGCGATGTAATGATTTCGGTGTTGAAAATCGAGTTTCAAACGATGTTCGAATGTATTATTCTCATCTAAAAGATCTTTCATGTCCGTCAAACGCTTCCTGATTGATTATGACCGTCGCAATCGTTCATGACGACGTTATTTCCTTCTCCAGAGTCCAATATCAGTTGAAACATCATCGAAACTAAGAATTGCAGGCGTAATAATGATTTCGGCCTACAAAATCGAGTTTTCAAACGTTGTTCGGATGTATTATTCTCTTCTAGCAGATCTGTCATGTCCGTCAATCACTTCCTGATTGATAATGACCGTAGAAATCTTTCAGGACGACTTTATTTCCTTCTCCGGTGTCCAATCTCAGTTGAAACAATCATCTAAGCTAAGAATTGCAGGCGATGTAACAATTTCGGTGTTGAAAATTGAGTTTCCAACGATGTTCGAATGTATTATTCTCATCTAAAGGATCTTTCATGTCCGTCAAACGCTTCCTAATTGATTATGACCGTCGCAATCGTTCATGACGACGTTATTTCCTTCTCCGGAGTCCAATCTCAGTTGAAACATCATTGAAACTAAGAATTGCAGGCGTAATAATGATTTCGGCCTTCAAAATCGCGTTTTCAAACTTTGTGCGGATGTATTATTCTCATCTAAAAGATCTGTCATGTCCGTCAATCACTTCCTGATTGATAATGACCGTAGAAATCGTTCATGACGACGTTATTTCCTTCTCCGGTGTCCAATCTCAGTTGAAACAATCATCGAAACTAAGAATTGCAGGCGTAATAATGATTTCGGCCGGCAAAATCGTGTTTTCAAACGTTGTTCGGGTCTATTACTCTCATCTAACAGATCTGTCATGTCCGTCAATCACTTCCTGATTGATAATGACCGTAGAAATCGTTCATGACGAAGTTATTTCCTTCTCCGGTGTCCAATCTCAGTTGAAACAATCATCTAAGCTAAGAATTGCAGGCGATGTAATGATTTCGGCCTACAAAATCGAGTTTTCAAACGTTGTTCGGATGTATTATTCTCATCTAACAGATCTTTCATGTCCGTCAAACGTTTCCTGATAGATTATGACCGTCGCATTCGTTCATGGCGACGTTATTTCCTTCTGCGAAGTCCAATCTCAGTTGAAACAATCATCGAAACCAAGAATTGCAGGCGTTATAATGATTTCGGCCTTCAAAATCGCGTTTTCAAACGTTGTTCGGATGTATTATTCTCATCTAAAAGATCTGTCATGTACGTCAATCACTTCCTGATTGATAATGACCGTAGAAATCGTTCATGACGACGTTATTTCCTTCTCCGGTGTCCAATCTCAGTTGAAACATTCATCTAAGCTAAGAGTTGCCGGCGATGTAATGATTTCGGTGTTGAAAATTGAGTTTCAAACGATGTTCGAATGTATTATTCTCATCTAAAAGATATTTCATGTCCGTCAAACGCTTCCTGATTGATTATGACCGTCTCAATCGTTCATGACGACGTTATTTCCTTCTCCGGAGTCCAATCTCAGTCGAAACATTCATCGAAACTAAGTATTGCAGGCGTAATAATGATTTCGGCCTTCAAAATCGAATTTTCAAACCTTGTTCGGATCTATTATTCTCATCTAACAGATCTGTCATGTCCGTCAATCACTTCCTGATTGATAATGACCGTAGAAATCGTTCATGACGACGTTGTTTCCTTCTCCGGAGTTCAATCTCAGTTGAAACACACTTCGAAACAAAGAATTGCAGTTGATTTAATGATTTCGGAGCTCAAAATTGAGTTTTCAAACGTTGTTCGAAAGTATTATTCTTATCTAATAGATCTTTCAGGTCCGACAATGATTGCTGCGTGAATTAACGATAACGGATTGATTTTCTGAATTGAATGATCCATTGGAAGTGACAGATACATTCGAACAGTGACTGCGAAACTCATGCTTCAACAGTTAAATCATCATCTCTTTCGCAACTGTTAGTTTTGAATGTTGTTTCAATTGTCATTGGTCTTAGGAGAATGATCTGAAGTCGCCAGGAATGATTGCTGCGTGAATTAACGATCACGAAATGATTTTCTGAATTGGAAGATGCATTTGAAGAGACAGATACATTCGAACAACGACTGCGAAACTCATGGTTCAACTGTAAAATCATCATATTTTTCGAAACTGTTAGTTTCGAAAGTTGATTCAATTGTTATTTATATTAGGAGTATGATCTGATGTCTACAGGAATTATTGCTGCGTGAATTAATGAGCACGAAAGGATTGTCTCAATTGAAAGATGTATTAGAACAGACAGATACATTCGAACAGTGTCTCCGAAACTCATGTTTCTACCGTGAAATCACTAAATTTCTGGCAATTGTAAGTCTCGATGTTTGTTTCAACAGTGATTGGTCTTCGGTGAACGATCTGAAGTCGACGGGAGTTGTTGTTGCGTGAATTAACGATCACAAAATGATTTTCTGAACAGAAATGTCCATTACAAGAGACCGAAACATTCGAACGGTGACTGCGAAACACGTGCTTCAACTGTTAAATAATCATATTTTTCGCAACTGTTAGTTTCGAAAGTTGTTTAAATTTAGATTGGTCTTAGGAGAATGCTCTGAAGTCGACAGGAATGATTGCTGCATGAATTAAGGATCACGAAATGATTGTCTGAATTGAAAGATGTATTAGAAGAGTCAGATACATTCAAACAGTGACTGCGAAACAAATGCTTCAACTGTTAAATCATCATATCTTTCGCAACTGTTAGTTCCGAAAGTTGTTTCAAATGTGATTGGTCTTAGAAGAATGACCTGAAGTCGACAGGAATGATTGCTGCGTGAATTAACGATCACGTAATGATTGTCTGAATTGAAAGATGTAATAGAAGAGACAGATACATTCGTACAGTGACTGCGAAACACACGCTTCAACTGTTAAATCATCATATCTTTCGCAACTGTTAGTTTTGAAAGTTGTTTCAATCGTGATTGGTCATAGGAGAATGATCTGAAGCCGACAGGAGTGATTGTTGCGTGATTTAACGATCACGAAATGATTGTCTGAATTGAAAGATGTAATAGAAGGGACAGATACATTCGAACAGTGACAGCGAAACACATGTTTCAACTGTTAAATCATTCTATTTCCTGCAACGGTTAGTTTCAATGATTGTTTTGATAGTGATTTGACTTTAGTGAATGATCTGAAGTCGACAGGAATGGATTCTGCGTGAATTAACGATCACATAAAGATTGTCTGAAGTGAAAGATCTGTAACAAGAGACCGATACATTCGAACAATGATTGCGAAACTCATGTTTCATCTGTTAAATCATTATATTTCTTGCAAATGTTAGTTACGATGATTGTTTCAATAGAGAATGGACTTCGGTGATTGATCTGAAGTCGACGGGAGTGGCTGCTGCATGAATTAGCTATCACGAAATGATTATCTGAACTGAAGGATCTATTAGAAGAGACCGATACATTCGATCAGTGACTGCGAAACTCATGATTCAACGGTGAAATCATTAAATTTCTGGCAACTGTTAGTCTCGATGATTGTTTCAACAGTGATTGGACTTCGGTGAATGATCTGAAGTCGGCAGGCTTGGTTGCTGCCTGAATTAACGATCACGAAATGATTGTCTGAACTGAAAGTTCTATTATAAGAGACCGACACATTCGAACAGTGACTGCAATACTCATGTTTCAACTGAGAGTCCAATCACTATTGAAACAAACATAGGAACTAACATCTGCAAGATATATAATGATTAATCAGTTGAAACATGAGTTTCGCTGTCAGTTTTCGAATGTGTCGGTCTCTTCTAGTATACCTTTCAGTTCATACGGTCATTGCGTGATCGTCATTTCTCGCAGCATCCTTTCTCGTCGACTTCAGATCATTCAATGATGTCCAATCACTACTGTAACAATCATCGATATTAGTAGTTGCAAGAAATTAATCATTTAACAGTGGAAACTTGAGTATCGCAGTCAATGTTCGAATGTATCGGTCTCTTCTAGTAGATATTTCAGTTCACACAATCATTTCGTGATCGTTAATTCACGCTGCAACCGTTTCTGGCAACTACAGTTCTTTCACCGAAGTTCAGTCATTAATGAAACAACAATAGTAACTAACATTTGGAAGAAATATCATTTAACGGTTGAAACATGAGTTTCGACGTCACTGTTCGAATGTGTCGAACTATTCTAATAGATCTTTCATTTCAGACAATCATTGCGTAATCATTAATTCGCGCTGCAACCTTTCCCGCAGACTTCAGAACATTCACCGAAGTCAAATCACTATTGAAACAAACATCGAAACAAGGATTGGCAAGAAATATATTGATTTAACTGTTGCAACATGAGTTACGCTACCATTGTTCGAATATATCGGTCTCTTCTAATATATCTTTCAGTTCAGACAATCATTGCCTGATCGGTAATTCAAACAGCAACCCATCCCGTCGACTCGATATCATTCAAGGAAGTCCAATCACTATTGAAACAATCATCAAACCTAGCAGTGCGAGAAATATAATGATTTCTCTGTAGAAGCATGAGTTTCGGAATCATTGCTCGAATGCATTTGTCTCTTCTAATAGATCTTGCAGTTCAGACCATCATTTCGTGATCGTTAATTCACACAGAAGCCATTCTTATTGACTTCATATCATTCACCGAAGTCCAATCACTATTGAAACAATCATCGAAACTTAGAGTTGCAAGAAATATAATGATTTAACTGTTGAAATATGAGTTTCGCTGTTACTGTTCAAATGTGTCGGTCTCTTCTAATAGATCTTTCAGTTCAGACAAACATTGTGTCATTGTTAATTCACGAATGAACTGTTCCCGCCGACTTCAGATCATTCAAAGAATTACGATCACTATTAATGCAATCATCAGACCTAACAAGGAATATATAAATATGACAGTAGAAACATGAGTTTCGCAATCATTGTACAAATGTATCGGTCTCTACTAGTAGATCATTCAGCTCAGAAAATCATTTCGTGATAGTTAATTCACGCAGCAAATATTCAAGTCTACTTAAAATCATTCACCGAAGTCCAATCACTATTAAAACAATCATCGAACCTAACAGTTGCAAGAAAAACTTAATGATTCAACAATTGATACATGAGATTCGCAGTCACTGTCCGAATGTATCTGTCTCTTCTAAGAGACCTTTCAGTTCAGACAATCATTTCGTGATCGCTAATTCACGCAGCAACCATTCCGGGAAACTACAGATCATTCACGAAAGTTCAATCACTATTGAAACAATCATAGAAACTAACAGTTGCAAGAAATATAATGATTGAACGGTCGAAACATGAATTTCGCAGTCACTGTTCGAATATATGGGGCTTTTTCTAATAGACTTTCAGTATAGACTAACATTTCGTGATCGATAATTCACGCAGCAGACATTCTTGTTGCCTTCAGTTCATTCAAAGAAGTCCAATGTCTATTGAAACAATCACCAAAACTAACATTTGAATGGAATATAATGATTTAAAAGCTGACACATGAGTTTCGCAGTCACTGTTCGAATGTATGTGTCTCTTCTCATAGATGTTTCAGTTCAGACAATCATTTTGTTATCGTTAATTCACGCAGCATTCATTCCTGTCGACTTTAGATCAATCACCGAAGTCCGAACACAATCGAAACAATCATCGAAAACTTCATTTGAGAGCGATATACTGATTTAACATTTGAAACTTTAATTTCGCTGGCCTAGTTCGAATGTATCAGTCTCTTAAATAGTTCTTTCAATTCCGATAATCATTTCGTGATTGATATTGATCGCAGTAACCGTTCCTGTCGACTTCTGTTAATTCACCGATGTCCATTCGCAATTGAAACAATCATCGGAACCCTCAATTGCGAGCGATCTAATGGTTTAACAGTTGAAACTTGAGTTTCGCAGTCCTACTTTGAATGTATCAAACCCTTAAAAGATCTTTCAGTTCCGATAATCATTTAGTGATTGATAATGAACGCAGCAATCGTTCCTGTCGACATCTGCTCATTCACCGATGGCGAATCACAATCGAAACAGTCATCGAATCCCTCAATTTCGAGCGATATAATGATTTAACAGTTGAAACCTTAGTTTCGCAGGCCTTGTTCGATGGTATCAGTCCCTTCCTATAGATCTTTCAGTTAAAGGAATCTTTTCGTGATTGATAATGATCGCAGTAACCGTTCCTTTCGATTTGTGTTCATTCACCGATGTCCAATCACAATTGAAACAATCATCGAAACCCTCAATTGCGAGCGATATAATGATTTAACAGTTGAAACTTGAATTTTGCAATCCTAGTTCGAATGTATCAGTCTCTTCCAATAGATCTTTCAGTTCAAAGAATCATTTCGCTATTGATAATGAACTCAGCAATCGTTCCTGTCGACTTCTGTTTATTCACCGAAGTCCAATCACAATTGATACAATCATCGAAACCCACAATTGCCAGCGATATAATGATTTAACAGTTGAAACTTGAGTTTCGCAGACCTACTTCGAATTTATCAGACCCTTGAAAAAACTTGCAGTTCCGATGATCATTTAGTGATTGATTATGAACGCAGGAATTGTTCCTGTCGACATGTGTTCATTCACCGATGGCCAATCCCAAACGAGACAGTCACCGAAACCCTCAATTGCGAGCGATATGATTTAACAGTTGAAACCTTAGTTTCGCAGGACTAGTTCGAATGTGTCAGTCTCTGCCTATAGATCTTTCAGTTAAAAGAATTTTTTCGTGATTGATAGTGATGGCAGTAACCGTTCCTTTCGACTTCTGTTCATTCACCGATGTCCACACATAATTGAAACATTCATCGAAACCCTCAATTGCGAGCGATGTAATGACTTAAAAGTTGGAACTTGAGTTTCGCAGGCCTAGTTCGAATGTATCATTCTCTTTCAATAGTTCTTTCAGTTAAAAGAATCATTTCGTAATTGATAACGATCGCAGCAATCGTTCCTGTCGACTTCTGTTCATTCACCGAAGTCCAATCACTGTTGAAACAATCATCGAGACTAACAGTTGCCAGAAATTTAATGATTTTACTGTTGAAACATGAGTTTCGCAGTCACTGATCGAATGTATCGGTCTCTTCTAATAGATCTTTCAGTTCAGATAATCATATCGTGATCGTTAATTCACGCAGCAACCACTCCCATCGATTTCAGATCAATCACCGAAGTCCAATCACTATTGAAACAATCATCGAAACTAACAGTTGCAAGAAATATAATGATTTAACAGTTGAGACATGAGTTTCGCAGTCACTGTTCGAATTTATCTGTCTCTTCTAATACATCTTTCAATTCAGACAATCATTTCGTGATCGTTAATTCACGCAGCAATCATTCCTGTCGACTTCAGATCATTATCCTAAGACCAATCACAATTGAAACAACTTTCGAAACTAACAGTTGCGAAAAATATGATGATTTAACTGTTGAAGCATGAGTTTCGCAATCACTGTTCGAATGTGTCGGTCTCTTCTAATAGACATTTCTGTTCAGACAATCATTTCGTGATGGTTAATTCTCGCAGCAACCACTCCTGCCGACTTCAGATCATTCACCGAAGTCCAATCACTGTTGAAACAATCTTCGAGACTAACAGTTGCCAGAAATTTAATGATTTCACCGTTGAAACATGAGTTTCGCAGTCACTGTTCGAATGTATCGGTCTCTTCTAATAGATCTTCCAGTTCAGATAATCATTTCGTGATGGTTAATTCACGCAGCAACCACTCCCGTCGACTTCAGATCAATCACCGAAGTCCAATCACTATTGAAACAATCATCGAAACTAACAGTTGCAAGAAATATAATGATTTAACAGTTGAAACTTGAGTTTCGCAGGCTTAGTTCGAATGTATCAGTCCCTTCCAATAGATCTTTCAGTTAAAAGAATCATTTCGTGATTGATAATGTTTCTTCTGCGGTGTACGTTCGCGGAGGTTCATTCGCTAGTTGAATCATTGCGGTCGGTTTGTTTTCACAAATAAACTGTAATATTATTTTCAATTGTATAATATCCGGTAATTTTAATTTGTATACACCAAAGAAATCGTCTAGTCATTTGTGTCCTTTAGTCTGTCTAACTGTCGTAGCCAATTTAATATATTGAAAGGTCCCAGCAAGTTATAATCCAATTGCGGTGGTTCGCTTCTAATTTTATTGGTATTTTCCGAACGTTAATTCTGATTTTCCATTCGTTGAATTCATTCTCAATATCCCGAATTAAAATTTTGCTAGTACATTGTTCATCCGATGTTACGGTCGCGGGATGCAAGCGCGAGAGTGCTTCCGCGACCTGATTTTGTTTTCCTCTTTTATAACAAATTTCGTAATCGTATTCTTCTAATCGGAGTCTCCATCTCATTAGCCGGGATGATGGATCCTTAGCGTTATGTACCATTTTAAAGCTTGGTGGTCTGTTTCGATAATAAATTTGCGTCCTAATAATTATTGTCTTAATCTCTTAATACTCCAGATTATAGCCAATAATTCTTTTTCCGTGGTCGTATAATTTCGTTCTGCCGAATTGAGTGAGAATATTCGCGAAATAAAGCAACAGGGATGTCCCTCTTGCGAAAGTGCAGCGCCAATGCCATCGTTACTGGCGTCGGTAGTCAGTGTAAAAATTTTATTAAAATTTGGATAAGAAAGTACCGGTGGATTACATAGTTTTTCTTTCAGCAAATTAAATGAATTCTGTTGTTCCGTATTCCATTAAATTAAAATTTACATTTTTCTTTGTCAGTTCTGTCAAGAGTTTGGATAATTTTGCAAAATTTTTTATAAATTTTTGGTAATAGCCAGCCAATCCAAGGAAGAACTTCACTTGCGTAAATATTCAAGTTCCGGTTTCAAAAATTCACATTTATCGACTTGTAATTTTCATCCCGTATCTCTTAATCTTTGAAATAATTTTGCAAGGTTTTGGTTATGTTCCTCAATGATATTACCGAATATTATGATATCGTCTAAATAAACAAAACAGTTTTTGCCAATTAATCCGCGTAGCGCTGTGTCAATCATTCTTTGGAAGGTGGCTGGTGCGTTCTTAAGCCCAAATGGCATCCTATTAAAATGGAAATGTCCGTCTGTCGTGGAAAAAGCCGTATATTTTTTACTATTGTCGTCCATTGGTATCTGATGAAACCCGGAAGATAAATCCAATGCAGAAAAAAATTTAGCGTTTCCCAAATGAGCCAAAATATCGTCCTGATTCGGTAGTGGGTATGCGTCCTGTTCAGTCACTTCATTTAATTTCCTGCAATCCACTACGACTCTCCATTTTTGTTTTCCCGATGAGTCCAATTTTTAGGCACCACCCAGATTGAAGCATTGTAAGTACTTGATTCTATTATATTTTTTTTTAACATTTCTTGAATTTGATTTTGAATTTCAATTTTATGGCATTCAGGCGGCCTATATGACTTTACATTAATCGGTCTATTAGTTTTTGGTTCAATAATATGTGAAGTTAAATTAGTGCACGGTAACGGATCAGTTTCTAAACTAAATATGTCGTTATAAGCACAAATTAATTTTTTATTCGCTTTGGCATGCTGCGATTCGAGGCAGTTAAGTTTTAATTTTTCTAAAAGTTTGCCAATTCTTAAATTTTTCTCAAATGAAATCTGATTAGTTAATTTGGTATGTTGCTTACCGTTATTAATGAAACAAACTCGAATATATTCATTTCCAATTTTGGTATAAACTATTTTGTGCGAATTTCCTGATATTTCTTCTACTGTGTAAATATATAACATCATTATCAATTTGCAATATATTATTAGTGATTATATATTTATGTTGTTTTAAAAAATTTAGTCCAATTATACCGTTTTCTAACAAAGGAAAATCGTTCGGTGTTATAAAAAAATTTGTTTTTTGCCATGTACTGTAAATGTGGTTGAGTAATTTAGTGTGTGTTTATCGTTGCCTAATCTAATTGTATGTGGTTCTTTTAATTTAATTTTGCTTGTACAAAACCCATCCTTGATGAAGTTTACTCCGGCTCGGGTATCTAAGAGCAATCTTCCTCGTCGTAACATCCCAGATAACATGCATTTAACGTGCTGCAGTTTCCCTGGTGTATAATGGATTCTGGTACTTTTACTTCCATTGTCCTTTGTTCTTCTGTTGCCAATTGCTTTGCTGATTCGTCTTCGGTTGTCGGTTCGTTGTCGATCTGTTGTCCTATTATCTGATTTACTCTCTCCGGTAGAATTTTGCCGTGCTGAGATCTTGGAAAATTTTGCTTTAACAAATAACAATTATTCCGTGTGTGTCCTAATTTTTGACAATTTTCGTATTTCGGTGGGATTTGTGAATTTCGATTCGAATTAAAAGATTTTCTGAACTTTTGATTACATGGATTCGGTTTGTTATCGGTTTTTCGCGTCGGTATATTGAAGTTACGATAATTTAATTTTCTGTTTGCCATCTCTTGAATCCAAATGTCCGTATCTATTGCCCTTTGTTGCGCGTCAAGTAAACTATTCTGTTGCATAGCCACTATACAATATGCCAAATCAGGTCTTAAGTTGTGAATATAGAATTTAATTGCTTCCGCATTTTCTTGTTCCAAAGCTAAATTTCTCGCGATAGGGTTATTGTGTAAGCTTGAATTGCATACTCTAATTCATTCAAAGCTTGCCGGAATCTATTGGAATATGACTGAACGGTTTCGTTTGTGTTTTGCCGAATGTTTTGCATCCTATTTCGACTGCCGCTTACTGTATTTGGTATTGAGACTTGTGTTCTTAATGCCGAAAATAATTCATAGTATGAGGTTATTGTGCAAAATCTAATACTTTGTTTAGCGCGATCAGTAATTTTTTCAGCGATAATCATTCGTAATAAAATAATTTCGTCGTTAACTCGCGTTCTAGCCAATTTCACCGATTTAATGAATTCTTCAACTTCAATATCATTTATTCCATTTAAATTTTCGATCATTCGCAGAGCGTCTGTAGCTTTTAATGTCGAATCTTCGCGTGTAAGTTTTTTCTTCTGTGTATGAGCCCTCTGTATATGTGTGTGTCTTCGTGTTAGGTTTTCCGAACATTGAGTCGTTTCATCGTCCGTTATTTCGAAAGCCGAGTCGGTATAAATCGTTTCCGTATATGCATAAGTTCTCAACTCATGCGCCAAATTTTTGAATTGATTTATTTGTTTTTCATGTGCGAGCTTTATTTTCCGCATCGCTTTACTAAGATTCTTGAGCATCTGCTCGTGAGAATCAGTTTTTTCAAACATTTTTTTAAAATTTTCATCGTAAATTGAGTTTCTCTCGTTTATTTTATTCATTTGCTTTGTTAGTATTTCAAAACTATTCGTGATAGATTCATTTAATTTTTGGAATTCTGATTGAGTTGCCATTTTAAATTTTGATTTTAATATATTTCGTTATAATAGATTTACTCTCTCCTTACCCTTTTATCTTAACAATAGTGGATGCCGTAGCCCGAGGGTAGAAGATTTCGTTGTCCAAAGGATACCGTAGCGGAAATGCCGTAGCAAAATCTCGTGTCCTAAGGATTGCCGTAGCTCGAAATTGCCTCGTTTTTACCCAAATTGCGAAGATCTTGAATCGGTGGTCTTCTGCGGAGGTGGCACAAAGTCCCCTGGATTTGAAGCTCCGTAGATCTCTTCAAATTTTCCCAGTTTTCCTCGCTGATTTTCACCAATCCGTACTGCTGATTCTCCGGTGATTGTTCACCAACTTGCTTGGCGCAGTTCTGGACCAATCACCAGTTTATCGGGCACAATCGTTCACTTATTTGTCACGGAAAGATAGTTATTTGTCACCATCTTTCACTATTTCACGTATTCTGGCATAATCCTAAACGATTGCCAGTTATTTATCACGATCACTATCGTTATTTCACGATCACGTATCGATATCCTGGCAGGATCGCCAGTTATTTGTCACGCCGGGGATTTCTTCAGCGCAAAAAATAAAAATGTCGCTGAGTGCACCTTCTATATGTCCCGGTATCGAAGACTGTTCTTATAGTTCTACGGTCGTTTGCGCGCGTGATTTAAATGGTGCTTTAAATAATTTAGAAATGAAATGTCTTTAATTTGAATGTCTTTATATTAAAATGTCTTTATGGTCCTATTGATCGTCAGTCAACGTTTCCCGTGGGAAACGGACAATAAATATTAATTGATGCACAACGGTTCTTAACGCTTTTATACGCGCAAACTGCGTGACAAATAAGAGTAGAACTTTTCTCGATATTTAATGAACGTAAACTTTGAAAAATAACGCACGAAACTTTTAACTTGCCCGGGGTGGGAAAGGTTTAACGAAATAAAATGTACTAGATGTTTTCTCGTCAAAGATTTTAAAGCAACTTTTTTATTGAGGGCTCGGCAAGAGCTTTTATAACGTCGGATATCTATTGTTCTTTATCGGCTGGTTTATTATTTAGAATTTCTTTAGGATGATATAGAATTTATCTGGTTATAACTGGTTTGGCCGGAAGTCGTGGAGATAATTAGCCTGTTCACAAAATGATAACTTGGAATAAAAAATAAAATATTCTAGCTTCAATCAAATGCACGAAATTCATGAGGAATTCTTAAAAAAACACGAAAATATTCATATACTAATTATGAGCTTTTAAAATTAGCTGTACGATATTTTTTCACTATCTTATTGAATTTTAAATATTAAGATTGAACAACAAAAATTCAAAAAATCCTAACATTTAATCGCGTAGTTCGAATTTAATAAAGGAAGGCAAAAAAATTGTAGAATAGATTTTAAAGACTCATTATAAAGGGGAGACTCTAGTCAAGACAAAGGAGACTCTAGACAAAATTATAATAAATCTGATGACAAAAAAAATGTTTCCAGCAATTTTGGAACAATTTGAATTTTTACAATTTTCAACAAGAAAAATATCATTAATTTCCCACCTACTACATAGAATAAAATTATCTCTCAGAAAACGAATTTAGAACTGCAAAAAGAAATGCTTTATATTTGAAAATGAGATCAAATGAATTTTTCTATATTTTTTTTCATAAAATAATGACAATTTAAAAATCGACAATTTTTCATCCAAAATGTGATTACATTTGTTTACCAATATATAATCTTTTACTAACAATAAGTGTTAAAATTCATATTCAAATCTTTCCGTCAAGATATTTAATCTACGTTATCCTTAGAGGTTTTCTGTTATCAAGAACCGGTAAAAGTAAAAAAAACTTACCACCTACTGAGCGTGCAAAAACATTGATTAAATGTAAGTTAGTCAATGTCACAACAATTGTACTGACTAGAATTGAATTTTAGCAGATTTAAATTCAAGCTAAAAATGCAAGTTTTAAAAAATTTTGAAAAAATTTTGACACAACACAAACACAAATCTAACAGCTGTTGACTTTAATTTTTCCCTAAGAATTTGTGAATGATACTTCTTTTAGAATGATTTTTCTAGATAATACTTTCTTCTTTACAGATGAGATATGCTTTTTTCCGCCATGCTCCTCACTTAAAAATCGATCATGAGAAATATCGATTATTTCGAGAATCGTACGAAGTGTATTGCGTATTTCAACGTTGACAATGTAATCGCTAATTTAAACCCAATACACGCGCATTTCACACAGAATGTTAACTGGGAATAAAAAATAAAAAAACTCTGGTCTAAATCAAATACATAAAATTTATGAGAAATTCTTCAAAAAAAACGAAAATATGCATAGATGAAAAATTTGGTAGTGGGTAGTAAAATATTTTTTCATATTTAAGAAATTTTACTCCCCATTATATTTAATAACAAATACTTGTTTCTTATTTATATAGATGATATAAAAAATAAACATGTATAACATTTTTACTCTGCATTTTTTGGCAATAGCTTGCATGTTTCATTAAGATGTACATTAATGAAATATATATTAATATTATTTATTCATTTAATAAAATAAGGAATTAAGCTGATCTTTTTTTTTAGTTCATTAATATGATATTTTCTTTTAAATTTTTGCCATAAAAATTGAATAAAATATAGATTATACCTAAAATTTAAAAATGTTAATTAAATTCACATGTAATGGAAAAAAATTCTTTAAAATTTTTTTTATAGTTTTGTATGTCATATGAAGATCCTGAAAAATAATAAGATCTGTTTTGACTTTTAATATAACATTTATATTAAAACGTAACATAATTTACTGCTCCCCAAAACAACAAATAAGAAAAGCTAATACTTTACAATTTATTTATAACGAAGCTAATCGATCAGTATTACGATTTAGTAACTTTGTTTTCACATAAAACTTTAAAACATCGTGTATTTACATGATCGCTGGTGTATTTATACATTACGTTATGTTTACAAAATAATTATTAGGAATACCCGCAATTTCTTGCTTTTTTGCATTAATTTGTTGCTCCAAAAGCTGTTTGAATTATAAATAATGATTTTAATAAGTGCAGGAAATCGAAAGTTTCACTAATTTCTATTCTCCATGCCAATGTCTATCTTTCTATCAATGTTAATGTTATCTTGATCCACAGCTATATTTGATCATAATTACATTTTTTCTTTTATTAATAATTTTACAGTTGTGATTTATGTCATCTTAAAGAGCAATTATATACATTAATTCACGTTATAAACATAAGTTATTATACATTTATACCTATATGTTCAGTTATATAGTAAATAATATTTTGAGCAGATTTTCTATTCAAGAAGAATGTAATAAATTATGGAAGATGGTATCCAACTTTTATTAAGTATTCTTTTTGAATAACAAACAATATGTTTTTCGAAAAAAAAACAATAATTTGATGCAGATATAAAATCCTAATAATTTTTCATGCCAATTAACAATAAATAATCCTCATTATCTTCAGTAGATTGAAAACATTTTTTTTACAAAGGAAGAATCGAGACCATATAGTCTTCTTTGACAGGTATTCTTCCCACGTTTAAAATGATATTAAATTATGCTATTAATTAGCATTGGTACTCTTACGATTGTTATATTTCACTGATTAAATTATGCTATTAATTAGCATTGGTACTCTCACGATTGTTATATACTGATAAGTATGTAAATTCATTCTTTTATGTAATGATAACACGCATTAAAAATTTTAATTATATCTAGAAAAAAATATAAAATTTAATACTTTTTTTTTCATAGAAGCGAATCGTGCTATTTCTAGCAACAAAATCAATTAATTCGATGTGATATTGTCATAGAGGAATTTTCATTATTCGGTAAATGAATTTCGTATGAATCATTATTTGGTAAATGAATTTCGTATGAATATGATATTATAAAACAAAAAATATTCTAGAAAACAAGAACAATCCAATAGAGTTCCCAATTCTAATATACATATTACAACTACTCCTAAAAATCATTTTATTTACACTTATGATTGGCTAGTGACAATATCGATAAGGTCATATGTGCACTATAGAGCGAAGTAAATGTTATCGTTAGTCTCTTTACATTCTTTTGTTGTATCTCTCGTTTGCAAAATGTGTCTGGGCACTTAGTCATCATCTGGACAAAGATCATAATGTCGCTCGTATATTATTTATTGTTAGATATCGTCTTATGAATATGATGAACTTCTCGTTATAGTACGTGTAAATTTATAAAAATAATATCCTACTGGTCTTTTTACGATTTCTCTTTCTTTCTTTTTTCTTTTTTGTTTCTCATAAAATTTCTATATCGTTAACAATACCGCAAATATAAACATTTGAAACTTTTATGTTACAAACATACAAGTTTAAATATAGAACTATAAGTATCATTATCAACAATCGGTCGAACACATTCATCACGAGTGAGTTTAACGTGAATATCGCAATCATCTGCATGTTTGTTCGTTATTTTTTTTTTTTTCTTTTTTCCCTACAACCAGTACAACCTGTCATATTAACGGCACATTATTTTTTCAATTGAATTAATCGACCTCTTTTGTAACCAACGTTAATTCTTCAATGACTACCAGATTTCTTCTTAAGATGTTCCGTCGTATGTTTTACATTCATTCGTTCAGAGTTCTATCTTGTCTTGTTTTTGCTATCGCTATCTTGCTATCGCTACTTCATGCGATTCAATACTAAATCGCAGACCACTTGCAGCCCTTTTTGATACGGACTCTCGGCTAAAGACTGTGCAAGTTTCATGGCCTCGATGCAGTGTTTCCGTGCTAAAAATTTCGTCTGATCAAGACCTTGCGACTTGTGCACTAGCTCAAACGCTTTCTCCACGTCTCCTGGCTCTTGAAATCGACGCATGATCATCGCGTTCAATTCTGGATACTGTAACACAGAAAACGAGGAGGGACTGTTTGTTAAAAATTAAAAGGACACATCGTAATATTTTCTCAAACTATATAGCATGTTTCCCCTAACTATTAGCTACAAGTTTTCTTCTATATGAATCAATATGAAAAAGTCAAATCAAATGAAAATTATTTCTTAAAAAAAAATATTATAGACTATATTTTTATATTATAAATACAAAAAAATACATATATATTCTTTAATTAGATTATAAATATTACTATAATATAAATATTAATATATTATAAAATAATAAAATATTGTTATATTATAAATTATCACTTCCTTACCCGTTCACAGGCGAAAAGTACTGGAGCAGTTGCAAGACCTAATTTCAAATCTGCTGCAGTAGGTTTGCCCATTGTTGACAAAGTCGAGACGAAATCCAAAAGATCATCCACTAATTGAAACGCTAAACCGATGTTCTTTCCGTACTGGAAGGCTAATTCAGCCAATTGCTCATCAGCATCCGCTAACATAGTCACCTACAATTAATATATCCATTTATTGTTTGTTTCATTTATGTGCTTCACATATCCATTCATTATATTTAGATGCTTATTATATTTTGAATGTATTATGATGAAAAGGATTTGAATATCATGATCAACATCAGTTATATTTACCGCTTTTAAGGAATTAGCAACTAAGCTGGCTGTCTTGCGATATGTTTTCGTAAGGTAATGTGCGAATCTCTCGTTCTCGGTCTCCTTCGAGCCAAGTTGCATAAATTCACCCTGCACCAGGTCCGTCACGACCTGGAAAGCACCTAGACTTGTCAATACTTATCATCAGGATTATATCAGGATTCTAGAATATGTATGTCGATACTTTTACGCATCCGTTCAAACATTAATTACATTAATTAGCAATATGCAAATAACAAACGTCTTTCTTTTTATTGAAATTAATAAAACGTTTTATATATAATATTCTGTAAAATATCCATTATATAATTTATGAATTTTACCTGACTGAGCGTGAGGGTAACATTGTCATTTCGCAGTTGAGCTATCATAATTGAGGCGACTGCCAGAATGTAATCTCCCGTCATAGTCACCTGAAAACCAAACAAAGTTTGAAATTTACATTTAAAAATCAAAAGTTTCAAAAATTTCTATTTATTAAACATGTATTTTTAAATATCATCCGAATGAAAACGGGCATTTATTTCACAAAGAGTGAAAATACGATATGAAAGATTTGTTTATAATTAAGTGGAAAGCGATGGGAAGCGATAATTATAAATTATAACAGTCCTATATTTTCTCATAGAAAGTAATCTTGACATTTTAATAATCGAAACTGATTAAAGAAGCGTATATAACGAAGTCAATTGATGATAAAATCGAGAATTTTCGAAGAGCATACTCAATAATCATTAAACTATGGATGTTTATTTTTGCTTTTTAATTACATTTTTATTATGTCATTTCATGTTCATGTTATAACACAAAATTCCAAAAGTCAGAATGCCTATAAACGTGCAAAAATACAATATTCAAAGTAAAACACTTGCTATGCTATTTAAGGAATGAAACAAATTTCCATTTAGATTTTATTTCTTTAATTATATCCATATATTTTATATATTCATAAATATTAAATAATAATATTAAAAAAAAAATCTAAAATGAAAACGTCAAGATTAATTCTCGAAAGAATTCAACGAGAGAGATTTTATCATTTAACCTCTATTTTATTAAGTGCGATAGACAGATTGTACACCGCCTTTCGTACATTGTAAAAGTTAAGAAAGATGAAACGGCCATGCACGATTAAGGAACGCATTTCCTTTCACTGAACATCTTTTGAAATAGAAACAGAAAAGTTGGAGCGTGCAAATGTTTAATATCGAAGGATGACACATACGTTTGCCTTCGTAATAGTTCCCTCCCTCGTTTCTTTATTTTTCTTCTTTTAAATAGCATATAAAAAAAATTCCATCAAAAGATCAATAAGGAGTAATTGCGAATTAATTTATCACAATTACGATCTTTATCCTTATTTGATTTTGTCCGAGGAACTCGATGATATTCAGCAATCGAGATTGCTGAGCAATCCGAGAAGAGACCACTTTCTTTTATTCGCTTTGGACA
Organism: Melipona beecheii; assembly: GCA_032399605.1. Classification (NCBI taxonomy): domain Eukaryota; kingdom Metazoa; phylum Arthropoda; class Insecta; order Hymenoptera; family Apidae; genus Melipona; species Melipona beecheii. The sequence continues at coordinate 18,818 of JAUCMO010000463.1, forward strand.
CACACACATGGACACAGTTTCGGCCTACGATTAAGGTAAAAGCGTACATAGAAAGCGTAAAATAGGTAAATGTAATGAAGAACTTTTCAAATACTTGCGGAAAGTGATTTTCATTGTGATCATTACTTCAGAAAAAAAAAACTAGAATAAAGATATCGAATTTGATACATAAAACATTTGAACGTTTCAGAGTTTTCACCTAGTAAATTTATCTGTTAAACAAAAAATATGCAAAATCAAAAAGAATGAATCTACATTTAATTTTATGGCAAAGACTCTCCAATCTATATTCAGATTTTGTACGTAGGAGAATTGGTAGTTTTTTGTGGTAAAAGTAAATATAGATTTTATTTCTTTGCTTCTATTTTTGTTATATTAATAAATATAAATGTCCATAAAAAGCTGTATTTCTACAAATTTACATTCTAATTTTTCACCTAGAAGAACTGGTAATTTTTTATCATAAAATTGAACGTAGTTGTAAAAAGAAGTAGTAATTGTAGAAGTAATTGAGTATTTATTCTTCTCTGTTTCATGTATCTTTTGTCTGAGACACTGTATGTATGAATTTCTATGAAAACCTGCATTTCTACAAATCTATATTCAGATTTCTTCATCTGAGAGAACTGATAATTCTTTATCACAAAATTGAATTGTAGATTTATTCCTTTCATGTATTTCTTGTTCGAAGCGCTGCATCTACGTAAATACAAATACCCATAGAAATTTGCAATTTATTAACGACCATTTTTAAACAGCTACCAAGAAATATGACAAGACAAAAAATGAACTCTCTATTTTCTGCAAAAGAAAAGAAAAGAAAAGAAGACACGTGCACATTACGAAAATTATCATAACATAAATAGACTTCAATGGCTCTTAGATATTCCCTATTGACAACTCACAACTTGTTAGTATCGAATTGTTTGAATATCCATCAGTTCCATTAAACCTGAGCATGACCGATCCATAATACTACAGCAAAATATACACTACAAAATAAACACGATCTTTTGACAAAAAATTGGTGAAATCGAAATGATCGACCATTTAAACACGTTGTTAAACGCGTTTGGAATATGAAGTGCAAAGTGACGCCGGAAAGTCAGAGAATAATGTCTGCCGATGTTTAAAAGTCATTAGGAAGGAATGGTTTCAGAATATTGTAGCTGGTGCACGATGTATTCATTCGGCAATTTCTTTTGCTCACCGCAGGGACAACCACAAGGAAAACGCATCGAAATCGAAACATGCGCGCATCGTCACCAACGATCCATTCTACTTGTTCGATGATTTAACGCGCAACACAGACCATCCTGGTCCTTATTTGCATTGCAGCGACTTTCTAGCCGCCGTCGAATGGAAAAACGCCACGCAAGAAACTTTGCCTCGTTTCTTTGATTGAAATAAGAAAGTACGTTGATTATTTCAGATTAGATCTCTCTAATTACGATTGTTACGTAGAAGCCACTTTGAAACTGGCCTGTGCTGCTATGATCCTCGAATTTTTATACTTTAATATTATTCTTTAATATTGTTTTAGTAAATAAAATGAATGTTTTAAGATGTTTAACGTAAAACTTAATTGGGAAATCATACGTATTAAGAAAACAATAACTTTTCTTGAACGTGAGATATTTTTTTAACTTTAGAGAAATAATCGACCGAAAAAATGATAGAAAGAGAAATTTTTTATACTTTATATTTTTTGATATTTGTCTTACTTCAGATTTGTAACATTTTCAAAAAATAATTTCATTGCAGTCTTTCCATTTTTATAAAATATTATATCACAATAAATGTTATAGTGTTATCTAGTTATTTATATTGTTTTGACTACGATGTACATCTTATATTATTCTGAAGTATTTATGAAAATTACGACTCGATCGAAAATAAATCAAGAATAATTTACACATATTTAGAAATCGAAGATAAATCATATTTAGAAAAATTAAAAATGTATGATTGTACCGCAATTATGATTACCACCTGATGATAATTATAATTACCTGAGTATGATATTAAAATATGAATTTGTTGTGAAAAGCTAGCAATCTAAAAAAATATTAAATAGATACATTTGCCAAAATTGAGATATATGTATGTATTAATATATTAAGAATAATTATTTCACATAATTAAAAAATTTTATCATCTATACGATAAAAATACTGAAGACTTTTAAGTAGGAGTAATTTTTTTTTTAATACTAATTACTTCTAATAAATTAAGCTTTTCGTCTAACAAATAAAATCGAGAAAAACCATGATAAAAATTGAAACAATCATAGAAATATGTACAAGTAATACAAATACCCATGTGTATTATTTAGATTTATAAGTCTCGGTGAATAATATGAATCAAAATGGTGGAAATTTTCTCTTTCTACGTTTCATCTTTTCACCTTGAAGTTTCGCAAGCAAGGAAGAAAACGGGAGAGAAACTCATTGATTATGCCGGAACAAAATATTCTAGGAATCTATCCACCCGAATATACGATGTTGTATATCAAATATTCAACACGTGTCCCGTCATTTCGATGAAGCTATGACTCTAAATGGAACTGGACGTAGAACGCGTCAATGTCGTCAAATATTAACTCAACTCTTATTGAAATCATTGAGATTGAAAGTTCAATGGAAAAGAAATTTCATAAAATCATAGAATCTCTATTATAAAATATTATTATTTTAATAAATAATTAGTTATTCTGTCATCGTAATAAATAATTAGTATTTAGAAAGAAGGAATTCAATTTCTACAATATAATTCAATTATGCGTGCATCTTATAGTATAACTTAAATTTTTATCACTTTATAAATCTTTTGTTGAAAGAGAATTTTGCACTATTTATTTCAAAAAATATAAGGAACAACTCATATATTTTAAGAAATGATTATCTGAGTACTTCTAGCTTCATATTGTTAACTATTTTTATTACATTTTTACGAAGTCCAATCCCAACTCTTTCCAAACCGTTTCGACGTTTCCACGATTTGAAAGCATATTTTACCAATTTTACATTTACACGTCATCTCTATCGTTCTCGCCGTAAACTATTTCAATACTTTCACTACGCGTATCTCTCTCGCCCTCGAAAGGAATTTTAAAATATCCTCTATCCAGTGAATAAATAATCAAAGATAATCTAACTCGTAACTTGAAAAAAGATAGGGAGAAGATAAACCAAAAACTAAAGAAATACAAAAAACATTCTCCCTAAGTTAGAGACTAAATCCAACTCAAAGTACATAGCCAATTCGACGGATTTCAGGAAACGTTTCGACTCCGTTGTCCCACCTGACAATGGCTCATGCGTAATTTCGAGTTTTACATCCGGCATCCTCTTGTCGTTTGCTTTTCACGCGTGTCATCCAACAAAGCGACCGTGATCGAGCTTTCCTTTTGAAAACACAGTGTGTTTTCGCGTGTATCTTTATCGAGATGATCATTACAAAACACCGCGAGTTTTGCAAAGCAGACGTGAATCAGCGCGGCGGGCAACTTCAGGATACAGCCTCAACCTAATGTACATTCAGGCTACCTTTGGAAAATAACTTTTGATCAATGATACGGATCAAAGTTGTTGTAATACACATCTATTATTACTGCTAAAAAGAATCTGTGATTGTAATATAGAGCCGGTTATTAGAGCGAAATTAGCGAATCGATCGTGACGCATAGAACTTTCATTAATGTCATCGAATATTTATTACAAAAAAAATATACACTCCTACTGAAGAATTTAGAACACATTGAGAATTCAGAGGAAACAACTTCTTCAAGAGTGAATGAATATTTAATATTTTTTTAATATTATAATATTATAACTAATATTAACTATAATTAATATTAATATTGACTATAAATAATGTTAATAATATTCACATAAATCATAAATATTATTATATTACAACATTAATTATAAATATTGTCAATTTATAATATTAATTATGATATTCTTAATGTTATTATTAATATATATAGTACTATATAATATTATATAATATTCGTATATACGGAATTTTTTACTTTTTTTAGAGACGTTTGAACTTTTACAAATGAATTTAAGTGATAAATATAATAAATTTAAAGAAATTTTAATAAATTTACATATGTAGAATCGTACGGATAATCCATTCTAGTTAAAATATTTCGATAGAAATTTCCATACAAACTGCAGTTTTTCTTTTTTAACGATATTTATAAAAATATGAATTTTCATAAATAACAACTCGAGAAAGAAATCTCGAAATTTAAAAATCGATACAGAGATCGAGAGAAAAATATTTTTCGAATGGTAATAGTTACACGATATGAAATTCGAGGTTGCTTCGTTCACGGCCTCGTTATCTTCATGTAATCCAGTGATAACTATTATATGTATATATCTATGCAACAGCTCTTTCAATTAGTGCCCCGTTAATAAGCTGATGTTTCACAATTCGCCCAATGCTCCCTTCTAGAGACTTTCGTGACCATTTTGACGGCTTTCCATTTCTTTGTAACTCGTTAATTCGTTCTTCAAGGTCGTCACACTTTTTAAACCTCGCGTAACACCGAGAATATGTGTTTACAATGTGGTGAACACGCTTTGTACTCAGTCAGTTACTTTTTTTAATTCCGAAATTTACTATTAAATTTGTCAAAAAATTATTAAGTCAACGATAGTAATTATGAAAACGAATTTTACGAGGATTTTTATTTTTATTTCTACATTATCTAGTTTTAGGATTAGTGCTATAATAATACTTTATTATATTGTAGTATTTTAAACAATATTTTATTATATATTTATTATACTGTTATATACTTTATTACAATAATATAGTATTAGTATTTTATTCCATGTGTGTTTTATTAGTATTTTATTCCATGTGATTAGAAAATAAAGTTAATTTATATTGTCGTTAGACTATGAATATTATTAAAAAGAAATTGAAAGATGCAAAAATGCATAAAAATTAATAATGCACGATAATACGTATTAATGAAAATTTCTATAATTAAGAAATGTTTTCTAGAATAGATCTGGATGAAATTTCTTTAGGATTCAAAGTAAGAAAATGAAATATCTAACAATAAGTATATCAATTCTATTTCTGAAGTGAATGTGCATTGCCAACATCTTAATCTTGCTCATGTACGATACGGCTCATTTAAAGATATTGCCCAATTACTTTTGTGTAACAGTTTGTAAATTATTACGATATAATAACTGGCTTTTTTGTTAACGGTAGATTGAATCTTGCGTCTTAACGATTATGTTAACCATTGCCTCAATGGATATTCAGTACGAGTTAGATAATTTTTTTAAAAATTGCAATATGAATATTCGCGTATTGAAAAAACATGCAAGAAATTTTATGATCACTAAAATGAGTATTGTATGACAAATTTAATTGATTAGTTATTATAATTACAGTTAGTTATTATAATTAAGATTGAAATATGCCGTGTTAATGAGTAATTGAAGTGTTCTTTAAATTATTCATGTATTAAAGAGTTATAATATTAAAATACACATGAAAAATTTAATGATCGCTAGAATAAATATTATGTGATAATTATAAATTGAATAAGTGAGTATTATATTATCAAATATGAATGAGTACCATATTATTGTAATAAGTTAGTATTGTTAATAAGTTATTGTTAATAAGTTAGTATTACCATTAAAATTGAACTATGCCATGTTAATTACTGAGTAATTAAAGTACAATAATTTTTACAATAGTGTATTTATATTCACGTATTAAAATACACGTAATTCAATAAAAAATTTAATCATCTCTAGGATGAATACTATGTAATAAATTCAATGGAACTGTTGCAATAAATGACCAGCTATAATTGAAACATGTCACATCACTGAATAATTATTTACAATATTTCTGTTTGATACAATAGATACATGTACATATATCTACATTCGTCGAAAGGTTGCAATATGATTGTTCATGCACGAACATCAAAAAATTATAGAAAAAAACTCATAGGAATTCTTATTTCTTAAAATTAGCTCTAGGGCGACTTTTATGAATTATTAAGTTTTACACAAAACTATTTTTATAAGTTCTTTACTACACAGAATTCTTATTATGATTTATACGCATAAAATATTTAATGATGTCTAGGATGAATACCATATGACTGATTCAATCGCAACAGGTGATTAGCTATTGTGATTAATATTGAAACGTATCATATTACTGGATAATTAAAATATTCCTATACAGCCGATGTTAAAATTGCACAAGCAATCATTACAATTTATAGCGTTCAACTAAATAAGAATTCTTGACCAACTTTCCAACGATCTGTAACCTTTCTCTGTTCACACATACACAAAAGCACATTAAACAATACACAAACATTTTGTAACAATGCATAATTACGTGCCATATTTATAACTACGAGCAAAATTGGTGTGTATGGAAATTTTAAAATACCGAGTTTTGCTGAAGTTATGATGTTCCGATTTCGTAAAATGTCACGAGTTAATCCAACACTAAGTAAATGTCATCTGTTTTTCTACTGTTACTCTAACGAGTAAACGCGAATATTTTGAAATCACAATAATGATAAATCATAATAAGAATCGTTCGTAAAAGTCATTAAAAAAATCCTACGTGAAAAATAATCATTAAGAGTAAAAGTAATAAGAATTTTAAAAAATAGATAAATGTTGATTACATTAATTATAAATTACTTAAATTATAAATAACAAAAAATAATAATATGTAACAATAAATAATAAAAACATTCTCTGAAAATCCTAACAAGAATTCTTCATCACAAATATTCCTTGGAACTCAAAAAATGATATCTGACTAATAAATTGCGGATTTTTATGTATTTACGGAAAATTTAAAATTATAAAATTGTTTGGAATAGACATTCACATTGTGAAAAAATGTATAAAATATCTAGAGTATAGTACTTTATAGTTCTATAAAATTTAGTACATGCATTATCAAATTAATTATAATCAAAATTATTTATTGTAATTGGAATGAAGTATTATAATTAAAATCATTATTATTAATTAGAAACTTTGTCATTTTCTATTTTATTGTCATTTCATCCTTTATTCGAAACAATCAAGTGTTCGATTCTAATTTCAGATACTTTAACCCAGAAACACGATTAATAAGATAATTAATTCTCGAACTACTTTTTCTCGAATTTAAGAAAGAAAAATAATTTAACTTGACGTCAATTCTCTTTTCGAAATCTCTCGCAAAGTATGCTTGGAGGATCACAAGTAAACCAAAAGAAGATGGCCCTCTTCCGGTTTCAGTCCAAGAAAGTGTGCATGGTTAGTAATGGTACAATCATGAATCGCATTAGCCTCCTTCCTCTCTCTCTCTCTCTTCCCTCCTCTTCTTCTCTTTATCTCTATTTCTCTCTTTCAGCATTTCAGAGAGAGTTTCAGTTTTCATCGATCGACAAGAGGATATCGAAATTCATGGTGCATCGTGTAAAATCTCCACGTAATATAGACGTCAATACAACACTAAACGATCGAATAGAAATCGAAACGTTTCATTAATTCTAAAAATTCAAAGGGGACGAATTCGAACCCACACGAATCTTATTTAATTTCCTTAGTAATGTGAAATAATTTGGTAATAATAAAAAATGTCCTTTTTATAATAATACTTTTTTAATTTTCTCTTTTTGTAGAGGTTTCTTTTATAGAATTATAAAATTTATTATAGAATTATTTTATAAAATTATAGACTTATAGAATTTTAAAATTATGAAATTATAGAATTATATTATAAAAGCATAAAATTTGCAGAATTTTTCTTTTCATTAGATATAATCTATAATATTTGCTACGTAAGACAATTAACCACATTTTAATTATATTCCTAAATACGAATTTCCATAAAAATTTGCAGTCTAATCATGATTTCGTCGTTTTATCAAAAAAAAAATTTTTATATAATTAAATTTTTTACATAAACCCACAAGTAACAAGTTTTCATAACGTTTAATAGACAACGAATATTTATACAAATTCATATTTTCATAAATATAATTATAATAAATGAAATAAGTAGAACATTATTGTCATAAAAATATTATTTTATCTAATATTATAATTTGCACTATGTTTGAATCTTTCACATTCAATAATTTAATTTAATATTCAAAGTTCTCGCTACTATATGTGAGAAACATTGTTTATAAAAAAAAAAAAATAAGAAAAACATGCATCGTTATTTAAAAATTTACATAACATCTCGAGACTCGAGACTGAAGAAAAAAAGCTTTTTGAGAAACGATCGTGTCGCTCACTTTTTCAAGCATAAAATTATTCCTCGCGTTTATTTAACATTTCAAGGCACACTGGTGTTGAATAACCGCTTAGTCACTGATTGTATTATTAAAAAAAGGAGCAAGTCATCTTCAATGAGTCAATGGAATATGAATTTTAGATTTTACTTGACTACAATTGTAGTTTAGAGAGTGTTTGGTGAGTTTCGTCGCTTACCTTCTTCTGACTCCACACAACGTTGATCGAAGGCTTGCCACGGCGGAAATCCGGCTGATCGATTACGTCGTCGTGAATCAAGGAAGCGTTATGGATCATCTCGGAAATCATCGCCACTTGTCGCTGCGAGGCCAAGAGACCACTGAAACCAATCGAGTATTTGCGATTTAATCATTCATCGCTTCGATATCTTAGTTCCTAAATCAAGTATAGAGAGAAAATTTAGAAGAATATATATAAATTTAAAAGAATTCTATAATTTTTATAAGAGATCTTTTTACACGGATAATATTTTCAAATATAATAATTTTATAATATAACTTGAGATTGATACAATATAAAGATTATATGCTTGAGGCCAACTTCCATTTCACAAAGTTTAAACGTCTAAAATATCGATAATTTTTCATTTAGTGTCTATCTCTGTGTGTACATTTGTAGACAAAAATCCTGATACCTGAGTTACATTTTCGTGAGAAAAAACGTTTTATTTATAAATCTCGTTTTGCCCTTGAAATCCCAAAATTGAGCAAAATTAAAAAATAACATAAAAAAGTGAAAAGTGAAAAAATATAAAAAGCGGAAAAGTGAAGAAAAAAGCATAAATAGTTTATTGTTGCATGTGAACAAAGGACGTGTTTTGTCATTTACCGATAGATAGCGAGAAAAAGTAGCTACGCCGGGCATTTAGAAAGCATTGAAGGAATGTGACTGGCTTCTTCTCTCTCTCTCTCTCTTTCTAATTCATAAATCGCTATGAAAGTAATTACTTGTCACATGTGCGGCGAACGGCCAATTAATATGAATGAGCTGTTCCGTGAATGAGAACTAGTGTAACGTATGTATGCTCGGGCGATCGTAAATAGTAACGAGCGTGACTTTACGATTTGACTGATGCCGATAAACTTACCAACTAGCGAGGAAATCTATAATAATTGCCTGTCAACGAGTTTTTATGATCGATTCCTTGATCCTTGATCCTTGATCCTTAATCGTATAATGTTTCAATGACGTACTTTAATCTGATATGTCCAAGAATAGATTAAATCCTTCGAATATAGACTATCTTTTTTTCATATTTGGTTATTCACCGTTTGTCGTACAGATTCCGATTCCTTCTTTTATTTTTTTGTCAAATTATACAGAATCTAATAATTTCTATTTTTATCTTTTTATCAAATTGTATCAACAAGTTCAAATATTTACGGACGATAGTGTATAAAATAGTACTATTAAATATTCTAATCAAATACGATTCTAATTATATTAATCCTCACGTGGCTGGATATAAAGATCATTCGGAGTCAGACGTAATTCGCTCGGAAATCATAATTATTTGATACACGTAAACACTCTATGCAAATTCTAATGTGAATTTTGACGAATTTTATAATACGTAAATTTCAATGAATTTGCCAATAAATATTATATATTCGAGCAACAGAAATGCATTCGATTTTTGCTAACTACTACACAATATTAAAAATCAAGAATTGATGAAAGAACACAAAAATTTACTAGGAAAGTTCATTTTCAATAACATAAATTACCACATGTGAATCCAAATGAACCCAGTAGTCACTTTGTGAAAGTTAAAATATTAATTCATCAAGGAATTGATTAATTTCAGAAAAGTCAAAAAGTTTATTGAGTTCTTTTGTTTTCGATTTTCATTATCTATCAGGCAATATTAGAAAACCAGAATCCACTCGTAGAAAAAACAAAAGAATTTTGCTCATTTTTAATAACATAAATTGAAACTAACTGATTTCAAATGGATTCTGAATCCAAATCCAGTGCGAGAGTCAAAATATAATCCACTAAGAAATTAACTAATTTGAGAAAGATGAAAAAGTTTCATTTCGATTTTCATTAACCATCGCAAATATTAGAAAACAAAAATCCGCTGATGGAAAAAAAACAAAAGAATTTACTAAGGAAAGTGCACATTTTCAATAACATAAATTGCCACACGCGAATTGAAATGGAGTTAAATCCGCGAGTTAGAATCCGCTAAGAAATTAATTTAATTTGAGAAAGGTGAAAAAGTTTATTGACAGCGAACTTGAAAGAATCTATAAAGAGGTGTGCCTCTCACAACTCACTTTCTTTCCTTATGGTAATTGATAGCCCGTGCCATGAGAATTGCTACCATCGGCCGCAATGCCTTTCCCTTACCGTCGAAGTAGTACGTCGCTATAGTTTGCAACTCCTTCTGCGTCGTGTTCCTGACGAGTACCTGGAACAATGGCAAACGTAACCTTGACTCCGAACGGTGAAAAGGAATTCGTATATCCGTGGAACGTTAGAAAAACCGCGACACCCTGTTTCTCTCCATTTCTCCTTAAAACTGTCCATCTGCTTAAATTACTAAATTGTCGCGTTATTCACTTTACTGTAGTTTGGATTTGAATTCACTTGTGCAATGAAAGCATTGCAAAATATAACTATTAAAATAACTTTCAATATCACCAAGATATGGCAAGATACAGAGTTTTATTTGAAACTGGTACTGCATTTTTAAAATTATGCTTGATTCATTTCTTTTTTTTTTCAAATTTATATGTATTATTTGTAATAAATGTATTATTATTACATTGCGTTCATTGTTTAAGAAAATATCAGTAAGAGTTAAGACTTGAATTATTAATGTTTATTTAGTATCAAAATATACTATTTTCTAGTATATAATATACTATTTTATATTATACAATATGCAAATTTTTTGCCAAATCTAACGACTTTTCAATTTATACACACGGTTTCTGGAACACATTAATTATAGTGTGCCAATTTTTCTATTATGTTAATCGTTTAACGTTTATTGTATTTAGTTGAAAGATACAAAGACAAAATCACACACGTGCACCGATATTTCTCTAATTATGAAATTTTCTTGTTTCTTTTACAATTTCTTCATACTACATCATTGAGTGTTCTAAGTGAAACACACTTAGAAACATCTATACGTTGAGGACATGCCCGATATTAATATCTTACTCTACTATATAAAGATATCTATTTCAAAAAAAAAGAAAAAAAGTGTGCCAATACGTTTTCGACCCGGTGCATTTCAATTCAATACAGGCGTTACATATTTTATTCCGAAGCGATTTATCAGCGACTGATCGGGGCGACGCATAGATGATCGATGCCCATAACACGATGATGATGAAGCATACGTGAAGGAACGAGTCGCAGGCTCGTAGACACATAGTTGCAAGCACCCGATAGAAGGAAGAGAACGAGCAAGGGAACGAAAAAGGCGAGGACCAATCCACTTTGAATTCAAACGGCGATACAACGGCTGAAAGTTCGTCCTGGAATTTGGCCAAAATCGAAAGGAATGAGCGCTCTTTACTAGAACTCGTTTCGCAAGCTTACGAGAGAGACATTTTCCGCGTGGCTGTTTCGCGCGTGTGACCGGAAGTCGAGCATTATGGGCTTCGGCCGAAGCACTCCGAGCTTCTTATTCTTCGAACTTTTAAAATTATCCATGATCTCTATGCATTTTATGTGAGAAATTTAATTGTATTTTCTTTTTTATTAATTGCATTAATTTTAATTGCATGGGAAATTTAATTGAATATGATAATTATCAAGTATGCAAAATGTGCACAATTAAGTAATATAATTATTACTGAATTATGATTACTGTCAGATGCGAGAATACAAAAATGTATGTAACGTGCAAAAACATAGAAAATATTCAAAAATATAGAAAAATATAGTTTAAAATATAATTCTGACACTTTACTGTTGATATTTACGCATTCATGGAAAATTTACAGAGGCATACAAAAATACATAAAGTGAAAATAGAAACATTCTGAAATACTATGGTGATTTCTTGTAAGAAGTTTAAAAAATACTGAAGGATGTAAATATCAAACCGACTAGAAATTTCTTTCGAGCAGAATATTAGGCTCTTGGTATGAAATTTATATCTCTGTCCATTAGCCTGAAGAAAGTAGAGCAAAACGAAAAGTCGCATTCTTTTGATACATTACAGCCGATGAATCCACGCTCTACTCTCAAGAGAGCCGGAAGACAAAGATACGCGTCTCCTTAGAATTTCTCTCACAAGAAAAAGCAAATGTTTTAAAATTCTTAAGTTTCATGCTTTTTACACGCACTCTCAGAAGTATGTACTTGCATTCTATACTTATAAATGTATTATATCGTACTACTATAAATTAGAATTATTTAATTATTATATTAAAATCGAAAAAAAATTGAAAAAAAAGAAATCAAAAAATAATACATACTTATAGTATAATTATACGAATAATTAATTAACAGAAATTGATATTAGAATAATATATAATAATACAATGAAAATTAATAATCAATATATAATGGATATAATAATACTATAATATATATAAATAAATTATATAAATATAAGAGAATGTAATAAAAACTAACAAATACGACGATCCACGCAAGTATACGTGTACGGTGCAAACGTGTTAGTGTGTACATATAATAATCCAATGAAACAAACCTGCATCGATTATGAGTCAATTAACCCCGAAAAGCCCGCGATACACGACAGCGAGGGCACGTAATTGCGTGAGTCAGTATTATCGCGTTCTATTGTCGCGACGAGAAAAAGTGCTTTCTAAACACGTTTGCACGTGCATACGCAAATACAACTGTTACGGAGACCTAAACAAGCTAGCTGTAAGTAAGTAAAAGTTCTACTCTCGGCCATATATGCAGACCGTGAAGTCTGCTTGGGCTGCTTTCGCTAACTTGTTCCAACACCCATGGACTATTTGTGAAAACACCGTTCGTTGGTATAAATATTTATAATAACGCATTACCCGACGATTTTGCATACGTACTTTACATAAGTGGTAATGCTCTAATGCTTTATTAGCAACATGCTCTTATTGTACAATGATTTGTTAACGGAATAATTTAGAATATATTAATGACAAATATTAGTATATTTAAATTGTTGTATGTGGATAATAGATTAATTATTATATCGATATTAACGATTTAAAAATTTGATCTTTCTTTGTTCGTGAAAAGAATGACAATTTCAGTAATATAGAAATTTAATATTAATAAATATCGTGTATAAATGCTAAATTCTTTTAATTGTTGTGTATAAATGCTAAATTAATTGAGAAATTAATATCGAGATATTAATATTAGGGATTTATAATCGTTTGCTTGTGAGAAACTGAGGAAATATTAATATAAAAATTGAAAAAAAAATTAATATCTCCGAATTGTACATAGATATTAAATTAACCAAGATATTGGGATATTGATGGAAAAATTATTTAATTACTACGATCACGTATCTACTCCTCATTTTTCAGCATATTTCTATAAATTTCGTGGGAGAGTAATAAACTTCTAATAATTAATTAATACAGTTTCATAAAATTATATATATATATAGTTAATAATTATATTAGATCTAGTATCACTAGATACAGACATCTCAGTAAACTAATAATAATGATAATGATAAATAAAATAATAAATCAATAAATGCAAGTTAAATATATCTTAAGTAAAATAGTAAGCTTCTAATAATTATATCTCGAATTCAAAAAAGAAGTAGGTTTTTTCGAACAACAAATTTACGCGTACGTTTTTATGAAACTCAACTCAATAAAATAATAATGATAGTAAATAAAGTAACAAGTCAATAAATTCTTACAAGCAGTCGCTTTTCTCTTTCGAATCAATTCAGTATTCTAGACCTCGATAAACAGTAAATGTGCAAATAATTTTAAAAATTCCAACATGACAAATATCAGAAATTAACACAGAAATCCACTGACTCTTCCAAAAATACCAAAACATAATCAACTCAAGTCTCGAAATAACTCGTCACGTAATGAAACTCGACTTCGCAAGGAACTGCAGACTCGTCCACTCTCGCGCGTTGCATTCTTCGAATCGAGTCCAACTCGATTTCCTGCTACCATTTTCGGTACAAACCGCGTCAATTCGCCACGAATCATCAGGGTATTTTAACAGAAAAAATGTGGTTCAAATCCGGAAGGAAAAAATGCTAAGTATCACGCGTAATCGTACGTATAGTGGAAAAGTAAACAAACTCATCGGTTTACTTAACTTACAAAATACATACAGCAGAATTTCTTCGATGAAAATATGCAGAAAATCAATTCGCGAAATTGGATAATATAGTTATGAAAGAAAACTGATTTGAATTTACGAAATTGGATCATTTATAGGGGAAATTGGTTTACGAAATTGGAGTTCACAGTTCATTCATTCTTCAGTTCATTCATTCATTTTTCCGTTTATTTGTGATAAAAAAATTTTTTTTTAAACTTTTTTTTTTAAATTTTGTTAAAAACTTGTTCTTTATTGCACTTTTCAATGCATAAATCAATTAAAAAGAATTGCAACTTCTTTATTCCAAAATCAATTATTCTTGTAAATTTGAATTTATTTGCTAGTTGGAAAAGTGTGCTGAATAATTACATTGACATGTCACAATAAATTTTTTTGATTAAATATTCAGTAAAATGATATTTTAAAAATCGAGTTCATATTCAAAAAATTGCGACATTTGCGGCGATCTAATAATTTGGTAATATGAAGGAAACAAGTAAGTACCAACAGTATACTTAAGTACCAATGTTTACGTGGTCGCAATTAAAATTCTCTCGATACTTCGGCCTCTCGAATGTATGACTTTTTCTGTCTAAGAAATTTGACTTTCATATTCTCACAACTAATCGAACTGATCTGCTTGTCGGAGAGACGTACTCTGGGTACTCTTGTATACAAAAGGTGAACACGGTGAAACGCGTAACATCTCGATAAAACGTGAAAGACACAATCTTTAATTGGCAAGATGATATTATTGCCTCGGTTTATGAAGATGATTTAATTAATATTTTAATTTAATTTAATTAATATCTTAGATGAAACAGAGATTGACTTACCTCTCGTATATCCTCGTAGACATCTTTGAGATCGTCATCGAGAAGTCGGTAAGGGTCGATTTGATAATCGTGCAGGGATCCGGGCAATTGCGTTTGCATGGAGCTCATCATTCTCGCGATACTCGTTCTGCAGTCCCGCGTTCTACTCTGCATAGAAAAAAGAGGAATTCATTATTAGTCGAAAGAAAGATATCGCGTCCAACATAGAAAGTTTATATATGATTTGCAACGCTTAACTTGAAATTGGAATTAATGTCCATGATAACATGACATGACGAGAATGTTTCAAGTATTTAATTAATGAAATAATTAATTAATTACTCAATATTTTTTTCTTCAAGTAAAATACATTTCGAGTGAAATATTTTTTATTAACGTTGGAAAAAGAATAAGACGACATTTTTATTAAAATTGAAAGAAGATCTCTTTAGTAAATTTATTTATTATTGAGATCAATGATTGTTACAATTTTAATTATTTTTTTGAAATCATCTCGCTAGACAGCGTGAAGTGAGGCATTGTAGATGATAAAATCGACAATAATATTGCTTTTATTAAAATTGGAAGATTAAGATTAATAATTTTAACCATTTCCCCTCGTCAAAATTCACAATTTCAAATCAAGAATTACATTCTTATTCACTCAAATATATATTTTTGGCGAAATTATTAAAATTGCAAATCATCATATTTTTCGATAACTATATTATTTCCAATAAAAGAAATTCAAAATTAATAATGACACTCATTTTCTTACTTTATTTATTTCTATAATTATTTCCAATTTATACAGACATACGTTATTATGTTCATTATAGATGCATCTAACACGCAAAAAACAAATAGAACTTGTATTATTTGATCATAATTTTTCTAGTGAACAATAAAAACGTGAAAATTACGTTAATAAAGCGCAATGTGTGTTTGCATCATGTATAAGAAAACTATAGCGCGCGAACCGTATTAAATGTCATGATTCAATGTAAAATGCTCATGACTAGCAAATGTTGGCAAATCGCTAGGAATGAAATATCTGTGACGGTGCAATGTAACGGACATTCGTTTCATGAATGTGTTGAGTACATCACGCAAGAGTAGTAACGATAATAGTACTACATAGCAGCGTCTGACCATGCACAGTCATTTACTACTTCACCTGTTGCGTCTCGACGCACGTGTCATTGATTTTACTACTTAAAAAAACTGCAACAGAATATTCGCCCACTTCTGAATGAACAGAAATTTATAATTCTTTAAGTACTTTACACGAGGATAATGAGGAATTATTTCTATGCAATTGATAATCTAATTTCTCATTCTTTTTTTCAATAAAACGTAATAGACTACTTTTGAATGAGTAATATGAAACCTATAATTTTTTAAATACTTTATGAAATGGATAATAAGAAAAATTATTTTTATGCAATTGTGCAATTGATGGTCCAATTTCTTTATTTTTATTAAGAAAATATGATACTTATGAAGCTTTTATATTTAATGGGCAAACTGCATTAGTTAGGTTCATACTAAATTTTATATCCATTAAATATAATTCTATTAATATTAATTGTAATAATATATTATATATGTATTACAAATATAATAAATATTTAATATATTTAATATATAATTTAAAATATAATACCAACTTTTAGAAACTTCTAGTTGACTGTTTATTTAGTAAATTGACATTGGCTTGAAACAGATGTAGCAATCAATAAAAACAAATTTAAACAAAAAAGAAACTTCCATTAAGTACAATTTCATTTTATAAAATGATGGATCATCTTATAGCTATTTATAATAAAAATTTATACACTCATTTTCACGATCACGATACTTCTTTCTCGCTATAAAATAATTTAATCATTTTTACTAGCAAACCAAGAAGAAGAAATCCGTGTGGTTAAGGGAATTACATCAGCAAGAAAGCAGCATTCCTTCCTTGCGTTTCTTTCTACTCCGCTAACCCTTGAAATTCACTCGATTCACGGCGATTTCTCGTCGAACGACACGGAATACGTAATACACGACGTTTCAGAAAGTTACAACTGTTTACAAGATTCGTCATTCCTGCGACTATTTACGTTTGGTGGGCACGTAATGAGTTACCGTCGGCGATGTCTCCTTCCCAATTCTCGCCACTTTAACCGACGATGTACCGGGCAGGACGACATTCTTTCGCTCGGCGTTCTTTCGCACCGACTATCTACTTTCGTCATCGAAACTCTATTCTGATTCTCCGCGATTTCTTAGCATTTGCGAAGCATCGACGAATGAAAAAAACAAGTTACTCGACCCAATTACTGTTCATCAAAGAGTCATAGCAAAAATCAGAAAGTTTAGAAAAATGATAGATTAAATAGTGGAACGAGGAATAAAAAAAATTGTATAAATGTGTTATTGTTTTACCTATATGAGGTAAGAAATTTATTATTGAAATGGTGATTAAATATTCGTAAAGAATATTAATTAAAAATTTCAAATAAAGATTTGGTAAAATTGATACTAAAGTCACAAATATTTTAAAGAAGTCTATTATACTCAACTTAAAGATTGAAAAAATTCTCAGAATTTGGAAAAAATATAATTGTGCTATAAACATATGCTGGAAGTAATAGATATACACTTTTTCTTATTCTTAAATCATTAATTTTCTAATGAGTACACACTCATGATATATTAGACAAATAATTAATCATTATATATATTTTGCTTATTTTAACTATTCATTAAGTCGGATTATACAAAGATATATATATTATTTAATTAGTACTTCAGTATCAGCTATTACATTTAAATAGCCTATAATAAAATCATTCTATTTACGAACGAAGAAAAATTTATACGTTAAGGGAGTAAAGTTTTTTGAGTTAACAAAATATTTCACAATTCTTTTTTCAGTCTATTAACTGTATAGAATTCTTTTTTAATATTGTGCCTCTGGATTCCAAAAATTCCCTTAACCATCAAACTAATAATTTATGTTCGATAGCAAAAATTTTAGGCATTTAATTCTATTATACTTTATATTACATACTTTCCGATAGAGAATATTTCTAATATTTCGAAATTAGATCGTTATTCAATACTCAATGATACCAATTCTCTGCAATTTTATGAAGTTTCAAGGACTGAAATATTTACAATACTGTAATAAATTATTTCTTGATAATGATGCTTATGAAATCTGTATGAAATCTATATCTAATATGAAATCTATTATTTAATTTACCCAATAAAATTGAAAAACTTACAGATGTAGAGTCGATAAAGCAACGATAAAATTTAATAGATCTTAAACAATAAGTTAAACGACATGAGTCGATTGTGTGGACTTGTAGATCGGTGCCATCATTTAATGCTTTAATTTTATGACTTTTCCATATCTCTCTCATCTTCAGTACTTAGTTACACGCGAGGTATTTCTCAATAGTCGGCAGCCCGTGTGATCAGGCGAAGGATTGGGCATGTCAGGATGCAGGTATGGCATTAATGTTGTTTCACAAGTTCGCCTCTTTCGCCGGTGGATTAATCGAGGTCACGGCAGGCAAATAATACTTGTATCCGGTAGAGACACATTAGACACGATACCTGTGCAACTATGTTCGTCGTTGAAGGTTCATCATCCCGCTTTTAAATTAATTTAAATATTCGCAACACTTGCACGTATATATTTTAATTCTCTTCACTCGTTTTACTTGAATATTTCGTATTTAATGATAATCGTTCTTTATTTAAATAAATATCGTACGATTTTATCATTATTTATATGTTCGTTGCACAATTTTATTATTTAAATAATTAGTAGTTTCCTTCTAAATTTCCTTTTAACCATTAATTAGATAATCTTGTAATATAGAGATTAAAGAAATAATAGAATAAAAATAATTATGAAATTAAAAATTAAGAAAGATAAGACTTTATCATTTGTTTTCAAATTAACTTAAATGTTTTCCACGATGTATATCTATGGTACCAATAATGGAAAATTGTTGATAAAAAATCAGATAATTGTTGATATAACTTCGTAAAAGAATAAGATGATTTTACATTATGTGGAAGGGTGGGAGAATGAATACCTTTTTCTCGAAAATTAAAAATTTGAACGCGTATGAAAATATTAAAAAATTATTTTTGTGGTTAAATCTATCATGGCCTTGAAAATTGAATCTTTTCCTTTACAACAAGCCTTCAAAATTACCTGTTCGATTTTTTTTCACCATTTTATGAAAATTTGAACATTAGTGTTAGATGTTGGAATTTCTTGAATTTTTATCGTTTAACCTAATATTCAACGTTCGATAGAATGGTAAAAAAAAAATCATTTTGAGGAATCGTTGTAAACAGATCTACCAAAATGATGGTAGATCTAGTCACGAAAATAATTTCTTTGATATTTCTACAGATCACACGTTTGAATTTTCGAGGGAAAAAAGTAACCTCACCTTCTCACCTACTTGATGCAAAGTCATTTTCGGAAAAAACGAACTCGCGACTGTCAAAGTAAAAGTTTCAAACTTTAAAATGAGACCAGGTTTCTTTTACAAAGTTATCACCTTAAATTATCGACAATTTTTCATTGTCACCTGTACAATGACCTCACCGTACACTAATGTCGTACAGGACATATTTTACATTCCGTTAAAACTATCAGGGTTTTCGCCACTCTAATAGTATTCTAATCCACGCCTATATTGATAATTAACGCAAATAAAACAATACGCAGTGACAAAAACATTCTCTGTCTCAAAAAATAAAATATGTCGGGAACCAAAGTACCGAGCGATACTTCCCACATATGGGAGAAAATTGTTCAGAATCATGCTCTTGACGACACATCTCAAGGTTACAAAAGTCCGCGAGATCGTCCGCTTTGCAAATAATTGGCCAGTACGACAGTTGTTAAATTTCACAGTTGCATTCGCGTCCCAGAATGTATCTAATATGGAACGGTTAGTATGTTTACAAGATATGCAACATTGAGCAATGACCGTGTTCAATGTGTATCCATGTGTGTCATGTGAATTCCATACGGTACGATATACGTTTACTATGTTCTTGGATAACTAGTTTCGTGGTAGCAGGCAAGTTCACTACACAACCAGGTATTGCCTCTTTTGCACGCTGCATCGTTGCTCAAGGCCAGCCTGCGTGAAAACAACACAGCCAACAAAATTATCGAAAAACAAAGTCGAGCAGATTTTTTTCGTTACTTCTTCATCCGTGGGGTGATTAATCGCCCACAACGCAGGCAGACATTCACTTCGCAAACATAATTTTTATTTTATGAAGTTTCATAAAATGCTTGCCATGTAACCCTTCCCCTTAGTCTTGCACGGTATTTTTAACTTCTGATATTTTCTGACATTTTTGAAACGCTTTACTGGAGAGTCATGAAGTATCTTTAACTTCTGAAATTTATGGGATACTTTATGGAAGGCGCCGTGAACAGTTATAAATATTTTTACGAACCTGTATTATATTTATTTATATATTTAACTATTCAATATAATACGCACTTCGAAAGAGAATTACGGTACATTAAATGTAATATAATTCTTTTAACCTCATTTTTCTTATATTGCTTTTTATTTTTAGTTTAGCTGTTAATGAACGAATGTAACGTAAAATTTGTTTTTTTGTAATAATAATAATAATTTTTCTATTTTTGAATACTGTTGAATAAATATTATTCATTTTATACTATTTTAAAATTTTATTTTGACTTTTTGGCTGACTATATGTGTATGTGTAATATATTTATATTTATTACATTTATATTGATATATTTGATATATTTATGGTGTACTATATATATGTTACGATCATATAGTATTTGTTGTATACGTACATAATATTCATTATTAGAAATATCTATTATTATATACAAAAATCTGGAAGAACTTGGATAGAAAGTTATATTACACGCCAAATACTATAGAGAGCACTGTGCTTTAGATATTTTACATATTTTCGTACTATGTGCATCTTGTGCAATTTTGCAGTTTTAAATTCTCCACAAATGCACAAAAATTCACAATCTATTTATTACACATTCCTTTTTACATTTTACACATACTGTATTAATTTCAAATGATACTACAGATGCGTATAAATTACAAAATATTCTTTAATCTGATCTTTCTTATCTAATATTTCATTTATATTTTAAATAAAGATAGTTGTTAGCACAGATATTTTTACGATACCTTCTCAATACAATAAACTATTCAAATAATTCTGAACGAACAAATTATTAGAATCTCAACTAACTCATATTACCTAACTGCGAAAATTAAAAGAGATTCTATCATACTTTCCCCCGTTGAGCAATGCAGTTACAAATAACCTTATTATTACAAAACAGTATAACGTACATTTCGAATCTATTATATGTATACGGATTAATTATAACATCGTTGGCGAACACAAGTTCCGATCAACATGCTTTCACCAATTGGAATCCAATTCCCCTAGACGTCCAGATGTTATTGATTGTGACGAGAGACAGAGAGAGAGAGAGAGAGAGAAAGAGAAACAAGCTGTAAAAATCCATATGAAATTATAGCTGGTTTTTCAGCACCTGAGACCATCGTTCGATAACTCGTCTGAAAGTTGGACAAGTTGGTGTGCGAACTGGAAGAATGTGAAAGCATATGAACCTTCCCCGAAGTATCACAAAATGTTGCTTGAATATCCTCGTAAGATTTAATACGATACAAAGAGTGGGATTCTTTTTAGTTGAAAAATCATTAATTTATTCCGCTATTTGATTTGTACCATTAAATGAGATATATCTATAAATATTAGGTGAACCAGAAAATATTTTGCATATATAATTAATAACAAATAAATATATATAATATATATAATATATTTATTTATATAAAATGTATATGTATATATGTATATTTATATATATAAATATATTTATATATGTACTATATACACAAAGCGTTTAAGTTTTGAAATTTTAGCATTTCTAGAGAATGAAAATTTATTTTTCAGTGTACATATAATAACTCCGTATTTAAAAAAATAAATCGAAATAAACGTAAAACTCAGAAAACTAATTTACAACGCGACATAAAAATATCGAACTCAAAATTTGCTAAAATTAATATTCTCGGCTTTTTTCGTAAATTTTTCATATGTACTACTCCTGATAAAAAAGTTTTTCGATCAAAGAAATATTTAAAAGTATTCAGAAACACAGAAAAATCCTTTGTGTTCATGAATTATATTGAAATTGCTAACTTCATTGTTTCACTTCAAACAAATACAATAGTAATTTCCAAAGGTTACAATGTTCTTAAGTACTTTTGAATATTTGCATCGTTCGATTGAAAATTTTCCGCGAAGAATAATAGTATCATTTGAAATTAGATTTAAATTAAATACATTTGCATGTATGTATAATGAGAGTTATTTTAGCTATTAACTTTTACCTATTACAATCAAGGAATTTCAGATGGATTTCGCAATCTAACGCGAAGGCCACGCTATTTTGCAATTGATTATCAAATCTCTATGCATACACTTGGTCTTATAACAAGACTTATTAACAAGTTACATATTTGTGTTAAGACATTTCTGTATAATAGCAATAAGTTTTGGTAGTGAAAGAAGAAGAATTCTAGAAATTACAAATTACTTAATTACAGTATTTAATGCGAATCTATGAAATTTTAAAAATGAAGTTTACATTGTGTAATTCATGTGTAATACCATTAGTTGGAAAATTATTCTAATAAGAGTGATAAAATTCCAGAAATTACAATATATTTATACTATTTAACGTAAACGTCATAACATATAATTAGTGATTTATCAATTCAGTAACATTATTGGTCATATATTCATATATATTATATATTCATATATATGAATATATTATATATTATATATATGAATATATATATAATACTCATTATCGTAAATTTTATTTTATTTCATTTTTATAACAATAATTATAATATTTAATCTAATATTTTTTAAGAAAGCTCTGACAAGTTATATTTAATCAGGTTAGAAATATTCGTCATGATATTTTCAAAATAAAAATTTACTATCTAAAATTTTAAAACAGAAATTTACTATCTGCAATTCACTAATATCACTAATGAGACGATTGAAATTTTACAGATTGCATGATATTTATGCTATTTAAAGATTGCAAAATTCTAAAAGAAAAGCGTATCTAATCTAATATTCATAGCTTGTTTATACCATTCACTAATGTTATTAACCAGTAAATGATCATATTAAGCCATTTATTTTGAAAATAGTTCATTTTCTTTTAGTTTCAGACAGTTTGCGTTTACATTAATTATGCAATTCCGCTTAGCAACGAAATTTCAATTCATTAAAATAAACGAATATTTTATTCGAATAAATAGTTTAACGAATAAATAAAACAAAATATATAAGAAAATCTATTTATAATAATAGATTTTTATGAGTTAACCACTCTATAAATAAATCTATATATAAAAAATGTAATATTCATTACAAAATTTTTCATATAAAATCTATATAATGTGACATTCTAGTAACCGTAATACAATTATCTATGTCAATACGTAATTATATCTATTGCATAATAATTTATTATAATTTGTCAATTCACTACAATATTACAAATATAAATTATTGCGCAAAAGAAGATGGAAATAGATAATATTCAAACGCTAGATCAAACGATCAAATATATCTCGCAGATAACTTTTACCATACCGTCGTTTAACATACGCCAGAATCTCTAATTGCCTGATCATCGATAACCCTCTCACATCAAAATCTTCCTTTCTCCCAATCTTTGACCCAAAATTATTTTCCAAACGATCGTTCATTGAATTGCTAATTCCTCGACGAGTGAAAGCGCCCACCAAATATTTTCCGAATTTCGTACGCTGTCTTTCAAACGATTAAAAAAAAAAAAGAAAAAACCAAGTGTCAGAAAAGAAATATTGTTTCACAGCGAAAATAAATGTGTTTGTAAAACAAATACTAGATGTTCATTGATCCTGTAAACTGAAAGGAAACGCGTAATACTGTTAAACGTAATATAAACTGTAATATATCAGGCATAACAACCGGTCTAATTAACAACCGGTTTCATTCGCAAACTAAACCAAGTTCTGCGTTAGTTTCATGGGCGACTACTTTTTCCAATGGTTACGTGTTTCCTTGCTCTATAAAACACGCACCTGTGTTGCAATGGAGGATAACGGTTGTGAGTTATAATTACAATTTGCAGAAGGGTGATTAACTCTGAAATACCAAAAGGTATAGAGAGTATACTATAAATTTATCATTAGTTTTTACGTTCCGTAAAAAATCTCTTTCTGAAAGACTGTGAAGTTGTTCTTTGCACTTGGTTGCAATTTACTAGATAATAAATTGATGAACAGACAAGTTGTAGGTTATACGCTTCTTTCTTTATAGTTTTAGGGTTTTATGATCACATAAAATGTATAGTAAGTGTTTATGTAATACGATGACATAATCTGCAGGTTGTAAAAAAAAATTTCTATAAAGCAAGGAAATTTAATAATAATAATAATAATAATCTGTGATTTTTTATTTGTAAACTTCCACTAATAATTAGTTAAATTGTATAAATTGTACAATATGTACATACAAGTATAACATATACATACAATAAATGCATATAATCTTATATTGTATTATTAGACAAGGATGTAAAATATTTTCTGAAGTTACAAACTAATAAAATTATACTTATAATGATGAAGAAAATATAGTAATGTATGACAACTCTGAATACATTTAATAATTAAAAATAATTATTTTAATTAAAAATTAAAAACGAAGAAAAATAAAAAAATACGTGGAAGCGAAAAATGAAATTCTAATAAATTATTAAATTCGAATTCTAAGATACGACAACATTCGATAATCCCGAATTAGCCAGTATTACACAATTGATACCAATCCATTCACCATTTCACGAGCTAACTATTCAATGTAAAAGTCAAGGACCAGCCACGTGTTCAGAAATTTGAGAACAGAAGGTGAACACGCCTTAGACACACGTGATTCGAATATAATTCACTGATCGATCTTTGTTCGATATCTTCAATCGATGTCGAAGTATAGATTTTTGAAATTTTCAAGCGGTACAAATCAACCGTGTTATATATGTTAATTTTGAGTATTATTCATACGAACACATACCATAGTAATTACAAACCATAACATTTAAGAAACCGTTCCTCTTTTTGCTTCAAACAAACGTTTCTGTTTGGAATTGTTTGCAATTTTGTTACTTTTAAGAATCTCCGGTGTTTAAACTGTTCTCCTTTTATTCCAAAGAGACGTTTTCTTTTCGAAACTGTTTGCAGTTTTGTTACTTTAAGAATCCTCGATGTTTAAACTGTCAATGTCAAATGTATCCAATTTACAGTTTCGTTGCTTTCAAGGATCTCTGGTTGTATTTAAATTGTCAATGGTAAATGTATCTAATTTGAGCATCGCTGTTACTAAGTATGTGTTCTTTTCATACGTGTCGTTTTAAAGAACATCCATTCGTAAAGCATTTTCTTTATTTTTAAATAAAATATATACCAACAAATTTAATATTATTAATATTTTATACATAAACCAAAATATAATAATATTAATATTTTAATAAATAACCTAATAGTAGCAATAAATCAGTTTTTAACAAATATATATATCTTAGAAAAATAATAAGTCTTTTCTTTTAAACATTCTGAGGATAAACTGAAGAAATGTGTACGAGGAATGACGTAAGATTGCATGCTTCGTAGAAGCTTCTGTCGCAAGAGACCTCTGAACTCGTATTTGTATAGATATATATACGTTATTCGAAAGTAACTACAAAAAATTCGAAAAGATCTGTTCTTAAAATTTCAACTCTAGACGCTTTTGTGTCATTGAATGGAGATTTCAGTAATAATTAATTCACAATATTAATAAAAATAATTAACAGAATTTTAATTTTATTAATTTAAGTTTTTTCTAAAACCATTGCAATTTTGTTTTTAGAATAAAATATTTTAATGTAGACAGATTTTATATCATAGTGTATTATTAATTTATATTAATAATAAAAATTTAGATTCTATTGATGAAGATCGAATTAAATAATGATTTAAGTCAAAAAGTAAAAGAACTCTCTATTTTCAATTATTTATTTAGAGACTTCTATTTTTTATTTTTCTTTAAGTAAATATGAAATTGTTTGAGCTTATAGTTAACGTGAAACTCTAAAATTATACAGCAAAAGGTAAAAGTATCTGAATTTTAAAAAAATTGGAAGGCACTAATGTGGCGTGACATGAGTTGTGGAAATTACAAAATTAGGTGTGTTATAACACTTAACGAAAAAACAATCATTCGCATCCGATACAGACAGACATGCTCGTTTCCATTTACTATCACACTACCCAAGAAACGGAGTCAACGTTTAAAGGTAAAAAAATTACATGTTTATAAAAAATTTTAAAAATATAATATTGCATAAAATGCAGATGATATGGAAAAAAAAAAATATATATATATATATAATATGCAAATTTTTTTTAAATTTCAAAATTATTAGCTATTTTAAGGCGTTAAGCAAACACACGTGATTATTCGTATGATTCATTTGACTAATAAAGAAAAATTATA
This sequence comes from Melipona beecheii, assembly GCA_032399605.1. Taxonomy (NCBI): domain Eukaryota; kingdom Metazoa; phylum Arthropoda; class Insecta; order Hymenoptera; family Apidae; genus Melipona; species Melipona beecheii. Next base: position 45,939 of record JAUCMO010000463.1, read on the forward strand.
CATTGCAATACTAGACATTAGAATATTTTCTAATTCATGTGCGCGTATAAAAACGGATCTTGTTCTAGAATTTGCCACATTGCTACAATCTGATATATTAATGTTAATGGTGTTACACAAAAAAAAGTGGACTGTTTGCATGAAAATTAAATGTTAGTAGCATGCAGTTTGCTTTTCTCACAGTAAAGCAAGTGAAATCGTTTATTACAACTAACGGTGATTTAATTAGATGTTGTAACAATAAGATTGTAACAAACAGAAATTATTACTAAGTATACTGTGGATTATTATGCAAATTATTTGTTTAGAATATAATTATGAAAATCAGAACTTTGATTTTTTTGTATTTACATAAGGTCATGAAGATTAAAGTCTTCCGTTTACAAAAACTGCTTGCTAATAATAATTTGCTATATGATTTTTTTCTTTTTTCACCATTTTATTAAACTCTAAGCAATGGAGTTGTATATAAGACGAAATGTTAGAATTTCTCGAATTTTTCTCGCTTAATCCTAATATTCAAAATTTAATCAAATGTTGCAAGGGAGAGACTTTAATTTTCAAAATCATAGTCAATTTAATTGTAAGAAAAATTTTTATACGATTCTTTTCCTATGAAGTTACAACTTTACTGTTTTATATCACGCACAAATTTTCTATCAATATATATGTAGTACGTATCTTTTCTTCTAACAGACAATTAATAATGAACTCCTAATAAAATTCCTTCAATTATTACAGTAAATAGTTCATTCAGACAGAATCAGCTGTCACCCTTACCAGAGACACTCAGGCTTCTTAAGACTTCTCAAGTAATAAATCTAATGCAATCGACGAAATTCAAAATCAAATTATTCTTTAGCAATAATCAGACAAATTAGTGCAATAATCAACAAAATTAAACAGACATAATATTAAAAAGTTAGTCGTCGACTAGACGTGGTCTAAACTTTCAAGAGTTTCAAGAATAAATTTCTTAATAGAATTTTACGTTCTCTTAACAAAATTTATTTTTCGAATAATTCTTTATAAAAATTTGTTGAAAATTTCTGCTTTATATTAACTGTAATAAACAATCTGTTTGTTTTAATATATTAACTCGATAAAATGGTCATAAACAAGTATACAAAGTGTCTCGAATTTAAATGTCAAAACTTGGAGAGCTTGTAGAGGACTTAGATTTAGATATTTACTCATTTTTTCTCCATTTTGGAGAAACTCGCGAAAAAGTCTTCGTTTTTTTCATTTATTGACCTATAATCGTCTATTATCATCTTACAATATTATCTATTATGATCTGTATTATATATCTCATTTATTATAATAATATAATATTTAATATAATATTTCTCTTGTAATATCTCATTTATTTAATGAAGATAGATTTCAGAAGATTGGTTATTTGCAACAATGTAAATATTACATTACAATCACTCTGATTATAACTAGACATTATTCTGATGTTCGATGCAGCTACGATTTAATCTCTCTTGAGTTGAATCAAATAAATTTACCGAATAAATGAGAAAAATAAAACATTTTTATTTGTTTTTTGTGATTTTCTCCGAAATTAAGCAAAAACGAGAAAATCTCTCTCAAAAAGAACTTTTTTCTTTCGTTTATCATTCTCCTATACGACTCCTGAAGTTTTGACATTTAAATTCGGGACACCGTGTGCAAAGCAATAATCTTTCGAATATCGGTGGTGTTCCTATATTAATATATGTAAGAGTCACTGTAGCTATGATTTATAGCCACGTCAAACGATATTTCTTCAACCCAACAATATTTACAACCGGTGACATCACAGAAGTGATCTTACACGTTTGTAAGTTACCATTTACGATCGAGAAAAAAAACTCAGGGGGACTGAGTAGAGCGATCCACAGTCGTTCTAAATTAAATAGAGCCAGTTCAGTCTTTCTGCAAAAGGAGAAAGTGAAGTTACAGAGCTGGACAACTCGGCTCCGTAGTATGAACCGTGCCAATTCATTCAGAATTGATGACAAACCAGCGAAATTCATCAAAAATAGCTGTTATTAGACTCGTGAGCGATCATAAACCTAAACTAGTTTGTTAGCGGTCATGTTCACGGTAATTACTATAGTTGATGCTATAACAAGTACAAATCTACAAACTTCGCTGGATTAACGAAGCAATTATTTATGAAATAATTATCATGAGTGATACGACTTTTTAGATGCAGATAAATGACTAGCTGTCGGTAATTAATCAAGAATAATATTAAAACGATATTATCTTTTCTCTTTGTATAATAGTTCTTAATTTTTCTATCAAGTTTTCTGTTTTTTATTCTTATAAAATTCTTTCAAATTCAACTCATGATTATTTATGACAAGACTGCTGACTTTTATACACGTCCACGTTATTGAGTACATAATTTAAAAAGTAGGACCTCGGTGTTATAGAAAGCATTGTATTCCGGACATTTTTTTCATATTTTCAGCAATTTTACGATTTTAAATTTTCTATGAATGCATAAAAATCTGCAGTCTATTTATGACCTAATATTCTATCCTGACAGTAAGATATATATTGTTTTTTGCTCAGATTGCTTGGAAATTTAAATAAATTGTAAATGAAATAGATTCTACAAATTTATCTAATTTAAATTAAAATAAGAAAGTGAGCTTAAGCTTATCAGATATTATTGAATTTAATTTATTAATTGAAGCTAATATCTTTATAATAAAAAAAGAAAGCTTCATGATATTTCATCAAAACTGAAATGCAACTCAAATGAAAAACCATTTGTGGATTGTAGATTTTGGATTGTAGATATACAATGCGTATATAAAATATTCAAAGTAAAGTATTATATTAGGTTGTCCCATAAGTTTCTTCCGCGCCACGCTATGAGTGACTCTAAGTGGCTGTGTTTATATAAACATGCAGGCTTATCTCTTAGCCGTTTATGGCATCGGTTTCAGTCGTCCCAGAGCTCTTTCAAAGTACGTTTCGTTGGTGACAAAGTCTCTTTTAAAATTTTTTTTCTGCACCGTTCAATATGGAGAGCCAAAAGATGCATTTGCGGCATGTTATGCTTCATTGCTTTAAAAAGGCAATAGTGCAAAGGACACTGCAGACGAGATTTTCACCGTTTACGGGAGTGGTACTACCACTATTAGAACCGTCCGCAATTGGTTTGAGAAATTTAGAGCTGGCAATTTCGAGGTTGAAAGATGAAGACCGCAGCGGCCGCCCAGCAACGACTGATACGGACATTATCAAGACTGTGCTCACTGAAAATCCACGATATAGTGTGCGTGAGATAGTGGATGCCACTAATATTCCCAAGACAACGGTACATAAGCATTTAATCAAGATAGGATATGCGAATCGATATGAAGTTTGGGTTCCACACCTATTGACGGAAACCGGCCTTATGAACCGCGTCTCTACGTGCGATTTGCTTCTCCAGCGACATGAAAGGGATCCTTTCTTAAAGAGACTTGTCACTGGAGACGAGACTTGGATTTTATACCAAAATGTGCATCGAAAACGCACTTGGTCCAAGGAAAATAGACCTTCAACTGTTGCGAAGCCTGGACTTCATCCGAAGAAGGTTCTTCTGTGCATTTGGTGGGACTGGAAAGGTGTAGTGTACTACGAGCTCCTTCCTCAAGATGATACGATCAATGCTAACAAATATTGCAATCAACTGGATCAATTGAAAGCAGCCATAGCAGAAAAACGGCCAGAATTGGCGAACCGACGAGGCGTCGTTTTCCATCACGACAACGCAAGACCGCATGTTGCGTTAGCCGTAAGGCAAAAATTATTACAGTTTGATTGGGACGTTCTACCTCATCCTCCATACTCCCCAGACCTTGCTCCATCCGATTACTACTTGTTCCTCTCCTTAAAAAATTCTCTCCGTGGTAAATCTTTCAAATCCATAAGCGAAATAAAAACGCACCTAGATGAATATTTTACAAGTAAACTTAAACAATTTTGGAAAAGAGGGCATAATGAGGCTTCCTGAGAGATGGAAGAAAGGTTATAGAACAGAACAGTTCATATATAACATAATAAATCCATCTTAAACAAAAAATATCGTGTATTCATTTCGCATCAAAAAAAGGGAAGAAACTTATGGTACAACCTAAACATAGCAGATAACATAAAATATAATATACAAGCCAAACTATTTGACAAACTACACTTCATTTATATTCATAAATATCAACAAAAATTCTCAGTTCAATCACTGGATATCAAGAAGTCCAAAAAACTAAAATAATGAAAAAATCAAAAGAAAAAATCTGGAACAAAATTGATTACGTAATTCGACAAGACACGTTCCGTACAAGGTTATTCGCCTTATTACTACAATACTTATACAAAGCTGCATCCTGTAGATCGCTAATTGGCAAAAGTTTTTGATATCACAGGTACACGCCACGACGTTAATTACCACATGTGAGTGAGTGAGTCGAACTCTAAAATTTGTGGTAGACCTTGAAGAGCATAGCGTAACTGGATTTTTTTTTGCAAGATGACTTTTCGAGGTAGGTGTTCTCGCGAACGTTTCTATATTTAGAAATTAAGTATATATTTATTTTTAACGCAATCGCGATCATTAGACTGCCAATTTTTGCGCAATATGTGAGAAATTTAAAAACATGCGAAATTGCATAAAATGTGATGTCGAAAGTACATAAATTTTACTTCTAGAAACAGAAATATTGAAACTATTCAAAGTTTTTCGATGAAATTTATTAATTTGAATAAATATAAAGTTTAGAAAAGAAAAGATTATAAGTCAATTTTTGAATTTTTATGCAGTCACTAGATTGCGGATTTACAATTGCAATTTGTGTAAAAGTTGAAATGAACGCGATATCAAAAGATAATACAAATATAGTCTCATGGAAATATCGGAACTATTCGAAGTTTCTCATGAAATCAATTCTTTCGTAAGTACAAAGCATATGAAAAATATTATAAGGTAGCTATGGATTTTTATACATTCACAAAAAATTTAGATACAATACAGTTAGATATCTTACTTCACAGAGTATACATAATGTATTAAAGTAAATAAAATACAAAGTATAATATTCTGTATCATTTTCTAGTTATATTTCATCTTTTTTCACTATTAGACAGATTTTTATACATTTATGAAAAATTTTCAAAAATAAGTGCAGAAATAATTCTTAATATTATTATCTAATAATATTAGAATAATATTATTACTTAATAAAGCATGTAATATACAAATACTATAAGAAAACATACAAACATAGTAAAGTTTCAATGACTACTCGTCATTGAAACAATACTTTGAAACAATATTTAGCAATTAAAACATCCTACTCTGAATTTGCAAAAAATACGAATTCATATAAACGTTCGAGGTGAGACAATATTATTTTCCGCAAAACGCCGATAATTACATAAAAGAACATGAAAGAAGTGTCTCAAGAGTTATAGTAGCGAAAAGAAAGAAAAGGAAGAAAAGTTACAAATACATGACGAAAAAGGATTGCAGCGATATCGCGATGATAATTGATTTCTAACAAAACGCTCGCTTTGGTTGAATATTTATTAACTTAGTTACCTGTCAATTTCATTTGTCGCACCACTCTCTTATCTTTTTTAAGCGAGTTTCTATAAATGTAAGGGAAAGTATTTGGTGAATGTAAAACGGAGCCGATACTCATGTTTAAAAAACGAATACGTGTGAATAATCATTAATTGCTCTTTTCCCTTTTCTCAAATACTTGGTATAAATAAGACAACTAACCACAAAATAGCTCAAAAAATTAATATACATTGCTTATAATTGTATATATATATATATACAGGGTATCCCAGCATCGATGGTACAACCAAGATCCATCTAAGCCATAAGTGCACGCGTACTCGATGAATATTGAAAATCGATTTTCTCGATAACGAAGCCTCAAATAAAAAAATTTTATTCTTTATTTTCGATTTGTTTTTTCATGTAGAATCACTCCCTCCTCGATTGTTATTATATATATATATATATATATATATATTTCCTAATTAATATTTATTTATATTTCTTATAATCATACTTTCAATTTCATACATATATTGATGACAAAAAGTGAGTATAATATTTTACATGTTACAAGTTAATTTTAATTTTAATAACAATTAAGTTGAATCCCTTTTGAATTAAAAAAAACAATTTATTCTTTTCTTTAATTATCCAATTTAATCTAATCTAGAAGACTTTAATCTAATCTAATTAGAATTACATTCTATATTAGAATGTAATATATAAAAAATATATTATACTGTCTAAAAAAGAAAAGAAAAAGCTTCTCAGTTAAATTTTATGTTAATCTTCAAACAATACTGTAGAGTCACAAATTGTATCGTATTATATTATAAAAATCTAAGAAGTAATAATTAATTTCATTTTCCATTTTATGTTAATTTCTCTGATAGACGATCATTAATAAAATTGAATTGGATTAAAGATTCCAAAATTGTGCAATGTAAAATCTAAATTTTTATGACTTCCAATATCCAATGATATCAATTGTAGATTGAACATCTCTTTAAAACGTTATAAATTCGATAAGATATGTTTCCTAAAATGGGAGTAAAATAGAAATATAAAAATTCGAGAATCGTAACAGAATTAGAAGATCGTGGAACAAATCGAGAAACGCTCGTACTTGACTTGTCAAGTTTAAATAGCGTACTGAAAAAAAGCAACTATACAAAACAGCTTCTGACATCTTGAAAGAATGACATGGTTAATGTTTTCGATTTCGATGATAAATAAGCAACATTTGTCAAGCGAGTTAACCGATAGATCTTCGGTTTCATCGATTCCACGCGAAGAACGCTTTCGCCCTGTCATTAGAATCAGCAAATGACGACTGATATTCGAGAACAAAAATGTGCATACTTCGATGAGTGCAAGAATCAATGATTATGTAATTAGAAGAGTCGCGCCTGTAATGTTACTACATATCTGTGTACGTCATTGTGTGCCGTTGTTGTATTTTATTTTGTTATTTCCTTTATTTTATTTGATCTATTTATATGATAACAGAGATCCGAAAAATCGTAAACTTTAAAAGTAAAAATTGTTGCAATACAAAGGGCAGTTTTAACCCTTTTAAAAATCGGTTCATCGATTCGATGAAAAAGGGAAACTGTTTTTTTTTTTACCAAGCTTTACGAAGAACAAGCACTCTTCGACACCTGAACCGTGTCGTTGCCAAATCTTTGGAATACAACCAGCCGCGCCTGTTTGACTAGCAGGAAAACTTTCACTCCTTTGCCAAAGAGTGTCATCGCAATGAATCACAGGAAATATTTCAAGAAAAATGTAAAAATTCTATGTCTTCTCATTTCCATTCTCAATCTTCTCATCGAACTAATTGTTTTCATTTATTCATTCGACTCTCTCTCTCTACGGATAAATGTTACACTGAAGTTTTTCGAATTTAACAAAATTTTCAAATCTTTAAACTGCATAAAAAGCACGATTTAATGAAATACTTTCAATTATACAGTAAATGTACCATTTAAAATTAAGACAGTCATACTTAATTGAAGAAAGTTATAAGAGCTGTTTGCAATCATTTTAGAATGCAATAATAAATATTAATATATTTGTATAATACAATTATATAAGCAATTATTGATATATTAATTGATATATTAATATATTGAAGAAAAAATTAGCTGTACTCAACGATACGAAATAAATAACATTTTAGGGATTTGTATTCGAAAGCCGAAGTAATAATAAATTTAAAATAATTTTCAAAGAATATGAAGTAAATGATTATAGTAATTTATATTAGCTTATTAAAATTTAGGATATTCTACTTTATTTTATATCTGATATTCTCCGTGACAGATATTAATAAAAATATTCCAAAATTAGCCATCAATTTTTATGATCTTGGTCAATGATATCAGTTAAGAATTAATTTAGCAATTTATATTAGCTACTAAAATTTAGGATATTTGGTTTCATTTTGTATTTCACATTCTCCGTGATAAAAATTAATAAAATAATTTAATCGTCAATTGTGTCTTCCTATTGGGGATGACTCCAATGATGTCAATCAAAAATATTAATTATCTACGGATAGAGAGCTTCTAAATAATATCGAATTTTAATACCAGATAGAATTTTTCTATGTACTTCTCTCTGTTTCATTTCTGGTATGAAATCGAAATACATCGATGACACAGGTGCATCAGGAAATGCAAAACATGCATTACAAATCAAGAATTACGAAACGGACAGAAATCAGAATTTCTGTAGCAGCTCGTGCCACGCGTTCACAAAGATAGGAATCATCACATCGATCGACATTACAGTTACGATTAATTGTTCTGACGTTCCCATTTCCTTGATCTCTGCCTCTCGTCTCTTTATTTTCCAAAGTTGATTGAACTACGAACTTTGACTAGAAATCGAAAGATCAATATCTAAGTGGATCGGTTAAAATTTCATTATTGTAGATTTTTATGAAAATTCATATTTTTACAGACACACGTAAAGAAAACAAAATTTGGTAAAAGACCCGTTTCTTCTATTAAAAATCATAACAAGTATATGTAAGTATATTTTGTATACTATGTGCATCTTGTGAATTAACACAATGTAAATTAATATAATACAAATACTAAAACAGAATTTTAATATATTATTTTATCGTACACAGTACAACACGCATTATTTATTATCATTATTACTGAAATATATAATAATATATAAATAATGCAATTTTATTGTATTTCGTATGAATGCATAAAAATCCGCAATTTATCACGCTGCGTAGTTTTACGAAATACATCTTATCTGTTACATCATTGCTTGCGCTACACGAACGCTGTTGATGTAATTGCATCAATTGCATTGTGTATACACGTCAATATTTGTTTAGAATCGTTCAACAATGATACTTCTATGCGATTTGAGAAAAAGAAAGTCCTCCTCTTACCTCATTACATTATTAGCGATACCATGTTTACTTAGAATCTCATTACACATTGAGAACAGTAATATTCGCGAGGCTAATTCGTTACATCAAAAATTAGTATTTTAGACAAATATATTACCTATGAATGTTTAACATATTATATTAAACTTGCAAGTATTGAAATTGTTAGACGAAATAATCCGCTGAGATCCGTTTGTCAGTCATCGAAATACAATGAAGTTTTATTAATTGAAATGAAATTATTAAATGAAATTATCCACTATAAAATTCGTACGAAATAAGATAGAACTCCGTTAAATTAAATTTGTATTAAATTTATGATTTTACCATGAATAAAACGTAAAGATGTGATTTGATAAATAATTTGACTAAAAAATAAGAATTGAAGCAGAGGTTCGTTTTATCTACTATATATTTAAACAAGTATCATATTTGCGTATTATGTGCATTATTGTACATCTAAATTTACTATGAATACATAAAAACCCGCAATCAATCACAATAAATAATCCTCTATTTTTAATATTTTATGCGCTCTTTTTATATTTCGCGCAAAATAATTTAATAATTTAATAATAATCTACACACATACGCACGTTTATTTTTTTCCCACTTATTAAATCATCACATTGAACAAAAAAAAAAGAACGAAAGATAGAAATTAAATTACAAAAAAATTGCAAGAAGAAGGAACAGTCACCAATAGAACGAAATCTTTCTAACTGTCTATCGACAGTGAATATGCAACGAACATTGACAAATGTTTGAGAACGTCTTGGCACTGTGTAAGAGCGACCTTGATTCTCTTAGCCGGATTTATTCCACTCGGAATACACGGTCGAAGCATTCATCGCCAGTCATCAGCATCCATGAACACGGTTGCGAGCGATTCCAAAATGTGGGTCGGCCAGAACCCCTCGGAGAAAGTGTATTTTCTCACTCCATGTGCCTCTCTTGACATTCAATATCATTTCTTGAAAACTCGTTGCTTAAATTTCAATGCAATTTCCATCTGACATTAACTCGAAAATTCAAGTATTTATGTATTCAAGGATACATAAATTTTGCTCAGAATATATATAGGTATGGGTATCGCGAGTATATAAATATATTTAGATCAGAATAAAATTTCAATTGTATACATAATTTCTTTAAAATGTCGTATGATTTCCTCAAGAACTCGATTCTTAAATATCGATGAAGCTTGTGTCTGACTTCACTTGGAAATTCAAGTATTCATCCAGAGATGCGCACGTATTTTATATATATTTAATCTTCGACATTGAATCGATGCAACGTGACATTACATTAGTTTGAAAGTCCAAAGGAACATCCAGAAATGTACAAATTTTATTCAGATATATTCAGAGTATCTATATACATTTATTTTCTTGACACAAAACTTCAACTATACGTAATTTCTTTAAAATATATATCATAATATATGTACATATTTAATCTCAATTTAACATCAATATCGTATTCTATTCTGAGAAGAATAGATAGAATTTTGAAAGGATTACTCTGTTAATCCTTAACCGATATCACTGGATATTCGAAGGTTAAGTTTTCATTTGATTTAATTTCATTACTAATCTCTAACAGAGAAAATACAAAATTAAATAATTTAAATTTATGCTACGATCATCAATTTCGAATTAAACGGAATTATAGTATTAAACTATAACAGAGAAGAAGTACAGTGTGTTTAATGAATTGGTCTTTTCTCAAAATAAAACTTCCACTATGTGATTTCTTTAAATTATTTAAATCTATAAATTTATCTTTTTGGTCAAAGTAAAATTACACATTTCAATTTTTGGCATTAGCTTGTGTATAAACAAATGTATAAGCTGTTTAATACTGTATATTAGGTTGATCCTTTAAATCAAAATTTCAACTGTATATAATCTTTCTACAATATCATATACGTTACAATATCATATACAGTATCTCACGAAAGTATTCGAACGTTTCCAATCTACATCGTTAACAAATAAAATGCACACGTTAGATTTAAGTTTTCAAAATAAGATGTAAAGTCACATAGGAGTCTCAAGAATGTATAATTAAAATTACAAAAAAATCTACAACACATACAGGATTTACAGGGTATTGGATGTAAACATACCGATTTCGAATGTCACAAAAGTATTAGAACGTGTAGACAAGAACCACATTTCTAGTGAACAAAATGTAAACATTACACTTCAGAACATTGCTAGTAGATTCCGAGACATCGTGTGATCCAGATTTCGTAGAATATAATTTTTCATAATTATTCTAATCATGAGCATGAAAAAGTCAGAAATCAGTAAATGTGAACGTGAGTTAATATTAAAGTTACTAAAAATAAATCTTATCTTGAAATTGCCAAATTATTAAATCGATGTAAATCTACAATACATTATATAATAAAAAAGTCAAAAACTGAAGGAAATATTACTAACAAGAAGCGTAGAGAACATCCAAAAAAGTTAACACCCAGAGAGAAGAAAATGATACGTGAAATTAAGAAAAATCCAAGCACATCTGCACTGAAATTTACAGCGACTGTTGCAAATAGTTTTGGGAAAGATGTACACTCCAAATTATGTCACAGAGTTCTGCGAAGTAATGATTTCCATGGAAGACTACCATGGAGAAAGCCATGTATCAGTAAAATTAATAGAAAGAAAAGACTAACGTTTGCAAAAATGTATATTGGCAAAGATATTTCATTTTGGAATAAAGTTATTTTCTCGGATGAAAGTAATATTTTTTAATATTTTCGGTTCGGATGGACAGTATTATGTGTGGAGGAAGTGCAACACAGCATTGCAAATGCAGAATATGATTCCAACTGTGAAACACGGAGGTGGCTCAGTCATGGTATGGGGGTGTGTGACGGCGAATAGAACGAGAAATCTTGTTTTTATTGATGGAATTTTGAATAAGTACAAATATCTGAATATTCTAAAAGAAAATTTGAAACAAAGTGCAATTAAATTGAACTTATTGGACGATTTCTATTTTCAACAAGACAACGATCCTAAACATACAATTGGAATTGTAAAGGAATAGATCGTATATAACACTCCGCATACACTACAAACTCCTTCGCAGAGCCCTGACATAAATCCCATAGAACATTTATGGGCTGAAATTGGAAGAAAACTCAGAAATTATGACATAACGTCCAAGGAAATATTAAAAAACAAAATAACAGAAATATGGAAGTCCATTGAAAAAAAGACAACAGAAAAATTTGTATAGTATGGAAAGTCGGAGACACGTTATTCATGCCAAAGGAGGACCAACCAGATATTAACATCAAATAATTCAAGGCTTATTCGTACGTTCGAATACTTTTATGACGTCCGAAATCGGTATGTTTACACTCAATGCCCTGTTTTTGCAAATTCTGTGTTGTCAGATTTTTTTGTAATTTTACTTACACATTCTCGAGACTCCTATGTGACTTTAAATACAATCTTATTTCAAAAACTTAAACCTAACGTGTACATTTTATTTGTTAAAGATGTAGATTGGAGGCATTCGAATACTTTCATAAGCTACTGTATATGTTTTTGATCAAAATAATTGCTTGTTTCAATTAATCTTTGTTCAGCGAAATTTTAATCACTTTAAAATAATTATATGAATATATAATTTTAATATATTATATAATTAAATAATTATATGATATAGTTAAAATAACATAACGTAATATAAAACAATTACAAAATATTTATATTTTTGTTATTATGTTATAAGAATCTCAGAATAGGTACTTATGATAAAAAAATTTGATATTAATCTGCTAATTAATTTTATTCATTTAAATATATAAAAATTATTTTAAAAAATCATAAGAATTATGAAGAATATTATATAATTATAACACTATATTATAGGTATTGAGATATAAATATATTTGTGTCCGTATATCTGAATATAGATAAATTGCGAATTTTATATAATTAGAAACTTGTTAATTTTACTAATTTTCAATTCTCTATTTTCCTTCTTACATCATTCCCCATATTATATTCAATTTTAATACGTCAGAATCATAAATCCTATAGAGTCATTAAAATTAACAAAAGATTAATAAAATCTATTTATCTTGAAAATTAAAGACACGCATGATAATATTATGAAATAATTAATTATTAATATTTAACTAGAATCTTTCAAACTAATAAAGTCAAATTTAAAACAAACGAAATTATGGACCAATCAATCACTGATATTTAACTACAAGAAAACCAGACAAATCAATCTATTCGTTTTAATAATTTCGTTGTCAGAATTATACGAAAAAATTGCATTAAATATCGTGTCATATCGTCGATGCAGCAATCGATTGATGCAGGAAGTGGTCCAACTGTCAGAAAGCTGGTTGGCCAGTGTTCAAGAAAACATGGCAAAAAAAGACAGAAACGCAATGGCCTGGTGATCCTAAACGCTCGCTTTATTTCCGTTCATTCATCGTTCGACGCCGTGCTACTTATTGCTCCGCCTATTTGGAAAGAGAAAAGTGAACGACGATGATTGTCAGCCACGATAAAACTGTTCGTGGAAAGCTATCGTGAAATGCCCGTTAACCTTGATTATTCGTGCTCTACAGACAATGCTGGTCAATGATCTCTAGAACTCGTTCGTTAGCCGTGACAATAATCGATTCCATCAACTCTGGATTCAGAATCAGACGAAAATGATCTCGCATTTAATTCATCTAGGCAAGGTAACGTAGCAACGTAGCATTCTTGGCTAAACGCCAATTCGTTTGACTTTTATGCGTAATGAGTGATATGATAGACATTCACGCAAATGACGCATTCTATTTGATGGAAAATGTTGCAACAACTTTCATTATTTACAAAATCATTCGAATAATGTTACAACGAATATTTTGAGAATTTTTGTTAACGATTGTCAGATAGGTTAGTTTTTCGAAAGATTGTTTCGAGACTCTGCATATATTATTTAAAATTTAAATAATATTTTGATAATCTAAAACAGACATTACAAAATATAATATTATTGAGAAATAGAATTATTATTATTTTGATTCATTAGAATTTAGATTAATTTATTTACGATAAAGAAATACAGAAATTCTAGGAAACTTAGAAATAGAATTAATCGTACCTAAATACTGATAAATATTATTATAAATTTTAAGTATACTACTATTACAAATAAATAATATATATAAATAATATAATATAAATAATAAAAACTACCGATTTGGGGATCTCCATGTCGATTAAATATAATTTATTCTTCCTCTACGGTACACATATTGAAATCTCAAGTCTTGAATTCTCATCACTGAATCTTTTATCAATTTTAAATGAAAATGAATTAACAGCATACATTAATCTGAAACAAATAAAAAATTTCAACCAGAAATAAACTTGATTAGCAGAATCAACAATAATCGACAAGTTTTCATTATTAAACTCCCAATTATTCTTCGTCAAAGAATGAAACTATGAAACGCCTAGATCATTCAGCGCCTATCGTTTGAGTTATCCCCTGAGTCAGTCTTCAAACAAAGACAACATCCTCAATAGAATCAGAAAGCTGATAGACACGATCATCAAGTAATAATTATACTAAGTATAACTCGTCAATCCATAAATTCATGAATCAAGTACAAAAATTCGTTAAATTATTTTTAACATTTGATATTTTGGCACAGTTATCATTAAAGGAAAATGAAACACGAAGTGAGACATGAACGTGAGACAAAAAGGCGGTGACAGGTTTCCCATTCATCGAAAGGGCTCGCATTCTTAACTCAAATGTTTGACCTTGACTGAAAACCGTCTTTGAACATGATGTGACAATCTAATTAGATTTTGAATATCTGACGAACAAAACGAAGTTTTGTGTTATTTTATCGACACAACCAGAAACAACAAGGTACTGTATATACCTGCGTACATTCAGAAAGAAGCAGGTAAACAAGTTCAAAGAAAGTTTCTTTGCATGTCGAGGGGGGAGGAAGATATATGGCTGCGAGCACTCGAGAGGAATTTAAAGAAAGAGTCCAAGAAACTCATTCGTTCCTTTGTGCGTGGAATTTGTGATATAGAACACTATTCTTTATTTGAGAGAAAGAAAATTAGAAATCAAGTGCAAGAAGAAATTATGCTATAAAATTGGTTAAATTGGATATCATTAATGTTAAATAATACGTATCTAAGAAAATATTGAATATTTCCTTTGAAACTTACATAATATATTAACTTAATTAAATTATAAAGTTATAATGAGAGGAATTATGGTATTTAATGCTTCAACGATGATGACGTTGATGTTGATGATATAGATTTTTTGATAATTTTTATCGATTTAAAATAATAATTAGACGATTTTAAAATAATAATTAGACGAGTTATAATTAAAATAATAATTTTTGTAGCTTCATATAAAAACAATAAATGTTCAGAAGTGGACTTCCTTTATATGTAGTAAGTATGAAATTTAGTGTTGAAATAATTTTTGATACAGTTTACACAGCAATAAGACGTCCCTGAAGGATTAAGTCGAAAACTGGTTAAAACGAGACCAAATAAAAAAAAGTATACGCTACAAATACGCTCTGGCATAAATTTAATAAAATAAACTTAATAAAAGTTTCATGGTTATTGCATTGGTTAGAATATATTAATTAATTGGAAAAATTATAAAAGAAAGAAATCAAGAAACAGAAAAAAAATACATTCGTAATAATTTATCAGTTTCATAAAGTTCATAAGGTTTTCACAATTTACCACTTCTGCAAAATTCAAAACTTTTATTTATATATGTATGTAATTTATTCTATTTGTATGCTACGATTAAATTGCATAAAAATCTACAGTATATATAAAATATCCAAATTATGCTACTTGTTCTAGTATTTACTGATTAAAACAAATCTCTGATTAAATTGAATCTAAACTTGCATAAAGATTCGCAATTTGTCTATTATTATTCACCATTAATTCAAAAATAAAAAACACTGTAGCTAAAGTTAATTTATCTCGATTATAATTGCATAATTATTAGAGATTTCTTGAACAAATCAATCTATGGTAATCCTCGATATTTATTTCCTTGGATGAAGTCTATTATCAATAAAATCAATTGCAAAAATTAAAAAACTGAAGTCAATTTATCTTTACTACATTTTAATTTCATAATTGCTGCCTTAACAAATCGATCTACAATCATTCTAGATACTCATTTCTTGGCTATAATCCTACACGTTATCACGTGTAATCGTAAAATGATACGGATAGAACAACAGGTTTCTAAATGAGTATCAATAGTTTTGACCAATCTACAGATGTCTGTTCTTTGTCGAATTCTACTACTTTCTTGATACCTGGTACATACATGCACAATTTTATTTTGCGTGCAGGCTCGCAAGATTATCCGAATGCAGATGCCAAAGAGAACATATGTATTAGGTTGTCCCATAAGTTTCTTCCGCGCCACGCTATGAGTGACTCTAAGTGGCTGTGTTTATATAAACATGCAGGCTTATCTCTTAGCCGTTTATGGCATCGGTTTTAGTCGTCCCAGAGCTCTTTCAAAGTACGTTTCGTTGGTGACAAAGTCTCTTTTAAAATTTTTCTGCACCGTTCAATATGGAGAGCCAAAAGATGCATTTGCGGCATGTTATGCTTCATTGCTTTAAAAAAGGCAATAGTGCAAAGGACACTGCAGACGAGATTTTCACCGTTTACGGGAGTGGTACTACCACTATTAGAACCGTCCGCAATTGGTTTGAGAAATTTAGAGCTGGCAATTTCGAGTTGAAAGATGAAGACCGCAGCGGCCGCCCAGCAACGACTGATACGGACATTATCAAGACTGGGCTCACTGAAAATCCACGATATAGTGTGCGTGAGATAGTGGATGCCACTAATATTCCCAAGACAACGGTACATAAGCATTTAATCAAGATAGGATATGCGAATCGATATGAAGTTTGGGTTCCACACCTATTGACGGAGACCGGCCTTATGAACCGCGTCTCTACGTGCGATTTGCTTCTCCAGCGACATGAAAGGGATCCTTTCTTAAAGAGACTTGTCACTGGAGACGAGACTTGGATTTTATACCAAAATGTGCATCGAAAACGCACTTGGTCCAAGGAAAATAGACCTTCAACTGTTGCGAAGCCTGGACTTCATCCGAAGAAGGTTCTTCTGTGCATTTGGTGGGACTGGAAAGGTGTAGTGTACTACGAGCTCCTTCCTCAAGATGATACGATCAATGCTGACAAATATTGCAATCAACTGGATCAATTGAAAGCAGCCATAGCAGAAAAACGGCCAGAATTGGCGAACCGACGAGGCGTCGTTTTCCATCACGACAACGCAAGACCGCATGTTGCGTTAGCCGTAAAGGCAAAAAATTATTACAGTTTGATTGGGACGTTCTACCTCATCCTCCATACTCCCCAGACCTTGCTCCATCCGATTACTACTTGTTCCTCTCCTTAAAAAATTCTCTCCGTGGTAAATCTTTCAAATCCATAAGCGAAATAAAAACGCACCTGATGAATATTTTACAAGTAAACTTAAACAATTTTGGAAAGAGGGCATAATGAGGCTTCCTGAGAGATGGAAGAAGGTTATAGAACAGAACGATTCATATATAACATAATAAATCCATCTTAAACAAAAAATATCGTGTATTCATTTCGCATCAAAAAAAGGGAAGAAACTTATGGGACACCCTAATATATTTAGCGTGAGCCAGTTGATCCAGCGACTCCTATCAAAAATTCCTTTCACGATGACATAAAAGAAATGATCAGGCACGTCATCAACTAGACATCCATGACCGAATATAATATTTTTTGCTTTGTAATTGAATTGAATTGAACGATACTTTTCATCAATCGTAAGTTGAAGACACAGACTTTTTGAATTTAGCGCAAAAGAAATGCATAAAATGGATATAAAAAGAAAAAATATATAAATATTCGAAGTGTAGTGCTTTGTATAACATTTAATATATGAAACAATTTTTTACCAAGGTTCTACGATTTTTAATTACACCGTCAGAAATATAAATTTGAATAAAAATTGAATAAAATCTACAGATTACAAATTATAAATTATTTTATAAATTATTGATTTTTTTATATTTTTATAATATTTCTAATATTGTGATCAAGATACATATGTAACTAGTGAAATTTACTAATGTAAAAACAAATGGAAATTCCATTTTGTTTTATTACGAAACTTATTGCCAGTAACATGGAGATGGATATTTATTACTTTAATACTTGCTAATTTATAAGTTAATTATATTAATTACACACTAATTAAATATTAACTCGATTGTGATTCTTTTAATATTTCTAATAATTTCAATTTCCATGTCTCCCTAGAAATAGATTTAATTAATTCAATTGCTGAGATTTCGATCAAGAGAGTGGAAAATTTGACTTACTCTTTCAGTAACTTTTCTGGAAGTCACACGCGATAAATCGACAGGACTACAAGAAAGGCAAACTAGATTATCCTAATCTAAAAACTGATGCAACTTTTCTCTTTGTTGTACACTAGTACCATGTCTCAAGATACATATAAAACAAATTCCAAAATTTTCAATTGCAATTTTTTTTTAATGCACAACATAAAAAGACTACATTTCTTTAAGTTATTTCTCAGCTTGTAATGTAAAAACATTCTTCAAAAAAGTTCCACAACCTGTGTTTCAAATACAACCAATATTTAAAAGTTCTTTAACTTCTTCGATCCATGTCGAACAGTTTGACGTACGTCGAATCCTAATATCTCTCGTTTGTCATTCCTCGAGATAAAGGGGGAAAAGTCCATCAACGATATTCAAAGAATCATCAAATCGATTGATGAATATCGTGAAACAATCGCGAAAACTAAGTCTGATATACCGCAAATGCGAGTACGTAGCACGTAATCACGTTCAACTTTCACCGTGATTCGCATTTGGGTATCGGGGGCACCTGCATGCTGTTCTCGAACCAGAAAAAACTTTTTGTTCCGTTGTGTCGGTTAAAGAATGAAACGTAACGTTAGCTTACGTGCAGTCATTGCACCGTGCTCACTTAAAAATAATATCTGAGTTCAATTAATGAATTCTTATGAACGGGAAGACGCGTCGATGGTGTTCTATTTTGGGACAAATATGGTCAACCATTGACTTGGTTACATGACGGTGTTGAATAATTAAAAACACAACACTAGCTAGTAATTTGGAGCGAAAGGTAGCAAGAGTTTGGTGATACGAAAGCTTTGAGTTTTATTCTTGAGGCACTCTTACAATTGGAATATTGAGTATACTTGAGTTTTCTTTTTCTTCTGAGTATACTTTTTTTTCTTCTTCGTTTGTAAAATTTTTAATTCTTCAGAAATGATGCCTGTCTGATGTTAATAATTTTATAACTTTTCATAATTTTCATAGTAATGTAAATTATATTAATAATAGTAATTAGGTTTAACAATTAGTTTTATAGCTTTAAATGTTGATTTCACTTATAAAGAGAACTGACTATGAAATTTAGTACAGTATAGATATCATAGATAAATTAATAACCTCTACACAAACCTCTGTTCTTCATAAAAATATGAATTTATAATTATAATTAATAATAATTAATGCTCAATGACAATCAGTAATTAATCATTAATACTGAAGGGTTTTAGGATGATGGATGCATGATGGAAGGACGAATGGAATTTGAGATAGATGAGAAAGAGAAGAAAATTACGTTTCGTCTCGAAGTCACTGCCTAGACTCATCCAGTGAGGCTGATATGGCAGCGACTCCTTACCCCAGAACGCTTGTTATTGTAACTACACGCTAGGCTGGCCGACAACACCCCATCCTAGCGCGGGGGGGGGTTTCCCCGCACACTGCTTGCTTAACGTCGGAGATCGGTAGGACCTCGACTCTAGGTGCGCAGCCACTTGCGGCTTGTGCTAGTCAGTGTTCGGAACTTGTAGTTGAGGAATCCTAGGCCGCTACAATACAAAGCGTTATATTAACTAAAGGATGAAACAAACCTCCATTTCCTCTATCTACGTTCGCGAAACCAAATTTAAATAAATTTAAGTAATCAATTTAAATAAATATTTAGAGTGCCACTAATCAAACAATTCAGACAATTTATTCGCGAAATTCATTCTCGAACTCGCACCTTCTACAATTCCTGGTATTCAGGAATACCTGAATCTGGTATCCGTTGCCAACGCAAAGGACAGAATATCCATATCTGCCACCGTCAGAATATCAAAAGTCAGCTACCGAATCCGAAAAAATCTTATCGCACGATATATCACAAAGATGCGATTCGATCGCGTCGTAAAAAATCAGAAACTCATATGAACCGATATCGAAACAAAGGTAAAATTGAAAGGCAATTCTTTGAACTAACACCGAGCGCGTGAAATTTTTCTTTTTTTTTTCCTTTGTTGCTCTTCTGCTCTCTCCTCTCTGCCCAAAAAAAAAGGAATATATCTCTGGACAGAGCGAATGAATTCACGAGACAGGACGTGACAGAGAACTCCTTAGACCTTGGTAGGCTGGAACCATCGTTCGACTGCGAAATGAGCGTTCGCGTTACTGTATCGTATATGCGCGATGCGACGTCTCCTTCGACGCCTACAGGATGACTTGCCGCGCATTTGCATTTCAAAAAATACGGAAGACTCACGATCAGATATCAAGAACAGATCGACTATATTCTTTTTTTTCTTTTTTTTTAAGGGATGAACGTTGGAGTGTCAAAGAATCACAAAGAAAAGTGATCTTTGAATTTTTACTCAAAAGACTTAAGTCTTTATTAGATTTTTACTCAGATTCAGATTTTTGGGAGGATAATTAAAAAAACAGGAGCTGGATAGAAAATTTTACGTTTCAGACGTGATGCATAGAAAGTACCATATTTTGAATATTTTATATGTTCTTTCATATTGTGTAAATTCGATACAAGTTTATGTTCTAAAGTTTTCTAAATATGAAGATCTGCGGTCTACTAATGTTGAAAAATAGAGAGACAAAAGTGGAGATTGATACGAAGAAAATTGGAAAATATTAAAAATTTTGTGTAAAAGATAAATACAGGAAAGAAGTTCAATCCATTAAGAAGCAATAAATTATCACAATATTCATAAAATTATAAGATAAAAGACATGATAATGAAAGAAATATTAAGCGAATCTTTCGAATCCTTCCTTTCAAGATTTAAATATTTAAAATTAAAATTTGATAATAGAAACTGACTATACCTTTTTCATCTCTTTATCAGATTAAAATGCTAATATTAAATTCTATTAATTCTATTACTCATAATTTCCCTGTTCATGGTTAAAGTTTTATAACTGTATAATTAGAATGAGAAAGCTGTTCAAAGACGTACAGTTCCAATTAAATTTCGGTTACTTTCCGGTTAGGATTCGCGTGAGGAATTTTTAACTGCAAAATGTTCATCGATTCTAACACAATGATTCTCAGCAAGATGTGAACGTGACCGAAAGTAGATTAAATTAAAAGCAAATACGTGTATATTTTTTTGCATATATACACGCATATATATGTATATACGCAAAAAAATGTAATTTTATAAAGATTAAAAAACACTAAAGGAAGGACTTACTTTTTAACATTTTCGAGATCAATTTTAAATTACACATATTATTAAATATTTAATATATTAATATATTATTATTAAATTATACTAATATAATGTTATATAATAATAATATTATTAAATTAAATATAGTCTGTAATATTATATTATATAAAATATTTTTGCTTTGAAAATATTATTATATTAAAATATTATAGGTTTGAAAAAACACAAGTCAATCATAATTTTATTAACATAAGTAAAGAAATAGAATCCAAATAAAAATTTATTTCATCTAGATATAATATATTATGATAAATACTTTACTTTGGATATTTTAGATATATTACTTTTTCGTACATTCTAATTTCCTACAAGCACATAAAAATTACAATTTTTAATTACAATATTTTGTCTTTCCATTTATAATTACATTCTATCTCTGTACTATTTGAATTTTTATATCTAAACTTCTTCCCTTATATTCAAATCTATTAATTTATTTATAATTACATTCTATTTCTCTGCTTGAATTTTTATATCTAAACTTCTTTCTTTATATTCAAATCTATTAATTTATTTTGTAGTTTTTTATAACTACATTTCTTTAAACCCTTTTCTTTTTTTATTCTTATATAAGAAAGAAGTTGCCTAGAAAATTTTTTTTCTCCAAAATACGAAACGTATATAACTAAAAAATTAAAATATACAGCACCTAGCTCATTAGGATACGATCAATATTCTTTTATTAAAACAAAAAAAATACACAGACATTTTAAATCATAACATAAAAATAACGGATAAAATTTACAAGTCTAATATCAGAGAACAGTATTGTATCAAGGATTCGAAATTAACTCGAAAAATAGTGCCAATTTACTTAGGTGCAAGATTTATATATCAAATTAGTGTACCTTCTACGCGCTAAGTCTTTATTCAATTTCTGATCTTAGAATAGGTATAATCATTGCATCGACCGCGAAATTTCAGATGGAAAAATTTAACGTGAAAACTATAAAAGTTTACAATTTCTGTTATAAAAAAATTCTTCGTTTAAAAAACGAACTTTTGTCTAAAACGAACCTATTTCAATTTTGATCAAAAGATACTTCTGATTGAATTTTGATTATTTTATGAATTTCAAATTAGAAATTACAAATACGAATTATAAATTATTATATAATATAATATAAATTATAGTATCCTTATACAAATTAAAATTATATAAATTATATGAATTATTGTCTCAAAAAATATAGCCACAGCATAGTCCAAATACAGTTTTTCTAACAATTTAAAAAATATTAGAAAACAGTTTTAATATTTAGTGTCCGAACATTTAAGCGCCCCAATATGAATGGGAGTCACTGTACGTCACGAGTACGTTTGCAGAATTATAAGTTTGGCTTCGACATTATACGAAATTAAAGAATTTGCTTGATCGAAGGATAATATCGAAACTTCGTATTCTCAATACGATCCTGCTGTTATCGTCCTGTTATGTCTATGAATGTTGGGAAATAAGATGAGTGCCGAATTCCAACTTAGCAATCGATTGCGTAAGAATCGAATGAATGACCGGTCTTCCTTGATCGAAACATTATCAATTTATTTCTCATTATCGGTGATAAAATTGCAAATTCACGGTTGAGGAATTTTATTTTTTGAAAGAATTTGAAGAGATTCAAAGTTCTTCGAGTAGAATTATTGCATTCCTAACATTGTCACAAATTGATTGTATATATAATTACAATGAAATATTTTATATAATATAATAATTAATATACACTACATAATATAATTGTGTATGTATAATAAATATATATTATTATAATTATAAATAATTATAATATAATAAATTATTATATTATATTAATTATATTATAATTTGTTCATAACTAATTAATTTATGAAATATAATTTTTATAATATTTTAATTCCAAGCGTTAAAAATTTTCAAGTATAATTGCTCAATTTGTGATAATGTAGAAATATAAAAACATTGGATAATAATAATAAAATAATGAAATATATTCGTTTTTATTTCTGGATTGAAAAAAATTGAGAACTTTTAATTATTTTTAGAAATCAAAGAAATATGAGCGATTATTTTTTGAGAAAGCAAAGAAATATAAAATACAGGGGAACTCCAGCTAATAAGACATCTCAACCAAAAACCAAAAAGTCAAAATTCCTATTTTAGATATATAATTAAAAAGAGAACAGCCCGAGAAAAAACGAAAAATTACAAAAAACAAATAGAAGTGAATCTTATCTATTCATAAACTTACCAATCATCACAAGCAATTTTTCATAAACTCACACGATGTGTGAATCGTTATTTAAATTTTCATTAGATTCAAGAACAAAAGGAAAAAACCGCTCGATCACCTAGCAAAAGAGAAAAAGGACAATGGATCACGGTATACCGATAAGAATAAATAAGTGGAAGAATTATTCACGTTTCTGGGATATCTTCTAAGAAGCAACTTTGCAATATCTTTGCAATATTGCCACACGATATTTTTTAACGCAAAAATAAAAATACCATTAAACAATCCCCTCCCCCCCCCCAACCCCGCGGCAAGAATAATAATACTTGAAGGCATGATTGCAACTGCATCATCGTACAGAGCATTATATAAAAATTGCGTATCTAATTGATTCATGGCCGATATGCAATATTCCATAATAGTATTTTGCAACCATACTGATGCCCGTCCCTTGCTCGTTAATATGTTCCGATGTTACATTCAAGATCTGTGAATTTCATCATTCTCAACACATCGTAGTTATAGATAATACGTAAATATCGTATTCATTCATGCAAGAAACGTCTCAATTGACGCACTCCGCAAGAACCGTAGATGATTCATAAACGTTCTCTGAATGGAGATCTTTCCACGTCCCGATTTCCTTTACAAGCTGCTTCTTATTATTAGATTTTATGTTTTAACGCAACTTACGCATAAAAACATGAAATCTGATAATAAGATCTAAGCTTCAATATTTGAGATAATTTAACGTTCAAGATGGATGGGAACTGGAGTCTCCATGTTTAAAAAACAATTAAAAAAAACTATTATTAAAACTATCATTAAATGTATTCTGGAACTTAGAATGATTGATACTAATTAGAATAATATCAATCAAAAATAAAAAAGAAAAATTTATTTCTCCAGGCTCTTGTGAGACTGAAAAGCCCGCCTTGAATATATTAAGTATTATAGATCATAAAATATTTTAACTTTTTGAGACATTCTGAAATAAATATTTTACTTATTGCTATTTTGTAATTATATTATTTAATTATTTTATTATTATATTCTTCAATTTATAACTGTATAACAGTGACCGAGAGGAAATCTTTCATTAAATTTTTTCTCATTAAATAAAATTGGATATTTTATTTTTCATCTATCTTTTATTAAATTATTTTAGTATGTAATATTACAATTGGAGAGAATAATCATTATCATATTTATATGTTATATTTATGTTATTTTTATGCTATTATGTTTATACAAAATCGTTATTATATTATTATATATATTTATTTTATAATTATTTCATATTCAAATAATCCGATATCACCATTCGAGAATTGAAAAATATACCATTAGAGATTAGATCGTTCAATGATCTTAAATCATTCTCTGAACTTGCAGAAACATTCAACAATCATCACAGGTCAAAAAAAAAAGGTAATACTCCGTATTTGAAGAAAATCCTTCAACTCGATCCTTAAACTCACGCTGTTGTACCGGTTTCTCGTCGGGAACAGGTGTGCCACATACCTCTGCACATCACGGCCGTTCTCTTCAATTATGTCTGTATAACCAGAGGCCGACTTCAAAGCTTGCATTACTGTAAATTACACCGGGATAATAAAATCCACACGAAACCGCGCGTTTGATAATATTTCTATCCTCGTTCTTCTCCACAACAATTATCTTACATTGTCGCCTTGATAATCGAGGTTTCATTACAACAGTAATCTTCGATGTTACTTAAATTATACAATTATACCTTATCGTTGTGTGAAAATCGTTGCTCAATTAAAAATTATCTGCATTAATGTTAAATTGTTGGATCTTAGCATTTACATCAAGGATTTTCCGAAAGACTTTTCTGTTGCACATAGTTTGTATCGTAAGATTTGATTAAAAAGACAATGCTGGAGATTACTGTTATTCTTAAGTTGAATTTAACACTGGTCAAAACAAAATCCTGTGGATTTTTCTTTTAAAATTTAGTAAAAATGTGCAGAGGTCTCTGGCAAAATTAATACTTATTAATCCATTAACAATCAAGCAATAGTTTACCATAAATATTTCAGTTTTTTTGAATCTCATGGAATCTTAGAATCTGAGTGGAGATAATAGTAATAGAAGAAATATCAAGCAAATAGTTGACATTCTCTTTTATAGCCAAATTGTTGAAAAACGAAATTTAGTAATCCAGATTGATCGAAAGAAAATTGCAAAGGGAACTTGATTGCATTACAATTATTATTAACGATTATATGTATTCTAAGTGAACGTTTACTTTCAAAGTGAAGAAGATGAATGCAATCGAAATATGCTAAATGCAGTTGCTGCATAGAATAGCGATTAGATAAAATCAATCATTATTATTGATGAAGTTCAATATGTTCGAATATGGCAAGAATATTTCAAATTTAATTAATCAATTTCTCTCGATTAATCGATAATTATTGTATTCTTCTGTTGCTAATGATTTCAAAGATATTTATGTAAAGTGATTATAATATGACTTCAGAAAAAAAGAAGGTTTCTCATATACAATTCACAAAATTGTCTTTTGTTTCATAAGTACAAATCACATATTTTAATAAACATCATTCGACTTCAATCAAAAAACAATTTTATTTGTTCATAGAAACACATAAAATCATTAAGATCGGATACAATCAGGAAACCTAAATTTGTTATTGATACTCTAATGATCATTTCTTGTATAATATCTACACTGATGTCTAATAAATAGATTAGGTTTATACATTTATTGAAAATATAAAGATACAAAAAATATAGAAAATATCGAAATTATAATTTTCTATTTAATAGATGAGAGAAATCTCTATTTAAATTCTGTTTCATTAATTTCATGAAAATAAGTATTTCCACAAATACTATAATAATTAAATAATTAAGTAATATGTAATAATTAAATGAAATTTGAACTGTGAAAAACTACTCTTCTCATTTAATAAATAATAAATAGTAAATAGAAAATAATTGGCCAATAAATAAATAAAATCTGACCTGCCAAAACTTTCTTATTTCTTTTACTGAATATTTTTTACTGAATAAAAAAAAGTATTCTTTAATTGTAAAATTAAAAAATAAATAAAAAGATTAAAATCTAATCTATCAACTATTTTCCCTAAATACAAAGAAGAAGAATTACGAATAAAGATAAAAATTCTTTGAAAACTATCGAAAAAGGCACAAAGAAATAACACGTAGTTCGATGAACGACCTAGTACCTATATGGCAATGTTATCTAAGCAATCATAGACATCAGACAAGCTTCTAGAGGAGCGTGGACGTTGATCTCAACGATGCCAGTATCGCTTTTATTCCAACACAAAAACACGATGGCGAAAGGTGCATTAAAACGGTACAGAGGAATCTGGACTCAAACCGATGACTTACATTTTATATTTATACCGTTACGCGTATCTACTGTCATCACGATTCTGTAAATTTCATGCACCACGGCGATTTGATTATAGAAAACTATGCCGTGAAAAACGTAGTTTAGCATCCAACGTGAAATTAAAAAGTTGTTTCGCTATGGCTAATAATTAAAGAACTTTTTTCAAGAGTTTTATATTGTATATTGTGTATGATTTCTAATATCAAGGACTCATTATATTAGTATTAAGAAATTGTAGAAAGTTTTCTATATCGTTCCTGATATTAAGAAATTATTTTATTAGTTTCAATTTTTTTTTTTTCAGTAGTTTCATTAAGTATCAACTGTTAACGTACAATTACTATCATTGAATTTTCTAAAATCCTTTTGTAAAATTAGGAAAATATTTTGCAGCTTAACGTATGGAAATAAGATATTTCAAGTTGTTAATTAAACAATTTCGTTGTTATAACAACTTCTCAAATTTTCTGAAATTCTTGACTAATAAAATAATTTTATTAATATCCATTGGGAATATTGATTCTAAATTACAAATTTCACCGATATTCCAAATCACAAAAAAAAATAAAATGTCCCAACTTAATTAATAAATAAAATAAAAGAAATCAAAAGATAGATCGCTGACTCAAAAAACAAAAATAACGAGTCACTGAAATAAATTAATTTAGACACGATAGAAGATGAGTCCAAAAAAACTTTTCTAACTAACGTTCCTTTTATGCAACATAGCGTGTAATGCAAGTGAAAGAATTTTGTTCCATGGATCACGTTCGGAATCATATTTCTCGAAGACTATTTCCTTTCGTCTGATCCGTGTACACACGCTATAGTTGTTACCGCGGGTATCCATGATCGGATTAGGCATCGGTGACAAAATTCGATTTCCTTGTGTACAACGCTGTAACGATGAAACACGATCTTGTAAACATTTCCATCGATTTCGAAAGTTTCCAAAGACTTTAAGGTGGGGGAAAATCTTTGACGTGATTCATTCCACATGAAGCGCATTTTAAATATTTTCGGGAACTTTTATTAAGAAAATGCCACATGGACTATGGTACATATATATTAAACATTTCGTGCATCAATTTTTCGAAAATACAGCATTTCACGTAGGATTCTAAAATGCTGTACATAATTTTCAAATAACCCGATCTTCCAAGTCTAATGAGGCCCTGTTGCTAGGTTCTCTTTTCAAAAATAGCGACCGTTCCATAAATCAAGGTATCACTCAAAATTCCGAAACATCGTATCTAAGTTCCCGAAATTTGTATCATTAAAGAATGCCAATAGAAAATCCATAAAAATTAATGGAATCCTTCAAAAAAAGATCAATGTTTATTTACAGGACACGTTTATTTACAAGTCACCCTATATCCAGTATGGTGTCATAATTCTGTATGTATCGCAATCTTCACGTTACCTTAAAATATATTACTGTTGCAAGTGTAAGGTGATTTGTCTTCCGTAGAAAATGACAGTTTAGATAATTAATTTCTATTGAGCAATGACACATTCCGGAATGTTTCTTATATCTTTACCACGAAAATCTACACCACGGAATACCTACGGCCAACCTACTCTTACTAATTTAAAAAACGTACAATATGCTCCATTATGTTTTTCATAAGTGTCCGTTCGAGAGGGGCGAAGAAAATCGAATATTAGTAAACTGATTTCTCTACGTCGGAACAATCCCGAACCTAACTCATTATTCAGACACGTTGTAGCGATCGGTTAATTATAACGTAGTCATGCGAAACGGAAACCGTGTTTAAGTCCAAATTATGAGAAGCGTTTTTGTACGTAGATCGAAGAGAACTGGTTTTCAAAATGTGTCATGGAAATTGGCAATTCCTACCAAAAGTGTTTCGATATCGCTAATGGTAGGAATTACAAAGAAATAGCAATAGGAATAACAATTATGTCTACTTTTATGTCTACTCTTTTAGACATTATTTTGGTTTTTTTTTGTAATATTCTAACTTGATTATAAATTTTTTACTAGTAAATTATATTTACAAACGTCGATTATTCGAATACGAAAGATTTAAACTACATACATTACAATATTTACACTTTGGAACATCTCTTCCATGCCCCATTTCAACAATTCGTCGGATGAATTTAATTTTACATAAATTTACAATGAATTTACAATGAATTTAATATGCACTTACATACAGATTTCATTTATTATAATTCATGATATTAAAAGGAAAAAAGTGTACGCAGTAATTAAAGGATATAGAAAATATTATTGAACGTTTAAAAAATGGTGAAAGCGCTTCTAATTTAGTCAAAAAAAAAGATCTACAATTTACGATATTAAAAAAATTATTAAGATCTTAAAAGAACTCATCAAAGAAATTTTCATCCCTTGTAAAGTAAAGCAAAAATAATAATAATGATACTGTTAATAAAATAATAATAATACTAATAAAATGATAATAATACTATATTTCTTCCTCTTCAATTATATAATATACTAGATTAACTTAAAAAGTCAAAATATTCAATAAAAAAAAAAAGAGTCTAATATAAAATTTGCTCCAGTTACTATTGATGAAAGGATTCATACAATCGAAATAAAAAAATGATTCAAGCATTCTACAAACTTATTGTTAAAATAAATTGCAAAACTCAAACGGAATGAAATTTTCTATATTTAAAAAAAATAAAAACTGCGTAGTGTCATAAAAATAACATATGGTTAAAGCTAAACAAAAGAAAGAAACCGAGATGTAATCGAGGCGTAACCAAGACGTTCCTTACATGCATATATCTACTGACAATGAGTTATTTCTGATTATATCTTGCAGGAGACTATACCTTGACTAATCACAGTCAGAAGAAATATTCAAGATAATAAAATGTAACGGATATGACCCTGAATAAATATCCCTAACCACAAATGGCCTTAACTTATGAAATCAGCCAGGGCATATAAAGACAATAGCTGGATATAGTAATGAAATAAACAACGTGAAATACAGTCAAATAATGTATATTTTCTACTTTGAGAAACATTTCGTGCATTTTTCGAAAATACAGCATTCCACGTAGGATTTTAAAATTTTTATTTCTTTTATTTTATTTGTAATATCATGAGAATCATATTGAATCTATGAATCTTTTTATATTTAATAAAATTATTATTTTTATTCTTACTCTCCGTTAAATCAATTTTAATTTTAATTTTAATTTTAATTCTAATTCTAATTTCAATTTTTCATTTAGTATTTGCAACATTTTCGCAAGAAAGAAAGTACAGTAGCAAAATATTTCCGATTTCAAATAGATTATTTCAAGGTTCCAAATAAAAATAAAAGTAAATGATGAAATTTTTAACTTTAAAAAACTGTGGAAAAAGTTATACATTAATAGAAAGATTTATGTACCTACAGTTGCAAATATTAAAATATTTACTTTTTTTAAATCTTGGAGATAAATCCATATAAAAATACTTTTGGAAAATAAATCTGCTTGTATCATAGATGTTTGTGCAATTTATTACTACAGCTGACTGTGTGTGGTGTGTGTAATGAATTTAGACCGAACAAATCAGAAAATGTCGACGCAGATTTTCTATGTTAATTTATGGACTGGCTCATCGAATGCAGTGCGCAGTAATTATAATTTAACAATCGCATTGTAAAACTATTCATACATTCCTGTGCGTGCGTACACACGTGCAATGTTCACGAGAGCAGAATGCCAAAAGCACAGACGCTGTGCGTCAATGAAGGAAATCTCCCTTATTGTACGTAAAATATGGAGAATGATGACCATAGGGAAACAGAATTTGCAAATCGAGTCAGTGTTAATGACCTTACATATTTGCACTTGCGAAATTTTTTAATCTAATTTTATGACCTGTACTATCTCAGAAAAAAAAATTTTGTTGACGACACTACCAATAAATGATTTTTGTTAGTACTACTTAGTAGCATTATAAGAAAGATACAACAGATACGAGAAGAAAAAGAATAATAATTATTAACATTTATTAAAAGAAACAAATATTTAAAAAGATATATAATATTAAAAGATATATATATTTACTTATATTACTTATTAAATATTTCAAAAGATATTTCTATCGATACTGCAATCAATCATTACACAATTAATGATCATTTTTAAAAGAATGAAAAAGTCTTACTAATCTCTAATGAATAAATAACATACAATAACTAGCATATAACTGAAGAAATAATTAAATCATAGCGTCTTTTTAAAAGAATTCTTATAAAAGTTAAAAAATTCTTGATCAAAGAATCAGCAAGTAAGAGCTGAGACATTTATATACACAGTACAGGTCGAGAAAGCCAAGAGTATGGATTCCATGGTTTAACCATGTTCGAAGAAGGATATCTCGGGTCAGTTAGCCTACTTACGAAGAGTTAAAATTCGTTCCGTCGTCATCACGACCAGTTCCCCCAATATTGTTTCGATAATATTGACCAGAGGCCCAAAATCCAAGAAAAGATATTTTATGTGATTAACGTCCAACCAGCAAGTCACCATTTACCTAAGACTTGCGTAATAATTGTGAATGACTAGTAGACAACATCGATGGCGCACGTACCGAACTCGTGTCTTCGATTTGCTAGTTATTGAAAGAGATTTCAAAATCCGGTCTCCATGTCACTTTCGATCAGAGAAAGTTGTGCAATTCACGTAGTTCGTCAAACGATTTATGGAAAAAGATTTCGTTAAAGACCATTTAAAGATATTTGGAACTTGAATTAGAAGTAAAAGTTGTTCAAATAAGAAATTAACGTTCTTGATATACGAAATTCTTATTATTAATGATATTATTAATTTTAAATAACATTTTTTATTTGTTTCTTTTGATATGATAACGATTTAATATAATTAATAATTTTCGCTGTTTGTTACACGTAGCGCGAAAGAAAAACTTTAAATTTGACTACTGCGCATGCGTTTTGCGATCGTACGGCGCTCGTATAATCAGTATAAAGTTTAAACAATATTGTAAATATAATAATTTAAACGATATTTTAGTAAGAACTGTAAATTATAATTCGAAATGTGATTTTTTATAATGTTTTCAATAAGAATTATTAAGTTTTTTACAATAATATCATTTTATAGTTGCAATATGACCAACGTCAAGCTAAGTCGTCTGCTAGAAACAGCTGACAGCTTAGCAGAATAAAAACATGATTTGTGAATCTTATTCTCACTATTATGAATTTCTTATTATGAATTTCTTTTCGAATTTTATGAATTTACATTTATAACGTGAAGATAAAAACACTCATATGAAATATCATTGCTTATTTTCCAACACTTAAGATACAAATCTCTTGATGAAGAAACACGCTTTACCGACATTTTATTAAACATTATGTAATAAAATCTGCACGAAACTTAAGATTCCCTGTTTCGTATATTTGTTAATTATTTTATTACCTTTTCCGTGCCTGCACATAACAATTAATCTCGAACCAGAAAACCCTATGTATAAGACCGTGAAAATATTTTCACGGTTGAAACGAAAGGTAGGTTATGTTATTAACTTGATCAAATTTCTCGTGATATTTGACTGAAAATGCACGAAATAATAGGCATGTTCGCTCATATTAGAAAATACTAACATTGTATAACCAAAATGATGATTTGTCGCATCGTAACTGTGTTGATTATAGATATCTAGTGCCAAAAATTTAACGTACCTGACATTGTTGAATCAAAATATTGGTCGAATGTTCGATTCTAGGCCGTGACTTGACACATGTCATCGAAACTTTCTTTCGTAATTGGACGAGATGTCTAAACTGGCACAATTTCTCTGCACGAGCACAGAGCCTACTTGACCCTACACACGCCATAGCAAAAACTGTAGTGAGCGGAGTCACACGACTTGTGAAGACTTTCGAGTACCAACTAGCCCCACCGACACTTCAAAATCACTTCCCCACCCACTTTTCCCTTTCCTGTCCCTACTTATAAGTACACCTACTATACGCGGCATTAGTCTAGACAGCACTAAAAAATTATAAGCAATTTTAATCATCGAGTATTGCCCAACAGAATATCAATAGACTTTTAAAACAATATCATATTCAAAGTTTATTAGCGACCTCTAACTGATGTTTCTATTATTTACTTGTCAAATTACTATAAAATTATCAATTATTTCATAATTACATTCTTGTATTATTTTTAGTATATACTTTCGTATAATTTAAAACAGATTTTGCGAGTTGAAATATTTTCTGTAATAATTTATCCTATTTTTCATATTAGAAATTTCACAAGAATTT
Source organism: Melipona beecheii (assembly GCA_032399605.1). Classification (NCBI taxonomy): domain Eukaryota; kingdom Metazoa; phylum Arthropoda; class Insecta; order Hymenoptera; family Apidae; genus Melipona; species Melipona beecheii. The sequence continues at coordinate 79,511 of JAUCMO010000463.1, forward strand.
TATTCTGTTGTGATATATTAAATTAATTTGTAAAACTGGTAAATTTATAATTTAAGTAAAAAGAATTATGTGTAAAAATCCAATAAATTCCGTGACTTTCTATCTTTTAAAAATTAATCTTAAAATCATATTCTGCTTTCGATCTGTGTTTACTTTTATAATCAATGGTATACTTTAAACATGGCGTACAATATTTTCAATAGGTTTTACCGAGCATTTAAAACATTTAATCAGATAATTGACACTACATTGGGACGCAATTTTCCAGGTAATGAGAATATTTTTATAGTACACTTTGCGTTTGATCTAGATAAGTCAGAAATGAGATATATATGTATATTTTTTATTGTTTCTAACCTCTTCAAAATATTTATTATTATCAATAAATTACTAATAAATGTAATAAATTATTTATCATTATCAAATACCATTAATACACCATTTAGGTCATTTATACGCCATCGAATGCAATCCTATTAATCAAGTGCAGTCTATTCAATTTCCTGGACAATCTATAAAGGATACCTTAAATGAAACAATTTTATGGGCCGTACCTAAAAAACGACGATCCTTAGAAAGGCGTCTTAATAGAAGATATGGTATTCCTGAATATCATTGGAAACCTCATGTACCGAAAACAAATATCTTAATGTGTAGGAAATGTGGTCATGATTATGAAGCTGGTACACTTTGTGGTAAGATATATAATTTACATATAAAAAATTATGATTTATTAAACAATTATCACATATATCATTTTCTTCAATTTTTTGAATTCAGGGTATTGTTACGAAATAGTAAAAAAAGAAACAAAAGAAATGCAAATAGCTATACAAAAATCATTGGGATTACAACCTGTTGAACAAGATGTAATAGTGTTGTATGAAGGAGAAAAAGAAAAGCTAGAAAATGACGACTTTTGGAAGGTATTTACACGCATATTGTATAATACATAAGATATTTCATCTGATTTTTATATATAATTTACATTTTACATTTAAATTATATTTTTGTATAGAAACAAAGAATCATAGAATTACCTAAAAAGAGGCCTGATTGGTTTCATGCAAATTTACTTCAACCAACAGCAAAAGAGTTACCTGATTCTGAACAAAACTTAGAATCTGAATCTTCAAAAGATGATAAAAATAAGTAAATAATTTTATATTGATATCCAATTCTTGTTTATATTAAATAAATTAAACAGAATAAACTATGGACAATTCTTGTTTTATTTTTAAATGTGACATTTTTACAATTATAAATGTCTTTATAATATTCTATATCTCTTCTTTATCTCTATAATTAATGAACATAAAAATAGGTATAATAGATAACAACCACATTCTTTGCTATTTATGTATTAAATCATTATTCTTATATATGATAGTTGTTTTCATTAAATCTTCTCTGAGTCAACACTTTATAAAATTCAATAATGAAAAACATGTCTAGTTTTGTTAACTGTAATTAATACAGTTTTCACAAAACTATATCATATTTACAAATACCTTGCGTTTGTCTTAAAAAAAGAAAAATATAATGATGTATAAAACTCTACAAAATTAAAGATACTACTCATATTATAAACCCCATCTTATACAATTATTAGTGAAGAATTTCGAAACCATCTACAGTTACTTCTTTATTAAAATGACTCAGAACATGTTCATGAAATTCTGCAAATGTGACAGTTTTTCCATAAAACGATCCACATAACGGACAAATTTTATTGTCTTGGTCTGTATTATCTGTTGAATTGGAATACTTTTCTAAAGATAGGCTCGGAGTTTGAAGACTGGTTTGAGTTGCACCATGCTCTTTAATACTTTCATTAAAATTAAATTGTGTGCTTGCCTGACACATCTTTTTATTCGCATTTGTACGGCAGTTATTACACATTAATCCTATAAAATTATATTTGGGATTAATTTCTACCAAAATAAATTGACATATTTTCAATCCTCTTAATAGACACAGGAATATTAGAATATGAAATAAGTGTCTTATTATTTCTAACTCGTGACTGATGATATTTTAATTGTCAATAAGTCATTAACGGAAAATAAAATTTCTATATTTCTAAATTTATAATTATGGGATTATTTAAGCAAAAATAACTAAAATTATTCTAGTCAAAATCACACTAAAAATTACCATATTAGAATAAATTTAAATTATATGAATAATATATGATGTATTTAAGAATAAGTATAAAATAAACTACAAATCTACTGAATAAAGATATCAATAATTTTTTATTTATACCTTCTTTTTTCTTTTTGAAATTTTGAAGTGTTCTTTTTAGTTTTGTTTGTTGCACTAATAAAATGCTTTTCATTTGTGACAGTCTAATATCATGTTGTTTTAATAATTCTAAATCTGTATCTGAATCCTCAGGATAAGTAAAACCAATATTCCTTAAATCTGGTTCTGTACTATTTTGTAATTCAACCATCTAGATCAATATTAAATAAAAATAATAATAATTCTTAAAACTGGATTATTACCTTACTCTTTGCTTACCTCTGCATATTGTTGTTCTAAATCTGACTTTTCTAACATAATGCTATTTATAAGTCTAAGTGATATTTCTTCTAAACTTTGTTCTTTCTCACCTAGATCAAAATGCAAATAATAATTATGTATTTTTTCTTCAACATGTAGCTAACATAAAAAGTAAATTGTATTCAATATATACCATTGTTTGTTGCTAACATACATTGATTATTATCCTCTTTATTAGAAATATCACGAAAACTATAAGACACAATGTCTGAAGGTTGTGCAGGAGAATGTTGTTTAAGCGTATCAGAAATTTTTGTCAATTGGCTTCCTAAGGATTTATTAGTTCTTGTTAATTTAGATAATCTATTCCACAACTGTCGATTTTCTGCCGCCACCATAAAAACTTGATGACTGAGCTGAGATTTTTGTTTCTTAAGCTCCTCTACTTTTTCCTGTCAACCAAACTACATTGTATAATATATTAAGATGTAAAATATATATATTCTAAGCATTAGCATACATGTTATACAAACCTTTAAGGTTTGCATAATAGCTTTTTCATTATTATCAACTTTCATAATAGCTGCAGATTGATTCTTTGTGCATTCAAGTCTCAAGCACATATTTTCTTCTTCAACAATGGCTAATCTTGTTTCTAATTGTTGACAACGTTCATTCATAGTTTTAAATGCAACTAATAAGGCATAATAATTGCCATGTTTCTCACTATCTGGATTATCAGATTGTTCCTTGTCATTCATATTGTAATGATACAATTAACAAAAGTGAAAATACAATTTCAAAATATGATAATCACTAAAAAATGTAACAGCATTTGCATTAATTTCAACTGTAATTGCACTCATTTTCTAATAAACAATAGAAAACATATGAATAACCAACGTCCTTTCTATTTTCTCGCATTTCAATAAAAAAAAACATTACATATGAATTTAAAAAGAATAATAACAGATAATAATTGGATTAATATTAATCACGATGAAACTGTTAAATTGGGTTGAATTGTTATGAATTTTAATACTTTCAAACTTGTTATTAATTGCTTTTAGATATTAACACGGAAGAAACATTAAACAGACAAATCACTTAACGTAAATTTATGTCACTTTGGGGTAGCCCCCGTTATCATTTTTCTACCACTTCCAATGTTACCGTCAAACATTGAAATAAAATGGAAAAGATTTACGTGCTGCCAACTGTCGGAAACTACCAAAATGAAAGCATACAAAACGCAGATGAGATATGATCGCAGAAACATAGAGGCACAGACGAGTTATATGAATAGACATTGCATACAATCATTGTTGTACGCAGATGATGTATATGAGGATTTTCAAATGTCGTCATTGTTAAATAAGATAGCTAAGGACGAAAGTGCTAGCGAATGCTTATGTGAATATTTTTGTTTATTTGTTTTTTTGTGCCTTACTAGGAGTAAAATCTCTTCCTAATTAATTTCTAATCTACTATTGTTCTTCTTTAAATGTTTCTAATTACAGGGGCATTTAACCTCAACTTAACTTTAAACCACATGGATTTCCCCATTCAGAATGTTCCTTCCAAAGCCTCATACGCTCGAGTTGCTCAGTATTCGCAAATATACAAGCAATCATATTAGACCATTGAAGATACTTCAATTTAAGAATGATTACTGAAATTGGCAAGTTATTGGCTTGTCAGACATCAAATTTATATACTGAATTTCTCAAGTTTGCTTATATTGTGATAGTAAACACAAGGCTAACAAGATAACTGACAATTATATGGAAGTAAAGATCAAATCTAACTCTCTGAAAATCAACCACTCGTTTTTAAATCTAATCGATTAATACTATCCAGTATATGCTCCATAATTCTGCACTGAGTCATTCTTAAAGAGCTTGCTAGACAAAATATTAGATCTATCTCCCAGATCATCGTCATTAGAGTAAGTTTAAATAATCCAGGATATACACACATCATGAGTTATTGTTGTTAGATGTATATCAAATCTAAAAACATTCCAAATATAGTTGAATCCAAATAAATTGTGATAATACCTCTTACTCGATTTATTTATCAGCAAAAAAAGTAGCTTGTTTTTTATGCAGGAAAGAGGGTCATGTAGATAAATTCTGCAAAAATTTTAATCTCCAATCACTGCTTCTACACAACTCTAGTTCATGTCAAATAAAATAATTACTGATCCAATTGTCCAAGCTGAACAGCCAAAATCTTTTCCTGTCTTAGCTCCATTCCAGATTTCTGCTACATCGTTACTCCAGATATATAAACTGCAAGATGAAAACATCATAAACCATTCTTCTGCCAGTTCCAAGATGGTTCAGAGACGGCTTACTAACTCCAGTTCTTTCAACAACTCTTTTAATGATTTGAATGCTGTCAATAATGATAGTAGATGTAAAGTAGTTGTTTCTACCAAAGAAATCAAGAAATGCAAAATAGCTAATAGAGCAGATACTAGAAGACCTAGAAGAAATCTCTTTGCTATTGCTGCCTGTCAAGGGTTACATCTTAAATCCTATTTAAAATCACCCAGTGGATTTTCAAAGTTGTTTATAATTTCTACTAGATACATACAATGATTCCAAAATCCTGGAAACAGCATTAAACCATGCAAGGGACAGCTATAATAAAGATCCGTTCCTTTTCTTTACAGAATTTAAGATAGCAAGCTGCATCACAAGAATTGTCAAACATCTCAACAATTCCTATCCACAAGATACTGTGAGTGAAGATTTCTGGAAGAAGATTTCAATTAGATTTAAGTTATTCATAGCTACAACTACTACATTATTATACAGGTTTCCTTTTGGAACTCAAGAAGTCTGCTCTAAGTACCTGGACATTCAGTCCATCTTAGTCAATTGTGACATCCTCATCTTCATTGAAACATGGCTCACTCATAAAGACAACTTTAGCTTGCCAGAATTCATAGAGCTCAAGAAGGACAAAATTTATTCAAAAGGTGGTAGAATTCTAATTCTTATCTACAAAAACATGGTTTTCAAATTACTAACATTAAATCTCTTGACATCTTAATTGAATTATGCAGTTTTTGTTTAAATAATGCAAAGCCAGAACTGGATACATTTGTCTACTATAGAGCTCCAGGCCTCATTATCACACACGATCAGTGGGATCTAATTGTTCAAAATTGACACTAAATGCAATTCCATTCTAATAGGTGACTTTAACGCTCATCATTTTAATTGCAAAGATTTAGGTAGAAGATTTCATAATGCTTTGGTAACCGCTGATCTACTACACAATGATAACTCTTATACATATATTAATGTATATAAAAATTTTAAATCCAATATTGATCTTTTATTCTCTACTTTCAATATTTGTGACAAAACTGATACTGTTTTGTATGATGAGACCTGAGGTTCTGATCACTTTCCTTGTTTATTTTAATATTAAGATAGATAAGAAGCTTTACGAGAAAAAGCTTTTCAAGCTTAAATCGAATTATACTGACTAGCCAAATTGGATTTAAAATTTTTCCATACTCTAGAGAACTATTAGATAGATTTCTTATAAATACGAATTTTTCATTAATATTATCACTGACGCAGTTAAATCTAATTCACCTTCTAAAAAGAAATTTATTAACTTTTCTGGAAAAAATAAAAAAATCCAGTTCCCTGGTGGGACTTTGAATGCGATAAACTCAATAAACTTTACAGAACCTCCTTTAGGAAATGATAGCATTTGTACAACTTAGAGAATTTGATTAGTTATAAAAAAATTTCGGCTTTTACTACAAAAACTTTAAAAAACAAGAAAAACGATAGCTTCAGAAAATTCGCTGAAGGTATCAATTTTCACTTTGATCCAAAGTACGTTGTAAAGTCTTTACAAATAAACAATATAAAGTCTTTAAAAAGTGAGTCAAAGTTCCCACTCCTCAGAAAACCTGCAATGATAGAATCTGCCCTATATAAAATAAACTCTCCAGGTCCAATCAGATCCATCCTACTTCCCTACTTACCTTTCTTGATTCTTGTTTTAGCTTTTCTGAATTCAACATTGCACTTGATTCCAAGAATATCAAAGCAGCTCCAGGTATAGATGGAATTGACTTTGACATTTTAAAAAAAACTGTCCACAAAATACAAACTCCTCTTACTAGACATTTTCAATATATTTGATAACAATGACTATCCTTACAGCTGGATGTTCGTTTGCCCACTTCATAAAAAAAGTACTTTAATACTGGACTGAAATTGGTAACTTACTCCCATACAACCAGTATGGCTTTAGAAAAGGTGACAATTTCGTAAATCTCACTCTTAAGCTAGATGAAGTTTTTAGGAGCCGTCAACAAGTTCTGGCTGCATTTCTAGACATCCAGGGTTTGATAATGTAAATATCTCAATCGTGTTGATTAAACTCTCTTGGTTATCCTTCCAAAACCTTAAAATTTGTAGAGTTTCTCACCCAAATAAGACTTATATTCTCTGACGAAGTACTCTATTAGCATTTTCGTGCCACATCTTGTATTGATTTACACGAGTTTTATAAATTTTCACAGCTACTAATGAAAATCAAAAAAATATTGCCGTATCTACTCCGAGAATAATTTATTGGATTAAATATAGTGATACTTCATCAGTAAAAGAATATAAATATAAAATAAGAATATAAAAAAATATACGATTCGGTACGGGAATTGACGGAATTGAGACGAAAAATTTATTATATATTTAATCATTTACATCCGTTTAAAAGTACTAACACGTCACCCAGATGGGTGATCTTGGTCAAGTTAGGATATTTAATTGGACTTTTAAATAGGAATTTAATGGAATAAACACTGGCAAATATGAAATATACAAAATAAAAAATTTACACATTATATTGTACTTTATATTAATTTATATTTAAAATAAAATGAAACATTACGTTACGTTCTGTGATATTTGTTAAAACAGTTCAAACACATTTGTGGTAGTTTTGGACAATTTTGACAATATGTTGTAGTTTTTTTTACATTTTTTCTCGCTTCTTGGCGTTCAAGAAGTTGTCTCTTCTTTTGGTAATATAGAACGCAGATCCTTCCAATAGGCTTGCCCTGCTGATTCTTACGAATCTCTAAATGGTGAGACACTTTTTTCGTTTTCTTTCTTTCATTGTCGGGCCTACTATTTTCCGAGTACAACAATTCTCTAACTAGAAGTTCCCATATCTTAGTTTCTGTGACTAGAAGGCTTATCACCTTTTTATCCAAAAATAATGAAAGAACTTCACCTGGGCTAATGTTGGAAGAGAAATCCATCAGAAGCCCACTTTTTCCAGTGAATGTAAATGATTGTTGCTTGTTGGCGAATTCGTTCCACTGGATATTGTCTAAAGAATCACCAGCATTAGTCAATTTCTCCTTTTCTGCTATAGCAAGTTCTTCTAACATCTCCTCAAGGTCTTCACTTGCATATGATTCCTCGTCATCCAAGTCTAAATTTGATAAAATTCTATTTATAATCCTTCTTATAAAACTCACTACTTCTTCATCACTACTCTCCTCACTTTCAATTATATTTTTACACTGTGCAACGAACATTTTGAGGATAAAAAATCATTGATGTGCTTGTCAGACAAAGCATGCTTTTTGATTGAATGAAGGTTCTGGGATAAATGAAGTGAGATTCCTCACAGTCCTCTTTCCGAAGAGCTTATCGCTTTCCCCATTTCGTTTCTAAATGTTTTACTTTATAATGACACGAAGGTTCGAAAACTTTAGGTCACAGACCACGCAAGTGCCTACTCGAATTTCATCGTTGCTATTCCAGCTGATCGTTCTTTACGTTCTGGCGCTCCGACTCCGAAATTTGAACCCCGCAAGAAACTCAGCCAATTCACGCTGGGCGACGAACGTGTTAAAAAAAATTGATTGAAATGTATTTTTATTTTATTTTATATAAAGAATTGTACTTTTTATAAATATTTAATAAACATTTCTATGAATATCAGTTATTTTTTTACGTGCGAAACACGCGCGTATCGGTGTTAGATTACTTAACGATTACAGCGCCATTATACGGTCAAATACGTAATACATTTCCTACGACTCTTGGATGTAATCGATATTTCTCATGATCGATTTTTAAGCGGGAAGCATGGCGAAAAAAAGCACATCTCACTTGTAAAGAAGGAAATGTTATCCAGAAAGAAATATCATCCGGAAGGTCTCAGGTAAAAATTTAAATCAATAGTTGTTAATTTTATGTTTTTATTATGAATTTTTATTAAAACTTGCATTTTTGGCTTCATTTCAATGAGATCTGCTATTATCAAAAAAGTGTATAATTTTTAGTCCCCTAAAGTAAGATTCCATTAAATGATTATTACATATAATGTTCAACAATTAAAGAAATAATAGCATAGAAATATTTAAATAGAACATACTATACTAATATAATTTAATTTTATACTAAAAGTAATTTATAATTTTGTACTAAAATTTATTAGGTTGTACCATAAGTTTCTTCCGCGCCACGCTATGAGTGACTCTAAGTGGCTGTGTTTATATAAACATGCAGGCTTATCTCTTAGCCGTTTATGGCATCGGTTTCAGTCGTCCCAGAGCTCTTTCAAAGTACGTTTCGTTGGTGACAAAGTCTCTTTTAAAATTTTTTCTGCACCGTTCAATATGGAGAGCCAAAAGATGCATTTGCGGCATGTTATGCTTCATTGCTTTAAAAAGGCAATAGTGCAAAAGGACACTGCAGACGAGATTTTCACCGTTTACGGGAGTGGTACTACCACTATTAGAACCGTCCGCAATTGGTTTGAGAAATTTAGAGCTGGCAATTTCGAGTTGAAAGATGAAGACCGCAGCGGCCGCCCAGCAACGACTGATACGGACATTATCAAGACTGTGCTCACTGAAAATCCACGATATAGTGTGCGTGAGATAGTGGATGCCACTAATATTCCCAAGACAACGGTACATAAGCATTTAATCAAGATAGGATATGCGAATCGATATGAAGTTTGGGTTCCACACCTATTGACGGAGACCGGCCTTATGAACCGCGTCTCTACGTGCGATTTGCTTCTCCAGCGACATGAAAGGGATCCTTTCTTAAAGAGACTTGTCACTGGAGACGAGACTTGATTTTATACCAAAATGTGCATCGAAAACGCACTTGGTCCAAGGAAAATAGACCTTCAACTGTTGCGAAGCCTGGACTTCATCCGAAGAAGGTTCTTCTGTGCATTTGGTGGGACTGGAAAGGTGTAGTGTACTACGAGCTCCTTCCTCAAGATGATACGATCAATGCTAACAAATATTGCAATCAACTGGATCAATTGAAAGCAGCCATAGCAGAAAAACGGCCAGAATTGGCGAACCGACGAGGCGTCGTTTTCCATCACGACAACGCAAGACCGCATGTTGCGTTAGCCGTAAAGGCAAAAATTATTACAGTTTGATTGGGACGTTCTACCTCATCCTCCATACTCCCCAGACCTTGCTCCATCCGATTACTACTTGTTCCTCTCCTTAAAAAATTCTCTCCGTGGTAAATCTTTCAAATCCATAAGCGAAATAAAAACGCACCTAGATGAATATTTTACAAGTAAACTTAAACAATTTTGGAAAGAGGGCATAATGAGGCTTCCTGAGAGATGGAAGAAGGTTATAGAACAGAACGGTTCATATATAACATAATAAATCCATCTTAAACAAAAAATATCGTGTATTCATTTCGCATCAAAAAAAGGGAAGAAACTTATGGGACATCCTAATAATTTCAATTCTACCCAGTACAAATATTGTAACCTTGTAATTGACTAACTCACTGTTTTATATACACACACACAAACACACACGTATTTTATTATATCTTTTTATCTATTGTTTCTTTAATTTCATACTACACAATTCTTAATAATTCTAATTAAATTCAATAATAATTTATTAAGAATGTACGTATTTAATAGTTAAAATAATAATTTTACTATGTAATATAATAAAATTTCTCATGTCTCAGTTTAAAGTATTAACAAATTTTTATCAAGTATGTGAATATTTTCGTTCTTTTTAAAGAATATCTCATGAATTTTGTATATTTGATTTAGACCAGAATTTTTTATTTTTTGTTTCAAATTATCATTTCGAAACGCTCCAGCGAAACATGCAATATACTTCCTACGATTCTCGAACATATCGATATTTCTCACGATCGATCTTAAAGCGCGAAAATGAAGCATGCCTCATAAAGAAGAAAGTATTATTTAGAAAAATCATCCAGACAGTGAAATTGATACAAATGGAGCATGCCATGTTTCTGGTTTTAATCTTCGATTTTCAGAATTTAGTATCACGAACAGGTCACGAGTAGGTTTCGAAACCAACGTTTATGTAGATATTGCTCGAGCACGCACATACGAACAGACAGCGATCACTAAGATCGATGATCGTTTGGATCGTTTATTTCGCCTTTATAAGTTATTTTTTATTTTGTGATTAGAAAGACTCGAGCTAGATGTAAGTTTCAGCGGGCATTGTGCTCGAAGACAGGAGAAGCTAAAAGCCAAAGAGGCCCGACAAACTGCGAAGAGGGTCACAACAAATTGATCATTTAAATGATTCCAGGGCATGGGAAGTCATTCTTGTTCTACTTTGTCACTATGCTCTTTTAGTATTTGTAGTTGTATTTTTTTTTCTTCCCCATCATCGTTCATCTTCGTTTTGGACAAATCGTAGTTTTTCTTGTTAGTGTTGCGAGAGATCAATTACGAGTTGAATTAGAATTGCAAGATAGTTTCGCGTCCGTTTATTAGTGTTGCAAAAAATTTATCATGGTTTACATTAGAGTTACAAAAAAATGTTAATCGTGTTTGCTAGAGTTACGAATTATGTTACTGCGATTGTTTTTTGCAATTTTGATTTGAATTTTCATAGTTTCTTAGTATTTTAGTCTTATACATAGTAAAATTTATCTTGTTTTCTATTATTTTCCATTGTTTTCAATTAAGTTATAGAGTCATTGCTTTTAATTAATTTTAGAGTGTTAGAAGTATTTGAAGTAGCTATCCGTACAGTTTTGTATTGTTCATAATCATTTTCATTCAATATAGTTTTAGAATTAGTGTCGCGATTTCCAGTTATTTTTACTCTTGTGTTGCGATATTATTTAATCGCGACTAATTTTTCTCTTAGTGTTGCGATAATGAATGATCACGTTTCTAGGAGTAGCATTGCGTTTATAAAATGCGCAAATTCTTCTACTGAATTCATGGAAGGCAACATGGTTGCATATTTCCTATTATTGCGAAACAAGATACGGTTTGTTGCTTGGGTTCATGTCGAATATAGATTTGACAATAGCCCTTCTGGTATCACGATTTCTTTTTCAATCGCCCTTCTTGCTATTGTTTTAGATTTCCTTTACTAGCTCTTCTGTTTACTGTGTTAAGTTTTCTTTTTCAGCACTTCTTATCACTGATTATTACTGTTTATTACTGAAAATACTGCTAAAAAGTACATATTTTTTTATTAGCTATATAATTCTGTTAAATTTTATTATAAATTTAATTATTTACATGTATGAAAGTGTAACTTATTTCATGTGTCATATAAAATAAAGTGAGAAAAATATTACAACATTATATTTAAATATTACAATGAAAATTTGAAACTCTTCTTACAAAATAATTAACTATATTTCTTTGTAGATATTAATTTATTTTGAAATATGAGTTAGTATCCAATTTATTGGAATCAATAATAATGATTATTCGTTATCATAGTTATTTTCTTTTATTTTCTCTGTTCTAAATATTCATTATCATATCATTTTCTTTTATTTTCTCTGTTCTAAATGTTTCAACAATAAAGTAGAATTTTATAAATATACGAATTTCATACACATAAATCGAAGCTTATTCGTGATCATCGTTTATTTGTAACAAATATCTTGCAATGAACGTATTCTTTCTATTACATAACGAGTAAATAGAAATTGAAAGGTAAATCAAAGTGTGATTTTGATCGAACCATTTTTTATCTTTGTCTCGAGGATAAATTTTCAATTTTTGACTTATTCAGTTATAATTTAAATCCACTCACTTGAGTTTTCTGCTTTCAATTTTCATAATTTTTAGTAAAAATATAATTTAATTCAGTTAATAAAATATAATTATGAAATAATATCTTGACAGTAATCTGATTTTTTTTTGTGTATGTCTTCATTGCAGATGTTTTTATTTTGTCTTTTTATTTAAATTATAATACTAATCCAATACATAAGCTTGTTTCAGATTTGTTAATTTGCAGAGAGTGTTAATTACAGAAAATGTACAAAAATATGTACGCTTAAAGTTTAAAAAATGGAATATATATTAAATGAAGTGACTAAGAGGAAAAAATTATTATAACAAAATATTGTAACAAAATTAGTAATAGTTATATTTTACTAATCTTTTTCAGTTTTTTAGATTTGTTTTAGGATCCACAGATTGAAGACGAAGAAGAACAGAAGAAGATTTCACATAATACAACAGATTAAGAAATCATTGGAAGAAAACTTTATATGACGTTCACTTTATTTCTTTGTATTTATAAATGTATTTATAAATAGAATGAATAAAAATCGCTAATTTTTGTTGTAGAAATACTAACTTAGACTTAATTAGACTACAGATAGTTTTAAATTGGATGTCGTGTTGTGTTGTGGTGGTTTAAGCTTAAGCATGGTAATTTTTAATATTATTATAAGCTGCGTTAGTATCTAAGTGTATGCATGGTTAAAGGTAGTTAATATTAATTTAAATGGGATAAATAAAATTCTATATGAGACACATATTTGTTTAAGCTTTCTAACTATTGTTATATAGTCGAAGTTGTGTCTCATACAGAATTATGTAGTTAGTTTAATTTTTAATATAATTTCTACTTCCATCGAACTTTCCGCGTCGGTTTTTCTTACAGCTTCTTTTATTGTTTAATTTGCACAATAATAGAGCACAAGATATTGAATGTTTTACAAACGTAAAGTAGAAGAAGTATTTATTCATAAATTCATGTTTTAAAGTAGTAAATTTTTGTTCGAAAAGGGAGGGTGGATCTCCACTCGCAACATCTCCACGTGGTGAGATTCGGTATTATTTGATATATAATTACTGGCCAATCGGTATTATTTGATAATTACTAATTGCATTATTATATAACTAAATCATTAATTATACTGGTATAATCATTAATTAAACTGGTACATTAGATGGCAATTAATACGAGCTGATTGGCTGCGATCTCGATTAGGTATAGATGTATATATCCGTTATTAATGAAAAGCAAATATTTAGTTTTGACAGGGTATGGAAAATGGTTCATTCAAATTTTTTGTACAAAAATATTTTAGAAAGTTTAGGATTCATTATTTCTTCTACAATGATTACATCTGTAAATGAAAGGGTTATCTTTCTTCTCTTTAATTTTTCGTTGATTTTTATTTACATCCTCATTAAACTACCTCAATAATAAATATTGTAATTTAAAAATTTCATACAATCAATAGCTAATAGAGTCCAATAGAATCCTTCAACCCCATATTTGTCCCAAATTCTAAAAAGAATAGGTATATAAGTGTTCGCGCGCGTGATTGGCGAGACGAGATCGAGATTATAAAAGAATTGTGGACTGTATATTACGCGTGCTGAATATTAGGGGCTTGTCCCCTCGTGATAATCCGTGTCGCGAGAGAGTAAATTGTGTCTATCGGAAGTCGGAATGATTCTGATTTGGAAGCCGAAGGAAAGCCCGAATGTCCTCTCGGTTCCCCTTCCTTCGGCTTCGGGAAAATCGCGGGTCCAGGATGGGTCACGAGGGGCCAGATACCCGTTGCCGTCGTGGGTGATCTTGCTGGCCCGTGTTTCTCACGTGTTCGGGAAAGTTGGCGCCATGCTTCAATCCACGGTCAATCGAGTGTCTTGTCTTCTTAGAAGTCCAGCCATGTGGCCAGTGTTTCGGGCAACACGGCCTGCTAAGGGTATTCAAAAGGCAATAAATTTCCCCGTACGTGAATGTACCCAGACCGTGGGTATTGTAGCATGGAAACTCTCCCGAACAATAAGTTTCAAGGTATATCTTGTAAAAAAAAGGCATTTAAATTAAAAATGGAAGAATCCTAATGTCTTAAACATTTATTCGTAAATAAAATTCACAATGATGTCATTATCACGATCATGTTAATAATAAATACTCGTTACCAATATTCAATTTGCTCGCTTCTCCTCGTTTCTTTTCACTTCTTTTCACGTGAATTTATAGTATAATAAAATTGCAAAGACATATTGTATTGATACTAAGCATTCTGCCATGCCTTTTTTTTAATTCTTTTCAATCGTAGGAAAGAAGTATAATTTCCGCTTATGTAGCAACGAGTATATACATACGTTATAATCTTTCTATTTCTCTGTTTCTTTAACCGCGATACAGAAATATCGTATCTGATAAAATGTAAATAGCTAGCACAGTTCATTCGTAAAAAGGCACAAGTTTTTTTCTTTCTCTTTCCACGACGAAAATTTATTTCAATCCTCCAGTTCGACCGTCAAACATATTTTTCCTTTTAGAACGTCATTCTGCAATCGATTTTTCAACGAATGTTAATCAGTCGAAGAAAAAGGTTCTTTTGTTTTATGAATCACTGTTTCAACAACAGAGTCATCAATTGGTCGTGTCCTTTTTTTTCCTTTTTATAATAAATAATTATATTTTTGAAACAAGTTATTGTTTCAAAAAAAATTCCTGTTAAAATAGTGAAAATATAACTCTAATACTATTTATATTTAAATACAATATTTATAAATATAATTTACATATATGTTAAGTATAATATAATATACCAAATTTAAATACAAATATAATGCTTGAACATACTTTTCTCTATTAAATTCTCTTTTTGATTATCGATTTTTATTATTGTACAGAATAGCCTTAGATTGGAGATTGGGAACGCTGTTTAGATTAACATAGAATAGAAATATACATCTTATTCATATTCTTAATCGAGTATTTCACGTGCGCAACTGGAGGATCGTTCAAACAATAAGGTCACACGTATTTTTTCATGTGAGGGAAATATTTAGCACAGCTGTGTCTATCCAAGAAGCTTTCGTTATAATATAAAAACAATTTAAAAAAAGAAAAACGATAATAACACGATAAATCTACAAAATATACAAAGTATGAGATTTATTGTCGACAATAAACTGCGATAAATAAATCGCTGTTACTATCTTGCCTGCGAATAGTTGCACAACTATTATACGTTCTCCTTATCATCGAAGTAAAATGTAATTGGATATCTTCTCTCACGTTATGCTTGTAACAGTTTGTATTGCTACGAACGCTCGCGTGCAGTATTGTTCGTTCGATGAAAATAACGTTAGTAAAACGTTTGACAGCCGATCACGACATTTGTGACGTAAGATTTCTTTGGAAATTCTGATCGAATTCTTTCGAAAACGAAAATGAAAATCGAACAGAACTCTTTGCCTTGATCGAAATACACTAAAAATGAAAATTGAAAGTTACTGCGGCGTTTGAAGCAAAGTAGAGTAAAGTTATTCCATGTTTATAATGATGATATAGAATATTCTTCGCGTAAATGATAATGAATTGTTTCTATCACTTTCTGGAAGTCCTTGACATTTGTAATTCTTGTCAATGACAACTTATTTATTAATGAATCACGTAAAAATAAAGAGTATGCAATTTTTATATTTTTTGTTTTATCGTTGCAAGATTTCTTTCATTGATTTCTTGAGATTTGTTGAAAATAATATTATTAGACTACGGATATTTGAATTGGAAAAAATTTAGAATTACCAAAGCAAGAGAAAGTAGATGAGAAAAATCTTCGCTTAAATTCTATTTCTTTAAACATATTCATAAAATTCTGAATTTCGCAGTATATTATCATATTTGAAGTTTTATTCCTTAGAAAAACTTTGTCCTTTTAATCAATCTAGTAGAATAAGTTTTGAAGATTATTCTTTTTGGTACAGTTTCTTAAAATTCAGTGAACCTTTAAGGATTAATATTTTCTGGATCAAAATTCTACTCTTCATAAAATTATCAATGAATTAAACAACAGGGAAACCTGTTAATTCCAAAATCCCAGTTTCATTGCTAAAAAGAATCGAAAAATGTTCTCCATTCGCCTCTGTCAATCATGTAGTAATCGCTGGATTATGGATCTTTATACATTCGTAAGAAATTTTAAAGTGTATAGAACGCACATGAAATATCCAGATTATAGCGGCTTTTATAATATTTGGTACTTAAACCAATTTCACGCCGAGATTCTCTTTTTTATTTAATTATATTCTCAAAAATATGAATTTGCATAAAAATCCGCAGTCTAGAAATCGTGTTCTAAGCGTAGCATTTGCTCTTAGAACACGCTTCAACTTTAGTTTCATACCATACACGAAGGAATTCGCAATGCGTGTTTTCTGTGGCGACTATGGTGCAACCAGCGAGAATCTTACAATTAATAAGTGATAGATTCCTTTGTGTTCCACATGGAGCTTAACCCTTCAAGGACTGCGTTTGTACACCGTACTGATTCTTGTGTAATTTTTACCAAAAGTTATTTTAACAACATTAAATTTTTGTAATTACATAGAATATTCCTGAAACTATAATAAAAAATGTTGTAATTTTAAAGAATAAAATTTTTTCATTTAAAAACTTTTTTCATTTTCGAGAAAGTCAAGTTCGAAAATTAATCAAGCATATTTGACTAATTTAACACTTGAATAATCGATAGAAGATCACTCTACTTGCGAAAATAAGTGAAAAATATAGAATAAAATTTATCAATTTAATATTTAATATATTTAAATACACATTAGTACTTGATAAAATTTTAAATTTAATATTTTCAGAAATGAAGCTGTAAATAAAACAATTTTATTCTTTCTTCTACATTTATTTTTTCGTGTATAATTACTTCTTCCTTTCTGTTTATACCATTCCATTTATAATTATTATTATTCATATAATTTAAACCCATGAAAATTATAAAAAAGTCTAAATTATCAGCAACAGACGTCGTCCTTGAAGGGCCTTAGTATTAATCCTAAATTGAAGTCCAAAGTACGATGATCAATCAAGAAAATGGCCGCGAACAATCGTTGGAAATCGAAATACCAATTTCAAAGTGGATTAATTTTACATTATTCTTTGTATAATTTTTGCTTTCGTTCTTCCACAAAATTCATTATTGTCCATTTAAGCGAGCGAACGAACAAGATTTATTCTTGTAAAGGCGAAAACGCGCGTGTTATTGGTGCCCCATTGTGCAAACGCAGCGATGATCGAATAACTTGACTACATTTTGTTTTTGTTCTATTTCTATTTGACTTTTGATTTTTGGTAGAAAATTATAAGTCGACGTCTTCTTGCTTGGCCTTTGGTGCAATTTTCTCCTCGCTATCGGACTCTTTGATGGTAGTATGGACGTCAGCGATCTCGACCGATGGAGGAACCGTTGCTTTCACTGATCGATCCTCTTCCGCAATTTCGAAGCCAATCGTTGCGCCAATCTTCTGACTCGCCTGCCTGAATGAGTCTGATAGCATTACCTGTTGATCAAAGTGTCACGTGTTAAAAGTGGCATTAATGTTACTAGGGATAAAGCAGAGAGATCAAAATATTTTTAGTTTAACAAAGATTGTGACGTTTCTTGGATCCTTTAATTTAGTTTACACCGAAGTAGATTATCACGAAGCAGACTATTTAATTATCATATTAGATTGAAAAATATTCTACGTTATAATACGTAGAATAAAATAGAAAATTTGATCTTTTATTTAATATACATCGAATTAGAAAATTTAGAATCATTACGTAAAATACTAATTAGAATTTATATCTGCAAAAATTCATACCTGTACAACGTTGATGCACATGGACGTGAGAGCCAGGCCGAACACCAGGTATATTATCGAACACATCATGTATATGGGATGCTAGATCAACCAACCAATCAATTTGTTAATTGTGTGCGCGTGTATTCTATCGTCGGGCGGTTCTTTTTTTTTAATTTTCGCTAAGAAAACACGTGCAATTGTGCTGAAGTGAGACTTATGCGAAAAGCACGTACGGAAATAGTGTGTATACGGTGATGTACATTATTATTTTGCTTTATATAATTTGGATTTTTGTTTTTTGTCTTTTTTTTTTTGGTCTGTTTGTTTGTTGATGAACTTTTTGATTTTCAAAGCTTACCATCTGAACGCCACCGTGAAAAAAAGAAGCAAAAAAATAAGTTAATCATATAGCTTACCGAAGAAAAATTTTTGGAGACAAGTACATTCCATCGGACAGATATGTAAAGCAAACGCTAATCGTAAATGAAAATCGAAAAATGTATATATAATACTCCAAAGAGACACGTTTTGAATTGAATATCTTATAAATTGCTTATATAATGTAATGTAATGTAGTAATACTTTGCGAAAGGATTTTAATTTTGTTACTTTTGCGTAGAGCAAAATTCATAAATTCATCTTCGTATGTAATTTCATATTAAAGTTTTTTATGTAATTTTTAGTTTTCTTAATTTTTATTTTATGTAACTTTAATTTTTTTTTTTATGTAAAAAGTATTTGGATTATTTAACGAAGACTTTACTATATTCAACAATCGATTTTTAATTCGAATCTTTAAAATAGAAAATTCGAAGTTTTTACTTCGAAGAATTTACGAATGAATGTAGAGCAGAGAAAGAAAGATTAAATAAAAATTAGTAAATTATATATTTCTTAATGCCCAAGTAAATTATAATATTTCTTCAACTTAAAAAAATTCCATCACACATTCTACGTATAAAATTCTAAATATTAAAATATAAAAATTCCAGTATATATAATTGTACATACAATATTGTATTAAAAATCTATCTAAAATTCTGTGTATAAATCATTATAATTTAAATGATTAAAATAAACAGATTTATACAATTATATTTCTGTCTGAATAGAAATCAATATTATTATTAATCTTATTAATTTTAATAAAAAATAGCCGTAGATTTTAAACAATTTTAAAAAAAGAAAATCTGATATCCGTCATATGATGAGTTTGCTACAACATCCGTATTTTTTCCATAAACAAATATTCCATCGAACGTGTCTCTTGGAATTACTCTAGCAACGAATCGATTTCATCGTTCGGGGGAGCAGAAATGAATGGAGTGTGATGCAAAATAGAAAAACGACGCGTTGAAACGTTGTCGAAATAGAAGAAGAAGAAAAAGAAGAAAGGGTGAAGAATTATCACCTTTGGCACATAATCGCCGAAGCCGATAGTGCTCATGGAGATGAAAACGAAGTAGAAGCTCTCGAAGAAGCCCCATCCCTCTGATAAACAGAACAACGTGGCACCTATGAAAATGTAACCGAGTAGAATGAAGATGGCCACTGATATCGGTAGATTAAATTCGTCATCGATGGCGAACGCGGACATCGCTGGTGTTCCTGGTGTGTCGGGCACGTTCCCATCCAAATTGAGAACCGTTTGAGGTTGTTGAGCCTGCTTTTGCATTTCCTCAATGTCCTCTGGATTAATCTGCGACGGCCTCTTAAACGTTGCTAGGTCGTAAACTAATTGTACTCCTTTCATTACCTCCTGTTTAATAAAGTCAAATGAGAAATTGCAATGTCACAATGTACACTTGGTAGAATTGTATAATGTGAGGTTACAAAATTTAAGACTTTTATGGTAGACTTTTGTCTACCATAAACAAAATAGAATTTTAATAGACGTAGAATACGTCTTCTGAAATGTTTTAATTTTTGCACACTGTAGGATTATTGTTTAATGCTGCATATCGATTCACTACAAAAATCAACTTTAATCTACGAATTAGATGTAATGAACAGTATGTCATATGTTCAACGAATTTTACGAGAAAATTCGAAAAAAATTTCTTTTTTCTTTCTTGTATTTCAAAATGATCATTATTTAATGATATTTAATGATATATTTAATTGTCATTATTTTGAAATCGTTAATTTGAGAAATAATTTTAAAGATACATATATTGGCATTCTAGAGATCGTGTTAACTCTGCTGTCCTCTTATATGATAGAATAGATATTATATTATATAAGTATTATTAAAATACATCATTTTCAGACATTTAGTTTTAATTATTCAATATAATTCAATATAATTATTCAATACAATTTTACGATTTCCTATATGTTCCATGCTTTCTATAAATAAAGTATTACAAAAGAAAGGAAATATTTGAAGAGACTGTGTGGGTGTGTGTTAAAAGTGTAAAACATGCAATAAACAATTAGAAATGAAAAATTTTTTCTTTTAAAACTGAAACTTTTCGGAAATAAAATAATGTTAGACTAGCTCAGAGATAGAAATATTTAAATTTCTTTTTTTTTTTATTTCTTCAAAGTATGGCTGACTGTCAAGGTATTCATATAAAAAGAAACAATTATTATTATTGTTAAATAATTTATTCTAATTTATATTCCAGAAGCTCCAATTTTATGAGATATTGTTTATTATACCTAATTTGTTAGATTAAAAATATATCTAAAGATATAGGAAAATATAGAAGGTATTATAATCTGTAGTAAGTTAGTATTATTAAATTTAATTCTTAAAGGAACTTTGTAAATTATAATTAAAAAAACACCTAGAAATAAGAAATAAACAAAAACCAAGACTCACAGAGCGATTGCTTTTGCTAAAGATATATATATTTAGTAATTATAAAAATATATAAGGTATTGTAATCTATAATGGATTATATTACTATAATATTATTAAGCTTTCTCGAAAAAACTTCCCAAATTTCTTCAAGCAAAAATATCTTATAAATATATTTTAAATAAATAATAATAGAAAATTAATAAATTTAATATAGTAAATATTATTATAAAATATTGAAAAATATAACAATAATAAATAAAAACTACAATTAACAAGACAATCAGAATCTCCAATCGATTTTCGATTCTAGAAAGAGGGACTCTTACCTGAACAGGTACGGTTCGACGAACTTTACGGCAACTTCCGGTATAATATAACCTCCTGACAAATGCCCAGAGGAATTTGATGCCACGTGTAAACAATTTGCCAAAATCAGCTAATATTATCAGAAACATCGGAATACCGAAGATAGCGTACACTATAGTGATGGCTCTTCCGGTGTTTGTACTCGGTGAAATGTGTCCGTATCCTAAAATAAAAGATGGAAAGATTTGAGCGATTGTAATAAATTGGAATTATACGATTTATTCATTCGGTAATGAGAATCGATAATTTCGAAAGATTCAAATCTCTCATTACACGCGTATATATATATAATATATTTGAGCAAAAGATTATGGAGGAATTCGAGAAATTAAAATACGATATCAGCTTACATTCTGTTTAGATATCATTAATTCGTCGAGCAAATTTATGTATGCAGCAACGAGGAGGACATTTTCAACAATACTTGTAATAGTGTACTGTATTGTAGTATTGCAATAGAAAGTTACTACTTTCACATTACTATGTGGAATAAAAAATTAATTATCAGTAGGAACATTTTGTACTGCTGACGGAGACAACCGCGGTAGAAGATAAACAACTAAATCATTCACAAACTTTAAAGTCGATTATCTCGAAAACCGAGCTCCAGATAAAAAAATGTTATATCAAATTTTTTTCTTATTTTTTGACGTAGAATCACCCCCTGCTACGAATTCCGGCCTACCCTGTATATATATATATATATATACATACATATTTCTATGGGACAAAAATAAACCTGGGAAATACTAAATACGTGGTAGCATTCGATCTAACTTTAGCAATTTTAGTTGTACAATTTGGCGGTCGTTTGCTCATAAACTAGTCGCATTCTTCAATAATAGAACTTTTCTTTGAAATGTGCCTTTTACATAAGCGGACTATTATTTGGAGCAAAATTTTGAATCTCTTTGCTTCGATGTTTAAGAAATTGAATGTTTAGCTTATTTTGTATTCAAATATATACTCTTGACAAAAATTTTAAAGCACTATTCATTTTTTCAATGAAACGAACTCTTTCTTATGATGTTTTAGAAATAAAAATCCTATATTTATAATTTTTTCATGTTTAAATGTTTAAATTAATTACAGTTTGTATATACAGCTATATATTTCGATTAAAAGGAAGTTTAAAGAGTAAGAAAGAGAAAACCTTTTAATTTTACAAAACTAAATTATAATTGAGAAGATAAGTGAATGTCTTGCAGTAGACGAATGTTTAATACGAAAAGAGTATTTAATATAAATTTTATTTTATACGGATATAACATGTCAAATTTATATTTTCGTTTATCTATCATTGTATATAAGAGAATCGTATCATAAATATTATAAATTATTTATTTAATAAAAAAATTAGCATTTCTTTTAAAATTCTAATATACTTCAAATTTTTGAGAAACAATGTACCTTTATCATAATTTGAAATATAATTTTAAAATTGTTTTAATATTTGAGCAATTTAATATTTCACTTATTAAATTTGAATATGTCTTCAACATAATAATTGTGATTTGGAACTTCGGAATTATTTGTTGCAATATAATTCTCTGCTTATTAAATTTGAATCGATATAACTTGTGTTTCATCCAACATATGTATAATTGCGATCACCTCGTTAGCATAGATCAAAATGATTATGTTCAAAGTCACTCGGGCTTGCAAAATTAAATTTTGATATAATAATCCGTTTATTTTAGATTATTAATAATGTGGTTGATAGATTTGTTTTTTTTAAATACCAAAGCTAGCAAAGTAATGAAATGATTATAATTCATACTTTTTATATTTTTTCAAAACATGTGAATTGTTCTTTACTGTTCGATATATTTTATCGTGTACCTTTTATTTTGATTTTTTTTATACAAACTGTATATTATCAATATTAGTATTAATTTAAATTAATAACATTTACTTTTATCCCACTGATAATCCTTTTATTATTATGAAATTCGTTGTTAAATTAGATTAAAGAATATGCGAATTCAAATTACACACAGTTTTTAAATTAAATTCCTCTCGATTTTCATAATTATTACCAATTATCATAAAATTATAAATTTCTTATTAGACATCCAACTTACTGTCAATACTAGATCATGCAAATTTAAAATCTCTCGTATTTACTTTTAGAATTAAATATCTTCTAAATTTTAATATCACTATCAATCTAAACGTGAAATTGGTCTTGAATTTCTTTTGTTTTTTATAATTATTATCAATTTAAACATAAAGTCTGAATTATAAATTTACCAATAATATCAGTATTGTAAATAGTAATAAATTGTCAATCAAATTAATATACTACTAATATTAATACTCTCAATCCAAAAAAATATCCTAAGATTTATCATCCTTCAAATATTCACGCCGCTAGCACAAAACGCGTGCGCACTCAGATTTTGACAACCAATCATACCCACAATCAGTCAGTACAACTATATCAGTTTAGAAAATCAATACAGAACTCGTAAAACCTTTTAAAATAACTATATCGCTTCACATTTCGAGCTTCCATTTTCCCTCAACGTTTTTCCTTATTTCCAAAGCTATTCCCGATTTCCTCTCACCGATAGTAGTTATGACTGTTAGACAGTAAACGACCGCATTGAGAAAGCTCCAACTTCTTTGCCCGCTGTACGTATGAACGCCTGCTTCGTGAGCGGTGTGCAACTGTTCTTCAAACTCCATCAACTTCCGGCGAGCCATGCTCTTCCAATCGTCCTCCCTCAAATTGTGACTGTAGTTCCACAAACTATCGAGAAAATCTCGTTTCACGCGCTTCACACCGCATTTATAGAACGTCTCGAATGCGCCCTCCGTGAACCGGAAGATAAAAGCACCCAAGCCGCAGTAGATCATCACCAACATCAATTCCGTCATGCAACGATTTCTCAATTCTCTTACAATATCTGCTTCCTTAGGATTCTGCGCAACAAAAGCCTTGAACTCTTGAACTACGTCTTTCATCGCCATTAAAAAGTCCATGAAGGTAACTTTTCCTGGTTGGTCTAATTTTACTTGTAAAAATTTAGCTATCGCTTCAGTTTCGGTTGTTTCTTCTTGTTTCGGTAGTTTGATCTCTTCTGGTTGCTCTTGCTCGTGTTTCTTCTCTTGTTCACCGCCTTTTTTATCTTGTTTCTTCTTACCGAAGAATGGCAGCCAAGAGAACCAGCCTTTTCTATTCTCAGACTCTTTCAATCGTTCGACAGATTTTTCGATGGCCTCTTGCTCTTGCGTCAATGGCATGCTGAACTTCCTTCTTCTCAGTATCGTTTCTTCTTGAGCATCCTCGAACACGTCCGTAGTATCTGGATCGAGGATGCTCTTCTCTCTTTTTAGATATTCCTCTTGAGCCTTGGCGAAGTCTTGAATGAGGCTATCGTCACTTAGAAGAATTATCTGTTTCTTTACGTCCAATGGGGATTGTTTCATCATGATTTCTTCCGTTTGCCGAGGGAACGATTCGCTTTTTGTAACTTTGGGATCTTCGTCAGTATCGTCAGTTTGACTGTGAACCCTAGAACGTCTTCTTTCAGGTTTCACTGGATCATCCCCCTCGAATTTCTGTTTACTATACTTCTCCCTTGACTTCTCCATCGCCTCTTTCGTCCCAATTTCGATGTTACTACTTATTCTTTTCGAGGAATTCTTCATTCTGACCTTTCCTGTCTCCGGTGATTTTGTTCTCCTCGGATGCTTCTCTATCTCCTCCAAGTCGCTAGAATCCGACAATTGGCCGTGCCTCTCTATTCTCTCCCTCGACTTTTTCTTCAAACGTCTTTCCACCTTCCTCGGCTCAACCGGTTGATCTGTATCACCGTTCTTCGATCTCGGTATAGCATCCTGATATTTCGTAACAGCCTCCCCACTCTTCATTGGACTTTCGTTATCCACTTTGTTAACCAATTCCTTCTTTACCAACCGTGCGGTGGTCTTATCTTTCGCGTCACTCTCACGTGCTTGCGATTCCTTCTGAGGGGAACTTTTCTTCTCGTCTATCGCCTTTTTGTTCGCAGCCTCATCAAGCTTAGCTGGATTTCTCTTCTTTCTTTCTTCGATCTTTTGTTGCGAATCTTCTTGATTTTTGCTTCTTTTCTCTCGTTCCTGTAACTCGACTCGCTCAGCATCCTCTGCCATCTGCTCCATTTTGGCGCGTCTCGCCTCCTCCTCATCGTCGGAAGTCTCCACCAATTGTTGGTTTCTCGAGGAAGGGTCCGGCGTTTTCTCGCGCTTTCTGGCCGCTGCCTTGCGCCGCCTGTGCACCGTGTAGCTGTCCTCCATGTCTCGGGACACGGAGAATACAGGGAGGGTACAAGTTGAACGCTCGAGTAAAACTCGAACTACGATTTCTGACGCGAAAACAGGAAAACTGCACGACTGCGTCTTGGCTGGTTCCCGATGCAGACGAACACCGGGACAGAAATAAAACAGAAGCTGCTCCCACCACACTGCCAGTTACTAATGGAACCAGATGGTTTTGCCGCAGCGGGTATCGAGCGAAGGCGCCATGCGAATTGCGCGTTCGGGCGTCGCGGTGCCAGCTCCGCAGCCACTGCAGCTCGTTCAACGCCAGCTGAACCTGCAATCGGTTACTACCACCACCCACCCCTTCTACCATGCGGCTCTTTGTTTTAATCAAACGAGCATGATTTGTGTCATCAAGTATCTTTTTTTAGGGGTTCGATGCAATACAATATCGTAGTTTAAACTTATTGGGAAATAAGGATAACAGACTCGAAATCGGATAATAGACTCCAAAATCTGCACGACAGTAAGAATCAATAGTTATAAATAATAGGAATTGTTCGAGTATGAGTTCGTATGTCCAACGAGATTGATTTGATCTTTTCAAATTTCGTAAAATATAAATATTAAATTGCTTACTCTAGAAGTAAGTTCATTTTCCCAGTTTTTAACGCATTTTAATTTTGTGAAGATGTAAGTTTCAAAAGAAAAGAAAGAAATGGAAAGAGAAGAGAAAGAAATAAAACGAGGCGTTAACAAAGCCCAGAGCTTCTCATGAGTTGTTAAAGTGCACGAGAAAAATTGGTTCGCTAAAGAGCATTAGGTGAAACATTAAATCGATTTCAACTCTCCCCTGTTTTAACTGGTAAATTCGCTACCTTTTAAGGTGATGCGATTTATATATATATAGAATTAGAAATGGCTGACAGATTAAACACCTGCTGCGCTAATTTCTGAACAACAGAACACACATCACTGCCCCTGTTCTTTTTTCAGCGAAGCAGAACTTTTATTTTATTTTCTTAATACCACAATTACCAGAATGATTAAAACGATCAATTTCTATATATATATACATATATATGTATATATTATTTATAATAAAAGACAATTATAATTCTTTCATGAAAATAATTATAACTAAACCTAAACTTCTACATTGAAATTAGAATTAAAGATTATAAATAGTGATATAATAATATAATTTAAAAAGTATTCTATATAAATATTATTTATAATAAAAAAACTGCAATTCCTTTATGGAAATATTATATGAAATTTCCTGTATGAAAGCTTACTTTATCAAGTTTTTAGTGAAACTTCATTACTCATAAATGGATTTCATATATTTGAAAATATTTATCCATAACAATATTCATTGTATTTTTTAGAACAATGCTTGAATTGCTTTTCAAAGACCTATTGTTAAAGATTAAAATTTTTATCATCTGACATTTCATACATCAGATATCACATATTGTACACTCAGAGAAAATATTCCTACACTCAATGAAAAACTGTCGATATTTTAAGCTCTTATAATTCCATGAAAAAATTACACGATAAACTTTAAAGAATAGTAATAAAATGAAGATCGTAAATGGAAATCGAAAAATTTTATAAGACTAACAATAAGGAAAGAAAAGGAATTTCATCCAAGATGAAATCGTTCCGTAAAATAGTTTGATAAGACATACCACTGGCCACAATATAAAGATCAGTTTAAGTGGATTCTAAAATATACAAAAATGAAGATGAATGCGCAAATATTAAATTGTCCCATAAGTTTCTTCCGCGCCACGCTATGAGTGACTCTAAGTGGCTGTGTTTATATAAACATGCAGGCTTATCTCTTAGCCGTTTATGGCATCGGTTTCAGTCGTCCCAGAGCTCTTTCAAAGTACGTTTCGTTGGTGACAAAGTCTCTTTTAAAATTTTTCTGCACCGTTCAATATGGAGAGCCAAAAGATGCATTTGCGGCATGTTATGCTTCATTGCTTTAAAAAGGCAATAGTGCAAAGGACACTGCAGACGAGATTTTCACCGTTTGCGGGAGTGGTACTACCACTATTAGAACCGTCCGCAATTGGTTTGAGAAATTTAGAGCTGGCAATTTCGAGTTGAAAGATGAAGACCGCAGCGGCCGCCCAGCAACGACTGATACGGACATTATCAAGACTGTGCTCACTGAAAATCCACGATATAGTGTGCGTGAGATAGTGGATGCCACTAATATTCCCAAGACAACGGTACATAAGCATTTAATCAAGATAGGATATGCGAATCGATATGAAGTTTGGGTTCCACACCTATTGACGGAGACCGGCCTTATGAACCGCGTCTCTACGTGCGATTTGCTTCTCCAGCGACATGAAAGGGATCCTTTCTTAAAGAGACTTGTCACTGGAGACGAGACTTGGATTTTATACCAAAATGTGCATCGAAAACGCACTTGGTCCAAGGAAAATAGACCTTCAACTGTTGCGAAGCCTGGACTTCATCCGAAGAAGGTTCTTCTGTGCATTTGGTGGGACTGGAAAGGTGTAGTGTACTACGAGCTCCTTCCTCAAGATGATACGATCAATGCTAACAAATATTGCAATCAACTGGATCAATTGAAAGCAGCCATAGCAGAAAAACGGCCAGAATTGGCGAACTGACGAGGCGTCGTTTTCCATCACGACAACGCAAGACCGCATGTTGCGTTAGCCGTAAGGCAAAAATTATTACAGTTTGATTGGGACGTTCTACCTCATCCTCCATACTCCCCAGACCTTGCTCCATCCGATTACTACTTGTTCCTCTCCTTAAAAAATTCTCTCCGTGGTAAATCTTTCAAATCCATAAGCGAAATAAAAAACGCACCTAGATGAATATTTTACAAGTAAACTTAAACAATTTTGGAAAGAGGGCATAATGAGGCTTCCTGAGAGATGGAAGAAGGTTATAGAACAGAACAGTTCATATATAACATAATAAATCCATCTTAAACAAAAAATATCGTGTATTCATTTCGCATCAAAAAAAGGGAAGAAACTTATGGGACACCCTAATAGATCTTTTTAGAAAACTACCAACGCGGACACGAAACGTCGTTTAGGCAGACGCAGCGCTACCTAAAATAAAATGTCCGATCGATGCTGTGACTTCTTTGTATAAAGTTAAACAAACCATGATTAATTACCGTCCGTCTTGACAATACCGATTATCATCATTTCGAGAAACTGAAAGACATGGTTCGATGACGTGTGACTTTATATAATTATTTGTTTCAATATCGTACACTCATTTATATATTTTTAGTAAAATGATGTGATTTTGGATAAATAATTTTTAGTTTTGTTTTTATAGAAATATAACGCGAATTTTATTCAAAATTGTAAAGAATGGAAGTATTATTAGATCGAAAAATTCTAATCTTAAAGAATTCTATTTAAAACAATAGAAACAACTACAATGTGTCAGAAATAGATTGGGGATACATATTTTTACGAAAATGATTTTAAAAATGGAACAGTTAGATAGTTAAGTATGAAATAAATGTTAAAAATTTGTTCTGCTGACTAAGTATTGCGATGAGATAATATTGTCAAATATAAATAATGCATAGAATGCATTATCACGTATTAATGAAGTTAATTGAATTAATTATTATATTAATAAATATATATTTCTTTCACTGAAAATGAATAAACATCTGTAGTCTAATCATAGAACACACATATTTTTGAAACTTTTTAATTATTAATTTAACAATTTTTAATTAATTTTTAATGAAATCATACGATATATTAAAATTATGGATGAAAAAAAGGAGAATTTATCATCTTTCTTCTATTCAATAGTAATCCTTGATACTAAAGTTGATATTTCTTATCAAGATTTATGCTACATTTATTCATATGTACAATTAAACTTCATCAAAATGACGATTAAAAATTAATTAAAAAAAAAGCTCAGAAAACATAAAGTAGAACATAAAGTTCAAAATGAAATATGAAACTGAGAATGATAAAACATTTTCTATTTTTTACCAGTCCTACGAGTTGTAAGCTTAACTTACAATACCCGTATGCTAACAAACTCTCTAGATCTTGCTTTATATGCATGTTCATACAAATTTATGGAAAGTATAAAATTTTTAGAGGGTTGGAACTCTGAGCGAAGATTAAGTAAAATTAAAGTTGTTTCTTTTTAAATGAACAATGATGTTAAAATTTAGAATAATATATAAACGTACGTAAAAATTGATAATCCCTTTTCTTTTAATTTTAGAGACAGAAATATTTACAATTTTTTTCAAACATTTTTTTTTTTTATGCCATTCGGATGTATTTATTTCTATTCTGTATAAAACGCGACATTCGAAGATCACGAGCGTGTTATAAATCGCTTCGAATGAGTTCAAAATAGAATTGAAACGCGAAACAATGCTAAACGAACCACGAAGTTTCACGGGCTGCTAGACAATTTAATTCACTCGAAATCAACACTGATTTTATCGTGTGATTCCTTTCGCAACGATACCCTGAATATTTTTTCACATTCGCTAGAACGCGAATTAAATGGTACGAACTTCTGCCTTTGTTCAACGAATTATCACCTCGTATTTTGTAGTAATAATATTATTCGAAAATAAATATATTTTCTGACATCCTTCTAGAGTATTAATAATATTAAGTATTAATAAATTTCGTATTAATAATATTTATAATTCAATGAAGATAGAAATATTTTCCCAATATCTTTCTAGAAATATTCTTCTGATACTTTTTTTATTTTTCTGATTCTAACTAAAATTTGTTTCACACTTTAATTTTGTTTTCTATAATTTTTATTTATTATACTAATTAAAATATTGGTTTATTTGGATTTTACGTACCCTTATGCATGTTTGTCTATAATTTGCTTGCTTTAGAAATGTAGAGTACAAAATGATTTGTGCTATTTTGATGTTTGTTTGATTGAATAGTATTGATTCTGAAAGTTCGATTTTCGTTGTTATATTTTAAAGAATAATGGTCAAAGAACGATGCTCTTAAAGAGCACTCAGATTCCTCGTTTTATTGAACAATTAAGCTTTTTGATCATCTAATAAACAAATAGAGAATTAAGAACAGAAATTCCGTACATTCCGATATTTAGAAGATCAGAGAAATTTCAAAAATTCTAATAAAAATTTAGTTTTTGCTGGAGAGAAAGAAAAAGTAGAAAGAGAGGAATTTTTACATTTTCCAAGAAGCTTTGACAAGACGACACTACCAATCAAATGACTAAAACTTCGTAGAAAGATATTTCTAAATTTCAAGTTTCAAATTCGTCACATTATTAAAATTAACCTGCTGTTTTGTTACAGAAGAATTTAAATATTATTTACGAATCTCCTAAAATATAATTTATAGAAGAATTTTGCAAAAGCAATTTAATATTTATTGAAATATTGATATAACTTTAAGATAACAAAACTGAAATATAAATATGTGTATAATTATAAATTATATATAAATTATATTTTGCAAAAGCAATTTAATATCTATTGAAATATTGATATAACTTTAAGATAACAAAACTGAAATATAAATATGTGTATAATTATAAATTATATAAAAATACATTTACATATTTTTATATAGGAAAAAAAGTCTTTTAGAAGTCTTTTAGATTTTCAAAGAACTACTTCTATAAAACCTCGCGTTAGATTCAAATAGATCTCAAGAATTCTTCACAAAAACCCTCAGAAAAAAAAAAATTCAGCTCAATTACATCGAAATTAATCGAAATTAATTGAAACTTTCTCTTGAAAAAAACGATAGTAGATGAAAAAAAAGATAATAGAATATTGAAGTCTGTTAACAAGTTTAATTCTCCACTAAGGATTAGTTTTGTCAGGTTTGTGGTTTCTCGTTGGACTTTTCAAAAGACAATTTCTCTGGTGAAAAGTTTATACAAAAAGAAAAACAAAAAAATCCGATCTTTCGGCAAGAATTTAGAAAACGACAACGGGTGCCACATATTTTCATGAACATCACCCACGTCTCCTCTTCCTTACGTAACTTGTAAGTCGTTTTCGTCTCGAAATAGTACGCGTGGGCACATTTTGTCGACGCGAAAGAACATTTTGTTCTTATGGTCGCGATCGTCATCCTGGACTTGTCTTCTTTGTGAAGGCGACGCGTTGCACGAATATTCTTCGTCCTCTTTCTTCAACCCTGTTTTGCGTGGCGACAAAATGATACACAAGCGAACAATACGCACATGGAAAACAAGCGTCCGCGATTAATTAACCGAGAAGAGAAAACGAGGTGCATTATTAATTTCAGTATAGTACTACGCTGCTCGACGCGTATATTTCACAGAAGTATATGTTTAGTGCATTAGACAGGTGTATATTTTGGATTTTCGTTCATAATGGAGCACTTTGTTTCATGAAGAAAGACGTATCTACTTTTCCGAGATAATACAGCGATATAGAACCTTCTTTTGTAAACTTTAAAAAGTTAAAGTATTCCTTTATTTTATTTCATGTCGATTTGTGATGAAATATTTGCAATCTACGTGCACTAAAACAATTCACAGAAATTGCATAATCGTACTAAATATACTGTTCATTTAATTTTGACCAAAATTTTGACGTAGAAGTTTCTGTTCTCAGTCAGAGTATTCTGCATAATAACTTTTAAATTAAGAAAGCAGTTTCCGCTGTACAAGTTGAAGAAGATATCATATTTATATTAAAAAAAAAATATATATATATATATATATATATATATAAAAGATACATCATTAGAGCGTTAATGTTTGGTAGATTTCTGTCACTTAATTTTTTTGATTTTTTGAATTTTTAAATACTTAAGAATTTATTTCTGTAACTAAATAGTTAAGTAATAAAGGAATTATCTAATTATCTAATTGCTTTCTTATGTTTCTAATTATAATTAGATTATGGATGTTTGTGCAAATTATTATGTATATTTTATACATCTCGTACTACATGTTATATATATGCATATAATAATTTAATTTAAATTTTAAATTTTGCATAAAAGCATAAAAATTCATATTGATCAATTTGGTAGATTTAAAAAGTTCAACCAACAAAGATTTTTGAAAAGTTCGAATGCAACGAAGGTTTTTGAAAAGGTTTCAATTGCAAGATTCTTGGAAAACTCAGTTACACTATAGATGGTACATTTTGCACTTTGGCAAATGCTAATAATTAGATTGCATTTTATTATTTTCATAAAAATATAAATTTGCAAAATCCGCGATTTACTAATAATTGTTGGATAATTATTCTTTATAACACGAGCCCGAGAATGTAGATGTTACTTATATCTAATTTAAAAAGTTATATGAATTTGCAATCTAATAATTTTAAAAGCTATTCATGCATATTATTTGAAAAATTTGAAAATATTTTGAACAAAAATAGCAATAGAAATTCACAATGAAGTATTTAATAATATAAAGAACTAAAATGCACGATTTATTCTTTTTGCCGTGTTCAAGGAAGAAATCTGAAGAAATTATACATTTTATGATGCATGCGATGTAATTATACGATTACATGAGAGGGAAATTAATAAATGGATAAAAATTAAAATAATTGATAAGTTAAGTAGCATATTATGGTCACTTAAAAAGGAGAAAGTGAAGGATGGAGAGTATATTTATTGTTACTTAAACTAAGAGAGTAAAAGAGATTGTAAAGGATAATGATTCCATTAAATTGGTAAAATGCTTTCAATTTTACATATCAAGATTGGTAGAAAAAAGAAGAAACTTTAAAATAGAACTCTGTTAACGTTCTTGATGCTGAATGAGGTAAAAATGTTAATTAAATAGACGCGACCATAAATAAGAAATGAAATGTTTCGAAATAAAAAAGTTTTTACTTCAATGGAAAAATATGCAAGCACAATGCTAAATATATTGTTATATTATAAGAACTTTTCTATATTATAAAAAGAAATTGATGCTCTAGTTAGAGGCAACTCGAAAGAATAAATCAACTGTATACAGTCAGGATTATTTTGTGTCTCTTTAATATTCTGCATAATAACTTTCAAATTAAGAAAGACAGTTTTCGCTGTACAAGTTGAAGAAAATAATATCATATTTATGTTAAAAAAATATATACAAAGAAGATACACATCATACAGTAGACAAAATTATAAGACAGATTTTTATATGTTGCATCTTCAGAGTGAACATATAAAATCTTATGTTCATATGATATACAAAAGAAAAATTGAAGAAGGAAATATGAATATAAATTAGATAGAAATATAGCAATTTCAGTCAATTTTCCATATGTTGTGATATGCGATATCTAGTAGTATGTATAAATTCTGAATCTTTTTTTTTTAATTACACGAAATTTACAAATATGTAAAATGTGTTATAATCTTGTACTAATGTACATATATTTATTGTATTTTAATTTAAAAGATAGTCGAACAAGTATGTTCCAACTACAAAAAAATAGAAAATCACAATTTACGTTGGAAATATTGATTTTGAACGAACATTGATTAAATTTTTTACTTTTACTTGTAACTACTGAGACCTCTTAAAGTTTTAACTTGTTTTCCTTAATAGTTTGTATTCCTCAAATCTCGTCATGAACAAAAATAACAAAACTTTATAACTGTATAAAAAAACTGTTAAAACTGTATAAAAAAATAACGATGTATTTCTCTCCAGAGAATAATAAAAATATATGAATTCTGTGTGAATAGATATGTCTACTTTATAATGTACATTTCAAATTTC
The DNA here is from genome assembly GCA_032399605.1 of Melipona beecheii. Taxonomy (NCBI): domain Eukaryota; kingdom Metazoa; phylum Arthropoda; class Insecta; order Hymenoptera; family Apidae; genus Melipona; species Melipona beecheii. Next base: position 114,132 of record JAUCMO010000463.1, read on the forward strand.
AAAAACCATCACTCTAAAAATTATCATAGAAATTATCATACTGTAACTTCACAGTTGTGAGAATTCTTGATTCTTAACTATTAACCCACAATTGATACCATCGAAAACACGTTACTGTACATATACGTGTCACTGTAAATAACGCTATTTTACAGTCAGGCAATTTGAACAAAAAACTGCATTGTTCGGGTTCCACAGTTTATCTTCAGCATTGTTTTACTAACATCGGCTTCCACTTGTACATCGGCTAACGAACCAAAGACCTCGGATCTCAGTTTACTATCTCGTGCGTATAAATCAATTTAATGGATATCGGAGACAGCAGATTCGTTAAGAATCGTGAAAGAACAAGGTAATCATCGAGATATGTTACGAGGAAATTAGGAAATCAGAATCTGTATCAGAATCTACCATCTCGCATGGAAACTGGATAAAATCGCGGTCAAGCTCATTTCTTCGTATATACGAATATTTGGTCATTTTTGGGAAAATTTAATTTAATTGGGAAATTGTGAATAAAAAAGTCAATAGTTTTTTATTATACAGAATATTAGGAATTTTTATTTATATAGAATATTAACAAGATCAATGAACATTAAGAATATTAGAAAAGTCTGATATTTTTGTATATTTTTGCGTCAAAAGTCTGTTATTGAAGTTAAAATTACGAAATGATCTTCACAAGCACAAATGACCAAGTCATTCCTAGTGATTTATGGACAAGAATGTGCATAGCACAAAATGGAAATTGTTTTACATTAAATAAATTTATACAAAAAATCGTACAGATAAATTTCCGGAAATATTTTCCAATAATGTTAGTTTAACAATCGTGACTCACCTATAGTGGTGTAAATGGTGCCACAATAAAATACAGCGTTCCAAAAGGTCCATACTTTTTGTCCACGGTCTGTCAGCCCACGCTTGTAGAACTCGTACAAATGCTCCTCGTATTCCATCAATTCTTTTCTCGCCCGTCCACTCCAAAGCTCTGTATTCGAAGCCAGTACCTCGTCGTCGCACAATTTTTGGATTGTAGTCAGTGTCTTATTTCTGTGACATTTAAATATTTACAAAACTTTTCGATATTCGACCCTATTCTTTCTTTGTTCTTTTTACTTGAACCAATAAAAAAAATTCTATGGAAGATATTATGTAGAAAAAATTATGCACACTTAGCAAAAATTTAAATATCAATAGATTCAGATTACAATAAATTCAAAATTCGAAGAAAATTTTAAAAATTCAAGAAGGCTGGTGACCGTCAGAGAAATTTCATTTTCTTTTTTTCGTATTTTAATTTCGAAACACAATTCAGTATTATTAAATGATGGTAGAATTTTTAATATTAGATATTATAGATTAAATATTAATAAAATATAGATATTATAGAAAGTTATAAAATTAATTTATCGACTAATCCTGTTAATTAATTTATCTTACTTTTCAGAAACAAATAAATAATTAATAACTCTGTAATTCTTCTCCTACATTATTCAAATCTAAGAAAATGCAAGACAAACAATAAAATGGGAACAAAAAAAATAATAAAAAATATAGAAGAAATAAAAGAAGACATGTTTTTCGAAAAAATAGAAAATTTTGTAATTTAACAGACAGAAATTTAAAAGATTTAATTATACGAGAAAAGAAATTCTTTAAATGACCAAACAAATCAATCAAAAGTACTCTTAGTGAGACAAAAAACTAAACCTAAAATCTATCTAAAAACCTGTATCTAAAACTAATTTGCTAGAGTATAATATTTTTATACCTCGAATAATTTAAAACGTGCTTTTTTGAATTATTCAAAACTATGACCTTCTGATTATTTTAAACAGCTTACCATTATATTATACCGTGTGCCTTGAAACATATTTCATATTATTTTCAATCTCTTTTCTCTCTGTTTTTCTTTCAATTAACACCGCATGACTCTAATAAAAGTTTGCATGTTCACGAAGGATCACAGACCGAATCAATAAAAAAGAGAAAGGTTACAGAAAAAGATTATGGTTAGACTGGTAATATACACATTCAAGTACATTGAATGGCGACACGTGCTTCATTTTCCTTCTTTTTATCGACTCAGTCACGCCAGCCGCAATTTTTCTACAAATAAAAAAGAGGTCAAACACGAATTCTAAGGTAAATCTGACCTTCGTCTTAAGGTCGATCGATCCTCCACCGCGAAAGTATTGTCGAAAAATCAATTCACCTTCGAACCAGACGAAATTGTTACTGGTAAGTGAAATAAGTCAAAAAAAGCGTCGGCGTTATTATAAATTCTATGTATAGTGGCCCAAAATTATATGAACACACACATTTTATGGAACATATTTTTACGGTTATATTATATGTTTTGAAATTTTATTGACATTGTAATAAGACGCGACTGATATTGAAGATTAAAACTTATTAAAAATTAAAACGATTTTATATTGAAAACTAATGAAGCTTTAAAGTTTGAAACTGATCTGAAAATGTACGTATATAAGATATATTTTATAAGATATTATAAAATAGGTTTATTATAGACATTTGAAGCTAATCTAATTGTAACTGTTTTTCTATTTTTAAATATTTTGAAATTTTTTTTTCATTCATTTCTGAAGTTTCAAAATTCATTTCATCATTGAATACAGATAATAAATCTACAGGTTCTAAAGATAATAAATCTACCTAGTTATAAAAAATCATCGATATTATTCTGCAACTAAATCCTAAACTCCTTAAAAAATTCTAATAATAATATATAAAAGATATACTCCGCATATATTTGAAAACAAATTAAAATTAGAACCAATTTGGATAACAAATACCATTACCGAGTTAAAGCTTTAAACTTCCTTTGTTTTTACCAATGAAATATGCATAATCGAATTGCATTTCTTTCAATAAAAATAGAATTTTCATTGAACGAGATATATGGCTTATAATAAATTAGCTGAAAACGTTTCAATATTGTTTGTATTATGGCCAAACTCGCAATCGTAAGAAGAAATATCGTATGATTGAAAAGATTAAAATAGAATTTATAAGGTATAAGGAATAGCAACAATTTGTAAGGAAACGTGATTTATACGCGGACACCATTTGAGTGATATCATATAGAAGAACACTTTTCCACGTCTACGAAGAGTATTTCCTTGCGATTCTAAAGAGATGAAAAATGTAAGGGATATGTACTCTGTATAAATGTGAAACGTTATCATGATAATTTGAAATACGCTTACGTGAAAGCTTCAGCACCTTAGATTAGGATTCAGACATAATTAGCAATTCAAATGTACACGTCATTGCCGTAAATATCGCAGTTTTTACTACGATCGACCAAAATAAATTAATTTTAATTATTTTCTTTTACCTATTTTAGAAGTTCATTAAATTATTAAACAAAATAATTAATATCATGTATTGAAAATTTTGTACATTTTGTACTATTACATTATTGATAAATCGAAAATTTTTAAAAATTTGATTAATATTTTTATTTGATTAATATTAATATTTTATAATTCTTCTTTTAAAATTGAAGATATCTATTGTTACTCTTATAACAAGCACTTATTTTTTATTAATTTATTTATGAAAGACTTCATTATCTAAGTAATGATAAAAAAAATATCTAAATAAAGATAAAAAATGTTTCAGAATATTTAATATTTGGTCCCAGCTATGAGCTATGCAACAGAATGGAAATTATAATAGTTTGCATGAATAAAACTACTAAAGTACGTACAATATTATATACTATATTTCCGTGGATTGTGTTTGTTTTAATATACGTTGTTCGATCGTCCTACATTTTCCACTGGTATTGTAGAACTAGTGTTTCACGATTAGAAACCGATAGAATGTATCATCACCGTTGCGTTTGTGTTTATTCTTTAAGCACGCTTTCGTTGGAATCAAGGTTAAACCATCAATATGCATACGTGGAATTTATATTAATTATAGAAATTATCGCAGTTCTTCGAATTAAAAGCATAATCTAATATTCTACGTGATAAATGTAAAGTAAAATCATTAGTGGACTATCATGTGTAGAAAATTTTGTACTTCTTCTACATTGGAAATAATAAATCATAATCTCCATTGTATAATTAACAAGAGAAGTTCGACAATGTGAAAAATTTTAAAAAAATTGAAATTCTGCACAAATTATTTATTTAACTCTTTTTCTTATAATGCAGTTTCATAAATATTCACGATAATATGAAAAATCAAGATTTTTTTGAAGAGAGTGTTTTCACTTCTAAGATTGTTTTTCAAAAAAGAAAAGAAATGGTTCTATTATTAACAAAGTGTTTGTGCAAAATTTCCAATTTTTTTTTTAATTTTTCAGCTTGGAACTAGCATCTCAAATCAAAAAAAAAAAAAAAGGAATGATAGAAGAAGGCAAAACGCGTTCTATCTTGGCTTTTCGTCCTGTATAAAATATTAAAGAGATGGACTTTTTAAATCCGTCCACTTTTCTAAACAGAAATTCTGCTGGGATATAAACTATAGGTGTGAATCAGAGATCTAGATTAGAAATAATACATTTAAGTTTACTGCGAATTCAGAGCTGAATTCGATTTCTATTCTGTCCGACAGTTAAAATTTGTTTTAACGTGTTAATGAATTTCAATACATTCTTTCATCTCGAAAATTAGAAATTTAAAATTACGGAAGTTTTTAATATGTTAACTGCTTTCCAGTGTCAAGATTTTTTAGAAATATTCCAATATACTTCTATAATTATTTAAAGTTTTTCAATTTTGAAATAAACTCAAGTATCCTGAAGCTTTTGAATTGTTCTAAGATTTTTGTATATGTATTTGCCTTAGATCTTTAGAAAATACGGATGTATTAACTTTGTTCTATCCACCATTCTCCTGATTCAAAAGACGATTAAACAGACGTTTGACTCAAGAATTGATTCAAAAAATCGGAAGATTAGAACGCAAAATTTACCTCTCCTTTCGAATGTTTCCGTGCATCATATCCTCGTTGGTTCCCTCGATCGTGACAAATATCATCGCGCCTCCGATACTGTACAAAAGCACGATAACAAATAAGAAAATGTGCGTGAACCATCGTTTGCTCCAGGAACTGACCTGTACAGAAATTCATAATACAAATATAAATACAATTATACAATTGCATAACACAAGTATACAAGACACGCGAAGTCAATTAACACGGACCTTTTCGTAAAGCCAGAACGCGCTCTTCTCACCGACGCTCAACCCGGACTTGGTTAGATCCTTGATACCCTTGAACTGGCTGAAGACAAACTCGCTGGCCTTATTCGAATAGATCACTTGTGGTTGACCGGAAACAGGAGTCATCGGCATAGGAGTTTGACCATAGGGAGTTGAAACGTATCCCATGCCTGGTTGTGGAAAAAATTGACCTGGTAACGGAAGTTGAATTTTCAATCTCGGGGGTGGCGCCTTCCGCCCATCTGGCGAACCTGACATCCTCTTAAAATGTGTTTTCTCGTTGTTGAAAAGAAAACAAATAAAAATTCGTAGTTTATAATATAATCTCGATTAAAATTTCTTTAATCTCTGCAGTATCTAATTTGATGTATTTTTAATTTGATTTTTACAATTTTGATTCGTCGCCTTTGGAATCAGCTAGAACTATTACAGTATGCCATCACTCTTTCTTCTCTTTGTGCTTTAACACAATATAGTTTCTACTTTATCTTATATATCACCGAAGATCGAGTGAGTTATTAACATGTATTTGTGCTTCGAACTACATTAAGACTTTCTTCTTGACGTTTCCAATGATATTGGATCCGAGAACACGCGTATAAATAAATGCTGATGTGGATCCGAGGTAAACTCGGTTGGCAGATCTTAACCAGGATTCCACGGAAAATTTACTAAGAGATCGTCGGACAATTGGACACGCTTCGTGAATTGTATACTCGATGATAAGAGAATGCTCGAGCCCTCCTCTAGAACACGTCTTCAATTATTGTAGAGTCACGGTATACCGAACACGCTTGTGCAATTGTGCTATGTTACTAAATTAACATAAATGTCACTGTAGAAATCAACATGAAAATCTTTTTTTTTTTATTTTGGTATAAATCTTTCTACGTTCCTTGGAATTATCTCAGAAAAAATGTAGTCAATATTCACTTGGTAATTTTCATTCTTCACTTCAATATTTTAAGGGTCAAGGAGAAAGAAAGATCTTCAAATTTACAAAAAGAAAAACAGAGAAAAGTTGAAGACAGAAGTCTGAGGTTATTTAATTAGAAAGAAGTCATGACCACGTATATATTCATTGATCTTGATCGTGTTCTTTCCTTTCAAATTCGAACTTGGTGGCCCGCTTAATTTCCAATTTCGTTGTTGCTTAAAATTATTCAAGCCAGCATACTCTGAGTCAATGACCCCAGATAAGATGCATCTTAGCAATAAATAGATTGACTATTCGCGAAGATGTCGACGAATTTAGGCAACAGATATACGAATAGTTTCTACACTTTTTCTATTAATTTATGTTTTTCTATTGATTTATCGTTCTCTCTTTAGCCTTTTCTAAAAGAGAGAACGAAGAAATATGTAATAACGAAATGTAGGTGATCGAAAAGCAGACTGTTATCTAATAATAAAGATGTTGAAAAAAGGATAGAATTTGTTGAATTCCAAAGATACGCGGCGTGCTTAAAAATATTATGGGAACACTTTCGATGATCAAGTGAAGGATGAAAACGAAAAATTTAATCAAGAGAATCTCTTTTCTTGTTGGAAAAATCGTGTGTTAGCTAACCGTCGGGAAAGAAATAAGCTTTTTCACTTAACGATGTAGCACGACGCTTTCTCGAGAATTTCTCTCGGTTTTTTTTCTCTCCCTTTCTCTCTTTCTGTACATGCAGTTTTTTAAGATCGATGCACTGTTCACGTAAAATGCAGCCTTTCCAAGATCTCTCAGGGATGAATCTCGAATTTACCTCCTTTCTAATTAGTCACTCATCTAATTAAGTCGTTGAACGAATATTACACTTAATACTAAACTCGCAGAATCACGCGTCTTGTTGTTTTACTAGAATTTTCTGCGTTCACTATTCGTTCAAAATTCACTACAATCTACTCGCCAGAATTTTGTCAAATGGAATATTTAATATTTGTTTCTTCGTTTAATATCAGGATGATTGCAATGTAACGTCGACTCGATTGATTTCATCGATGAAATATTACGTGTCTAATAAAACCAACAATTGTCTTTCTACTCATCTCCAACGGTAAATCTTACGGCAGAAAGAATCCTTTCATTCACTTTCTGATCTCTCTTATTTCTTCGTTTCTCGCTGATCGAAGGAATCATGAAATTTGTTCGTCATTTCATTCTAATCGGAAACATAATCGTGTCAGTCTTTATTATCTTAATGCGCATCATTTGTATCAAGGACAGCTGATCCTTAATGAAAGACAATTACGTTTAGCTCCTCCTCCTGGGAACAATTTGTACAAAGCTAGAAAGCTCGCGTCTCATCGATACTGCACTACCAATACAATTTACATAGCACAGTTCGTTTACATAGCTTGATTCATGATTTCCAAAGAAAATTTGTTATTTCTCCTCAAAGCTGTGTCCAAAGATTTACAACGACAATTTATCTTAGAAAAACATTCGTCATTTTCATCCTCTTGGAGCTACATACATCCAAAGATTCACATCGATTCGGAACATTTATTTCACAATATTATCTCACGTTACATTGATTTCCTTTTATCGTCGAATATTTAACCATTTGTCAGCATTTTGTTAATTTTATAAATTTAATGTTTTATCTAAAAAAGCTAATTGTTAAAGGTTAACTAGCTACGAGAATGAAATCGCGGTTCACTGATCGCGTGCACTGCGTGAACTTTTCGATAATCGTCTTCGCTTGTGTCAGGAACGGAAAAAATCCGGGAATTGTATCGTACGTAGCTCTCTATATCTCTAGCGATAGCGTCGCGACGCCAACTGACTGAGCGAGACTGGTGTCGAGCGTCGAAGTGTTTTAAAACGGGCGCTACAATTTACAGGGCCGTATTGACCATTTAAAAATTTATCCAACTTGTGTGATTGCAACATGATGTCACAAGTCTCGTTTATCTTGAATGTATTAAGAATTGTGCTTTTTGATATTTTACAATTCTTTTTAGATTAATTTAGATTCTTTCAGATTCTTTTTAAAATATTTGATATACATCAAAGAATTTTTCTATTTCAAATTGTAAATTAGTTGTAAAAAATCTATGAATTTAGTTACTCTATCATTATCACTAAATTTCCATGTACAAATGAATGGAGTGAGGTGAAAAACTATAATGAAACAATATCTGTGTCAGTATTCCCGACAACGACAAAAATCATTGAAATATTTTTTAAAACAAATTGCAAAAATCGTACACGCAATTTCAATCCGCATAGTAATTTGCGAAATTGCATAAAATATTTGACAATTCAACATTAGTTTCTTCATCATACAGAATCTTTTTTTATTTTAGAAAGAAAAAAATTATCTTTGCTGAAAACAAAGTGTTCCAACGCAGAGCAATCTCAAAGTGGGTCACCTATATCGATTATGCATGTCTGAAGGAACTTTTAAAAACACATCAAACACTCGAAACGAAAATCTATACCGAAGCTGTAAACGTACTGAATCATTTATATCCATTATTTGTTAAATTAATCCAATTCCCAATCTATATAGAAAAGTCTATTCTTAATAGAATATAAGATATAAGATATATAGAATAGCTTCTATTCTCGAGGAACGAGAAAGAGGGGTATTCCTCTGATCCATTTCTCAAAATCGTCGCGTCGTCGTAATGCTATGTAAGAGAGATGACACGACAAATTTCGTAATGATATCCTGAAACACTATTAACAAATGACCAAAATGTAACTTCCCACGCTCCATTGCATATTTAGACAAGCTGTGGCGATGAAGAAAATGATCAGTTTGTCAATGAATACAATTTCGCGGATATATGTCACAACATCGAACAAACTAATGTAAAATCAGGTATAGAATATTATATGTAATTTCGAAAGCGACACTTCGAATCTTTCAAAATTACAAAGATCAAGGCTATTAGAAATTAAATATTAAAGGATTTTTACATAAATTGGTGGTAGAATTCAAGTTCTAATGAAATTTTAGACTTTTGAAATTATCAAAATTAAAATTATTAGAAATTAAATTTTTCAAAACCTCATCTATTCAAATTGAACGACATTGAAGTTGTGTTTCTAATAGAGCTTTAAATCTTTCAAAATTACAAAAATCGAAGCTATTAGAAGTAAATTCTATTCTAACCAAAATCAAAATTCCAAAAATAAGACTAAAAAATAGTTTGATATACCTATAAAATGGCATCATAACTACAATGATATATTTTGTTTAACTTTTAATGCAAACTTAATAAAACGGAAAGGTTGAAGTAAAAACGGAAAGGTTTCTTTTTGCATCACACGATACCATTTCAAAAGAATGAACCATGGAAAAAATGTGACGATGCTAACTATATTTAAAGAATATAAATCGAAACGGTATTTTCACAAAACTTATAGAAAAAGAATATAATCTTTGCATCAAGAGTAGTAAATTGTAATTTGATGATTATTTCTGAATGATATTCCAAATTCCATGTTAAGTAAAATGATTATTACAAATATGTTTTAAGAATATTACAATCACTATCATGAGACATTGAATACAGAAAATCATTTTTTGTATTCAATCATTCATTCAAGTATTTTTCAAGCATATAAAAATTATTATACAATATAAGAATTTATATAAGATTTCGTGAAAATTTCTAATTTTAGCTTCCATCTTTGTAACTTTGAAATTGTAACGCTAAGCTTACTATGCGGTAATCTCATTTAGATCTTGCTACTGTGGATTTACTATTCAGTATCTAGTAGAATTGTGTAGTATGTTCTATATAAAACCCATACCTATATATATTCATTGTAAAAAGTTTCAAAAATTAAATATTTTTAAATATTTATGGTTAGGAAATAAAAGCATTAACCTTTTACATGAACTTAATTGCAACAATAACTGAATAGACTGTCATGAAACAAGCGTGAATAACTTGATAAATAAAAAAAGAATTTAATTTTTGAAAGAGAGAAATAAAAGTTTTAAATTCTATCATGAAAATTGATGTTGCACGTCATCCTTGATATGAGTACATAATTCACGATGTTCTCAGCGCATTGTGTGTATAGTGTACAGTTATGTAGACACATGATTCTAATCCCTCGTTCTTTAAAGGGCTGACCTACTTAACTTGTCAATTTCTTTGATAGCCAAGTTTATCATTTTTTGACATTAAGCCAATTCGTTAAATATTATTAATATAATATTCTTCCACAACAAAATATAACTGAGAAAGAGATATTACCTTATAGAACTTAAAAATGGATATTACAAATTACAAATTCATTTTGATTTTATAATTATTTAATAAAATTTAAACGCTTATCAGGCAACATTTAAATTTTATTTTTACATATGTAGGTACTATTTATAAATTATATTGTAGAATAGTGAAATTATATGAAACATTGTTGTTTGGCAAGATTTTGTTAATTGACGCCCATCATCTAGAATAATTGAAATATACTAGTAGAATAAATGCAGTAGTGGAAATACAATAGTGAAAATTTGCTAAATAACTTGCAATATTTTGAAACCAATTCTCTTACTACAGATTCACGACGTTTCCATTAATTACTGAAGATTGAAAATTATTAATAGATACCATAAAGTTTATTTTAAATTAATTGTGAATGAGCAATTATTTTTTTCAATAATGACAAAACAAAAGATTTTACACACAACAGGTAAAAATTTCAAATATTTCTGTTTCAAGAATGCGTCATCTTGCGTCAAATCGCCGAATTATTCACGAATGTAAACTCTTAAGATAGATTTCCATGTAAAATACATTCTTCATAGATACAAGAATCACTTATATTTAGATTCTTACATGTACTAAATACAACATCATGAATGCTTAATATTTCAATATTATTTTTTACTTTTACCATTTTAGTGTACAATATTAAACTGAAAATACCATATTTGTTCTCACAAAAACACCAGCCAACTAAAGATTATTATTTATTTTATTTTATTTTAGATAAATGAGAACAAACCTAAGAATATTGAAAAAGGGATTCTAAAAGATTTCTCCGAAGTTCACGAAAACTCTCTATTATTAATAAGGAAAAGTAAATGAATTGTCTTTTATGTAAATTTACACGTGAAACGTAAAATCAATGTGAAGCAGCAATAACAGATCATGAACCAATGAAATTGTCCGATGTATGGGTATTAGCGTCTGTCAGCGTCACCGGGACCTGACCTTGGAGGCGCTTGGCTGCATTCATGAAAGGCGCCCGAAAACGCTTCGGAAAAAGGCATCGGGGGCAGCGCGCGTTCGTGTCGCCCATTGTTATCCTCGTCGCGTGTAATGGCTACCGTAGAGTTTGTTGATGGTGCTCGGTCTGCTTGTACGCGCAACGGCCTATCCTGAGCCACGGTACGCGGCGACGTGGCCCAATCTGACGGAAATAAAATCGAGACGATCTCTACCGCTGAGGTACCGCCAATTTTATGCAACCGAGAAACCCGCGCTTATACCAGTCGCCGCAACCGCCACTGCGCTTGGACGACATGATCTGCGCGGGTCAACGTTGCTCATTAACAAACGTGTAACTCAAAACTGATTTTGCGGCATCCACGGCTGGCAAATTCTCCTCGGCATTGTGTTTGGTGTTAATTTTAACGGGATCTAACATATCGAGAGGCTATATCAAAGCACTAAATTGATCGCCATTGATTTTTCCACCGCGACCACGGCCCTACCGACACGAGAAACTTGTTTCTCGGATGTTGTATTGGACGAAATACGTAAATCAGGTATCACGATTGTCAGAATTAGTGTGACCAGCTGCGCGGTATTCCGCGCCGCAGTCATGGCAACTAGAAGATCATCCGTTTGGCACTCAGACATGTAACCCGCGGCGCCTGTGTAGACTATCACATGTGAGTATCGTATGTCGCGGTTATACTTTGAGCCTTCGTTTCTTGCCTGTACTCTATCAATTTTTCCTTCCATACCTGTGTATGAAAGTCCTCCTTACATACATTTGGTGTGACTCCGTCACTTATCTAGACGTATATTACAGTACCTGTTTTGTTTTCATTTAATGAATGCCTACTGATTGTGCAGGGTCAAAGGCAACACATCAATGGCCCTAGAATCAAATGGCAACAACGTGGTGTGGTTGAACACAACCCGTCCTGATCAGATACAACAGGTATGCAGCTTGTGTAGCATGGTATAAAAAAGGAACAAGTTTCTCCATTGATATCTATTAACTTCTAATTGATGCTTAATACACATAACGTATATTAGTGTATATAGCACGTTGATTGAAACAAAGTATTCTAGAATTTTATTGTTTTTTTTAAATATGCAGTGTGAGATTTATGATATCTAATAACAGTTATTATTCAACAGAGCCAACCGATCGAGCAACCAGTGAAGTGTTCCATGTTTACTCAAACTGAACAAACTAACAGTTTTACTCAGACGGAGCAGAGTAATTCTAGTTACGGCGATCAGAGACAGGTTATTAATTGTAAAAATATATAAAATAGATTTTTACACTTCATTTAAGAGGAATAATAAATAAGCTTATATTTAAAAATTTATAATACTTTTCTTTAAATATAAGTTTTTATATTTTATTGTTATTTCTCCATAGATCTATTTTATGAACTTTAGTTAACAATATATTTTCGTGTATCTACTTTCATTATATTAAATTAAAAATTATCATTTAATATTAATTTACAGCAGCAAGCAGCTATGTTTGACCCACAACAAATACAGCAGCAGCAGGCTGCTCAAGGTCAACAATCGCAGCAACAGCAATCTCAACAGATGTATGTTACAACAGATAAGAAAGAGGATAAGTCTCAGCAGCAATCAGCAACTGCTGACTTCCCTTTCTACTACAATGTCAACATGCTCCAAAAGGTTCAAACAAACGCGGTGAGCACGATTGGTGCGATCACAACCGACGACAAGGGTTGTTATCGTTTTGATGTGCAACCTGTCGGTTATAACACATTATTGAATCAGATGAGTATTGCGGCTGCTACCAATGCGACCTTCAAATGTGACATTTGTGGGTTGGTTTTTGGGCATATGAGTTTACTGAATCATCACAAACGGATTCATAATACAACACCTAGTAATCTTCAGCAACAACCGCAACAAGTCGTCGTACAAACACCGACAACAGTTACTGTTGCAACTACACCAGAAAGACCATATACCTGTGATGTGTGTGGAGCTTGTTTTGCATTACCAGGAGAATTAAAAAGCCATAAAACAAATATGCACCAGAAACCAAAAGTGCAAATTTGTGAAGATTGTGGCAGTGAAGATCCTTGTGAACATCATCCTACGAAAATTAAAAAGAGTATGTTTAATAAGAATAAGATAAATTAGTTCTTGGTTCCAATCTTTATGCAAATTTTAAATAATATAAAATAACTTTGTTTCATAGAACATATATTTGTTTCATAAATATTTTTATTAATACTCTTTGTTTAATAAATATTTTAAATGTACTTCTGTTTTCACAGCTATCAAACCTGGTCATCATCCTGTGAAACGAAGGGGTGTCACTAGTGTCACTAAGTGCCACAAATGTAATGGAACAGGAATAATTTTTATTGGTGAGTAGAAATTGTCACTGCCATGTTTTGTACAGAATTGAAGAAAAATGTTTGCTATACAAGATTACATTTTGTGTTACATCAAAATAATATATATTAACTGTTATAAAAATTATGAGAAAAAAAGAAAACATTTTTCTTCCTAAACAATGATCATCTTTCCTGTACTACTATCATTTCATTACTATCATGATCGTACATCGGGTGGTGTATGGTAGGTAAACACGACGAAAAACTAGATTCTGGAATCAGTTCCCTCGCAAAGTGTGGCGGCTGCAAGGCAACAGGCCGCATCATCATAGGAAGTAAGTCGGAAAAATACAGCCAAAAAAAATAAGAGATTTATATTTCATAATATATTTTAGAATCGTCTATTGATAATTGGGTGACATCAATTAAGCTTTCCTATCCTTATGAAAGTTTTAAAAGTCATTATATCTTCTTATACTTTATTTAAGAAATAATTAAATGCCATTATATTACCGTTTCATAAAAATATTTGGGATCACTTCGTCATTTGTTTTACCTATTTTTCGAATTTGTGGCAAAAAAATAAATGTTTTACTGCGAAAATTTAATATTATAAGCTTCTTTTATTCTTTATAGTATCATTATTATATTTGCATGCATTTGTTGTAGATAGACAGAAATCTTCAGCACTTGCTGGTTTCTTATAATATTAAAAATTTTTTATTTTAGTTGCATCAATTCTGTTTTCTTATGGTAGCATTGTCAATATTTATATTTAAGAATCATTGCACGGAATAAAATCTCCCCTAAGGGACAGTTTTATAAATTTGATTCACTAATCTTTGGTATTGTTATAATGGAGAAATTATTTTAGATTTCAGTTCATATAATTCATTCTTTCTTTATTTCAAGACATAGGTAATTAGGAGCTCATTTTAATACTTTCAATATTCTATACATACATATAATAATACAAAAATCATCAGATTTCAAACATCTGATGCCATACCTCATTTCTTATTTTCTGCACTAACTTCCATAACCCGCATGTTCAAATTTCTACATAATATTGTTATATTTGATCAGAAGCATTAGTTTGGCATCATAAAAATGATTTCTATAACGTACAATTTCTCTTTTATATATATTGAAGTCCTCTTTTAGATATATGAGGAAAAAGAGTATATTTTTCAAAGAACCATACACAATCCAGTGTCTCGAATTCTTCAAAGCATTTACTCGATCATCTCAAAGCATATCTTTTTGTAGAACTGGCCCTTTGAGGAAAACTAAAAATTTGGGTGTTTCTTTATTTACAGGCGGTAAACAGAACAGTCAAAATCAGGCAGAGAAGCCGTTTCATTGCAACGTATGTGATGGAACATTCTCCAGATATTCGTCACTTTGGTCCCATAAGAGACTTCATTCTGGAGACAAACCTTTCAAGTGTGAAGTTTGTGGCTTAGCTTTTGCAAAAGGTGAATAAAATAGAATCATGTAAATTAACCTGTTGTTAACTTGTTTTAAAAAAGAAAATCATATTGTACACTGACGATGTTTATTTTTTCATTTATAGCTGCTTATCTAAAAAATCATGGACGTGTGCATACTGGTGAAAAACCATTTAAATGTAGTGTTTGTGGTATGCAGTTCTCACAAAGTCCTCATTTAAAGAATCACGAAAGAATTCATTCTGGTGAACGTCCTTATCAGTGTGAAGTATGCGAAAAAACATTCGCTAGACATTCAACGCTTTGGAATCACAGGAGAATTCATACTGGTGAAAAACCTTATAGGTGTAATATATGCGGTTCGGCCTTTAATCAAGCTACACATTTGAAAAATCACGCGAAAGTTCATACTGGTGAAAAACCACATAGGTAATATATAGCATGTATTTTTAATGTTTCGTTATTTCTTTCTTAATTTAAGCATTTAATCAATATCATTTGTCTCCTAGATGTGATATATGTGAGATCGGATTTTCCGATCGCTTTGCATTAAAGCGTCATCGTGCAATCCATGAAAAATACGGTCAAACTGCCCGAAATCAGAATGCAAATAATCCAAGTAACGCACAGCAAGCGAATGCAAGTAATCAGCAACAGCAACAACAACAGCAGCAGCAACAGCCTCAGCAAGCACAGCAAGGTCAACAGGTTGTTGTAGTGAATGCCACGACTCCTGTTACTGTAAGTCAAGGTCAAGGGCAAGCAGTAATGCTTGAAGAAGTCTACAAGTGCCAGGTGACCTTCCCTGAGCCTAAATGATTCAGCTAGAGAATACCTTTCAGAAGCTGGTAAAGGGGTTAATTTTTTAACCTTTTTAAACAAACAAACAAAAAATATTAATTAACACTGACAATGCGATACACATATGTGCAAACGTATAAAAAAAAAAATGCAAACAGATACATGGATGACATTGATGAAGAAGCAAATCTCCAGAGTGACTGGCAGCATGCTTTCTGTGCAGATTTTGTGAGAGGATTATTTGGTGACAAAGGGTATATCTTAAATAAATACGCATGAAAAAAAGGGTACCACTAAAAAAGCAAAAAAAAAAAAGGGATAAGAAAGACTCAGCGATAGTTTGCGCGAGTGAGTAATTTTCATAGAACGTGATTCGGAAGAGTAACGGCTCGTATAAAATCGAAACATTCTCCCGACCATCAGTGGTAGTGAAAAAAATTTTTTGTGAATGAATATGAAACGATATTAAAAGGGAAAAATTGAAGGAACGAAAGGAGAAACAGTAATAAATCTATTTTATATTTTCTCACTTGAAATAGACGTATTACTTAGAAACATTGACATTGGATCAAATAACAAACTCGTTGATAACGACACTGTTCTATTGATTTACGCATGTTAAATTGCAAATTAATTTTTGTTTATTTTTCTTGTATTTTCGTGGATTGTATTCCTCGCTCTGAACAAAATTGAATGGAAAAAAAAGTTATAGTGACCGTAATTATATCTAAGTTTCGTGACTCACTGAACGATTAAAAAAAAATAAATGTGATAGCTTTGAGTGAATCTTGGCTAGGCAGAAAGCGGCAGTAATCTGATCGCTGTAATACTAACGGATTATGCACATTATGCATATTTGACAACGGCGTAAGTAAACGTTTCAAAAACGGATCTAAAAATATACAAATATTAATAAGTTTAAAAGAGAACGAAAAGAAAACTATTTTAAAAGCCTGAACCTCGGCCCTTGCTTATTATAATTTAAGTGAAAGAAGGACAATTATGATTATTGATTTATATTGACCATTTTGTTTCTTTTTAACAATTGAAATCAAGAATTAAATTAAGTAAAAAAAAAAAATAGGAGTTAAAATTAAAAAATTAAGAAAGAAACATAAATCGTCATCAAGAACTATTGTCATCTTTGCATGCGTCTTTATGTTATGAAACGGAAGTCGTGGTACGGAACGATATCGCGATTTGAGCGAGCCTTCTTCCGTCCAGTCATTCGGGATCACAATAAAAAAAAATTAATTATTGCGTTATTGCAATGACAACGACCACGATTTAAGAAAATAAAAGAAGGAATATCACGATGACAAAAGTAACATACCACAAAAGAAGATTTTTATCTCACACGGAGCTGCAATAAATAATAGTGAATATCGACGGGCAGACTAATCTGTTTTATAATTTTAAGGTCGTGAACTATAATGGATATCAGTTATTAAAATAGTTACTAGTTTGTAACGGCAAAATAGCTGGCTAGGTTATCTATACAATATATACATAATTAATTTTTATATCCCCATTTGTTAAAAGCGATGGCCAAACACCGTCGCTGCGAACTCTTAAAATAGCGATGAATCAGAAATCGATTTGGTTGTAATTCAGAAAAGAAGTAAAAAAGAAGCTCTGATTGATCGGTAACTTGTGATACCGGCGATGATTAGGATACGACATACGCCATTTTGAAGTAAAAAAAATACACTGTTCTTCAGACATCTTCATCGATTGCATCTTTTTTTCCACAATATATATGTGTGTGTGTGTGTGTGTGTGTGTGTGTGTGTGTGTGTGTGTGTGTGTGTACATACATACATACATACACACTCACGCACGCACGCACGCATTTCTTTTCTTAATATTCCTTAATCATTTCGAATAAAATTTATATTATTTTCTTATTTTGCTTCTAATGAAAATAATTAATAAAATCAAAAATATTTTTTCTTTTCTTTTTAGAGTCACTAAACGAATTACCAAATGAAACTTAACTTTTCGACATCTAAACTGTCTTTGTACTAAATTGAAATTAACTGAATAAAATAAATGTTTACTGTAATAAATAAATCTTAAGAGATACATACGGGGGACAAACGACGATGTGGCTCGGTCATGTCCCAAGAATTGTTCTTTTTACAATGTTATAACTGATTATTAAAATATTAATGAAGAAAAAATGCCATCGAAACAAAATATGTGATCACAAAGTGATCGACTCTGCAATCAAATCGTTAATCAGTAATAGAAGATCTTTGCTAAGAAAGTCTAGGATTGGGGATTACTTTGTTTTTATCGCTATAACTTGTAAAATAAAGATAATGCTATTACGTTTAATTTACTTTTAATATGGTCATAATACCTGTTACAGTATTTTCGATTAGATTAGAAGAATTTTTATCTTCGATATTTTCTGAATTTTTCATTCATCTGATGCTCTTTAATTATACATACATACACACACACACACATGTTTCTTTTTTTTCTTTTTTTTTTTATCAAATCCTTTTTAAACGCAAATTTTAACACTTGTTATTATTAAGTAGTAGTAAAAAATTTTCTTCTTGAGCTTACCAATGCAATGGTTTCTTCTTAAATTATTTAAGTTTAAATTGATTATTGTGAAACCATATAATCGTAGTTCATCAAATAATAATCGCAGATTGCTCGAATTTTTTTATCACTCTTTTATTCAAAACTTTAGTCACATTATTTTGAAGATAATAAAAACTTGTAAATGGTCACCCAAGCTAGGATGTTCGAAATATATGCTGTTTCTCTCTATTATTTCGCTGTATAACAGCATTCTCGAAGAAAGCAGAGTTTGTAAATATATGTATTAATAATTATATGATATCTCCAGGTCGAAGAGGAGGGCTCTAATATATAATCATAGTGTTTTACAAAACGACTCACTTTCATTTGAAAGAACAAAAACAATTGAGACGAAAATAAAAGCGATCCTTAGACTATTAAGTTCTAAGATAAGAATTCAAAATTGTTATTTGAGAATTTAAACACGATAAAATATATTTGATATTCAAAAAAGCTGTTCAAAATAATTACAGAATTAAACTTCGGTTCAAGGAATTTTGGTAAGATATTTAATTTTTTTTAAAGTTCCAACTGGAAACTTAATGTTTTAAATGCTTTTAATTTGTTTTTGTTGTTATTATTATTGTTATTGTTATTGTTATTTCTAAATTTCGATTAATTTTTCAGAATCAAATTCATACACAGTGATTCCTATAATTGTTTTGAACAGTTCTGGTTTGGTGGTTGACTATTAGCGAAATTTATATCGATCATCGGGCCCTGTTTTTCGAGCGAACTAACGTACGTTTTATAATATTGTACCTACATTAAATAAGAGACCTATCGCTAAGGGAGGTCTATAAGGATTGTAAGTAATGAAGTCTAGGTGAATAAGTAATTTTAGGAATCATGTCGTAGAAATTATCGAAGGAGATACGGAACTGTTTATAAAGCAACCCCATAGATCATTGTATTCAATAAATTACTAATCAGTGCCATTTGTAAATCAATAATTCTATCAATTTTTTCTCTTTTTTCAAATTATTTATTCATTATAACAGAAGAATCGATTCACATTCTTGTAAAATTTCATTAGGCTCCTTAGATAATATTCTGCGAACAAAACGAAAATTCGGAGCTTCCATTTTAATCAAAATGCTTGGAAGCGTCTTCCTGAGCCTAGCGGGAATATATCCTAATCTACCCGATTCTTCGGTTGTACATAAGCTCGTGAATTCAAATGGATTTAAAGGAAAAAAAGAAATGAAATTATTTTTATTTTTCTGCTTTACGTTCGATATGTATCAATCAATTTAATGAATCATCGAATCCTTTCTTGATCATTTTAGAAATTAAGGGTCGAGGTTTCAGGGTCATCGTGAAAGCCAAGAAATGCTTTTTTGTAATTGCATCAAGAAGAATCATTGAAACGCCGGATAAGAAAATGTACAAATTCTTTTCGACGATATAAGAATCATCGAAGACGATCAGTGTCCTTAAAACATTCGACCCTTTTACAATCGAGTTGATTTCGAAGGACTGACGGCTTAATGAATTTGCGCATGCCATTCACTCAATGATTAATCTTTATCTGGCTTTTAAAAGAAGAAGAAAGAATACGAACGGCTCTCCTCGCAACAGTATTTTATAATATAAACGGTAACGCAGTGAAGTCGATATCCAGATAAGGATTAAGCAAGCGAATATACGTAAAAGAAACTTTATATAAGTATATATTGTATAAGTCTTGTAACGTGTACAGATTTTTCGTCCGTGCTCGAAGGAAAGACGAAGGGTTTTTGTACAAAACTATCTTCGTGAAAACACTGCAGATAACGTGCAAAGAAAAAACGAACTTTTTGCGATTCTCTTCTTTTTTTCCGGTTCGCATTCTTTTCATTTTTCTCTCTCCTTTTGATAACAATATTCGCCGTCTAGCCAAAAGAAAAAGAAAAGTAAAAAAAAAACAAGAAATAGAAAAAGGGAGAAACATTACGAGTATAGAATATACGGTACTGATTATACTGCAATTATTCGTAAAAATTTAAAACGATGGAAAATAATGGAAGAGAGAAGAAAGGAAATCATGAATAAAACTTAAATATAGCGTGAAATTTTCAGATTTCATAATTTAAAAAAAAAAGAAAAAAGAAGAGGAAGGATAAACAGGAGAAAAAACAAGGAAATATGCAGTCCTATCGCGATGTAGATTAATTTTTACATGACACCACGTTGTATGGGCAATAATGCTGATCATACGAATTTTTGATAATAAAACACGTTCCTATTAAATTATCTGTTCATTGTCGTATTGTTAAGTCTTCTGAAGCGGGCCGAGTGATAGGAAGAGAGAAAGAGAGAAAGAAGAAGAAAGGAGACGGGAATTTTAAGGAAGATAGATTGGGTGAAAAGAAGGGAAGAGAAAATGGCCTCTTTGTAAAATAATAAGGAAACATCCTACTTTTCGAAGAAAAAAAAGAACGTAGGAACAAGAAGATAGGAGAAAAAATAAAATAAAGGAATCTTGTAATTTTCTATCATGACGACAAGAAAATTAAAAAAAAAAGGAACATTAGTAAACGCGAATCTAACGACATGAGACTGTATATTTAACGTAATAATTTATTTTCAGTGTATCTATCGAGATATTTTTTCATTTGCCATTGTAAAAAAAATTTTTGAAAATCTACGCACTTTCTAGTAAGCTACTACAATAGGAGTGTAAAGTTATATATAAAATTGTAAGATGATGATAATGATACTGATGATGCTGATGAGAATGATGATAAGGATGGTGATAATGATATGATTACGATGATCAAGAAAGATGAATTATTATTTTCGTCTTTTTCACGAAGGATCTTAATGATTCATCGGTATACTCATCGTCGAATTCGTAAGAATATTTTGTTCCATGAATATTGTAAATGACGAATGATCAATCTCGGTATTTTTGCCATCCGCCACATGAGAATGTCAGATTCAGAGAATTGTAATTAAAAAAGAAAAAAGATTTTACTTTTACCATGTAACATGTTATAGATGAAGCGAATTGTATTCCACGATGCGCTTTTTTAAAACTAAGTTTCAATCTTTCGTTTTCCTTTGGCTTCGACTTCTATACGAGTTTTTGTTTTTAAAACTGTCTGATATTGTGAGAAAAAGAAACTTGAACATTCTTCATTCTTCTTTAATTTCGAACGATATTGAAAGAAAAAGAAAAAAAGGATTATTTATAAAATGGAACTAAACAATATACGATAAAAATACTGTGCAAAGCCACTGTGAAAAAACTTATGAAATGCGCGTGTACGCAATAATTACGTGTACGTGCTTAAACACCGTTTTGTATGAAAAAAAACAGTCATAAAGGAAAAAAAGATTGTCACTTTAGATTAGTCTGCTGTCAATATAACTAGAATTATAATTTTGAATGTAACATGTATCATATTGATTATTGCCTAGATAAAAACCGTACCGATTAAAAAGTTAGCGCACGATTATATCAGACTTTAGGTATAATAATAAATGATGTCCACGGGACATTTTCATTTTTGAAGATTTACGTCAATTTTATTCAGTAGATGGCGTGTACAAAGTCGTACGCCTGGATTACAATAATTTTAATAATCGATTGCTTTCATTCAACCAAAAAAACTTTTATATATTCTTGATATTTAGAATTTTATTTTTATTCATCAATTTTCGCAATGTTTATATATTTTTTCAAATTATAATTTCATGCACACACGCACGCGCGCACGCACACACATACACACATTTTTAATATTGAATTTCGGGAAATTTTATAATAAATATCTATGTTTACTAATAATTAAATTCAGTAAAATTGACAATTTAACAAAGATAAATAATTTGAAAAATGGGGAAGTTTGAAAGTTTGCGCGGATCGTAACGTTCATGCGCAAACAGTTCGATGAACGACGTGACTCTAGTCTATGACGGTGAGTGAATTTAATCACGCCCGTGCTGTAGTTGAATAAACATGGCGTCATGGAAAATATCGAGTTTTGTTTAGTGATTAAGTGTTCGAGATTTGTGCAACGACTTTCAAATTACTATAGCATCTTGTCATCACGTTAACATATTCCCGAGGATGTTACCCGACTATGGTTAAATTTTCATTGAGAATCTAACACCAAAGGTAAGTTATTTCACAAGATATCTATCTTTCGAAATAACATTGCTATGATTTTCTAAACTCAATAGTGAATAATTTAGAAAAGTGACAATTAACTTTATACTGTTATAAGTAAGTAAAAATCTGATATTTTTAATTTGTTACGTGTTCTAATTATTATATTGCGGTGACAAGTTGTAATTGTTTATAACACAATATGATAGTTGCCTCGTGTGGCATATATGTATGTACAATGTCGCGAAGGTATTTATGAAATGACTAGATCAATTATAGTGAAACTCATGCATCATAATTATCTTTATTGGTCTTTTTATTTTATTATAAAAGTTCAGTATAAAACTCAACACGTACAAAATACTGTTTTTTTACTTTAAACACACTATGATTAATAGTGGTTATTCATACCAATAACACAAAGCTAGAAAGCTATTGTTACCGAAGTTAGAATCACTTTTATATATAATTTCAAAATCTAATTTGAAATTAAAATATAAAAGATAAGTATGTATATATTTACGATTTATCGTAACATGTGATCGTGTACGAATTCATATATCTCGCCAGTTCACATGTAAACACATAAGAAAACTGGCACTACGAAAGCATTTGTAAACACAGCTGTAAATTTTTTTTTCAAATTCATCAAAATTTTGTAATGATTTGTTATATTTATACATATCATTCTTCAATATGAATTTATAACATAATTATAAATGTATATGAACATACATGTTTCAGAAATTATATTAATAATTATTTAATTTGTTATATTAGTAACATCTTATGCATACATATATATATTTACTAGAGGAAGAGAAATTTTGTATTATATTCAACCCATTCTGTCTACAAAGTTATATTAATATAATTCCTGAAAATTTTATCCAATTTAATATATTATTGAAATATAATTTGAAATCTATTAAATTATTTTAATGTATTGGAAAATTAAGAATTATATTTATAATTTTATTTGTGTAAAACATTGCTTCAGTTAGTTATTAACTCGTACTACAATAGAAAACTTGAATAATAATGAAACAATGAAACTGGATACGTCAGTTACGAGAATCATATTATATATTTAAATATATTCTTTGCAAGTACATTTTTAAAAATTCATCATACAAGTTATGTAATACCGTGTATTTTTCAATACGTATCTACATACTAATGACAATAACCTTTTCTTTTTTCAAAATGAAAAAGTCGAAGTAAATCATTGTACAAAAGGGTAAACGAGGTTAGTACTCGAATTGAATGGTTGCACGTGAAGAATACTATCACGAGGAGTGTGCCTGCTTTTGTACACGCGACACCAAAGCCGCAATGTCACAAAATACACAATTTCCACCAAAGAGAGGAAACTAAAGCCCATGAAGAGGCCTAACAAGCCACCGGTGCTAGCTGTGCACAAATAATTGTATAAATGAAATTCTCGAGCTTTTCAACAGTTCCTTACAATTATATGCTTTTGTCACATTTTGCCACTCCATAATAGTACTTAACAACTTCATTAGAGTTCTGAACAATTGAAAAACATTTTATGTATGCCACATCCGTTCAACTTTTAAACATTCTGTTGAATTCAAGATTGAAAATTTTAAAAATATTAAATATTATTTTTATATTATTCCATTTTCATTGCTTTTCATTTTCGATTTTTTAATTGATTCGTATTACTCAGTGAAGCGCATGATTGATGTGGCAGTTCACTATATTCTATTTTAGTGTCATTATATTCTTCTGTTTTAATACCTTCAAACGTTAATGAAGCTTTTTGCTAAAGTTTGAATATATTATGATAATCATATTGTGTTAAATATTAAATATTACTAAAGCAACAGAGAACAAGATGAAACAAATACGAAAAAAATACTTGAAAAGTATCATTTTGCACGGTTATATTATTTGTTACCTTTCATTTATAACAGTTGACAATGTAAAAAACATTTATTAACTATTTTGTTTATCTTCTTTGTTACTTGTATTTTTATATTGTTAAATTGCTATTATAACAAATTTCTAATATTACAAAGTTTATACAGTACGATCGATACTAAAACTAAATCCAAGAGATTCACTGGAAAGCCCTCTATCGTTTAGACCCAGTCAGCATTTTGATCATCAGTTTAATTAAAAGCTTCACTATTATGAATCACATACAAGTCTGACAAGAACATACTGGTATATTTGCAAGAAATACATCAATTTTTTTCAGAGATATCGCCAGTACGCTCTTGTAAGACTATATATTACACTAAAAAAAAAAGATTGAAACATACTTACATAGAAATTCTGTGAAACCAAACAACTCGTTTTTCACATACTTTGTGAATTGAGAATCGACGAAAAACAGGTGGACCACTGCCATGTTTTTACTAGTAAAAAGAAAAGCCATTTCAGTCATTATCATTGATTAATTAGTGAATTATATGAATTGTCTTAAATCAAAGGAACGAATAGAATTACGCGAAATAGTCTTTGTTTTTCTTCACGTAGACGTCAGGAATGATGAAAGTGGGCACCAATTTGCTTTGTGAGATTTCTACGTTGTAACCGATCTCGAAACATCCCGGATAACAATTACAACTGGGTCTGTGAAAGATAGAAGTTGATTTCGATTTTTGTTTCAATGAAATCTTCTGGTAAAAAAAATCTATATAATCACTCACGTTTCAGAGACATTTAAGGAGCCTATTACGATATCGTCATCGTAAAGTTTCATTTCCATTGCTCTGCGAGCTTTTGTTGCGCACCTGTCATCTTTCTTCTCGCAGATTTGTGTGTTGGAAGATTCTAGGAACAAACAATGAATTTCATGCCTAGAATCTACATATAGGATTACCTTTGTTTGGCTTTTGAAAGTAGTGGAAAATATTGCTAGAATAAAATCAAGGAAATTATTAATATTCAATTTTGGTAGAGAGTAATTTAGAAGCTTGTTAAAATCTGACATAGTAAAGAAATATTTTGAGAAATAATCCTTGATTATTTATAGCTTCGAAGGTAGAGTAATAATTAAGTAAAATTGAATAGTAAACAAATGTTTGACGATTAATCATCATTCTAATTATTAGAAAAGATTCATAAAAAAATTACTGGGCATGTAATACTGGATACAATGACAGTTCTTCTGTGTGAAGTTTGCTTCGCACTCGAGGACGCAGTTCCTTTGCGTATAAGTCCTATAGTAACGTAGTTTCCTCTCAGAAGTGAAGAAGCACTTCCTCTTTTTCAGAGGGATGTTAATTATTGACTTGCTGGCGACTGATATTCGGGGTGCTACGATTACTCTGGTCTCTTCACCCGGAGTGAGAGTGAACGCGAATTCGGCGATCTTTGGTGTTTCCACCGGATTATGCAGCAACATCTATAAAAATATTACGAACTTCATCGTTGCTTCCATACAGCATGTATGATGATGTTTTGACGTGCTGGATACGAATATCATATCCATTTTTGGCGGAGATCACAAAAACTTACCGAAAATGCAAAAAAATCACCAAAACGGAAAAGACAACTGAATATACTTCAAAAAAAGAATTTCAAAAAATTTATAATCTTTTTATCAACAAATATTTGTTTTCAAGATTTTCTTTTTATTTTTATTATACATTTTATTATACATTTTATACACAATGTCAAAATACTAGAAATTTTTAAATGTTACATTAGTTATGATATAGTTTTAGATCATAGTAATTGTTAAATTAAGCAAGTAGTAGCAATTAGTAGCAGATAATAACAAATTGATCAATTATGACAATTGGTAAATTAGTATAATAGATAGTATTTGTAATACTAAAATATCCAGATCAATTTCATGATTTGAGATATAGTATACCTTGAAACCAACGCTAGCGGTGGACGAACAGTAGTATTCATCCATATCTACATCAAGAACCAGAGTCAGACCATAGAATTGTCCAGCACCATAGGGTCTCCATGGAAGGGAATCTGGCGGTACATCTTCGTCGTATCCAGTTTCGGGATTCCAGTCGATGCTGTTATTGAATGGAAACGTCATATTGATGTCAAACCAGTCACGTCTGCAAATTCAGTTCATTGGGAATGGAGGGAGCATCATCAAACACAAATATACAATCTAAATTTATAAAAGGATCCTTAAAAAAATCGGTATAACAGAAGAGTTTTAAAAATTATAGAAGATCATAAAGAATTTCATTGAATTATTCGAATAAAATGATCAAATGCAAAGAAAAATTTTAATTTTGAATGAAAATTGTTATTTCTGCAATTTACTTACGGGTTGTAAAACAAGTACTTTCTCTCAACCGAGTTGAAATTACAACACATTCCTTCGTCTGTCAAAGTGGACTTAAAAATTTTTTCGCAATCAGTGACATTCCCATTCCATTTACATAAATGTAGCATCTCTGTGCAAGATTGCGACACCTATCGTAAATATGTAATGAGGTAAATATCCTAATGAATACTTAATTAATATATATAATCCACAAAATGAAATCATAAAACAAATAAATTTGAAGAATAAGATCTATCATTACTATCATGACATTCTTATAAACCGTATGTGCAATTCACTGTATGTTACATACATTAACCATAAAATGAAAGATGTTGTCCCAAGTTATCGTGTTTTCATTGACATTGAGAGTCGAGCTATTTTCAATACTGCACATATCGTCCAATAATAGTTTCTTTCGTGTATCGTTCCTGTTAAATATTCATTGCAATAAATCTTCCTCCTAATTTATATAATATCTTTCAACAATATTTCAATAGAATACAAAATGGAACATTCATTATTTAAATCTTAATTGAAATGTACAAGTTTTATTATAAAAAAATTTTAGTAAAATATGGATTTTTTTAAATATCTTTTCTTTTATCTTTATACATATCTTTTTTTATATATCTTTTCTTTTATTTTTTTCTGTTAGAATTTTATAAAAATTGTTCGAGAACAACTCACCCAGCATTTATGCGATTTGCCTCGCTCTTTTTCACATTATTCATGTTACAAATAGTAACCGAAGGGAACGGAAACTGATCTAAGGATACTGATTCTGGACTGAGAGCGATAATAATGGGAGTCGAAACCCACCTTTGATATAGAAACCATATGTAATAAGCGGCTGTTAAGACCGCTAATGTAAAGGAAATTATCCAGAAGATTCTGTAAAGAGGTATTAATTAATTTTTCAATTGTGTGATCTAATAAATATTTGACATTCGAAAAATTGTGAAATTTTAATGAATAATGCGATACAAGTTGAACAAAATATTTAAATAATCATATTTAAAATAAAAAATTAAATTATTGTAAAGTATTTCAAGATCCAACATTTAACTAGAAAATACAAATTTGTCTTTTTATTTCGATTTTAAAAGTTTGTTCGCATATTAAATAATATGATAATTAATTCAGATTGTAAAAAGTTACCTTTCGACAATAGATAAGCTCGAGTCTCCCACATAACGCAAACCATGAAGAGTACTATTCATACAGTATTGTTTCATAATATTCGTAAGCTTCGTCCATCGTTGATTTTCATTTTTACTAAATCGGAAAAATAGAATATTTTTATTTTTGGGATATATTATAACATTATAATGTACTATTACTACCTTATACCCTTATCATCGTCATAATCGTAATGTTGCGTCAGAGGGCTTTCTTTTTTGATAAATTTGTTCTTGTTGTATCTGGATCTCAACGTTGTATCCTTCGAGCGGTACATAATCTTTAATTCGCATGAAAGAGTAGATTTATGGAAAATTTTTACTTCACACAAAAGAACAACTGATTAAGGAAAAATATCAATTCCTCGTTAATAAAATAATCCACAAAACAATACAGAAACATATACATATAAATTTTTGACAAATTAAAAAATTTATAAATATAATTATGATATCAAAAAAAAAAACAGGATTTTAACAAAATTCTAATCGATTTTATTTCTCGCAAATAATAGAAGTTGATGTTCCAGATAAATAGAATAGGTCTCCCAATAAAAAGTTCAATTAATTAAAATTTCACTCCAGTAAATGAAGTTCCACTGTGATTAGATTACCTTGAACGAAGCTGGTCGAACTTTGAAAATCTCTCTAGTAGCGTATCCTTCGAATTTTAGAGGATGTTTGTACGGGTTCTGCAGATGTACAATGTTAATTGGATAAGGTATATTGGGATCGTGATGCTTCAAATAATTCAAAGTCGCCGTGTCGGTTGTCCTGTAAACGGTTTCGATCGGTTCTACCTTGTCCTCATCCTCTGATTTCGAATATTGCCGATAGTACAGCTTTATCGGCATTGCATCGATACTCTGGATTGTCCGATTACTATCCATACTGCTTTATGCTTCGTTATTGCAAAAAATTTATATTCTCAACAATTTATCATCAATTCTCAACTTTTGAGTATGAATTTCTTCAATTTTTGGCCTGATTTTTTCGTCTGATAATGTAATAAAACCGTTTCAAAAAGATATGAAACTGGATTATCGTTACTTAATATCTGGATTTAATCAGTAGTCCTTAACATGTTCGCGATAAAGAATGTGAGATTTTTATTAATAGAATACGTTTCTACTTAAAAAGAAATGCTAGTAATTTTGAAAATTATAAAAAATGTCAGCTGAGAAATGGGTAGAACTTTTTATGAAAAGATGTAATATTTTTTCAAACAAAGAATCCGATATTTCTTGCGTTTAAAAATCAACTTCCTCTACACAAAACAATTATTATATTAATATTATATTGATTCATAAGAAACGTTTAAACAATTGTATCAGTCCTTAAAAAAAACAAGGCATAATGACTCATTCTGTTCTCACTTCATAAAAATCACACAACATACAATCTAATAAAGTATGATTAAGACATGATATTTCAAAAGATTTTTCACATTTTACATTTACATTTTACTTCTAAATAAATATGAATACACAAGAGTATTAGTATTATTTACCTAAAAATACAAAAGGAGAAGTTAAACTTTATTTCCAAGGGAAAAATAAGATCTCCACTTTTCTCCACTGAATTTAAAAAAAAAATGACAAATCTACGAAAAAGATACAACAGCCGTTTACAACCACTAAGAGTGTGATACTAAAAGTGTAATTTTTAATTCTTGATGAAGAGCTTTTTGTCTTGTCAGACGATGTTTTCGCGCAATTAAACCGACTGAAAGTGTGTCAACTTGACAATGTTGGTCCTTCCAAGTATCGATGAAAGATGTCTGTCAACCTACTGGGGTGCACACCAACATGGACATCCTTTTAACTCGCTTGGACAGGATCTTTACGTGTCAATGGCTGTCTGTTGTCTTTAGTGAATATCAACGCGATTACACAGATAATTGTAAATGACTTTTTTATCGTGCTCTAAAAAAGATCTACTTTGTATAATTTGGTTGAAGAGTGATGGAGAATATGATTCGTGGAAATTTTTACTCGCTTTCTTTTTTAACATCATGGACGATTTTTCTTTTTAAAATAAAAAGGGATTTGTCTTAATTTTATAGCATCGTTTGTTCTTTCAAATGGAAATTTCCTTTTATTGATTTTTCAAACTTTAACGAAGTTAGAAAGTCTTATATTAGGAACATATTTTAATTAAAAGCAATTGATGGGTTAGTTCAAAATTCATAGATAAAAGAAAGTTTGAACACTTTGAAAATTTGTATTTTTTAGGAAGCTTAGGTAAAAATAAAGAGATAGATTAGATAAAAAATTTTATTCCCCAATTTAGACTGTACATTTAGTCTTTAGTTTTTATAATTAGTAGACTGCGGACTTCTATGCAAATTTATAAATATGATTTAAAAAATAAAGCTATTAAATGTAAAGCATTATACTTCAAATATTCTATATATTTTTTTATATAAACACTAAAGCGTGCATTCGTGCACCTTGAAATTTCCTATAAATGCATAAAAGAAATGTAAGTGTAACAATTAGTTATATCTTTTTATTTGAAATGATGAATCAACATTATGATATATTATAATATTATATGTGATATACTACATATATTATAATTATGTTGTAATACATATAATATTCATTTACTTAATTTTTTCCAGTTTATTATTATTAAAAATAACAAGAATGATAAATTCTATGTCATACTGAACATGTTATTCTAAACGTTTCTTGAAAAGAGAAAGAGAAGTCTTACGTCAATGATGGAAATGAAACACAAGGCCATTCGTAAAACATATTTATCAATGTTATCAATTCTGCGTAGATCAAGTTACAAAGATGATCTTGATAGAGTATCTTGATAAATTTTTAACAAGATAGAAGAAGAAAGTCACAATCGCATCGGTGAGCTTATCACGCGAGTTAAAATTATATTTACTAGCTATTGAGCGTAAAATAATTATAAGAAGAATATCGACTAATTAATATTAAACAACTATACATGCGACCATTTATTGTTATAAGATATAAGAATGAAAGAAGCTATAAAAAATTACTATGTGCGGAATTGAGAAATCTTTGTTAAAGATTAATGTGAATTTTATAAATAGAATCCATCAGAAATTTAAATTATTTTTCTTCTCTTTTTTTTTTTACTCTGTTTCGTTTTCTTTTTTTAAAATGACTAATAATTTAAATTAGAATATTTATGAGTATTTACATACCTAAAAATGTGAAGGACGCCTATAACATTTTCAAATTAAGCGTTTATGTTTTTAGAGTCTATTTTTCTAAACAAAAAACTATTTTTAAAAATATAACTTTGCATAAATAATAATAATTATTTACAGTTTTTATTTGAATTCTCTGTTTATAATCATCAGGTGATATTTTATAAAATATCCTGTAGATTGAAATTGAATTCTCAAATGAAATTTTCGTATATTTTATATAATAGTTTCTGGCGTTTACGTAGTTGTAACACAAACGAATAAAATATTTATACTTAAACAATTTTCCTATTTTGTCTTGCATGTAATTACGATAGTTGATAATCGCATCTTATAGTAATCATTCAACTGCGTACTTGAAAAATGTATACAGCAATTATCTATACAATGAACGGTTCTGTTGTTGATTGCGAAGTACAAATATTTGCGAAACTAGCGTACTCACGGTTAAGCAACATTTATTCGCGTTATCATGCAAATATTACCTTCGACATTCAAGCACGAAAAACGAGCATCATGAAACTTTTATGGGATGTGTATGAAAGAGACCTAATCTAAAAAATAGATAATGTAATACACAACGTTGAGAAGTATACTTACACTTGTACGTAAAATTACATTGACATTCATTGGTCGGTACTAGGTCATCGTTGTTTGCTTTATGTTAAAAAACGTTGTAAGAGATGACAGTGATTATGAAACGGTGGCAGTTTTCCAAATTGCATACGATTCTATCTAATTAATGGTGCATCTACGATAATAAGATATTAAATACACAAATAGTTTTGAATATGCAATATTATATAATTGTAAAATAAGAACAGCGTCATTTTACAATTAGTATAGAAATCTTGATTATATTTGTTTTTCCTTCTTCTTCCCTTTTTCTTTCTTTAATACATGGTCAAAACGTTTGTGAATTCTTCTTTTCTTATAAATGATGCAGTTTTAAAATATTTTAAAATTTAATTAATAAGAATTTTAATTAAGGCCAACGTAAGGTACGTACGATTTATGATATGGACGATTCAGAGATAATTTTATACATGTTTCGCATCCTTTACATATAGACAATTTAAAGAACTTACCACTGAGTTAGTTTCGAGTGCGAGGAATATTTTTTGCATAATAATTGCTGTGTCATAAACTAAGTGCGTACCGAAAGTATTATGCAGACAACTGGATGGTTTCCAGAAGATGATGGTACCCATATTTGCCAGCCCACGCAAGTCAATCCTACTCTCAGTAATGAGAAATTCTGGAAATCTCCTCCGTACTTCTTGATTGGTCTTGATACGTCCACGTGATTTTTCAGTCCTTTAGCAAATGACTCCTTAAAAGATCTTATATAGAGGACTCTGAGAAAATCGCAATCAATGATTTGTAGTTCAATGATCAAGTTGACTCAGTCAGAAGTCATTCATCAGTTCAATCAGCCAATACAGTTAGTAATTAGTCCAGTCAGAGATTTTAATCAGGGATCCACAGTAAGTCAAGAAAGTGATCATTCAATTAAATCAATTAGACAGTCAGTCAGTATTCAGCTAAGCGAACTCAGTCGTCGTTAGCTTAGTTATTCAGACAAAATTATCCGCCTGAATTAAGCAGAAGCAATCAAACTTCTTCAATAGTAAATCCATCAACAAGTCAAGTTAGTGAGTGATCCTTTGCCAAGTAATATAAACAAAGACACGCGATCGACTCCAATCGTTCGCGTTTTCAATTATATTAAGAAACTAGATATTATTATATTATATTATTTTTATATTATTCTTATTTTAAGAAAATAGATTTACTTTATTAAAAAAAATTTTTTGCAGAAATTTAGATATCTTTCAAGAGTTATTTAGTTATATTTGTAAAAGTTAGGTTCAAATATCGTTTTTCTTAATTTAAGTTACAGAAATGTCGAAAAAGAATAAGAAACGGAAGTTGGAGGAAGAAGAACAGTCGATGGTTGACTGGGAACAGGAGAACATTTTTCCAGAAGAAATAAAAAATGAAATGGAATCCATGTGGGAGGTACATATTTCTATTGTTTATATTCTAATTATAAATTATTTTTTGTAACGTTTAATCGGTTCAGATTCCGCAGATATTCCATTTCCTTCATCTAGCAAAAGAAGCTCTGAATATACCTCACTTATCCATGTACGAGATGGAACGTATGCTTTTGATACCTAGAACTTCCAAACAGCTAGCAAATATCATGACATCATTGTTAAGGTAAAGTATAATGTGTAACTTGCAACTAAAGAAGAAAAATCGAAACCTTTTGTAGTATTTCTTTTCTATATAAAATTGTATTAGATAAAGTAAATAAGATATTAAATATTCTAAATATTTTTATAAGCTGATCAATACTTTCATGAAATTAATAAAGCTTTTAATTTTAGTTCTCCTATGACCAAAGCAAAGTTAAGGAAAATACCACCGATGCCATATGAATTCTGGACAAACATTCTTGCGTACAAAATGAAGAGCTGGTTTAAAATGTACGAAGCTAAACATCAGAATGCAGTAAAGGTAAGTATATGCGTCTTTGTGCTTCGTGATAATGTCATCATCTGTATCGTCACTTATTACAAAATAATACACCTGTATAAATATCATCATTTATTAAATGTATTAATTGTATTAAATTTATTAAGTGTATTAAATTACATACACAGATGTTTTTTATTACAGCGATCAGAAATGTAATGAAAGTTTTTAGATTCTAGAAACTATCGGTGTGGAGCCGGAATTCTGGAACGTCTTCCCCGATGCTCCTCTGCTAAATGGCAAGGATTTTGAGGAGTTAACTTTCAAACAGAAAGTTTGGCTTTTAAAAACCATCTGTGATACAGTCATGGTATGCAAAAATACAGAAAAAGAAGCAGTTCTACGTATGATGATAAAAATCAAATCCCAAATTAAAAATTTCAGAGTTTTGCACTATTTCTTAAGATACGTGAAACCGTTGCGATAAATTCGAATTTAATTTAATTAGTAAATATTTTAACAGTGAAAATTATAAAATACAATTTTTAGCACTCTAGAAAAACTGTACAAGAAGAGGTAGCTAAACAACCATGGGAAGATCAGTTTGAAACCGTTCTAGGTACCGATCGTTATGGAGCAAGATACATTTACTTTCCACAATTTCTTAAAAGTGATCTGAGAGTTTATAGACATTGTCTCGATAATAAAATATTATCCACAGTGAAGGTATCCAATCACTAACAATTTTTACTTCACTTTTGTGTGTGTTATGTTACTTATGTTTCTTATGTATCTTTTTATATTATTTTTATTTCAGCCAATCAAACCAAAACAAAAGACGGAATTAGAGAACAAAGTATTCGTTTCAAATGAATTAATAAAAAAGAAGACCAAACATAGAAAAAGAAAATCCCGATGGAGTAATGGATTGCCTCCGAAGTCGAGGAGAAAAACAAGTAAATCTGATGAAAAACATCTGAACAACTGCAAGTGCAGTAGCGATAGTGCAATAAGCTCGTTGACAAACGAAGACACGAATTTTAATAGTACAAGCACCTGTAGTAATAACAATAATAGCAATAGTAATAATAATAACAATAATAACACCAATAGTAGCAGCAGCAGTAGTAGTAGTAGTAGTAGTAGTAGTAGTAGTAGTAGTAGTAGTAGTAGTAGTAGTAGTAGTAGTAGCAGCAGCAGCAGCAGCAGCAGCAGTAGTAGTAGTAATAATAATAATAATAATATTAACTTAGATACTATCAACATGGAGAGGTCGAGAAGTTCGTCGAAATGTTCGGAAATAAACACTACGTCTGATAAAAATACATGTTGTAAAAATACAAACTCGAATGGTTATGATACGAATAATTCTATTCGGGGTCTTCCCGGTAAGAGATCATCCCAAAAAATGTTTAAGGGATTTTCTGATAATAGTAATAACATTAAATATAATATAGACATAATCAACGGGCTTTTGAATGACTTAAAATCTGGAACTAGCGAAGAGAAAAGCGCAGAAGATAATGACATGTCTTTGACACACGTTTCGCAAAATAAATTGAAGTTAAATTCAACGAAGCAGCAATATTTAGATGCAATGGATCTACATATAAATAGAAACGATTCTGTTGAAAGAACCATTGACAATTTATCTAGTATCTCCAAAACAGATGATGAAAAGCTAAATGAAATTATCAGTGGAGAAAACTTGAAATTAAATGATAAATGTTCCAACATTTGTGATGTTAGAGAGACGCGTCGAATATCTATTACGTCGAAATCCGACGATGAAAAATTAAGTGAGACGAGAACGCACGTTTTTAAGCAAGATGATGTTAACCTTTCTGAAGAAAAAATGGAAAGTAGAGTTACCAGGCGGAATGGAAGGTTTATTAAAGAACAAAAATTGAGTAACGAACAGTCGGACCAGACATGTAAAGATGAAACAGTATATAACGATAAAGATCTTTCTCTGAGCGAATTAAGAAGTATGTTACAAAAAGAAGCGATGGACGATGATTTCTCTTTTGACGAGAACAGCGAGGTTAAATACAATCTTAGGAAATCGAGGCATGCAAAATTGGAAAGATGGAAACAGAGAACAGAGAATTTCAATGCGATGCTTTCGGAACTTAGCGTTTCAAAATTTCAACTTGTAGCTGACAGTGTTAGCTCATTAAGAGATCTTATTTCTACGTTTTCAAAAAATAGCAATCCAAGCATTGATACTGACAGCGAGGTATGTAATCATTTTACTTTACTTAAAATTATTTTCTTATAATTTCTTTCTTGACTGATCTTTTATGCCTTTAGACCGAACTAATACCATCATGTGAAATAAAATTAGTCAAAAGAATGACAGAGTTACTATCCTCTTTGGAACAAATTGAACCAACTTTGCGAGACTCAACGAAGAGAGCTAGAGGAAAGCTTCAAAAGGAATGGACTAATTTTAAAGAAGGGTACATATGCTTTGTATTAAATTAAACAATATCATCTACATTCATGACATCTCATCAAATTTAATCTGGGAATTAACGGTAATAATTTTGAAAGATAAAAAAATATATATATGTGCTTGGATTTGCACAATCTTTTATATCTAACATTCCCAGATTAAAAGGTTCATTTTGCCTGAAACCTCTTGAACTTGCTACAATCTGTATCTGATCCGTAAAGTGGAACTCATCCACATTCTTTCAGTAATGTTGCTTTCATTGTCGAGCGTATGTGATAGATAAGTTGTTGTATTTTGTAGCAGTGCGGAGGATCAGGACTCATCTGGGGAGGGTCTCGGCTCTAATTGGTGGGTTGTTGGATCGCAGGGCTGTCAATTGCCAAGTTCCGGAGACGCAACGTTACAAACGTTACCGCAACCTACCATATCCTCAGCTAGCTTTCAAAACGTCTCCAACAAGAACGAAGAGGAAAGCATTAGTAAAGCAGAACGTAGTAAAAACTTCGATCCAGAGTGCAAAGAATCTCAATATAAAAGTTCACGAAACCAAACACAAAGAGAACAGTCTGGAAGAAACAAAAGCAACGATCAAGAAAACGCAGGAACTGAAGAAGAGACGAAAGAAGATTCAAGCGAAAAAGGTAGAGATATAAAAGCAATTAACGAAATAGTTTAGTTTTAATATAATATTTCAATTTTTTATTATGAAAGCAGAACAACAAACGCGAAGAGTATTGCGAGCACGAGGCATTTCATCATACACAGAACAACTTTATTCAGATGACGACATCGAGGAGAACGAGCTGGAAGAATGGACCGACGTTGAGGCCGTATATGCGGCTCCCAGCGCACAGACAGGTTCATCCACTTCATACCTTGCTCCGAAAGTCAGACACGCTAATGATCGGGCGAACGAAGAGGAGGACTCAGACCAAGATTGGATTCTACCAAGCTCTCGCAAACGGAAAAATAAACGTCCGTGTAAGCATTCTAACATAAATAATTATTATAATTAACATTTTAATAACTTTATTGATAGTTAGTAAATATATAAAAATTGCAACGATTTTGAAAAACATTATGAAACATCATAATGAAAATTATACTATTGCAGCTGCCAATCGAAGATTGAAGTCTTTTCAACACAAATTGCAAAGTATTAAAGTTGATGCTCTCCAAGACGCGGCAGAATCAAAATTAACTCCTCCTCACAAGATCAGTAATGAAAAAGAAAGTCCTAAAATCAAAGAAATCCAAATATGCAAGCCAAAGATATCGACAAACTCAGAACCTTCTAACAGTAACAAGATAGAGAACCAAGAGGCTGTATCAAATAATTCTAAAGAACCAGTACTTTTCACGGGAGTAAATTGCAAAGTAGAAAATGTCGTAAGCGTGCATTCGGAACTGGACATCAAAGACGAAGGTCCTATCTACGATTCTGCGCCGAGCTTTGATAGCAATTATACGGTTAATTCTAACTATGTAATGCTGAAGACTGAGCCGAATCCAATGAATTATTATGTAATGCAACCAAATTCTGCAACCGTCGTTCCACAAAATGCGATCGTGCAGTCTCCAATGGTCTCGAGTATCATACCTCCAATTCAGCAAGGCTATTACGTACAAGGGGCACAAAATTATATTATCCAGAATCCACAGAATAATTTCGTACCTTCTCATCCATTTCAACCTCAAGGACCGCAAATGATAGCACCGCAACAGTTTATCAATCATTCCAGTTATGTACCTTACATGGTAACAACTCAACCCCAATCTCAATATATAACTACAACGAATCAACAGATTGTTTCGCAAAATGTTCCTGAGAATCCTACGTTTCCAGTTCATTCTAATTCCACTTCAATAAGTAAGCCTTCGCAAAATAGGTATCCTGCACCGAAACAGAATTATCCACATCTTAATGGAGCTGTTACAAAAAGTACACTTGTAAGAGGAAACGCGGCCCGACCTAGGGTCGTGAAAAACGTTCAACGCACTCCTAATGCATCTGTTAGAATGTTGAAACCGAGAAAATCAAGCACACCTCCGGTAAACACCAGTCAGAAAACTACTTCTTTAATCGTTCTTAGCGACAGTGACGATGAAATTGAGATGATCATTACAGAAAAAAGCAGTTTTGAGACTGAAGCGGAAAAGGCAAAAACTATACCTAAGAAAAACACCGTGCAAACTAGGCAAAAGCCAACAGTTACATCGGACGTCACAGTGATGAAAAGCAGAATTCCTCCACAGATACTTCAACGTATGAATCAAGGAGGGATCTCTATAACACCTGTCAAATCTACACCACCAGCTCAGAATACCAATACGCAGTTGGTAGTAGTCGTGAACGAAACTGGAAGCCATTATGCCTTAGCACTACCAAACGGAAGCAAATTGATTTTGACTCCTGAGCAGGTCGCACAGATTCGAGCTTCAAATGGTGGAAAGCTAATTTTATAAAACATTACTTTAATCCTAACTGAAGAATTTTTTAAAAATGAATAGAATTGAAATATAATATACTGTGATCTCTGGTTCACGTACTATTCAAATACATATTTGAAGTTAATGTTCCTACAGTGTACAACAAAGATTTGTACGATAATTCTTGGAACATTCGGAATCGATTTGTACGTACAATTTGTGAAACGACGTACTATTTTAAGTAACATAACAAAACTTGTGCGCTTGAAGTGTTGCGTTGAATGAATTTATTCTTGAACTATTTGATCTTATGCTTATTAAGATTCTCTGCATAAATAATTTTCTGCATTTTTCTATTTAAATGAAAACGAAGAAAATTCTTATATAAAATGTCTTAAGAAAGGACAAAATTTGCCTCAGTAAATTTAATGTTAATAACTCTAAATTTCTTTTGATATTTTTCTTCCCACTTGCAACATTAGAGTGATACTTGGGACCTGTGATGTCTATGACAATTTTTATATATTTTTGTTAACATTAATACAATGTTTGTATTAAATTATACGAATAGATCAGATATTCTAATGAGATATTAATTTTTCTCGAGTTTAAAACAAGCTTACATATTTAACATAAGTATCATATAAGCATTATAAAGTGAGTTTACTATACTTTGTATAATTTATGATCACATATAAATTACATTTATAAATTGTTAATTTTCGTTATAAGTCGAATTTTAAACCGGCTATTACATTACGATGAACGTAAAATTATAATATAAAATTATTATTTATACATTGAATTGTGGAGGGATATTTTGTATACTGTCCAATTTCGAAATTGATGCCGTAAATATGTATTATTACGGAGTAGTACGCATCTTTTAGATCAGTAACATAATGTATAAATAAC
The DNA here is from genome assembly GCA_032399605.1 of Melipona beecheii. Lineage (NCBI taxonomy): Eukaryota > Metazoa > Arthropoda > Insecta > Hymenoptera > Apidae > Melipona > Melipona beecheii. Next base: position 153,762 of record JAUCMO010000463.1, read on the forward strand.
AAATAAAATAATTGTTAATGCTGTCACTTATCCGTAACTTCAATTATAAGAAACTTTAGTAAAATATCTAATATATATAATATAATATAATATATATATAATATATAATATATAATATATAATATATAATATATATATATATTATAAATCCTAGCGTCTAAAATTTTTATAACGTGGCTCACGAATAGCCAATAAATTCGAATATATAAAATGTACAAAGTTAAAAGTCTAGTAAGTGTTGTAAAAATTATTAAAAATATAAGTCATTTGCAATAGATAAATAATTGAAATAATTACATTATTTATTTTTAAACATCTCTTAAAGTATACAAGTATCAATAGTATAATACTATTATTTATTCAATGTATAAATTATTAATATTGTGTAATATATAATTTATACATTGTAATACATATTTATGTAATAAGCAAATGCAAGATTTACTGCACAAGAATTTTTTTGTTATCATTCAAGATAGAATTTTTATAAAATTTACATAAAATGCAGCTTTTAACTGCATAAAACGTTATATCTTATTTTTAATTAATTATCAAGTTAATGAAAATGATAAATCATACATTTAATATATTGTACAAATTAAATTATGTACTTCAAATCAAGTAAAAGGGATAAAAATCTGAAAAATTTAGCAATGAAATTGTTTTTTATTTTACACACAATAATTTACAAAAGTCGAGAATAGTTATTAGCATACATTTTCTCGTTGTTGCACATATGATATACATATATATCACAAAAATATGATAAAAATGCTTTGTACACTTTACAGTGAATAGGAACGTTAAACATTTTAATTAATAGTAAACCTGCTTTCTTTAGCTATCAATCATAAATTGGAATTATTTACAATCGACATTACTAAATATTATATGAAATTTTATCACTGCGACAAAATCAACTAAAAAAGACATTTCACAAAAATTGAAAAATTATTAATAAATTTAGAAGATAATGATTAAAATATAAAAAAAATTATTATATTATTAGAATATTCGCCAATAATAATTCTGAAAGAATGTCAATGTATATGATCAATTTTTCTGATTCCTTTTCTTATAGATATCTTTATCAAAAGTTAGAAATTTTGATAAACGTGAACCATTATATGGTGCTTCGCTTCCCGGTGGATGTAGTCGCATCTAAAACATAAATATGCATTTATGAAACTAATATATGTATGAAAGAAACGTACTAAATTTTTAAACTAGTAATGATCTTTTAATTTAGTCAAATATCATGAACGAAATACTACCTACCACAATGTATATGTTTGACGAAGTCTTCAGGTTCATTTTATGATTGATGAAGATCAAGAATGAATCAATACTTTGATAGAAAATTTTAGTTAACCAACAAATTATATTTAGTAAATAAAGATAAACACATAATTTTAATATATAAAAAACGTAATTGAGTAATTAAAAAAAACATTCCAAATTTTTGTCACAATTCTAATTTATATTTTGTCATAGAATATTCATCTAGTATTTTAGACGTGCACAAATGAAGTAAACAGAACAAAATAATGCAGAGTTAGTGTGCAATCGATTACCAAATATCAGCCGAAGCTATATTCGGAGAATTAATGATCAATTTGCCCAACTCCATTATTTGTTAGTTTTATTAATGTTATTGTGAAAATGATATTTCATAATTCTGGTCACCAAGCTCGAAAATTACAAAATAGCATCAATAGATCGGATGATACAACAAATAGAAAAAAATGAAGTATCGAATACTTTATCACTTACAATGAAAATTGAAAAAAAAGATTATAAAAGAAAATCAATTATCTATGTCTTAATATCCTAATAATGTCACATGCTATAATAAAATTTTAAACGCGAATAAATTTTCTTGTCAAACTAATCGTATCTACAAACTATTTAACTGGACGTTTGAATTTGGGGAATAAAAATGCTTTGAATTATAGGGCTGGAAGTTGCAAGCTTGAGCATTAGTGAAGGGATCCATTTGCAAAATTGCACGCGTTGCTCGGTCGTAGCATCAATTTCTCATCTATTTCTCGACGTAGTCATCCACGATGTTCTCATCTCCCTCTGCTTTGTTTCTGAATCGCTTCTGCAAGAAAACAAAACCGACACCAGTCGTGTTACACGTGATGAACATGATGTTATGTTGATGATGGTCGGATGATCTGTGCATCACTAGTAAAACTGCTTTTAAGCTCTTTTAAGCAATTAAAGCCATTGATAAAACTTCTTTAACATATATTAAATTAATAAATATTTAATGAAATAAACTTGAACACTAAAACAAATATAAATCAGACTACATTTGAAATTTTTTTAATACGCAGAAGTTCCCAGCCAAGCAAATTTTTTACTTCATATTTTCAAATCAATACTTCAAAGAATTAAAAATATATAATTATATAACAGTGTTTGTTGAACTGTTTTCTTTTATACATATTTTTTTTTAGATAATTGTTTTGGAAAAATAAAACGAAAAATCTACCTGAAAACTTTGCATCACTGTGAATAACTGCTTTCGTTTTCACTTTTTCGACATTCAATTAAACCTCAATTACAGAGAGATTTAATCACATTAACATGGAATGCGTGAAATATAGCTAAAGCGTATTTATTACAACTCCTTTTTAACAATTCAATCAGAAGATTGAAATTTCGAATCACTTTCGAAGTGAGAAATTTCGAGACCCATGACCTCGACGATGACTCACCATAATCCTGTACTTTTCTTTGCATGCATACTCGGTCTCGTCCACGTCGTTATAACAGTCACTTTTGTAATCGGGTGGAATCGGTTTCCCCTCGAATTGGCAGAGCCTTGACAACGGTTTCGCGTTCACGATCATCTTTTCGAAGCCAGTCGGTTTCTGTTGCGGACAGTAGAACACATCCGGGGTATTTTTATCGAAAACAATGCTCTTCCGCATCATATCACCAGCCTCCACTGTTAAAAGGAGTACCTGTTAAAAAACTTTCTTTATTATTGTTTTTTAATTAGATCTTTACTGTCTTTTAAAGTTTTAGGTAGTTGTTTTAATCAGTGAAATCGCAATCATTCTTTGTAATTATTTAACAATAATTGATAATGTTATTGAAATATGTTAAATAAAGATCTAGGAAGTCAGTTTCACAAATGAAAGTGGTATTATTTCTAGCATTAGTAATATTAGTTTTAATAATGAGTACTTAACAACGTTTTGAAATTTATAGAAGCATAATCAATGTTAGAATTATAGTGAAATACAATAGTTCTTAAGCGATTAAATTATGCTTATACATCTAAATATATTAGATCATGTTTTTCCAAATTAAATTTTAAAAACACATTCCAAAATTCGAAAACAGAAAATTACATACACTTTCTGTAGTAATTGGCTTCTTAAGCATTTTTTACCAAATATCCATTATATTACAAGCGAAAGAATAAATTTCTATCTTAAAAATTACTTGATACAGTTTATGTCAATCGTTCTTTCGTTTGACATAATTCATACGTCATTAACTACACTTTCCATTTGTGAAAGGATTGATATTCTTCAACTCGGAGTTCGTAGGTTTTACGCAAGAAAGCAGCATGTAATTTGCGTGCAATTTCTTTTAGAGTTCAAATAAAAACATATAGAATTAGTGAAAAAAAGGTTACCAAACTAATTAGAGAGAACTTAGCTGATGGATTTGGATATGAAATTGTAATTGTAATCGATCTTTGCTTCCCTGATTCATTGATTCAGCGGGAAATTATAATGCATCCGTGATCACTTGCGAAAGTATGAAAAACAGGAAGCATAATCTGGCAGGACTACTTACGGTGAGCATAGCCACCACACTGCAAGCGGTCCCTGAAAAAAAGGAAAATATGAGTGTATATGATTTTTAAAAAATGAAGAAAACATGCAAAATAGCAAAAACAACGAAAAAATGAAAAATGGAGAAATAAAAATAAACATGAAATCAGAAAGGATGAACAAATATGGTGTTCCCGAAAATATAACCGATTTTGCGAAAGAATAAGGAAAGCCTTAAAAAATGATTAACATATTAATAAAATAAATAAATATCAATAAAGGATAATTAATATTAAGAAGTATATGAAATTAATGATGAAAATAATTATATAAAGCTAACGAATATATATAATTTTCAGAAAAGAAAGGGAAAGAGAGAAAGAAGAAACATATAACTCGTAATCGAAACAAAATTCACTGAGCATTGTTGAGACAGAGCAAAAAGATTCGTTCTAAATGATGAAAGCTTATACAAGTTGTCACATGATTATTAAATAAACAATAAAAACTGAATCGTTGAGAAAAGGAGTCAATGCCACGTTTTTATTATAAACCGCTTTGCACGGTTTCTTCGTTTTTCAATCTATTTTGCTTGTGGTATCGTCATTCAACTTTATTGAACTTTAGACTGATCTATTGTAATTAATAGTTACAGAAAGAAATAAAAAGACATGAATATTTTCTGTCAATAGGAAGATCAATCAATAAGAATAATAATTTAGTATCAAACTCTTGTTGAATTGTCGTATAATAAAAAATATAAAAGAATAAATAAATTACCAATAAAAAGAAAAAGTAATACAGAAACAATCGTAGAAAATAAAAAAAAAAAGGACAACCGGTTTGTTACATAAATATCAAAAGATCAATGTGAAAAAAGTTTCTCCCAATTTTTCAAAATTCCACTACTCCGAAATTCGAAACAGGAATTTCCTGCTTATTTTCCAAGAATTTGAAAAAGGAGGGAAACGAAGATACTTAATTTTAAAAGATGAATTAAAAGATCAAACAAGAAGATCGATATCTGCATTTGCACAGGAAGCATGATAATATGAGTCATGGGAAATTATAAGCATTCCCTTGAACTGATCTTTAATTGTACGTGGCGAATGGGAGGATATCCATTATTTTTATCCGTCAGATCTACTATCGATCTTTGCGCTCAAGTACGCTTCTGCAAAGACGTCGAGGTCAGTATGGTTCCGCATGCTGGATCTGATTGGACTGCTCCTGTTTCAAGATCTTATTGAACTGATAACATTTCGTTGACACCACACGACACTTATGTGCCGTTATGGATACTTATAACCAAGTTATTTCCATTTCCTTTTAACTTATCTCATAAATTATGATATATTTATAAAAATATTCACATCTTTATATATATATATATTAATATTAATATTAAATATAATATAGTAGGATACATTGATTATTTAATAATTGATAATGAGAAAAATTTACTATGTAAAAATTAATATTCAATTGAAAAATAAATTAGATAGATTTTTTACATATGAAGATCTAAGAATTAGAAATTGAATAAGGAACACGCAGATTCACTACGAACAGCTGATTCCTATTCTCTGATGATGATGTTATTCTTTTCTGAGTCAATGTTTAACGAGGTGTAAAAGGAATTACGAAAGTAACCGCTGATTCATCGTCCATATCAAAAATTGAGGATGACTATTGTACTAATTTGAATAAAATGATCCAGAAAACAACAATCCGGAATTTTCCAAACATACAATAAGATCCATTTTAACGTGACATTTATTCCTCGATATCTGTCTATGACATTTAAAAGTATAATTCAGTCACTAGTAAACATAAAATTGTTGCAAAATCATTCTTTACTCTTATTCTTAATTGATTTTTATTACTCCAAATATCGCTGACGGCTAAAAAAAATGATATTTTATTTCAGAATTAATTCTAGAAGACAATAATGATAAAAATTTTACTACAGTAAACGTAGTATTTAAATTACATATTAAAGCCTTTTAAGTAACAAATCCCATATCGATCAATCACATGAGTAATTCCTTTTAAATTCAACTATACAATTATAGATATCTGCAGCTTCAATTTTAATTACTATCTAAACCCATTGGAATATTTTGTACAATTAAAAAAAACAGATACAAAATTTAATATTCAAATCCAATATGAATAGTTTAATTATTATAATTATTATAAAATTCATTGTTAGTTATATTAATATACCGAAAAAATAAAACATTATTGTTATTTCAGCAAAGAAAGCATAAGCTCAGCGTCCAACGTATTCATGTCTCATCCTGCATATCTAAACGAAGACGCAAGGCACTGTCGCATTTTCACGCTTTGATTTATAACTTTCGCTACAGAAAAAAGTTTCGATACGTTGCAGCATTTCATTATGAAACGCGACGAACAGCGTGAACAGCATTTCAAATTAACGTGAATAAAAATGAAACTTACCCATGCTGATGAATATGTTCTGCACAAGTAAGAGCACCTGTTGATTCACACGAGACGGCGTCTCTTCGTTGACTGAGATTGCAGCGGATTCGCGCTCCCTGCAAGCCTTGAAACTGAGTACCGTAACATTATACAGGATGTATCAAAACCAGAAAACTAACAGTATCTATGCAACTATGGAACTAATAAGTTTTTCACAGGATTAACTAAAAAAAGCAAGAGAAGCAAGATATTTTGAATGAAATGTGTTGAAAAGAAACATATTTTGAAAAAAAAAAATAGTACTTAGTTTTGATTTTTCTTTCATAGCAAAAGTTTAAAATGCAATGATCCACAATGTGGCAAGTATTCATTTTTAGAAATATCTTATTGATAAAATTTCATAAAATAAAATGTATAAAAATATACAATCCTATAGTATTTATGTAGGTGAGAGAATTTTGGAGAATTTGAAGAGAAATGGAGTGGATGTTAAGTGGGCAGACGGTTCAATCATTTCCATATTTAGATACTACAATGTCATCAATTTGTGGTAAGCTTCATTCCAAGGCTTTATTCTTCTAATTAGGAATACACAAGAAGTTCGTTGTCATCACACAATATTTTATTTTACGATCTTTTCTAAATAATGTTTCTAAATAATATTTGTACGAATTGTATGTATACAAAATATACTGGATATTTTTCTTTTACACGTTACTTGAAAATACAAGATATCACATACAAAAAGTAAAATTATCATTTAAAATATAATCTTACTTTGTTAGAAAGAATATTTAAAATACTAAACAAATTGAAGAAATTATATATTAGCAGCCTGAAATAAAAATATATTAAATAGATATTCAAATATGTATATATGTACATACAGTGACATATTTCTTGTTTTTACCATTTCATCAAAATCAATATCTGAGGTGTCCAAAGACGGAACTTCTGATTCTTTATACGAATTATTTTCAGCTATATCTTCTATTTTATTAGATTCTTCGATATCGATATTATTATCGAGCTGCATATTATCTTGTTCCTTAATTTCATTTCTAAATAAAATGCACGATCATATTTTTATTGTCACAAACAATCTTTTATACTTTTAATATATAAAAAATTCTTACTTTTCTTTTTTTGGATCTATATTCTCTAATCGAAATAGTTTTACAATTTTTTGCAGATGGAATTTACTTCTTTCTTTTACCAATGAAACTTCCAAAATTTCTTTTAAATAATTTTCCATAGGCGGTAATGGTTTATCCGGATTAATAGCACGATGCGATAATATGTGCCATTTGTGTTGTACTGCAGGATTAGGCACATATCCTGGTAAAAAATATTGACCTCCATCTATCTCACAAGTATCCCTGTTTAAAAATATATAACTATATGAAAGATGCTTAACTAAGTGTACTAATGTACTAATATTCTTACTGTGTATCAGATAACATCAGAGAATTTATTAAATTATCTACAGCTTCATTTTGTTCTTCCAATAATTGTTTAATCACTGACTTCATAGGTCTTGTTTCCATAACTCTTCTGTCTTCTGCATATACTAATTCTATTTCTACCAAGCACTGTGTGTAAATATGAATAACATATTAAACAATATATTAAACATAATATAATTAAAAAAATATATTTTACAATACCCATGGTTCATCAGGAATATCAATACAAGGAAACAATGCAACCATTCTAGGTGGATTATTTTCAAAAACTTTTCTCACAATAGCCACTGAATTTGTTTTTTGCATTGCAAACACCAAACTATAAAATGGCTTTGTTACATTCTAAAAAAATCGGGATAAATACATATATTAATTCGAAATTTATAAATAAAATAATAAAATATACCTCTGATTCCTTGGCTGGTAAAAGAATATTAGTGGCACTTTTATACAAATACTCCAAATCAATATTGTTTCTGTTTGTAAAGCCATAAATTTTATAACTTTTCTCGCCACTTTTATAACTCATGCGCTCCTCTAGATCCTCTAAATTTAAAATAAAATATATATATTTCATAATATAAATATATTTATAGCAACAAAAACAAATTGATATGTACTTTCTACTGGAATAAAAGTTTCCCCATATTTGTATCCTTTTACAATTTCATCCTTCAAATAAGAAACTCTCTGCCTATTTAAGTATTCTGTTTTTTTCTCAAGATATTCATTGTTTCTGCTTTCTGTTTTCCAGAGTAGAAATTTTTCTATGTCTATCTAATAAAAATAGAAATGTTAAACTATCATTTGTTATGGATTACATAAACCTTCTTGGTTCACAATTTCTCCTTACTTTAGTATAAGAAGTAACATGTATTATTTTATCAAGCAATTCTAAAGTATAACAATGTGGATATGGTTTTTTTGATGGTATATAAAACTTTAAATCTGATAAAACCTTATCAAATGTTGTATGTTGACCATTAGTCTAGAAAATAAAATAAATTTAATAATAACCTACAATAATATGTTATAAAAGTAGATTATAGTAGATGAAACCTTCTTATGAACATCTTTAAGAAACTTTCGACTAATTGTAAGACTAGTTGAAGGCTGTGATCTAAAATGATAAAATTATAAAATTAAATTATATGTATATAATTTATGTATAATAATTTACATAATAGAATTAAAATAAATTACATTGTGATTAATTTAATATTTTTTGTAGATAACCTATCTGCAATTGCATCTACTTGAAATTGTGAAATGATATCTGGGTCTTCATTAAAATCAGACATCAAAATGATTTTCCTTGTCACAGAAACATCAACACTAAAACAAGAAATATATTATAATATAAGTTTGAATGAAGTTTCACCCTTTCTACAAATATAATTATGTTTAAACATACACATTTTTTTCCATAAATTCCACTGCAGCCACAAGTGCTTCAACCCAATTCGAACAATAATTTGTCCCTTCTAAAGCCATACATTTCTTTACAAAATCCCAATTTGGTATCTGAAAATCTGTAAATTCTTCTACATGTTGTGTATTCAAATTATTTTTTGTAACAGAGGAACCCATCAACATTATTGCAATTTCATCTTTTGGACTTAAGAAAATCTATAAAATAACAAATATTAGTAATCCAAAGTAAATAATATTAAATATCATTTCTATAATACCATTTTTTCGATCTTCCGCTTGGCAATTTCTTTTGCTTTTTCCAATGTGGAATGATTATTCTCTGTATTTGAATTTGTTACTCCAATATTTATTAATAATATTAACGATTCCTGAAAATAATATCAACTTACGTTATTTAATACATAAATGGTTCGCGCATTTAAATATAAATTAGAAGATACAAATATTGTATTGACGTTTAAACACATAATTAAATGATATAAAAGTATAAAAGAAATTAAGTAACAAAATATAATTAGAGAATAACATAATGAGAAAATATAACCTTTACTGTTTTTGGCGGCATTTTGAACGATTTCGCTTGCGATTAATTTGTATACTTTCAACAATATATACCTGTGTGTATATGTATATATATGTACAACTTTGCGTTTAGAAGTTAGACAAGTAAAAAAATAGTTGCTAATTAAAAAATAAAGAGTAACTATGATTCGAAAAAAAATTCTTAATCATTACAGAAAGACAATTTTTATGATATAATTTTCGCAATATAAATGATATAATGTATTTATATATATTATATTATAATTTAATATTTTTTCATTAGATACACAAATTACAAGAAACTTCTTTCATACGTCATATTAAAAAGCTGAACTAATGACAAATGTAATCGTATGATGATCACGAAATATAATGCAATTATAAAATAAATTTTACAGAATTATCATAAAGTAAATTACAACACGATCATTGTAAAATAAATTAATCCACTAATCAAAGACTTATATTTCAGTTTCAGTATGTACTTGTAAACTTCTGAAATCTGAATCACCGTTTGAAAGATTCTTAAATAAAGTCAGAATATTACATTACAAGAAGAAAACTGCTTGTTATTTTGAAACCGGCCGATAGAGGATACGAACTTGTCAAACAAAAAGCGCTAGATTGCCGCGGACATTTTGTATTATTCAATTTTGAGAAAAAGATAGAGAGATCACGTTAATAGAATCCTAAGTGCGATACACGTGGAAAAATGATTGAGAGATGAAATTTTGGGCAATCGTTGCTGTTGTACTCGTAGTATACATGTTCTACAAAGATCAACGACGAAAGAAAGTTTCAAAACCTTTAACCTAGTTTGAACTTCAACTGATATTGCTCTACGGGCTGCGCGAATGTTAGATTATAAGAAAAGGCGCGCACTGCAGAATTTGTAACACTTCCAAGAATGAACTTATTCTGCATGTTTATTTGAAATTAAGTGCAGTTTCATCGCATATTTAAAGCCTTGGCATTTCATGATCATAAAATAATAATTCTATTTTATTCTGGTTCTTCTATTTATTACGAAAACGCGGGATTAGCGGCTTTTTTTTATGTTCTAATAACAAAAGTCATTCCATTCGTTTAGGTTATTTTTATTAGGTAAGATACTGTTTATTTGTCGGTTTCTCTCGTCGATTGAATCATGCAGTTCGTTTTTATGTCAATTTTCTATTCTCTTCTCTCTTGTAGAGACTTGTGTAACGAAGCTCTTTCGTCGATCGAAATAAAATGGAATTAGATACGCATACTTCATGGACACAGCTAACAGAGGAAGATGATGCTCTTCTTAATGAAGCCATTTGTATGAGTTCAAATGAACTAAACAAAATTATAGACTCTAACAAGGAGGATGTATTAAAAGAAAGTAATCTAGAAACTAAATCTTGTGCAGCTAAGGTGCATATTAATAATGAACAGGAGAAAAAGGAAGATGTCAGTTCAAATATAGAAATTGATAACATATCTAAATTGAGAGGAAATCAGACAAACAATGCAACTAATATAAATTACGAAGATAATGTAAAGAATAAACAGAATGATGATGGTTTACGTAAGCGAGCTAGGGAAAATCAAATAAATAATGAGGATGCAAAAGTTTCTCGAACTAGACATAATAGTGATTCAAGCTCCACTACTAATTCTTCGGATAGTGGTAAAAGACGAGTAGAATATGAAACAGATCCTAGAGTTTTAGCTCGTAGACAAAAAGAAATAGATTATGGAAAAAATACTGTTGGATATGATAGATATATTCAAGCTGTGCCTAAGTAAGAAGAATTTCGTTCATTAAGATACAGTTGAAATTATTTTTTTGAAAATTATTATATTGGATGTACATATTTTAGAGAGAAACGAACAAGAGAGCATCCAAGAACACCACCAAAATATATTAAATATAGTAGAAGAGGATGGGATAGCATGGTAAGATTGTGGAGGAAACAACTTCATCAGTGGGATCCTCCACAAGATAGCAATACTGATTGAAATAACTTTACGTTTAAACTTTACCTTATTTACTAATATATCTTTATACACATCATTAGTTCCATGATTCTTATATTTGTAAGAAATTTCATAAAAATAACAGAATTAGACAAACTATAACATAATTCTTGGTATATTCTTAAATGTGAATACTTGTATTTAAAAGGTTCAATTGCATTGCAAAAGTGAGAAATAAAGAGTAAATGTAACTGATACTCAAAATAAATAAGACTTTACATTATTAAGTAAAAGTTTTAGAAATGTAAATAGATAATTTAAACAGCATTTAGGAATAGAACACTAGGAAAAAATATTTTCAAAATTTTTTACATACATAGAATTACATACAGAATTAAATACATATTGTCGTTATTTACAAATATATTCTTAAATTGTATGAATTGAAGGTCACTTGACATTACATTGACTTTCTAATTGCCTTAGAATAGTATCAAGTTTTTCATTTGTTCTTTGTTCCATTTCATTGATCTCTTTCATTAGTCTTGCTTCCACATCTTTGAATTTCTTATCAATATATGTCATAATATCTACATTATTTAATACAGTATTTTCAATTGTAGATTGTGCTACTTCTTCCCCATTGCTTTTCTGAACACTTTTGTTTTTTGAAGTATTCAAAATATTCATGTAACATGATTGAACATCATTCGTGGTATTGTTCCCTTCGTTATTAAAACTAAATTTAGTTAGGAAATTTCTTATTATTTCAGGATTAAAGATTTCTGTGGAAAGAATCTTAGGTTCATTAATTAATTCTGTTAGGTAAAGTTTTATACCATATATCCACATAATTGAATTTTTACTTTTTGTTTTTGTAAACTAAAATAGAAATTTCAAAGTAAATAAGTAAAGTATATTTTTTGTAAATTAGATGCATATATACACACATAGATGTATTTTCTTTATACCTTAATACTAGCTTCTGTAGCATGTGGAAAAATTGCCGTCTCTGCAAAGTATACTGAATTGTCTTCGAATTCATCTACAAATTCTGCAAACTTTGTTGTCTCATACTCTCCAAATTGTTTGAAAAATTCTAATACATAAGCCTCGGAAACTACAGCTATTTGAGAAATTCTTTGACCATTGTTTAATCGTATATCTAACATACATGGTTCATTGTTGGATTCAGTTGATTGCAAAGATATACATGTATTCAAAGAAACTATATCTTCAAAGTTAGTTCTGTAAAGAATTTATATTTTATTATATTTTATTATATTTTATTATATTTAAAGAAAAAGTGAATATATAATAAGTATATATAAAACGATCTATAATAAAGCAAAATAACATGAAATGTAGTAAAATTAGATAACAATTTGAGATATTTATATTATTTTATATTTCTCAAACTTATTGTTTTAAACATATAAACCTAATGTATGAATAACGTGTATAATGTACATGAAAAAAGTACATTTATACACAATTGTTATATGAGGAATTAATATATTTTTAATATATAAATATATTAATTCCAATATATATAAATATCTGTATTACTTCTTAAATTCTAAGGACGAAACTCCCAATGTGAAAGTATCGCGAAACTGTTTGTTATTGCTAATTTTCCAGTTACATGAAATTTGTAAACAGTTTGTATCTAATAACAGGGAAGGGTCATCAGCCTGCTGATCTGAAAGTTCCATTATATGTAATTTTTTAAGTAAAATACAAATTCTTTAAACAGATGAACATGTACTATCAACCCAGCGGTAAGAACTCGTGTTCGGTTTTCATAATATCATTTTAAAATTAATACAAGATCGAATGTGTATTAATACACTTTATTTTTATGAAGGTTATATTCATCTCTCACTTCATTCGAACGGAAAGCATTTTTTTCAGAAATTATGCAATCAATTGTTAACGTATATAAAAATTTGTAAAGCTTTAGTCAAAAATATTTATTTATTTTATATATTTCAATTTTTATCAATTAAACACTCAAACTGATCCGAGTTTTCATATGTATTTCAGTCAATGTGACGTACAGTAAGAACTAACAATTTACAATGGCGCGAAACATTTCATTGCATGAATAAACGAGTAAGAAACAATGCCAAAATACCAACATTTATAAATGTATGTCGCTAGATTAACAATATTCTCAAATAAACAAAATTTCTCAGCCGTATAGTGAAAATAAATAGATGTACGGACAATAAATGTTACAATGTATTCGTGCAAAATTTTAAACAGAATGCTCGTACGATTAAAAAGCATGACAGATGGTGGGGGCTTTCAGTTGAAGCAGTTGTGCAGAGATATTGAGCAGAGATCCCTGTCTGCGAATCGTCTTTGGTCTTTACGTGCACTTACTTCTTGTAATAAAAAAATGTCGAAATACACGATTGTTATGGTACGTCATGGAGAGAGCGAGTGGAATCAGTTGAATTTGTTTTGTGGATGGTATGATGCCAATTTATCTGACAAAGGTAAGTCATTCTAAGATTTGTTCAAGAATAAATCGTGAGAATAAACCTCAAGGGCGAAAGGTCAAACAGTTTCGAATGTTATGTTAACCATGTCTCGATGGTTAGGTTTTCTTATTTTAAAGATACGTACAGAAAAAAATAAATTAATAAATGAATGCCATAGTAATATTATCATGTTAATTATAACCATTCATGATATTAATTACTTCAGCAACACATATTTTATATAATTAAAAAACAGTAAAGATTTGTAATCTGTGTAATAATATAAAATTTATTTTTAAAATTATGTTATTATTATTTAACATATATGTTTAGGTAAAACTGAAGCAGCTCAAGCTGGAAAAGCAGTTAAAGACGCAGGCCTCAAGTTTGATGTTGCTCATACATCATTATTGACAAGAGCTCAAGAAACTTTAAAAGTTATTCTTAAAGAAATCGGTCAAGAAGATATTCCCATTGAAAAAACATGGCGCTTAAATGAACGTCATTATGGTGGTTTAACTGGTATGAATAAAGCAGAAACTGCTGCTAAGTATGGTGAAGAACAAGTTCAAATATGGAGAAGATCCTTCGATGTACCACCTCCAGCTATGGAGCCAGATCACAAATATTATGATACAATAGTAAAAGACCCAAGATATGCAGATGGACCGAAATTGGAGGAATTTCCTAAATTTGAGTCTTTAAAATTGACAATAGAGAGAACATTGCCATATTGGAATGATACTATTATTCCACAATTGAAGGAAGGGAAAAAGATCATCATTGCTGCTCATGGAAACAGTTTGCGTGGCATAGTCAAACATTTAGATCGTTAGTTTTTTTCTTTTCATAGCACAATACATTTTATTTATTACATTAACAACTTTGTTTTTTTTTAGAAATGAGTAATGATCAAATCATGGGATTAAATTTACCAACTGGTATTCCATTCATCTATGAGTTAGATGGAAATTTTAAACCAGTTGTATCTATGAAATTCTTAGGTGATGAAGAAACCGTGAAAGCTGCAATGGCTGCGGTTGCTGCCCAAGGAAAAGCTAAGTAAAATTGGAGACATTAATTGCAATCTTTATTATGTATGTATAAACAAAAAGTACTGATTTCTAATTTTATTAAAAAATGATTTAAATTATTGAAAGACATACTTAAATATATGTAAAAATATGCACACTTAAATATGTGCAAAAAATGTTTACAACAGAAGAAAAATAGAAAAATAACAGAAGTTGCACATTGTATTATTTTCAGTGATGTTATAAGTTTCTACATATATGTTGTAATTTATTCAAACAAAAATATTTATTGAAAATCATAAAATATAAAACAAATATAAAATTATTAAAACATATTAAATGTAATTATTTTTCCTTGAGCTAATTAATATAAATGTATGAATGTATAAAATAAAAATTAACTCTTTAGCTACAGTAGACTTTGAGACGTACCAGCCGTACCGTACGGTAAGAATTCTGTCGCGACCTATACTAAGAACGGCGAAACTTTTTATTAGGCGTGCATTCCTGAAAAATAATCAAAACACTGAATTCCAATACATTAAACCAGTATTATTTATTTATTCATATTCTGCATTAAATTTCGTACATATACTAAAAATTTAACATTAATATTAAGCTCGTGTTAGTAGATTAAACTAGGTTAAGCACCTACAGGCGCCCTTAGTACCATAAAAACAATTTTTTAAGTACCTTAGGCGTCTAATCAATAGGCGTTAAATTTAAAATAAGCGCGATATACATATAATAAAATTATGAAGACGTAAAAGCGCCAATGCATGACAGTACGTACTTAGTTACGTTTTTACATGCAAATTTACTAGCTCAAATACATCAAATAAATATCATATTGAATTCGTGTATTTTTCTTTAATATTTTTCGTACCAAATGACATAATTTTTATCTTTCACAAATATTAGTGGTCACTCCTTAATATAAGAAAACAAACGATAACTCTAACCTAAATGTTACGAGAAAGCCTGGTATTTATTTTATAATATTGTTGTATTCAGAAAGCTTCATCATCTAGGAATGAATCGTGTCGATTTGAAAGTGGTTTTACTGGGTAACGCAGCTGTAGGAAAAACAAGTCTCGTAGAACGTTTCGTAAATGAAAGATTTAATGAAAGTCTATCTTATCAAAACGTAAGTGCATACGCAACAGAGTTTATCATTATTTATTAATTTGTTTTTATTGATATTTACACAATGTAATAGTTTGAGATTATATTTTTAATATTATTTCTTTTATCATTTAATATAATATATAAAACAAATGAAAAGTTTAATTATATATCGAATTTCTCTAAAAGTATAAAATTACAGAAACCTAACCTAACCTAAACCTGTTACTTATGTTATTTTGTCAATTGTATAATTCAGATTGGGGTGATTTAGGGATAATACTGATTTAGGCTGTCTTATTTCTCTTAGTCCGCGAAGTGGAAGGAATATTGTAAAATAAAGTTGTTAAGATTTACACTGAGAATCATCTAAGAGATGCATCATAAAACAAATTAACCCAGTTCCACTTTCCTTAGACTATAGGCGCTGCGTTTGCAGCTAAGCAAATGCAAGTCAATGGGAAAAGGCTTATCATGGGGATATGGGACACAGCAGGCAGTGAAAAGTAAGTGATCTTAAAAAATAAAGAGTTTAAGAACATTAATAATCATAAATTATGTACTTTCAGATATGATGCCATGAGTAGGATATATTACCGCGGTGCAAAGGCTGCTATTATCTGTTATGATATTATAAAATCGAATACATTTCAAAGAGCAAAATTCTGGATAAGAGAACTTAGAACAGTTGAAGAAGGATGTAAAATATACATTTGTGCAACAAAAAACGATATTTTAGAGCACGGTGCAGTTCCATCTCCTGATGTAAATGTAGTAGAAACATATGCTGCTGGCATTCAAGCTAAATTTTTTATAACATCAAGTAAAACTGGAGAAAATGTTGGTAAGGATCAATATTATACATTCTCATTAATATCATGACATTCAATATTTATTAAGTTAATTTTATAGCTGAGTTGTTTAATGAAATTGCACAAGATTTTATGTCTGATCCAAATAATGTACAAAAAGTCGAAGAGGTAATTGATATAAGTAATGAGTCCAAAGGAACATATTGTTGTCAATAAATATAACAGTGTCAGTATTAAAAATTATCATATTTTTCTTGTCTGTTATATTTTATATTATTTTGTACAAGTGAATATCACAAATGTAAATTAATACGTAGCATAACTTGACATATTATTATCTGTAAATGCAAAGAAAAGTTTCATGTTTAAAGATTATTTTTAAATATATTTCATATTTTATATTTCTTTGTGCTCGTTATTTCTTTCTTTGAAATGTGTGTACCAACGTTTATTTAAACATATTATAACATGGAAATATACTATTTAATTTAATTATTTCAATTCAAATACAAAATTTATGAATTAGAGTATATCTTTCTATTAACAATTATAATATAAATGCAATTTTTTCATTTTGTACTTTTTTACGACATAAGCAAAAGTCAATGTGACAAATTTTCATTTTCTCTAAAATCTGTAATAAAAATGTTTTTAATTTTTTTACATTGTATTACCAATGAAAGATTAACATGTAGTGTTTATAATAAAATTACTATCAATTCTAAATAAAATTACCTTCTGTCTCAATTTTCTTGCTATTTCAACCATATGATAATACCAAACGAGATATTAACCATGACTTATATTTATAAATCTATCTTTTTTGAAATTATGGTGAGAAAACTATAGTACAAATTTCTTTAACTTTTTCATAAACACCAAAAAATACGAATCCACTAATTGTGAAACCACTGACTCTTGGTACAAATCCTGCAAAAAGTCTAAAAATATTTATTAATTATTGTTTGTAAGATAAAAAAAATTGATAATGGAAAGGCATATTTGTTATAATACCCTTTAAAACCATGATCGTGGTAAACTTTATTTAACATCACGAATATTTTTATTTCATCTTTCCCTGCCGTTACATTTGACAGCATTATTCTAGTTTTTGCAACGTCTAAAGGTGTTGTAAGAGCCGCAGATATAGCAACTATAATAATAAAAATATTTAAAGTATAATGTTTATGCATATTGGTGATTTAATAAACTCTTTTATTTTTTCTTTTTTACCTGACGCCGATCCGCAGATAGCGCTCTCTACAGACGTGCATTCGCGTTTTACGTCTTTTTTCCAATAAAGTTTAAAATACTCCCAGAGTGGCATCTGTATTAAACCGAACGGCAAATCTCTTATAACAGTACTTCCATAGCCACGATATAAAGCACTCAACGGTAATTTATGGGCATCACTTAAAAGCGCCTGTCTTCTTTGTTTCACTACTTCTACTGGGACTCGAATAAGACATGCAACCTATTAGTAAACATTTTTAAGTAATACAGAGTAATTGTTAATTATACGTTCAAAAATAGAAAGGAGAGAAAATAATTGTTTATATAGTATAGTTGGCCAATTAATCCAAAAATAAAAGAAAAAAATGCACATGTAATCGTATGGCTGTAAAATTAGTAAATTATTAAATAAATGTATTTTGATCTAATTCTCGGATATAATGCAAATGAAATTTACTTGTATTTATAACTAATTGGAATCTAACTGTATGTACATACATATACACTATATATCTTACTATATAAAGAAGATATATATATGATAAAAGACACATTTAGTAAAATAAAAAAAGAATGGTCATGGAAAATATTAATGATTTTTCTATTCGTCAATTAATTTCATCTTAAAAATAAAAATGATTAAAACGAGACTGTATACCAAAAGTCTACTGTACGATGCAAGAATAATAATAGTTTATGTTTCGAACTAATGTTAAAGTGCAAATGTATATTGATTGTATATATTGAGTATTATTATTGTTATTCTTATTTATATATATAACCATTAACAAAATATAAATTACCATTTCTCCCAATGACGCAGCAGTCATATGTATAAACGCGTGATACTGTTCAGGTATTTGAGGTTGAAACATTACTTTTATACTTTCATAACTTATAAAAAATAGGGAAGCTGCAAAAAAAATATTTTTATCAGTGTAATGTTATTTTTTTCTTTTAAAATGTATATTTACCTGATGGTGCAGATCCTATCATTACGGGACTCAAACCCTTGTATAATTGTTTAAAACCGCCAGATTTAAAAAAACCATGTTGACTTTGTAATCGTGTTTTAAGCGTATCCAAAGGGTATGATATGAAATCGCACATAGTCCCCGCAAAGGCACCTGACTATCGTGAAATAAATATTATTTTTCTAAAAAATATATGAAATAAATATTTGTTTAAAAAACTGGTTATCTCGATAAATGTACAATAAATTGTATTGAAAATAAATACAATTCTCATTTACAAAAATATCTATTAGTTGAGTATGATAATAATAATAATAATAATAATAATAATAATAATAATAATAATAATAATAATAATAATAATAATAATAATAATAATAATAATAATAATAATATAATAACAACAACAACAACAACAATAATAATAATATAATAATAATTTCTAAGTTATAATATTTATTTGTTATTTCTTTATAAATATTTATTTTTTAAATAATGAATATAATATATAATTATAAATTATTTTTCATATATTTATATATTAGTTTTAAATAAATAAATAACAAAAATCAATGAAAAAGATTGAAAGAATAATTTTAATATGTAAAATGATTCTAGATAAAGTTTTATTATTTTGTATCAGAATGTGACGAATTTTCACATAGTATTGATAATACAAGATATGCATGATCATTCATTGATTATATAGAAGTTTACTTACAATTAACGAAGTAATGAAAACATTTCTCGTGACTGCAGTGGTTGTTGAATTACTTTCTTGTAACATTTTAATTTTTTTTTTTTTACAATATTAACATTGTCAAGCAGAGATGATAAAATTTTGAAAATAATTAGGAACTAAATGAAACATTTGATTTAACTGATAAATAAAAAATCATCGTTTCTGTGATAGTTTAATCATTATAAAATGTTAATGTTAGAATGAAGCAGAACGATCAGAGATATCTATTTTAGAGTTTTATCATTTTGTGTATATTGAAATGAAGTAATGGTATTAAATAGAAAAAATACACGGATATTATTATGTAACGACATCACTTCACAAATTAATTATCATTTATTTTCGCAACGTTTTAATTCTATTGTGGTAGTCTGCTAGATAAGACCTAACCTTATTTCACATATGCCAAGATTCTATTGTGAAGTTAGGAAAAAGCTTTTGTTTTGGAAACAGTTTTCCACTAGGAGAGACACACGAAGATGCTTGACACAAAATTACTAGATACAATATATATATAGAAAATTGATGTAATTACGTCATGAAATCCGTTTCATGCAGTATGAGGAAATTCTTGACTTTTATATTTGCTACGTTCCGATTAGTCAGGATCGCGAATAAAATTACTGAAAAATGATCGACTTGATGTTTTAGGTATTGTTAAAGTGTTCACATAACCTTGAATTTCATTGATCACTTCTTTGGGCGGGAATCTCGAAACATTTATATCTTCATTTAATATTTTATAAAAATGTCACAGAATATTTTGAAAAGCAGCTTGGAAAATGCTTCGTTCAATATTATATTTCAGGTATATACATCAACATAACAGCTACATTAAAACTTGTATATTTCATGATAAGAAACATTCTCTGTCTATGTGAAAAAACTTACATCATATTTATAAATACCAAATGTACTACTATTATTGATAATTGTATCTATATATATTTATAAAAAACTTTGATTATTTCTATTAATATTTGATAATTTCTAACATGTAAAAAAATAATTAATTATAATCAATAATTTGTAATATATCACAAAAATCAAGATTTATTGTGTAAAAAATAATTACAATGATTACTTTTTTCTAGATATTATGCAGAGGAGTTACTTTCGTTTTAAATGCCTTTGTTGTTCGGCATGTTGGTCAAGCTGTTTTAGGAGTCATAAATGTGAGGCTACTATTATTGGAATCAATGATTTTGTTTCTATCTCGTGAGCCATTTATGAAAGCGTGTTTAACTAACACAGCAGAACACAATTGGGCTCAAGTTGTAAATTTATTATGGATGACGTTAGTTTTTGAAATTAATTAATCACAATATAAATGAAACTTATATAAATATATATATATAATAGATATTTTTTTCAGGGTTCCTATATGTTTTCTAATGTCTCTAATGTTTGGACATATTTGGCTTTCTGTTTTATCAGCATCTGAAGAATTGCCATCATATTATACATTTGCAGTTTGGGCAGTTGCTTTATCTTGTATTATTGAGTTATCATCTTTAATTGTTCAATTGGTTGCTAGTGCATTTTTATTTGTTAGATTGAAAGTAAGATTTTGAATACTGTGAAGAATTATACATTTATAATTAATTACTGAATTTTTTCAGATTATACTTGATACCATCATGATTGCTATTCGCACTATAACATTTGTTCCATTGATACTACATAATCCAGAGAATGCATTGTTAGCATTTGGTGTAGCTCAACTAGTTGCAGCAATATTTTATACTACTAGTCATTATTTATACTTTCATTATTACATTAAGAAACTTAACAAGTGTAAGTTGAAAAGGCGAATGTCGTTGAAAGATAGTGACGAATATGTTGTGAGGGAATTTCCATTCAAAACAGTAAATGATTTTTTTGCCTGGACAATTGGCAAATAAAGTATGTATTAAAACAAATCTACAGTGTATTATGTATACAGACTGTTATATTTTAGGAATCATATTTAGATAAAAAATTGACTGTTCTTACATGGAGCTTCTTTAGACAAGGAATTCTAAAACAAGTTTTAACAGAAGGAGAAAGACTAATTATGACAGTAATGCCGGTATTAACATTTACTGAACAGGTATTTGGTCAGTGATAAATATTCAATTCACTGAATTTATTCTTTCTTATTTGATTGTATTTTCATATGTTTAAAGGGAACATACGAAATTATAAATAATTTAGGTTCTTTAGCAGCAAGATTTATTTTCCGTCCAATAGAAGAAAGTGGGTATTTTTATTTTACCCAAATGGTAAAACGAGACAAATCAATTAATGACCAGAATCTTGTAAGTATTAAATAAAAAGCTTGTTATGAATTCAATTATTACAAATTATTAAAACAAAATCTCTTTTAGGTGAAAATACAAGAAAGTGTAAACGTGCTTACACATTTATGTTCAGCTGTAATGTCAATTGGTTTAGTTGTTTTAGTATTTGGACAATCATATTCAAGCACACTTTTATGGTTGTATGGCGGTACTAAATTAACTTCACATTTACCGGTACTCTTAATGCGAGCACATTGTTTGGCTATACTTCTTTTGGGAATAAATGGAGTAACAGAATGTTACACTAATGCAACGGCCGATAGTGTGACTATAAACAAAAGCAATTTGATTATGATTTACGAATCGATTGCTTTTCTATGTGCATCCTATTTATTTGCTATTTGGTTTGGACCAGTTGGTTTCATTCTTGGAAATTGTGTAAACATGAGTTTAAGAATTGTCCACTCTACTATATTTATCAATAAAAGATACAAAGATACAATGTACCGTCCATTACGTGGATTAGTGCCAAAGCCTATGTTTTCTGCTTCTCTTCTCATAGCAGCATTGACCACTAATATCTCTCATGTAATAGAGTAATATTTTTCTTTTTTCCATGTATAGATAATGTAGCATTACAGTTTGAAATTTTTATGTTTCAGGCTTACTTTTTCCCAGATGAAAAAGTATTGCACTTAATTATTGGAGTCATAATGTTTATGATAGTACTTGTATCTTGGATATATGAGCATCATGATCTAATTAGACTTGGTACAAATAAATGGTATGAAAGAAGAAGTAGACAAAAAAAAAGTGACTGACCTTAGATATGTTTCTAATGATGGTTTATGACATGTAAATTATCTACAAAGGTGCTATAACGAACTCTTGTAAAATTTCATGATCGTGTATTTTCTATACTGTTGTGATCAAAATCAAGTACAAGATTTTCCTATCTCAACGAAGAAAGAATATAAAAAATTATTTATTTCAAGTTTACATATAATTAACAAAATTAGTTAATTAATTTACATATAACCAGTAGTATTCATTTAAGTAACAAAACTATTTTACATAGAAATATCCTTATAAATGGCACCAACTACTGCACCTTGACGTTGTATGAGGCATTTCCTAAAAATAATTTATAATATTTTTAATATTAATTTAATGCAAGTTTAAAGACATGTTGAGTTTCAGAGTTGTTTAATAAATTTGCTGATTAACGATTTTGTATGTTGATGTAATTCCAACAAAAGTAACAAAAAAATAAATTTTTTAAACAATACCTGCTATCATTTTGAAGAGAAATGATCGGTGGTGGTGATTTAGGCTCTAATTTTGTAACTTGATCTGCAATAGCTGCAATTATTCCTGCACTGTTGGTAGATGCATTTCCTTTAGCTGAAAATATTTTTTCTTTATCTTTATTTTTCTGGGCAGTGCAAGCATTAAACGTAAAGATAATTAGAAAAAAGTACCTCCTAAGCATAGTCCAGCATGATCAGCCAAAATACAACCAATAATACCTTCTGTGTTATTTCTATTAAAAAAAAATATATATCAAATTCTAAGTAATTCTTTTAATTCTTAATTCTAATATTTTGAAATGAATTTTTAAAACCTGTTACTTTGTGTCAACGGAAATAGAAATTAACAGAATGTCTCATATTTAGACTAAGAATTTTAATGCATTTGTAGAAAATTTGAAAGTATAAAATTGTATAAAATGCACACAATGTGGAGAAATATGTAAAATATCTAAAGCGTAATGCTTTCTATTATATGGTACGTAAAATGATTTTCTGAAGAATCCAGGCTCTGTTTTTTTTTCATATAATTAGTCTCAAAAATGTGAATTTACATAAAAATCTGCAGTCTATTTGAACGTCTGAATTTGAATTATGAAAATTTGAGGGTTAAAGTCAGTTGTACAACTATTATATTTTTTTAACAATGGACTAAACTTGCGTAAATGTTGAATGTTAATGAAAATCTTACATTTCGCAGAAAAATTTGCATCAACAGCACCAACCTAAATACCAACACAGACAAAATATTTTTGTCGTAAAGATATGAAAAAGATAGTTGTAATAAACTTACATATCATCCAACGTTTTCTCCAAATTTTTTTCCATTTTGATGCTCCAATCTGCATTACACAACGTACTTTGTAAGGATTAATTGTATCAGTTGTCCATTCATTAAAAAAATGCAATTTGAGATTTATCGTCTCATGGCTTTACATTCATGAATCGAGATACTTGTAGCAACAAGTCAGTCGAACCATTCGATATATCATAATCGCTGCACATTCTCTATCGATTATCGTTTCTTCACATGGTGTCACGAAAAAAGTCGTTTATGTATATATTTACTATTAAGTTTACATCGAAAATGAAATTTTACGATACAATGAATTTACTAAATGAAACAGCAATATATAAAAATTTCATTAATCTAATCTCGTTTCGTTACAGTTACGTAAAAATTGCTATTCATTGAATGTAAATCACACTCGTCTACCAATGATAATTTCGTCTACCAATAGATAATTTCAGATTTACATAAGATGACATACAATTTTCTGATTTTGTTAAATAAAAATGATAAATGAATTTTACCATTTCTACCATTTCTCTCATTTTCTAATATTTAATTCGTTATAATTGTTATCTTATTCTTGTTAACATGATATAAACAACTTTTTTTATAGGAGGAACGTTTTTGCAACGTGCATACATATTCATCACCCTGTATAGAACGTCGTAAGCGAACTGGACGACGTGACTGGTACAGTGACAATCATGGCTGGTAAGTAAAAGATCTGTATTGTCTACTCTCATTTATTTCCAGGATAGAATTATCAACTCGTAATAAAATAAGAAACGTGCTTGCACCATGACTTACTGTTTCAATTTTGTTTCTTTTTTATTTTACAAAAGTAGAATGTAGGCGCTTAATTTGTTTTAATGTAAAATTTGCATAATGTTATGCACCTATTGGTCTAATTTAAGAATTTACCGGAGATCATTGTTTTTAAATTTTTATTTTTTTATATTATTTACTCGTGACAACGCACAGCAGTCTCGAATCAGACATTATTTCCATATGCAAATTAAAAAAAAATTCGATTTCAGAAGTACAATGTGACTGCTTATAATACTATTATGACACCTGTTACATTTGACAACTACATTACATGTAATATCATTTGTTTGTTCAAAACACCACGGCAATTGAAAAAACTTGAAATAATTTTCTTAACAGTTTCTAATGCAGCACAATTTCCATGAATAAATTAGATTAAGCGATCCGATTAAGTGCCTGATTAAAAAACAATTGTTACGAACGAAAAATTAATTATTTGAAAGAAGTTTGGTGTGTATATGATATGAAATATTTTGTAGGAAATACAATTTATTTGTTTCATAATTTGCATTTCAATATTTAAAATTATATTGTTACATTATTATTATATTATATTTTATTATTTCCTATTTTAGCAAATAAGCGATATTTTTATTTAATACATTTTCAATGTGAGCAATTATTTTCAGAACAAAATCCATACAACCACTTAATGAAGTCCATTAAAATAGGACTTAAAGACTATAAATATTTTGATATTACGAATATTGGAAAAAAATATGGTATGTATCAATAAATAAATGTTACATTTAATCTGAGAGAATTGCAATTTTTGACATAAATGAATATTTGTAGACAGACTACCTTTCTCAATCAGAGTGCTTTTGGAAAGTGCAGTTAGGAGTTGCGATAATTTCCAAGTAAAAAAATCTGATGTTGAAAAGATCTCAGATTGGGAACACAGTCAAGCTATTGAGGGAGGAGTGGAAGTAGCTTTTAAACCAGCTAGGGTAATATTACAGGTAAATTTTTTGTCAAAAGAACAACTTTCGCAAATTCACTATTTTGTTGAATGTCTCAGTTTTATTTTAAATAGGATTTTACTGGAGTACCAGCAGTTGTGGATTTTGCAGCTATGAGAGATGTTGTAAAAAGATTAGGATCCAATCCTGACAAAATAAATCCTATTTGTCCTTCAGATCTTGTTATTGATCACTCAATACAAGTTGACTTTAATAGAAGGTAAATTGAGTTATTTTTCTGTTTGATGAAGATATAGATGCAAATATATCTAATTTAGTCGAAAAATAAAATGGTGAAGTACTTATCAAATTAAAAAAATAATTTTATAGCGCGATTATATAAGACCTTTAAATCTATTTTTGTTTTCTTTAGAATCAAAATGAACGATAACGTACGAATATTTGAAACAGCGATAATAGTTTCACATTGAGTAATAGATAATTTAGCCTTGATAAGAACATGGTCTTTTTCCAGCAAAGATGCTTTGAAAAAAAATGAAGAGATGGAATATGAAAGAAACAAGGAACGATTCATGTTCTTAAAATGGGGTGCCAAAGCATTTCAAAATATGCTGATTGTACCTCCAGGAAGTGGAATAATACATCAAGTAAATTTGGAATACCTAGCCAGAGTTGTATTTGACATGAACGGCTTGCTGTACCCTGATAGCGTAGTTGGAACAGATTCCCACACAACTATGATCAATGGTCTTGGTGTACTTGGTTGGGGTGTTGGAGGAATTGAAGCCGAGGCTGTTATGTTAGGTCAGGCAATGTCGATGTTAGTACCAAAAGTAGTAGGATATAGATTGGATGGAGTCTTGAGTCAGTATGCAACTTCAACAGATCTTGTTCTTACAATTACTAAGGTAAAAGAAAACTACCGTATTTAAAGGAATATTTGTAAATTAGTTACAGAAGACTATTATATTTTTATGTTTAATTTACTTGTAGCACCTTCGTCAAGTTGGAGTTGTTGGAAAATTCGTAGAATTCTTTGGTCCAGGAGTTTCTCAATTGAGTATTGCAGATCGCGCAACAATATCAAACATGTGTCCGGAATATGGTGCAACAGTTGGATTTTTTCCCGTTGATAAGCAGAGTTTAGCATATTTAAAGCAAACAGGTATGTAAACTCTAAAAAAAAGATCAAACTTGGCAAAATAATACTTCTGTAATTCGATTTTATCTATGAAATGTTTTTGTAGGACGATCTGACGAACATATTAATATAATAGAGAAGTATCTTACTGCTGTACGTATGTTAAGAAACTATGACGACGAAAGTCAAAATCCTGTCTTCTCAGAAATAGTCACTTTAGATTTAGGAACTATTGTATCTAGCGTTAGTGGTCCAAAGAGACCTCATGATCGTGTGTCCATCGTAAATATGAAAGCGGACTTCAGAAAATGCCTTACTAATAAGGTAAGAGTTTCTTCAAGTTATAAAATTCTTAATGTACAATTTTCTCGTGTCAATCTATTAACATCCATTGTGCAGGGCATTTGATCATGAAGTAACATGTAATAATGATGATCAGTTAGTACTCGTATGGGACAAACGTAACCCAGTGACGACCAATTATTACCGTCAAACAGGATGACGTTCATCCCATGCTGCACTTTTAATAATTAATGCGCGCCGTTCTATGTGCTTATTAAGTTTTCTCAGATGAGAAAAGACGAAAGAATTTCAGATAACTACTGCTGTGATATGAATGTCTTACGGCGACACATCACAGCAAGAGTTCCTCCGGATTCTTTCATCTAGAAAAAACGATCTAGAAAAAACGATCGGCACAACGTGAGATTTTGAAATATTTGAAAACATGATTACCTTTTATGTCACAGTGGCCAGTTACATTTCACGAGGATATGTCTCATATATTTTGCTTTACTGATCTAGCTTTATGGTTTTTCAATTCGTCATACAGTTAGATCACCAAAGAAAAATAAACAAGACAGTTTGAAATGTTGAAATTTGAACGAATACATTTGTCGATAATTAATCTCAATATTAGAGACGTCGATGTCGATATTAATGATGCAAATGTCGGTATTAGGGACGAGTATTTCGATCTAGTCACGATTTCTTTACAACGTAGTACTAGATGAATACTTCGTCCCCAACAACGAGAATGTACGTTTCAGAAATATTTCTTGGTAATCGTTGAATATCGGAGACAGACATTGGATAAATTCTACCCGGTGAGGTTCCTTTTGCAACCACACCGGACGAGATTTCATCCGACAACGGCCTCCACTATCATTCGTCAAGCATAATAGAATGCTTTTTCCGTCTAATTCCTTCAGTTGGTTGTTATACAATGAGATGAACACGAGTAAAATACCAGTAGAAATTAAAGATTAAAATATTAACGACAGATCACTAAGAACAATTTATCGCAAAAAAGAAACGATTTCAACCTTCACAGTAATATCTGTTTTACGAAAATTAATTTTTTGGTTGAAGTTGAAACCGCTGTCTAATTTGTATCACGATGACTGTCCACACTTGTACTGTACACTAATGACCTTTTCTGCTTGAATCGCGCTTATATATCCTCTAAAAGTATCCCCTCTCCTGTCTTCCTTAATCAAGCAACGCCGGCCATCCGCATAAACCTGGTGAACATTCCATGAACTTTTCCTATACCTCCCTTGAGGGGTATAGGAAAAGTCAGGTAGACTTTAGATTTTTCTATTAGCTCACTGTACACACAATGCTTAGCCAGGATAAAATCTCATTGTTGTCAGGGATAGCCTCGAAACATCTGTTAAAATAAATTTATGACAAATCTTTGTGTACAATGCAAGGCATGTTGAAAAGTTTCGTATTTCTCTAGGATTCAATTTTGAATTATTTTGTATGTTTCCAAGATTTGATTGTACAAAATAACGGTCAAATGTTTATTTTTGAATAGAGCTATACATCAATTTCAGCGATGATATACGAATCCTTGAAAATGAACTTAAATGAATTTCTTAAATTTGTGAAATTGAACTGACTTATATGAATTGTGCATTTAGAAACACGTTGAACATATTTTTTTTCTTTTTTTTATTTTCTTTTGCGAATGTGTCTATTTTGTACGTGCAAAATATTATATTTTTTTTTAGTAGGTGTAAAAATTAGAGTATAGAATAATAGTGGTCTATTTCGATACAATTATCGACAATCCTGGAGTTTGTTGACTAAATAAGGATATAAAATGTCTATATTAAGTCTGAAATTAAATTAAGGCAGAGTCTTCTTGGTAAACTTGTTAAACACATTTAATTGTTGCTCATTTATAGTTCCACGATTATTGTTTAGTATAAATTGAATATAAATATACTTAAACTAATATTAATTGGATTATCATTGCGTAACAAGTAGAAAAATATTTCATAAATTATTAATAAGACGAACTTTTTAAGATATTATTATATTATTTTTTTAAATCCAGTAATATTTAGTAACATGTGTTGCTAGTTTCAAAATGAGCCACATCCATCTATATGAATCAATTGTATTATATATGTTTGTTAATTATTACATATATTAATGGTTGAGCGACCATCAAGTTATAAATATTGGTTAAAAGTGGTAACAATAATCGTGCGAACGTGATGAAGCAACACCGAACGCGCGTGATTTTAAAAACAAGGGACCGATCGATTTCTATTGAAAGATGTTCAACATCGGAATTGCATTACTACCGTAGTAAGGACATTTGCTGAAAACGCATCCACGTGAATCATAGAGAGCTGACTGTTCCCCTGTGTCATGAAATTCAACATCCTTTTGTCGTCAGTTTTTCGGTTCAATCATGATGAACGCGACTCAAGAACCATACGACTTCTTTCCCAATAGAATCCTATGAAATTACAAATACTAATTGATGACTTTGATTCATGAGTATCAATATCAAAATTGAAAAACTGAAATTGAAAGAAGTTAAGGAAAAGAGAGAAGTTCTTAAAGTCCTTAGAGAAATCCAACTTACAAATGAAGTTAATAACTAATATTTACTTAAAAAGCAAAAGTCGATTTATTTGAAGACATTACATTATAATCTCGATCAAGTAATTTCACAGAATTTTCATTGAATTTAATCTTACATAAATTATTCCTAGAAAAAAAGAATCATTTATCAGATTAGAATTGTCTTTGTAATTGAAAAGATTGCAAAGAACTTTTTCATATGGTTGATAATAATAATAACAACTGCACGCGCAACCAAAATCTCCAAATAAAAGAAAATATTTTATACGTACCGATGTTCGATCGATCTTGAATTTCGTGGAGAACACGGGCAACTGTTTTCGATGAGGCTATGAACGACGTGCAACCTCGTTGAAATTGCTGATACAACATCCATTCATTTTGCAAAGCTCACGCATTTTGTTGCATACCATCGTCTTATGTACAGATATTCACCGTGTCTTATATTGCAAACGATTGGTCTTATTCTCTACTGAAATTATTTCTGTGAATTTCTCTTCTATTCACGTGCACAGAAATTGAAAGGTTTGTAAAAGAGGGCAGTTCCAATATTTAAATTGTATTTGAAGAGAGAGATATATTCAAATCTCGTAAATTAATTTAAATTAATTTAATATTCATCATTTTATATTCAAAAGAGTTCAAAAATGATTACCTAACTATGAATTTATTGTATAGTTTAAAAAGTGATTTAATTTTTATTAACTTTAATTTGATTAGTTTTCGTTGATATAAAATAATTTTCTTATTGTAGCAATTTCTTCAAGTCTAACAGTAAATAGTTTTCAATAAATATTTTCGGTTTTGTTAAATTTTATTCTTCGGTTTTATTAAATATTATATTTTTATAGCTCTTTCCGAAGCTAAGAGAGCGAGTATAGAAATTGCTTGTATAGAATTTGTAAAAATAACTTCTAAATGTAAGAAGATAATTACAGAATTGGTCATTATTTGACACTAAAGATTCCTGGAAGATTCCGTGAACAAATTTTGGCTTCGCAATGCGTTACCGTCCCAAAAGTAATTATAAAGATCTTAACAGCCTCAGTAAACGGGACATGTCATTAAGGAAATATTCAAATATTTAATTTATTGGCCTTCAGTTTATTATTCAGTAAACTTGTGAAATCTTACTATCTCGACAGAAATATCCTGATTATAATAGTATATAGAGTATTAAAAAAAAAATGTTTATTAAAAATTTGGTTATTACTTCTTTTGGTGTCAAAAAAGGAGAAAAATTTATATAGACATACATATATCCTAATGAGTAGTTTTAGTAAGATATGTATGTTGAACTTGTATTCAAAGTTTTACCCAATGAATATTAAAATCTATCTATATATTTAATCTATGTCTTTTATAAAAAAAAAAAATATTATACAGAATGAAAGTTCGACATTAAACAATGAATGTCGAAAGAATTGAAGACCTGCCGTTTTGCGATGTAAGAGTGCTCTTTCAGCAAGAGCTTTGATTGGACAATGAATTCTGAATGCAATCATTCTCGCGGGTCATCAAACCTTTCGTGTGTCTGAAAGCTTCAGATTTCCATTCCGTCCAAATTTAAAATTAGAATTTAACATATAACACAAATATTTTTGATATCTATTAATAAAAAAATTACTTATTTATGAATGCTATAATTTTACATTTAAATAAGTTACGTCTTATTAAATAGTGGGAAAATATTATTAATAAATAATTTTTATTTTTAGATAGGATTCAAAGGATATGGTTTAAGCCCTGAGAAAGTGGATGCTGTCGGTATGTTTGAACATGGAGGAAAGGATTACAAATTAAGACATGGTTCAGTGGTCATAGCTGCAATTACTAGTTGTACTAATACTAGCAACCCTAGTGTTATGCTTGGAGCAGGTAACTTTTTTTGTAAAATATTCTTCCTTTAAATCTCGTTTATTGTGCATTGAAATATTGGAGGATACAATTTTAAAAAAGTTATAAGCTTTTTATTTAAATATTGAATATTTTTAATATAATATTCTTTATAATGACTTTAGGTCTTCTTGCGAAGAACGCTATTGAAGCTGGTTTGAGTATAGCACCTTATATTAAAACATCATTGTCTCCAGGATCTGGAGTTGTTACTTATTACCTAGAAGAAAGCGGAGTCATTCCATATTTAACAAAATTAGGATTCGATGTCGTTGGTTATGGATGTATGACTTGTATTGGTAATAGTGGTCCTCTTCCAGATGTTATTGTCGAGACCATTGAAAAGGTAATAACATATCTACTTTTTTTAGTTTCTATATTGAAAATAATTTCTACCAGTTTTAATTGTTTGTTTCACCTAAGTAGAACGATCTTATATGTTGTGGCGTATTGTCCGGAAATCGAAATTTCGAAGGCAGAATTCATCCGCACACGCGAGCAAATTATCTAGCGTCACCACTTTTGGTAATTGCGTACGCTATTGCTGGAACGGTAGATATAAATTTTGAAAAAGAACCACTTGGTAAATTATATCTTAATTATATTTTATGATTTACGATTTTTGAAAAACTTCATAATATTGACTTCATATTAATGATATGCAGGTCGTCGATTAGATGGCACTTCGGTATACCTTCAAGATATTTGGCCTACTAGATCAGAAATTCAAGCCGTTGAGCAAAAATATGTAATTCCGGCAATGTTTACAGAAGTTTACAGCAAAATTGAGAAAGGTAGCCCCAATTGGGCAAATTTGGCTGCTCCAAATACTACATTATATCCATGGGACGCAAATTCCACTTATATAAAGAATCCACCATTCTTTGACGATTTGCAAAAGGTAAATCATATTATATTCGTTTTCATAAATTTATTAATTTTATTATTTATTATTTTTACATTAGTAACTTAGTATTGACTGAGATTATTCTGATTGCAATTAGGAATTACCAAAATTGAAACCAATTACCAAAGCACGCATTCTTCTGAATCTCGGTGATTCTGTTACGACAGATCATATTAGTCCAGCTGGCAGTATTGCGCGTAATTCCCCAGCAGCACGATACCTCGCAAGTCGCGGGTACATTTAAAGCATAAATAAAAAAAAATAAAAAAATAAAGATAAAAAGGATAAGTAAATATTTAATTAATTATTTCTTTACTTCTAGATTGACACCAAAAGAATTCAATTCTTACGGTGCACGAAGAGGTAACGATGCTGTAATGGTACGAGGCACGTTCGCTAACATTCGTTTAATAAATAAATTCCTCACAAAACCTGGACCACGTACAATTTACATTCCTACTAAGGAAGAGGTTTGTGATTAAAATATTTTCGTAATATTATTCGAGACATTTTCTAATGCGTTGCAAGACGGTCGCATACTCAAACTATGTACACATAGTTTCTTCTAAAATCTAGATGAAGGATTTTTATCAGCATGAAAAAATTTATTGTTTTTTTTGCTGCTTTTGCTAGCAAGAAATCTTAACGTCATATTGTGTCACGATCACTTATTATTCCTAATCGCTGATCTGTGGGTCTATTTTGTTTCGTGTCCTCTAGGAACGATTGGCATCGATCGTTCAATCGATGTCCTAATTACAGCATCTTTTATTTGATCTACGTTTAAATGAGATGGCTATAACTCCCTAGCCAATTTGTATAAAACATATAAACTTTTGTATATCATAATGTAATCATTTGTTTTTAGATGGATATATTTGATGCAGCTGAAAAATACGCGAAGGATCAAACGCCCTTAGTAATTCTCGTCGGCAAAGAATACGGATCTGGATCATCAAGAGATTGGGCTGCGAAAGGGCCGTATCTTCTTGGAATTCGAGCGGTTATAGCCGAGTCGTATGAAAGAATACATAGGTAAAGGTTAAGAAATAAACCGAAAAAAATTTATAAGAAAGTTTTAAAATATAGAATACAGAATGTTTGATGAGAGTACTTTGCGTGTATTATATTTATCGCTATTGTTAATATTTTCTAGGTCAAATTTGGTAGGTATGGGCATTATACCCTTAGAATATCTACCTGGACAAACTGCAGAGTCTCTAGGACTGACCGGTTATGAAGCGTACGATATAGTAATCCCTGAAAATTGTCAACCTGGTCAAAATGTTACTGTCACTACGGACGATGGTAAAAAGTTCGAAGTGATCCTGCGATTTGATACCGAAGTTGATTTAACATATTATAAACATGGTGGTATTCTAAACTACATGATCAGAAAAATGCTTTGATAGGTTTAATTTAAGGATCGGTGAGGTATTATCATAAGAAGATAAATTATCATAAGAAGTTACTTAACGCAATACTTAATTTTGGGTTTGGATTTGCATTATTTGTAATATTTGTAATTATTTGTAATATCTGAATAGGTCCATATCCTTGTTTATAGTAAAAAAAAGTTAATTATAATGAATATTGCTTTTTTGTTGTGAAAACGCAAATATGTTAAATTAGTTCGAACAAATATATTTTTTTGCATATCACAAATTTTTCTTCCGAATTGCTAAGTTTCTTATACAATTCAAGTTAAAAGCTAAAAATTCAAGTAGTGCAATATTTTATGAATTTACAAATGAATTGTACAATATTCATTGCATTAAATCAAATTTATATTTTATAATTATTTTTTTAAAAAAGAGCCTTGCAGAAAATGAATATTTGTTGATATAAATAAAATGTTAATAATTATTGCAGTCGTGACGTATTTCTTAATCTACAATTAAATTTTCCAATATTTCAAAAGTACCTTACTCTGTATCAGTCATATATTGTTTCTTATTTTATATACTTAATAATATTATGTGTTCATTTTATACAATCTAATTTGAATCTATTTGCGTCAACTTATTCATACTTGAGAATTTCTTTATAATTGGATTCTTTGTACGAGTACCCTGAGAAGTTTAATTCGACTAAATGTTGATCTGTTGCGCCGTATAAACGTGTACTGTCAAAGCTTAAAGAATAAATAGGACTTGACATTCTACGAAGGTTCATGAAGTAAAACTGTAAAAACGTATTATGAATATAATATAATGTTATATTCAATATATGATATACGAATATCATTTAAAAAATATAGTAGTACTAACCTGTATGTAATTTTTCTGTCTTTGATCCCAGAGAACAGCTTTACAATTAAATTTAGTTCCAGTAATCATAGTGTGCTGGTAGTCTGATGATAAACAATACACAGTTGCATCCGTTGGATCTGGCCACGAATATACACACGTTCCAGTTCTGGAACAATAATTTTTTTAATAAATATAATATTATTAATTTAATTATATTATTATTCTAACATGTACATATGAAATATTTACCTCAAGTCCCATTTACGAATACAAGTATCATATCCGCAGGTAAGCAAGATTTGTGGATTATTCCAAACCATATCTAAAGTTCCTGCGCATCTTTTTTTATCTGGCTTTAATATATCAGATTCCTTATAACTAAAATTGTTACGAAACATAAATTTAACACGCAGTTTCCGAAATTTTAATTTGCGTTTCTCGATTTAAGTAATAGCTTACTATTCAAGATCAAATATATGAAGGTGGGGCGTATCAATTTCACCGGCAGAGCCTACAGCAACTTTTTTACTCGTTGGATCAATTGAAAGAGAACACACCCACTCTGCAATGTTTATTGTTGCTAAAGGTACATTTAATATGCCTTGTTCAAAGGGTCCCCAAACCTAAATATTGTTAGGACATTACTTGAATGTTAATTTCACGAAACTTATTATTTAAGTAACATTAAAAATTTCTACTTTTACAGTTCCATCATTGGAACCTGATACAATAGTGCTACATGTTTCATCTAGTGCATTTACATTCCTAGAATGAGCTCTATCTATACCGAAGTAAAAATTTATATTTTGGCTACATTCTGGTTTTGTCCAAAATTGTATACTTCCATCTCTGTAAAACAAAAACGACGTTCGTATGAAATATAAACTTTATAAAATATTAGCTTCATTGTTATTTTAATCAGTCTATGGCCAAGTACCTGTGACCCGTAACGATACAATCATTTCTAATAACGAATTTGCAAATGTCACTCCTAACATAATCATTAATAAACATTCTGTTATTTTCTTGAAATGGTTCTGTGCGTCTAAAACCATACAATTGATTTCCGCCACTCCACCATAAAACGTTTTTGGTTAGTTGAATTTTTGGTATAATTTTTGTATTTTGAGAAAAAAGAATCCTTCTCTCGTATTTGCCGTATTGCCAATTGTTTGAAACATGCCATTTTGTACGCAAACATAGTAATGAATTACACCTATTACATTAAAATATTAAAGTTTTAGTAAAATTCTGCTAGTACATACATAAAATATTTCATTATATTGTCATTGATATCTTAAACATAGATCTTGAGATTTATAACTGATAATAATAATAATACTGTAATTTGTTTAATAAAAAAAAAGCAAATGATCTTTCATTCTATCTATCATATTAATTGTTGACAATATATAATTAATTGTTAGTATCATGGAACCTGGAACCATCTGGAATTTTCTGGATTTTTGATATATGGTTTTGTGTCAACACGTACTATGAACTTTGCAATATACAAAATTACGTAAACAAAGTCACGTTACTAAGAATAATAAAAAATAACGCATTATACACCGAGAAACCGTGAACATAACCTGTTATACCTTTCGCGAAATTTTCTCGATGTTTGATTCGTCGCGATCGGCTGTTTACTTTTCTTGATCCAAAGTGTTTCTTCTCGTATGATATCGTAGAACCGTTTACAAACTTCGCTGAGTCGCACCAAGTCAAACGCATGGCAATAATCGAAAATTAAAATCAAAACGTCAGATGGCAAAGTATCTAAACGCCATACATCTGTCATGTTTGTCAACCCAATCACGTGGTGACTGAGGACGCGCGACAACAGCTGTTAAATTTCAGCGTTGTATTGTCACGTCATTTTTTGTGCTATTTACCATCTCCCCAACGATAATACACGGTGAAAGGTTACACCAGTAATAAGAATATATTAAACTTTATTTACAAATTGTAAACTGTAATAAAATAATCTATTGATAAAACATTATGTTATATATCAATAACAAATTAGCAATAATAATATTCATTTGCATTAAAAGTATCTTTTGATTCATATTTTTATATCACCTCTGCAACTGTACATTTCTTTTGAGCTTCCTTGGGCGTTTTCCATTCTATATTGTTCTTTGTATCTGTAATGGGAAATAGTTTCAATAATAAAAGAGTATAGAAAATTAAAATGTCTGTGGGCATTAAATTTACTCAGTAAGACTGTCAATTTTATTACCTGGTATCACATCTTTTAAATATTGAAGATATAAAATGAGGTATATAAATGCTGTTGTAGCGGCAATTGATGAAAATATTCGTAACGTCATTATGCCTCCGTATAATTTGTATAGGATACCGCCTATCAAGCTACCAACTGCAAAACCTAATGTAATAAACAATATAATACTATAAAAATATCACATAATATAAATATACATTGTAGGATTACGATGTTATATGAGTAGTATATTTTGATAAATATCGATTGAAACAGTACAAATGTTGGAATAAATTACATCTAAATAATATATCATGAATTTTTATTACCAAAACCATCATCCATGCCAGCTACGATTCCTTGAACAGTGGCTGATGTACCAGGTGGTGCCACTTTACTTGCATAGGCGACTATTGTTGTGTAACAAAGTGCATAAGTAGGTCCTTGCATAAACAACTCTATTGGTATTACCCACCATGGAGTCGAAGCTAAAGAAATTAGTCCAAGTCGTAAAGCATAACATACGAAACAGAATGTAAAAGTATATCCGAATCCTAGTTTTTTTAGGATTTTACCTATTGGAAAGGTTTTACTTATTATTATTAGGTTCATAGGTTTTATTTATTAAATAGGTAGAAATAAAAAATAAATTGAAATAAATGAATAGCATACCAGATAAGGAAAAGAAAATTACTTCACCGCCCAAAGTTTCCGCGGCAACGATTAAA
The DNA here is from genome assembly GCA_032399605.1 of Melipona beecheii. Classification (NCBI taxonomy): domain Eukaryota; kingdom Metazoa; phylum Arthropoda; class Insecta; order Hymenoptera; family Apidae; genus Melipona; species Melipona beecheii. The sequence goes on from JAUCMO010000463.1 coordinate 191,982, forward strand.
CCTTCTATTAATTTAATTTCTCTCATACAGTCAGTTATCATAGCAAGATCTTCCAAATACCTATTTGAGATATATCATTTTCATGCGAATTTAATTTTGTTTCTATCTATATTTATCGTATTTTGAAAAATATTTTTGTATTATATTTAAATGAATATTTACCAAAATAAAAAGTAAACTATAAAGCTGTCAAGAATGCCAGCAATTGTTGCGAAAAAGAGAAATATCATTATAGGCTTCAATTTTAAAAGTTTCATAACATCTTTCAATATATTCGTCGATTCTGTCATTTTTGGCAGCTGCAAAATGTAATAAACTGCTTGCAATTAAGAATATTAAAGAAAAATTTTTTTACTTTTGAGATATATAATGGATACTTACATCTAATTTTTTACAACAAAATAGGTCAATGATTGTGAATATAAAAACAAGTAAAAATGCTGGTGTATATGTTTTAATAATTTCTCCTTTAGACCAGTAATCTACTGCATAACCAGCTAAAAAGGCAGAAATTCCAAAACCTATAGTTCCCCAAACACGTTGTCTACCATACCCCATTTGACTACCCTCACCTGAAAAGATAAATAAATTAAAAGATATAATACTTGCTTCCATTGTTAATAAATTCAAATAAAAAGAAAAAATTACATAATACCTAATATATCAAAACAAATTGCATCACTCATGCAATTGCTTACATTAAAACCAATATTACCAAGAGACATTAACAGAACGAAGCCCCAAAAAGTAATTGATGTATATAGACAATAGCTATCATTTGAATTATCACAAATAACAGTGCAGTTATTATGTCTAGAGCAATATAAGGTACTATTTTTATCAATTAAGCACGTGGAATTTGAGGAAAAACTTATTTCCTCATCGATTATTTGAAATTGTATTGGCAAAGAGAAATTTTTATCTGTACAAGACCAATGGCACATAGCATTCTTCACTCCAGTACAGAGATCATGTGCCTTAGATACATTCTAAAATAGAAAATAAAATTAATATTTTGAAAGTTTAAGAATGTTTAAATTACATAATTAATCATTAAAAAAGTACCTCTGGTTTACAGTAGGATAATAAATCACAGGATACATTATTAAAGCTATGGTTTGGAAAAATGGGACTTGAAAGTATTGGTAAGAAGTACATACAAATAAAACAACTACTTGTTGTTGCTAATAATATGATAAAGATTATTTTTCTCCAAGCATAAAAGTAATCCACAAGAAAGCCAAAACTTGGCTTAGCAACTAAGAATAAGATTGGTAAAATAGCTGTGATGCTGCCCATAATTAATGCTGAAACACCAAGTTGTTTACCATAAACTGGTAAAAATGGAAGAATTGGCCCCATTGCTGCAATTATTAATAATATAAAAGAATTATATAAAAAGATGTATTTTAACTTCATTAATTGCACTTGCCTGCCAAAAAGAAAAAGTAATGTGCCTTAATAGGCAATTGCTTGTAATTCAGCTTCATTTATCGCGTTGTAGTAAGTAAAAAATTAGAGAAACATTTTCTTAAATATATCACTTTAAGGAACAATGCTTAAAATCAAGTTTTCTGAAATCAATATATATATATATATATAATTCCTTAAAAACATTCAAAATACATACATATAATTACTAAAAAAGACAAAACACAAGTATAAGATAAGACAATATATTACATGTATAATTTAAAAATACTATTTGTTGTTGTTTAATAGATGTTGTTGTTTAACATGTAGTGTATAATAAACATTTAAAGAAACATTCTGAAAATTCATTGCATCGAATTAAGTGTTCAATGAATTTGTCACTACGTAATTTCTTTACATTTATGTTTTAAATATATAAGTAATGACGTAATAAGTATCATCTGTATTGTCAGATGCTGTATTTTATTTTTATCTTGAAGAATCTTAATATGACCTATTTTTCTACAATAAAAAGAATTACATTATATTATTGTATTGTATGTACATAAAATTAATAATGTAATGCACAGAACTTACAACTACCTAAAGTTTCTCCCGACTGTTTATTCTCCTCTCATGTTTTCGACATTATTAATATCATGCAGGCGAAATACATACTGATATGTATACAGCCATTGTGCTAACATTTTGGCACGGCACCGAATCACGTAGATCTGATGTCTTCCTCATGTACAGCGCTACTGAAAGTTGAAGTTTCCCTCGATGGAAATATATATCTATACATATGTGTGTGTGTAAATTGTTATGCCGAGAATTTCTATATATATATATATGTATATACATGTAAACGCATATAAGACGTACTTTGTAATAATTCGTACTTTATCATATTTGATTATATGACAGAATTTTCATATATATATAAGGAAAAGTAAGCACATATATATGACCTATTTTAATACATATTATGAAGTCATTTAAAAAAATTTTATTGTAAAGACATTAGTTTTATTATAATTAGTATTGTTGGATTATTGTGTATAAATCTTTCCTTTTCCAGGAAAGAATCGTATTTCAATTTTTTCAGTAAGAAAAAATTAACTTTGTAAGAAATCTTAGAAAGATATAAAAATATTACGTCGCAAAAAAATTGAAGTATTCGCAGACATTAATCAGTTAATAGTAGGCAGAGCAGTTTCATCATTGCTGATTAGTTATCTTACTTGAATAACTCATCATTAAACATGCGCACATCATAATTTTTAATATAAGTAGTACATATATGTAGTAAATATTATAATTTTAAATCGAATAAAATTTCTTTGTTTGGTTGTATTAAATATCTGATTATTTGAGTAATTTAATAGTTTGTTATTCTCAAATTTGATAGTTTTTCTAACTATTAAAAAACATGAAATAATTTTTGATAAAAATTTTGTATGATAACGATGGTGTGTCTGTTTTAAGAAAAACAATACTGCATAATAATTTGCTAGCAATCTTTGTTCCTGACACTTTTGGCATTAACAAAGTAATTCAGTAGCAATTGTAGCATGACTCAGATCTCTGCGTCAGGAGACATGAATAGACGTGAATAGCGCAATCACAGTAAAGTTAAATATACGAATCAATTAATTAATTAATTAAATTATGATGATAATTAATAAAAAACATAGAATATAATTTGTTTTCTATAAATACATTACTAGTTTTGTACATAGTATTTACTTGTATTCATGATATTCTTTTAGACAATAAAGTGATAAGAATTACATTCTCAAAAATTCCAGACAAAGAGTTTGTAAAATTAATTATATGATTAATCGAATGTTTGTTTTAGTTAAAATGATAAGAATGTTAAAATGTATTATATATCCCTTTCTTTCTTCAATGTATAATTGAAAATTGAACACGAAGAGTAAACTCTAACTAAATGTTAACTCATAATTAAATATTAATATCTCATAATTTATAATCTCTGGATTTTCCATCTATATTACAATAGAAATTCATTAAGAAAATATACGGAAAATATACCTAATAGAAGCTACTGTGTAGGAGGATGTACATAAATTATCGTCAGTGAGAAATATCAATCCTGTTTCTTTTTTTTCAGATTGTATATCAAACATAATAATAACTACCTATCAATTAGAATTCATAGCTTTCATCGTTTAGATAAAATGGTAACGTGTTGCATAAAAATTCATTTGTGTAAAATATTGCTTAATTTCGTTCGGAATTATTTACGAACGTAACGTCATTCACTGTACCAACATGTTATATTACGCATGGACCCCCACCAGCCTCAATAATTCCAGTTCCCTACTGGACTTTTGGTCAGATCAGCAGCCAGTTTCAATTTAAACCAGTCTGCGTGGAGTTATATGTAAACGTAGACGCATCGAACGCGAAGAAATCTTCCTCTTTGTATTTCGGGTACCATATGGTAAATTCACCGATTATTGATCATTTCTTACATCTTCTCAGAGTGACTATTCAAAGGAATTATCCACGTTGACCTTTTTCACATAAATCATATTCATTTTTCTTGAAAGCTTGCGGTAGCATACCTGCTACTGTTTTCTGTTACAATCGCCGAATATTCATTTTTAGCATTCTGACAAAAAAATAGATAGTAAGTATTTCGTTGCGTACAAAGAAAGTTCGGTGCATCGGTTGAAAGTTGAAGATATACATGTTACTAAAGTACTCAAAGATCCAACCGATGATATTTCATTTTCCATTGACAAATGATTGTAAAAGTATTTTTGCGTTGGTTAGTCAAGTTACTGTTATTGTGAGCTTTGATTATTGTTTGTGATTATCGAACAGATCATTACTTCGTCTTCGTTTCATGTTGATTGGTTCTCGGTGATCTTTTTCGATTTACATTTGATTTTAGATTTACAAAGACAAATGGAGAGTGCAGTGTTACGCATCAATTTCAGCGAAACTTTGAATGGAATTGTTGATGATAACAACGATGGTAGCAACGAGGCGTGAATAAAGAAAAGATAGTATCGCAGAAGAGATGTAATAGGAAAACCTGATTAATTGTACCAGTAGATGAGACATGATCTTTGTTGCTAAATATCTTCTAATTACTTTTTTTACTTAAATTTCTTCTAGTTAATTTTTTCTTTGCGCTTGAAGTTTCATTGAAATTGATGCATATCACTTTTATAATCTCGTTCTTAATTATGATGTTTGTACATTCACTAAATTAGTGTTTACCTCAACTATACATAACGATAGGATAAGTATAATTATCCTTAGAACAATGAAACCGTTTTATACTCTGTTATTGCATATCGTCGTGTTTTTAGTATGAAATGTTATATAGAAAAATATCGTGTTAGTTTTTAACAATTAATTCAAAAAATTTTGTGGAAAAAGTGAAAATCAAAGACTTACAATTGGTCCTTGAGAAGGATGCCGGTGGCAGGATCGTCGAAGATGAAACCTCGATTATTTGTTTTACTCTCCTTTTTCGCGTTTTTTCATCAAAGTATCAACGCTGAAAATTGTAAGTAACTTTGATTAATATCCGCGATACTCTTTGTTATGAATATTCTATAAAATATATAAGTTAAAAGTAAAAAGAAGTTGGAAGATTCTTTTTCGAATGTATGTTTTTAATAATTCATTTGTTAAAAATAAAAAGATAGATAAAGATAAAGATGAGAAGAATGAACATTTTTTTCTACATTAACAAGATGCCTCGTTACTTTGAGCGGCGAGCAATTTGTTCGTCATTGATAACAAATTAGTCATCATTCCCCTTTGCTCGATCGTGATGAGGAAAAAAGGTTGCAAGAGAGAAAGAGAGAGAGAGAGAGAGAGAGAGAGAGAGAGAGAAAACATCGTCATTTCAGTAAAACTATGCGTGGTTGAGAGTGTTCACACGACGAAAAGGATCCGCGGACTTTGCAAGCAGTTGGTAATTTCAGGAAGCTCAATAGAGTGTATTATAGGAAATGATAGGTGAGTGTAACAAATAATCTTTTTAAGATTATCTTAAGCATTAGTATTTTATTCCGTGTCTTGTCGTTTTGACGCATTTTAATGAGACACCGATTACACAGATTTAACTGCCTGCGGCGATTAACCATGGGCAAAGCTGACTTTACCGTACTGGAACCGGAAGATCTGGTTGCAGCATCCGCGTACAACGAATACAATATTCTAGTCACGAACGAACTAAGGGCATTTCCAGATGGTAATTACAAAGTAAATCGGACAGCAATTAAAGTTACTTTACCTTGCCAGCATACGAATGTTGGAACGAGGTGCAGGTCACGTTTCTGCGTTATTACATTATTTTTTTGTAGAAAAGCAACGTTATGAGATGGTAGTCATAGTTTCTAAAGAGGTGAGGAATATATGGGATGTAAAAGGTAAAAGATTCTGTCATCCTGGACTGGATACTACTGATGATTGGACCAATGCATTTTCTACGGTTAATTTTCTTATAATTATTTCTTGCTTATCGTATGTACTGCAAAAGATTATTTTTCTCAGATAGTGTTGATAGTATTTTTAAATATCAGAGTTCGATTTTATTGAACTGTTTGAAGTATTGGAGTGGCAAAGAAGATAATTTATTCTTTGGTACTTACTTTCTATAAGAACAATTTTGTTAAAAATGATCAATTAATTGATATAAAATACAATAATATAAGTTTACTTTTTAATAATTGAATAAGTAATAATTGAATTTTAATAATTGCAAATTATTTAAATTATTATTTAAATTTAACAAAAATTAAGATACTCAGGATTCTTCTTTGTTCATAAAATACTTAGATTATTTATTTTTTTACGCATTTCAAATAGAAAATTTTGAAGATCAATGTCGATAAAGTTATGTTAACGGACTTAACTCGTATCTAAAGACCTTTACATAACGCGATATCATTATTATATATCTTAACGATCACAATTTTTCCAATGATGCAATATTTAAATACAAATGCATCATCAACACTAACATGCTTGTATTACGATTGTAGTACTTTGAAGAATGGGTGATACTGAGAGAATGTAATCCAGACAAAACATTGTTGGAGAATCGAATGAACGGTTTGTCGAACTTCTTCGAGACAGCCTGTATAGCTGGTCCCTGGACTGCCGATACCATGTACGATAGTAAATTAAGTAAGTATTCAAATAATCGAAGCAAATCGAAAATATAATACAAAATGTAATTACTTCATTTCGATCTTCTTCCTCGTAGAATCCAAGTACAGAAATCTTTGTGCTGCGTGTGACAATCCAGTCGGCTGTTATACGACTGATACATATCACGGTCGCGAAGGCGCTTTGTTGTGTCTCACTGATAATGCAGGTGATATTGCCTGGGTTAGATTAAATGATACCTTGGAACATTTTAAGGTAGAGAGATTAATTTCTGTACAGATAAATACTCAAGATAATTAATGACCGAAGAAAAATGAGAAGGTCGATATTCTATAAAACTATTCTATAAAATACAGACACATTTTAGCACGTCTGATATTCAATGTTATAGTAATCGCTTTATTTAAATCATTTGATTCTAAAGTTTAGAATAACATCTAACTGTAGAGTAGAATATTAAATATAAAAGAAGCGATTAGTTGAACTTTAAATTGAGTAAAATATATAATTAACAAGAAAGGAAAATAATGATTCGTTCATTTTGACGTCTTTTCACAGCAAATTAAAAAATGTTTTTATTCGCTTAACACAATTATTCGCTAATTCTTGTCTGCCATAATAATTATTTTGAGTAGCATGATGTAATATTAAAATTTGTTAAAATGATGTAACAACTTTAAAGTTTGTTAACGAAATTATATCTGGAATAAGGATGAACGGATTAACAAGGAAGATTACAAGTACCTTTGTTCGGACGGTACAACGAGACCGGTGAAATTTGATAAACCATGCGTATGGATCACAAAACCATGGCCGGTGATCATTGCTAGATCGTTAGTAAAAGAAAAAAAAGAAACTTTAAAAATAACTCGATCGAATGATGTATATTCTAAGTGATGTTTGCGTTTTACCAGAGAGATAGCGGAAAAAGTAGAGATGATGATGCGTTCTTCGAATATGGACAAGTTTAGCCAATTATTGGAGAATTATCATCCGACGCCGGTGAGCACAGATACTCTGGAAACGCCGGAGGACTTCCTAATAAGATGTAATTAGCAAAGATTAATTAAAACAGTGGCTGATCTTTTCCAAAAAAAAATTATTTAAAAAATAATTCAAAGATATATCGAAGGCTTTGTTCGGATATCTTTTATATTTTATACACTGTTAAATTATAAAATTTTTTTTTTCTCTAATTATAGTTCCTCGTTTCATGAGTGCCAATAATCGCGCAACGTGTCACCCATCGAGAAGAGTAAGATGGTGTGTCGCGTCGAATTTGGAAGAGAATAAGTGTCGATGGCTCAGAGAAGCTTCGATTGTGTATGGTGTGGAGCCAGCAATTTCCTGTATCCAGGAATTGACCAGAGCAGGTTGTTTGAAGGCTGTTAAAACTGAACGAGCAGATATATTTGTTGCAAGGCCGGAAGAGCTGTTTGAAGCTAGAAAGTGAGCAAAGATCGAACCTGTATAAATTCGTGAATAGAAAAAGTAGTGGCTATAGTGTCTAGAATGTTTCAGAATGAATCTAAAAACGATGGTACAGGTGATACCTAAAAAAAGCAACGAATTCGTTAGGATTGCGGCAGTCGTGAAAAGGGATTCATGGTTCAAGAATTTAAAAGACTTGAAGGGAGCCAAAGCGTGTTTCACGGGATATCGAGACGTTGGTGAGTATATTCCCATTTTTTGAATAGTTATTTTTGATAGTAATCTGTAGATAAAATTGTAGAACAAAGTTTTCGTTATTTCAATAAGTGGAAATTTAATTACTGTGTACTGCTATAAAATAAAGAATAAAATATAACTAACAATTATAAATATCATCTGTCCTTGATATTATGTCAATCAATATCTTTCTTTGAATATTTTCATTTTTCTTAAAAAATGTTCTTTAATGACGGAAATCCGCAGGATGGAATACTTTTGTGGCTACTTTGAAGAATATATCAGCTACAGATTACTGTCTAGATACAGAAGCAGTTTCTAAGTTCTTCACAGAGAGTTCTATTGTTGGTTTGAGCGACAGTGACGGCCAAATGCCGTATAATTTACATGCCTTGAATAAACAAGGTGCGTACACGTGGCGTGATAATCAAATTAAATGAAACAGCGCGATTTGTGTACTAATTAAACAAGAAAATAATGCGATTTATAGCGAACGAAATTGATAAAGACTTGATTGCTTTTGACTGTATGATGTCTAATGTCGGAGATGTGGCTTTTGTTAATTTGAAGAGTATCGAGGGAAAAATTGGTAAACTATTTTATATATTTTTCTCGTACTTTATTTTAAATTTATTATTTCTTAAATTTATTATTTTAGATAATTTAGTACAAAAACGTGGTAATCAGGCAAGAAATACCAAATACCGAACTCTATGCCTCAATCAGATCGATTTGGATGAAATGTGTTTGCTTACGTGGGCTCCGTTGGGCATGGTAATTCTTTTATGATAAAAACAATTTTACAGTACGAGTATTAAAAGTAACGATATTGAATATTATTTTCAGGTGGTAACGCATGAAAATATAACAGACTTAAGACGAGAAGAAATTTACTCAATGCTGTTGGAAATGGACAAACTTTTTGGAAGCAGTTTCAAGGGCCCAACGCCTGTTTTTTCCATGTATGGAATATACGATTCAAATCGTAGTATTATATTTCCGGTATGTAAGAGCGTAATATCAGCTTTAAAATATCAAGAGTAATATATTATAGATACAAATATTAACATTATAAAAAATAGGCATTTAAATAAATTTGTAAACTAGTACGATGCATATAAAATTATAACATTTCTTTAGTCTTCTTCGTCACAGCTTATGCACATGCAGTCTAAAGGCCGGTCGAGTATAGTTATTTTTTCTCTATACTTCTCGTTTTGAACCATCCCGTAATAAACATAACCCTTCTCGCAGAAAGCCCATGGAAAATGTGGGCATTTGAAAGAAATGTAAGGTTTGCCTTTCGCGTCCAATGCAACAGCGCCTATATCACGTCCCCCAGTTTCGCTTTCAAAGTTTTGCAAAACTGTATTTACCGCAGTGCTAATTGATATATCTTCAGATAACATTTTAACTATTCTCCGTGCTGGCGCGTAACAGTAAATACTTGTATCATTGCCAGAAACAGAGGTGCAGCCATGTTCATCTGTATAAATACCACAGCCGATTATTGTACCGATTGCACTTAAAAAGCCAACCGGTTTCCCTGGGTCACCAGCTGTCGATGTTCCGCTTGCAAGTCGTTTTTTACGATCGTATGCAACTACTCCAACCGCACTAACCTGATATTCATATTCTCCAATTATATTTTATAAAACCTGAGGGCTTATAAAATTTTAAAAAGATTATACTTTATAATTTTCTAACTCGTTTAATATTACCTGTAAAGTCATTGGTTCATCCCAATCTGTTAAATCGCTCGATAATACACAATACGCTTCTCCGTCTAAAGATCCATTTATAAAGCAATCCGAGTCACATCCTTTTTTCCTATTCTCGTCATCGTCATTCCGTTTATTTTCTTCATTTTCTTCTTCGTTCATGTAGTATGTTAAAGATTTGAAGCTTGACGAATCGGCTGTGTTTAAACTTCCCGGCGGTAAAATTGGAAGTCCGTTATCCAAAGCAAATTTTTGAGCTCCATTTTCAACGATTAGAACATGTCCCGTTTTCTCTAATACTTTTCGTGCTATTGTTAGAAATTAAAATCGGAAGTTACAATAAATATTGATGTTAAATGGAAATTACGGATCATCAAATATTGATTCGTCAGTCAAAATGTACCCAAAGAAATAGGATGTTCTATGTTATGAACAGCGCCTACACATCCAGCATCGCGTGTCGTCATTATAGCAGCATCTGTGACAATTTCATCGTTAATGTTCAAGGAACCTCCTTTCGCGCAATTAAAAAGTGGCCTGCTTTCCATATAAGCAATTGCTTTTTCTACTGCATCTGTCGCTGATTGGCCGTTAATAAGATCGCTATAGACCTCAATGGCGGCATTTTTAACCTACTTGAATTAACAAAAATCTGCATTTAAATAAGTACTTACATATGATTTATTAAATGAAGTCATTGTATAGAAATGATGATAGTTTCATCAACGATCACGTATATTTTATAAATAATTACTTTTCATTTTTGTAAAAAATGATATATATAAATATTATTTAGAAAATAATATTTTTCAAACCTCGAAGAGTATGCGTTTATGTTTCGCTCGAGGAATTTTTCCAGCGCCTCCATGAATTATTATAACTGGATCAGTGTAGACACGACGTTTTTTTTTGTCTAATTTTGACTCGTATTTGATTCTCGCTAAAATTTGATCGATCCAAGAGCAATAATCGCACATTGTGTATGAATATGAACATAGAATTTTACGGCGGGGAATAGGTTTATTAAAACAGGTTTATGTTATTTAAAAACAAATGCAAATGCCCTTTCTTTTTTGCAGGAGGAAACGCAACATCTACAATTGGAAGTTCATCAAATTCAACAAGTACCGAGTTATTCGGATATCGTTAACGATCTTGTAAAACGAGTTCATTGCAGCGGTGCACGAGATTTGAATTTTTATTATAGTTATATGATCTTTATATATATTTCTATCGTTGCGTTAAGTAAATTACAAATTACTTAAATATGAATGTTTTTTTTAGACCACTGTATAAGTCTATATTTAGAATAATAAAAAATTTATTACAGAAGAAGGTTTTCATTATGAGCATATTATTTAAATACATTTTTATATTATAAAATTATGAATTATTGTATTCAATTATATTATATTCAATATTGTATTCAATTCATGGACGGCATCGATTTTGTGCATTACAGTGAATAATGTGCATAATAAATAATAACAGTTTTATACAAATTGCTAGCTTTGCTTGTTAAAGTGATATAGTAGTTTAAAAAATTTTCAATAGACACATACATTATAATCATATAATTGTCGTTAAATACTATTTAAATATTCTTAGATCATATATTATATTTAAATGTGTACTATTCACTTTGAAGATACAAACGTATATCTAAGAGACATAAAAATCATTTCAATTCATTGGAAGTATAAAAAAAATTTTAATTCCTTTGAATAGTTTCTATTATCTTATAAAATCGCTACGTATCGCATGAAAGTATTTAATTCTTGTAAATAATCTTCTTCTTTTGAATGATAAAAATTCGCCTTTAATTTGTGTATTTCTACATGCCCAGATTCTGTACTAAAAGCCTGGAGAAAATGACATATTAAATTTTGATATATCTCATGTATGAATCAGACCAAGTATTGATACATACCAAGTATTGATGAGACATATCGCATTTTGTTTTGCAGTATGATAATTGCATATTTTTTATATATCCACCATTTTGCACATTTATTTTATATGTAGGATATATATCACTATTAGTTAAATCCCATATATGTATACTGAAATATACAAAAGTTATTTAAATTGTTTATACTGTTTAAATCGATGTTTACTTTTTAAATTTTCGTTTACCATGATTTATCGTCTAGTACAAAAAATGTAAATGGTTTCGACCTTGACCACTGTATCGATTTAATGACGTAAGTATTATCTTCATCTTTTAATTGTAAAATTGGTTTTTCAGTACTTAAAGAATGCAATCGAATTGTTCCATCATCGCAGCCAACCTATAATTAAAAAAAAAAAAAAACAAAAACTGCTATAGAAACAACAAAAGAATATAAAACAGCGAATGCAGGTAAAAATATTACCAGAAAAAACGAATATTCAAATGGACAGGTTTCTATACAAGTTACATTTCCACATGAATCTGAAATATTAAAGAAAATAAATTTACAATGAATGAATTAAAATTGATGTGTTATTAATAACTTACAAGTATCCAATTTCGTATATACAGCAGGATTAGCTTTGTTACCAATACAAGTACCATGCAAAATATTATTACTGTTAGTTATAACATAAAAATTGTTACTATCAATACAATCCACATATATATCAACGAAGGTAGCTGTATTGGTTTTTCTAAAGAATTAAAAGAATTTCATAAAACTGATGCTTATTAAATAATAAAAATACATTGTTAGGGAATAGTTACTTTTTTTTATGATAAGATTGTAAAAAGATTTCTTGATTTTTAACAAGTTTTATATTACCCCAAAGCGATAGTCCTATATCATCGACATTTTTGCCCATCTTATGTAAAACACTCCATATAACAAGCAAACCATTTTCATTCAAACTACATATCTATATATTAATATAAATAACGTTGATAATTAATGTGAAATAATTAGTATAGATAATAAAGTTAATAATTAAAGCACTGTACACATTACAAAATCTAACATGTACAATTTTAACAAACCTGTATTGGTACAAATTTAGTATTATGTCGTTCTATTGATTTTTTAGATAATATACGTATTGCAACAATTTCTTCTGTATAATTTATTTCTATATTTGCTGCGGTAGTATATGTAGGCATTCGTATTGTCCATTCTAAATTGTTCGCTTTATCTGTTACTTTCTCATGCCACATTTCATCTTCCTTTAAATCCCAAAGACTTATCGACCTATTGTTCAAGATTGTTTATTTTTAAGTAGTACAACAGTCGTTACAACAATATCAGTAATAATGATATACCCATCCTGAAGTCCAGCAAATACGACGTTGTAATTTGTGGAATGAAAACAGCATGATGTAATAGGACAAGTAGAATACAATAATTTAATTGGCATTGATGGTTCAGAAATGTTCCAAACGCATCCGATACAACAATCGGTTATATAATTTTGTTTGCTGGATGTCTCAATTTCCTGTATAAAATATTACACATTTTATCGCTATAGATCTTGATAATACAGTAAATAATTCTTACTTCTTCAGCTGGAGAATGAATAGTCAGTAGAATTTTATTTAAGACTTCTGAATAATGAATTATCGTTACCGCTCTACCAGCCAGAAATGTTACGGAATTTATAGAAAGTTTGACAACACCGTCACTGAACGATTTTTCTTCTTCGTTTTTAAATACATTACCACCAGATCGTCTTTCCTCTAGTAATGATAACATTATTTTGCCTGCGCGGTTCATAAAGTCATTTAATCGCAATGCATCAAAGGATTGTGATAAGAAAGAGTTCATAGTTTCTATATTATTATCACTACCAACTCCAATTTGATCCTTAAAAATGTGATATTTGAAGTTATATTGATATTTAAAATAATATATTGATAAGTAAATGATAAATTTATGTACCATACGAAATAAGTCTAAATCTTCCTTGGTTTGTAAATTTTTTTTACAAGTTATTGGAAATTGAGTCCATTTGTTTCTAAATATTATTTCCTCCGTTTGTGTTTCTATATCAATATTATCTTCACCAGTTTGCATGGATATCTAAAAATTAGACGCATTAATTTTTCAATTGATAACAATTTAGTATCGTTACCATATTCGCCAATCATCATACTTGTTGGGTATTTAATTTTCCATAATTTCTAATAAATTCTTCATATGGTATAGGTGAACATTCCAAAAGAGACCATTCCATAACATCTAATTTTATCATTTCTAATAACCTTTCACCTCTATTTAAGTGTTTCTTGGATTTCTGAAAGTAAAAATAAATAAAATTATTAATGTAAAATTTTACTATTTCGTATCAATTTATCACCTTTTTGTTCTTTGGTTTTTGTTCTTCCTTAGTTCGACGAAAATCGATAAACGAAATTTGTGAGAGTGGTGGTGATTTTGCGAAATCACCAGAACGACTATCTTCGAATCCTTCATCAGTAGATAATGGCAATGATTTATTTTCTGATCTATCCTCGCTATATAAAAACGCGTACACACACACACACATATATATTAAATTTTTATTAAAATTAACATTATTTTAGCAATCACGTAATAAAAGTATAACTATTGAAAACAATACAATGCATACAATGAACATCATTTAATCATTTTGAAACTTGATTTTACTTAGAACAAACCTATATAATTTATTAACTGGTTGCTTTATCTCAAGAAGAGAAGATAGCTTTGGATCATTTACAATTGATTCTATCCTTGCTGCTCTCTTTCTTGCTTCTGTAAGCTCATAATGACCAGAATCGTACATATGTTCTTCTTCTTTTTGTTCACCACTATTCACAATTTTGCGCTATGGTAAAGAGATAACTTAAAACAAAAATCACTCTTTTCAATATTATCCTATAATAAAGTAAATATTAATACTTGTTTTGTAGTATGCAATTCAATTGGCTCCAATGGTACGTTAGTATGGGTAACATTTGTTTCTTCATTAACTTCAGATGTTTCACTGTCTGTGCATTCTTGAAAATCAGATTCATAATCCTATGAAATAATTTAAATTAGATTTAAATTATAAATTGTGTATATATTACATTATTTTACCTCAAAATCATCTTCGTAATTATATTTATTATCTGCTTGAACTTCTATTTTTTCTTTTTTACTTTGGTCTGCCTTCTGTACGGAATTTGATTTATTAGTAACAGAATGTAATATTTTTACTTCGCCTGGACTTAATGTTCTAGACAATCTATGTTGTCTAGACCTCAGTTTCGATTCAGTTGTTTCTGATGAATTTGAACGTGTTCTAACTTTTTCTTCTTCTTTTAATATTGAGTTAATACTTTTATTAGATGATATAGTATTAATTTTACTTGTAGGTGACTGTGGTATGAATATTGTACTCAGTCCTCTCTTTTCTGAATAATTACTCTGTATTTTTCTATTACTTCTTTTAATGTTCTTCACGGCATTACTGCTTGATGGTTTTACAAGTTCAATTGATGATTTCGTTGTTGAAATATTTTTTGATGACATCTTAGAATTATTAACATTTAATTTGGATGTTGGGAAGAAACTTTCTTTGGTTGAGAGACTTTTAGAGGATTTAAGAGGATATCTTGTATTACTTTTGCTGTAAATTGTATTACTTGACTGTAAATTTTGTGTCAATCTTAGATGACTATCATTGTCTTTTTTCTTTTCAAGAGTTTGAGATGTTCTCATCAATTTCAAATCTACTTTTTGAAAGTCGTCCGAGTTTTTAGAAGACAATGAACTTTTTGATTTTGATTTAACATTTGATTGGTCTCCATTCCTGGCGGATAAATCTTTTTTAATTGCTCCCTGAAATATAATATATGCATTAAACTTCTCTCATAATTTTCATACCTTCATTTGAAAATTTAAAAAACCTATTATTTATATAATTGTCAAAATTATACCAATAACATATACATTAATGAGAGTATTATACATAATACTCTTTTATGTACGTAGTGATTTTATACTGTGTAAAAGAAAAGTCGATAAACTCGAGGTTGTTAACTAATATGTACTCTAAACTTGTCAGGATCATGAAATTATAATGACTGAGTATAAGAATTGAAATAACTGAAATTCAAGCAGTGATAATGTTCAGATGTGATCTACATAAAAATAAAATACTGAAGTTAATGTTTTAAAATACAATGAAATAATACCTTATGAGACATTCCTTCCGATTGACTGATGATGACAGTTCTTACAAGACCACCATGATGTAAACTAAAACTATCACCATCGTTGCAACAACGCTACGCATAGTTGTTTTACGAAACTACTATGAAAGTATTGTATTTGTACCATCTATTAGTAAAAAATGATAAACAAATGTAGAGCACCACAGACGAAGTATATGAAATAATTAATTTAATTGTTTAATTATAATAAGAAACTTGTAAAAATTATTAAATAATATTTAGAAATGTTATAAAAATAAAATCATTTAATTGTTTTAAATGAATTATTCAAACTATAAAATAATGCGTTTTTATGATATTTTTGTATATTATTTCACAATTTTAACTACTTATAACAATTGATTCAGTCGGTGACTCAGTGATTGAATTTCTTTATATTTTCATATTTCATTTATTAGTCTGTGACCAATGCTGTTTTATCATACGTTGATAAAAATTGGAAAATGGAAAGAGATTTATTATTTGACCGCATTTGGTACGTATCGTAGACAAATCAATTCGTGTATCAAATATAACGAACAAAATGGTTTTCCATTTACAACGACGATTCTAAATTAAATAATGATACCTTATGGACTGCATGGACTGCAATTTTCACAAATTTTCACTTTCGTATAATTTCTTTTCTTTTGTAATATTGTAAAGTAATCAAAATGACGCTAGGACGCAAAGGTTATCGATATGAAATAATAGGAAAAAACGAAACGAGGGGAGAAGAAATTAGGTAAAGGAGATCAATATAACGATTAATTACTTTTAAATACTTCAAATTTTTGAACTCTACTCTTTCTTCTCGTAATTCTTTTTTAACGATTTGTAATCATGATATGCATAGATTATTTAGAAATAGGAATAATAGAAACAGCGAGCAAGGTTTTCTACGATGCTGTGAACAGAAATCAACGGTGTCTGATTTGGTATATAAATATTTAAGAAAGTTCGCGTATACCGATTGCGTTCAAAAACAGCGCAACAATGCGTGCAATAAGTTTCGAAAAAGAAACACGAGAAAGACAACCGTCCATCCGTTGTGCAGATATTCAAATGCAGGTATAAGCTTAGAATGAGTCGCGCTTTTGATGTAATTTATTAATCTATATAAATAATATGAAACTATTTCGTTTATGCATAATATGTTTTTAACCTTTTAGATGGTAATGGATTACGATCTTATATAAGTAAAGCACTTTCTTTCGCGGTGCAGTCAGGTTATTTAATTCCCTCCGACGGAACCGGAAGGTTTCTTCAACTTTCTCCGTGTTTGATGTTACATCATACGCTGACAAGATATAAATGATACACATAAATCAATGAAAAAATAAATAATTAGTAAAAGCTAAATAATACTAGCGATAAAAAAAAGACAAGACAATGATTGAACAAAAGGTATGAAAAACACCTTCGTTTATTGTACGTCTGACAAAATTTGTATACCATAAAAATATGTTGTACAAGAAAATTAAATGTAAAAACATTTCATTCAAAATGATTTCTAATTACTCAGTAGATATTTTAGCTTAAGTCATTGTTTATTAACAATTTAGGTCAACATTGCATTTATCAGAGCTCTAGACTAAGAATTTACTTAATTATTTAGTTTGCCTCTTCGTTTCTCTTGTCGCTTACACTCTTCCTGACAACGTTTGAGCCACGCTTTTAGCTCTTTCTCGCGCTTTTTCGCCTCTGAAGGCGAAATCCTATCTTGCAATTCATTGTAAATATTGTCCACGTTTAATCTATCATTCTCTATCGTTACTCTATCGTCAGTTTCCACTGTTCTTCTCCTTCCTTGATCAGTTTCTTCTCTTCTTGAAGACTCGACCAGGGAATCCCGTGTAATTCTTGTTTGCTTTTCTTCATATATCTTCCTGTTACTATTTTCTTGTAAAGTTTTTCCTTCTTCTTGCACTTTTGAATCATTTTTCGTATTTATCTGCACTTGATTCTCGCATACACATTCGTCTTCGCCTACGTGTTCGTTGCAAGAACATTCTGGCATTTCTTCATGTTCTTCGTGCTGTCTTTGAGAACTTCTTTTTGTTTCATTGGTCGATACTTCTCGACTTTTAATTGTAGGTTCTGGTTCTTCGTCGGTGGTCGTTTCACACTCGCAATAGTCATCTTTATCAATGCGTTTTCTGCGACGTTTCGATGTTTTAACTGGTGAAGACATCGTACAATCTCTTCTTCTTGCGCAAGTGGTCTGATTTATCGAGATCGCATTTGGTCCGATCAAGTGATACTCATTTTCTAGCAGCTTCATAACGAATCTAGGATGAAATTTTGTCGATAAATTATTTCGATCTAATAAATGAAAAAGGAGAGTAATAATCAATATCATAAAAGCATTAAAATAATTACTTAAAAAATTTGAAGATTTTCCTAAAATATATACCTATTTAAGTAATGTTGGTAATATGAATAATAATAGGATATAAAATAAACAAAAAATATGGAGAACAAAATATTTTGTTAATAATTTCAATAATAAATATTTTTAAATAAAAAATATCATTTTATATAAAATATAATCACAGCTATTTACAGCGTATCTTAGTGTAGTTTGTAGTTTCATATAGAAAAACATGTAATTGCACTTTCTTTACAGATTCCAGTGACCAAAAGATTCTTCTTTTAATCTTTTAAATTTCATCTATAGATAAAAAGATGATGGTTCATCGAGTGAAACGAGCCTATGGAAGTATTACAGCTGAACTGCAAACGAAACTGGTCGATAGATGCACGGTCTACGAGCGAGATAAACGGTTTTGCAGTTGCCTTGAAACGCGATCGTGTCTCACGCGAGACACAATTTTCGCCTACACCGACTGTTTCGCTCTGTTTGACGCAGAACTAACCCTTGGGAACAGACCTGTTTCAAAGTGGTTCGCACCTGAGCGTAAAGGTCACCATCATCGCGATAATTTGTTTGAATATAGTCAACAATATTCTCAACGGTGGAGGTTGGTAGTAATCGGTTTTCTTTGAGCTGCAACAACCTCATTGCCTCCATTACGCGTAGGGAGAACCTCGAAGAGTTCTCTGCGAAATGCATACACTCACAGATTTTCTACAGCCAATGAGAAGACAGTTTTATTAAGACGAACAGCATTATGATTGTTGTTATTTTTGTTAAATATTTTAACAATAAGTCAGGAATGGGAAGTTGAAATTGTCAAAGAATGACTGAAAAAGAATGATGAGAAATTTTATAATATCTGTATTTTGATTTATAACTTAAGTTGAATATATTGAGAGAGAATTTGTGACGAGAATATATTATGACGAAGTGAAAATGATTTGAGTTGGAATTGATAAAGATTTAAAAAGATGGACTTTATTGAATTTCAAAAAAAGTAATTTTTTTGTTAATGTTTCTTTATAATATGTGTCTTGGACCTTTTTGGTAGCGGGATTTTCTTTCACAGAAGTTGTACACTCTGATTTATCATCTTCATTGCCATCATTGTTATCACTGTTTAAATTCTCTTTCTTATCTTCTTCAAAGATTTCATTTAGCATTTTATTTGCTTCTTCATCTGATAATATTCTTCGTTCTGAATTCTCCATATTCGATGTAAATAATTAGCAAGAAAACATATAAAATTTAGGAAAACCACGTACTTGTATCAAGCGCGTGAATTTGAAGATTATTTATTGAGATGTTTATCGGAGTGGATTGTCTTGAAGGGAGCTGTATAACCATAACATTGTATTTAGAATAATTTTACACATGTTCAGATACATATTTAACATATTTAAATTCACTATAATTTTGAAATAAAGACACAGAAATACTTCAGAATATTAATTTATAATATTATAATCTTCAAAAATAACACTGCTTTTCCAATAAGAATTTTATTTTTATTACATTATTTATTAATTTGTTACAGGATTTATTAATGTTTAAATAATGATAGGAACTTACATATTCTTTTACGTATTTTATAGCATAGAATCAAGCAACGGAATCAAATGGAAGAACACTACGTTCCATTTTTTAAGACATATCAGATCCATCTTGTCTGAAGTTACATGAGTTCATGAGTTACCTTTGTGTTTTCCACGCGTCAGTATTGATTTGCAATTGAAATAACACTACATGAACATGCTATATAGTCAGGAGGCGTTGGTCTGAAGAGGAAAAAATAGGAGGAGTTTGATCGTTGGAGGGAGAACTGTATGAGTAAAATATTAATGAGAGGCACTTTTTGTTCGTACACGGAAATAATATGCTTTCATTTCGATAGTAACTAACTGTATTGCAAATCATCATGAATTATCATCTTCTTAATGGCTTGTATATAATGAAATTACATATTGCTCTCTTTTCCTTATGGAAATCGCTTATGGATATTTTTATTTTAAATTTTATTCAATGAAAAGATCATTGGAGAATTATTGAATAAAATCTAAGATTTAAGATTCTAGAGACTTAAGAAATAACGATTAAAAAGAGAAATTTAGATTACTTTGGAATTTTACAAAGGTGTTGATAGTTGTTTCGTATCTAATAAGGACGAACCTGCTGGCCAAGAATTACTTGGACGAATGTGGATAAGAACCGTGCCAGTGCGGTAGGCCACAATTTGCCAACAGCCTGGGAACTAAAGGGCTGTATGCTCTTTTTATAGCTTCAAATTCATCGAAGAATACTATCATATTTTCTAGTATTCCTTAATGGAGCAAAAGGTATTTTAAAGTGAAAACACTGAAACAAGGATGAAATTCTATAAAAAGAAGATACGTAATAACAATCAAACATTTATGGACTAAAAAATTATTCAACATACAAGTCATAGGATTTTAAAGTTAATGGGATTTTAAAGGATAGAATATGAAATTATACTTTTATTTTTTATATATTTTTGTATAATGTATGTGTTTCAGATGAATTTTATCATAAAAATTTACCTTTTAAATTATCGTGATTTTTAGGTACATATACAGTAAACACATTAATCTTTTTACGTATAATCATTCTGAATTCTTAAAGATTAGAGAAGGATTAAATATAATATTTCTGAAGGATTAAATATAAATCTAGAAATCAAACGGACTCGCAAGTTGCGATGTACTTGTTCGAAGAAAATCAGATAATCTAAAAGGAGGAAAGCGAAATGCTGGCACATTAATCTTCCATCGCAGGCGATATTTTCCGTACAAAGGAAGTGCAAACGAAGCAACGAAAACAGAAACTTGCTAATCAGTACACACCTGACACGGAACACAGAAGAAACACAGAACATGGTCGGGAGTCAGTGGTAAATAGGCGAACCAAGCAAAGTAAGAAAAGTTTAATCGTGTTTTTTACCAAAGAGAAGGGGCGTCCTCATGACGACTTGATGAGATAACTTTGCTCGAGTTGTGAAACAATGGGCGTCACGAATACGTGACTTCATGCAGGGGTGGAAGAGAAATCCGTGCTGTCTACGCGAAGATGGTAAACGATATGAAATTAAGAGTTAAACACGCGACCCGTTTGCCATGATGTCGCTCTAGATGTACGTGCGTGATCTTCCTTCGTATTCATCACTTACGAACAAGGAGAACACACATTTTGCACGTGAAACAACGAAAAATACTTGTTGAAGCTTCTTGAAGTGAATCAGTTATACGCGGTTTGAACTTCAGAGAACTTGGAAATTTAAGATCTATTAGATTCTTTTTAATACTAGTGTAATTGAATTACAACAAGTGAATTAGTTAAATATTAAGATAAAAATTGATTATGTATAAATAATTACGCAAAAATATATTAGCTCTTTTTCTAAATGGATTCTAATGGATTTGAAGTCTCTTAAATTTTGTGAAGTTTCATGAAGTTCTTGTGAATGAAATCAGATAAAATATAATATAATCATCCAATACAGTATAGTCAAACTTGATTCAATTATTTTAACAAAATATCAGAATATTTTTAAGTACTGTATATTTTAAGAAAACTTGTTATTTTAATTAAGATTCTTATCACTAAATGAATGTTACTATACTAACAACTATTGTTTGTTATATTTTCACTTTAAAACCATGAAATATTAATTTTTGAAATATTAATTCTTTTTCGGATAAAATTAAAGTATGCTTAAAGAAATTAAACAAATACATATGTTGATATCGTAGTAGATTAATTTTTAATAATTGTTTTTACGTATGAGGCACTTAAGGGAAACTCTGGTACTTTAAAAGTAGTATAAAAAAAAGAGAGTACGATGAGAAAAATTCGATGGCGGCAAGATACGATCCGAGTGCGTAATCCGTCGTTTTCAGGACTGCGATTACGCGGATTAGCCAGAGGTCGCGCAGTGTCATGAGAGATCTAAGGGATGCGTCCGGGGCTCAGGAGGTCACATGACGTGATGTCACGTTACTCGTTGGTCGCGGACAGGTGTTCGGGTTCGCACGAGCAGAGACCAAGCGAGCAAAAGCTGTGGGGGCGTTTGCTATTGCGAATTCAGCCGCATAATGATAACGAGCGGTCGACAGAGCGACGAGAAAACGATTCGTAATGTCAGGACAAGTTTCACTGATTATTTTTGTTTTTCTAGAAAAACGTCAGGTTTAATAGAATCGATTAACAGGCATAATTTTTATTGATTGAATCTTTATGTGATTGAACACTATGAATTTCCTCGTAGTATTTTTGAGTTTCAAAATCACATCTAAGAAAGTCGAATGAACAAAGTCCGGAATTGTTAGAATTTATTTAAAAATGTAGTTTTCGAAAGCAATATACTTTTCGAATGCTCATTTACACTGATGATTGTACAAAGAATACCGGAATATCTTATGCATCGCAAAACTGTTGGATCTTCTGATCTACACGCACATAGACGGGGGGAGGTCTAATTTATCACATTTTCTGGTAGTTTCATTTTTTTTTAAATTAATTGATCTTAATTAACGAAAACATTTACACATTTTCATAAAATCAGTAGCGGAACTTTTTTTAAAAAGTATTATAAAAAATAAAAATGAATGAGATTTTTTAGCTCTCTATATGTATTTAATCTTTCAATAAAGGGTTTAAAAGATAAAGAAAATCATGCATAAGTATATATAGATTAAATATTAGAAATAATAGTGTGTTTAAAAGTGAATCTGGAAATGAATCATTTTGTTTCTTGCAGGTACACCTGGCGAACTTAGGTATTGAAGCTAAACTGTTATTCCTAAGACACCTGTACCGTGGCCCCGTGAGATCACGACCACATGGTGGTGGGCGCACCACCCTTCAACGCCAAATTAGATATTACGATAACAAATGACGTTATTTAACCCGCGGTGCGCCCCCCGAGTTAAATTTGAACAGGCAATATAATCCATGCTTGTTCATCCCCGTTTTTCGCGTACGAAAACGACATGTTATCCCGTAAATCACTGTCGCACCTCTAACCTTCTTTCGTGCAATTACGTTTGTCGCTATTAGTATTCAACTTTCGTCAAAGAAATGAACGAAACTTAATGTTGCAAACTTACACGAAAATATGATGAACTTGTTAAAATTAGAGATTTTAAATTATTTACTTAAGAATTTCATTTGATGTGGAAATTAAACATTCTTCGTGAATTTCGTTGAAAAAAATTGCCAAAGATAGCTGAATAATTTTTGAAAATATTACATACAAATATTTCTTTTTAAGAAAATAATTACTTCTTGAAGCACTAGTGGCTGTACATACATATTGTGTAATCAATTAACTGTTTATATTTTTACTTTTAATTACTTTAGTTTATATTTAACTTTTAAATATTTTGGGTTAATATTTCTTCACAAGTTCTCGCTCATATTGTAAATTGGAAAGTGTATTCAGCACACGACAGTTAACAATTTGATACTATTTGCTGATCAAATTATTGATGTTATACATATTTCCTGATTATTCTATGCCGATTATGCTTCGCAGTACAGACACGCGAAGGTCAAAGGACATGCTTGTTCTATTGCAGTAAAGCTACAGCTCTTGTGAAAAGCAATCGATTTTTTGACCATTAATTACCATTCATGTTGTACGAACGGCGGGGATTGCAACATTGATGAGGTCGAATCGAAACAATTTTGAACCCCGAGTCGGTCTCATCAATGTTGCAGCCTTCCATACGCTGTTGCTTACCTGATCGTGTAATTTACTTGATAATAATTACCAACGCATTAAACATTCGTAGGTAACATGAAAGTGTCAGCTGTCAATTGTCCCAGAGACATTAAAAACACGTAGCTTGCAACAATTCTTGTCTGCATGATACAGCAAGATAAATGCTGTGAAATAATGTTAGAAGGTAAGGAAGATTTAAAATTTTCAAAAGCACAATAGTAAAACCTAAGACTTTCAACACTGAAGACTGGAAGAAGAAATTAAATTTACCTTATTTTGCAATAATTTTTAAGATGTTTTGAAAAAATATTCAATGATGAGTAATAATATGAAGTCACATGTTATACTCGATGTTCTACCATTATATGTGAAACATAAAAGAATTGCAAATAACAAAGCAACATTTACGAAAGAATAATTAAAGAAAATATGCGTGCATCTATAATTTTGTATTCTGTTTTACATACATATGGTGAGTCGTAAGTAGCAGTGTAAGTGGAATGGATTCTACATGAAAAAATGAACAAAAAATTAAAATACTTGAGGTTGCCATAAATTAAGTCCTCTCTTACACTGCGTGCGATTGCAACAGATAGAAAACATCCTTGCAAATGAAGCAAGGACGTTTCTTGTATTTCATAATTATATTGCTCTTATAGTATCAAAAATATCTTCTTGTCTAAAGAAAACAATAATTCTTTAACATATTTATAATGTACACTGACATGAAATAATTATAGATTACATTTCGTTTAAGAGAAAATCGTCGTGCCAACGTTAATTTGAAAAACGCATCAGCGAGCCAATGACATAACCAAAGAAAAAGAGCATAAAAACGTGTTTCATAAACAATATCGTATGTCAGTACCAACTTTCAACGCGACGCCAATTCTAATCTCCATCATTCAATCATGCAAAATAGAAAAAGCCCAGCGACCTATTATAACAACAAATCTAGAGATTAGGATCGTGATACGCACGTAAGGCTAGGCGATTACTGCACGCTCATCAACCAGGGATTGGCCGGTCAGAGAAAGGCTTTCGTATTCCTTGACCACTCAAAATATCAGCCGA
This sequence comes from Melipona beecheii, assembly GCA_032399605.1. NCBI lineage: Eukaryota > Metazoa > Arthropoda > Insecta > Hymenoptera > Apidae > Melipona > Melipona beecheii. The sequence continues at coordinate 217,310 of JAUCMO010000463.1, forward strand.
GTGCTTACCCCTAACGATTCAGGGGCGGAACAATTGTTCTTTTCCGCGTTGCGCATGTACATAGAGGCGGAACCACCCCCAATGGCGACGAATCGCGGATTCTCTCAGTGGAGAGGTATGCGGTAACGAAGCACGTGACAAGAAACATCAACAGACTCGACGAGAAGTCGAGGTCGTGACGAGGAAGAAGACGCACCACGGAACAAATCGTGTCTCTTCTAAAAATTTAATGTCGTCCTTAAAAGTCTGAATAACGACTTTCGACATCTTTTAATTGTTATTAAATTTACTTTTAGTAAATATATAAAAAATTAAATTATATAAAAAAATCAGATTACTATTATATTAAAGTATTATTAAAATTTTTAAAATTTTTTTGTTAAATTTTTAGTGAATACAGGGACGATTAATTTATGAAACAAGAGGAAACTGTTAAGAGGAAAAAGATTGTGACTTTTATTTTGTAATGAATCAAGGGAGGTATCAAGATCGAAGAGTTTAACTTATGGATGATAAAGTGAGCTTTTATGGATGATAAAGAAAGAAGTTCAAATAAACATGATAAATTACGAGTTTAAAATTAATTAAAGATTAAGAATAAGGTTTTGTTCAAGTTGATAGTACACCTTGAAAAAAACATTTTTAGAGTAGAGATGATTAATATGATTCATTGATGAATTTGAAAAATGATTTAATCGTACTTGTTGCTGTACGTGATTTCATCGGTATTTATAATTTCTGAAGTATCTGTTTTAGAGGAATGAGCTCTCACGCGCATGCAAGAACGATTTGTAGCGGAAGCGCAGTGTCAGGCTATGTTTCTGCGTTGCATTTTTTGAGAAGCTACAATCTATTCACACCGAATTCAGGTATTTCTACAAATTTTTCGTTGATCGTCACTTTGTTCTTTTTTACTATCTAGTTAGAAATCTGTATGTTTTCTTTTTTCTATCGATTTTCGTCATAATTATAAAATATGATTTCCTTTTTAATAAAATCGCTTTTTTTCTGATTATAAGTACTCATCTTTATACTTTATAGGTATACAACAACATAGTAATAAAAAAATATACTTTGATATCTTTGTTATTAATATTAGATCATTCCATAAGCAAGCACCTGGATTAGCGATTGATTGATAGTGAAGTTTTCGATATTTTTTATAATTTATTGTCTTTCCTCAAATTTTTTATTCCATTTTCTAAAATTCAACACTAGAACGCCAATTGTTTCAAGCTTAACTGCTATTATTATTATCTTATGGAATCATTCAATATATGCCTCATTATATTCATTTATTATTTAAATTAGTATATATAAATTTTATCATTATTTTATATATTTCTTTTTCAGTTGTGCAGTTTGATATTTTGTTTAGTTACAGAAGAATGATAATCAATTTATGAATAAAAGAACATGCTGGTCAGTAACATGAATTTAAATAATTTCCAACCGATTTGTAAATCCTCCAATAGCCGTGATCGTCTAGTGGTTAGGACCCTACGTTGTGGCCGTAGTAACCCAGGTTCGAATCCTGGTCACGGCAATGTTTTGCCATTGGCACCACATTGTCACGGTAGAGGTGTTATTTTTTTCAATTTTTATTTATTTTTTATATTTATTCATTTGTCTAAGATTTTTTGATACTTTTATTCCTATATTAATATCATTGGAATAATCAAAGGGATAATTACAAAAGATAAAATCAGATTGGACAAATATATATTTAAAAAATATAACATAGTCATTTACTTTAAAGTTGATCGTGTACAAAAATTTGTCAAATATTGTTGAAATTTTATATCTAAAGTAACATAATTTTTTTTTCTTTCAATTCAGCTTGGTGTTGAACTTTTTAATTTTAAGTTTAATAATTGCAGAGTTTTGTTTCTTTTTTAAATGAATAATTAATAATTTGACGGACTGACAAAAAATTATTTGTTACAATTTTATTACCCCTGGTGGGACTCGAACCCACAATCCCCGGTTTAGGAGACCGATGCCTTATCCATTAGGCCACAGGGGCTGTTGATATTTCGTTTTTTTAAACTAAATACCAATGTGCTATTATGTAAAAAAATTTATACATGTTAATAAACTCATTATTTCAAGAACATTGCTTTTCAAAGTAATTAAATTAAATAAATCAGAATTCATGGATATAGTTTCATGGATAGAAACTATATTCATTGCACAGTTTGGCAACATATATTCTTTTCAAAATAAAATTGGAAGCTAGTTTGCAACATGTTCTCTTTACTATTAACGATAATGGAAATTATATCGATATAGTAAAATTGTACCAATTTTATAGATCTATGCAGATACGAGCCATACAATTCTAAAGACTACAACTTTGGAAATATCAACATTTTAGAAAGTTCAAATATATCAGATACAGCGATTGGTCGAACGCCATCGCCATTAACACCCTCGTCTTTGTCAGCAACATTTTCACTTCCGGGATCTTTACTTCAACCACCATTCATAACTACTATGCCACCTTTAATGCAGTCTATAAATGTACCTCCGGCGTTTTCAAATAGTAATGCAAGTAAGTTAATGTTTATTTCAATTATTTAACTTATAAAAATATAAATGTTTATATAAATTATGTAAAGCTATTTATTCTTATTGAAAGATGCTATTACAGCCTCGGTAGCGCAGTAGGCAGCGCGTAAGTCTCATAATCTTAAGGTCGTGAGTTCGATCCTCACCCGGGGCAGTTATTTTTTGTCTTTTTTAATTACTTTGTTTTTTAAGTGCTTTAGGTACTTTAATGTGTTATTAAAGAGAATAATTTTACATTTAGTACTGATTATGTGCACTTCACACATTATTTGATACTATCGATCAACAACTCTGACAGTGTTAGGAAATAAATTATGGCCCGTAGCGAAGTGCAAAGGGTTAAATACAGTGACCAGAGTTGAAATCAGTAATCTGATTAGATTATGATTAACGAAATCAAGCATGATTACCGATTTATTTTAGCGTTGATTAGTTGATCAGTGACTATAATAAGTATGATTATATTCAGCAATTACAAATGAAATCAATTACTGTTCAACTCTGTCAGTAACCAATGATCAATAAAATACTTAATCTGTTGATATAAAACAGGTACAATGATAAGTCGTCACTTTTTGGGTGCGAATAATATCACAAGCATGCATAGACGACCGAGAAGCGAAAAAAAACCAATTCCTGACGATCAGAAAGATGAGAAATATTATGAAAGGCGTAAACGTAATAACCAAGCTGCGAAAAAATCTCGTGACGCTCGGAAAATACGAGAAGATAACGTGAGTACAAGTTAAATTATATCTAAACTACAAAAAAAAAGAAATAATAATAATAAAATAAAATATTTGCAATGTAGATTGCATTGCGAGCAACAATGTTGGAACATGAAAATGCAATTTTAAGAGCACAAGTGATAACACTTCGAGAGGAAGCACAATGTCTAAGACACATGTTAATTAAACAACAAGCACCATCATTGCATTCCATCGATCGTTCGATTTCTTCTATGACACCAGTTACATTATCGTCCTCTCATACGACAGCAACTTTGGATTGCCAGATTTGAAGTACGTCATTAACAAAAATGAAATTTTTAACAAGTGAATAACTTTGGAAAATCATACTGGAGAACACATCGTACTCATAAAGTGATATTAAATTACTCAGTTAAATCTGTTATATTTAATCTAAGAATTTTTAAATTTTATTAATGTCTTTCATGTTATTTATGTTTAGAAATAAAAAACACATAAAAAATATTTACTCCTCGTCAACTAAATTAAATGTAGAACTAATAGAAGCATTGAAAGAAATTTTGAGATTCAAACATAGAGATTAAGACAACGTAAAATCTTGACACTACTTTCAAATTAAAAAAGATGATGTAAAATGGTTTTATCGTTTCTTTAGATTGAATAGGAATATTAATATAAATAACAATACATGTATCATTTTATAATTGTTGAAAAATAAAACTCTATTACAAACAAAATGGATTTAAAATAACATTCTAGTTATATCGTATAGATAAATATTTTACTAAGTAGGCAATTTATATATTATATAACTAATATAAATATAAAAATTTTAGCTGTGATAGAATATTTAATTCCAATAATCGTTCAACGCTGACACACAAGGAACTGAAATGAAAAATTGGTATTACAAGTAACTGAATATTCAAGCGAAATTTGAATATGTTTTTAACAAGTGTAATGAAAAATTTCAGTATACAATTTTTATTGCGCAAATTATTTTATCATTCATTAATTTTTATAGAGATGATCAAGAGAATAAACTAAAGCAAAACTATTATATTATCATGTCTATGTACATTGAAATAAAGTTTATAAAAAATTCATTAAATCCACATGTAATATAATAATAATCTTATAATATTCAGAAACTGTTTGCGATGTATTATGTAACAAAAAGTATCTGTATATTACTAGTTTAGTTTCATGGTAATAATAGTTGGTAATAATTTTGTAATTTAGCAATGCATATACTGAAGTAAACACTGTATCAGTTTAACAGTGTTACATGTTCACTGCGGAATTTAGCTTGATTGCGCGTGGAATATTAAGATGCGCTGTTTCTAATAATAATTAATACTTAATATTTAATTAATACTATTCATTTTAATTCTTTAAATGAACAAAGCACAGAAACAATTTTAATGTAAACAATAGACAAATTTCAAGCGCAACGACTGGTCTTTGCTATTTGTTATTTATATCTTCGATTTGAAATTAACAAAATAATTAATTTAATTTAATTTAATATTAAATTTGAAAGATCATTAACGATTAATATTAATTAATATTACTTTAATTTATAAATTAATGACTGATATTAATTGATGTCTAATATATTTCAAAACGATATATTTTGTATCATCACAATGTTGTTACTTACAACTCATATAAAACAGCGAGCGATTAAAATGATTATCGATAATAAAAATAATAATCGACTTCATTAATAAATTCGTTATCAGAATCTTTTTGTTTATTGCCTCGATTATGCTAATGCTCAATTTGTATTTATCGCGCCAAGTATTTCTTGATACTTCATGAACTTAACACTACGAGGTGTTGTTACAAGGCTGCACAATAGTTCACGATTACAGCAAATAGACGTTTTTACATGAAAAAAGACAGATGCTTTAATCATTGACTTAATTATTGATTGTAGCTTTGTTATGTAAGTTGTATTAATTTTTTTAATGACACGTATTTCACGAAGTAATCATTTCTTTTATTATATTATATACATTTCTACGTCTCGATCACCTTCACTTTCAGTGAAAGATACTAAACTATCACCATATTAGATAATTGCAATTGCACCGCCATTAATAACAATACGAACAATATAATTGTTACTGAATTTCCTCTCATTCTCAATTAGTGACAATTTTGGCAAAAGCAGAATATATATTATTTTTAACGATTACGTTTGATGCATCAAATGGCGAAATTTTTGTTGGCTAACCTGTTTACTATATATATAAACTTACTAGCAGTGTTTTGTTCTGTCCAGACACGTTCCAGACGAGGATGAGATGTTGAAATAACCAATTTTTTCATTGTTTATGCCGCGGGGATTTCGCGGTTTTCTTCCTACTTTTTTTCGTGTCGTAGTTGTAGACGACGATTAGTTTTGTAAGTTTGAACGAATGAGATATGTTAGTTCACTGAATCTGTTAATTGTTGTTGAACTGTCAACACCAGAAAAATGCCAAATGGAACTTTTGTGACTGTACTCATCGGGGTCACCGTAGCTACGGTTCTCTATTTTATATTTGGAACTAATAAGCAGAGAACTCAGCAACAATACTATCAGTACTCTGCAGAGCGCTACTCAGAGTAAGTGTTTCAAGAGTCAAATGTAAATACGTAATAAATGTTTTGTACGAAAATATAACAAACAACTGCTCTTTTTTGCCAATGATAACAGACCAGACAGCACGTCTAAAGAATGTTCAATATGTTTAGTCCCATTGAAACGTAAAGATCGATATATCTTACCTTGTGAACATGAGTTTCACAAGGTGTGCATTGAAGAGTGGAAAAATCAATCTCCTGGGGTAAGTGATACAAGCAAAACAGTATTACAGTAACCTCACAATTATAGATTTAATAGGTTTTTTAAATTTTATCAAAACGCAATTCAATGAATTTAAATCACACTTGATATCGTCTTACAGCATCGAGCGTTGTGTCCACTGTGCAGATCACCATTTACATAATTTGTAATGTACTTTCAAACGAATATACAAATTTAATTTAGCTCTTGATTTTAAAACTTGCGCATATGAGCATTCTGTTAAACACATCTTCTCTTTTGTGAGTAATATAGAACAGTGTTTATAAAATCATGTCATAAATAGAAATGTAAGGAGATTTTTACAGAAAGTCTATATTTCCTTCAAAATGCAAAATTTATAACTTTGTGAAAAGATATATTATTATTATCATTGTTTTCATCATATGAGAAATTATAAATAATCAAACTTTAAAGCTCTTTTTATATGTAGCAATTAATATTTTAAATGATGATACATTGATTAACTTTGATATAGCATCAGTATATGTGAAATGAAGTGTTTAATAATTTAATAGTAGCTACATTTGATATTTTTAATTTTAAAAGTGTGCAAATATCGAAAAGAGTACAAATTTAGATTGGGTCTAGAATTCTTGGTATTGGGTTGAAATTTTGAACGCTTATATAAATTATATATATAATATTATAAATATTAAATATATAATTATATAAATATGTTTGACCATGTATGAATACTCATATATTACAATTTGAGAATATACGAATACTCATATATTTTACAATTTTTTATATTACAATTTTCAGAATTTTAATCCAATTTTACTTAACCTGGTCAAATACTAGACTTGAACTAAGACTCAGGCACACCATTTTTAATATTATATGTGCAGCTACTCTATTTTGTAATTTATCACTCTCTATACTACTACAAACATACAGTTTATTTACTTTAATTAATTAAAATTGTTATGTTCAACGTTTTAATTGATGAAAACAATTAGAAGTGAAGTGTTTCAGTTCCTATATTTTTTTTTGTCATAAATTATAAGTTTAAAAAATAATGATATATGTATTACCAATGGATTCTTTTATCATATTGTGAATTTTCTTAATAATATATAATATAAAATTTTGTTTTACTCTTATAAATTTGATATCAAAATGTATTATTTCCCTATATTCAACCAAAGCAATAAACATTTTGAAATAAAAAGCTTCTAAATCATGATTATATTTAATAAATCAATAACTTTCATATTGTTTAATCAACTTAATATATAGATCAAATTATGTAACAAATTTTATAGAATGCGATATTGTTGTTAACTTATATAAAACTTACGAATAATTGTTTATAAAGCACGTTGTGAAAAATATGAAGTGTAAAATACCATTTCTGTGTGTGAGAAATGAATAAAGTAAATCTAATTTTTAAATAAATAAATATTATAAAACATTGATTCTCATCTGCCTTATTCTTTCATTAATATATAAACATTAATAGTTTTATTATTTTTGTGTGTATAATGATCGTCCTTGATAGTGTACGTTTTATGGAAATGAAAGTAACAGCATGATAACTTTAATGAAGCGTTACAGCAATTTTGCAACATTCTTGAAACGTTTCATTATTTCAACATTATTTCGAAAAAAAAAAGTAAAATTTAAGAATTACTGAAAATGTGAAAGAAATTAGTTATGAAAACATTCGAGATATTATATACTCGAATGACATCGGAAATGTAGCATTTACAAGTGTAATTCTTATGATTATACTGCACGCAGAGCGCTTTTCTTTTCACTAATCATAAATGGCTTCTGTAGTTTTCAGTTCGCTCGATTTGTATCCCTTTCACAATTGCGCACGTAATTTATGATTACTTTTTATTCTTTTTATTTTCATTTCAATAGTTCTTTTAAACTATTCTCAGTAACGAATCTTTCACTAGGGAATTATATTTACTCTTGCAATAAAATCGAACGACAGTTCGACAGTTGTCGCATACGAATTAATTAAGGTTAATTAAGAATTACTTTCACAACAAAATTATGCGAGAAAAAAAGTCTTCAAATAGTATTTTGTAATATAACGATGTAGCGAATTGTTTTTTATATGGTAGATAATTTTGTTCCTGAACCAATTTACGTATATATATCTATAATTGAATTTCATATATTTTATATTTTTATAATATTGAATAGTTCACGAATCACTGACACTCGAACTAATTATGTACCTAATTATTAGTGATAGCGATAAATAAACGTAGCGGCCAAACAAATCTAGCTGCGCTACATAAAAAGCAAATTTCTTCGTATCCGTGCGTGTATGCACATGCGCGCGAGTGTGTTTAAAATGAAAAGTGCGTAATTTATACTTTCAACTCGATAAAAGGGTTAACTCGTTACGTTTACAGTTTCCCTCCGCATCCTCGTAACAGCGTGCACAATGGCTGTGAGTGACGGTATTTGTCCAGTGAGTGGTATGGGAAACGTAGAGAACCGGTCAGTTACCTGAGAAACACTCTAACTAGTAGCAGGACGATCGGCGTTGTCGATCATTAACCTCTTCAGTGACACGGTATATGTATCTAGTAGGTCCACAACGACAGCAACACGTGGGGATATAAAGGTGGCGGGAAACGGCGTATCGACGATGACCAACACTTAAAAAATTTCGAGTTTCGCGGCTTTTCCAGCACTCGATTATCAAAATGTGTGAACAAGTCAAATACGATGCAGTATCTGCTGTTGATGATTTTGTGTGTCATTCATATGATCGTGACTTTGGAAACCACCGACGAAGAACGAGGTAAGAAACATTACGTTCAAGCAATCGTTATTTCTTATTATCTATTTATACTTGATTTATTATCGCAATAATTCGCGATTTATAGTTTCATTCCTTTGAATTTCTTTAAAATAATATATTGAAAGATACATATTCATGACGAATTGTCATAAATTTTTAATCACTGACTTTTGAAAAATTTAAAGGGATGATCGATATATAATCCTCTGATACTAACGAATTGAATTGTTTAAATTTATATTTGTTTATCGTAATTCCGAGTTCGAAAAATAGTAAAAAAAAGTAACTCAATACCAAGTGTAAACGCGATAAATAAATTTTATCTTCTTGCATCTTCTTTGTGCTTTTCGTAATTGTGTCTCGAAGAAGTGTTGCGTGAATAAATTACAAGACCACTATAATTTAACGGTGCATAAAGTGAACTGATTTAAACACCCTTTAAATCACGATGATCGTCGTTCGAAGGGGAACTTTTTAACAATTTTCCACGTTTCGATCATTCGTGTTGCAATTTCAGTATCTAAATTATGTAATTATGTAATTGGCAATTATGTAATTATGGCGAACATATGTATTTGATTACTGTACGAATGACTGTCGAGGGAATGTTTACTGTAAAGGCGACGACAAGTTCGTAAAAGTAGCACCAAAGCGTGGTGAATCAGGACACAGTCTCCGTGGTAACTAGTCAGAGCCTTGGTTATTGGATTAACGGTGAAATTGTCTCGTTTGACGACCACGCGAATTATCGCGACGTAGTTAGTACAAACGTGTTAACGCATGTCACAATGCCCGTGCTCCTTTGAAATTAACCGATTTATTTTCTGAGGGCCGAAGCTTACTACGAAGAGGGACTACGAATTGTTGGCTCAGGTTGAAAATCGATCGTCCCATTTCTCTGGACCGGTTTCACGATTGTCAAGCAGGCCGAAACGGGTTTTCATTAATCTTCGATTTCGCCTGTTATTACATGCAGGCTATAATTAAACGAATTCCATCTCGATACTTAGCGCTTCCGTGTGTTGCTCTTCCTTTTCTAAGAAAATTCATTTCCATGATGAAATTCACTCTCTTCATCGCGAACATGTTACTCCGTGTTAAGGACTCGAAAATATTTGTAATCGATGACGATCTTGCGTTACCCAAGGATCATGAACGTTTTATGATCTAATCTAAAGAAAGATCCAATCACGAATGATTCTACTCTCTTTGTAGTACATCAGCACGGGCACAGGTATCAGGAAGAAATATAAATTATTGGTGTATACACGTCACGGTAAATTATCCTGGAATGTCGTAACAAGATTATGCATGATTTTTAATAATTAGATGAAGCCAGTTCTAAACACAGTAGAAGCTGAATAAAAATATTATTAAACAAAATTAAATGGCTTCGAGCAGTGCATTTTACTAATATTAGTAAACAGCTGTAAATCTGAAATCTTTGAAATAACATTACCTCCACTGGCAAAATACATATATGCGTGTACTATAAGATGTAATCCATTTAAAATCTATGAACCGTAAGAATCTTAGACGTATAATAATAACAATAACAATAATAATAACAACAACAACAACAACAATAATAATAATAATAATAAAATAATTTTCATTTATTAAGTTCTAGGTTTGATTCGATTGTATATAGAAAAAATCTTTTATATTTATCATGATATAATATCCTCTCGTTAGAGAGGATTGTTGTCCTAAATAAATAGTAATTAAATTATCTCGGACTAATCTAAGCAACGAAGGTAATTATCTCGGCAATAATGTGTGTGCCTAAGTGCCGCGTTCAAGTAAAAAAATAAGAAATTATTCCCGTTCGTGGTGCTCGTTCTTTAATTGCGGAAGCATAATGAGAAACATGCCGTAATACCAAACATGGTGATGCTATATGGGTTCATGATAATTATGGTTTCGATGCCAGGGCACCGATAAATTGACACGTGGACGCCAAACGGTGAAAGCTTTTCCTGCCAGTAATGACAAAATGAAAATCCTTTCGGGGTATTCGTTACTCTTCAAGCTTAATAAATATTTCTTTCCTTCTCGGGGGAAACGAACGATTCGAAGAAAATCCATCGCGATAAAATTTTACGTTTTTCGAAGGAGGAAAATGTAATGGAAAGAAAAAAGAAATTGATTAAAAAATTGATTCATAAAAATTTGCGAATTATTACAACTCGTATCGTAACGAGGTTTTGAGTTCCTCGGCGAGTTATATGCCACATTAGATGATGGTAACTGTTTGATGAAAGTTCAAGTGTGGGAGTGCATGAAAATAAAGATGTATACATTCGCAATCCTGCTCACTTGAAATGAAATGAAAGCAGAATCCCCGTAGGCTTTTCATTTTTTCTACCTAAATATATGTAGCACTGAACTATCAGCTCGAAAAAATTGGCTTTCTAATAAACATATTATGTTATCATCGGTAACATTATTAACATGAATAATTCGATACGTCATCGATACGATACTATGTACATTCGTTCGCGTTTCTCTTCTATTGACTTACACGTTTAAATAGTTTTGTAGAGACGGTAATTTATCTTTTACTTTCAAATAGTATAGATACACATCTTCAATTTTCTATAGGTATCGTTCGACATCATTTATTGCGCCGGGTCTATAATTTTCCGCAATAGGACTATTGTCATTACGAATTTAGAATAATCATTTAATTCCATTTCTTATAATTTTAATTAAATTGCAGTATTAACATCAGATTGACAAGTGTTCGATATTTTATAAATATTTTATAAGTATTCAAGAAAATATATTTCATTTATGTATTTCTGAAACTTAATATTAATCTAAACATACTTGATATCAATGAAATTATCAACAAGATTTTGCAATTAATTTTATTTAGCTTTATAAAATATATTTCTTCATCTTCATTACAATCTGACGTTATTTTTTTTTCTTTTTTATTTTTTACTAAATTAAATTGTAGTAAAAGGATTAGTGCAAGACTGGGCGCCTTTGGTATGGCTTGCACCTGGTGAACTCTTTTTACCTCTTGGGGTACCTGAGTTCCTCGACAACATGCAATTCGACGACGACAATCTTCGCACCAAAATCGACGTAGGTAAATGACAAATGACAAGAAACCCTTACGATTATGTTCCAAGCATCCACAAGTTGCACAATCGATTTCGATGAATTTATACAAAATTTATGGAAGCCAAGTTTATATGTAGATTTTATATTGGCAGAAGTACTGTTAAGGAATCGATCGTCGTTTCTATATGGCCGGAAACCAGCGGGAACGGTGCCGGTTTATGCTGTAATAAAGAATTGCGTTGCTCCGGACGTTTCTGCGCATATGATAAATTTAAAGACCGTCAGGGACGAAAGAAAGTTGCGAAGAAAGGGGGACGAGACGTTGATAGCATCGAGGAACGTGCAAATCGACGATTTCGGGTCGTCCATGATTCTCACCAACGATCTCCCAGGACAAACTTGGAAGGGCGATACTAAACAGAATCTAGAGGTAAACGAAATTTTATGAAAAATATACAATAAGAAAGATATAGTGGGGAGAGAAACAGAGATGTTAAAAGAAAAATATTAAAAAAGAATAATTTAAATAGTAACTATTAAAATAAAGATTAAGGAATCTTAAAATATTTTGAGAATAATGTGTACGATTCTTGGAAATTATTCTGTCGATTGATTCATTCAACGGTTATTTATGGAATTGTTTGTAGAAGCATGGCGATTTTGAGAAAAAGAAAAAAAAAGAAAATAAGTCTTGGATGCTGCACTTTCACGTTACCTATTGGATGTTCTATCCGTTCAGCGAGGGAAAGGCAGTCTGTGTTCTGGATCTCGGATTTTTTGGTAGCTGGCCAATACCCACGGTGGGTGGGATGTGTTTTGGAATACTCAAGGAATATGGCAATCACGTGGGCGATTGGGAACACATGAGTCTTTACTTCAAGGTACATGAACTGATGTTTGCTCGATAAATGACACTAATCTATATATCCTATGCTACTGTTTCTTTTGTTAATTTATTTATGAATAAATTATTATTCATTTGTATTGACAAAGACGTTCTGTGGAAATCTCAGTAATTAGAGTATTTTAGAGATTTTGTATATTTTCATATAAAATTATTTTTCTTTTAAATTCAGGATGCAAATTACCCATCAGCCATGTACGTGTCCGCTCACGATGCGGGCGCGTTTTACCGATACGATCTGCGAAGAGGAACTTTTGTTTACGAGAGCCAAGAAACGCGAAAAGGCATCTTCCAGAAACCTATATTTCCCGAAAGAGTTTTTACTGCTGGCGGATCTCATCCGATATTATTCAGTGCGCGAGGATCTCACGGACTCTGGACAGCGCCAGGGAAACACAAATTTGTCAGATTACCCCGTCTCTATGACGAGAGCGGCTTTGGTACCGCTTGGCCTACGTGGAAGAAGATGGAATTACTTCTAAAAGAGGATAATAGCATTTTACCCAGTTGGATGACTTTTAGAGGCAAGTGGGGTAATCCTAGAAGTAATTGTCATCCTCTGGCCAAACTTGGTTTCAACATTTGTGAATTTGTTGATGGACCAACTGGTATTCCCATGAAACAGTCAAGCTTCCGATGTTAGCTATATTTCTGAGAATTTTTCAACATGCTATTTTGAGAAATCATCAGCAATAACAAGTATTAAAAACATGCATAACAATAAAATATTATATGTTATGCATGTTAAGCGGATGCGAACATAAAAAGTTGAAGACTGTAATAATTAGAAAGCAAATATTTATGATTAGTGAAATATGTACTGGCACATGACACGGCGTACAAAAATGATAGTTTATTCAAAATGAATTTATTACTGAAATATGAATTTGTACATGTAATTTGTACGAGTTCTTGCTAAATGGTAAAGTTTGCTTTTTGATTTAAATTAATTCTGAATAAACTAACTTCAATCTCCGAGTAAGGGTACAAATAGCAGGGTTTAACACGGAATGAATGTTAATAAAAAAAAAGATACTTCCATTCAAATCGTCTATTTTAATAATTCGTATCAACTTAGCAAGGAATTAGAAAACAGCATCGTCATTCATCACGAACAGCTTTTGATTAGTGATATATCCTTATCGGTTAAAATCTATGCTCCATGTAAAACGATAATAAAATACAATTTTGTTATTACAGATAGATCGTCGATAGATATTAAAAGATGTAATAGAGTTTTATATATATGTAGGCATTGTGTGATACGTATTTGTTTGAGAAGGAACAATAGGCAAATGCGGTACTTAGCGATAACTTGTAATTATACATATCTCGATGTGATCCTCTAAAGAAAGACCGATTAAAGGAACACTTCATTTTTTTTTTCTTTTTGTGTCGAAATTATCGTTATAATAATCCTTGACGCAGAAAGGGAAAAAAGTCTTGCGGTTGCGATTATAACAAATTCGAAGAGAAGTTCTTTCATTTTCGTTGCATATTTCGAAAGTTACATCGTGCAGCTTAAAATATACTGTGTGGTTAAATTGATCTCGATAGATAAGACATTTTTTATGCTATACTTGAGATTGAACACAGTGTGCATGTGATTTCTTTAAAATTGAAACAACGATCATTAATAATTAACCGCAATGACTAAATTCATTGCAACGTGATCCAGCAATGCGATTTGCACGATTAAAGTTCGAAATAAAGAACGTTCTCGTCATCAATTTTATCCCCTTACGTTACATCTTCGAATAGATACATACGCTCCTTGGTGTGTCCCAATCTCAGAATATTCTTCAGAGACTCTGTTGGTTTTGCATGCTCAAAGATGCCCTCAATTTCGTACCCAGCACCTGTGAAAAAAACACTCGACTCTTAGATATTCGAGTAATAATGTTTTACTATCAATGAGATCTACTCGGAGACCTCATCTTCGTTTGATTGTTCCACGGCGATACTGCGTATCCCATTCCTCAGCAATGGTCTGCCCTTATCTTTCCCCAAGATGCGTGTATTCAACTGGATTTTCAATGATGTTCCATTCTTGCAGCACATTATTTGCACCTCTTCCTTCAAGATCTTCTCTTTATATGCTAGCAGTTCTATCTTTAACCTGTTGTGAAAAAAACAGCTTATCAAAATTAGAGAATTTACAAAAAAAAGTGTGTATACAAAAAATAAAATTTTAAATATGTTCATGCAAAAATTTACTTTAGGCCTTCTTTTTCATGTATCATGTCTATAACATGGCAATTGGGATTATGAAGTCCCGTGACCACTGCTGGTGCGGAACTTCTTCGCTCTCTGTGCGTACACAAGTTCCAAGGAATTGAGAATTCCACGTGATATCTAAAACATGATACATTTAATAAGTAAATTATTCATTAATTTAAATGCGCAAAACTAAAATCTAACCTGTGATAAAGTTGTAAAAATCCGAGATGAACATCTATCTGTCCATGTCGTTGCGGTTGTACCATAATATTGTTGTCTTTTCCGAGGCTACTTCCCCCACTAAAGTGCACATGATGCTCTAAAGTTTTAAGAAACAAAGAAAAAATATCATATACACATTTTTCATACATTTTATATAAACTGTAAGTAAACTCCTACGAATTAGCTACCGAGACAATTCTCTTTGTTATCTTAATACAATTAATACTTATTTAATTTGTAGTAAGGTAAAGTATATATAATATAATATTAATAACAGATATTATATATTAACATTAATGTACGTGATAATTAAAAAAAAAATATTTATAATATTTAGAAACTCTGTTATTTTTATATTATATGTTCTTAGTATATCTTTCGTGATTGCAAGATCTTGATACTTTTTTTGAACAAAATTCAGTTATTCAATTCGATTATCAATATTATTAATTTTGTTATCTTTAATTTAGTTTATTGATTTTGTTTTTTGTTTATTTTGTAACTTTTGACGTCTTATTTAATTTTGTCTAATGATACTCGGATAGAACAGAAATATGTGTGTTATTACGAAATTAGTGTAACAATGTAATTAAGCAATTAGATAAATATCAAAGTACATAACATAAATAGAAGAAATGTGTTAGTCAAAATTGTATCTTCCCGAACAAACTATTCGTTTCAAATTTTCTTACATATTTTTTTTGCAAATATATAGTTTAGTAGAGCAAACTTTACATTTTTTTATTTACATTTTATCGAAATTTAAACTATTAAGATAAAATTTTAACCCGTACAAATTTATCTTTAATTTCATTAATTTAATTTTCGCAATTTTATTAGCAAGCGCAATCGATAATTTTTCTACTGTTAATAACAAAACATTTAATTACATTTGTTTCACTGTATCGAATTCTGAAATAAAACAATGGAAAAATGTATCGAGATGATTTTGTACAATGATAGTTTTTAAGTAAACTAATATGATATAAATTTACATATTACGGACTTTTATAATTTAACATTGATGCCAATGTCCACTATTATTAATTTACAACAAAAATTTTGAAGTGTTTAAAAGAAATGGAAATAAGTATTATTATTAGAGGAACAGTATACAGAAGATTAAATATGATTCCTACATGAAACGTATGTAAGAAACAATGGAAGTTGTGTTAATAACATATAATTTCGAAGTACATATGGGAAAATATAAGGTTGTGAATAATCCTATTTTGGTATCTCAATTTCAAGGAATTAATGGCACCAACAGTATGTAGAAGACAGTATTACATGTAATTTTTTTAACACCAAAATTATATCTGTAGATAAGACTGTATGAATGAATACATATAATTATTAATTTGTGTGTGCGCGCGCGCGCGCGCGTGTGTGTGTGTGTACACGTAAATTAATAATTATGTGTATTCATTCATATATATACATATAATTTACAATATCATTTATGATTGGATGGAGAAATGTCACAAGATGTAATATTTATTTCCTATTCAACACCATACTACATACTATATTCATGACTTCATAAATTGTTACATCAATTTTTCAATTGAAGTGTTAAAAGTTGGTAATTTGTTAGATATCAGCTGTTGACCATGGTATAATAGATTCATGTAGAATTATATAATAAAAAGAATCGTTATAACCTTGACAGGTATATAAACACGAGTAAACTAAAAAGGAAAGACATTAAAGCGCTACGAGTATATAATTATGGCATAAAGTTTTATCAATAACAAGACGCATCGTACTTTCGAAATGGCGCGCTTTCAAATGACCCAATTACGAACGTGTCCTAACCTCATACATTAATTACTGACCGGCTTTGAACAAATTACTAAGGCACAAAATTTTCTATAAAAATGTTCAGTAATTCGTTCGTTTGAAAGATCAGTTAATGACTAACATTCTATCAGGTTTCGACGATATACGTTCCTACTGTGAAATATAAAAGAATGAATCTTAATCGTAATAAAAATAACTGTACAAAGGAAAATATGGCCACGTATCGAAGTAGTAATTTTTTTTACCTTTATCTCCCATATTTTATAAGGCAATGTGGCAGTTGTACTTTCATACTACACACGACTAATTTAATATTCCGTAACGCAACGACTAAGCTACTCTTTGATGTATTGGTGCGTGTATGAGCACAGGCGTTCTAACGCATCGAATAGTTGAAAGCTTCCATACCGGTGGCAGCACCGTTCCTCTGTCGTTCAAGCATCCCATTTTTCACATTTTTTACAATCTATTTTCTAAATAATTTTAAATAGCAGAAAATTTTGAAAAAAATTTCATACATATATATTATGTATATATTATTATTGAATTAAAATAATTTTTTATCATGATATTTAAATAAAATAATTAATTTTTTATATCACATAATTATTAGCATTTATATTTTGATGCATTTAATGCAGAAAGAGAAATAACATCTTGCTTCACAAAATAGCATTTTATGTCCCTAATTTCCTAGAATAATCATCAGTTTGTAATTTTCTAAACTAAGATTTTTCATTTCTTACAACATAATTATTTTTTGAATTATTAAAATAAATGTAATCTAGTTCATTCTAGTTCACTCTAAATTTTATTTCACTCTAGATGACTCAGAAAATCATATAATAAATAGAATTTTTTTTTATGCATATTCATATAATTGCAATTTGATAATTTCATCTTATTGGTTGTTGATTATTCATTATTTTTTTGATATTTATACATCTATACAACAAACGTGAAGCCAGCTAGATCATGCTACCAAGAATTTACAAATAGTATTTCCTTTTCAATAGTCAAGAAATTTTAACTACGGTAAAACTATACATGTATAACTATATATGTATGTTATTATCATATGTAATTGCCACATTGTAGTTCAATATCATGGCGAAAATGATAAAAGTAATTGCTGTCTTTTCCAATTGGAGAGAACGAATTCGTTCACGTTATATCATTACATTTATCACTTTTTCTGTGCAATAGCTGACCTTCCAGGAATCATCTTGAACTTGTCTTATCGTTCCTTCGTTTGCAATATGAGTGCATAAAAATAATGTATTATTATTCTAAAATAAAGAAAATAAAAAAAAAATTATTTTAATCTCATAAATTTAATAAATTTAATACTACGTAACAACGAAATACACGTCATATTCAATTACACGTCAGTGTATTAACATAAATCAATTTAAAATATTCTCTCTAATATTGATTAGATTAGATTCTCGAATTTTGTTTCAAATTATAAAATCATGTATATTTATATTTGCGACAGATTATGATAGATTACAAAAATTAATATAGCTCTTATATTTTTATCATTGTTCTATTTAAATATTTTTAATCGAGTTTTTATAATTTAAATGTTGCATTACACGAGAAAAATTAATCAAGGAATGTAATAGTCATACATGATTAATTAAGATATATTGTTCAAATCCACTAGCAAATCCTTCTATATAGGTATAGCATTACAAAATTAATTGTACGATGCATAAAGAATAAAAATTTTCTGAGAGACTGATTTGTTACTCTAGTGTAGAAATTCAGTAAGATGTGATATAAAATTAATATACGAAATTTCTTGATCGTGATCATTAATTATTTGTTTTTTCTAGTTTGCAAATAGAAATTTTTTTTCGAATTGATTGATTAATAATATTATATTTTCTGCTAAATCATCTTTTTTTTTGGAGTGAAAAATAAATTTTTTACGACTTATTATTCCTTGATTCTCATATTAGCTACTGATATTTTTAATATTTCTTGCTAATGCATAGATACATATAAATAGATGCAATATATACATATAAATATATATGTGAGAAATATTTCTAAGAAAGTATAAACTTATAATACAAAGCTAATAATATACTTATTAATCTGACACGTTCCATCGGACTCAAATTTTAATAAAATTTCAAATAGGAATTTCTATATCGAACATTAGCATTTATAAATTTTTAAAAAGAGATCTACCGATTTGTCTTTGTTTCTAAGAAACCGATAATTGCTCGACCTATAAATCATTTTTATATATAAATTTTCACAAGGTCGAGTAAAAAAAAAGAACAGATAATTATTTAAATGAATCTCAGTTTCGTTCACGTATTTTTTGTACTTAAATAGTATAAAAATGGAATAAATTACTTAAATATACTGTATTGTTATGTAATCAAGTTAGATAATAGTTTAATAATTGACCAGAGACCCTTCCATTTAAAAAATACAATACTGTTTATCGGGTCCCAATGGAGAGAGGAATTGTGGGATGTTTCATCGTTAATGATTGTATATATAAAACTATAAAAACTCGTGGAACATTCAATATGCATTCAGTTCTTATTGAACATTCATACAGATCTTGCTTGATCTCGAGCTTCTCTACAATTTCAAAAAAAAAAAACATGAAGACCCTCGCTGTAATCTTCACCTTTTGCCTCGTCGGTGTTTTGGTAAATTTTGAATATGTTACAAAATAATAATAACGGAAATCTCAATATTTTTAATTGAATTGAACGATAATGTTGGAGCTTGTTAGTGTATGATTAAAATATAAAGAAGAATTTATTGATTGTGAATAAAATTAAGACTATTTTTAATGTTTAATGAATTATCACAATTCAAATTTAGAACTTTTTCTTTTTGAATCTTTTGAAACAACTAACAAGTATCATATCGAAAAAAAGTTATTTATACTTGTACTTCGATTATTTAAACTGTTAGTAATATTTTGCTAACTATTTACTTGTATTTTAATATTTTTTAATTTAATGTCTTCAGGCGCTCACGGAAGAACAAAAGACCAAACTGTCAGCGCATAAGACAGCTTGTATCGCAGAAACTGGTGTCGACCAACGTAAGTCACAAACAATAAAATAAATTGAAAACAATCAAATCTTATCAATATTATTCGGTCTTCAGAGTTGATAGAAGATGCGAAGAAAGGCATTGTTGCTGACAACGATAAATTGTCTTGTTTCGCCTTCTGTATGTTGAAGAAGATTGGAGCTGTAAGTAACGAAATTATTTAAAATCATACGAAAACTTAATTTTTTATATTAATTAATTATAAATAAGTTAATTTTGGAACTTTATAAATTTCTAACACCTACCAGCATAGATTGATTTCAGGAAACGTTTACCTTAATTAGATGTCGTTTATTTTTCTCTTAAATAATACATGTAGAAGAGAATAAGAAACAATTATTTTTATTTCTGCGACAGATGACCGACGATGGAACCATCAACGTAGAACTTGTCAGACAAAAATTGTCAGATAGCGGAATTCCTGTGGAAAAGATTGATAACATACTCAACAAATGTACAGATATGGGTAAGTAAAAGATTGTTGCTAAAAAATTTACTTTAAATATGAAATAAAATTTTTAATAAATTGTTTATCACCGAAAAAAATGAAAAAAAAATAAAATTTCTTATCATTGAAACGATTTCTGACATTAATTACGTTGACGCATATTGTCACTAGAATAAAAAAATAAATTATTAATAATAAGTAAAAAAATTTGATTTTTTATTTTAAATATAGAATGAAATTTTTAGTTAGATTATTTACCATTTAAGGCGGATGATAATGATTCTTATTTGATATCATTATAGCTGGTCCCACCCCGTGCAAGAAGGCTGATAACATAATAAAGTATTTGGCGAACAATGGCCTCAACATACTTAATTGACAAAAATCATGCAAAGGAAATGATTTAATTTGTGATTTAATGTATTTTGTATTTTTTTAAATTAATAAACTAATATTTCATCAAATCTTTGTTCATATTTATTCAAAGAAGAAATTGTTCCTTCATTCTATTCTCATGTCTCTAGACATGTTCAGTATAAAAAATGAAATAATCTCCTTGTAACGATTTAAAGGCGAGTGATTAACTTAAATATCGATAATTTAAATTTGAATTTCGATCGATAACTTAAATATCGATAATTTAAATTTGAATTTCGATCGATAACTTAAATATCGATAATTTAAATTTGAATTTTGATCGATAACTTAAATATCGATAATTTCCCTGTTAATATTAAATTACAGAGGGTGCAGGGAATGATCTACTTGTAGTGGCTAAAATGAATGGATTTAGGAAAGAGGATGAGTTAGAGTTATAAAGTTTCGTCCCAAAGTCGCTGCTAGATGTATTAGTGGTGTAGCGACTACTGTCGATAACACGGCAAAAACAATGCTACCTACTTTAGTACAACCTCCGCGCCGGCAGGCGCTTTCGCTAGGCCACGAATCATAAAGTATACTAATTATGATAGCTAAGTGTATAAATACAGCGCCAACCACGCGAGAGCCACTTGTCACGCCGGGGATTTCTTCAGCGCAAAAATAAAAATGTCGTTGAGTGCACCTTCTATATGTCCCGGTATCGAAGACTGTTCTTCCAGCTCTACGACCGTTTGCGCGCGTGATTTAAATGGTGCTTTAAATGATTTAGAAATGAAATGTCTTTAATTTGAATGTCTTTATATTAAAATGTCTTTATGATTTACAGCTTTTATAACGTCGAATATCTTTTGTTCTTTATCGGCTGGTTTATTATTTAGAATTCCTTCGGGGTAATATAGAATTTATCTGATTATGACTGGTTTGGCCGGAAGTCGTGGAGATAATTAGCCTGTTCATACACTTATTCCTTTTCACCTGTTACCTGTTACTTATCGCTTATTATCAGTCGTTAATCGAGAGTTGTTCAAGCCAGTCGTTAATCCGAATAACCGTTAGCCACGTGGCCGATCAGGATAGCGAACCCATATCCGAAATCCGTTATCATCGATTATATAGAACACGCGAAATATTTGTAGGCAATTGTAATCGTGTAGAATAAATTATTACCAACAAAATTACCTACAGTGGTGCTGATGGTGGTGACCCCTACCTCAGACGCTCGGTTTATTAGAAACCTCTAAGGTTGGGTATGGCACTCTTCTAGAAGTGGCTCCGCACAATGCACGCTTGAAGATCGCATTCGATCCGTAAGTAAGCGGCATCCACTTGTGGTTGGTGATATTCGTATCTTTGAAACTGATATACTAAGGAAAAACTGGATGTGCTAGCCGCTACATACTTGTCTTTTAAAATGAATATTTCAAATTTTAGAACAAACATCATAAGAACTTGATACATTTATGGAGTAAAAATTATTTTTAGAAGACTGAAACCCAAAATCTAAAACCTAAAATCATATCTACTAGATTTTTGAAAATGATATCCCAAAACTTTTTAATCATGCTTAAGTATTTCGTTTATGGTACATAGAGTGCTGTACACATAGAATGCTGTAGGTACATATACACTTGGAAATATTTTTAGTTGAATATTTTTTGTAAATCGTAATTCTAACACACAGATATTTTTTACGATACGAAACATTTATTTGAATAAAATAAAATAAAAACTTAACTTATTTTTTCCTTTTCCCTTATATTATTATATTTCATATTTCCTATAAATGAAAGTTTCTATAATTATATGTATTTCAAATATGATTTTAGTTCTTTAATGTCAAAAGTATTAAGTTATACACAAAAACTTTGAGTAAAATTAGATATCTTATCTTTGGGTGTTTTCCAAGACAATTTAATTAATGTATATTGCTATAAATTTGAACTTGGATAACATTCTCACAAATAATATTTCAAATAACGTCCAAACAGGTAGATAAACTATACCTCATACGCAGGTATTAAACAGGTTCTTCGTATACTACATCGTGTTTGGTAGTTATAATACATATTAGTTCCACGTTGGATATGACTGCAAAGTGAGCAACATGGCTACAAAGGAAAACAATCTTCCCATATTATACGGGGAATTAAACAAATTAGGTCAAAATGGTGAATACGAGCGGGCTATAAAGGTTGCTAATAAAAGTGAGTTTCCGTAAGTTTGCGATTTTTCATTCAATTGTAGAATTTGCTATCAACATAACCTATACTCTACTTACGAGAAATAACACACTCAGAAACAAAAAAAATGTTTACAGTCTTAGATACCTTCCAGGATGAAGAAGCAGCTTTTCATTGTAAAGTTATTTGCTACATTCAATTATCGAAATTCAATGATGCACTCCAGTTCATTACTAGGAGTCCAAAACTGGCAGTGTATGCGTATTCACTTATGTTAAAGTTATACTTATTTAATTAATACATTGCCTAATTCTGATAATGTGTGTTTTTCTCCACAGCAATTTAGATTTTGAGAAAGCATATTGTTTATATAGATTGAATCAGGTGCTTGATGCTTTGAAGGTGGTTGAAAATGTTTCAAATCCTTCGCTGAAGCTCAAGGAACTGAAAGCTCAAATACTATACAGGCTAGAAAAATATGAAGAATGTTTTTCAGTGTACAGAGACATTATAAAGAACTCTCACGATGAATATGAAGATGAAAGAGAAACTAATCTTGCAGCAGTGGTTGTAAATTTAACAGTTGAGGGTTCTGTAAGTTCTTAACAGTTAACTTCATTCAAATATATCGCAATCTATGTTTACTTGAATTCACATTTTTTCGAATGTAGAACTTGGAAGTTCCTGCATTACGCGAAGATACGTATGAATTAACGTACAATGCAGCTTGTCGTTTAATTGCACAAGGTAGCAAAGGTGATAAGACTATTTTGATTGAGGCAGAGAAGAAACTTAGAGTAGCTGAGAAAATGTGTAAAGAAGATTTAGAAGAAGATGGGGTTGCCGAGGAAGAAATAGAAGATGAATTGGGAATTATTAGAGTTCAACTCGGATGTTGTCTTCAGCTTCAAGGTCGTGAAAAAGAAGCTCAAACGTTGCACCTTTCTGCTTTAAAAGCAAAACCCGATGACATAGCTCTAGTAGCAGTTGCGAGCAATAACCTTGTGTGCCTCAATAAAGATCAAAACGTATTTGATAGTAAAAAGAGAATGAAAAGTGCTACTCACGATAGCTTAGAGCATAAACTAACTTCTAGACAGAGAAGAAATATTGCATACAATCAGTGTTTGCTGGCTTTATATACTGATCAGGTATCTTGATTAGCAATGCAACATTTTATTGTATATATATTATATATGTCGTTAGTCTATGTCTGATGTTCTTACAGGCAGAACAATGTCAACAACTTTGTAATAAACTAGCTAAGGATTATCCTGCACTGACTGTAGATGCAATGTTTGTTAAGGCAGCACAGCTTGGTAAAGAAGGTAAAGCAAAGGAAGCAGCAAAATTATTAATTCAGTATGCAGTTGGCGACAAAGAATTACAAATGAAATTGGTTTGCGTGCAACTTTTATTGAATCAGGATGAGAGGCAAGAGGCAATCGATATTCTTGAAAACTTGAGTGAAAGAGACAGGTCATTACCTGGTATAGTTAGTGCACTTGTAACACTTCACATGGCTGATAATAATCGTGAAAAGGCGTCAGCTGTCCTTAAAAATGCAGTCAATTATTACAAGAAAAATAAAGTAGGCACATTTAATTTTTCTTTTTTTTTTCCTCAATTTTATTTAGTAACTTCTTTATTTAATATTCATTTTCAGGAAGCTACTGCCAATTTAGGAGAATTATGGCGGCAGGCTGCTGACTTTTATCTACGCGGTGGAGACATTAAAATGGCTGCTGATATTTTACAAGAAATGGTAGACGCTTCCCCTTGTGATACCAAGACGCTAGCGCAATTGGTGGTGGCTTATGTACAGTTTTGTCCTGAAAAGGCACAATTACTGTCAAAACGTTTGCCGCCATTACATGATCTCTCTGAAACAACCGATGTTGATGCTTTGGAAAGCAGTAATTGGGTAATTGGTAGCAAAATGATCAAGAAAAAGATAGAACCATCTCCCGGGTGAATATTCTTTTTTAAATATAATTTTGATAGTGAAATTAATAAATATTACTCAATAAAACTAAAACTATGATTCTATTTCACAGTAAACCTGTTGTCGATATAACGCAAAAGAAAAAGAAAAAACGTAAACGCAAAGGAAAGTTGCCTAAAAATTACGATCCAAATGTTCCACCGGATCCTGAACGATGGTTACCTAGACATGAACGTAGTGGATTTAGGAAAAAACGAGATAGAAGAAATCGAGATGCTGCGATGAAAGGTACTCAAGGTGCTGCAGCTGGAGCTAGTGATATGTAGTACGTATTAAAATTATGTTTATTTTTTTAATAAAAAAGAAAAATACAATTGGTAATTTTTATTACCATTTATTATTACAGCGATATAACGAAAATGCCTACAAACGCAAAACCTTCTCCTAATCCTCGACATAGTCCAGCGGAAAGTTCCGGTCCACGACAACAACAACGTAAGGTTCAGCAGAAGAAGAAAAAGAAAGGTGGAAAGTGGTAAAAAGTCGTTTGTGTTGCGTTGCATTTGTTCAAAATATGTATAGCACTTCTATATTGTTAAAACGGCAATTGATATGTCTCTTTAACGGGTCGAATAATTTTTTCGAGTATACACATATTTTTTTATCACTGTACATATCTACAGTAAGAATACTGCCATTTTTAAATGAATGTACTACTTTATATCAGTATCACTTGATCACTGTAAATTTTTAACTTCTGAACTCGATGCCATTAAATTAAAATGTAATTAAATTCTGTGTAAATTAAAAATAAACACGAAAAATATATGATATATAAAATATTTTTATTCCTTTTTTTTTTAATATTTTGTCAATCTTTGACAAAATTCGGCAATATAATATACAATATAGGTAACATATTTCTTGCATACATTGACTAGGATTTGGCGATACATATTTTTATTTCTCTGTTGGTAACAATTGTATATAAAAATACAATCTGTTCGAATTCATATTTTTCTCTTAGTAAATCTGTAATTCATATTCATGTCATTCATAGACAGATTGTGATTGTGCGTCAAATTTTTTAATATTTATGTAACAGATTTATATATGTATATGCAATATAATAAGTGGCATAATTCGTAACTACATATTCGTAACTATACATTGCGTATAATAATAAAATGCCACATAGTGTAATTTCAGTATAATTTCATCATCGTAAAATCATAACTCTTTGAAGATATACTTTGATTATATATCATTGTAGCATATCGATGTACGTGCACGCGTGCGTGCTTATGTAAAAGGATATCTTCGTTTTCTACCATTCTAACTTATTGTCTCGTACCATTGCACAACACAGTATTATTTGTCATGTATATATAAATTTATAACAGAGGCAACTGTTGAGGTAAGAATAACCGTATATATCGTAAAACGCTTCTACATCTGTGTTTTTTTTTCTTTTATAAAATTTCCTAATACAATAAGGCTGTAAATCACCCTTTAGACGTTTACTTAAAATACTTAATACCCTTCTGTTAGAAAATAGTACAATAGGCACGCTCATTCAACTGGTCTGAACATTGTGATATGCATAATACGTAGAAAATAAACAAATACTGGAAAATTCACTTTACCAGTCCTAAGCAAATAGATCTGTTACTTGATAGTTTTGTCATGCCACACTCATCTATTGGCAAGCAATCGTCCCATGTTCCCAAAACCAATCGCCCAATCAGTTCGACAAAAATGAGTTTGTCAAAGATGAAAATAGATGAGTAAGGCACAAATGCATGTAAATGTCGTAAAACACTTACACATTGATGTAAATAATTGTCAATGTGTGAACATTATATTTTTAACAAATAATGCTACTTTTCAGGTATAATGCCTTCCCAGGCATCTTCTCGCTGTTTGTTGGCTAATCTACGTTTTTCTAGAAACAAAAAAGGACATATCCTGTTTTGGTATTTACGTCATAAGAAACTTGCTGTGTAAATGACATTTACCTTTAGCCTCACGTAATATGTTCTTTTCATGTTCGCGTTCTTGTCTAGCAGTAGCTAATTTCACACCCAGAGCACCCGTAACCAATCGCCTCGCTAATGCCGCGCACGTTTCTGGACGACTTCTGTATGGCTGTAAAAATTCCGCGCTTCGTTTTGCCTTCGTTTTACTTAAGGCTGTGGCTTCGCTTAGAGGTCGTGTTTTAACAAACGGATGATCCGAAGCCAATACCTCGGCAGCTGAAACCGATTTAGCGAGTGAGTGTTTGTTAGTCGTGATGTTGGTATAATTTTGACTCGTTTCTAATTACCAACAAGAGGACTACTGAAGACTCCGAGACAGTGTGTGTCATCTACCCATTTCAGTTCAAAGCCACCGTTCTTGAAAGGACTAAAAACAGCTGCTAAGTCACTAGTTTTAAATTCTGATGGGAAATTGTAAATTTCAACAACATGAGCAAATTCGTCGCTAGATACTTCGATGTGTTTGGTGTACGGTTTATAATCACTTTTCGGTTGTTCTATCATAACATCACCAACAGCCGATGTTAACTAAAATAAAAAATGACTTAATAAAACAATTTTATTCTTTTATGTTGATAAAAGATAAAATAACTTTGTGAATACTTGCCTCCTCGATAAGAGTTGGATCGAGACAATCACCATTGTCATCGAACAAACTGTCCCAGTCACATTCGTCCCTATTCATTTTTTTAACTGGTGGAGAAGGTGGCGGTGCAGGTTTACTTTTTTGCCGTATAACTTTTTTCACTTTCTTTTCTGGTGATGTTAGAGGAACTGGAATAACTTCCTTAACAGGTTCTGGTTCTTTCTGTACAGTATCTGATATAATCAGCACGTTTGACACCATATTGCGACGCATCATTTGCACGTTTTTTTGATTCGTTATTTCGTCCTTATTTGAGATCTCTGCGTATTTTTTATTATTTGCATCTGAGTTAATCACGATACTATCGTCCTTATATTTATCAGATCTGTCTATTTCTTCATTAATATTAATTTTACTATATATACATGTTTTAACCGAATCTAAGTTATTCTTAATTTTACTAGAATTACTAGAAATTTCTTGTTCTTCGAGAGTTTCTGCCTGAAATTCTGTATCAGTTATCTCACACTTATCTTCAGAAGCAGCAACATTATTCAAATCATTTGGCACATCTTTATTTAAATTAAATAATTGCTCAATTGCTATTTCATTACTGGCTTCCATTGTAGGTTTTTCTGGAACGATCGAAGTTATTTCCTTTGGATCTTCTTGACAACAGATTTCGGAGTCACCATTGCATTGATTATTATCGAAATACGTATTTAATCCCGTTTTTTTATATTCCATACTTTGCTCTACATCAGCTTCGCTATCCATTTCTTTGACATTCGAACTTGATCTTGATTGTCCACAAAAAGCAGAGAGGGGCAAGCTGTCCTTAACTGTACGATTCACACGAGCAGATTCTGATGGTTGAGGACTTCCTTCTGTTTCAAAACTTCTACGATGTCTTGGTATGTAAACTGCACGATCTGGCCTTCTCTGACGAGTTCTTAAAAAAAAAAAAAAAATATATATATATATAATTTATTCCTTGAATTATGAAAAACAGAAGAAAATATAGATATTTTTGCAATTTCTTACTTTGTCGCAAACGAATCGGCAGACGTTTGTATCTGAATTTGGTCCACACTTGTTTGAAGTTCATTTCTGGCTCTCCTAGCAGCTGGTGGCCTGTAGATCTCAACTGTTGGCGTTGATTTGACTAAAAATTCAAATGATAATTTCAATTTTGTACAATGTTTCTTTTAATAAAAACTTATATTATTTCTTGATTACCTTGTCTTTGAACTCGTACGCGTTCTGGAGATGCGGAAGGCGATCGTTGACCTTTGACACCCATCTCGAACAACGTATCAATACCTTTCGTTGTTGGTTTACAATGTTCACCATTCAACTTCGGATCCCTTAAATTGAGAAATAAGAAATTGCAACGGATAATTATTTACAATTTTATTTTTAAATTGTACAATTCTCTGATACGTTTGAGTACTATGGCCACGCGACCTTGAAGCGGTCAGTTTCACTTTCGTTTATTGCTGCTACGTCGTAAGAATTTCATTCTTGTAAACGTATTTCGTAACGATATTAGAATTATTTGTGAATTTTGCATAAATATGATTCAATTTCGATTCTATTTTCGAACGAACCAAGAATTAAATATTAAATTTCAAATTAAAACGATATTAATCAATTCTTTTTTGACAATTCGATTTCTTTGACAAAAAACAATTAAATTTGATGGTCTATTTCATCGATATCATAACAATTAACAAATATTTTATATAAAAATTACTCTGTAAAGGTACAATAACAAGTTCTTCTTTAATTTGATACAAACACTGTGTGTTTAGTCACAATTTTTACAGAAATCACTGAATTATAATTATTATAGAGAATGCATCTTATTTTATCAATAGATGGAGGGGCGCAGTCTATTCGCAGCGGAAAACAATGAAATCCTACACTTTGTGATTTGTTCATATCATATATCAGTAAAAGAATATAATAATGCTTTGCTAACTGACCACAGGACTGTATTTAGTTACTTATTAGAAAATATATACTTGTTTATTTTACATGAACAGTTACAAAAGTCTATACAAATAATAAAAAGCTTTTAGCGACTATGTGGTAATTTTATTACTGTCATAAGAAAAAAATTGCAAATTCTTTTATTGATATCTGTAGAGAATCTATAAGATATTAATACAATATCAAATCTATCTTTTCTTAATAATTCCCTTTTATTTCAGTATTATCTAAAAATGTAAGAAATTGTGATGTTTATTTAAACATACATATGTTTAACTTCAATTATATTAATTTGTATGTGATAAATTGGAACCTATATTTGAACCTGAATTTGAATGTGAATTTTCTTGTGTATTTGAATCTAAATTAGAATGTGAATTTGGATCTGAGTATGGGTATGAAATTGAATGTGAATTTGAATCTAAGTTTGAACGTGAATTTGTATCTCAATTTATATAGAATTTGGATTTGAAACTGAATTTGCATGTGAATTTGAATATAAAATTGAATATGAATCGAAACTTGAATCTGAATCTGAATTTGATTGTCACATTAACACGTTCGTCGTCCAGCGTGAATTGGTTGAGCTTCCTGCGGGGCTTAAATTTCGGAGCCGGAGCGCCAGAATAGAGCGTAAACAGAGTGATCAGCTGGAATAGCGACGATGAAATTCGAGTAAGCACTTGCGTGGTCTGTGACCTAAAGTTTTCGAACCTTCGTGTCATTATAAAGTAAAACATTTACAAATAAAATGGGGAAAGCGATAAGCTCTTCGGAAAGAGAACTGCGAGGGATCTCACTACATTTATCCCAGAACCTCCATTCAGTCAAAAAGCATACTTTGTCTGACAAGCACATCAGTGATTTTTTATCCTCAAAATGTTCGTTGCACAATGTAAAAATATAATTGAAAGTGAGGAGAGTAGTGATGAAGAAGTAGTGAGTTTTACAAGAAGGATTATAAATAGAATTTCATCAAATTCAGACTCGGATGACGAGGAATCATATACAAGTGAAGACCTTGAGAAGATGTTAGAAGAACTTGCTATAGCAGAAAAGGAGGAATTGACCAATGCTGGTGATTCTTTAGACAATATCCAGTGGAACGAGTTCGCTAACAAGCAACAATCATTTACATTCACCGGAAAAAGTGGGCTTCTGATGGATTTCCCTTCCAACATTAGCCCAGGTGAAGTTCTTTCATTATTTTTGGATAAAAAGGTGATAAGCCTTCTAGTCACAGAAACTAAGATATGGAAACTTCTAGTTAGAGATTATTGTTGTACTCGGAAAATAGTAGGCCCAACAATGAAAGAAAGAAAACGAAAAAAGTGTCTCACCATTTAGAGATTCGTAAGAATCAGCAGGGCAAGCCTATTGGAAGGATCTGCGTTCTATGTTACCAAAAGAAGAGACAACTTCTTGAACGCCAAGAAGCGAGAAAAAATGTAAAAAAAACTACAACATATTGTCAAAATTGTCCAAAACTACCACAAATGTGTTTGAACTGTTTTAACAAATATCACAGAACGTAACGTAATGTTTCATTTTATTTTAAATATAAATTAATATAAAGTACAATATAATGTGTAAATTTTTTATTTTTTAATTTTAAATTTTATTTTTATTTTTATTCCATTAAATTCCTATTCAAAAATTCAATTAAACATCCTATAACTTGACCAAGAAGAACATCACCCATATTTGGGTGACGGGGCCCACACGAAAACATACCCGTCACCCAGATATGGGTGACGTGTGACGAATGTGTTAAATGCTAAAAATCAAATGCTAAAAAGATCTTTGTTGTGACATTTCTTTAAAGGAAGATTTGAATGATGATTTTTGTACACACAAGAGGCTCTCCTTCATGAAGCCCGTTCCAAGGATTAGCGAGGTGAGCAACAGCCATTCAATGAAGCAATATCAACATAGAATAGTTAAAACGACACAATAACAATAGATCACTTCGATACCTTATCACGTCACTTCTGTAACACAAGACGGTCCGTCTGGCAGAACCTTGGCCGATCGAGAATGTGTGCAGATCGGCAAAACGGTCCTGCACCAACTGGTGTATGATGTATCTCCGATAGTTGTTTACAGGTGGAAAGACGAGTACCCTGTAAAAGCGAGAACGTGTTACGATCGTGGCTGAAAGTGAGACTGGATTGAGTATGGCCAACGGGTGAACGTGTAACCGCTTTGCCCCACGCCACTTTATTCGTATCCTGTCAAATGAACATACGCCGACTAACTTTTACATAACGTTTCACTTTCTCCTTCATTGGTTTCCTTAAAATCAGAGTCATCCTCGAGTCTGAATAATTGTACGTCATTCTACAGGCGTGTGATAAGACACTTGTATCAGAAACTCGTGCAAAATTATTTTTTTATGCATCACAGGGGATTTTAGTAAGAAGTAATTCTAAAAACATTTTTGTTCGAATTATACAAAAGTCAAATTGATTAGATTTATGTACTGTGATCGTAATTAAGATTTAAAAAATGGACATTTAAAAAATGGAAACTGGTAATTAATTAATGCTGATTTTTGAATTAAAAAATTTGCACCTGTAGTTTGTTTGGGAATACGTAGTGAAGATGGTAACGATGGACGTGAAGACATGATGTCGGAGCGACTGCGATAACCAAGCGAATACAGAGATTTTTACAATGTCGGCCTTATATAAAGGGAGGTAGGTAATTTTCGTTCAAAATGTGTTGTTGAACAAAGGTCAGTTCCATAAAATAATTTTCGCAATTACCTGGGCCTAACGGTACTGTTCAGGGATGCGTTCTTCACATTACATTTAGGTCAGAGGAACATGTCCTCTACAGCTTGCACAATTACCTATGTTTAAAATATTCAAATTCTTCTTTCGAATACTATTTGATTTAATACTATATTTCCTTAAAATTTTCCAATTTGAAATTTGAAAGAGCAGTTATATATATGTGTGGAACTTCCTCCAATGCCCAACAATTGTCGCCAAAAGTCTCCAGTGAAATGCTAGATATTATAGCAAAAGCCAGGCCCGGGACCTGGGAATGTTTGTTTTAGTCATCAAGGTCTAGAAAATATTAAGGATATAGTTGTGTGCGTGAAAGTAGGAGTGACGAATGTTTCGAGCAGCAAGGATTTTAGTTAGAGAGTAGCAAGTCGTGAGGGTGTACAGATTTAGAGAGTATAATATCGAGACGTTTGAGAATTAAGCAAGTTCTAGTTTTAATCTTTCCTGTTACCGTAATATTAGGGCTTCTATTTCTGTCTATCTTATTTAATAAACATTTTAGTTTTACTTAAAATAAAATATCTTTTATTTCATTCTTACATGTAACTCAACTGCTGACTTTCAAAGTACTTCAAGGTCATACAAATAAAAAACTCTTTAATCAGTTATTTCTTATATGTTATTTGTGAGAATAAGAATTGTGTAAGCAAAACCGACATTTTACCAACTTTCTGATTCGACTATTACATCAGCGTTACAAGTTCTTAACATTTCACATAATCAATTTCTATGGAGACGGCTATTACATACGACCGGTATAAAACAGTCGGATAAAAGAATTTATTATGTGTAACGTCGTAATCAGGTGTTTTTTTTTTTTTTTTTTAAAGCATTGCGAACATTGAAATGGGCGTGCACGTAATTCAGAAAAGTAGAAAACAAAAAATGCACTCTCACGATCTAGGATGGTGGTGATCTTAGTAGAGCTAAATAAAGCAATGAATTCAGAGTGGATGCTGAGGAAAATAAGATAAAATTTTCAGCTTAACGTCGCTTCACGATAGTTATTAAATTACATGCCATCCGTTCGAGTGGAACGAACCGTGTAGCGTGGTAATCGCAGCTCTCGATGTTTCTCTTTTCCTTGTAGTCAGATATGAAAGCCGAAAAGAAAAAGAAATCGACTCCAACAAGCTGAGTAAAACCGTTTCATCCGGTTGTTGAAATCATTGTTTCAAGAGGAAAATTCGTTTAATTACGTTTCAGAGAACGACTAAATTGACGAGCCTTAAATTACAAAGGAGAAACAGAGTCGCGTGTAACCCGTAAGTGTTGCGTGGTTCACGTAATCACGCGTATACGTGAGCGACATAACACTGAGCAACCGGTTGCACTCTATGGATTAACAATTATCTGCAGAAAGTATTCAAAATCGGTCAGCTGTTCCCCCTGCGCGTGGCTTCAATAATCGACGAGACCAAATGATAAATGATGTAAGTGTCAAAGGTGAGGATTTTCTGGATGAAATAGACATGCGTATGGTAATTTTGGCACTTATATCGTCACTATCGAACTTCCGTTTACTAATTTTATACATTTAAAAATTATGATTTTTCTATTCTACCGAAGAAAATTATTATAATATTAATTATCATACAAAACATGAAATTTACATTCTTTTTCCATTAAAAAAAAAACTGTTTACCATTTAAATTCTGCAATTATCCAATATGACGGACAATCATGGCTTTCAAAATTTTTTTAAACGAAGTAAAATTGTTATGCCAGAGAATGAATAGGAAGTTTGTAAATTTTATTATTAAATTTTTATAGCTTTGGAAATATGTCAATGAGATATTTATGAAATATTATATGGTATCCTTATATGTTTGCAGTTAATCTTGTATTTATTATTTTCATTATTCTCCTATCCTCTTCTTTATTACATTTTATATTATTATTTGCGTTATTCTTTTCGTTATTTTCGTTGATGAAAATAATGCATTCCACTAAACTTCACGTTTCGTATAAATTTTATTTAACTTTTACTTAATGAAGTACGCGTAACTTCCGCCATTTATAAAGGGCTAGTACCAATATTTGCAACCTATAAATCCATTAGCTTTTTATCAAAATATTGTAACTGAAACAAAAAACAATGGAATGTTACTTAAAAGCAAAAAGGAAAAGAAAAGGAACGAAAAGAAAAAAAGAAAAGAAAGGAAAAAAGAAACTGACACTTATAAAACCCATTCTGATTTTCTTTGGGCATTCAGCCAATGACTCACACTTTTTTTGTGTTTCTTAAAACAATGTGCAGTTTGCTAAAAATATAAATGTCTAAATAAAACACACAAGTGTTTGAAATGTGCGGGGAAATTGTGTAGAAAGAAAAAGCAGATTAATGTAATGATTTGGAAATGCACGCACAGTTACAAGACAATTAACTGCGTTCCCATTTAATTTTTCACATTATGTAATTATACCAAGTTACTCGAATATTTGTAACTTTGTTTTTATATTTATATTTGTAACTTATTTAAGAATTTTGGGTTTATATACTTGATAATTGAAGAATTAAAATGGTAAATGATGCGGGTGCTAGACACAAAGAATTTTAAATATGAACAAGAAATTTCGAAGTTATATTTATGATAGTCTTAAATGTAAACTCAAATAAATTATTCTAGAATTTATAATATTCGAATATAAAATTTTTCTATTAAAAAGATAATATAATAATTTCAATATTTATATTACTTAAATTTTTCGACATAATAATACTAATACAGAGCGTCAATATACACGAAACAATCAAGAATCTAATTCACAGTAGTGGCGATCGAAAAGTAGTTGCTTGAAAGACAAATGATATCAATCACTTATCTTTAAACCGAGATATGTATAAATATTCCGTGCGGAGGCCATAAAAAATATCAATAACATGTTGGATACTTTTCAGCGGTTCTATGGTATCCTCAATTTTTCAGATTCTAAGGTTAACTCCGATTATCTTTGAATTTCAATTGTATGTCAAGGATGCAAAATTTAACGCAATGCGTCTCTGCTATATAACGTTTGGCTAACAAATTGCTAATAAAAATTGCTATCAAGTTATCAAATCGATCGCACGTACATTATTTCATTTCATTTATGTGATTGACAAACAGTCTAACTATATTCACGTTGCCGAGATGCATCCTTGAAAAGTTTAAAACTGATGATTTTTCGGAAAAAGTTTCATGACGCGATATATCATAAATATTCGTAGAAATCGAAAGTGATGCTGGAAGACACGTTATTGGAAGACGCTGCTGGAAGAAACTGTAATAGATCTAACCTTTAAAGGAGCGTCGTTGCACCAGGAAATGTGATAGTTTGGTTCTCTTACCTTTTCCGTTTCTTATCCCTTGAAAACAGAGTCACGTCGTGCTCCACGTCTTCGGCGAATAGGCTGTCTTGCAAGCTCATTTATCCGCGGAACTGTGTGCAGATTACGCGTACGAGGGAATTACTATCACTTGGAATCGAATTCATCGAAAATCAGCCAAACGAAATCACGTCACTGTACTGCCGGATAGCAGCAACGGTCCCTATTCAACGCACATTGACCATAAACTGTGAATTTCGGAACGCCCCGCGCATGCGTCCGTTTGCTTCCCTCTACGCGATTACTGCGCATGCGTTCGTTTCCTTCATCTACGCGACTGAAAATATTTAAAACCCATTTAATTATTTAAAATTATTAAATTTTAAAAAATTGAAATTAAAATTAAGTTTGGCATCAAAGAATTGTTTTCGAATAAATTTTCTTTATGATTTATTATCAGCAAATGTTTTCAATTCGTATTTCTAGTTTATATACTTCTATACTCGGACGCGCATACGTCTTACTTTCATCTATGCGACTACTGCGCATGCGACCGGAAATTAATTTAAAACCAGTTTGGCACTAAAGAATTGTTTTCGAATAAATTTTTTTAATGATTTATTATCAGCAAATGTTTTAATTCGTATTCTTAGTTTATTATATACCTCTATTTTCAGGATCGCGAAAATATTTGTTACGCAAAAGAGGTCACCAAATGGAAAAGTTTGAGAGGCCTTAATATACGCGACTACTGCATATGCACGCCATTTCAAACCGCACAGTTTCGTGCAAAATTTTTTCTGAAAGTATCGTGTCTCCTCCCGCGCGTTTCGTTTATTCGAAATTAACATAAGTTTTTCAATTCATTAAGATTCATTAAGATTCATTAAGATTCATTAAGATTGTTTCGTAACATTGAATTGCAAGTGTTTATAATAAATTTTTTGACTGGGAAACATAAAATGTGTGATTAATTGGAAAATCAAAGGTTGCATATAAATTGTCGTTTGGATAAGTACGTCATTCAAATTTTTTTGTTCTTTTAAAAACATTTTGCAAGATATATGTATATATATATATATAGACTTTTTAAAATAATTATTAAACAAAATCATTTTGTATTATTCCGGTGAATATATTCCGTTAACAAGCTGTTTGATGATGTAGCGTTAGATCATTGGCCGCTATTTTATGTGCGATTTAATTAAAAAAATTTGTTACGTCGACAGATTTATTAGTCTACAGACTAAGGTACTTGAAAGGTACTTATAAGTACACTATGGATGTTTATACAAATACGTTATGTAAATTTGAAGATGCAAAAATGTACAAAATACATATATAACACAGAAAAATATATAAAATATTCATAAATACATATAAATTTGCCTGAATATCCACAGTCTATTTATAAGTTTCCTACACCTTTCAATGATATTTGAATTCTTGTTAACCGATCTAGTTGATACTGTACAAAACATATTTATTCAATAATTTATGGAAATACACACATAGTGTACAACATACAAGCTCTAGCATTCATAAAATGCTGCTACTTCGTAAAGTCGATTTTACTTCACTTATTCCTCTCTTTATACCCTCCTCACTCATATCCTCCTATGGTATTTATATACAATCACACGACCTTTTCATTTTCCGCTTTACAGTGTTTGTCGAAAACAAGTTTATTTAACTACTAAGCGACAAGTGACCTGTCGTTTCGCTCAACGCATCGTTGTCCATGTCAAATTCCTCGAGAAAATATGTCGCATCTGATAAAATTCATTTGTACCCCGGCATTGAGCGAAAACCGGTGCTCGAATTAGAATGTGTACAGCGCATAAACATACAAAGTTAAAGGGGTCCAGATCTCCCATTGTCCGGACCCAGCTTCTTTTTTTCCTTATTTTCTTTTTTTCTCTTTTTCTAATACAAAGCTGCGTCTACACGCAATATTATTGGAATTCTGTCAAAAATATTCTATATACAATTAGGGTATGTATAAAAAGAAATTCACGTCTTATAATTACGTCAAGGGCGATCTTTTTATCCCGTTACTGTGCGCGAAAAAGCAATAAATTCTTATCTGTGGCGGGCACTGATTATTATTTTCGTATCACCGAACTAAAAGACATTATTCAAAG
This sequence comes from Melipona beecheii, assembly GCA_032399605.1. NCBI lineage: Eukaryota > Metazoa > Arthropoda > Insecta > Hymenoptera > Apidae > Melipona > Melipona beecheii. Next base: position 255,361 of record JAUCMO010000463.1, read on the forward strand.
GGGGATCGGATACATACAAGGCGCGTCACGGTAATGTAAAACTAAATATTTAGAATTACGTTCAGCGATACTGTCAGCGAACGAAAAAACTGTCTTCTCGTTGTCACAGTGTCGCTATGGTTTCTTGGTCTACTTATATTTACGTGTTACACAAGTCTAGAGTAGTAAATCGTAACAAAAAAGAAACATGAAAAAAAAAGAAAAAAAAAGGTGAGTTAATGTAACTCAGTTGAAAACAAATACACAAACGATCCTGAACTTTAACTAGAAAGAAATAAAATAATAATCGAATGTGCCGAACGATAATGTTACTATCGTTAAAATATGTTGTGCTGATTACTATCGGAAATCTGACTAAAGCAATTCTTTCTATTGTATAAAAAGATGCGGTCTAAAGCAAACATTGCTTCATTGCAAGAAACTATTTTTAAAATTGAATTTCTTTGCCGTATCCAAAAACACAAAAATAAGTACCATGACAGGCAATACAGATAGAATTAACAACCGTATAAAGTAGGTACAAGATGTTGTAAGATTTCCATCGCATATCGAACATAGAGATATTAATCTTAAATATCTATTCGTGGTCTATATTGTAGCCTTAAAGGTGGGTCCCGGAACCTCCATCTTGTTACATAAACAAATTTCAATGTGTGGTCCTTACCTAATAGTTCATCATTGCACAAAATATCAATCTGCAGAGAGCATTGTTAATTAGTAATTCTTAATAATCTAGCCCAAAGTAATATAAACTTTTTATATTTACTCACATCCCGATATTTTTCCATTCCGTTTAACACTTTCTTGGCAATAAACTTTTTCAAGTGTGTAATAGTTGCTTGGGCAGAGCATCTAATAAATCTTCGTTTCAAGGTCTTTAAACTCGTGTTTACGCATTCCAGACATACATTAACCTGTGAAAATATCTACTTATTAGAATCGTGAGATACTATAATATTTAAATACTGATGATTTCTAATTCTTTTTACTTGTTCATCAGTACGGTGATAATCTGATTCCGCATGTGCATCGGCTGTTGCCTTTTCTTCTTCAATATCTCCAGCATTAGGTAAGACATCTTTTGGGCAAGGTAAACCTCTTGCTCTATAAAATTCCCTTTCCCTTTTAATCTCATCTAAAAGTTATGTTAAATCACAATTATATATTAAATATATGTCACATATATATCAAATCACAATTATGCAATCAGTTATAGACAATTTTTTTTAGTTATTCGATCATTTTTATTAGTGGAAGAAACTAACTTTCTTGAAGATCAGGAACTAATTTATAGACAATATCTTGCATAGTTCTGTCAAAGCTTATGTATTGGAGGGGATGTGATTGATGTATGACAATTTGGCATGTCGGACAAGTATGCTTCTCTTCTAAATGCTTGACTAGACAACTTTTGCAAAATGTGTGTAAACACTCCGTAACAGTAGTAGCGTCTATCAAATAACCCTTGCATATCTTGCACGTTATGTGGCTGTTCAGTGCTTTTAACTTGATTCTTCTCTCCATGGCACTGGTAATCACCATTTAATAAATATTATTACCTGCGACACCATACAAGTGCCATCAGATTGCAATGCCGTTAAATGGTTTCAAACTACAAGACCAGAATCACACATAATAATTCACGACATTATTATACGTCAAACACACATATGAACAATGGTATTCACAAGATAGTAAAAATGATCACAATTTAGTAATACGTAAATTCCATAAAATTCATTGTATAAACACATGGTGTAATTCGTTTAAAATATGTTAGAAAATAAAATAAAGGTTGGTACGCAACGATCTGCAAGAGAATATAAATTTCGTGCTCTGTAGGGTTATAAAAGTGGGTTATCGGATTCTAACCTGAATGTCAAGTGTTAGCACAAGGGCAACTTTTACTTCTGTTATTCGTTCGGAAGCTCCATTCGTATGGTCCGTACCATCCTTGGCATTTTTCGTCGTTGAATCGAAGCTAAATCTAAGGATACAAAATTAAATATTACGACTAAAAATCTGATAAAAACAACTTAGTATAAATGTGGGTGATGACAACAAAACGAACCGATCTCAGCGCCACCACTCATTTCATGGTTAACTTTTCTCTGGACACGCGGTTCTGTTTAATGGTGGGGGAAAGGTTCTGTCTCCCAATATTCTCGATATGTTCGCGATCAATCATAAACTAATTTGTTTATTCGTTTAACCGTGTAGACGCGTGCACATCTATTTTACGTGTCCGTAACTCGATCGATTTTAACCTACGTTAATTAAACTTAACGAATTATACCAAAAAATTGTAAATTTTGTCTGAAGTTGAACGGAGATCCGATTAGTTAATTTCATTAATAGAAATGATTTAGAAATTTATAAATAACATTTTGTTTTAATACTTCTATAATTTATATAGCATGTTCTTCTATAATTTATATAATATTCAAACTTTGGACTGCGATACTTTTGCATGGGGTGAGAATCATTTGGATGTAAGTCAAAATTTAAGGAACATGTTTAAGTTTTTAAAAGTATTACTGATGGTTAATTAAATAAGTTAATTAAATAAGCAATTTCCTGTAGTAATTATTAATGCTTTTATTAGTTATTAATAATTTTATAATTATCATGTAATAAGAAAAATAGCATTAGGGTGATTTACAGCATTATGATTTTTAACCCATTGATTAGAACAAAATAAAAAATAATTCTTGCAATTTCTTTCAAAACAATAATTCAGCATTTTCAAGTTCAACATCCTCGATTTATAATAATAATTAATAATAATTTTTATGTTCCGAAAATTCGTTTGATATTTCGCCATCTTTCTTAGAACCCTGATTTCATACGTCTACAACAAATAAGATGCATGGAAATCGTACAAGTCATGCGGAAATAATAAACGTTGAATGATGTGGGTACAGTTTCCAGTAGTTTATTCGAGACGAAACTCACGTTACAATAATAATGCAATATTTACGCAGACTATACATACATAATCCACATCTACCTTGGTAAATGTTGATTTACTGGCTACCTTTAGATGCTGGGTAACGAAACGAATGAAAAAGAAAATCGAAAAAACTTTTAAATAAACAGATTGATGCTATGTACAGAGAATCTTTCATCGCTTTTACATATTGTTTTTGTTCAACTGATAAATTATTTTTATATATTTTACACGTATCTCGCCTCATTTGTTCTGCAATTATACAAAAAGAAAATGTGTTAACGATATACTAGAATACAATCCTAAGTAACAATATACAGAGAAATAAATTATCTACTACTAAGCATCTCTCGCATGCACCATTTATACATCTTATGCATTTTACATTCATGTAGACGATGCAACGAATTTTTTTTCTACCTCTTTTTTTTATATTTTTAAATTTGTCACTAGACTGTGGATTTTTATACATTTATCAGGAGATTTTGGGATGCAAAATGCAAGTGCATAAAATGCAAAAATTATAACATGAAATATTACAGTGTTGAGCATTGAAAATAATTTTCTACTCAGGCTACATTTCTTTGATTATGTTCACAAAAATTGTAGATATAAAGACCTGCAGTCTATTTATCATATATGTAAAGTTTAATTTTTAATCGCATTAACAAGAAAATATATATTATTCATTAAATAGTATGATTCTTTCGCATTCGTTTTTTTTCGACGACGACGCTGTGAATATTTAATATTTAACGTCAAAAATTCGTTGTTTTATTAAAAAATTGTATTCCCTTACGATCTATAATCTTTTTACAAAAATTAGAAGATCCGCGCTTGTTACTCATTAACGTCCACAATTCACGTAGAAACGCTGGCGTAATACATATACATATACATATCATTATTCTTTAATAACTGAGCTATGTTACAGAGAAACATACAGGTTTATTAATTGACTAGTTATAAACACTTTTCAAGAAGATCCTCTGTGAATTAGGAATCTTTTCCATGCAAACCTGATGTGCACTATACATGTTTCTTCTCTTCTCTTCATATTAACGAATACAAAAAACCCTGGTGGAATTTTTCTTCAGTCTCTTCTCTATCGTTTCTTTTTTCCAAGGCACTTATTAATGGCACAGTAGTATAAGATGTACAAAATTGAACATGAACATTTTAGTAGTAAATTTCATTTTTTTTAATTATATTTTATTTTTGTTGTTTTGGCTGCAAACCTGGCTCAGGTCTTCGAAATACGAGTTCGTTACACTCGAGACCTGAGAAATGTGAAACAAACGCGTGTTCCATAATAGTAATCGATTTCTCAGGACACAAAGATAAGAGGAAAATAAATACAATATTTTTCATAAGAAAATCAGTCTCTCCTCAAAGGCTGGAGTGTTCTTTCTTGATCGATATTTTCTTTCTCCTTCTTCTTCCTTTTCTTCTTCGTCTTCTTCTTTCTTAATTCTACAGAATACGCGCTACACAATTCAATACTGATTTATATTATTTGGCGTGTTCGCTAGGTCAGTCGATCGATTTCCGTTTTTGCAGCGTTCTTCGGCTGTCGTCTTCCTTTCCTTATGATTTTCGTTCGTTTTGTTCTTCATTTTGTTTCCGCTTCTTCATTCTTCGTTCTTTCTCGATCTCTGTTTTCTTCCTTCTTCAGCTTTAAGACAGTTTCTTCAGTTTCAACAATTTTTCGGCGAAAACCGATCGTTCGTCGGGATTATTCACAGTAGGTAGGGGAATTTTTCTTCACCTTCATCATCGTCAGGTTCGCTGGACTCTTGACTGGACGGCGGTGTGTCTAGCTGCGGCAGACCAAGGTCCAAGTATTCCTGAAACGATATGTCAATGTATTTCTTTTTCTTTTCGGTTTCCAAAAACTGGAAAAGAATATTTATTTATGACAAATACTCTTTGGTAAGGATTTCTAAAGGAAAATATTGCAAAAGAAGTTTAGTTGGTGAGAGAAAAAATGAAATAATCATCGATTCTTTGGAACGTTGTTTAATATTTAATGTTTAATATTTAATATTTATTTATGATACGTATCTTTTGGTGCAAAATTCTAGTTTGATTTTAAAAGTAAAGTAGTTGTAAGAAATATCTAGAGAAAGTATTGGCACGTTTAAAAATTGCGTTGCGATAAAATTAATTACTGTATAGAGATACGTGGAACAGAGCGTATCTTCTGAGAATTTTAAGTGAAATATTCAGCTTCATAATTTCGAGGATATTAGAAATTTAAATATTTAACATTACTTGCCTCGTTTGCAGTTATCGTCAATATCCTATCGAGATCCTCGACCAGTTCGCCAAACATTGGTCGTTCGTTAGGTTGGTAACTCCAGCAATCCCTCATCAACATGTATCTATATATAGTTAATAGTTAATAATTATAGTTAATAACAGTTAATAATTCTTTTGTTGTAGCAGGCAGTATTTTGTTGGTAGTATTACTATTGATGTAATTATTATTGATAGTGTATGTGTAATATAGTTCTGAAAAGTTGTGCTTACATTTCGATAGAACAACATGGTGGTTTCTCCATTCGATGGCCAGTTCTTAGTAACTGGAACAATTTTTCTACAGATGGTACGGATGGATACGGGGTACCACCCAATGTCATGATCTCCCACAACAGAATCCCGTACGACCATCTGTAACATTAACAATAAGCAATTTTGATTACACTTTAGACAAATGCGAATAATTGTAACTCTAACTTATATTTTTGAAAATGATAAATTAGGTATTCGAATATTTTTTCAAACATCTCAATAATTAAACAATGTCAAACACTTGTGTGTTCAAATGATAATATAAATACTATTCTAGTTTTCTGTATTTAAATTCTTTCAAATAATTTCAATATGTTTCGCAACAAATTTCCTATTAATTAAATAATATCGAGTACTTACACATCGGACTGAGTAGTATAAACTCGATGGAATAAGGCTTCAGGTGCCATCCACTTGACCGGAAGTCTACCGTCCGTGGTTTTCCTGTAGTAATCGTGACAGTGTATATCTCTAGCCAGACCAAAGTCAGCGATCTTCAATACGTATTCGTCGCTGACTAATACGTTCCTAGCAGCTAGATCCCTGTGGATACATCTTCTGCTCGCTAAATATTCCATTCCTCTAGCTACTTGATAGGCAAACGATACTAGATCTTTTTGAGTGAGAGTTTTCTTCTCCTTTGGTTCTTGGCCAATGGTTGGTTCGTATCCAGAGGAAGGTCTATGGTCTCGTAAGAAATCGCGGAGATTACCATGTGGAGCGAATTCAACGACTACGTACAATGGTCCTCCTTGTGTACAGGCTCCTAGTAGATTGATTATATTCACATGTTTGCCAATCATCTTCATCATCTCCATTTCTGACACTAGATCCATCATTTCTGCGTCGGTATGACCCTCTATGGGAAAATTGGTGATTAGGTTAAGTGTATGGATTTTTACATATTTTTATATTACGTAACATAACTACAGAACATAATTAAAAAAATTCGTTTTATCTACTATATTTAAATTATATTATATTGTATATTACAACAAATATATTTTATATTTTATACATCTTTTTGTATATTATATGCATGAAAATTCATAATCTAATGATTGGATTAACTGGAGAATTATTTTGTTCCAATGAAAGAATAAATTTATTAAATATTAAATATTAAAAATTAAATATTTATTAAATATTAAGTACAAAGTACTGAACACATTCAGAAGAAACTTCAAACTATTAAAATCACAATGTGAAGAAAGATTAAAAATCTTACAAAAGAACTTTAAACTTTCAAAACCATAGTGTGAAGATAAATGAAAAATTTTACAAAGTAACTAATAGAACTTGGAACTACCAAAACCAGAATATGATTTAAAAAAATAATCAAAGTTATTAAAACATGATGTGAAGAAGAATTTCAAAATGTACAAAAGGCCCTGCACAATGTCAAGAAGGGTGTTACAAATTTCATAAAATTTATTGAGGAAATTTCAAGCTGCCTAAATCATAATATGAAGATAAAGAAGAACAATAAAACACTAAAGAAACTTCATTTAAATGGCAATATACCTTTCAACATCTTCACAGCTACGACGCAAGGGATTCCAGGTTTCCCAGTATTCGTTTGCGCCCTGATAACTTTTCCAAACGCACCTTCGCCCAAGGTGTTGCCCAAGATCAAATGTTCCCTCGGCAATTCCCAAGCACTGTCCACCGGAAGCTCATACTCTGAGATGCTTCCCCCGTTACTATCCTCCGCAGCAACGGTTGACTTTTGCTTCTCGATCTTCACTACAGGCATCAGTAACGGTTCTTGGACGTTTTGCGCGTTCACCAAATTCTGCTTCTCCACGATCACTTTTTTCGTCCATTGAGTTACGACTGCGGCGCGTGCCGTTTCTATGGCCAACAGCTTCTTCATTTTCTCACGTTTCAGACGATGGAAAATGTATATAACCACCACCACGCCTACGGCGAAGAATATGAAGAGGACCGCAGCGAGAACGTTCACGAGAATCTGTGGTTTCGCAGTCAGTGGTATTCCGGGATCCAGAGCTTTTTCATTGAAAAGAGATAAGATTGTTAGATTAGTATATTTATTGTTAAAATATTTTTCAAATTTTATGTAGACTTTAGAACGTTATTGAGTTGTTTTTATTGTTATTATCTTTGAGAAGAAGGCAATCATTTCAGAAAGTTAATTAAATTATACAGAAATCTATTAGGGTGTCCCATAAGTTTCTTCCCTTTTTTTGATGCGAAATGAATACACGATATTTTTTGTTTAAGATGGATTTATTATGTTATATATGAACCGTTCTGTTCTATAACCTTCTTCCAAATTGTTCTGTCTGTTCTGTTCTTCCTTCTTTCCAAAATTGTTTAAGTTTACTTGTAAAATATTCATCTAGGTGCGTTTTTATTTCGCTTATGGATTTGAAAAATTTACCACGGAGAGAATTTTTTAAGGAGAGGAACAAGTAGTAATCGGATGGAGCAAGGTCTGGGGAGTATGGGGAGATGAGGTAGAACGTCCCAATCAAACTGTAATAATTTTTGCCTTACGGCTAACGCAACATGCGGTCTTGCGTTGCGACGACGCCTCGTCGGTTCGCCAATTCTGGCCGTTTTTCTGCTATGGCTGCTTTCAATTGATCCAGTTGATTGCAATATTTGTCAGCATTGATCGTATCATCTTGAGGAAGGAGCTCGTAGTACACTACACCTTTCCAGTCCCACCAAATGCACAGAAGAACCTTCTTCGGATGAAGTCCAGGCTTCGCAACAGTTGAAGGTCTATTTTCCTTGGACCAAATGCGTTTTCGATACACATTTTGGTATAAAATCCAAGTCTCGTCTCCAGTGACAAGCCTCTTTAAGAAAGGATCCCTTTCATGTCGCTGGAGAAGCAAATCGCACGTAGAGACGCGGTTCATAAGGCCGGTCTCCGTAGGTGTGGAACCCAAACTTCATATCGATTCGCATATCCTATCTTGATTAAATGCTTATGTACCGTTGTCTTGGGAATATTAGTGGCATCCACTATCTCACGCACACTATATCGTGGATTTTCAGTGAGCACAGTCTTGATAATGTCCGTATCAGTCATTGCTGGGCGGCCGCTGCGGTCTTCATCTTTCAACTCGAAATTGCCAGCTCTAAATTTCTCAAACCAATTGCGGACGGTCCTAATAGTGGTAGTACCACTCCCGTAAACGGTGAAAATCTCGTCTGCAGTGTCCTTTGCACTATTGCCTTTTTAAAGCAATGAAGCATAACATGCCGCAAATGCATCTTTTGGCTCTCCATATTGAACGGTGCAGAAAAAATTTTAAAAGAGACTTTGTCACCAACGAAACGTACTTTGAAAGAGCTCTGGGACGACTGAAACCGATGCCATAAACGGCTAAGAGATAAGCCTGCATGTTTATATAAACACAGCCACTTAGAGTCACTCATAGCGTGGCGCGGAAGAAACTTATGGGACAACCTAATATATTATATTTGGAAATGTTAGAGAGATATTTTTTAAATTTTATATAGGTTTGATAATAATTTCTATTATTATTTCTGAGTAATAGTTTTATAAGTAAATAGTTAAAAGTAATAGTTTTTCTCGTAAATATAGAATGCTAGTTAAACTATTAATTCAAGAAAGTATATTATATTATTGTTATAAGATAACAATTATTATTTTCTTCTAAAAATGATACATAACTAGAGATTCTTCTGCTTTGAAACTTTTGATAAATGCATGAACATTCGTGGTCCAATTTTCATCACTATATTGTTTTTTGTAATTGTTTCATAAACTATTATTATTGCTGTTTTATTGTGCAATTTTAATTTTATAAACAATACTTACATTCTACTACTCGAAGATAGGCACTGCTGAACGTTTCGCCCAGTGCATTTTGCGCGATACAGCTGTACCAACCTTCGTCCTTCTCTGTCACGTTGTACAGCTTCAGTACTTCCGGATTTTCGGCGCCTTCCGCCTGTTAAAAATATTAAATTTTCGAAATGTTATTCAAGAAAATGAATGATTGCATATTGGTTGTTGTTGAGCAGAGATAGTTTAAGAAGGGTATAATTCGGTAGTTATTTGCAAAATCTTCGATTTGATTTTATTTTGGTAGAATGCTGATGCGTAACTTTGATTTAATGCTGATAGCTTAGAAGATATTTAAAGATATTTAAAGAATTATGAAATATTTTATAAATGGAATTTTTCTGATGAAAATAACATTCTACTATATAATTGTAAATTATGAAAGAATTAGAAGAATAATTTTCTATTTCCGTGCAATATAAGTATAAATTTCTTTGAAGATTACGCTCCATTAATTTGTTCATACTCTCGAATAAATATTCGAGAAAATATTTTTAAAAATTCAAAAGATTATGATATTAATCTTGATATATCAAAAGATTATACTTTTTAAAAATAGCAAGTTCAATTACTCATACACGTAATTAAATTCACAATGTACCAGCAGCGAATCAAACTTACCAGTGCAAAATCGAAGAACGTTAAACAAGAAAGTTAAAATTGGGGAAATACTAGTAAAATTACAAAATGGAGAGATATTAAAGGTATCTATATATAGCTTTAATGACATTTACATTTTATTAATTTTATTAATTTTATTAATAATCAGATTGCGGATCTTCGTGCACTTGTGAATTTTAAGAAGTTAAGGGTGCAAAATTGCACGCAGTATGCAAAAATATATGATATGTAGAAAGCAGGCGACCTTTTGTAACATTGAATAAGGGAATTAAATTCCTGCTCGGACTACATTGCTTCAGTTGCGTCCATAAAAATATAAAATTGCATGAAGATCCGCAGTCTGTCGATAACTTTCTTTCATTTGTCGATCTATCTTCAACGATAGAAGAAGCAGAAGCATGTATTTTCAGCGTGTGTTTCATGCAGTTTCAAATAGTTCTACATGCCCACCTTGACCTCCACCCGGAAACTTCGATTGGTTTTGTTGACAGTGTCGAAAGACGTGTGATAACCGTGATACCATTCGAGATGTCGATGCGCGGCTGATAGAACCTCGCAGGTCATAGTAACGTTGCTTCCTACCAGAACCGTCGTATTTCTCGGAGGCCTGGTCAGTATCGGCCGATGTTTCACGCTCTCTACAGGAAAAATAGACCCAACCACCGTTTTTACGAAGCTCCAAGTGCATCAGAGGATAGAAGACGAATTGGAAGCCCTTTGAGATCAAACTTAAATCTAGTGTAAACCATAGATCTAGTGGTTGTTTAATACTTTCAAGAATTTCACGAATTTGTCCGTTTCGTACTTTCAAAACTAAAGTTTTGGAATTTGCCTTTGATTTTATAAGAATTAAAGGGGAAAAGATAAATGTTATTACAGTTAACGAACTCTTTAAGAATTTATACACTTTAAGAATTTATATTTGTGTTTCAGTTACACTTTAAGAATTGAAATTTTTAAATTTATCCTTGATTTAGAAAGAAGAAAAGGAATAGAGGGGAAGAGAAATTTTGTGCACGGGGAATAATGTTAAAATTGATTATTGTTAGTTAATTAGATGTTCGATATTTTATACTTGAATATACTTGAATAGTATATTATACTATTAACTGAAGATTTAAAGTTTATTTAAATAAATTAAAAGTTTATTGATTATCAAGAGAAGAATTTTCTATGCTTCATAGAAATGTTACTTCAAATCACAAAGTCTGATCTAAAAAGAAATGTGAACAAACAGAATTTTCTTTTACATCTTCAACGTTAAAAAAATAGGATTCATTCGAAAAAATTGACCGAGGAAAGTTGTAATTGAAATGTTTCATGAACATCATTTGGGTTTGGCGTACATAAGATAAAAAACTGTATTGAACGTATATTTTGAAATCTATTTTCCTATACATTTTTAAATTTAATCTCAAAGAGGCTTCGTTCCTCGTTTATCAGAGAACAGGAAAATTCGAAAGAAGAAAGAAGTTACAAAACAATATAAAGAACGTAACACGACGTTAAAAAAAATAACGTCGAAAAGGAAATGAAACAATCCACGTGGCAGCATCTGAAATAGTAAATAGACACGAGTTTCCTTCACCCATCGTTAGTCACTGTGAGATATATCGTTTAAAAATTGTCGCAAACAATTTGCCGATCACCAGAATCCGGTAGAGTCTGTCTTATTTTATTTAAAAACATTATATACATTATTATACATACGATCGTTGTACACAAATACTATAGTTTTTAATTAGCAATTTAATTAAAAATTCATCGAGAAGATGCAAGGGAACCTCCACCATCTAAACAATCCGGTGTGTGTGTGTCTGTGTGTGTGTATGTGTGTGTGTGTACCTGAAGAAGAATCCCAGTCGGTGAATTCTCCTGGTCACCAGGATATTCGACTACTTTCAGCCATTGTATATATGGTTCAAGATCGGACACGATCGGACACTTGAATGTCACCGTGCTGTTCACCACCGCGGTTACGTTCTTCGGGAAATCCACGTTGATGTATGGTTTATGAGGGAAACGCTCTACAGATGCAACGAAAATTCACGACTTAACTTGACGTCGTGATAACTTTTCTTCTTTTGGAGAGGTTTGGTATAAAGTTTCGATCAATATTCGTTTTTCATTGAGGTGCAGCAATAGAATATTACTAAGAATGGAACTAATATTACTATATATTTCGAAATTCCCTCAGTCATTAGGATCTTTTCTTTTCTCAAGTAACAACGCGAGAGCAACGTAAAAGGAACACACAATATAATGTGGAATTTAGAAATTTCTTCTTTAACTGCAAATGCTTGCAATTTGCTTCCACGTCTCATCAAAATTTAAAAGTTTCTCTTTCCACAAGCATTTTCTACTTTCAAGTTTTACGTTATAATATTTGTAACTGTATTTACAGTCGTAAAATCGTTGTTCTAATCATCTAATCATCACCAGACTGCGGATTTTATGCAAATTCGTATTTTTGTAGAATTAATTAAAATTGTTCGAAGTACACAAACATGTATATGTGTACTGCACTACAATATACTATGGTAGAATTCCATTTATTTGAACTCCAAATTTTAATATTATCAATATTCGATAAAATGAACTTTTTGTTGAACATGAACGAAAAATCACTAACGGAGGAGAGAATCAGTGGACATCTAATATTATATTATATACGAACTCTAATTATAAATGGAGTTCTATTGTATGCATATTCTGGGCAAATCTGTACTTTAGAATACACACACATAAAAATCCGCAGTCTAAACATTGTACTATCCGTTACTCAATAAAGAGAGAGAAGAAAAAGGAAAGAAAAAGAAAGATACTCACCGACAATTTCAACTTTAGACGTGCGATTGATACATCCCAGCTCATTGCACACTACACAAGTGTAATTGCCACTGTCTTCAGGCACTAGGTCTTCCAATCTGAACGTCCATTTGGACATGACCACCGTGCCGAGCGTTCGTTTCGGTTCTTCGTTGTTCTTGTACCACGTGATGTTCGGCCTTGGATTGCCAAAGCTTGGACATCGTAAACGTAACATGTTGCCAGCTGGTTTCACCACCACGTTTGGCATTTCCACGCTTTTGTTGAAAGACGGTGCTCGCGCCGGGGCGGTGTTGTTATGCTCACCGGCGGTCTCGTTCTCCAATTTTTCATTATCCAGGTCGGCCTCCACGTTTTCGCTGTCGAGGTGCAACGATCGTGTTTCTGGCAGATCTGGAACAGTGTATTTTATTAAATTTAGAACTGGGGAATGAATTTTTTTTTAATTAAATCTGGAATCATTCGTGAATCGTGAACAGATTTAAAATTAATTGGAAGAAGAAAAAGAGGTCAGATTGAACTTATAACGTTTAAAAGAGGACGATATTTTATTACTAATATTGTCTGTTAGTATTCGAGAACGAATTTTTTAATTAATTTAAGGTATATTCACGGATTATGAAATGGTTTAAAATTAATCGGAGGAGGTTCTTAATATTTGAAAAAGGGGTTGTTCATTAATTGGAATTTTTTTTTACTAAAAGGAACCTCGATTAACTTTATAATGACGTTTAAGTTTTCGAAGAAAAATTGTTACATCTATAAGAGGAATATTTTCAGAAATCTTCTGTTCTCTAGAATTTTTAATGATTTTCAAAGATATTGAAATTATTTAGTATCCACGCCCGAAACTATAAGGAATATTATTATCGATGCTTGCAGCATCAATTTCGTATTGCGATTACTATCTATCCAGAATTTTTGGGTGTATAAGTAAACTAAAAATTAATGACACTAACTTCTCGCTTCGATTTCCAATTCGTTCGTCTCCTCCTCGTTTCTCCCTATTCTTTCGGCCTCGTGTTGGTATCCATCGTTCTGCAACGATTCGATTCGTATCGTCACGTTTCTCCATTCGAGCGTCGTGTTCGATTTAACTAGACAACTGTACGAATCAGCATCCTGGGGTTCGATGTACTTAAACCTCAACGATTGTTTTATTATTCGTATCCTCGGTGACGATGGTTCGAAGATCTCGTTGCCTTTGTACCAGGTGGTTTCTGCGTTTGAACTCGAAAGGCATCGTAGAGTTAATTTGTCACCGATCGACATTGTTACCGTGTCAAGATGATCTGAATCTGTGGATTGAAAACAATTCGCCTTTTACGAATTTACGAAATATTTCAAATTGAGAGCAAAGTATTATGGAAGATTGTTTGGGAAATTATTTTGAATAAAACAAATCTTATTTTTAATCAAGACTTTGTTTTCTTATTTTGTCAATAAGAATAAAATATTATAAAAAGTACATATACATATGTTACGTATGGTAGGTTATTTTGAACACAAAGTACATCAGATATGTTTCATTTTTAATGCTATATAACCAGAGTTATATACTATGAATGTTTATTCGTTTTTTCGTTTTTCGTTTATTCTTTTCTAAATTTAACATTAAGAAGATCCACGAAAATGTAGACTATAAAATATTCAAAGTAGAGTACGTATTTTACACACAAATTTTTAACTTTTAGAACATAATATTTAATATATAAAATAAAATCTATTCTATTCTATTCCCCATTAAACTCTGAACACAGATTTTGATTTTTTTTAGGTTTTTATTTACAAAAATATAAACATTTGTAATACACTGCGATGATTAGACGATTTCTGTCTCTGTTTCAGTATCGTAGAAATGATCAAACTTATAAGATTTTTATCACTTATACAAACTTATAGGATTTTATCATACGAATTATCAAACTAGAGGGTCTTTTGCAGTAAATGTTCTTTCAACGATTGTTTGGTGCAGTGATTCTCTGATTATTAAAATTTTTCAAGTTCAATGTTTCATCAAGTCATGGTGAAGTTACAAGTTTACTGCACGATCATGCGAAGGTTGTTAAATATCTATTTGAGGAAAGATGTTTCAGTCTATGGGATTCTGTTTCGATTCTGTTTAGTATTAGAGACGAGAAATATCTCTTACAAGTACGCGTTCTCTCTCTCTTTGAAAGCAGCAAGTTCACCGAAAGATAAACCGACAGCTTTGGCTGCTTGGCAGGCTAATCGCGTCTTCTAATTCGATTTTTCCACGAATTTTGCTTGCAATAAATACCGCTAAAATTACACGAAAGAATCGCCGCATGTGATTCGATCCATGTCGATTCTTTTGGATCCAAACAGTGCGTGAAATCCTTTCAAAAATAGAAATCCACTTGGTCTAGCGATGGAATCGATTTCTACATATATTCACGATCATTCGAAATTAATTCTAATGTAAAAGTCCTATTTAGCACGAATAATGTTCTGAAGGTTATATAGGTATAAAGAAAATGTTATCAAATTTTTTTTGGGATTTCTCGGGATTCATGTTGAATTTCTAATTTAATCGTACTTAGCATTTTTAAGAGGGGTCTATATCGTGCATAAATGCAATTATGCGATAAGATTTAATATCAGAACGTTTAATTTAAAGACAGAATTCAAGTCTACTTTTAAATATTAGTTTCATTAGTTCTGTTTCCTTTTAGATATTCATACGTTTTTCGAAATTTTCCAATGTGACTGAAGTTTAATCAGAAGCCTTCATTCTGCCTTTTCTTCTTCTTTTGCAATTCGAAACCAGTTCTTTTAACAAGAAGAAGCAACGTTGCCACGTTCGAAATGTTCAAGTTCACTTAAGAAACATTACTTTTTTTGGCCTCATTTTTTCTCGACAGATGTCATCGATCTATTTTTGAATTTTAATCGATTTGTTTTATTTTATATGTCCAACAACTGAAGCAATTTTATTTTTATATTCTGGGATTTTTTTTTATTATTAATTTCAAAAAATTAAAATATTCGTTCGAAATTTCTAGATTCTAGAGCTTGTTTACAGTACATTACACTTGATCCCATCTATACCGGTTGATCCATCAATTTCATCCTTTCTCCGCCTCCGAGGAAATCTCGACCATCGATCGTAACCGCTTACCAGTTGTCACGAGAACCTTGTCTTGGCTATCGTCCACTCGTTAATCGTAGTTAATAGATATTAACTGCATAATTTCAGAAATTTATTTTTTCCATCCCCTCTGGTAATATTCAATTACCAAAGCTTCGTTTTCTTTTACTAGACTGTTGATCGATCTTTTTTTTTTTTTGCAATTGGTTGCAGTTGTCCCGGCCTTGTAATTATTATTTCTAAATTTTTTCTACGTTTATAATTACTAGATAAGGTAATTGCCGGTATCATCGTACCACATGATTCTTGCAATATTTGTACTTTCTTTGTACTCATTACTGATTAATTAATAATTAGAATGGTGTGATGAATTTAATTTCTCATATTAAAAATAATTAATCTTATAAATTGATTCACATTGAAAATGTTATAAATTGTATCATATTGATAATAATTAATTTTATTCGACTAACAAGTTTCCAGATTTAATAGTTTTATATTAGAGTATTTTTGTATTGTATATAGTAGGTCGTTTCTTTATTCTGGTCAGTCAAACGTTTCATTTTTAACGCACCTATACACACACGTGCCATTCTCAAGATATTTTCTCGATCGTTTAAAAATACTAGCTGTTTAGAGATCATTTGTAATTGAAAAATGATCTTTAGTGACGTTCCATTACTCAGTTTCATGGATACCATTTGTCATGCGAGGTCTGATCTTTTTCTTTCCTCTCCTCACGATCTATGCATCGTGCTGCTTCATTTAATTGTAGGAATATTTTTTTTTATTATCAAATGCTTCCTGTCTATCGAACATTCTATATAATTTTTATTTAATTGTGAACATACTGTAGTAGAGATTTAGAAAGGTTACAACATAATCAGAAAAAAAATCTTCAAACCTAAATGAAACTGCATTCTAAATGAAATGCAAGAAACTGAGAATTAGGATTTCTTGAATCTTTGAATATTCAAAGTTCAATGTAGTAAGCTTTAAGTATTCGTTGCGAACAGGAAACTTCAATCTTCAAGATCATGGTGAGTCTGCTCGCGAAAAGAATCCTCCAATATTTATAATTTTAACAACTTTCGAAAACAAAAGTATCCTCACTTTCCCACCTGCTTACACGATGTAAAAACATCACTGGAGAAAAAGAAAACGAATTCAGAAGCATCAAGGTATTTAAATTTTGCTCTTTAAAATGACATCAAGTCGCGATTTTTTCTTTTCTTCTACGAAGTCACAATAGATTAAAATATTGCCGATTTTTTGGACACGCTGAGAAGTGCGTAGATCGTTAAAATAACGACCGCGTGATCAGAAAGTCGGCATTATTCCACGATTTCTCGATCTTGAGCGTCGGTTAGGCTTCGCCGCAGGTGCAAAAATTGTGGGGGGACTTGGCTCGGTTCTCGCTCTTTCACGAGAATCAAACCAGGGGAGTAGGACGTTTACCAGGTCTTCCCATTCATGATCTCTGATCAAGGTGTCTCCAATTTGGACGTCGGCCAGGCGAAAATCGCGACACTGTCCCTTTCAACGCGTCGCGACGTTTCATCTGGAGCCATGTCCGATCCTCGTCCGATCCCCATCCGATCCCCGTCCGTCCTCTTCCTCTCCATTCGTTGTGCCGACTCCGTTCGTCGTCCTCTTTTCCCCGGTCGGTAAAACGCGTCTGACTAAATTTAGAGATCTGTCGAGAGGGTGCCTCGGGCAAACCTCTCGTTTCCACCGCGTCTCGCCATCATGCCATCATTTCAGCTAAAATCTCCCCTCGCCTTCTTCAAGTTCGACGATTTTCACAGAATTATGGACAGATTCCGGATTTTCACGCGTTCACGAGAAATTTAATGGTGCAAAAAAATGCAGAGTGCAAGTATTATAATAAAGAAATAAAATGCAACACTTGTTACAGTATTTAATAAGTAGAATTAGAAATCTGAAATTGTAATATTCCATTTTTTCATGGAAAAAGTCATCGAGTAAATTAATTAATAAATGTTTGATTAATTTTAATATTTGATCTAGTTTCGGAAATCAATTAATCTCAATCCGGTAATCATCATCGAGGACAGAAATTTAATTTTGATTACAACGACACAAATGATCCGAATTTTTTCCCGATTATCGTTATCGATCACTCGAACTTTATTCTGGTTATCGATTACCAACGACTAAAAATTCGTTTAATTACATTCGGGTGTTGTTTAATTGTCATTAAAATTACTGATGGCAATCGTAAATCCCAAAATGCATGCTCGTAAAAGATATTCGTAACATCATCGTGTTTCAATTAATAAAGTTAATCAATGCATTGGGTTGGCCAAAAAGTAACTGCATTTTTATTGTGTATAGAAAGGCGAATTTTTTATGAGAAACAAAAACTTTGTTGGACGATGTGACCATTTTGTTCGATTACCTTCTCTCATCTTTCAGGCAATTTCATGATTCAAAAAGATTCTGATCTCTTTCGAAAAAGAAAGAAAGTACGCTTCAAGAACGATTTATACGATATCCTTATTAATCAGTGAAAATTAACAAACCAATTCTGACACTGTCGTAATTTGAAGGCTTCTTTGCCTTCATACACGTCAGATGAATTTTTTATGAGCTTGCACAGCGTTTTTCTTCTTTTCGGAGAAAATATTTTACTTTGATCTTCTTACATTTTCTTTTTCTAAAACAAGCTCGAACAATCAGATGTCAGATTACAGAATGAATTTGTGATTTAAAATGAAGTTAGTTACATTTTAAGATATACATTATGTCCATCTATTAGTTAAAAATGCAATCACCTTCTGGTTCAGCCCAACATTTCATTTCTGATTCTCTGACATGGCTCTCAGTGAAAAATATATAAAATTCGCACGCAGTAACGAATGTGTTGACGTAAGAAACGACAAACAGTGCGAGTACCTAAGTGACGAGTCGTCTGTTTGCCTGCCCTGTCTATGTTTCGATCAAACAATTCGAAAACGTCACAGAGAAAATCAAGCATAGAGAAGCACGTGGCGACGCGTGTCCGAAAGAAAAAAGAAAAAAAGAAAAAAACAAGCGGGAACGGAACTGGCAAAGACAATAAACTCGATGAACTTCCGTTGAGAGAAAGAGAGCTCTCGGCGCGGACAATTAGTCGTTTGTACACGAATACTGAGGATGTTTGGATGACGGAGACAAAAGAAATGAAGAAACTAAGAGGAGACCGGGATGGAATTGAAGTAGCCCCGGTCTGAACTACTTGGAGGAACATCGACTCCAGGAAATGGTGGGCGAGATGGAATTCGCTGCTACGTTTCTAAAGATGAGATGATAAATAGACGTTTCAACGCGGCTAATTGCGGACGCGTTTCAAGTGTTTTGAAAGGAATCCCTGACTTGTCGCGAATATATGATAAATTGTACTAACGACAATGAAAAATTTTTGATTACTTTAAACTGATATAATTATAAAAAATAATCATATAATTGTCAATTTAATTTCATTTTAAAAAAGTGCGAAACCTACATACTTTAACAGTAGTGAGTTTGTTTCTTTTAAACGAATACTTTTTTCTCGAAAATTGTAAAATTTTAAATGTGTGTAGAAGCGTTAAAAAAATTTTCTCATGACTAAATCCGCAATGGAGCCTTTAAAACTTGCTACATAATTTTTCTTTCATCATTTTATTAAACTTTGTACATTGGGATTAAATGTCAGAATTTCTTGTCGTTTATTTCTATTATTTAACGTTCAATAAAATGATGAAAAAAAAGTCATATAGCAAGTTTTAAGGGGTCATTGCAGAATGATGACTTCAATCTTCAAAGTGATTACAGATCTAATCACGAAAAAAATTTTCTCACGTTTTTACAATTTTCGAAAAACAGGTATCCTTGGCTTTCCCATCTTCTACGTAATGTAAGATCATTTTCGAAAAATATTAACTTACGACTGTCAATGTAGAGACTTCAAAATTATGATGATCTTTTCAATTGGCACAATTATTACTGTAAATTGTGAAATTGACTGAAACGTATGGATAGAAAACGCCATGTTTTAAATTTTAAAATTATTTTACGCGTTTGAATGTTCCAGAGAGCATGTATTTGTATGTATTTTGGAATATTTCACATATTTTTTACGTGCAAATGGCACGTAAACCATCTGTTTCGATACAAACGACGCCAGGAATAACGATCAACGTTTCGAGAGTCTTGCTTCTTTGTTTTTTCTCTTGGCTCTCTCCTTTCTTCCTTTTAGATTCTCGTCGCACGAAAGTCCCGCTGCTTCTGGCAAGTTTATTCACTCACAGACAAAAGGCTATCCGCGTAAGCAATTTCTAGCAAGGGATCTGATCTCTGTCTGACATCGTCGCGTCACGGCCGATCACAACAGTGCTGTGCTTACGTTTCGAAATAGATTGCTTAATTTTGATTTGTATTTTTTTCTGAAAATTATCATTTAAAATTATTAAATGTATTAAATGAAATGCTAATATCGAATGTTAAGTAAAATTCAGCAGCTTGAGCTAATTGCAATCTGAATTTTACTTTTTCGTATATAAGATACCATTAACTCATTAATGTTTTCAATGTTGATGCAACATTTTATTTGCAATTTCTTTTTCAAAAACATAAATTGAATAGACGAAATTCAGCTTTTTCACATTGTGGCTATTAAGTGTAAGGATTACTGTTATTTGTTTCATTTGGATTCTATGAAATTAATACTAGAATCATCAACGAGTAAGATATAAAGCATCTTGTATTTGGAAGAATCAAGTACAAAGAATAGTACAATAAAAAAACACGAGCTTTCAATTATATATACAAAATTATTTAAATTTTCATAAAATTCCGAGGAAAAATTACAAAGTGATTCCTAGTGTTCAGAGAAATTAAAGAATTTATGGTATCATGATTATCGCTGACTTTCTATGATGTAATAAGAATTAAATTAAACACGAATAAGAATGAACTATTTTAAAATGAACTTGATGTCGAACGATTTACATGATAAACACGATTTGTCTGTCGATCACCTTTCTTACGTATTTTTGTTACATAGCACAAGCTGAAATATTAAATATTTCAAATTATTTCGATCCAATTTTACAATCTCTTCACTGATAAATATCGCTTCGTATCTCATCCTAGCGTCAATCTCCTCAATTTTCAAGATAATTCAAAATAATTCTTGCTCAACGTTTGAACTAATAATTACTAGAGAACAAATTCGATGATTGATCGCATACATGATCTAGATAGCTAGAGTGGGACGTGAGAAATCATAGTGGCTTCGTTTGGAGGGGCATTAGCCATTTAGTTAATGGCAGGGACCTAAATATCCCTCATTTGTCTACGCGGATGAGCTTCCACGTTTATTTATTCGTGACTGGGGTGGGATGTGCACCTCTCTATGGTATCGTTACACGGTGAATTTTCTTTCGTTTTTTCCCCTTTTGCCTCTGCCGTGAAAAGATTTTTACAGTAGAGAAAATGATAATAGCGTTTAATTTCAAGCTTTCAAAGTATTTACTTTATGATTAAAGTGTTTTTTAAATATTAATAGCGAGTCTTTAAATTCCACCTTCATAGTGTTGCGCAACAACAAATTTTGCGCATATACCATCTTTTTCAAAAAAATAGTATGTCATAAAATTTCACATAGTTATAATATAACATAATATCATAATATTTATTTTATAGAACTTTTTTAATTCCATCAAAAATATCAATGATATCACAATTATTTACATTTGCATTTACTAAAATTGATCAAATTTGAATTAATAATTCGTTAATTTCCAAATTTAAAATTACACACAGAAGCTGTTTTATGAAGTTGTCACGAAACGATGTAGATAACGATTTAAAGATATTTCTATAATTCTACAAAAATCTATAAAATTATAAATCGTCGTCGCTATATAAACGTCCCAGATATAGCAGGTTCGAGAAGATAAAAATGAAACGCCGATACGAAAATAATCATTGAACACTTCGATCTCTCGAACTTCCACGAATTTCGCGCTTAATAAACTACGCGATCTGCGCAAGCAACGGAATTAGATAAGAAAACATGGTTTTCGATTTGGAGTTCTGGCCGGAGCTGTGAGATTTGCGCCGGAAGCAATGCGATACGTACAATAATGATATCGTTGGTTACCAACCAGGTTGGCTCAGGTGATTTACGACCATTAGTTTCAATCTCTATGTATGCTGAGTGTTCTCCGTTCGTTCCGCTAAATTAACTGGCGCGGAATTGTTGGAAATAATTATCGGTCGAGGGACTGTTTCGACAACGATCGAACGATGTAACGATCGCATGGAGCATTAATTCCGTCCAATAAATCTCTAAATCGTTTGAAAAAGCCTTCTTTACACAGCTTTCGCTCGCGCAGCTTGTAAACAAGTACTTGATGGCTCGTGCTTCACCGGGAATAGTGCGCGTCGCTCGTAAATTAATTTCAAAGTTTCGCGCGGCTGGCGGCGACTGCGCGTTGATCGCTTCCGCGACGAAATTTTAACTTTTTAAAGTTTTAAGCGTAATGCGTATCAGAAATATACCCCAGAAATATATTCTATGGATAATCTGCGATGTTCAAAATAACTCATTTACTCATTATAAATTCGAAGAGAGTGATATATTACAATATATTGAATAAATATCTATATCAAAAGTTAGATTGTATGTGTTTAAAGATGAATGGGTTCTTGATCCGTTACATATTTCTCATTCACTTTACACAAAGGCACGATGTTATACAAAATTAATTGTGTTATTGTCGAAAATTGATTTACTTGATTAAGAATGATATTTTTACCTAGACATTTTATATTAACAATTTAGTAACAATTCTGGGATGTATACTATACCTATTTATCCATGTATATTATTTCAGTTCTGATAATATTTATTTATTGTACTTTTTAAATATATATTTCATTCATTTTATAGATATTTCATATTATTATATTTCTCTTTTAAACTCTTTTTAAACCCCAGAAATATATAGCAATATTTCTTCCTTAAATCAATATTTAAACTGAAATTTACTATTACTATTTATTGTAACTCATGTGTACAATTTTGATTTTATTTATTTGTAAAATCGTCTTTTCATAGTGTTTAAAATATTTCCTATACTATATGTGTAAAATAATCTTCAAATTTTTGTTTCGAATAAAAATCTTTCATTACCTGTTCTTCTTTCTCACATTAATTGCTCTAATTGTTCATTCATAGTATACTTTTCCAGTAAAAATATATTAAATTAAAAAAATTATTTTTCTAAAATATCTTGGTGTCTTTATGTTAATTCTAACTGATTAAAAGCTCCGATTATTGTACACATTATTGCAGAATATTCCTAAAAAATTAACGCTAATAATTTATTCAAATTTTTGTTTATAAAAAAAGCCAGTTACCCTTTCACTGTATAATAATATTCCACCATTTCTGTTATATAATTAATATTTAAAAAAAAAATGAATATTAATTAACAAATGTACCTACATGCTACGAATTTGGTTCGATATTAATTTTGAAACGAATTCTACAAGAAATTCTAATCTATCACCAGAGAACACCGTAAAGAGAGACAGAGAGAGCGCTTGACTGAACATCGTAAAAGAAACAATCAAAATCGATAGTTTACGCCGTAGCTTACAATTTCCAGACACACTAGCGTCTGTTTAGAATCGGCATGGCATTTCGTTACAGCCGGTCCTCGGTCAATATACTCTTACAACTATTTTAATGAACTCAAAACAACTCTTCTTCTTATTTACATGAACGAGCTATTTTCGACTATGCGAAAAGAACTACGTTCACCACGGCTACTTGAACTAATTTAACAAACTGTATAAATGTTCCAGATACTACTCGCAAATAGTTATAATGGCCTGGCTCCAAGAAATCTAAGAAATCTAAGAAATCTGCGTGTACTTCAATTCCAATTTACTTGGATTACGTGTCCCATGGTTCTACTTAGTTCTTGCATTAATTGTTAACTGTGATAATTAAACTGTGGATTTTCATGTAAATTCATATTTTTGAGAGCATAAAATTAAAAATCTGAAATTTTTATGAAAAATTCTAGAGGGATCATTTATGAAAAATAGAATTACAATAAAATTTTCGCAATTATTCCTTTTTTTATTTTTCAAATACTCATAAATTAAGAAATAATAAGTAATTCTAACTGGCTAAGAGATAATAAATTAAGAGATGCCAGAATTAATAAAAAATTTCATTTTTCAGTATGTTGCGGTGCAGTTCCCTCTTCTTGCATTGAATCTTTCAATTATTTTATACACCAAATTGTTACAGAAAATTGGTATTTTGTGAACTTTATATTGTACGTGCATTTAAGTTATTTCTCAGAAATAACTGCTTGTTAGATATTACACAATAGAGAGATGATAATGGATAAAAAGTGGATAAAAAAGCAGTAAATAAATAGGTTATCCTATTTTTAGATTGTCAATACAGATAATTTATACCTATAAATGCATGAAAATCCGCAGTCCAATAATTATTATTCTCTAACGTAATTGTACGGCTGTTCATTAAATATTTGTTAAAGGGTAAATGATGACACACAATAGAGAATTGTAGATACTTGTTAGAAATTACATAATGCAGGAATAATATTTTATAGATGATTAGATTTTCAGAAAAGATTCACGACTCGGTATGGTAATTTTAAATACGACAAAACAGGTAATTAATTTTTATAAATTCTTGTTATTAGTTAATATTAAACAAGTATTATTTGTTATTAGTCAATATAACAAGTATTATTATGTTTATAGTATCATTAAGGACCGTAGTTTCTATATTTCATTTGCAAATTTTTTTAATTAATTTGTATCATGACATAAAATTTTTAAATATTATAATTTCATGACATACAATTTTTCAATATGAAATATAATTTCTGGATATTTTCCACAATATTCTTTTCATCACTATTTCTACCACCTAGATTTTACGATTTTATGAGATTTAGAATTGAAATATCTATAATAATAAATCATTGACTGATCTTTTAACGGGTTAATATTTTTGGATTGATTAAATTTTTCTTAAAAATGGATAAATAGGAATAATATTTTAAATTGACCAATATAGCTGGTTTACGTAATTTTTTATTTCAGGTGATTCCCGTAACTTGCCTGAAACAACTTTTAAATTATTACGAATCACCTTGTATATTCGTATTCCACCATTTCCAATCTTAATAAATTTAATATCATTTAAATGATAGTCGATAAAATATAATTAAACAACTATAGTATAAGTAAAACATAATTTAAACAACATGCAGAATTATCAACAGACTGCGAACTTTTGTACAATTATGGGAAATCGAAAGATACAAAAACATAATACACATAGACATATAAAATTATTAATGCAATACGTAATATAATATGTATCTACATATTACGTGTCTATAATATGTATCCACAAGACCTATCATATTAAATAGACATTAAATAGAAGAAAGAGGCAGGAGACACTTCTCATAAATATTCTATCTTTTAAATTATTTCCAGAAAAATAGAAATTCGCATGAAACTTGGTAGTATAATTATCCGAATTAAAAATATATCTTTCAATTGAAAGTCCCACATTTTCGCACCTGAATGGAACTTTCGTGACGAAAGTAATTTTCTCCCGGGGTTTCTCTTCCTGTATCGGGCTCGAGCACAACTCGAACAGGCCCGTGACAAACAGTCCGTAGTGCCGCGCCGAGCCGCGCGTTAATCTCCTCAAATACACCGTGAAACGCGCGGCACCACGCTGGCGGAAACGCGCGTGCACGTGATCCAACATGCAACAGCATTAACAGCAACGTGGAAACAAAATCCGTGTACGTTCACCAGACACACGTCTATTTCTGAAACGGGCCGCCCTTCTTCGTGCTTCTCGCTGATTTTCTATCTAGCATCAGCGTTTTAGCGTTTCGAATTCGTCGACGATTTCACTAGCGGAAAGGTATGTGATTGGCAGACTTCTCAAATGTTCGCCTGTAGTTTTTCGCGTGCATACAATTAAATACGAAAAAGCTGAATTTTTCGAACGGAATTCTTCACTGTTTATATGTATATTGAAAGCTATCATAGGACGATACACACTCCTCGTGATACGCACGTGATATATTAAAATATACGTTAATTGAACATTGGTGAATTTTTGCAAGATTGTTATACTAATACAGAAAAGCTTCCTTTTTGCGAATTTCTATTTTTCATGTATCTTAATATTCGAATATTACATCATCAGAAGAAAATGTCAGTAACTGGAAGCTCATCCTGCCACTAACAGACATTCTATTCTAGTGCATTGAGTGAATGTTCAAATTTCTCATAAATGCTTGGATTTTTAAATGAATTTTCATACGCAGTCTGGTAATGACGAATGTTCTTTCATTTCTTAATTAATAGAAAGATAAATAAACGATCCACCGAAATATGTTTATTCTCAAATTTGTTAGAAAACTAAGTGATTATCCAGATGATATTAAAAAATAATTTGGATTCCAAATAACAAAGATCCATTGGCAGAATTTTTAGAATTGCAACATTTTAGTTAATAAAATTTGAAGTTATATAGAAATGAAACGCACGTATTTTAGAAAACAACCACTTGGAAATAACTCTGTTCAGGGATACAGCAGAAACGCGCGTATTCAAATGCGTAAACAACACTCCAAAAATATTCAGATGTTCTCGTGTAACCGTGCTCTTTCATCTGTCCGAGAACGTTAACAAGCAACGAATCTATTTCGTTTCGTTGCTTTGTCAATTTTCAAAGAAATTCTGACAAAGTATGTAGATGATTCTCTGACTCTTATAGAGTTTGTTCACTCCAAGATGAACTTTGTTATCACACTGATCAGAACGATCAGTTCTTCGTAATTTTTCATTGAAATTTCCTAGTATTTTTAGATCGAGATAAAATATAATATTTAATATTATAATATACATTGTATAAAATATAATATTTAATATTTAATATTTAATATTATAATATATATTGAAAAATATATATTTTATTATATTTTATAAAAATATTCTGTTATATTTATTCTGCATTGCGTATTTGTATTTTATATTACATTTGTTTGTAATACAAATTAATATAAAACTTCATTCGGTAATTTCAATCATTATGATAAATCATTATGATAAATCAGATCATTTCTTATTTTGACTATTCAAATGAAATGTATATGAACAATGTTGTAGAAAGTATATTAAAAAATTACTCGAATAAATTAAAGAAACAATTCTGAACAATTAACAAGCCCAAATTGAAGTGCCGAGATTGGATCCTTTGGTAGAATTTGATTTTTAATAGATTTCAACTTACCTCGAAAGGAGTGGAGCTATAATAAGAGACAATTATTGTAAGGCTAGCTAGAGGACAGCTCGGTGATTTATGTTTCTTTAATTGCACGCCCCTTTAGCACCTTCCAGGCAGAAGCTGTTCCCTGTTATCTTCGTCTCCGTGTTCTTTGAAAGCTGCTGCGCGGTCGGTTAAAGTACTTCAGTACGAGGAGAGGCTCGTTTGTTTGTTGGTATCGAGAAAAGCAGCGGATTCAATCGCGAAGATTTATGTCTGCCGCGATAATTAGATTGCTTAGAATGGTAGCAACTTGTCAGGTAGTAGAAAGATTTACCGACTCCACGTTGAATAATGTTAACGTAACGATCATCATTAGCACAGGGTTGAGAATTATTTGAAATGGAAATTATCATTAACTAAAGCAAACTCTCTTCGAAGGATCGCATCTCCACATCCGCTAAAAAAAACGGAGGGTTGAATTTCAATTTTTCTGCGATGAAATTTCAACATAGTAGTCTACATCTACAATTTCGAATATTTAAAGGAGAAACAAAAAGGTTTCGGTTAGCTTTTAATTCACTTGTTAGTTAAAATATTGACTTCGTTTGAAACATAAAAATATGGACACAAGTAATTTGGAAAATTCGTATTGTGAAAATACATTTGTGTTACACGGTATTTACGTAGTTATATGCATAATTTAAATTTGAATTGAATTTTTATTTTTTTTTTGTCGAATTCTCATGTTGTCACATGTATCATGAAATCATATTCAATTCTGTGATTCATAGAATTTTACATACATCTATACAAATATACGTCAGATATTTCGGATATTTAAAACAGAAAAAGAAAGGTGACATCACTCTCGATGGCTACGGCCAATTGTAAAGACTTCATTAAGTAATCCAGAATTGTTTTACACTTTTTGTTTGCCCACGAAGGATTAATACGTTGATGCATGAATTTGTTATAAATACGATGTCGAAACTGAGAAAGACTGAATTCGTCAGAAGGGACTTTAGCAAGAAGCTCTTCGAGAAGATCGATTCTCCGGTTCTGCGAGAAAAAGTAATAAAAAAAAAAGGACGCGGAGAGAGAGAAAAAGGGGTCTCAAAGAAGGAGTATCGTGTTGCCTCTTTGTTAGAATTAATATCATACACCGCGTCAAGCGAACGCGAAAAAGACCGCATTCTCTGGATCAGATTGTCGGATTAAGACGATTGAGATACGATCTGACCGCGTGGGATCACCGTAATCCGATACCGTAGTAGCAGGCCATCGAATCCTCTGTTACCTCCCCTTTTTGTATGAGCTCTTTGTTCCACGCGAGTCGAGGTGAAAAATTAGAACGTTCCGAGGCGAATTAATCTGGCTACTTGAACGATACACGAGTCGATAAACTCGGGGAACTTGTCTCTCTTGGGGTTGAGATCCAGGGGATGAAAACGGATCTTGGGGCATGCGATAAGAAATTAACTATCGGGCGCTGTACAACGTGTATTTATATGGAAGTAAAAGGTTTCAGAGAGAGTTAATTAACGCATTCAAATCGCGTGGAAATTCTCGTGTTTAAAAACAATAAATTGTTTTAAATTTGACGATACGTTTCGCATCTTCGAAACGTATATCTTTCATATTCATATTTCAAATAAATATGAAATGATATTAAACGCAATTAAATAAATAACAAATATATATGAGTGGCAAATAAAATGAATAAAAATAAAATTATCGATTTAGTAAGGAAAATTAATTTGCGTTAATTACGAATCGAAGGAACAAATATTGATAATAAAAAAATCCTATATTAATTTTAAATCGTAGCAATCGAGCGAAACAATAGAATTAGTTACATCTTTTGATGAAATAATTTTCTTTGGTTTCGACACTGCAAAAGGTTGAAATCAAATGAAACTTAAACCCTAAGAAGGATTAATTGATGTGTCAGGCAGATTATAAGGATCGTGTTAATACTAAATAAGAGGAAATCGATCGTATAATTCTTTTACGGGTTCACCTTTCTTCATTACGAGATTGACACGATATACATACGTCTTCGTCATTCTGACGAAATAATATTCTGCGTTTCAACGCCGTGACTCAGTAATATATGATTCTAAAATTCTCAAACGCGATTACGGTGTGTCATTGTTCTCGTTTAAATAATCCAGGGACTTTGGTATTACCATCGATAAGTAAATTGCTGATAATGTCTCAGAGAAATGGAGTTGTGTCGGGGAAAATCGACGTCTCTATTTATTTTTATCTTTTTATTTTATCCGCAATATCTGTTTTGCAATGAATTCTCTTTCAAAGAAGTGTTACACATTCTCGATCAAAAGTTCAGAGTATTTTAGGATTTCGAAAGAAATGAAGATTTCTTTAAGTAAATGTAAGATTTTTATGTGTAATATTGACAATAAGGATTGAAATTGTAATTAATTATATTTAGAAATGAAATTTATATTTATGTATAATATTCACATTTTAGAAAATTCAATATCTAAAATTCTTTATCTAGTTAAAAATTTTTCCAGTTAAAAATTCATCTATCCAGTTAAAAATTTTTCATCGTTTGTTAATTGTGCTTAGAAATAAAATATTTCGGAAAATTTATTCGAATAATTCAAAAGAAAATTATAATAAGAATTCAATTCAACTCAGTTATCTGAAATCTTTGAAATTTGATCTAAATAATTTCGTTCTCCAAGAAAATAAATCTAATAATCTATAAAATGTATTGTATAAAATGGATCTTCTCAAAATTCAAATGTCTATTTAACATTCTTATTCAACGATGAAATAATCAACAATCGTCATCGACATTTCAATTTTCACTCCAATTGTGTCACACAATGTCTTTATTCAATATGTTTGTATCATTTTATTCTATTTACATTACATACACTGTACATTCG
This sequence comes from Melipona beecheii, assembly GCA_032399605.1. Lineage (NCBI taxonomy): Eukaryota > Metazoa > Arthropoda > Insecta > Hymenoptera > Apidae > Melipona > Melipona beecheii. Next base: position 285,559 of record JAUCMO010000463.1, read on the forward strand.
AAGCTCTTCGTTCTCATTCGAGTCAATGAAACATCGAATGTTACCATTTCTATTTCATCAGGGGTCTCGAATCACGAATTTCGACTTAATCCCTATTTATATAATTTACATATTTTCTGTGTGGAGTTCCCTTGCTCGACAACCAATTGTCATTAGCTTCAAGTCGACTTACCAAGTTAATTTACACGTTTCACCTTTAATTTCACCTTATCTTTTTAATTATTGTCTCAACAAAAATATTGTGTAATAAAATAGACGTGTTGGTAGGCATTTCAGAATTTTTTTATTCTTTTCTTCGAAATTCTTTTGACCATAACAACAAGTATGGCTCTAAGAAGTAATAAATATCTAAAGTAACAAATGCATCTAATCCGAATGTATGAATCGCAACATTCTTTCTTTCAAACAACAACATTTTTAATGATAACGACAAATATAGTCTGAAAAGGAATAAAGTCAATAAGAATATCAATCCTCCAAACACAACAGGTATATCCTTACACGAAATTCATTTGACGTGATCCTGTCGCATCACGTGAAAGGAGTTCCAAAGAAGAGGCAGGCAGATTGAGACATTCCGAAAGACTGGGTGCATCTATTTAGGAGGCGAGTTGGACCAGATAGTTGAACTCGCGTCCCGTTTCCAGACAACTTGGACGTTCTAATTAAGATTCCACGCTAGTCCTCGGGGATCTCCCTCTTGTCCATTTGATATAAAACAACAGCCACGGATGAAACGAAACTTGGAAAAGAAAAAAAGAAGGAAAGAGGAGGAGGAGGAGGAGGAGGAGGAGGGAGGAGGAGGAGGAGGAAGAAGAAGAAGAAGAAGAAGAAGAAGAAGAAGAAGAAGAGAAAGAGGACAACAGATACGGTCTGACAGATGGAAACGTTGAACGGTTTGACGGCGGGAGATTCAACTGCCGGGGCTTCTGGTCAGGTATAAAACGAACAGCCCGGCTGCATAATTATACCTTAAAAAGGATGATCCCTTTCGAGATATTAAGGGACACTGCGCTCAAGACCGGCTGCTATCTTAATGAGCGTACGCAGTCCTTCGATGCCAGACAATCGTAATTAAGTTGCAGTGGCTTTGGCCGAGGTCAAGTATACTTTCGCTGCTTTTGCGACGAGTTTCTACGTTAGGCGTTGCGTCTGTTCATTGACTCGTATGGATTATATTTGGATGTAGCAAGGAGCGAGTGATTAAATGCTGTGTAGTCGAGTGCCGGCTAAAATAACCGAACATGAAGACTATATGTATGTAGATGTGTTAGACTGTGTGTAGGAGTGACCGATTCTTTAGACGATGCGCGTTCCTGTCCAAACAAAAATTTTGACAAAATATATTAACCTCGACGAAAGTGTATCTTTCGAGACCCGAGTAACTTTTCGAGTAACCGGGAAGGAAGCAGAATCGAGGAGGAAGAAAACATCGACAATAGGTTTTTCGTTGTTTCGGCTGTTGTTTGAAATCACAAACTGGGACGGACGATCTTCTATTTTGCGAGAGAAGTTTGGGCTCTTGACGAAAAATCCTCGGTGGCGTTCAACCACCGGGTTCTCCCCCTTCAGAAATCGCGCTCCATCGCAGCCATCTCTTTCATTGTCCAATTGGTAATGTCAGCCGCTATTACCCTGTTGAATACATTTAATAGGCAAAGGATTGACAGAGGCTCTCATTTTCGCGGCGCGGGAGGAGTACGCGGCGGCGCACAGCCCTCGCCGGGGGCCCGTGGAAACGCGGTCGACACCGGGTTGAGAATTATTATTCCATGTGTGGACGACCGGCCCCGCTAATAACAGGCCGAGCCTGGCCCGCGCATATGGCATTCAATGACCGGCCAATTGGACAATTGAGCTCAATCATAATAATACACACACACATATATACACACATATAATATATATATTTTATACATACATGTGTGTGTGTGTGTGTGTGTGTGTGTGTGTGTGTGTGTGTGTGTGTGTGTGTGTGTGTGTGTGTGTACACATATATATGAATATACATATATATGGATCGTTGCAACGATCGAGCGTTTCGGCCTGTTATCAATAAATTCACTTGCCGGAAAATAAATTCATCGGTAGCGTCCTGATTTCGTCCGTTTCCATTCGTTCCTCCTCTTCTTTTTTTTCTTCGTGTCGCTGCATTTCGCTTGCATTTAAAAATTAAATTGGGAAAATATTTGAGTTACTACTTCATCTTCATGATATAATAATATGATAGAACAAGCACACGAATGCGAAATAAATTTGCACATATTCAAAAAGAATAAAAATATCGTGAATGTACACGTTCCAAAAATTTTTCGTATCTAGAAAATATTATAAAATATTCAAGCAAACGCGTCTCGTTATTGCTTATTACTTATTAACGATCGCACGTGTGCAATTGCCGGAAATTCCAAGGAAACGACGGCTCCCAGTTTGAAGAAAGCATTTAATAGGACGCGTAGGGCCCGCATCGGGATCTGTTCACCAGATGTTGACCGTGTTTTCCATCGGCCGGCCAGTGAAATTCGACTTTGACCAGCTTCTTAGAACCTGATGTGTCCATTGTTGCGTGGAAACCTTAATGGAACTTTGGTAATGGAGGCGCAGGCTTACGAAATGTGTTCATTAGGATTTCACTACGTTCAAGCGTTCTGGAATTTGTCATTTTAATATTTTTATTGTTGACGTTTTACATATTTAATCTTATAGTTTGCTGCTGCGAAAAAGATATAAAATTGATTTGTGTGTTGCTGTTGCTGTCGGTTAGGACTGTGTTACTAAAAATAAAATTACTAGAACTACTGGCAAAAAATTTTAGATTAAGAGCATTTAAAAATATTTACCCTTTATATGATATAAAATTGTTGCATTTATTTAAAATACATGGAAAACCGGAATTGGTAATTTCAATTGGATTCTTTTAGACGAAAAATCTCAGTGTTTTTTAAATTGTATGTAATCGAGAACTTTTTGCAAAAAGTAGTACTACAACTTGTGAAGTATATGAATGATAAATTTTTCATATCTTTTTAAAATTTATTTTACTCAATTATTAGATTAAATTTGTAACGTAGAATCAAGATATTGTTAATCGAGTTTTCTTAATCTTGATTGGATTCGAGAACAAACACTCATTTTAATAAAGAGATTAGGGACGCGCGTGCAGGTATTTTGTGTTGTCATCTTATTTAAAAACACTCTGGGAAAGATATTTATGATTTTTTGACCAATTTTAAATGTACGTGACGAGTTTTCTGTAGCTTTTGTTAATGTTTGTGAAGTTATCAAAAAGGTAGTGGGTTTCGAATAAGCTGATTTCTTGAAAATAAAGCTACAACTACATTTAAGTAGTTGAAACAATTTCCGAACAAGAGTATAATATTTGATAATATTGATAATTGAAAATTATTGATTCTGTACAACTATAACATATAAGAAACATAAAATTAAGTTATAATTATAATTTATAAATTACTAAATAAATTATTATATAAATTATTACATACTAAATTATGAAAATATGATTCTTTAAAATAGAAGAATATTTTAAATTTCTAATTCTAATTTTAAATTAAAAACTTTAATCCTATTGTCTGAAATTATGAGACATTGTTAATTAAAAATTTTTACTCGAATTCAAAAAAATTCCAAATTAATTTGGAATTAGATATATCTAGATTGGAATCGAAAGTTTTCAATTTTTTGAAAAATTCAAATCCGTAGAAATGAAAATCCGGTTTTTAAAATGAAAAAGAGCCAAGTCCGCAAAGTCGAATCCAAAGTTCTAAGCTCGAAAATTGGAAATTCTCGTTGTGAAGCACGAATCAGTGAAATCAGTGAAATCAGTGAAATGATTGGTAAAACAACGTAATACGATATCATGTTGAAACGTACTGAGATATGCGAAATTCATATTTCAAACTGATTGGAAACAGCGGAACATTGGAAACACGAAACCATGTAATTTTGCGCAACGATTTTTTCTTAGTAAAATGAGTTCCCGTTTTCGACGAGTTCACTCTGGTAGTACGTGTAATTCCCCATCTATCAAGATACTACACACATACGATATTACGATAAAATCGTCAACAAGATTAAATGTCGTTTAACCGATCGATTCCGACGTGTTTATTTTCAATATTGTTTATTCTTCTCTCGACATATCGTGGAATATTGAAACAATCGAAAGATTCATAGGAAAGGGGGCGGGAAGAATTTTAAATTTAAATTTCGAGTTGTCTATCGCTGACTGTGTCACGTTGCAAATTAAAATCTTTCGAGTTTTACGCTTATTTTGATACATGAAAAAACGTGACATTACATGTTGAGAAGTAAATTTTCATTTTCTAAGAAATGCTAAAATTTGACGTCCCCTCAAGTAAGAATTTAATAATTTTCACAGCTATATATATTTGGAACAAATACAATCTGAAGATTTCAAATCGAATTTAGTTTAATTTAGAACAATTAAATATAATATGATTTATTTGTAATTTCTCCCATTAATTTCTCTTACGTGTTTTGTAAACGTAAGTACGAATGTAATTTGTTTTTGATTATGCAAGTTCTCATAATGATTCTCGTTAATCATTTGGTTAATAATCCTTCGATTATTGGAATAAATATAATTATAATTCTGGAGATTTTAGATTAAATTTCAGATCAGGATAATCTAGAAGGTATTGTTTTGCTAGAAAATTTTTGATCGACGACAATTTTAGAAGCTTTCAATTAATAATTCTTTGATTATTGCACATAGATATATAATATATATAATTTACAATTCTGAATATTTCAAATTGAATTTTATTTATTTATACCTTCCTGCATTACTATGTATTATTTTGTTAAAAAATTTTTACTCTAATTACCATAATTTTAATATTAGTTACAAAATTTCCTATTAATTCTGTATTAATTGGATAACTGTTAAAAGAAAAAACGATATTTCAAAATATTTTCAAAGGTGTCAAATTTTTTGCCGCACATTCTAAAAAAGATTTTTGCTTTTATTTCTGTCTGCCCTCTAAAACTGCCTTGTATACTTTAAAAATATTCGATTCGCTCATAAATCCGTCTGTCTAGTCGTCATCTGATCCTCAGGAGCTTTAATGACTTCGAACCGTTCGGTTTCCAATCTTCTGTTCTTTATTCTTTTCACTTGACTCTCAAGTATCATTGGTTCACAGACGAAAACAATACATTTACGTTAGATAATTAAAATTCAGGATATCTGATTCTGACTTGTACTTTACATTCTTTCGTGAAATTAAGTAATTTAATCTTAAATCATCGAATTTGGGAAGACATTTAGAATAACATTGTTAAATCGATACTTCAGATCGAGAACGGTTAAATCGTTTATTATAATATCACGAAGAATATCCAAGAATTAAATATCCTAAATATCAGTCATTTAACATAAATTGGTCAATTTGGTACAATTTGGAACGACTTTACTTATACATACTTCCCCACATTGTGTATTATTTTATTAAAAAATTTGTAAAAAATATTTCACACATTGTTAAGAATCTCAATTATTTATTAATTATTTTACCAATATTTAATTGCAAAGAAGAATAAATTTTCATAGAACGCAACTTTGGCTAACTGAATCGTTAATCTAGAATCTAGAATCTAGAAACCAGCGCTCAACAATCCAGAAACCAGCGACTAAGAATCTAGATTTTTAGATAAAGTTTCTTCCTATTTGTTGTACGTTAAAATGGGGAAGAGAGAGAGAGAGAGAGAAAGAGAGAGAGAGAAAGAGAGAGAGAGAGAGAGAGTACTAATGCCTACAAGTAAGTGCAAGATGCAAATGAGGGCGGGGAGATAGGACGTTTGTAGCGTATGATCGAGCGGGAGTGGAGGGGCAAGAAATTAAAAGATTGGGAAATAGGTTTGACGTGAACACAGAAAAGGATCAAAATTACGTGACTGGACAAAGGCCAAGATTCAAGATCAACAAAGAGGTATCGCACGCACGAAGTTCGGTTTCGACATGTTGATTTCTCAAAATTCCATCACGTTGTGTGTGCCAGTTCCCGTTTTCTTTCACTGCATTTTAATGATCAGAAAAAAAAGTTCGACGATAGAAGAATGAGCAGTTAAAAGAGCCGTTGAAAGAGAAGTTTCCAATAATGACTCTCTTTTATTCTTCTCTTCTTTTTTCTTTTTTTTTTTGTGGGAAATGGAGGTAATTAAAGAAAGGGAGTTATTTTGGAAATTTGTTCCTGTTTGTTTAATTTTCTAAAATTAGAAATTAGTATTTTCCTGAAATTTTCTACAGTTAGAAATTAGCATTTTTCTGGAATCTTACTTCCACATGCAACAGATTACAATAGAAACCATAAATCGTGTTAAATATTCTATCCCATTAAATATTAAGTCTTAATTATATTGGTAATAGTAATCTATTCTACGATAAATACATGGAATGAATTTTTTATTCTACGATAAAAATATGACATCTAAAACGAAAAGATTATTCAAGATTCAATTATTTGACTAAAAATCAAAACTGGAAGTGTTGAAGAAAGCAGGGAAAACTACGTTGAAAATACTTTAATACGAAAATACTTTACTTTTCGTGTGCATTTTCGCGCGGACGAAAAAAATATTGAAAATAGAGAAGAGATGAGGGAGAGGTAAAAAAAGCAAACGTTCGACTGCTATATTTAATCGCGTTCACCATTAAAAACGGATTCTCCGCTATGGTTCCCGTGTATTTTTAGCGTTTTTCGCTTTCATCCTCCGTGGTATCGTGACGACGATCGCTATCCACGCGATTCTAACAATTTTTCACTTCGTGCTTTGCTTTTAACGCTTTTTCCTTCCTTTATGGGATTATTCTCGAAATAGAAATTCTTTCGAGGTCGTTGTACCACGCAAAGAATGTGCTCTCCCCGGTTCTTCACACGCGATGAATCGAATCGCCTAATTTCTTTGCGAATTTTTTGTTTATGATGAAGAGACTGTCGTCGAATTTTCTCATTGATCGATATTTCAGCGATCGGTTGTTGTTATTGATCGATACGGTTCATACGACTGAACTGAAACTGCTTACAATTTTTAATAATAAATTTTATTAGCTATTAAAATATACATAAAGAGATCTCTGAAGTCAATCACTGTAAATCATTTTTTATTGCTAGATTTTTACGCAATTTTAAATTTTTATGAACATGGTCGAAGAAATATAGCCTGAGCAGAAATTTGTTTTCAATATTAATTATAGGTAAGTGTTCTGTTTTCGATATTTTACGCGTCGAATAAATTCGCGATCTATTCATTAGAAATGACATTACTCTACAAACATTTTCCTTGCTAAAATCATCAGTGAATAATAAATAATAATCAGTAATAATTATATTACAATTGTCTTATAACAATAATTAAACTGTTCTGTTAATTGATGATTTTAACAACAAAAAGAGCATTAGAAGTTAGGTTCTAGATTGATAAATTTTTGAATTTTTAATTCTGGAGTTTTTTTATTTGATTTAGTACTAATCTTTATCTGAAAGATATAAAATACAAAATAAAACTAAATACTTTAAAGTTTTGCAATATAGTACACATATACAAATATGTTATAAAAATATAAATAATTGCCAAAGTCATCTATGATGAACGTAAATTTTGTTAAATTCCAATTAAAGACAGTTCAGTTTTTACCAAAAACAAATTTGAAAATTTTACGTGATTCTAATTCAATGACCAAGGATCTAGTATGAGCCTTTTCATTGGAAACACGTTTGTCCTGTGCAAACACCCCCTTATTGTCAAAATCATCCCCACGAAAGAATTGAGTCACTACAATACAATCACTATAACATCATAATTAAACTGTCTCACCAGCTATCAATTTTGACAATGAAAGCATGTTTGCACAGGACAAGTCATTCCTGATAGAAAATGATTTACGCTGCACACTATAAGGGTTCCGGTGTAAACGTAAATAATTAAGTAAATGAAATACGGCTCCCGAAGTATAGTATTAGATAGAATCTATATAAAGCTATTAGAAAAATCCGCTCGTGCCGTGTTACACACGGTTTAAATCGTGTAAGAGTCAACGCGATTATAAATTCTCACCTAGTCGAACCTGCTGTCCTTGGATTGCCCGATCGATCTCCAGCATCAGGAGTATCCCAACGATAAGACGTTTCACGACCGCCATCCTGAGTTCTTCGACGACAGGTATGGATATTTATTGGCGCAGCATCGGTGGCTTTCTGAGAAAAAAAAAACAATATGCGTTTTATTAGAAAGTTTAATAAAAAGGATATTTCTATCTTTAAGTGAAATTCTACCTTTTAAAATGAAAGATCATTCCAATTTATTAATTTTCCAACGTTCAATTAGTTTAACAAATAAGGATAATTTTCATCTTTTAATCGAAGATTGTTTCAATTTATTAATTCATTAAGTTACACGTTTAAAAGTTTTAATTTGTTAATTTTTAAACGTTTAAGAATGTTTAACGAATAGGAGTAATATCTTATAAAATATATTATAACGCATTTACAATAATATTATTCTTTCATTCTAAAAGATATAATAATATAAAAATAATTTTAAAAATAATCCGTGACAAACAACAACAACAAACAAAAAGAAGGAACGACAAAAGTACGTTTGTAAATGTAATTTCAAATATTTATCCAAAAAATATTTGTTGAAAAAATCTGAAATACACGAAAAAAATACATTTCAAACTTCACGTTTGAAAATGAAATTAAAAATCATCCTTCTCTTTGAAAGGCCTACGCCATTACACGTTCCTTCGTGCCTAATCTGAGACACTAAAGAAACAGATCCTGCAAGGGATCTCCGGAGAGAGCGAGTGGGTTATGGTGCAACGGTTGCTGATCTATGGAGTTGAGTGCAAGGATGCACGCCGAACGTGTTCTGGCGTTCGAAATCCTCTGACAATGAGGCGGCCATGTGTTTCTTTTCTAGTCCAACACGCTTGCAATAGTCTATCTACAGTCTGTTACAGGGCTTCTCAAACTTTTTCACTTGGCGATTCTCTTTGTTCAGGCAAATACTTTTGCGACCCCGCAATATCATATAAATCATATAAATCATATAAATCATATAGAAATCATATATATCATAAAGAAAATTTATTCGAAAACAATTCGTTGGTACACATATGAATATAATTTTACCATATATTAAAGACAAAACCAAATATTTACATTAATCTTTTAGTTCTGCTAAAATTTCTGCAACTCCTATATTTAGTTACACGACCCCGTACTTTGAGAAACCCTGGTCTATTATACTTTACAAGATAGAAAACGTTGCACCCTATAATACTCTGAGAAGTGTCCCGTCGTTTTTAATCGGATTTATGACGATTCGCCACACGCGCCGCTTTGTCAAGAAAGATAATAAAAAAAAAAAAAAAAAAAAGAAAAACAAGAAAAAGAGAAAAGGAGACTCGCGATTCCATTCCAATTTACCGGGGGCCCCTTGTAAACCGGCCCGATGGTTACTCTTAAACGCCTCTATTTATAAAGAACCAGGCTGGTCAACAATTTTTGCCGATCGTTTTCCAAGGATTTCGCCGGTGTGGGCGTTACGTGTTTTTCATTTGATTTTGTTTGACGGTGTTTAATGCAACGGGTCGCATAGTTTGGGTTGAAAGGTTTCAGGAGGACGTGGTGGTTTGACACCTTAAGCATTAAGAGTTTGTAGCCTGATAGCGGGTTATTAATTGTCCGCCATTAGGAATGTTGTTAGATAAGAGGTATTGGGAATTTTAGAAGAGCGTCGGAAGTTTCGTCTCGAGCTCACGTTTGATGCTCACACTCGGATATTTGAATTTAGATTTGGGAATTTAAATATGACAATTAATGAACTATATTATATATATAATCATTATTGAAATAATAATAATTAATATAACTTTCGAATTGATAATATTGAAATATTGTATATAACATGAGAAATATGATAATGATTATGTATATATGTTAATTTATATCACGTTTATAGTATATTGCACATATTTGTGAATTTATATAAATGATATATTTTATTCAAATGAATCGTGACACATACGTGACTTACCGATCGTATATATATATATGTATGTATAATAATTCAGTTTCATTTCCAATTTTATCACAGCCTAAGTCGCAATCGTAAAGCAATAAGCGTTGAGCATTTACGACCCCGACGAAACAAGTGCATAAATCAGTCAGCGAGTATTCCAAGCTGATTGAGAATTATACGAAAATTCAGACGCAGCCTCTAGCGATGAAAAATCGCTCTCGTTCACCAGGCTTATTACAAAAGACCAGCCGTCCGGAGAGGTAAGGAACCGCGTTATAATGATTGCACGGAAACGCATAAAACACCATTTTTAACCGTTGAATTTAACCGAAAGCAAATTTACTCGCGCGATCTGTTCTTTCGTGCTCGTTAAAAGTTGCGTTGAAACGTTCAGTGTCTATTCTTCGGGGTTTTGAACTGTCCGCCAACAAGTATTTACACTTGCTCGTTGCAAATTGAACACGATGGACTGCTCTCGCGTGATGGCGAGCCGTGTGATAAAGTTCTATGTGCCAATAGTTTCTACGTGCTTTTTACATTCCAATTTACGAGGAAGAGCGTAAAAATATGTAACGTGTTCCGTGTTTCTCAGAAGTCGAAAATGATCCATTCCGCTCTTTCTATAAATTTTGTCATTTTCTTATTTAGATGTATCATTAATCCATACCTTTACGTGAGTTATTGGAACTATCCAATTTTAAATGAGTGCATTATATGCTCACGTCATTATTTGATGTATTACTATTATTATTATTATTATAATATCATTTTTAAATGTATTATTATTATTATCATTATTATTATTATTTAGAGATTATTTTTATGCAAATTTATGTTTTTGAGAATATAATTCAAAAAGTAGAACCTTGATGAAAAATTGTTTTATATAAGTATTTACATACGAGATAATATTACTGAAAGTATTTTACTTGCGATATTTTATACATTTTCTCATATTACGTGTATTTTGTGCAAATCCACTCTGAAAATCATATTTCAATCGTATAACATTCAAAAATAGTTAGAAATAAAGTGGAACTTGATTAGAAATTTGTGTCGTCTATTAGCTGTTCTAATTTAAATATTTTGAATAACTAGTTGTATTCGTATATTTTATAATTTAAATAGTTTACGATATATTATATTGTATTGCATACATTATTATAATACACCAATGTATATTATTATTTATTGAAAATCAATACGCCTCATCATTTACATTATACTCCACAGTTATGATAAATTTATACGAGTATATGAATGTATTTATTTTCATTTATCATAAAAAATCAAAATTGAACAATTCACAAGTTGCAAAGACGCGAACTACAATTCTATAGAATCTAATTCTCCGTGAGTTTAATCCAATTCCACTCCGAGCCACTTTGTGAAAGCTTAATATCCAACAATCGACTTACTCCATTATCCCAAATAGGCGACACAAGGAAGAGGAACACGTAGGCAATCCAATTTTTCAATATTCTCCGCTTACTCGATTGCTTTCATTACACCAACGAATTCTTCCACCAACCCAAATGTGGATTCACATTTCAAATCAAATCTGACGTTTTTCTCCTCTCACTCTACTCTTTTCGCTTTAATCGCTTCCGCTTTCCATTCGATCTCCGCAAGTAAAGGAAAAAATGAAAGAAAAAAAAAAAGAAGAAGGAAAATATTCATTCGAGCAAAATTTACATATTGAATTTACATAAGTAAATTAATATGTTGGCATATTGGAGATGAATGAAAAGGAAAAACTCGTGCAACCAAGCCCGGAGATTAAAATTCTGTTTTCACCCTCGAGGCGAGCTACTCGTTTGATAATGGCGTCACGGAAGCCGAATATTTCATCCGCTTATTTATGCGTTTACGCTTTATCGGGCATTTAATTCTCCAAAGCTGCCCGGTAAATAAGATAATGTATTCGATCCTGTCTGCATATTCTTCATCTCTCCCCCCTCTCTCTCTGTCTCTTTCTCCGTCTGTTGTTTCTACTATCTGATAAAATTAAAACCACCATTTTCACTGTCTCGTTTATGATTTCGAATTGTCATTTGTACATAAACGCATCCCCTCGTTGGAAAGTCTTGGAACAAATTCAGAATTAATACAAAATTGTTCAATTAATAGAATTTTCGGATAATAGAACAATCAGTTTTCTCATATTAAATTACGTGTGTCGTCTGTTAAATATTTATTTTTATACGAAACACGAAAAGATAAGAATCTCACATTTTTTTTCAACATTGAAATACTCGTTTATATTATTTTAGAATAGCAAGCAATGCTTTTTGTTGCACAACCAATATAAGAATATACGTCCTCATCACATTTGTCTGCTTCTTCGTTTATAACTTCTGCGACATTGTCAAATTTCTTCAAAATACATTATTTACACTTCATATTGCAATAACTATTATGTTATATATTGTAATAATCATTGTATTATTTATATCATTATATCATTCATTTAATAACATCGTTATTAAATCGTTACAACATAGATATACACAATTCAGATTGAATACAGTTATTTTTTACAAATTTTAAAAATCATTTAGCATCATCCTCAACCAACAATCACACCTCTTCGAATTCTCAACTCCCTGAGAAATCCTAAATCCCCGTTTTTCTCGCGTTTCAGCCGTCTTTAGAAAAGCATTTCGCTTTTCTAAATTCAAGAGAACATCATAAGACACTTTTAATTTGTCCTCACGCGTTGCTAAAGAATCGAATCACGTTTTCCACGTGATAAATCACCGTTAGTTGTTGCACCAAGGGTGGAATATATTTTCTTAGGCCCGGTGAGTCGGGGCTTTGATGTGGCTGCATGCGTAAATCAGCCGATTTCCTTCGACAAATCTCGAGGAAAGAGAGAGGCGGAGGGATGGGGGCAGGAAGGACCTGCCCATCCCCGAAATTTATGCTAAGCGAACCCCTCGGGTGGTCCCCTCTTAAGATCCGGCTGCCTGTAAATTTGAATTCCTCCAGGGATGACCGTGACTTTCGTCCTGTCATATTATCCTATCGTTCCTGGCGCGATGCGTCGCTGCTTCAGGAAGTATAAAGCAACCTTTATTGCGTCTTCTATCATAGCCTCAAGTGGGTGTCTCTCTTCCGCCAAATCCTTTTCTTGATTCGGCTAGAGTTTCTCGGTAATGGCGAGAAGAGATAGCTGATTGTGAGTTGGATTTTTATTTTTGGGCGACAGGTCTTGGGCGACATTATTCTTCCTTTGCGAAATCGTCTTGATTCGATTAGCGAGGTTTTTTGTTTCTTGGTAAAAAGAAATAAAGTGAGACGAGAGAGTTCCTTCTTCTTCTCCTTTTTTTTTGTTTGATAGATTTCTTTTTGTCTCTAACTCAGTTCTGCGATGCAAATACTCGTGAAAAATTTGATTTGTCGGTTTCTATTAGTTTATTGTTACTAGACTGTCGATTTTTATGCAATTTCGTGTTTTTGAGAACGTAATTAAAAAGATAGAATTTCGATAGAAAATTATTTTATCGAAATCATTATTCGTTGTTCTTTCATATTCTTGACAGTCTGTGCAATTTTTTACATTAATTTATTTCTTATAAATACAATAAATACAATTCGCCGTCTAATTATTATATTTTCATATTGTATTTTGATCATATTGTGTTTTTTTCGAATAATGTTGTTCAGATCACAGATAATATACAAGGAATATTCTATACTTGGGTTACAAATGTAATAATTTCGAACATTCTATTTTATTCCTGACCTTACTGTTCTTTGCGATACAAATTAGGAGTAATAAATTAAATAAAATTGAAAGTTTCAAAATTAAATAACTGATTTTTAAATTATTATAGTTTAAATTGTAATTAGTAAGACTTGGCTGGTAGAAAACAAAATAAATGTTCACTTCTAAAAATCTCAAACCCTAAATCTCTCAATCCTTCGAGAGAAGAAAGAAGTCTGCGTCACGTTTCGACTCAATGTGGCCAGCAGATTTTCGTTACCAACACAAAGATCTCTACAGACCTGCAAAAATTTCGAAATCCGACTCTTCTCTTTACTCTCTGTTTCTTTAAATCTAAAACACTTTGGCGATTTTCTCACATTGAAAATAGACGCGTAGTTTCCTTCCTAGAGAGTTGAACAAGTGTGACAGGATTTGAACGATGCTCGTGAAATGTTGATCCCCGCCTGCGGACTCATAATTCTTCTTTTTTCTCTTTCTCCTTTCCTCGCCCCTGTTTGCCATGTTTTCTTAGGTTAAAATGTCTGTCCCCGGTTATAAAGGAAATTTAATTTTTTACATACGTCTTTTTTCCCCCATTTCCTTAGTATAATATAATATTTACTCTAAAGTGTCTAATCTGATTTTCCATATCTTTCATCAAGTGATCTAAAATAATTGATGACGCAGATTTCTGTGCATATTTTACGTTTTATTCTAAATACAGGCAAAGAATAATTCGATTTTTATTAAATAATTAGACTTTTAAAAAATTTCCATTCTATGACTATCAAATCCTACATGTCCGAATGTCTGCCATTTCTTAAGACGCCATTTTGTATAAAAATCAAAAAATAGAAAAAGACATCGCATTTTCCCAAATTTTCTGAAATGTTATATCCTTAATTACGTTCTTAAATATTCTCGATTTTATGTTGCAATTTTTAATAAAAATATAAATTTTCAGTTCGTTGTGCTTTCTTGAAATATCGTTAGTTCACCCGGGAAAAAGACAAAGAGAATCTTCAAAGGAATCGTTAACGAAAAAAAAATATATATATATACGTGTGTGTGTGTGTGTGTGTACATATATGTATATACGTTCGCGAGAGACATGTCCTAGGGATCGCATTTATGGTGATTGCATTGCAATCAGTTCGCATAAGGCTGGAATGGCCATTAAGATAATTAGTCAAGTTACGTTTGATTGATTAATCGTGGATTCGATTTACTATGATCGTTTTTTTATATTTACGACCGATTGTTTGATAATGAGCTGGGCGAGCAACGAGTATGATAATTATCGATTGTCGACGATTATTGTTTATTTGCGTTGTCAAGGACTCGCAAATGGAATGATAGTGTGTCCGGTGTTTGTGAGCTGACAAGTTAATGTTGATAGCGAGGAATGAAATATATGTTTTGTTTAAACGAGTCAACATCTGTTAAGAAATTGGCTAATTAGTTTGTTGGCTAATATAATATTTCTAATTGGCTAATAAGTCATATATTAGGTGTAGAAATTAATTCATCGTCTTTTATATCTTACCATTCACTTATTGGTAAATTGGTAAATAATTCTTATTGATGGAGATTTTTATTCTAAATATCAAAATGATAAAATACTTGAGTTTAGAAAGTTAGATTTATAATCGATTCAACGTGCACCATAAAAATATAAAATTAATTTGAGGATAAACTGATTAATAAATTGATGACCGAAATAACTCGCACTAGTAACTAGAAGTCTTCGCACTAGTAACTTGAAGTTATATTTATCCTGTATTTTCAAATTTCAAAATACGCAGTAACAAAATGTTAGTAGTTGGAAGGGATTCACAGAATTAACTTCTACATCTAATATTATATTTTTAATAAATTAACAACAAATTATATTTAATATAAAAAATATTTCTGAAGTAATTATCTTTAGGGAACTTTACTCTTTCACTTTTCTAGCCAAATTTTACTCGTTTCTTCTTCACGATAACCCAACCAAAAGAACGTGTGTGTATTTTCAAATCTGTACAACCCCAATTTCTAGATATATTCTGCTTTTCTTGGCAAGCAGTGTCATTAATATTGACGCGAGAACCACGGCCTACAAAAATTCAAGACGTGCTCGTCGCTTCGCGACGTTTAAACTTTAAATGTTGCTCTCGTTTGCAAAACACACGCTAGAAATCATGTCAATTTGGCACGAACGAAACCGTTTCTCGTCCTCGGCGGACACGTTTTTTTCGAGAAATCTGGACGATCGCCAGGATTATCGCTGAAGATCGACGTTCTCCAGAGATGGGGGCGATGGAGAAAATACAAGTAGCGAGTCGAACATATTTTCCCACCGGTTAACAGTGTTTGTTTTTCTTTTCATCCTATTCTCTATCCTGTTTTAACGTTTCTTTTAGGATATTTTTTACGATGACGTTGCAATACTTTTTATTTCAATTTTTTACTGCACGTGTTCATTTTGTTTCTCATTTTCTCTTTTTTCTTTATCTCAATCTTATTTTCTTCTTTCCTTGACATTTTACGTTAATATTCTATTGTTTGCTTTTTTTGGCACGTTGCAAGTCAATTTTCAATTCGTAAGTCTAAGAAATTTATTTTCTATGAAACCTGAAACCTATTATATTATTTTCTCGAATTTCTTGAGAAATTTATTTCCTATGAAACCTAAAACTTAACTGTAGATTTTTCATATTTTTGGGAACATCATTAAGAAAGTAGAATCTCGGTAAAAAATTGGAGAATTTTCGTAAGTACCAAATAACAAATTTTTTAGGAGGAAAAAAATATTATCAAAATTAAGTTTAAAGTAATTTATCAGTGATTTTAACACTATTAATAATTAATTATAAAAGGAAACATCTACCTGAATTGCATATCACAGTATTTCTATCAACACATGGAACATATTTCAATAAAAAAACAAGACTTTTAAATTTTGGCACTTACAATATTTTTTACAAATCGTGTCCTTTGTCATGTATGGTTTGGTGTCAAAAGATCTACGTGATCCCTTATTATCGATCGAAAAGTGTTGTTTTCAAGGGGGATCCCCTTAACGCGGAAACCACAAACGTTTGGGCGGAGGAGGATATATGTGATTTATTGGTCGAGACGTGTATTTCGAGGCTGGACAAATTGAATGAAATCGCTTGAACCTGTTCCTTGGCCTCCAGGGACCACCTGTAATTATCGTAACGTAGGTCAGGATTTTGATGGCGTCTGGCAAGGTAGTAATTTGAAGGTCGACGCCGACACATTCTCGTTTCTTCCGTCGAGTATTTATTAGGCGTTGCGTGCCTTCGAATTAATTTTCAAGACACAGTGTAGGAGAGAGATTCCGAGAGAGTTTGGAAGCTTTGATTTCAGGTGATTTGTATGGGGAAATGGGCATGAGTGGCTTTCTTTGTTCCTTTTGGAGAAAAAAAATGGCAGACTTGAAGCTAGAAATATTACGCAAGTGTGTCTAACAAACTCATATTCTTTCTTTTTAGTTGAAGTTAGAAAAAAAGGTTAAAATTACGATATTAATATAAAAAGATTAACAAGTAATGATAATAATAATTTAAATTATAAATTGCTGCATATGAATAATTTAGTTATAACAAAAATTATAAAAAGAAATTTTAATAACAATCTCAGGAAAAAGAATAGGCTCGAAGAGTCAATGGTGCACAAATCACTGACTTTTTCACCGCATAATCGCGTAAAGTCAGTTTTACGGGCGTAGACCATGATAGAAAATTCGATTTTTCTGTTCTTCCATTAGTTCTTTCCCCTACTAAACTGTTGGCCTTTTGAATTTACGCGCGCTATGGTTATCGTGAAATGTTAGTCTACATGGAAAAGTCATTAGCATCATTGTTTCGTTTGATTGGAGACCAGGTAGCAAAGATCTTTTCGGATAATTGCGTTCAGTTCGATGGAAATTCGTGTTTTAAATCGAGTTTCATGGACTTAATGGCAACCAAAGGGGAAGTTGGCGCCTGGATCTAGGTTATGTTTATGGGTTGGAGCTGGTTCGAGGAGAATTCTTAGATTTTATGGGACGCATGGGGAGAACTTGTTTTGATAATTAAAAGGAGTATTTTGTGGAGCAAAGTTGAAACGTTGAACTTTTACTAGTATTTCTTTTAATATTTTTTTTTCGCTTGCGTGAAATCAAATCTTGTGTCAGAAGAATAAAGAATTTTTCAGTTTCTTCTTTTCTTCTCATGGTGAAAACCGTATTTGCGCTTGACATTTAAAATATTTTTAAAAGTAATAGAAATTTTTGTTTTTGACGGACATATTAGAAATTTTCATTATTTTCAAATGACAAAAATCATTTCTTAGTAGGAAATTTTTGTTCGAGAATATATACTCTTCGTGTACAATATGCAGTTTGAAGTACAATGGCAGATGAATTTGTTACTTTATTGTACATACGATTATACATGATTTAAGAAGATTTAAATAAATCATATATAATAACACGGTACGACACGATTTGAGTAAACTACATTACTTTGAATTGAAAAAAAATCGAGTTTAAAAATACGTATAAAAATTTCTCGTCGACGTTCTCGTTATTATATATGTAAGTATACAAATTTAACTATCCATCATCCGTAATGAATATAATTTCAATAAACTGTAATACCTACTTATTTCATATTTTTAAAAAAGAAGTGGACAGAAAAGGAAGCAGAATAACGTACTCAGAACCAATTTTAAAATATAACACTAAAAGGATTTTTACGAGCGCGAGAGCACAACTCCGAGTGTCAAGGCCCTTAATTACCGATTCTTGTGGGCGCAACGTTTGACCAGCGGTTTTGCGATGAAAAAATTGGAATCCTTTGAAATTACAGTCATCCCGCGGTCTCTCTGTTCTTTTATTTGCATGTTACTTAAATGAAGCGCGGGAAGAAATTGATAGGTCGAAGCTTCCGACTCTGGTATTACTCCTCATCTTGCACCACGCGTGTCGTAATGTCTATTTTCTACTGTCGGAGTGGCGAATTGAAATTCTAACGCTAGTGCTTGACCGTGTCCTTGTTCTCTAATTGAAGATGGAAAACGGTGATCGTACGCGGGACAATGAGTATGCTTTAGAAATGTGTCAACACTTTAGTCAATTAAAGACTAAGTAATAATTTGTCATGATGCTATAAATACTTTTAATTTCTCCAAGTTACAGACATAATGTCTACATGAAAGATATAATGATGAAAAAAATATTACACGAATTCTCGTAATTTTGTAATCATAATGTTAAAAGACAGAATTGTAATAACATATTTATAACAAATTAATTAATTAGAAGCAAAACTTTTTTTTATGAAAAAAATGTTTTATACTCTCAAGTGTTTGAATTTTAAGCGAGAGTAGCTGAACAAATAACCTTGTTGCGACAGTACTTGAATTATTTGAATCAACAATGAATTAAAAAGAAATCTTTCTGTGAAAAAATACTGTGTTAATAAAATACTTGGGTCTCGTTTGAACATCAGAATAAATGTAGGTAACTGAATAATTTTTTTTGAAGTGATCCTTTATTTGAAGAATCACGAATAGATATAATAGACATATGTCAAATTTTTTCAAAGATTAATAGTTATATCTACATATATCATACCAATATCATATATATATATATATATCAATTTTAAGCTTTCTATCATCTAGAAAATCTAAAACATAAATAAATAAATAAATAAATAAATGCACATTCTCTACCGACACCAGACTTATCGAGAAAATATTTAAAAAAAAGGTGCCAAGTCGTAAAGAATAGGATCGACTTTCCCTGTACGAAAGCGTAGCTCGTCCTCGGTAGAATTTACGAACCAATTCGAAAATGGAGGTGGAGCATCGTCTCTTTCCCTCGGAAGTCTAATCGAAGTCGCTTCTCGCGCTCGAGAAATCTCATCCACCCACCGCGTGTGCCTGTGCTTGTCGGCGTTGGATCAAAAGAGGGAAACCATGCAGCAAGAAAACAAGAAATGAAGAAGAAAAAGAAGAAGATGATGAAAAAAAAAAAACGAGAAAGAAGAGAAAAAGGATCGGTTGGAAGGTGTAGCCTTGTTTTCTGGAAGGCAACGCTCCCGCGAGCGGTGCCTTAGCCTATAAATCCTCCACCGTAAACCGTAAAACTGGGTGAGCCGTAAACCGGAAGCACGTGGCTCCGCCAGAGCCCCACACCACGTCCATCGACGTCACTATTTCACGCCAACGCGCGCCACCGGCGAATCTCTCGTTTCGATTGTATTCCGAACTCTGTTCTGATTTCACGCTCCCTCTTGTATATAACGTGCATGTACAATACTCGCGCGACAGTTCGCTTTTATATGTTCTCAGTCCTTTTGAGAGCAACTTTTCATACGGTCTTGACGTTGCTTTGCCGTGATCTTTCATCTTTTCTTTTTTCTCTTTTGGTTTTTTAGTTTTCTTTTACGTAGGAAAAGTCGCGGTACGTGGTCTGTTAAATGAGGTTCCGTGTGTTCTAGTTTCTGTTGTTGAGACTTAAATGGATTTTAATAGTAGGTTTTGTCTCTTCCTTCTCGCGTGTAATTTTTCTTTTCTAAGGTGTCGATTACTATTGATTTTTAATGAGATTTTGAAACATTGTCGAGTGTTTGACATTTAGTGTTGCGCGTTGCTTGAAACTTTCAACTTCAAATTTAAAAGTTCAGATATACTTAATATACAAAATACATGGAAATTCTGCAAATTAACAAGGACACTTTTAATATTAATCATATCTTACATACTTGGAGTATTTTAATATATTATTATCGGACTTTAACATATTACATTGGAATTTTCATGCATTTGTTTTTCATAAAAATTTAAAAATAAAAATGTATAGAATGCACGTAATTACGCAAAAATGTATAAAATGTTCTAAATATAATTCTCTTTGTAAAATTAACATATATGCAATTATATAATATGTATGATAACCAAAATTACGACTTTATATAATTTATGTAATTATTACTTGATAGTAATACCAAAAGCAAAAATCTGAGAATCTTTCTGTATTTACGGAGCTTCGAAGGCTTGTACCGACGAATTATGTTGGGAACAGGTTGTGTCAGGTTAGTGTTATCCTAAAATATCCGGAAGGGTGTCGATCTTTGCAGTAAGCCGCTTATTGGAGATATATCTGTTCTAACTCTATGGGATTCCGCTCGTATGGGGAAAGTTGCGTTCGTGGGTGGTCTGAATATTTTTCTTTCACGATTTCACCGAGCGCAAAATAAATATCTTTCTTGGTTTGTTATCTTCTGTCTATCCGACCTTTGAATTTTTTATCAGGGAAAAAGATAAAAGAAATGTGAGGAAAAAATAACTAAAAATATAAAACAAGAAGGTTGAAAAGTAGTAGCTAATAACAATGTAGTTGAAATAGTTTTAGAATGACAAAACCTGGAATAAGAAGTGGTAGAAATATAAAATATAAAATATAAAATATAAAATAAAATAAATTCAATATTTGATTCTTCTACTCGTTGAAATACTATCAAAAAGAACTAAAATATTTCTCAATGCTCAATTCTCTGCTATCTTAATCAGAACCAATTGAAATAAAGTTACTCGAATCTTTTGCAACGATCAAATCTCGTGCAAAAAAACTAAAATTCTCAGAGTGAGAATTCTATCTAATTTTCATAAATGATCTAATTTACTATAAAATTCTAATTTCAATCTATCATTCTAATTTCTAATTACTGCAAAATTTTTAAATAGAAGTTAATTAACTTTTACTTAACAGTTCGATTATAAGACTTCAATTTTAACCTTCACAAAATTCCCAAAACGCAACCGAAATTTCCAAAATCAATTTTTCCAATTGTAGTTTACAGCTGCAAACACAAGTTAAACAAAACCAGCAGTTCCAATGACCCTATCCTTTCATCGACACCACATTTGCAGTGGTTCGTTCTCGTATTTGCTGTGCACTCGGCTACGGAATGCACTTTTCGATCTCTTGTCAGCATCCAGATCCAGCGAACGACAGTCACTGGCGCGAAAGAATCGAATTTCGACTTCGAGTGTAGACGAGAAGCTTGAACGCGTTCTTTCGATCAATATTTGAGTTGTGCTATCGATCACTGAAGAGCACAGAAAGCGAACAACAACCTTTCGGACGAAGCCTTTCACGGTCGGGTACTGCAAGAATTTCACGCCATGCGGTAGTTTTCGTTTGTCGCGGTAGTTTTACGATTTTCGTTAGACGAGACGCTCGTAAGAGTCGTGGAAAAAAAGGGGAATAGAGAGAGAAAGAGATGTGAGAGAGAGAGAGAGAGAGAGAGAGAGAGAAAGAGAGAGCAAATGGATTGGAAGAAGATAGGAGCTGCGCGCTTTTATATTTCTGTAAGGATAATTAGACAGGTTTCAACGCACAGTCAGTATAATCTAGTATTGCAACGAATATTACAGCTAGTATTGCATTAAATAAATTTCCAAGGAATGGGAGTCTTATCTTGTTCGAGTAAAAGTTCTGTAAATTGTATAGTATAATATTTAATTATACCCGTACAATATTGAAACGTAATTTAATTATACAACGTAACAATATTGAAACGTAGAAATTCACCAGGAAACAAAGCTTCTCGCATCGAGGAAACTGACGTTGATATAAGAGCAATACGACTCGTTGGCAGGCACGTTTCTGTTGATTTCACGTCTACTTTTGATTTTTGGGACTTACGGTTCTGTTCAGCGCCGTGCTCCGGTACCGTAGACTAAATACCGGCATTAAATTAGGGAGAGGTCGACTCTGAACAAGGCGTCCCGGTGTGTAATATACGCGGCCGAAATGGTGTAATGAATTATGACCGGCGAGGATGAAGTCAACGTGTGCCAGCTTTAACGCAAACGTTGTTCGAGAAGTGGTCTTTACCACTTCTGACTCTCTCTCAATCCGGCCATTCCCATTTATTTCCAGACAATTTTGTGATTTCTTGAAGGCTTGATGAACTATTGTCGCGAAGAAATTGCTCGTTATTTCGAAGTGCAAAGAGTCGAGAGAAATACTTTAATTCGTTTCTTTTCGAGAAATCTCACGTTATCTAAATTTATACGTATTATACGTATTATTAATCATAACAGAGTTCTAGAATTAAAAGATTTCTTTTTCTTTCTCTATTTTTTTTTTTTTTTTGAATTTGAATGCTTGGAAAAAATTAATCTTGGAAGTTAATCAGTCTTTTTATGCTCGGGGATCAGATGAAAATATTGAGAATTAGGATTTAAAAGGACGAGATCTATTTTATGCACATAGTTATTGTATAAATATTCTAAGCAAGCAGAGATCTGCATAAAAATGTATGTTTCGCGTAGCTTAAGACAAGGGTCATTGTAAGTAGCATGTGTTAAGAGTTTTGCATATATAGAGAGGGTAATGTGCATTTTACGAGCGTGTAAAAATCCGCAAGTGCGACCGCAATGTAAGCACAATTCCTATAAAAGGATACGGCAACAATTATGTTTGTCAATATCTTTATCATTTTTATAATAATATTTACTATTGATGAATACTACGTACCAGCATGTAAACGTATGAAATATTTGCCATTGATTGATAATGGAAAAGAATATTGGAAACAATATTCTTATAGTATGACTTTGTATTTCTCATTCACAGTAGTGCTAAAATATTAAGTATTATGGTTGAGTATTATCTGCTATGAGCTAATTTTATATTAAAATCTAAAGCAAACTGATCCTTCGATTCTCAATGTACGATATTATCCGCTAAAATCAAAAAACAAAAGCCAAAACTTTCAAGAGAAAATTGAATTATACATGCTAGCGCCACGCAACGTAACGCAACGCTCATACAGATCGCAGCCGAGATATTATCATTATTCTCTTCACGGATCCTCGATGTTTACCTAGAAAATGGCATTACAGGCGACAAAATGGGCTGGCATTAACGCGCGAATAGTCGCGGCTCGACTGCAATCCGAAACGTTCGTTCGCGATTAAAATATTCCAGGGACGTGCGCGCGTTCTCCCACTCCGCCTCCATCTGCACCTCCACCGCTCGGCTACAGCTCGCGAGGCGCAGCACGTTCTCAAAACGTATAGCTATGCGCATCACGGGGTTCTTCATCGTCGCTGGACGATCGCGGGAACCTCCGAACAAGGCGATCGTCGACCGAACTTGGCGAATCCGTTTCAAACCGAATAGGTCTCGTCTAGCTATTAACGGATCGTTTTAGTGCCATTTCAGACAATAGAGATCCGTTAGACAAGAATGATTTCGTCGAATCTTGATATCTTTCCCTTATGTTCGAATTTTGTAGAAAATCTAGAGATTGGACGAGATATTTCATATATCATATATCATCAAGAGAAAGAATAAAAAATTCTTTATTAATTCTCACCCGAGTTCTTCTGAAAGTAGAATTATACAAGTATAATTGAATCGTGTTTAATAGAATATTATAGCACTTTGAAAAAGCCGAAAAGCCGAGTGGGGATGTTTGAATTTTGAATGTTTGTTCTTCCAAAGATCGGGTGACTATATTGATGAAATAATAAATTTGTACTGTTGGAAATGAGGCAAGACAGGCCTTTAATTTTTTAATATTAACATTCATATTCGTCATATTGTAATATTATAATAACTTCACGGCATACAAGAGATATTTAACTTCTAAATGTAATTGATTTTTATCACAAAAAGTCCTGTTTACATCCAATAGTATACTTTTATCTAAATTCTATATATGTTTAATTAAATTTATAAAAATCCATAGTCCTACTAATAAGCAATGTTTTCATTGTTTTATTCAACCACACATTTGATGTGTAATCGCGCACATACAGTATGTTTCACAAGAGCGTAGACGCGATATCATTAAAACTTGGTATCGAATGACCCGGAGATCGTGGTATTATAAAAATGTGAATCAGTTTGTAATGCGCATTAGATTTCAGGACCTTAGTATTCTCGGTTCTGTCGAGCAACATAGTCCTCCTCGAGTGTAAAATACACTAAACGCTTCGAAGCGGTGTTCTTGTGCTATCATTCGAATGGTCCTAAAATGACTGTAAGAACTGCAGCAAAATATTTGCGTAAGTCTCCTCAATTCGTTGACAAGTGGCTGCAACGTTACAAAGAGACAAAATGTGTGGATGATCCTCCTGATCGAGGGTCGAAGCGAGTTACGACGAAAAGTAAAGATAGAGCGATTATGCAGCTTTATTCAAAAAATCCAAACCTCTCCTTACGTAAAGGGCAAGTTCTTTTGGCAAAAAGGGGAATAAACGTTAGTATTTTAACACTGAAACGTTGTTTCGAATGTTCTTTTTGGGCTTTAATTCCTATAAAGCGAACATGGTCTGTTTATGGAAAATCCATTATCGAAAGAACAGTTAAATATCCACTGAAAGTACATGTTTGGGGCTGTTTTAATGTTCGAGGTTTTGGAACATTATGCATATTTACAGACATTTTAAATGCCCAGAAAATGATTAAATTATACGAAAGAGATCTATTGACATAAAACGATGGTTTAAAAATACTAGACACAAATGGGTTCTTCAAGAGGATAACGATCCCAAACATCGAAGTCGACTTTGCACCGAGTGGAAAACAAGAAACGGTATCAGAGTATTGGACTGGTCATCCCAATCCCCCGATGCAAACCCAATCGGAAATGTATGGTTTATCATGAAGTATAAACTTCGAGGAAAACGTATTTTCAGCCTGAAAGCTCTTGTTCGGCATATGCGAGAAATATAGAGGGCGTTACCTGTCACATATGCAGAAAAACTAGTTGAAAGTATGCCTAGACGGTGTCAAGCTATAATCGATAACGGTGAAGATTGGACGCACTATTAATTGAGTGCGCATTACTGTTTTGAACTTACTTTCGGATTATAAACAATTTTTTACAAAAATAATTAATTTTTAAAGGGATATCGCGTTCTTGTGAAACACATTGTGCCCTTTTTATTTTTAGGGCTGTGAACTTATCTTCAGAAAAGACGTCGCTCGATTCTATTGGAAACGATCGTGTGCAGAATAATAGTGTAGTTTTGGTGAAAAAAAGGGGATTTTTTGGAGGCTTTTGTGGCAGGAGGCGCATGATTCCACGCGTGGCGAATGTTGAACACTTTCGTTCCGAAGATTTATGATTCTAACGCTGTACTTTCGTATCGTATTATTTGGTTTGTTAATTTCGTTCAAGATTGTTACAAATTAAACTATAAATATTTTTGATATCAATTATGCGATCAAAATTTGACGAATCTGACAGGTTTTTTATTGATTTAATTCGAATAAATCTATTCCAAAACTTGGAATCTGTGTAATGGAATCTGTGAAGCCAGAAATTGTACATTTTTATAATCAAAACAAATATAACCAAAGTCTCCAGTTTCCATAAACTCAATCCACGAAAATATTTTTCTTATTCCCATTTGATTTTATGCCAGTAGACAATTAAATTAAAAATCTTCTACCATATAATTTCTCCAAATATTCAGACCTCCAGTTTCCATAAACTTTACCTACGAAAATGTGCAAAATTCGCTTCTCTTATCTCTATTTAAGTTAATCTCACTTCTATAATTTCTAAATGCGTTTAAAAACTTACCTCATTTCTAAACCTAAGTTCATCAGATTCAATAAAACGCCTTATACACTTCCGTAACAATGCAAATAACGTTTCAAACTTCACAAACCCAATCCGCAAAAATACTTGAATACTTTGTACCTATTCACAAATCTAACTACGAAATCCCCAAAATATCCGAAAAATTAAGTAACGACGACAGAGAGAAGATGGAAAATCTCGTTTCGTTTCAACGTCTTGTTCGACGACGCAGGGAAAGAAGAAGTAGAAGAAAAGAAAAAAAAAAAAGAAAAGGAGAAGGAGAAAAAAGACGCATTGGTGATAATTCAGTTGGCTTGGGTAGCTAAAAAGGGACACTCCAGCGCACGGCCGCGTGAATAACAAAAGGCTGATGGAACGTGCGCCGCGTCCAGACGAGAAGCACAGCGAAGGGGTACGGTGAACAGGGAAGTGCGCCGCGTGATAGTAGAATATTCATTTTGTGCCCACACGATCGTCAGCCCGTACGATCGCGCGGTGAATTCACCGGTGAATTAAGCGGAAAGCAAACGTTTCACAAACTTTTTTAACGCCTCTCCTCTCCGACCGCTTACAACCAACGATATGTACCTTTTTCTTCTTCTTTTTTTTCTTATTCTTCTTTTCTCGGATAGTTAATCAACGACTGCTCGTTCGTACGTGTATTTACTTCCATGCAATTGATGTTTGGCATTGTCGTAAAATTAATAATCGTCGAAGAGTGATTTGTCATTCAATTATGATTTACGCGTTACGTAATGGATCTCTTAAGCATTCGCCTAGTTGATTTATGGTAATTGATTTGTGTTTGTCGTGTAGCTGGAATTGCGATGATTAATACCAATTGTCGAGATGGAGACACCGATATGGGAGAAAGGAGGGATTTTTTGAGGGATTTAAAGGATTGTTATTCTAAATAATGGATTTAAATTATAAATTTACTGGACAGATATAAATTTTGACAAATTATTTTGCTTGCAATCATTATTACATTGCTAGGATCAGTAATGGAAGAAAGAGAAATTTCGAACTGCCTTGTTTAGGATTTTTGCGGTAAATAATTGTAACTGAACTTGGAATATTTGGAATTGTAATTCGAAATATTTCGTATCGTATAAATCCATAGTTCTCGTTCAGAGTAATTTTTGTTTTATTAATTTTTACATATAATTTTGGTCAACGAATAATGCAAATTTGTTATCACTATCTTTCCTCATACGGAATTTGAGAGTGTGATCACGTAGGAAATCAGTCAATCAGTGAAATGTCAGATTTTCATCCTCGGACGATAACGAGACGAAATTCTATCTGTATTTTCATTATCAAATTTTCTACCTTCAGTTTGCTCAAGTACGTTTTATCTTTGGTACGGTTCTTTTTTATCAGAAGCGAGGAACTCCTCTCAGGTACAGGTATCTTTTGGTTGGATGATATTCGATAACATTATCAGCCTAGCACAAGAATTTTCGTGTGAATCTTCCCTGATATATTTCCGAAAATTTATAACGATTATATGATATATAGATATTATGTAAAAATTGTATAAATGGTAATTATAATTGAATAAAGTTCTAAAATTGAATAATTCTTGAATTTATATCCAATAGCTTGAACCGGATCGTAAGCTTTTTACGAAATATTTGATTTGACATTTCTAAAACATGACTAATAATTTGAATTATTTTGTAAAATTCTAATATAAAATTTTTTGGCAAAATTAATTTTTTTAATTTCTCAATATCAAAACGATGTTATCGCTCTTATAATTGACTTTACTCGATATTTGAAACAATTTAAACCTAAATGAATATAATAAATAGTCAGTATGGTATTCATGCATTTTTGAGAAATTTAACAAAATCCTCAGAATGTATACAACGTGCAAAAAATATATAAAATACTCAAAGTAGAATATCTGTTATAAATATAATATCGCTCAAATAAGACACAGGTTTGTTTCGTGAAACGAATATTCACAGTTTAGTCACAAAAATATCCAACGTACATATAATTTTCCCACAGAATTTCCGTCGAACCTGAATTTTCCTATCTCGAAAGTGGCTTCTTCTCGTTTGTCGAGACATTCTATAGATACTAGATACTTAAAAATCGAGCTGCTCGAGGCCATCTGACTCGTGAGTGGATCCTTACGAGTGCGGAAGCGGAATATCTTTTTGCGAGAGTATCTACTCGACCGAAATTCATTTTACGCGCTATGGCGCCTCGCGCGCCCCGGTTCAGGGAAGTGCTTTTGTGACCTGGCTGGGGAGAGCCAAGAGGGAGTCAGGAGGAGCCTCCCCCCCTCTCTCTTTTTCAATTCTGTCACCCGAAACATCTGCTCGACGCTCAGCACTAGAAACATTTTTCTTTTCTTTTTTCTTCTTCTTCGTTTTCTCTTCAGCGCACAGCAGTGTTCGAAAACAGAGCGCGCCTTATGTCTCCTCGTGAATTCCCGTGGAAAAAATACAAATCACTTTCGTTAATCGACGAAAATTTATACTCCTCCTGAGACCTCATTAACGAACACGTGAAAACGAGAAAACGTTCTTTCACGTTGATTAGATTTGAATGAGAAAAATTTTCGGTAAAGATTCAGTCGGTATTCAAAGAACGAATTGAGTGTTTTCCCTCTTTTTTCTGTTTACATGAAATGAGACTGAACTAGACTGAGAAAATAATAAATGGGAGTTTCTCTATAGCACGCGATCATTCTCATCTCACAGTCTGATATTCAAACTTTCATTGTAATGTATATTTCATTAAATATATAAATTATTATCATATATTTTAGATTATTTTTAAAAAAATAATACAAGATGAATTACTAAAATGATTGAAATAAAACAGAAGTTGTGTACGGACAGTCTGATATTCAAAATTCTACAAGATTTCACTCAAATAT
This sequence comes from Melipona beecheii, assembly GCA_032399605.1. Taxonomy (NCBI): domain Eukaryota; kingdom Metazoa; phylum Arthropoda; class Insecta; order Hymenoptera; family Apidae; genus Melipona; species Melipona beecheii. The sequence continues at coordinate 314,846 of JAUCMO010000463.1, forward strand.
ACGAACAATTATAATCAAATTCTGATTTAAATATATCAATGAAATTCCGAAGGTTGAAAATAATAACACGAGACGAATTATCAAAATGAAATAAACAATTAATCATTTGCACGCGAAATAAAAATGATAATGTCGTAACTGTACGAGAAACCACGGCATAATCACAATCAAGATACGAAAACGATACATAACTCGCGTTCGACAGGCAATCGAGTCGTTTTTCACAGGTTGAGCTGGCCTGCAAATTTGCAATAACAAATCTCGTGCCGGTGCAAAGAGTATATAAATACAAAACGATAATACAACCATGTCCCGGGATCGAATACGATCGTCCGAAGTTGTATACAGTTGGGCGGAGAGAGCAAGTACATAGAAAATACACACCGGTGGAAAAGTGAGATTTAATTTAACGGCACTCCTAGCTTTTTCCCAGACCACTTGATACTTTCTTATCGGCTGACTGAGCTCGCAAGAAGCGAGCAGTATGCCCGCTTAATAAAACACTCCCTACCAAACGGACAAAGATACAGACTTATTCTCCCAGACTTATTCGAGGGGATTTCACCACTGCGACTTGCCCCGGCTGAGTAAATCATCGACTTACTGTCAATTAAATGTAAATACCGGTGTTTCGATTCCCTGTCCGTTTTTCTTTTTTTTTCATCAACCATCGATGGATGCATAAATCTGATCGAACACGATGCACAAAGTTTATATTTTTTACTCGTCGAGGAAGAACTTTGCGCGCTCTGCTCAGTGAGTTGAACGAGGGTGTAGAGGAAAAAGAAGTGGTGGAAGTTTGTAGAATTTTTACATTGAGATATTCAGTCGAGTTCAGTAATATTTTTTATCTCATTGCAAAAATTTATTTTATTATCGTCCTGTGTATATTAATATAAAAATTAAATATAATTACAATTAGGTGCAAGTGATTAATAAACAAATATGATAAAAATTTGCAATTGAATGTCATTAAGTTGATCCATTTTATTGAAATTAGACAGTGGAAGAAAGTGGTGACGTTACGAATATCATTTGTAAAGTTTAATTTTTGTCTTTTCCATTATTTATTAAGAATTATTATTGTTGTTATTATTGTATTATTGTTATTACTGTTATTTTATTGTATTATCGTTATTATTATTGTTATTCACGACTCATTAAAAAAAAGTATTTTTCATTACATAAGAAAATAACTTGTTTGTTTCCTGAGAGTTGAATGTTAATCGTGTGCCCGAGTAATATCAATTAGAAGAGCAAAAGTTAGTCGTTTCAGACTACTCTCGTTTTGCACATTTCTGTAACGAGTTTTCTAACTTATAAATATTACCCAATTAACTTCAAATTTTATCTTTGTATTTGTATCGTTCTATGGATATAACATTATTTTGAAAAATCAAGTGTAATACAAGTATTTTAATCGTTCGGATACTTTCGTGAGTCACTGTATAATTAATTTCCTTTCGTTCTCGAAAAAAATTCTATATCTATATTCTACTACCGAACGATTTTAACTTCTATTGAAACTTCTACGGAAAATTCAACATAGAACACATGTTCCGAATTTCCACGAAGAGTAAAAAAATATCGAAAATTCGAGTTTTCAAGTAAAACATTTTTCTACTCACCAACGAGCAACAATCAGCAACAAAACCGATTTCCAATACATCTATTTTCCACTTTGGCGAGTCTCACTAATCAGAAACAAGCACACTTAATCCAGATCATGTCGAATCAACGAAAAAAAGAGAACTGTCACCTAGTAATCTCTCTTTTTCGATTCGCGTGCACACTTACTCGACGCGTCCTCCGTTTCCCGTAATGGACAGTTTCCTGGGCAGACGTTGCCCCTGCGAGCGATCAGGGCGGACGTGCGAACCGCGCGCCCATTGACGGGCAAATCGTGCAAGCGCGACAAAGACGGAGTTGCAAGAAGCGACGCGAGACAGACAGACAGACAGATAAAACGCGACACGGTCTCTTGACCCCGTGTAGTCGGGGTCTCTCGTCTTTCGTTCAACCGTCGGCCGAGGAACAACGAACAGAAACGCGCCAGTGACGCGCGATGCTCGTTTGCCGGTGGCACGTTTTCGTCTGACAGCCAGTATCCCGCGCCGCGTGTCGCGCTTGCTGCTACGCATGCGTGCCCCGACGTTCGCGCGCCGCTCCATTTGATTGGCCGCCCATTGATCGGGTTTTGCACGTGGTTCGAATCACGTGCACGGGCTCCCGTGCGTTTCACGAGGGTGGGTGGCGACGAGTGGGGGTAGAGATTCGTGCGCCAGTTCGGCTCACGTGCCGGGTGATCGACTTTTCGGAGTTTTGCGAGGGTGGCTGCGAGTGGGTGCAGGGTTAGGTTATTTTCGAGTTAATTTGCGGAAACTTTTGGATGTCTACACGTTGACGTCGCCGGAGTTGTTGACTCTTCCGAGGAGTAACGAAATTGTAGAAAACTTGGAACGAATCGGGTTGGAAAATAACCATTTTTTGGTGTTAAATGCGAAGACGCGTAGTTTCATTTCTCGATATAGCAGTCGATTTTTGTCGAAATTAGAGTGTAGATTTTCATGTACGTAAAATTTGCAAATATGCAAGAAAAATGTGCATGTACATACAATATACGAAAATATACTGTTTTAACTTGTTTAGTTTTAATTTAATTAACAGTTTATTTACAGTGAGATATCGTAGTTAGTGTTGTAATAAATGTTACGTCATTCTTTTTTTTTTTTGTATTATACTTTGATAACAAATATAGAACTTTTGGAAATTTCTGTGTCGATTTCTACAAACATTGAAGTCATAAAATTTTATAATTTCAGTTTTTACGTTATAGAATTTAAATTACAGAGTCAAATTTTCTACATTACAGAAATTTCTTACACGAAAGAATGATCATCTTTCGACTTTCGATTTCAAAGTAAAATTACCACTTAATTTTTTCAACTTTCGATTGCTTTCAACGAATCAAAAAATTAACTTTCTCGATTCTGTTGTCAAAATAAAATTAGTGATTTGTTTTAAATAAACATCCCCTAAGTAGTCTTCTCACACGCATATAACGTCATCATGTTAAATAAATTTCATTAGAAACAACATAAAGAGATCTTGATTAGAATATCTCGATCAAAACATTTTGTTCATGCACATGAATTATTAATCGATTCTATAATCCGTACCGTTGATACTCGAAACGACTGTCACCTGTATTGGCATTAACATATGTTCGGTTATTCAGTTATGTCATATTCAGTTACACTTGAGCAGAGTCCGGTTGATCCGAGTCAACCAGTAAGAGATTTATATCGTTCATCTGGAACGAGTTTCTAGCGTTTCGCCACCGGTATAATTATCTCCATTCATATTGAAATACATAAGTCGATCAATTAAAGCCACGCGATCTCGTGATCGCTAATGTATGCAAGTTGACGAGTACAAATCAACGATTTCCAATAAAGTTACAAGCACTGATGACGAGTTTGATCTTTGACGAGTTAGCATTTATGGAACACAAGTTAGAAGAAACTTGCCTTTAAAATATTGTTATACGTTATATTATTTTGTTATTATATTATAATATTACATTATAACATGATAATATATCTTCTTCATCACTGATTTCTGATTTCTTATTTTTCATTTTTATCTATTATTAATTATTAATTTTTAGTTTTAACAATATTTTTGTTAACAACAATATAGAAAATATATGTTATAAATTTTTTGATCAAATATTAAATAGCTTAAACGAACTTCAACTCCATTTTATATGTATATTTTTTATTTCACAATTATCCTTGCGGCTATTTGCCTATCAATGTGTTCCTAAAAATAGATTCCTTGATGATTAAGTGAACATCATCCGTTTGATATTTTTCATGTTCTTCGCTGAAAAATGATTTCAAGTATGATTTTAATATGCTCGTTTTTAATTATAACAAAATGAAATGAAAAACGATTTTATAAATTATTTAAAAATAATTCTTGATTTAAAAACGATTCGTAATAATTACTACAAATCTGACAACATAACAACGTAATATTTTTTTCTTCACTGATTTTCAATCTTTAATTTTTAATTTTTATCTGACTCAGTTATTGATAACAATTAATATGTACAACATAATAACAAATATGTTACAAGTCACTACAATAATAAGAGGTGTATCTATTCTAAATAAAAGTTTTTGTATGTGAATAAATTAATTATACACTGTTCTTTATTCTAGATTTTTCGTCTAAGAATAGTTTTTACTGTTTAGTGATTATCTCTTTCGTTACTTGAGATTTCGAGCATGATCTCTGACAAACATTCGCGATCAAATACGCTAGAGTCGAGATACATACATGGACATAAATGGGAATACCGAGTGCGATTCGTTTTGTAACAAGAGTTACACACGTCACTTTTAGTCACTCCTTGCCATGTTTGCGTGCCGCGATTACACCGCGTCGAACGACCACTTTTATTGTCGGCTTGCGAAAGGTGCGAACTGTCAATTCCTTCAGCCATTGAATGGCGTTGGCGTTCCTCTTGACCTAGCTGAACAATGTAACAAATCAGTGTGAACGACCTTTTATCCTTTTTACCACGCAGTTGCTCGTTTGTTCAGAATCTATTTTTATTCTTTTTCTTACTTAATTTTCCGATCGGAGGGTCATTAGATGACAATCTTCTTCCTCCATAAATCTTCCCGATTATAAATGATGACCATATGAAACTTCAACTATAAGAAATTACAGTTTCTATAACTTTTAAAATTCAAGCATTAGAAACTACTCTTTTAATAATTTTTACTCTATATTTTTGGCATATTACTTTTTGGTTTTCGAAATCGACGCCAAACAAACAATTATTAATGAGATCGTGCATTCTCTTTTTCTAAAACAAGATTAAACAATCAGACATATAATCAGATTATATAATGAATTTGCAATTTAAAATAAAGTTAGCTACATATGTGTCCTATTAGAAAAAAAACTCAATTACTTTTTGGCTAACGTAAAATAAAATATTTGAATATCAGAGTACACAGATTATACCTGTAACTGAATTGAACAATAGCGTTATAAAATCATTAAAAAAATTGAAAAAGTCAATCAAACTCCGAATATTTATTTTCAAGAAATAAATACTAAGAAAAGACAGGTAATATCATATGTTGTATGTAATATGATAAAACATAATATTATAATACATAAAACATAACATTATAGTATATAATGTACAGACATTAATATATAATCTTGAAAAAGCTATATACCGTTAAAGCTTCTTCTCAAAAAAAAAAAAAAAAAAAAAAAAACATTGTCGTTACCAGTACCAATATCCCGACCACAAAAACGGAATAGCTTTTGTTTTCCTTTCACCTATCGTGCGAACCACGCGACAGACATTACACATCCTAAATTTCTTTCTTCCCGTTTTCTTCGTCTACCTCGGTTCCAAGTATCTACCTTGGGAGGACAATTTTTCGGGGAGGCGTTTATTGTCCGTTGAAAAACGAACAGCATCCCCGAACGGGTTCCCGGAACCCGGTGTCGGTCGAATGAATTACAAAAAACGACGGCGCACGTGCGCCGTTTCCGGCGTTGCGGCAAATCACGATGTACTTCCGCTGCGGTGCATCTCTGGCCCCCGGGGGACGCAAACGAAGAGGAGAAACGTCTCCTCCGTGGCCGGCGAAGAAGGGCGTCTGCCGACGCCGACGATATGCCCGACGCGGAACGGGCACGTACACGTTTTCTGAATTACGTGAATGCATTCAACAATGGCCGTTTCAACGAGATCGAGCGGCGATAACCGTAGCCGCCACCCGGGTTTCATTGAAGTCTCGTTGAAAATGCTGCTCGTTGGGTTCCGTTTGAAGATCGATCGGATGGGATTCGGGTGGGGGGTCTTTCAGCGGTTGTAATTGATCGTCGAGCGTTTTCTAGAAGTCGATTCCTTTCTTCGGGGAATAATTTTTATGTGACCGGGAGGAGGGGGAAAGGGGCTGAGTTTGTGGATGTTAGGTGAGAGCTTTTGCGATCTTCTTTGTTTTCTTTGTGGCTCGTATGTAGATTTTTGGGCCTTTTTAATTTTCTAGGACTGCGGATTTTGATGCACTCGTGTGGAATTTGTATTTTACAAGTGCAAAATTGTACAGAAATGTATATGCTCTACAAAAATGTATAACTATATAATATTTAAACTATATAAATATATAAAATGTGAAATGTACAAAATGTATAAATATTGTAGTAATGTATAATAACATATGATATAATATTTGAAGCAATCCTTTTCGACTCGGTTTTTCTCACAGAATCATCTCCAGTCACTTGAGAGATGCATCACCAATTATACAGGAGGACACTTTGTACTATATTGAGTCTGTAGTGTATTTCAAAGTACTTCTTTAAATGTTGCGCAAGCGAATCACTCTGATAGACGCTGGTCTGTCACTGATCTGTAACTAATCATTTTCTCCGACAGTGTTTCAGCGTGTTTCCTCCTGAGGGACACCCACTTTCCCCGGCTCGTAAACGGTGTCTCGTAAAACAAACCCGCGCGCACGGTGTTCGCGTTTTTTCCCTGACGATGACGATAGATAATCGGCGTGGTTGGCCGGTTGTCTAGTGAATTTAGCTTAATCGGGCCGTGACTTCGCGAACTGAGCTACGATAAGACGTACCGGGGGAAGGGAGACGGGGGGACGGTGGGCGTTCTATGCTAATCAAGCGTAACGTTTTCGCTAAGGACCACCGACGTCACGGGAAAAAGTTTCTCGCTACAATGGACCGGGAACACGGTCGAGCTTTCACCCGGCTGATGCATTATCGGCCAAACGAGATGGAACCCTCTGTTCGTTTCGCTGCTATCGCCTCGGACGTGTTCTCTTTATACATGGTGTTTTTGTTGTCTCGGATGATTTCAAGCGAATCGATTGCACTTATCTACCTGAACAATAAAATCGTTTAGTTAATCCTTCGAGCGTTTAGTATCGTACGGCGGAGTATCGGTACAGGTAATCTGGTATGGTACGAAAGTATATTAGTTATAGTCCCTTTTTAGGTTTATTCAGATTAAAATTCAATCGACGAATACGAGAGCCATAAGCGCCTATCTAATTTTTTAGTAACGGAGAAATGTCTTCGATAAAGTAATAAAAATAGCGGGTACACTACCACCTAAATTTATAAAATTTCTATTTCTATTTCTATTGCTAAAATTTCTATTTCTGTTTCTGTTTCTATTTTGTTTCAAGATGGTCCAGTTACAAGTGAAATAATTCAACATTTCAATGATAATCAATAATCACTATGAAACATGTAAAACTCTTCCCAGAGTAAAATTGCCAGATCACGAAAGGAAGACGTGCAATTTCGAAATGATTATTACACGTTATTCCAATCTAAGATCGATTAATAATTCTAATACATGTTGATGTTCTTCTTTGAAGGTCTATGTAATTCTTCAATGTCTGCAGGGAAAAATTTCCATTACCAAATATTGATACGAATTAAATATAAACTCCAATTATTAAACTAAAATTGAAAGTCCACTAAACGGTTAAAGATGAAAGCTTAATTTGTTACACGTTCCTCGTTCGATATTAAACTTTCAATTTCTTGGTATGGTTTTACGTTTTTAAGTTTAAACAATTAAGGGAACAAAAAACTAGCACGCTCTGTATTCGCTTATATATACATACACATGTGTAGTATGTTGAATGTTATTACCGAGAGGATGTTATTAGCGAGAATTTCTAAGGATTTCAAAGAGATATAAAAATGAAAATGTAAATACTGCTCGTGGCCTCGAAGCAGACAGGATCGAACAAGTCCGAATGTTTACGCTCCTCAGTCGTACCACGAAAGCGTAATATTCGTGTGAAATACGATCGATTAAATGCGTAATACGTGAATAAATTTGTAAAATTTGGTCGCAGGAGAAAGTGAAATTCAGCTGAAATACACGCGATTGAAATTAAACGAAGAACATTATTACGTGACAAAAATGGCCAAAACAGTTAACAGAAGTCATAAAGTGATCGTGAATTTACTAAAAGATCCCGATAATTATGGAGAAAGAAAAAGTTCTGGACGATCATAATGTCTAACAGCTCGGGATAAACGTGCTGTGATACGTGTAGCATCGAATTCAAGCTCGACTGCAAGAGAAATTGCAGAAAAAGCTGGAATTGCGACAAATGTTAGGAACGTTCGATATTTTTTAAAGAATTGTAAACATCTAAAACGACGAAAATTGCAACAAAAACTTTAGTTGATGCAAGAGCGTAAGCTGAATCGTTTGCCATTTGTAGAGAAACGTGTTTGGACGAATAAGAAATGGCAAAGAGTCATATTCATCGATGAAAAGAGGTTCAATTTAGACGGACCTAGCGGCTTCCACTACTACTATTACCATGATCTACGAAAAGAGCAACTTCTGAATCGTCGACTCACGGGATGCAGCGACACAATGATTGAGAGAGGTATTGGTTACTAAAGTAAGCTGAAAATAAAATTTATTACTATTTTACGAATTTATATTAAATAGTAAAAAGCATGTTTAAATGATTGACAAATTAACACGAATTGCTGCATATAAGTATATTTTTATATTACAAAATTAAAATTAAACTGTGTCCTGAGAATTAAAATTTTCATTCTTTTGTTAAATAAAGAGGTTTACTATCCTTTGTGATTTGGTTGAGACAATGTCACAAATAATCGATACCTAATTCAGCAGCGTTGTAAGCGATTACCTCGAGCTTTCCTTTAGAGGTGTGCAAAACTCTTCCTGGTAGAGTAATTCATTCGCCATTGCGTCACGTACTCGTCACATCCTTCGACTAACGTTATATACATATTGTAACATTAATTTCCAAAAATTTAACTCCCGGAGTACCGTGCCAGGTCTATTCAATTATATTTTTTTTGGTTCACTTGTATTTACGTTACCTATATTGATTATATTTGGAAAAAGTTCTCTAGAGTTGAAAATATTAACTACTATAAACGAAAAATTACATAAATGATAAATAATAAAAGAATCATCTACCATAAAATATCTAATTATATTTATCATCTATTATAATTATACGTTATAATATTTATTTTAATAATACCTGAGTAATAAGAAAGGATTAAGAAAGGATATTATCTATTATAATGAGAAAAGCACCCGTGTACAGGATGCTCCAGTATTGAAGATACAACCAAGAAGGGGATGATATTACACGAAAGAATAAGTCGAAAATAAAAAATAAATATTTTAAAAATAAATAAGGCTTCGTTTAGAAAAAAATCGAGTTTGAAAATTTGAAAATCAATCGCTCTTGAACTGTTCAGCTAATTTTGAATGAACAGAATGAACAATGAACAGAAAATTATCCTCTATTTGTAAAAATAGAAAAGTGAAAAGAGTAGAATACGCTTTCTCTATAGATGCTTTGTTTTCGAGAAAACCCAGTTTGAAACTTTGTCAATTAAACCAATTTTTAATTAACCACATTATTTTAATGCAGAATAATAGTATCGAGATCCCCAAGATTGACCACCATTATTCTACACTTGTTAAAAAAATGTAAATATTTTGCACGTACAAAATAGATACATTTGCAAAGAAAATTTTAATTGGGTGGTTAATTAAAAAAAAATTTTAATTAATCACAAACGGAAAAATTTCATTTTTCACTTATTTTCGCAAGTGGAATAACCCCTTCTTACTCTAGTTCTTAACCAAAAAAATTGAGTTTCTCGATTTAAAAAAGAATTTATTCTTCACTTCCGATATATTAATTTTCATGCAGAATCACTTCCCTTCTTCTCGGTCGTAGCTTCGATATCGAGACACCCTGTATAGTGGAGCTCCGTCTCCCCGACAAGTATAAATCTCCTGGATCGGGAGACTGCGGAGACAAATACTGTTGTCAGTGGACGACAAGCCGTTTACAAGCAGGGGAAACGAACGTTGGTAGCCTAGGTACCGAGGCGAGATAGCCGCTCTTTTGCGAGACGGGGATCATTTGTCGCGGCGATCTTTCTAACGCTGTCAAACGCTCTCCTTTACGCTCGCTTGGAGCTCTTTCACCGTGTTTCACGCGTCGTTCCACACCTATGATTTAACACCACGTGCAACTTCGCGAGCGATCTCCTTGGGCTTGTAATGGGCTTTTGTTCTTGCCCTCGAACGCTGTGTTCGTCGTCGTAGGAAGTCGAGTTTTCGCGTCTCTCTCGCGGATAAGCGTTCGACCAGCGTTGCGTTCGAGAGGCGGAGAGTTTACGAGACGATATTTCGCTGGACGTGTCCGAAGTTTCTGGAGAGGGAGAGAGGACGTATTGTATGTAGATGCTTGTTTCTCCGAGACTTCGTGAAATTTCGAAGTGGAAGGAAGAGAGGGGTAGAAGATGTATCGATGCATTAATTTCAAATTATATTATTAGTGAATAGTATATGAATGAATGCATGTATGTAAATTAAGATCAATTCACATACAATGTGAATCAAGATCAAGCTAATATTCCAGTTCCAAAACAATCATTTACAATTATACCCTTTCTAAATTTAAGTCAAATTAAAAATAAGAAAGAAATCAAATGAAATATAAAATTTTCAAAAATAAAATGTTCAGAAAAGAACAGAAGATCTCGAGAGAACAGAATATTACTAATTGTAAGCATAGTATGCATCTAACACGTGTCTGGAAGGGTCGATCTCTTCGTTTAATCGACGCAGAGCGCAGAATGGCTGGTTTCTCATCGCGCGACAATGAACCATAAAATCAGGCTTTTACATTAGAATGAGCCCACATGCGACACAAGCCCTCGCGTTCCGCGCGCGGCGTAATATCCCACGACACAATTCACGGTCGCGGGCCCGATGCGACAATACGCGTTTGTTTGCAGTGGCACGATGAAACCGGCGATTCAACCATCACACACAGCTGCACGTGAGAAAATATTTTGGAACTTGTTAGTTAGTGTCTCGCGAGCCTCGCGATTTTCATTTTCCATCGGAGTTCCAGACGACGACGGATCTGGATCAAGGATGTACATTTACTCGAACGCCCATACTCACGATCTCGTCCTTGTTGTAGTATAGAACACTTTGTAGTTTTGTTAACATCGTAATGAAACTTGATTTTCATGATTATATTAGTCAACTTTGGAGTGAATCTGGAAATTTATATAAAAGATACAAGATGCTCAATACAAGTATGGTTACCTACGAAATTATTCGAAGAATAATTGTACTAATAATATATTAATATATCAATGCTTTATATTTGAAATTTTATTAACAAACAATCGCCTGTCAGTATGGTGTTGACGAAATTTCAAAATGTTTTATACAAAGCACATAACATACACGTAAAAATTTGTCTATGTGATCTCCAAACATTTTCACTCCAAACTACTGTAATAAAAATTATCGTCACTATCGTACAAACATTGAGTCATCAAACAAAACCATACGATCTTCCAATCCTCTCACTCTGCTCTCAATCCTCGCGTGTTTTACATTCTACGAATCAGGACAAACTTGAAACGTGACCAGGTTACCCAACGAAAAGCAGGCTAGAGAGTGGTTATGGTTTTCGTAATGGAATCTGGATGGAACCGGTGCATCGATCGCGGCACGTATATCTTCTTCGTTCATTCATCGAGAAACCAGTTTTCGTCGCGGTGGTCCAACAGATCGCGAGTCGGATAAATAAGTGCTCGTTACCACGAGGTGACGCGTCTCAACGTTGTCGCCCGAGCCACCAGAAAATCTCCATGAAACCTTAATAACATCGTGGTCCCTGGTCTGAGATTGGATGAGAAGAATTTTTTTTTTTTTCTCTTTCCTTCGTTTTGGTGAATTGGAAAAAAAAGTGAGACAGAATCACGATGTAACAATATGTAGTGTATAATTAACGATAGTAATAATATAGAAATAATAATAGTAGTGGTATTATTGATTTATTAGTAGTAGTATTATTATTGATAACAATATTAATAGAAAAGAAGATATTCTGATAAGGATAATAATATCATTCACTGTTTTAACTACTCTAATAATATTATATATGTAATATATTATAATATTATAATTACATAATATATTACATCATATACAACAACTGTGAACAATATGTGATAATATATATTACTAAATTATAAATATGTTGTTACATATTATTATTGATAAATAATAATTATATATCATTAAGTGTGTAAAATAATATTTGTTCGAAATTAAATAATTAAATGACCAATACATAATTATCATTAGAAACTAGCTGATATTATCACTATGTATAAAGTATTTAATTTTTCGAAATTTTCTTTTTCTCAATATTTTTATATTCATCTTTTCATATATTTCATATGTTGTTCGTTACGTTTTAATATATTTTATATTACGTGCATGGCATGTTACTCGATATATCACGTTCTCTATCTTTTAATGATATATCTACGTTGTGTCAAAATGCAATCGAGTTCGATTGTTGTCGAAAGTATATTATATGTTCAAAGAAATATCAGTCGAATCACGGTTTAATCGTAGCGAGCCCTTGAACGAGAGTAGAAACGTATCGTTACGCTTTAATATCTGGGACACCGAAAACACCGATCGGTATGAATCGTCTGATTTGCATAGAATCGACAGACAGCGTTTGTATCGGTCTCACCGCCACGAATTACGAGCAACGAAACACGACCGACTCAGGGAGTGGAACATTAAACAGACTTGTTCACGACACGGTTTTGTCATTTGTCGTCTCGTGATCACTGAACGCAGAAGAATGTTTCTGATTCTTTTTCACTTTGTATTCCGTCGCTCGTGTTGTCTGCTTTGATCGATGGTGATATTTACAGCGGACAAAACCGGCCCCCCCTGAATATATAATTAGATTAGCTGATTGATCTCGACCATTTTTGTCACCTTCGAGTTTCCAAATTTTCAATTATGATATTTTACTAACTTACTAAGAATATTTTACTATTCTGAGTATATGTAATTAGAAGAAAGAAACACCATAGTAGTAATTATATTAATTACATTAATAATATATTATATTATATTATATTAATTATTATAATTAATAATAAAGTATCTGATGCATAAAATCTATGTGTGTACCATTTAGTTTCCACGTAGTTTCGAACAACGAGTTTTCAAACCATTCCATAGAATCAATGGTATATGTTCAAGTTTCTGTTTTCTATCATTCTTGCTTTAAAATTTAAAAATCCAATTAATATCACTGCAACAATGAAATCGTAAGAAGCTACTCACTAACATAAAATTCAAATATATATGTAACTTTTAATTTCCCTTGAAACGCGCTCGTTTTCTCTGAAGCCCATTCACGTACGTTTCACGCTCAAGTTATAACAAATTGTCAAACAATCGTCGAACAATCACCGAAGAAATGATGCGGAAGTTAAAGAGATGCCGAGAAAACTCATGAAAAATCCGTTACGCCGTCTAATTACACGTTCGGTTGAAACAAACGTTTATATACGTCGACTCGTTTCCTCACGTTGCGTCTTTCATTTTTTCTCAATTTCCACCTTGACGCTCCCCGCCGCAACTAATTACCATCTGTACGTTCAGCCATAAAGCTATCGAGAGCGCAGGACCATGCTCGATTCCCCCTCTCGATTGAATTTCAAATCAGTCTCGAGCCACTTTGCCAATAAAAAAAAAAGAAAAAAACAGACGAAGAAGACGAAAGAAAAAAATAAGAGAAAAGAACGGGTGATCCGAACTGAATGAAACGTCAAGTGAAAAACAAAGAAGAAAAATAGAAAAACGAACGATAGAGAGAGAGAGAGAGAGAGAGAGAGAGAGAATGGAGGAGGGAAAGAAAACGGGCAAGTAGTAAGTAGATCGTATCGCGGTCGAGGCAATTATTCTGAAAGTCAGGTGCAGTTGCTCGGCTCGCCCTTGTGTACGGGCGAGTTCAGCTACATAGAGCAATCGGTCTCGATCGGGAACATAGGCCTCTGGCACAATATAATCGCGGAGAAAAGTGTAATGATGATAAAGGGGAAGGGGGAAAAGGAGGGAATACGACCGAGAAGTCTCGAAAGTCTTCGTTGTTCTAAGTACTTACACGGGAGAATCTTATCAATGGTAGCTGGTACACGGTGGATGGTTGCGAGAGTACATTATCGATATGGAACGGAAAAGATGCACGGTTTGATTCGAATTTGTCAATGGTGATTCAACTGAAACAGAACATTGGACATTGTTGAAACGAATATTTCTTTGAGAAGATTATTTTCGTCATTGCGTATTGTATCATTATTATTATAGAAGGTTTATTTTTATGTGTTATTATTTATTTATTACGATTGTTTAATGTCTAAGGAATTATCATACTGCACAATGAAAGGTTTATTTTGATTTATTAATTTTTATTACAAATGTATCATATCAGGAAAAAAAGGAACAAGAATTAGAGCATTGAATTTTCACTGATCAATGACTATTGCGGCAATGTTCATTACTATATATAAGTTAAGAGGCTAATGTTAATTAACTCGTGGAGAGACTGGTAGAAAGTTCTATCAGTCAATTCAGTAGCTCGACAGCTGCAAACTCGACATCAGTAAACGTTCATCAGCAAGTACATTTTATCTTAATCCGATCTCGCTGATACCAGATGTAACTGTTGTAGTGTATACAAGCATAATCAGAAAACAAGATAAGAAAGTGATCCTATTTAAAAAATGATTTGATATTGCGTACAGTATGTGCGCGCAGTAATGACCATAATGAATGTATAATGCATTTCAACGTATTCACGCATTATGCATATTATTAATATTATACAATGTAATATGCAAGACCTCAGAACTATTGCATTAGTTAAAAATTTACACGCTTGTGAATTATGCGTTGTAATTAAATTACATACTGCGATTTGAAATAGTTTTTTTTAATTGAAATTATAGCACTCATTGTTGGAATTATAAATTTTGGAATCAGTACCTTTGATAAAATCAATTATTTTATTTATGCATTTTACAGTCAGTCTTACTAACCTTGTAAATAAATCTTTTTCTTAATAATATATATATATATATATATATGTTATATATATGTTCTATATATATGTATTACTAGTATTGTACTATGTACTAATATATTGTACAATATATGATACATATATTACAAGTATTTTATTTTATTTTACAGAAAATAATTTTTTCGTGAATTATATTATGTTATTCTCAAAATATAATCTAATCCTCTGAAGATCTTTAACCTCCTGTAACCTAAAAGATTATCTTTTTCTTTTATGATTATTTAATTGTCCTAAGATACGGTTTTTTCTATTCGAGAAGTTACTCCAATACTTCAGTCCTTAGTTTCTTCTTCAAATAATTGAATTGAATAAATCTTCTAAAAAATCTTATAAAAAAAAAAAAAGATTTCTTCTTCCTTCATGCTCAAAACTCGATCCAATCTGCTTTCCTACACTATGTACATATGTAATATTAGATTGTATAATAAATTTGTTCGCCTTCTTGGTGTTTTTGAGAATATATATTATAGTATGCATTATAGAAATTCTAACGTTAATGCTTACAATTATAAAAAGAAGTAGAAAGAAACCAAACACTACTATATATTTCAAATATAATATAAAATTGAAAATATAACATACAATATTTAAAACATGAAAAAAAAATCATTACTGAGAATATTGGACTTATGACTGACAAATGATTTAGATTTATTGAAATATTTATTATTAGCATTGATATGTCAATCATTTCAGTATTCAGAAAGATGTTCTTTATAGATAATAATTGTATAATTCAAAGAGCATAGAAATACACGTATGCACGTGCAAAAATATTTTGATGAAAAGACGAGAGTTTCGAGGTTACTCGATTCACTTTTAAAAAAAATAATCATATAACACGCATTAATTTCACCACTAGTGGTGGGAACGAATTTGTTACGCAATCCAATACTTTCTACAAGTACTTTTTTTCTTTTATAGAAATTCTATGGGACAAACTGCACGAGACACCTTGTATACGGGGGTGGAAGTGATGGCAGGGCTCAGGGTGTACGGGGCGACATAAAAAGATAGGCAACACTGTTGCGTTTTCCTGTTGCTCATTAGCATATCCGATTATGGGCCGCAATGCGCACTGGAACGAGATAATTAGAAAAGATTGTGTCGAGGGGCCGTTTCGCGGTGCGCAAACATCTCGATCGTGTGTGTACGTGTGTTCCTCCTCTTCTTTCTGTCTTTCAATTTTATTATTCCCCTTTCTTTCTTTTTTCTCCTTCTCTGTTTCTTCAACCCTCGAACAAACAATAAGGAAGTGAATTACGATCGACAGACGCGCCTGTCCGCGCCGACGGAAAGAAAACATTTCACTCGTCGTTTTTCACATCGCACGTCCGCGTGCATTTTGACTCAAGTGAGAGATTCAATTTACTCTCTGCCACGTGCAGACCAAACTCTCGATCCCTCGATCTTGCGTTGATTTTATTGTCGATCGGGATTTCATGAAATTCGATCAACGAAATTCATTGCTCGTACGAATTAATAAAAATAAAAAAATCGCTATGTTCGTATTTCTCTTGCGTTTTCTGTTTATGAATTAGTTGCTTGGTTAGAGTTAAAGAACATGAAAGTGTTGTATCGATTCTTTCTGATAGTTATCTATTTTGCTTTTTTTTTATATTCAGATTTTTGTACTACACGAAGTAATAATTTAAGATAACAACAATTATGAAATTTCATTACGACCTCTCAAATGCAAATCCTCCCAAAATCAACAAATATTAAACTCAAACCCTTGAGATCACAAACTTCAAAAAACAAAGAACGTGTTTGAAGAAGAAGGCCTCCAAGAAAGGATGTACGTAGTAGATGAAAGAAGCTCATCAATCATTTTCAGAGACGAAGAAGTGGGAGACACAGAGTGAAGAATTGACCAGATCTCTGCCTGAAGAATCGCGATGGTATCGAGGTGCGTGGTTTCACGAATGATGCCGCGCATTCCTCGCTGTCTTCGGATTGTTTCCTCTAAAACGAGTAACGAGTGGCTTGCATTAATCATCATTAAACTCCGGCTGGCATCGGCGGTAGTCACTGGCCACGAAATAATGAGACCGTTCTACGTCGGAGATCGTGCGCTCCCTTAATCTCGATTGGCATCGAATAACACCGGCACCGGGGCCCACCACAAACACACACGCTCTCCTTTTCTTTATCTTTCTTTCCTTTTCCCCCCTTTTCGTTTCATTCGTTTTTCATTTTTTTTATTTTCTCCTTTTCCTCTTTCTTTGCCTCTCTTCTCCCCCCTCCCCTTTCCTTCCCTCCTAGTTTACTTGCCTTTTGTATCGTTTTCGTTTGCCGAGTGAAAGACTCTGCTTAGAGCGAGATTTTATCTGACAATGAGAAACGACAATAAAAATGCTGTGGCAGAGGGATCCTTCCGAGAGACATCTGAGAGAGATTTTTAATGCCAACTCGATGCCAAATTGATGGAAGTTTTAAGTTTGGTTATGGGAGAGGTGAGATTAGAAGAAAAACAGTAGGACTACTCGTAGTTTAATTTTTTAACAGAATAATCGAAGATCAGTGATTGCTGCAAAGAGATTCTTTTGTTTCAATGTGGCAATGGAACAATGATGAAACAAAGTATTGTAGTAAAGTGATACTAGTGAAAGACGGAGGCGCAAAATGAAAGTAGTTGTTGAGGAGTCATTAGGGCATCTTTCTTATTTGCGGTTTACCGCGCTGTGGTTAACATTATTATGTAATCAGACGATTAGGAGGCTGTACTATTGGTCTCCGCAAATAGCTTCATAAGGCGTTGCCACCGACTATAAATATTGATGATCTATCGTCAGAGAAAATTGTCGGTTCATACTCCACCATACAAATTTTTTTCTTTTACACACATACTCGTGACGATATCGCAACACATATGTATATTCTACAGTCAATCACACAAGCCTACATGTGTATAAAACGTTTGTCAAATTTTAAATTTTTAAAATAGAAGAAGAAGGATTTTGGACGTTTTATGGATCTTAATTATTTCCTAAATTAGCGCTATTTCTAAAATAAAAATTGATAGCACTTTTTGCATTTGTTTAAAAGAACATGTAAATAAATCGAAATCACGGTCTTAATTGCGAGTTACCATATACTACAGTAAAACAAATAAAGCTTATTCTGATTATAATTACAATGATTCGTAATTTTTTAAATATTTCAAATTCGCAGTAAATATGATTAAGTTACTTGTAAGTACATATTAGAATTTTATACAATACAACGAGACATGATTATATATGTAAACTTATAGGTAATAAAACGAACTTATTTTTAATTTACAACGAATGTACATAGAAAGTACATATGTATTTATTTAGAGTGTATTTTTAGTTTCTTCAGTGCATACATTGATTAAGCTAAATAATAGAACACATGAAACGGAATAGATCGTGTGTTTGTATGTTTGTTCGGTCAAAGTCGATTAGGAAGTCGATTAATTGCGATTGATACGTGGCATGCTTGAATAAACGTGGATCGCGTTCGTTACCGTGCTTTGTTTCGTGGAATCTGTTTCTCGGGTCAAATCTTCGGGTGAAATTCTCTGGTATGTAATTGGAACGATTTCTTCAACATTAGTATACGGATGTTTAAATCACATTTCTCTCGAGTATTGATATTATACTATATCACATTATATATTATATTAAAGTATTGTATTCTTACAATATAGTGTTTTTTTATTCCATTTTATATTTGTCTCATTTCAAGTGTCAAAAACAGCATTTCAAATAAATATTTGAGCTACTGCTCAAATCTGTTAGCGTTAATTTCATATATTACATAAGTTTAAAACGTTTCACTCGACATTTTATTCGATCCGTTCTATCGAAAATATTCGGGACAATCGTATTGTTGTAAACGAAGAAATGCATATTTTTATTTATTTTATTATATCATTAAACTATTTTATTATTTCTGTATTCTGCTAGTGTCACAACATATTATGTCACATACTGCTATACTACTATCTACACAACTAATTGAGTTAGTACCTACATTGTTGCTACAGATATAATCATCACAAGGCTATTCTTTCCTCCACTCTGAAATTATTTTATTAAATTCTAAAGTATCTCCATCGATATGATTTTCGTATTATTTACATTGTGCGAAATAAAATTTTCTATAAACGTTTCTATAAAAATTCACAGTCGTTAACGTTAAAATAAATTCGCTATTAAAAAGACTGCTTGCATCTACATAATAATATAACTTCTTGTAAGAAAAATTTCTCAAGTTGACACGAGAAACGAATTGATCGTTAAAAATACACCGTAACGAGAGAAAAATGGCTCTAGATTTTATCTCTCTCTTCTAACACTGTATCACGCGAAAAACGAGATCACTTCGTTCCTCGAAATAAGAACAAGGGAAAAAGTCGCGAGGAGCAATAAACCGTCGTAACATAGTTTACGTTGATTCTCTCGGAAATACACGTCCCGTTCCCGATGCACTTCGACGAACGATAATCTTTGTTCAAACAAATTCTTTCGAGTAATCGCGAAACACTCGGTGTTTCGACGCGGAGGGAGTTCGTTTGTTTCACTGGAGGTTCATAAAATCACTGTTGAACGGCCGGGAGGGGGGGGGGGGAGCGAAGAGTTTAACACGGGAAAAGGAGAGATCGGTTCTCGCTCGTGGCACGCGTCGCCGTTTTTTTCTCGATGGCGTTGAAAAGGCAGCGTGATGGGGTCCACCTGGCCGAGAGAAATGTAGCGAGATTCTTCGTGGAGATGTAGTGTGAGACGTTGTGTATTGATTCAAGGATGGTTACTGGTTGTTTCGGCTAATTTCTGGTTTGTTTTCTTAACTAATTGCAGCGTGAAATTTATACGTCTTGTCTGTAATATTTCGCTAAATAATATTATTGTAATAGTAAAATGTAATGTTATTATATTATTTAATAAAATGAAAATTATAAAAACATTATAAATGTCATTATAAATGTAAATGAGGATTTATTTTTCATTTCGTAGTATTAACGTAGCTATTTGTAATATTTAACATTTTCTCATCGATGGTATTTATCTTATTGTTAGTTTAGTCATTCGTTCGTAATTTAGTTATCAGTTTAATCAATCGGCGCGGATTTTTATGCATTTATGAGAAAGTTGAAGACGTACGTAATATGCACGATGCAACTTTTTATGTGTTTTACAACAGCGACAGGACTATAAAAAGATAATCATTCAGTTCAAGTTTTATTACTGTGAGAGAATATTTATGTTTTGTATACTTTTGCACTTTAATTACCGGCGACGAAATTAACGATTTTAATTGTCAATTATGAAATCATTGCGCGCGATGAATAACATACAAGGTTGAAATATCCTAGTTTAGTATCTCTCAGAAACAAGAAGAGAAACAAGAAACAAAATCCGAAATTCTGTAACATTATACTTCAACACTGTTGCTATACAATTACCGAAATGTTAATGTAATTTAGATCTTACAAATGATTTTTTATTCTAAACTGGCCATTCATCGCACATTCAAAAGTATGAAAAAGGAAAAGAAAACTGTATTCATCTTTCTATAAAAACCTATACAAATAACGCAATCAAACATTAGACGCATCATCATATTGTTTTTTTCTTTTCTTTTCTTAATTTAACGCTATATACGTATCTATGTGCGTATTTAACCAGCTTGCAAAGTTGGCGTTTCGCGTTCTTTTTCTCGTTCATCGTCTCGAGAGTCTGCCTCGATCCCCGTATTGTCTCGCACGCACGGCTGCCGTGCGCATCGAGCGCGGTAATTAGCGAGTCCAGATTTCAACTGATAAATTAAACCGCGAACGTGCGTGAGCATATGCTCGCATGGCTGCACGTGCAACCGCACGCTAGAACGACGCTCTATCATGCGTACCAACATTCCGCGGAATCGTGTCACGCTGATACTCCATTTGTTTCTGCTTACTCAATGGATCGTTCCTCGCTTCAATCGTATCTAATTGTTTAATTTAACCCCTTGCATTTTTGCAATTTTCCATCTATATCTGATTGATCGTTTAATCCCTTTTCTTTCCAATTTTCTTGGATCTAAGCATTGTTTGCTATATTTAATTATTAGATATATCTCACTAATTCTAACGTAATTTTGAAATGTTACTAATTTGCGTTTATTAACGTTCAATTTGAAGAAATTGAACTTGGAATTAAAATTTCACAGCAAACTGCAAATTGCTTTTTCTTTTAGAAACCAATCCAAAACCATAACTTATACCGCTTATCGTAAGCTCGATATTATTATTAAGATAAGAGATTAAAGTATTGTACATCTCGTCATTGCATCTTAATAAATATCTATATGCAGTTGCCGATAATTAGCTTGATTGCAGAAATAACAAATCAACGATTTTTCGAATATCTTGGTTGCTCTTATAATTTGTTTTTAGATGATCTCGATTGCAGCAAAGTCTCTCTTATTCAAACTGCTGTTGTTTGGAATATTTAAATTTAAATTTAAATGTTGCATTATCAGAGTAAAATGTCTGTCAGGAGCTACTAGCAGACACTTTATTAAGAGATATTCGTATAATAAAATTTCGTAAACTGTAAGTCATTCCTTGATCCCAAGGCGAATCTGAAATTTTTAATTCCAAAAACATTGTCCAAAGAACAGTTTTCACTTGTTCAAATCAAATTCGCAATCCATTCAACGTTCACGATTTACTCGTCACGATCCAAACGTTCTCATTTCTCGAAACGAATTCGTTTCATTATTTTCTCAATACGAATGAACGAACAAACGAAACGAGGCGTAATAACTAGGCGAATTCTAGCTTATAGAGCCGTGAACTCGAGCCGTGTTCTTCGCTTTTGGCAGCGAGCGAAGCCCGATGACGTCAATTTGCTATTCGCAATTTCGAAATAGCATTTTCGATCGCGCGGCCAACTTGGCTTTCTTTTTCTCCCGTCCTGTTCCTCTGTCCTGGTCGAGACTCCGTTCGATATCGAGAATAGCCTCGTATTCGATCCGTGTGACTCCACGGCGAGATTTCTTGTCCGTTTATTAAAATCTCTAGCTTGCGGCCATTTCGCCTTAGGCGATCAGCTTCATGCTAGATGACGCAAATATTCTGAAGATTCTGAATTTCCGCGAGATTTCTGCCTACTGACGAATTGAATGCCGCTTCTGTTCAGGTGGCAGGCGTCGCTACCAAACTGGTTTCCGATGATTCGCGCCTATGATAGCTTGGAATTTGGAGTATCGAGGCTGACTGCAACTGAGAATGAGAGATTTTTGCGTTGTTTGTGCTCGTTGACGATGTTGTTTTATGTCAAATTATCGGCACTGCAATGTTATAAAATATCAAATCATCGAGGGTTGTGCAATTCTTGTGTTTTAATCAATTTATACAATTAAAATCTATTTTTTAATATTCATTTATTTGCACATCCTTTTCAATCAATTTATATCATCAAATTCCGTTTCTTAATGTAGGGGTTGCATTTCAATTCGTATTATCAGTCTCTATCTTTTAATGTTGGAATTACATTTGCAACTTGCAATTCTTTTCAACCAATTTATACCATCTTTTAACATTGAGGGTTATGAAACAAAATTCCAAGGATTCGTTTTCATTATGCCTTCCGTCTGTGCAATTTTATAAAATTTAAATAAATTAAAGTGTCCTGATAATATCCTGATAAATTATCATAATTGATAAAATTTACATATTAGTACCCATGATATTATAGAAATGCCTATAATATTCTGATAAATTATCAGAGTTAATATTATCAAATTTAAATATTATACTGATATTTTTAGTGAACTGTAATGCCAAAGATGTTACATCTGTTTTACATTGTTTAATATTATATTATATAGTAAATGAGAAGTAAATTCTCTCACAAATTTTAAAAACTCGCCCCTCTAGCAAACTCTAAACGTTACGTCTTCTCGAAACTTGTTCTTCGCGATTACCAAAGAAGCATCAAAGAAGGATTCTTTTCCACAAACGAAAACAGAAATGTGCACGATCATAGCTGTCGGAATCGGTCGTGGTGGCTCTCGTTTATACATCGCAAGCCTGTCCGGCAATAAAACGCGATATGAGCGAAGACAGATGACTTCTGATTTAACCGTCACGTCCGCGAAACATTTTAATTTTCCGACAAACGACTATCCGTCATCCTGTTGGTCGATTAATAGAGTCGTTGCATGAAAACGTGCAGCTGCATTTATTCGATCGAATCGCCAAGGCTCTCTCTCTCTCTCTCTCTCTCTCTCTCTCTTTCTCTCTCTTTCTGCATCCGTGATTAACAGTATTGATCGATAATTACACTTTTCTTTTTCTCTTTTTTCCTCTTTTTTGTTATTTTACTCTCGTGGAAACTACACGAACGTTTTGCTGCATCATTTGTGACATGTTGTTTGATAAGCTAAAGATGGAAAGATAGGGAGCGAAATCAAAGCGTGAATATCAGTGAGAATGCGGACAAGAATTTTGTTCGATGGCTGATACTTGATGGATGCTGTTGATAGTAATTGAGAGACAGTCGTTTCCGTCTTTATTCACTGGCGAATACTCGTTAGCTTTTTTGATTTATTCGATTCTGCATATCTGAATACAGAGACACGTTATTTCTATTAATATTCAGAATTATTAAAATGATACTCACAATTAGTAAACGACGAGTCAACGAAACAAACTCCTCGAAGATTCATTCAGTCTGTTTAAATTTAAATAACAGAAAATATTGCTTATTTGTTTTGCAGAATTTTATTTCTCTGTCCGGGGATCGGAGCAATTTTAAAAATGTATTAAAAATCTCTTGAAATTCCAAGAATATGTCATAATTATACATATCACATTATTGTATAATAACATTTTATAACAATGTTTATAACGATGGTTACTTATTCGTTACTTATTTACGTAACGTTTTTGTTTTCAGCTACAATGAGGATCATTCGTTGTAGAATTTTATTTTCATTTTATACGAACAAAGTGTGAGCAAAATGCAAATGATGGAGACTCTTGTGGATAAAATAAAAAAATTGGATATATGTAAAGGATATAATTGTCATAATATCGTTTTAATTGAATAAAAAGAAAAAAGTTGAATGCAACGTTAAAAAATTCAACATTGTACGGAAAAATCGATAACGTTGAGGTTGAAGATTGAGAATGTTCATTCGTCTTGATAGCACCTCGTTAGGTATCAATTAAGGCCGGTTTTTAACGCGTTGCCACATTTTAATTGGCCACATCGGGCCGCAAGATTTGTGGCGTCGAGAATAAACCGCGCGCCGGCGTGAAATTTATTAATAACCGTGTCTGTTAACCGTGGCCACCGTGAATTTACCGGGTTGATGGATTCCCAGAAGAAAAATCGGCGACTCTGCCTATGCAGAGTTTCCATTAAGCTGAGGACGCTATCGACCTCGGTGTCCCTCCTGCATGTCGTTACACAGAATCCACGCGATTCGTTCTTTATCAGTTCAGATCTCCCGTTAAATTGCTTCGAAGAATCTTGTTTATTCGCTGGCTTTTCTCTGGAAGTAATTCCCCCAGTTTTATAGAGTATATTTTAATACATTATATATATATGTACTTGTTACGTTTTCATTTACTTGAGTTTACTTTTATAGAAGTCGCATTGACATTGTTAGTGAAATCGCCAGTGACCACCGATAGTTACGTAATTAATTAATTAAAAGTACACGAGTAAATGATAATTAATTAATTAGGAATTGAGTAGATTTATCTGTTTAGGAAATACTCTGATTTGTGAATTGCAGATTATTATGCATTTGTTGTTTCACGATGTTTCAAATTCAATATAATGTATAAAAGTATGTGCAATATAATCTATACTATACTGTATAGATGTATATACTTAATATAAATAGCATCTAAAGTAAATATACTGTATTTCCTTAATGCATTTATGATTATTATATATATTTTGTCAGAAATTACTATATTGTTTTATAATTTTAGTAGAAATTACTGTATTATTTCATTGATATATAAAATAAATATATTGGATTGTTTTATTTCAATTTCAATTATTGATTACAAACTTTGTCAATCATATTCAACAATTTCCAACAAAATTTTATATCTTTAACAACGTTGTTTTCTTATTATACTTTGTAATATACATTCGATTAGTACATCTTTTGCTTTTAACGAAAGTCTCAAAAGCGAGAAAAAGGAGGGGGAAAAAAAGGAGAAATTAAGAATTTAACTGAAACAATGAATTGTCAAGAAAGAAAGGTAGAAATTAGTCAGATTTTTCACCGAAACGCTTTCGAGCGTTCGTTTCACGTTTCTCGCACTCAAGCAGGCGTAAATCTCTCGGCGTGCAACCATGTTTCAACACATTTCCACGAGACGAAGATTTTTTTCCAGGGGACATCCGCGTGTTCGAGTCCTCCTCCTCCTCCTCCTCCTCCTCGGAAGAGAGAAGGTGCACGGATGCGTTTGCACGGATGCTATATCTTTTCACGCTGTCTCCTCGTTCATGTTTCACGGTTTCTCGAGGTTAAGACGGCTTCGAGGAAGCTGATTTATGGGGTGAATCGTACCAGGTGTTTCTTGCTTTCGGTATGCGATATAGAAGTATTTTAGGACGTACACGAACTGCTTTGAAGTCGCGTTCCTCGCGATATGAATCGTTAAACGATGGTTTAACATTCCTTTCGGTAATGGGGAATTTCATTTTTTTTAAAAAGATCCTCTTTTAAGTCTTTAAGTCTTTAAGAAGAAGTCTTTTTTAGAAGACGAGATCGCGTGGTGATATCAATGAATCGAAATTCTTTTGCGTTTAGGATCTTCGATGAATTTTAATTAAAGTATTAAAGTTCAAAGTTGGAAGCGAGTTCTATCTAGATTTTCCGATTACCTGATATGATTGGCAATGTAATACGAGCTGCAACAGTGACAATGAATATATGAATAATAATGAATAATTATGAATCACATGTATGAATTTATTTGATATTTAAACGGCAAGTTTCTGATCTTTTCAAACATCACTAAATGTTATATTGCTATGTGTCTTTGTCTTATTTTTGTGAAACGTAAAGCAAAAGTTACATCGATCAGTGTAAAATTATCTGCATAACTTACATAAATAAGTAAAAATGGATGGAGAAAGTTCAATCAACTTCAACATTCTACAATCAGAGTTTCATTTATTTAATGAATATAAGAGAAAAAGATTATCAATTGATCGTAGTAGATTTATGCCAATTAAACGTCTAGGAATTATAATGAAGAAAGTCATTTGGCCTTTTTGCAATGGTGCATTGACGAAATATACATGCAATAGTTTGGCTAGGAGTTCAATTAGAAAAATCATATAAAAGCGTCGCATGAAAGAATCAGGCTACCTGAATTATTCTTCCAGGCAGGTGAATCGAATGAGCTATATCAGCAAAGCATAAACCATGACCTACTACATCGGTCCCCACGATAACGGTCAATTAACTCGTCGAACGCACGAGCTACTCATTTCCTCCTGTGCAACCTGTCTCGTGCTCGTCTCACCGAGACTGGTCACCGACTCACAGTTCTCTTATTATCGATGTTATTATCATCGATTTTTCATTCTCAAACGCGTCGTAAAATCCAATCAAAACGGGACTAACAGTTAATAGTTTTCAAGCGGCGTAGAAGAAAATGAAAATGAAAAATCGGCGTAGATAAAAAGTTGACGTAGAAGAAATTTATAAACCCGTCAATGAAAAATTAAAAAATTTACATTTAAAATTAAAATTAAAATAGACAAGAAATTAAAAATCTAAAGTCGACGTAGGAGCGATTTATAAAAGTCTAAAACGTAGAATGGAAAAAAAAAGTTGACGTAGATGAAACATTTATGTGAAAAGCGAAATAAAAAATCGAGTACATAAATAATAGCAAGTTAAATTCTCCAGTGGACTTTTATCGACGATTATCACGTCTAGACGTTCGATCTCTGCTGTTTCTCCAGTGATCGGCGTGAGATTATGCCGAGCATCGCTCGCCACCGAGAAAAACTACGAACAGCAATTAACTCGGCTACCAACGGCGCTGATTAATTTCCAGCGTAAATTCGAACTGTCGATCGGCAGCCTATTATTTGTGGTAATCGTCGAATTCATCACCGACAAATCTCCTTGTTTAACCAACTGTGTACCAATTTCCCTCAAACAAGATTTTGAAAAATCTTGCGATTCTTGCAAAATTCTTTTTGTCGCAAACTCTTCGATTATCGCGAAGAACATCATGTATTGTGAAATTTTCAATTGCGGCAAGATTCTATTATCGCAGAATTTTTTTGAAGAACGTTCTTCACGAGTATAGAGTTAATTTAGGATATCCTAAATTAAATTATCACAAAAATTCTTGTGAAAAAACTTTGACTTTGGTCAAAGAAAGAGATTGGAAAATCCTCAATCGTCGGGAAATTTTTCGACTCTCCCTTTGAAAATTGCTTCGAAACAAATTCTCCGAGTAAATTCTTTTTCGTCTTCTTAAAAATTCCAATTCGTCGACCTCTGTCCCAAGGCACAGAGAGATCTTCCCACGAATGGCAAGTGACAACACCCGCGTACCTCAGCGCAAAAGAGTCTCGGGAGCTCGGTCTCTCCCGAATCTGAACCAACCAACCATCGTCTCTTCTCCTGGGTCCAGAGAGCGTGTCGGACGAAAAGTGGTCCTTAACTGCACTTGACTTTCGAGACGAAGGCCAGAAAGAATGAAAGGAGATGGAGGAGGAGGAGGAGGAGGAGGCGGATCGGCAAGGGGTCACTGCGGGGTGGAGGTCGGTCGTACAAATGGGGAAAGGGAGGGGGATAGAAACGTCCATTATTCTATTCCGACGAAGTGAGGCCGGCAATCTGGTCTTATAAAATAAACCACTCTAACGCTCGCGGTCGGTGCGATCTGTCAAATAAATCGTGCCTCGTTTCTTACCAGCTTACTTACTCTCTGAGAGTCCGTTCCTTTTCTTCATGTCTCGCTCTTCTCCTTCTTTTCTCTCCCTTCGAAGCTACGACGATGTCGTCTTTTTCTACGCGTGCTAGAGAGCTTTTACTACTCTTCTAACTGGAGTTCGTGAAATGAAACATGGTTCTGTTAAGAGCCATGCGAGAAATTTGTCTTATAATATATGTATATATATTATACATGTATATATGTACATATGTAGCGCTGTGGTAGCAAAGATAGAGGATTTAAAGGGAGACACGCTGATTGTGAGTGGAAGTCACACAATGCGTACCACTGTGTCTTTACATCGATCATTTTTCTTTAAGGCTCGAAGGCGCGCGATTTGTGTTATGTCGCGCGCTTGTATCGGATAAATTGGCTTTTCGGGAGTGGAAGGCGAAAGGGATCACAAGGTGGTTCTTTGAAGGAGTAACTTCAGTTTGGAGTTTACATTTTTACATTTGCATTTTTATCCGCGATAGTTTTACAGGATACCGTGTGTCATGGTTATTATCAAATAATTTTTGTAATTCAACACGTTATTTTCTTATTTCGTTGGATTAATAAAAGTAGTAAAATAATGGAAATTGTAAACAGATTCATATCAAAACATTTGTTGTATCTACTAAAAAATTGATATTCGGGTAGACTACCTAAAAATACTTGCAATATAATAACAAAAATATAAATGTTTTGTAATGTTACGATGCTTTATGTTACATAATAATTTCAATTCTTACATTGTAATTTTAATCATTACATAATACTTTCAATCATGATTATTTGAGATGAAATTCAGAGATCTTTTTCTTGGTTCTGCTTATTTCTCTACATTTTGAAATGAATCTTTTGACAAAAAAAAATTTTGTTTTTAATATTTTGTATATTATATCACACATTATTATATTATATATAAGTAAAATTTATATTAAACGTTTAAAATACACATGTTACATTATAAACTAATTTGATTCGATTTAATTTATCTCTTACCGTGAAAAAAAATTCTGTCTTATATTCTATTTATATATGGCTTTTTCTTCATTTCTCCATTTCTTCCCGAAAACAGTTCAATTTTCTAAACGTTCAATTAGTCACAACTTTGCTGCGCGTAATTAAAGCCTCTAATTGAATGTAGCTTGTGATAATGATTCGTTTAATGATTGCAGTAAACAGTTCCACTAAAAATCCTTTCTTATTACATAATTACAAAAACTAAGAGGCAGCAAAGAGAAATAGAGGAAATTATGAATCATCAAGTTGTCAACTACCCAAGTACGAAAGCGTTATTTCATCAAGAGACTGTTGCGCGTAAAAATTGCTTGTAGGATGTGGAATATTCTATTTAAATGATGTTTAAAATTGAATATACACATATTTTACGATACATTTACGAGTCATGTATCTCTGTCTAATCGTAATTACGTATTCATTTAATTATTATTTACTCAATTTCTGCTTAATAGTTGGACTAATCTCTGTTGATCGAAGCTTCGTTTTAGTTGCAACTATGATAATTTATCTTCGGTCGTTTCAAAACTTTAAAATACTTACGTTATTTTATATTTTATATTTTACTCCCTATGAGATGAACTAAGTTAAATCAAAAATTACGAAATCGGATATCGGATACCATAATAATTACGCCACTAAAATCTAAAATACTCGACGTCGTTTCATACTTTGCATTCTCATTCTCGATTAAATTAAGTAAAAAAATTTTAATACCAAATATGATCCAACTATAAATTCTTATTTCTCAATAACATATCTAAATGCCGATACACAGAAAGAAAGGAGCTCGATACGATACCTCATAAATGTAAGCACTTCGTTCCCACGATTTCTTTGTTCATCGATTCCTCCCGTCTAATTTTCCCCTCTATACTTCTAATTTCCTCGGTTCCATTAAATTTTTTTTCTTACCGTTCCATTAAATTTCTTTTCTTGCGCTGGGACACGGCGAGGCCATCTCCTCTTAACAGTGTGATTAATTACTCTCGAAGCACAGGTTATACCTGGTTTTTCTCCACTCGAATTTATTATCTGTTTAGAGGAACAATAATTATCTGTTCGATTGGCACGCGATTATTTTTTTCTTTTTTTCTCTCTTTCTTTTTTTTTCTGTTCGGGACCGGTGTCTGGAGTTGCACTTTCATCGACATTAAATTTCCTCGGCATGGCGCGAGCTCCGTGCAATCTCGCGTCAAGAAAAATCACGGCAAACTGCAAATGGTTGTAGTTTACCAGCGGAAGCGGTCGCGTGTAGGATTGGGGAAGTTCTGTAACGAGCCGCGCATTGCGGATTCAGTATTTTTTCTTTTTTTTAGTGTTTTTTTATGCTGGCAAGTGGAGTATTACTCGAACAGCCGCTAATTGCGATTGCGCGTGTAAAATTGTGCGTTACGTTAATTTCACGTGCTGTTAACTAAAAGCAAGCTTGGGTGTTATTCAGGTATGAGTTCAATTCTACTCAATACTATTCAGATTTGAATTCAAATACTGTTACTTTATTCAAATACGTATTATCGAGTATTATCAAGTAGGTATCGAAATTTTGTTTCGAAAAAAAAAAAGAAAGAAAAGAAATAGATGTCGCTAACTGAACTTTACTTTTGTAAATACTTGTACTTTTGTGTTGCAAAATGTAACATTCTTTCGGAAAAATGTGTCGAATTGACACAAGAAACGGACGATAATGATTATTAATGGTTATTAAAGCTAAAACCGGACTAAGACTAAATTTGACCTTGCAAAAAATGAGCGATTAATGAAATCTTTATTACATTCTTTCGAATTCTAGTTATAAGAGGCTTTTTCTTAGCAAGAATGAAAATCTGAAATTCACAAATAAGAATTAAAAAAGAATTTAAACGATCCAAACTGCCTATTTAATGGAGTCAATATTTATTAAATATCGGCGCGTCAATGCCGACATTGAAGATCATTCTCGTAATTACAGCTTTTGCAATGTTATTCGTTCAATATTTATCAATATTGGCGCGTCGATGTAAATTGTTAAAGTTTCCCGCGCGATTATTATTTCGCTATTTATTGGTTGAAAATTTATTAGCATCATTGAAGTATTAATGTCGATTTTAAATAAAAAGTATTCCTGCCCGATTATAATTTTGGAATATTATTATTATTTGTATAATATTAGCGCACCAGCGTGAATTTTAAAGACCGTTCGCGTAATTATAGCTTCCGGGCGTTATGGCTTATTTAATTATTATTGGCGCGCCAATATCAATTTTGAAGACTATTCCGGCGATTATGGCTTTGGGAGATCGTTTATTCAGTATGTATTATTATTATTGGAGCGTCAATATCGATTTTAAAAATCGACTCTCGAATGATTACTGTTTTGAAGTATATTTACTTAATGCTTATCAATACAAGGTGCGTCAATTTTAAAAATTTGCTTTCGAGCGATTATAATTTTGTTTTAAAATTGTCGTTTATTCAATGTTTATCAATATTATTATCGCGATTATATCTCGCGGAATGTTGAATATCAAGGAATGATGTGCGATTATTATTTTGGAAAATTATTTATTCATTATTTATTATTATCGACGTATCAGTAACGATGTAAAAGTAAAGTGTATTAGTTAAAATATAATTAACACGTTATGTATCTATATAATAGGAACAAAGGAAATTTAATTTTATTCATACATTCAAATCACTCTGACTTTGTTTCTTCTTTTTATTTGTACATATTTACAATAGTAGTCGCAGAAAGAATACTTTCATTATATTAGAAAATTCACATTCGATATTCCAATAAATTTACGCATATTGTAACGAAAGAAGTTCTAGAAAAATTATATCGCATTGAAACGAGCTCGAATAATTTATCCCGGCGCACGTTGTAATATCGCGATCGTGACTTTGTATTGACGAACGGCCGTATTTTTAAATTCAGCGTGCATCGCTTCTTGAAAAACGAATACTAGAACACGTTTCCCGTTGGTTGATTTTTATCGTTTAATTGAAGTTTCCGAGTGTGTGGAAGTAAACGAGAAACGGGAGAGGAAGTGGGAAGAAATTAAGAAAAAAAAGAGAGAAACAGAGGGTACCATTACCTTATCATTAGCATTAACCTTTCAACACCGGATGCATCGAAATTTTAATTTGCAAAAAGGGAGCTGTGCAGCTGAATTCCATATTACTGTTATCCCAAGGTATTTTTCTTCTTTTTGTATCTGTCGGTTAAATCGCACGAGTCCTCCCCCCCCGCTTCTTCCCTCTCTAATCATCAATAATTACACGTCGTTCTTAAGTTAATCAAAATGCTTCGAAATTCATAAAAGAAAAATTGATAAACCAACAATCCTTTAACCATCGACCATAAAATATTTCGTATTAACGTTCTTACGTTACCTTATGAATAATTATCACAGCGGTGGAATATTGTAACAATATGACATATTTTCTTAACTATTCTCTGTCGCACGAATTTCGGAAGAGGAGAGAAAGCTCCTCGACAAATAAGTAGATTCTAGTAATCATAGTGTATTCTAATGATATTACAAAAAATAATAATGATATCGATATTAGAATTGAAACTCAACTTCTAATAATAATAATAATAATAATAAGTTCTAATATAAATCCAATTTTTTTATTATTATTAATTATTAGATAAAAAAACTGATGTCTCAAGAATCAAGCGAGACACGATGTATTATTCAAATAATCGATTTCCAAGCCTGATCTCTAAATTAGATATCGTTAACCAAAAGTTAAAAATAAAAATAATGTTAATAAACGTTGAAAGAGAAAAAAAGGAAAGTTAATAAACGTGAAAAATAATCGAGCCAAAGTAATGCACGCTGGATTTAGAACAAACAGATTATACACACACGCGCAAACACGTCTTGCCTCTTCTTTTCCTCGCTGCCGATCTGGAATCTGGATTAAAGAAGCTTAGCAAGTCGCGTCGCGCCGAGACGCGAGGGAAGAGATTAAATAAAGCCGGAATAAATTATCCTCCCGCTATTTCTTTTCTCTTTCCGCGGCGCGTTGCTCGTTCCTTGTCGCACTGGCGGAACGTTCGGAGGCAGTAGCCCGGTTAAACGACGAGAATTGGGTAATTTGGCCGTACACTTTCCATGCAAACGATTGGCACCGAAATCTTGCTGGACGCGCGCGCGTCGTTCGCCAACCGACGGAATCACACAGAGAATTAGTCGCAAGAAAATTAATTACGCCTGCGTTTCACGCGTAAACTTACAATTAGCCGGAGTTTTAGTAAAGAATTTCTATTATTAATTTCCATAATCTTAACTGTAATTGTAAAATTATAAATTTGACAAAATTTTAAATGTCGTGAAGTTCAGAATTGCAGATTTTACAATTTTTAATTAAAGTTTACGATCTTCTTCCGTCATTAGCTTTTCACGATTTTGAAATTTTAAAATCTTGGTATCTTTGAATTTTAGACTTCAGAGTTTCAGAATTTTAGCGACCGAGTATCTTAAAATCTTAAAATTTTTGAATTTCAGAATTAAAATTTTGGAATTCTAGAATTTTAGAATTTTGAGATTTTTGAATTTTGGAGATATTACTTGGAAAATTTCAGTATCTTGATAAAATGTTCACTCACCCTAATTAAACAAATCACTTACAATAGGTGCGGGTTTCTATTTCTTTTTTTAAAAAATTCCTTTCTTGGACTTTTCGATTTTTTAATTTAATATCCTATTCGGATTTAATTAAAAATCTTATTCGAAAACAAATTTGTTGAAGTTTGTCAAAATTCTCAAACGAAAGAAATATTCTCGTTTGTGACAGAAATCAGTGGAAGAAAGAGATCAACAAAATTCCATGGCAAATGAATCGTAGCCAATTATATAATAGTTAATATTCATCCGTGATATTTAAGCATGAAATATTCTAATTCTAGCCTAAGTATACGTTCGAGTATAAATTTCCTAATAATTATACTCATTTATCATTTAATTGCTATCTTATGATAGAGTGTATTAGTCAATACCTATATATATAATTTACGTCCAATTAATCGATTAAATAGATTCACATATGAATAAATAGTCCTTGTTGATGACATCTCATACACGATTATATTTTTATATTGTCGTATCATTTGATATTATTCGATATTATAATAAATCTTCCTTGCGAGATTTATTATAAAACCTCATTTATCAATCAATGTTACGATGCTCGAGTTTGAGTTACCAAAAAATAATAGCTGTTTAGATATGTTATTAAAATATTAATATCAGGTGTTTAAATATTAAAAATATATATATTACAGTATGAAAATACTGACATGAATATAAAATGCAATATTATAATATAAAATACCAATTTAAATCAAAATTGCGTTAACTTTCATACTGTTTTCGAAAATATATTTGAAAAGAAGTTATTCAGTTTAGTAATTGGTTAAAAATTAACAAAATAACAAATTAATATTTGTGCAAGTTTTCTAAATAAATATTGCAACGCTGCTTTTTTTTAATTCTGTAAATTATATAATCACTTTATTATTTTAACACTCAACATTTACTCATTTTAACGTACAATTAACATCAAGTCCACAGAATGAGTCAAATTCAAAATAAAAAAATACTTCGCTAACCTCTAGCCCTATTTCTCTAATTTATTGAGAAAAGTTTAGAGGATCTCAGAGCGTACAGTATCTACTATTCACAATAGAAGTTATCAAGCCTGGGCAGAGAATCGTGAATCAATGACGATGCAGCGTCGTTTTGACTGGATCATCGATCGTAGATCCGCGAACGCGATAGATGACGGCCTGAATCCAACCGACAGACACGGAGCGTTACATCGAGAAATGACGAACGCGTTGTATTCACGAAGAGGCTATTGTACGAGCTCTGCGGACACATGTATTCGTGTTTTTTCGTCTCCGATTGTCTTCGTCGTTTTCTTTCTTTTCAACATTCGCCTGTGGAACGCGATTCCCTGCCCTTTCCTCGCGTATGATCGGTATTTGAATCGATAGAAAATGGTGATACGATTGTTTCGTTGAAACAAACGCTGACATCGTCTGCTGTCACAGGACGATAAATAAGAAAAAGTTGGAAGCAGGAAGCTGAAACGGAGACCTTCCAACTATAAAATTAAATGAGTCGATTAAAGTTTCGACCGAAGATGAATTTTTATGTAAATTTTAATATCAGAGTCAATTGTCGAATACAATTAGAAAATTATTTTATTCTTCTATTATTTTCTATTGTGTTTTTGTTTAATTTTTCGATTAAAGATCTTCTTTTTTGACCTTCTGTAAACTTAAGTAAACTAGGTCGTCGAGAACTTCAGTATCCGATCTTTTTTCTTTTGAAGAATTTCTATTTCCATTGAGAAAGATTTATATCTTGACGCTCCACGTTAAATTAGAATTAAATACCGATTTATGGATAGATTATAAATACGAAGTAAATATAGAGTGCACGATTCCACAAACTACAATTTTATTTTAATCCGTGCTGTTTATTATTTAAGATAGATCATAGTCTTTGTGAACTCGAAAGTAGGAGTTTGTAAATTTGTTGAGCATGTTCGAACAAATTCGCTGGGATATAATTTTAGTAATAAATTTCAGAATGATAAACTCTAACTTCCAGGTCGAAATTAACAAAGTCAAAATGATCAATTTACAATTTTTTATAGAACATGAGATCATGGAATATAATTATAGCATCGTAGAATAACTATGCACTGATAACGTAATTATATAATTATATTATATAATATAATTAATATTATGGATTTTAATGGTTTTTTGTGAAAATAGAGTGATTAAATAAAAAAGAAAAGAAATGATAAATAGAAATAAAATAAAAGATATAACGATACTATAACAGTATAACAAAAATTAAGAAAAAGAGAAATAAAATAAATGTACGCAAATACATGCGCAGTAAATATTTAAAAAATTTGCAAAGTGAAAAAATATTTCAGTTCACGTCACAGACTATGATTTGTACGAGAAATTTCGAATTCCATTGTTGATATCACGTTGTTGGAATACCACGTAATTCAGTAGCCGATAGCCGGACACGTGATTCATTGTTGTATTACACGCGTCTCGACTGATCAATCAACAACGTCAAGGATCATTCCATCCGATCTATAAGTCGTCAGCCCGAGTGACGCACGAAATTTTCGTCCCATACCCGTGCGTTTCGATCGAGAAATTGCTCGCTGGCTGACCGGAAATGCGCATTCGCCGCCGGAAACGCACTTTTCGCGCGTCCATCTATCTCTCTTTCTCTTTCGACAGTCTCCTCAGACATTTGTATTTGTGCCTACTTTTAGTAAATCGTCGTTTAAGCTTTTTTAAAACTAAGAATGAGTTACCGATTAATTAACTCAATTTGATTTAATTTTAATTATTATTTAATTGTTGAAATTCCTATATTGCAGACAGAATTGTAATTTATTTCTTTATAATATTCTCTTGCCATTAGACGTTAATTTTGGCTATTATAGGTTTAGGTTTAGGTGGATAATTAACATTATCTTTGTTATTCAATTTTCGCTCTTCTCAATAATTTTCTCCTCTATTCTGCAATTTCTTCCAAAAATCCCAATTTTCAAAACATCCGTCACCCCGATAAAACTCGATAATCAAACACGCTCCTCAGTATCTAATTCTAAAACTCTACAGTCAAAAATATTCTTCCTTAACAATTAAACAATTCTTTGCTTTGTTCTATAATTTTTTCTCAAGAATTTCAATTTTCGCGCTTCACAATAATTCCCCCCCCCTCCCCTCTTTTATTCTACAATTTCTTCCAAAAATTCCAATTTTCATAGATTCAATCAAAACGTGTTCTCAATAAAATTCAACAATCAAACACGCTTCTCTAATTCTAAAACTGCCGTTTAGCAATTT
This sequence comes from Melipona beecheii, assembly GCA_032399605.1. Taxonomy (NCBI): domain Eukaryota; kingdom Metazoa; phylum Arthropoda; class Insecta; order Hymenoptera; family Apidae; genus Melipona; species Melipona beecheii. The sequence continues at coordinate 351,762 of JAUCMO010000463.1, forward strand.
TCTTTTCCCGAAGAATCGCGAGTTTTCCGGGAATTAGCGTCCCGTCGGAAATTACGTGAAACTAGTACTCACCAGTCAGCGACTTCTTTCCAAGAAAAACCGTTGTCTATTCGCGACTACCGTCCCGGTCCTCTTCTCTCGTTCCCCTCGCTGAGCTTCTGGCGTTTCTGGCTTTTCTCAAGGTATACACGCGCGCGTGTCCCTACACACACACATTATATACACGCACGCACACTCGAACACACGATCCAGCAGATCCTGCAGCAGTCTCTCTCTCGGTTCCGATCCTGGATCGCGTGGCCGCTGTCAGGAAATTCGCACTCTCCGGAGGAAGCTGATTCACCATGCGCGCATTCCTCCTGTTATTTCAGGCGAACCGAGTTATAAATCCTCCTTCTCTTCTTTCCACCACGGTTCCATCTTCATCCGCGATCACCCGACTCGCGGTCTCCAACTTCTCTCTCTTTTTCTTCTGTTTCTAATCGAAGAGAAAAAGGTGCGTGCACAGTTCGAGAAGAATTTTGTTTATTTTTGAGGATTCCTTTTTTTTTTTGTTTGATTTATTTACGCGTTGTTGGTGCGCTGTGCGTCGGATTAAAAGTTAAACCGAATTACTAGCCATAAAAGGCACTGGCGTGTTTAACGAACACACCGTTCCACACGTTCACTGGTCACTTCCGGTCAACTTTACGCGCGAATCCTTCGAAACGTTGAAAAGTTCACTGATTCCCAAATAACAGAGAATCTCTGTTGTTCGTCTGCAGTTTCGGACGTTTCCTCTCAGTTTCTTAAAACTGAGATTTTTACGCGGCGCCGAATTGGAATTCTCCTTTAAAATTTTTATTTTATTCGAAATTTAAATCTTAGAGTCTTCCACGACTGATTCCACTGTTTTAGAGTTATTTGGAGATCTTCGAATTAAATTCGTTTGTCAAGGCTCGTTTCTGAAATTTCTCAAGGTTGCCAATTTTCTTTGAAAAATTTCCCCATAAATTTCCCAACGTTAGTCCCAGGATTACTTCACCAAACTTAAACTTTTGTCAAACAACTGTCCACCGTTAACTGGCTGTCAACACTCTCTAGCAAATTTCAAAATTAAAATCCTTCAATATCCAAAGTGTCCAAACCTAATGAGTAAAACTTCAAAATTACAACTGTCCACTGACAACGTCCACTCTCTACCAAACTGCAATCTACCAAAATTCCTTAACAACAAAGATCCTTCGATTCTCAAAGTGTTCAACGATACGTTATTTTTATCGTTTTCATCAACTGGTCCACTACTTTCATCAACTGCCAACAAACCACCGACCATATCAACCATAAAAAAAAAAGTAGAATGGAAAAACGTCGAAACGTTATGGAAATATCGGCCGAATCTCTGCGATCGTTCTTTGAAATTTCAGATTCAGTCAGAGTCGATTGCCGAGACTGAGTCGAGTTGAAGTCGATTGTGTCTCCACTGACTGAGTAAGTGAGTGAGTGAGTGACTCGATTGTAGCTGGCTTCGCGGCGACACTGACACGAGAACGCGGTCCGAGGCGAGAGGATGCGCTCGAGGAAAGCTCGGGGCGAAGTGCCAGAAGAGTCGTCGCTTGAAATAACCGCTCGTCCACGAGCTCTCCCTCCGCCAACCCCCGTGGCCGCTCTCGTAGTTCCTCTCCCCACTCTCTCCTTCTCTCTCTTTCTTTCTCTCGCGATTCAGCAAGGCTAGGCTGCACCGACTAAACTCTCTCGTCACACGGCTAGCGATGGGATCTGAGACACTTCGAATCGCTTCGAACCGCTCCGAAACACGCAAACCCCACGCTTGAAAGCTAATTCGTATCACTCTGAATTGTGCGTTCAAAGATTACTGTACTGTTGGAAGTCTCGGTTTCTCTTGAGTTTCTGGTAGTGAATTTTGATGAGTGTGTTGAGTCTTGGAAAGTCTTAAAACTTAGTCTTGTTTTGTATTTGAAGGCGTTTTGTATTTGAAGGATACTTGGAACTGTTGAAAGTCTCGAGTTTTTATAACTTCAATCTGGTGAGTTTCGAGTCTTGAAGATTTTGAAAGCCTTCAAATTTGTGTTTGAAGATAAATTTCTTTTTTTTTTTTTTGTTCAGTGCGACTGGACGATGACTTTACCCTAGCAAGTCTGTTATGAAAATAAATACGGACGTACCGGACGACAGCTTGAAAATAATTGACGAAATAACAGCTTAATAACTTGATAGTAGCTTAATAATTGATGAAAATAACAAAGAATAGAGACCCTTTGAAAATCTTCTGATTTTTAAAAGTTTCGCTGAGCCTTGAACCTTGATAGTTTTCGAGTCTGTGCTTGAAGTTCGAATCGCTTAGCAAGCGGAGAATTCGGACGCTCAAAGCTCATTAAAAGTCTTGACAAGTCCAAGGATGCTTGAATGCCTTGGAAAATTTAAAAGTTGGAAATTTTGAGAACCTTAATCCTTTCCAGGCTTAAAAATTTTAGGAGTTGTGACAGAATTTGACAGCGTTACGAGTATCTAATAATATGACCATTCTAGAATCATTTCTTTGATATTTATAATTTATAATTTTATGTTATATTAATTTGGATACCCATCTGATATTAAGATACTAAATACTCGTTATAAAACACTCGATTTTTATCCGTTTATAGAAAATTTGAAAGTTCATCCAAGACGAGCAGATTTTAAGCTTCGAATCTTGCTTGATGTTATTCGAATTTGTTACTATATACAAATTCAAAGTGTCATCGCAGCTCCACTATGCTTTTCCTATCTTTCTCTGTCGGTATTGCGTACTTGTTGCTTGCTAACGTTGATGTCGTTGCTGCTTCTTCGTTTTCTTACTCTCCACCTCCTTCTTTTTCTTCTTCTTCTTCTTCTTCTTCTTCTTCTTCTTCTCCTCGGTTGAGGATGATTCGTCTGATTCTTCGTTTTCGTCGAGGATGGAACGTGCTTGTGCGCGCACGTGCGTCAAGGAGTTTTCGCGCCACTAGAAAAGAGACGTTGAGAAAAAGAGAAAGAGAGAGCAAGAGAGTGGAATTTATTACGGTTCTAATGGGAAAGTAAAAATGGAGAGTGCAGAGTTGCAAGATTTCAGTAGCGATTTTCTCAGGATAGTGTTGACGATGTATATATTGCACACAGTCAATATTTTGGACATTGGAATTCTTAGTCTATTACAATTAAAAGACCTATTTACGATTAAGAAAAATAATTGCCAAACAGTAATTAATTAATATTTAATAATTAATTGATTGTCATTTTGAGCACAAGTTTCTAGGCTAGTGTGTAATTCTGATTATCATTAATTAATCTGGGTTAGGTTTAGATTAGAAATTGAGAATTAATAATTAGTAATTAATTATTTATTACTATTTAACAATTAATTAATTGCCACTTTGAGCGTAGGTTTCTACCGCTAGAATATAATACCGATTCTAATTAATTATTCTAGGTTAATTATTTACGTCAGATTTAAATTAGGTTTAATTAATTAGTTTTAATTAATTAATTAGCATAATTATGTGATTATGCTTTAATTAGTATATACTGCAGCAATTATACACTCAAAATTCAAATTAATCAATTTGAATAATTGGTATTATATTAATACACTTCAGCAGTAGGAACCTATACTCAAAAATTATACCGAATGATTCTAACGAGAGTATAGTTCAGATTGTGATAATTCTTACAGTTAATTAAAATGATGGTTTTGAAAGATTAGATACTTGTCAAAGTTCTTATAATTTTGGTATACACGTTAGAAGCATTGAAACTTCCGGTTTCGCCCGATCAAGCAGTAGTGGCGATTATACCGATTACGTGAATTACCGTGGAATTTGGATTGTAGATTCCCAAACACGGTTATTCAATTTATCGCCGTGATGATCGACGTTGAACAACGATCCACTATCGGCACGGTTGCTAGCTACGTGTAATAACGGGAATAATCGAGCGATCGAATCACGTTTCGGATCGTCGCTACTGGCGACCAACTACATAATTCCGCGTCCGTTCGATCGATCGAAGTCTCTGTTTTTCTTGTTCTTTCTTGCATCACTTTCTATCTATTTGATTGCGATGGAAAAATCTTGAAACGTGATTTTAAAGTTTCTGATCAATTTTGCGAAAAGAAAAGGAGAGGAGATTTCTTGAATGAAAACACTCTTTTTACAAAAAAAAAAAGAAAGAAAAAAACAAAACACACACACACACGTACCATTTACTTTATCTATGCTATGCAAGTCTTCCATACTTGAATTAAATTGAAAAAAAATGCCAAAGCTGAAAGAAAAGTGAGGACAAATCAAAGCATTCGGTTGAACGGAACCTGAAATACATTTTACACTTAAATACGCTATATAAGTACGCTCGTTGCTCGGGAATTTCAACTCCTACCTACTACCGGCTTTCTCTAGAGTTCTTTGGTACACTCGAGAACCAGTTTCTCCTTGGCGACATTGTAGAAAAATGGTTAATTAACTCGTGACACGGCACCAGCATATATAATATAGCAACGATCGCGATTCATCTGCTCGCTGTTTAATCCCGTTACGAGATCGCCTTGTGATTCTTCACGATGATTCATTGATTCACCGTCCATCGTTCAGTTCCAACTGGCTTCTAGTACGCACGTCTGTTAATTGTTGGAAGATTTATCTAGGACGCGATCGAAATAAGTAACTAGTCTGCTATTATTTCTTGTTAATTATTTTATTTGTTAATTATTTTTTCATTATTTTATTCTATCATTATTTTATGCGTGCAAGCGGACAGCGGATGATTGCTCGCGAAAAATGGGGCTTAGGGGCTTGGGTTGTCAAGAAAATTTCGATTCGTGAAACTTCATCAAGTATACTTTTTAGAACGCTTGTTCTAAAAATGAAGAACATAGTATTAATCGCATTAATTGTCCAATTCAATATCTGTGATTTCTTCGATTTTTTGGCAGCTTCAACTTTCTTTGGCGAAATAATGCTCTATTATTCACGAGTCACGACAGATAATATCCACGTTCAACGGAAGAAGTGTTACTTCCTTGTGCCGTTAGCTTTTTGTTCGATTTCAGCGATCAATACTGAGCGGTGATTCTCTCGTTGATCGATTGTCCTGTAATCTACCGTAAAACTCGCGATCAGCCGCGTCGAATTCATTAATTCCACGATAAATCGAGAAAAAAACAATTCCTCTCGGTTTCGATCTGCACGCGTTGTTCCGTTGAAACCTTGAAACGATCATTTTTGCACGACGTTTCGTCGATTGTGTGCACCTTCGAGCATGTTTCACTTTGGTCTGTGACGCTGGATGTACGTACAAAATGCTGTTTTCTTCGCGGTTTTTATCACTCGCGGTTGCATGTTTATCGTCGTATTTGTTATTCTTTAATTTTCATTAGTATTTTCGTTATTCGCGTTTCGGCATCATTTCCTGCCTCTCTCGATTTCACTTGGTATTTCATTGTCTTTATTTTATTATTTTTCATTAATCCTATTATCCTTTATTCATTTTCATTAGTCCCTAAAGTTCTGTACTATTCTATTTTCCACATTTCTTTAGAAATTGCCTTTCACTTTCGAAATTAAATTGTAATCAATTACGTAATTTTCTTTTGTGAAAATTTGTAATTGTAATTAATTACAACTTAAGTATAATTGTAATTAATTATAAGTACTTAAGTATCATATAATCAAATGATGCATGATAAAAATCAATATTAATTTTTACAAGCATATATTCTTGTATAATAATTGTAATAAATGAAAATTACAAGTAGAAAAAAAAATTGTAAAAAGAGATTTGGTAGTTTTAGCATTAAAAGTAAATGGATATTGGCAAATAACGATAAAAATTAATAATAATTTATTATTTTTTCTGTATATACACGGATAAGGTTCAGCAACTGAGATAATTTTTAAAAGACGCGTGTAGATGTTGTTTGAACATCGCAATGGTCATCAGGAGTATTTTTATTTCTCAAAATCGGTAGTTTGGCCGGAAGCCCTAGGCATAAATTAGGTGAAATTTGACCTAAAAAAAATTGCTAAAAGTCACGCGACACGTATCTTGACGTAGATAGTATTGTTTTTCCTTACGAGTTCCAGCTGTTCCCTGGAACCCTGTAAAAGAAAACGGAGGATACAGAGAGTATCCTCCCTCTTCCTTTTTTTTCTTCTTACAATTAGTTTTGAAATATCATTGGAAATATTTCCAATAATCTGTGAAACTTTCAAACATACTAATATCCATGTTAGTAATTATCAGTATGCATAGTAATTAGTTAATATGCATATTAATATGTTAGAACACGTTAATATATCTCTTTTTTAATGATGAAATTTGTAATAAAATGAAGAAATAAAATTTGTAGTAGTAATTTTTTAATATTTTAAAAAACATTAAAATTTTTTAATAACAAAACAGTTCAAGTGGTAAGAAGTTTCAAAAATTCTAGAAGTAATGAGAAATGTAAAAATTTAGGAAATATTCTCCCTTCCGTTTTAGAGGTAGTAAAATATTGGCGATTTTAAAAATTTCAAAAGCGATGAACACGTTTCATTTAAAAAAGAAAGACTGTAATAATCTTTCCAATAATTTTCGAAATTCCTAAAAGTGGAATATTAGGAACCTTAGAGTTCCAAAAGTTCCGCGAGCATTTTGAATTTGAAAAATTAAAGATCCGGTAGAAACCAATGGAAAGATTCGGAAATTTTGAAAATCTCAAAGACATCGTGACGATCTAAATACGAAGACATTGAAAGCGTTTGTTTAAAGAGAGACCGTTCTTCGGAGATTCTACGCGCTTTTTTTCGAGATGAGGAAAAGACGAGATCGGTTCCAGTCTATCCTATCAATTAGTACGCGTCAGAAGACGGGAACAGCTGATGCAAAACTCCTTGGAAACGACGTCGGCGGTTTGTTGTTGTCACTGATCGAAAACCTTAAATCTACGACTTCCCATACAGAGTCGGTGGAAACGAATTAGTCGCCAGTATAAATAGTAACGTGGCGATGGCTTGGAATGCGTGATAGTGATTCACATCGAACCAATACGCGAGTGCGTACGTCGCTCGTATGTGATGACCTCAAGGAGAGTGTGAAATTCAGTGTTCTCTCGATAAAGATATATAGATTATGTATTTAATATATTCATCATTTGATATCTTTGTGATGAAAAAATGAAAAGAAGAGGGAAAGAGAAGTTTAGAATATCATGTACATGTTTCAAGACATAAATCCGTTTTTATTTAATTTTATTTAGTTTATTTCGTGGTATGTTCAAAAGTACAATTCATTTATCGTAAATAATGCTTTTCAAGAAACATAAAAATTATTTTCAAAACACAATTGACGATCTTTAATAACGCACTTCGAGATTTTCGATATAAAATTTCAAAATAAAGAATATTTGAACTATGATGCTGTTATTTCAACGCTTACTTTGGCGCTAAAATATTTTTATAGAATAAATTGCAACTTTTCATTCGTTTCAACGTAATTAGTGTAGAAATGAATATTCCAAAGAATATTGTTTCAAATATTTTTTCAGTGCCTGTGTCGTAAAATATCGTATTTAAAATATATCTTCTAAGAAATGCCTTTGATACATAAATTCTAGGAACCTTGCTTACAACTAGCGCCACTATACACCTCGATCTCACGATTCGACGCTATATTCTAGTCACATATGCAGTGGTTCCCCAAAGTACGTTTCTTGTATCACGCGTGTGTCACGTAAAATATTTTGAAATTTCATCAACACTATAGCGAAACACAATTATTACGATCAGACCGAAGAAATTCGAAACAAATTTCAGAATGCATATAACTGTGAGAAATTTAATGTTTATGAAAGTACTCCAACATTTACACGAATAAAATTTTATGAATACATTGCATTTGTTGTAAAAATATTTTGAAATTACATAATACACAATGACACGCGTAGTTACAAAATGTGATTCGTGCTGGAATACTTTCGTGAACGTCAACATTCTTGCGTTAAATTTTTTTCTATGATCTCTGTATTTTAGATTTCTCATTAAAATTTCAAAATAATAAAATTTCAAAATATTTTATATAACACGCGCGCGATATATTCAAAAAGACGTCCTGTAACTGTTGGAGCAGTTTTCGTGAACAGTTATATTCCCACGAATTTTTCTCCACGAATTCACCGAACGGTAGTTGTAGAAGCGTCAGAAAAATCGTTCGAAGAACTCATAAGGGAGAAGAGTGACTTGGAGGAAGGAAAATCTTTCAGTACGACAGTTCGTGGTTGTTCGACTGTCATCGAGCCAGAACCATGAATTGTCTCACGCTCATGGAATACACGTTGCTCGTCTCTTCCCGCGGCTTCCTACTCGGATTCTTATTTTTCCAAGGGACTCGGAACGGTTTTGCTCGGAATTTCTATATCCACCCACGCTTATTTGAAATAAATCCCAGTTTGGATATTTTGGATTTCCGATCATCTATATCGTATCATATTGTAACGTAGCGTATATTATCAAAACTTAAAAATTTTTAAAATAGAAATATCACGATGGTAAGTAAAGTTGTGAATAATTTATACAATATCTATAATTGGCAAAATTGCTGTAATAAACTTGGAAGTTGGGAATTTCTGGTTTAATTCTTAACTGGAGCCATTAAAAACCATAACACCTTAGAGTGTTAATTAATTAATCGTTGAACAAAAATTTCAATTTAGAGATAAATTAATAATTGTCAACTTGGAAGTTTAGAACGTTTAGTTCAATCCTTAACTGTTATCAGTCTTTGAAAATTATAACAATTTACAGTTAAATTAATAATTGTTTTAACAATTGGTAATTTCTAATTAATAATCAATCAATCGTTATTAAACGAAAATATTTAGAGTTACATTGATAATTGCTAGAAGTATTGTTAGAACGTTTGAATGTTTGAATTAGAGTTATAAAACGTTGGAATTTGAAACTTTTGACATTTTTGACTTTGGAACTCTTACGATAGTTTGATCAAACTCTCTTTTTACAATATTACGAATTATAGAACCGATTCGACGGAAGTCTAACTCTAGTTTCGACAAAGATACGTTGCATACAAGTTGCATATTATATTTCGAATCATTTCGTACAATAAGATAAATGAAGAAACTATTCAAAATTCTTGGCTATTTCAGCGAAGGAACTAATTAAAGAATTGCATTTCGTAAAATTACTGCATTTTTTTTCTTTTTTTTTTTAAATGAAACATTTAACATAATCGAGATTTCATCGAAATCCACGAAATAGATTATTCAACAATCGAATCGCAGTTGGAACATTCGGAACGCCGGAAGTTTTTCAAGAGAATGAAAGACGATAGACTAATTCTGACGTCCTTAGGCCGAGAATTGTTTCGATTCTATATTTAAAGGGATAAACATTCCGCCAACTGAAAATAACCGGAAATTCGATTCAATTTTCTCCAGTGGTGAATGAATACAGTCGAACTGCGCCGGTCGGTATTCGTTTCTATGAATTTGCTGAAAACTAATCGCGTGTTACGTTCGCGCGAACGAGTGAAATCAAACAGCCACCGAACGATGTTTCTGGATTCCGGGATATTTCGGGAAACTTAAATAGAAGGAAAATTCCGTTCACGAAAGTAAGTACTTTCATAAATAATTGTCCGAACGTGAATTTCTCAGTTTCTACAAGAAAAAGAAAAAAAAAAAAAAGAGAAACTGATGTTACAACGCGATGAATTTTTACGAGGTTAAATTACAAGATATTACGCAAGGTGGAAAGAAATTATTCGTCGTAGAGAGTGATTATTATTACAGCGCGATTCTACACGTCTGCTCTTTATTTTCAAGGTCAAATTTTTCTTCTTTATTATCGCATCGTGAAAAACAAAAGTCTCGAAAGAACCAATATGGCGTTGTAATGACATTGCAGTTCCAACTTATCGAAGCATAAAATTTCTATCGGAGAATTTTTGTAGAGACTGTCGAGCTGCATCGACCAGTGGATAAAAAGATACGTCGCTCTGTTTAAAAAAACTGGAGATGAGCTCGAAATCTCCAAAATCCTTCCAGCTATAAAGAATGAAACTATTGCCGTTACATCGTGTTACAATTTTTGTACCGAACGACTTTTGTTAACAAAGTTTCCTCGTACTTCCAAAAGCAACGGAGGTGCTCAAGGTGATCGAGTTGTGTTCCTCACCCTGTGCGTAACAGGCTGGCTCATCGGCACAAGTTGCAGCATGTTACCAAGGCAGAGGACGTTGCATCGAGGAGTATAAAAGAAAAGCAAAATGCAAATGAGAATTGGCAGTGAGAAAACGATTGGAAATTTATTTTCTCACCAGAATGGGTTCGTTTTCGACCCAATGAATTTCGCGGCAAGTTCTCTTTTTTAATAGATTTCCCCATTCACACGCGTGGAATCAGGTTGTGCTCGTCGTGATAAACGATTTCCTTCCACCCTGCACGGTAATACCGTGATTACATTCGCAAAATTGCACGATCGAGTTTTAGTTTGGATCGAAACCTGAAATTCTCTCTGTATGTAATTCTGTTAATCCGCAACTTGCAATTATGTATCTTCGTTCGAATTCTCCCTTGGTATTGACTTTATTCATTTGCTTATTCGTTGACTTTGAAGGTAATTCGTAAAAAAACAATCGTAAAAATTAGTTCACGTAATTGGTGAACATTCAGTTGACTTTAAGTAAAAGAAATTATTAGATATTAAAAGATATTAAAATAAAATATAAGAATAAAATTTGTACGGATTAGTAAGAATTAAATATACATTAGAGATACATCAAAGCGATGAAAAAATAAATATAAATATAAATATAAGAATAGAGGTGGGGTTCGTTTGTCGTGTTCGATTTCTTTCGTTACAAAATTGCAACAGTTTGAGCATCGTCGATTTTCGAAATGTCGGTTATTTAGTATGTAGATGCGCATGTACATGCTCGTGAAGATGCTCGTGAAGATAACAAAAGTTATCAGCGTCTCTTCTAATATCGGAAAATAAATGAAGATTTTCGGAGCAGGATAGATGCCGAGGGGATACGGGTTGTTTTCCGAAGAGAACATTTCACTCTTCCTGAAATGGAAAGTCGAGATAAAGTTAACGCGAAACTGAATGTTAAAAACGATTATCGAGAATGGGAGACGCGAAGTGGCCACTTTCGACGTTGTATCTGTTTGTACATGCGTATTTCCACTACGGGCTTCTTTTTTCCCAATGGGCTTTCAAGTGGTCTAACATCCGCTGTTAATTGCATCCCGGGACCGATTCAAGGAACGTGCTGTACAAATGAATTCCTCTGAATTTTTGCAACGTTCATCTGCATTCCTATTTTATACAGCGTATAAAATAGGTTTCTACGATTTTCACTCGGCGGCTTGAGTAAATTTTTCAGAGCAGATCGTTCCGTTTTATCTGTTAAGTTGTACATCCGAAACGGCGGACTTTATAAATCGAATAATTTCGTTAATTTATTCGCTTGTTAATTTTGTTAATTTTGCGATTTGAGAAAATTTTATCTAAATTGTAAAATTAACAGACAGATTATTTACGAATTGTTACATTGATTTTGAGAAAACATCCAAAATAGAGCTCTAAAATAAAGTCATAATTATTAAATTTCATATAATATTGTTAAGGAATATTGCGTTATATTTTGATAATATTATACATATGTTGTAATTATACAATAATATTACATTACAAAGTAATACTCAACATGATCAGTATTAAGTAATATTCATTAGACTTGATTTCAATATTGAACATGATCGGTGTTTTATTATTTGCTTCATAATAAAGAAGAGAATAAAAATTACTTGTTCTGGAATTGTCTCAATAAATAATTGTTAAAACTATTAAAACAACTAATGTTAATATTGACTAGAAGTAGTTCCACGGAATAAAACCTAGAAAAGGTACTCGTTCGTCGGGAAATTAACTATCTTACAGAATAAATCTTCAACTTCGATTCGACTCTCGCGCAATACTCCCGCGTCGAGTGAAATTCCACGAAACAGTCGGAGAAGGAAAAACAAAGACAGAAAGAAACTAAAAAGAAGAAAAGAAGAAGAAGCGGAAAAAGAAAAACGATTACTATCGAAAGAGACAGAGAAAGAAGTCTCGCGGATGTATAAGCATGGCCTAATCAACGCGATTGCGAATAATTAACAAGGGAACCAGTTTCCAGTCTTAGCTCGTGGTCTTAATTAGAAATGCCTCGCTTGTTTTCATTCGTGGACGCAAAACAATCGGAAAAATAGCGGAGCCTAAAAAGGAAACAAGGAACGAAACGGTATCTCGGGGTGTCGATTTTTCTGACGAAATTGACAAATCGGTAATTAATTTCGACTTAATCGCGCTCGTAAATATACCAGATCATCAGTGTGCTACGCCGAGAGCATGGTATCGTTCTTATCGATTCTGATACGTACAAATTACGTTTACCTTACTGGTTTGTAGATACAAACTGGATACAAAACGATGCTTGCTCGGACTGTAGGAATGTCGACAATGCTTTTGCCCCTTTTCTTTTCGACGTTAAATTGTGAAATTCTCGAACAATGGTACGTGGCAAGGATCGTGTTCAGTGAATTTTGTATTTACGGGAATTTTTACAGAATTTGACAAGAAAAAATTTAAGGGAAAAAATCGACTTTTTCCGACTTTATCAAACTTTGTTATGTTTGAAATCTTTTAATATTATTTCCCTTAATTAACAACAATTTTTTATCTTAATTTTAGCTATTTAAAATATTCAAAGTAACAACGTCATCGAGTCCTCTCTTTTCCGCCAGTCGACAAGCATGAAATCGTACGTGATCGCGTTTTGATCAGCAGTGATTGAGCCTTCCCCTCAAGAAAAACGGAAATACCTCTCGGTTCTGTACGACTTGGTTTCCCGGAGGTCGACCGAAATGGAGGCATAATAAAATTGAAGGTTGCGCGTTGTTATCGAGCGGGATCTCGGCTCGTTCCGCGTAAATTTAGAACATTGTTTTCCGCAGCTCGCGTTTTCTCCGTGAGCAATCGCCTCCTAAATTCAGACGCAGTCTAATCCACCTCGCGACGCTTTTTCTTCCTTTCTCCTCGCGAGATGAAGGTTAATCCCTTTTTAAATGTCCCATCATGTCTTTTCAAAATCTTTCAATTTGGGAAAAATATAGACCAAGAATGTACAACACTTGGTGATTTAGACACGCGAGAGAGGGGACTTTTAAATTTTTATTTCAATGCTTGGTACTGCCGTAAATTAGAGTTTAGTGGAATGTACGATCCACGTTTCTGGAAAATTATTTTCCGGTATCTTTTAAAGTCTCTAATTTGCTTTGAACTTTAACTTGGTAAAATTTTCTAAAATCAGTTTGTTATTGAATTTTAACTTGTTGTTAGAAGAGAGATGAATACATCCATACGTGTGTATTTCGAATTTTTAAATTTTTGTTTCAATACCTGATTTTAATGTCTAAATGAAGTTTAGAATTTAATATTTGTTTCTACAATGTAAAGTTAAATTTGTAAAATTTAATGGTATTGTTTGTGTTTAAAGAATTTATTAAATTTGCACTGCATTTGGTGATTTAAATGTTAAGTAAACAGATAAGTGTTTACTTGTACTGTCGTAAATTTTGAAAAATTATTTCTATTAAGTAAAATTCTAGTAAAAATGATTATAAAATTTACTACTGATACTCGTAAACTATCCATCTGCAACAATTACTCGTTCTCAATATTAATTTCGAATTAAACAAAAAATTGCAGAAATATTCCAGACAAAATATTCGCTAAATTAAAATTCAATCCAAATAAATAATTCTGCGTTTTAAATGTCAGTCACTTCAACAATGACCAAATATTATATTTAGAATTATTCTGCGACTATCGAATTACTTGTTCAAAAATTACGAGTTGTTTGTGTCTCGTAAAGAGAATACATACGTTAAGTGCATTGACGAGTGAAGGGATAAATCCCGGCCACACAGAACGAGGCATAAACAACGTGACATAATGGGTTTCCCTGTTGCTTCGCGATGCGACAACTGTATTTACGCTAATAAACTGCATTCTGGAAGCTTTTATTTTCGATAAATTATACGCAGACCGTCGACATCGCGTTGCCATTGTTTTGACTACTTTTGAGAAATTGACGGCGACTTGGTGAAAGTCGAATTCAAGCGTGGATAAAAATATTGGTGAACTTGTTAAAAGAAAAAAAAAATGTACACGCGTATACTTGTATAAATGTGGAGAAGTTTCATTTTTAAATAAAACTGGAAGGAGTGAAATTAGAAATTATTCTTTTGTTCAGGTTATTTTTTAATCATTTGCATTTTAGTATCACTTTATCGATAATCTTTTAATCATTTCTTACTTGGAAATTATCGTTTTCTAATCAACGAATCTTTCACAATTCTGTCTGATGCGAAACTTTTATATAATATAATTAAATAAATTTCAATGTTCTAAATTTAGAAACATTGTGTTAGATTTTAGACTTTCAAATTTTCGTAAAATTCTGTGATTTAACCTCAGAACACGTTCTTTAATTCATCGCGTCATAGATTACCAATATATTCAAGAAAAATAAAATACATAGAAATTTGAAATAAAATGAATAGAAAAATTAAAAATTACAAAACACACGGAAAGAATACACGAATTACATATAATGGGAAATACAACATATAACGTAACAAAAAAATGGAAAATACTTGTTAGAAATATACAAGTAACTCGCTCAACAGGTATTTAAATTTGCGAGCCAATTCGTTCTTGCTAAAATAATATGTCATATTCTGTTTGACAAGCTATTTCATTTACTAGGCGAACATAGGTTTTAGGAATGGCGTTGTTGGGAGCCAAACACACTCGGTTGCCCGAGAGTTTCTGGACAGTCGGCCGGTTATTTTCACGGGGATTGATCGGCGCACGTGCCGACGCGCGAGTAACGGAGAATGACAATGATTACACTGTCGGCTGCGATTTAATGAGCCGTGAAATCATGGCTCATTGCTGGCTACGAGCGAGCCTGGTTCAGTGACATTCGTTGAAACGGCTGGACACGGCTCGGGAACAATTGCGGGGAGAACGAGAGAATTTCTAGCGACGGTCTCTGTATATTCGTGCATGTTACGTGTGTCGTGTGTGTGTGTGTGTGTGCGTACGTCTACAAATAGCACCGAGAATATCGTAAGTCAGACACAGTGGCTCACACCAAAACTATAGGAGTTCGAACTATAGGAGTTCGGTGCGTGTGTGTATGTGTCATACACGAACTCCCATCAACATTGAAAATATTGTAACTTGCAATGCAAAAAGAAATGGCACAACAAAGTCTCGTTTCGGAGTTTGCTACTTTCGATATACATTTTATCTCATCTTATTGAATCTTTCTCGTTCACGAGTCGAATCGAAATTGCTAATTTTACTTTCTTGTGTAATTCAAATGTAATTGTTTACTCTATAGTTTGAAAACTTCAATATCGTTAAATACCTTCGAATTACTTGTGTTTGATTGAAATCATTTTAAAATCTAGGGGGAAACTAAAATGATTTTTTCAACCAAAATCGAAGAAATATGATATTCAAACAAAATGTACGAGCAAAATGTACAAAATGTTTAAACAAGATGTACGAAGGTTTCGCGCGAGTTGAAATTAGCCGAATTTCCTTGAACACGTAAATTCCGTTCAATGATCCGTAATAAAGTGCCCGACCAAGAATTCGATCGCCATTGTTCCTACAAAGTATCCATTGGACCCGATCTGAAGTATTCGTAATGACGTAGTATCTACACGACGAAAGTTCGATCGCAGTTATTCCAATAATTTCACGGAAAAATACAAGCACAGTTCCCGGTAAAGATAAATTTGCAACACGTGGATTGCCTTTAAACGCGATAAAATCCATCAATTTTCGAACCAATAACTGCACGCTCGTTATAACCCACGCGAAACTGAAGCGCGCCGCCGCGCGCCGCTCGAACGAAAGATAAGAAAATAATAAAACAGCGCACGATACGTTCGGTTGTTGACCGTTGCACGTCGATGAACGATCGACGAGCAACGTACAGCCGCGAGTCACATCTCCGTGCGTGGCTTCCGGTCATCCTCGTTGCTTCCTTCCATCGTTAATGACTCCGGTCCCCGTGGCGCCCGCGCTCAGGTGGATCGCGTACGATTTCCCCTATGGGGAAAACGGTGCCGATCTTGACGCACACGTCACATGCGTCGATGACGGTCCAGCTTTTGCATCGTCGCTGACAGGTCCGACAGGAAGCGATTTCACGCTCGAATTCATCGGCATCCAATCAGCTCTACTAACGTTTCCTCTCGGAAAGTTCAGTCTCGTTTGTGAAACGAGCAGTACACGCACGTATTTTTGATGTGGGTACGAATATATGGTATTTATTATATAATACACATGTTTCTGTTAGATATATCGTAGTGTATTGGTGAATGTACTGTGTTGTTATTGATTATAATAATTGTAATCATCGTTGTAGTTGTGGATATGCATTACATGTTATATGAAATATAACAACTAATATAATTCATCAGTATGATATGATATAATTGTATTATAATTATAATATAATATACAATAATGCTGTATGTTATTTATACTATTATTTATGTTACATTATATTGTTGACGAATAAAGTCGAATTTAAAAAAAAAAATTTGTTTTTTTTTAACTAGACCGGAGACTTATTGAGTGATGTGTTATTATATTCGTCATCTGATTTCTTCATTTTGCGAAAAATATTATAAAATTTAGAGAAATAAATATGGATGAACGAAATCAATACAAATTTTATTTGTAGACGCACATCCTGGGACAAAAAAAGATAACATATTCTATAGTATTTTCTTATGTTATGTATCGTAAGTTAGAGAAAATGGATTCTTGGAATTCAATACTTTTGGGATATTGGGCGTGGATGTACGTGTAGTGTGTTATAGAACGTTATTATCGAAACGATTACCAATTTCTCAAAGACAAAAACGAAAATGTAAATATTAACCTCGAGGCAGATAGAATCGAACAAGTCCGAATGTTTATGCTCCTTAGTCATGCGAAAGCTATCGAAAGCGTAACATTTATGTGAAATGCGGTCGGTCAAGTGCGTAATAAGTAACGTAACAAGTGAATAAATTTGTAAAAACTGGTCACGGGAGAGACTGAAATCCAGCTGAAATACCCGTGATGTTGAAATTAAACGAAAAATATTATTCCGTGACAAAAATGGCCAAAACAGTTAACAGAAGTCATAAAGTGATAGTGAATTTACTAAAAGATCCCGATAATTATAAGAAAAAGTTGTCTAACAGCTCGGGATAAACGTGCTGCGATACGTGTAGCGTCGAATTTAAGCTCGACTGCGAGACAAATTGCAGAGAAAGCTGGAATTGCGACAAATGTTAGGAACGTTCGATATTTTTTAAAGAATTGTAAACATCTGAAACGACGAAAATTGCAACAAACAATTTTAGTTGAAGCAAGAGCGTAAGCTGAATCGTTTGCCATTTGTAGAGAAACGTGTTTGGACGAATAAGAAATGGCAAAGAATCATATTCATCGATGAAAAGAGGTTCAATTTAGACGGACCTGACGGCTTCCACTACTACTATTACCATGATCTACGAAAAGAGCAACTTCTGAATCGTCGACTCACGGGATGCAGCGACATAATGATTGGGAGAGGTATTGATTACTAAGGTAAGCTGAAAGTAAAATTTATTACCATTTCACGAATTTATATTAAATAGTAAAAAGTATATTGAAATGATTGATGCGATACGAATTGCCGGAAACAGGTATATTTTTCAACGTAATAATCTCTTCTCTTTAATTAAAAAGCAAGAACGGTTGGAGACTCGCAGCAAAACTACACTCCTTGTCAGGTTACGTCTTCTTTTATTAAAAAAAAAAACTGATTTTTACAAAAAGTAACTTTATAAGAATGAAACGTTTGTCGATGATTCCTTTTCAGAATCGTTTATTAAATCGATTTGCGAAAGGGAGAACTTGAAAAAAAAGATTTAAAGAAATAATATACGATTTACAAAATGGAAAACCTGAATGAATGAGGAAATAATATACGATTTATGAAGGAAAGAAGTTGAAGGAACGATTCAAAGAAAAAAATCAACAAACGTCTTGTTCTTCTCAAATCCGTCGTTTTTTCATCTAAGACTTTCGTTGGAATCAAGTCAATATCTCAGCCCTCTTTTTTTCTCGGAAACTTCCCCTCGGAAACGTGTCGCCGAACGTTAGGAGAAACGAGCGGTTTTCAAGGGAAATAAAATTTCCAAATGATTGTTTTCGCGTGTCGAGGTCGTTTACGAATTCATCGAAGGCGTTCGTCAACAGCGAGAACGCCGGTTTCTCGGAAATGTCGGAGCAGGTTCCTGAATATCCGCGGAATATTATGACAGCGTTTACGCACGTTTAAAAACCAAGCGTCTTTTTCTCTCTTTCCTCGGTGGACTCGGTACCTGGAATCGGTGTTTAGTCTGTTACAGCGGCGACGAGGAAAGCTCTCTCTTCAAAGGGATATATGTTTCAATCCGAATGAGTTAATAATAAACGCGCGGATTCGCGCCACGAAACAGAAACGGAAGAGGGTCTTGGGTGGTGGTGGGCTCTGTCGGTCGACGATTCCGGTGGTAGCGATCGATTACGTGTTTTCCAACTTTCATTCGATCATCGAGTCGTTTCACAATCGTTTGCTTCGGATAACGATCAAATTGCATCCAAGTTTCGTAGATTTTTTTTTCGAGTAGTAGAATTTTTAACTTTAGCTGCAATTTAATTTGTATTTTGACGGTGGAATTTTAAATTCAGCTGTGACGTCTATATTTTGATAAGAATAATAGAATTCTGAATTCGACCGCGATGTTTTATTCATGAAATGAATTGTTACGTTTGACTATAAATTAAATTAAATTCAATTATAGTATTAGGTACTGCATTGTTAAACTTTTTTTAGAATTTTAAATGTATTAATAGCTATTTTGTACTTTTATTTTTTAGTATGATATGTGATTATACTGTAGTATACTTATCTTTTACACTTTATCTTCATTATATTCATATTTTTATATTTAATTATATTGTTATTAGCATGATCATTCACTCGACTGCTTATTACGTATGGTGATTCTGTTGCAAGATAGATAGATCATGTCATAAATTATTAACGTGCAATTTAAGAGAAAAATTATTATTATACTCCCTAATCTGTCATACAATTTTTATAAACAAAGTTTTTTCATAATTCTAGAAAGGATAAAAATATTCAAAGTCATTGCCCCATCCTGTGTATGTATAGGGTGTTTTGTAACTAGCAACCAAGTAAGAGCTAATTCTCGTGAAAAAATAAGTAGAAAAGAGAGAGAAGAAAGAATAGAATTTTTTTAAGTCTTCATTTTCGAGAAAATCGAGTTTGAAAATTTACCAAATATACTTGGATTTAGCTAATTCTAGACGTGACAGAAAAAAATAATCAACAGCAGATTATTCGTCGTACGAAAATAAGCAAAGAACATAGAATAAAATTTTTTTGTAAGATGCTCCGTTTTCGAGAAAATCACGTTTGAAAATTTATCCATGATAATACATATGTAGGCAATTTCTAATGAAACATATTCAAAGCCTATTTTCTTGGTTTCTCGAAATTTTACTTTGCACTTTTTATTTTTGCACGTGGAATATCCTCGTGTCGATTATTCGAGTATGTCCAGTGTAGAATCAACTAAATTCGAGTATACTTGTTTGAAATTTTCAAACTCGACTTTCTCGAAAACGAAAATGTTCGATTCGTTTCATCACGCAGGGTCACCTCTCACTTAGTTACGGGACACCCGGTGTAACATATCTCCGCTGAAAATCGTGAGAGAAAACGTACATGTAGTGTCACCACGAATTTCAAATTCAACCCTCGAAAATCGGGGGAAAGAAGGGAGGCTCGAAG
The DNA here is from genome assembly GCA_032399605.1 of Melipona beecheii. NCBI lineage: Eukaryota > Metazoa > Arthropoda > Insecta > Hymenoptera > Apidae > Melipona > Melipona beecheii. The sequence continues at coordinate 371,748 of JAUCMO010000463.1, forward strand.
TTTCGGTCTTATTGTAATTCGGTAGTCATATTCGTAAAGATGCATTGCTTCCGGTTAAATCCTCCCCTACGAGTTTGGAAGTTCTGTCTTTCTCCGTTCCCTCGGGTCGAGGATGGCTTGGAGGATATGTGAGTGTGTCCTTGGGACTTCGTGAGGATACTCCTGAGGAGACGGAGCCTTCTGTAAAAAAAGAGAGAAAGCCTTCTGCAGAGAGAGAGAGGGAGAGACAGAGAGAGAACAGGGACAACTCGTGCTTGTTTCTATGACACGTTCTTGCTTCGGACTTGCAATGTTTGCAATCTCGGTAATTTGCAGGGAAACCTCATCGATTATACAACACGTGGCAGAGATGGCTACTCAATCGATGGCCGTTCAACTTTATTTAAATTTGAATTCAATTTAAATTCAGATAACTCGACTTTGAATCTAACAAGATCTGGCAAGATAAATTAATGTTCGTTAATGTTGATTAAATTGTTAACTAATTGATCTTAAATAAATAAATAACTAATTATTAAATTAATAAATTATTTAACTAGTTAATGATTTAATTAATTAACCCATTGATTAAGTTAAATTTATTTATTTATTTATTTATTTACGAGGGTGCGAGCACCTCAAAATGCTAAATATCTTGACAATTTTTTTCAATCACTACAAACTATTTTTTTAATGTGATAATTTAGAATAATCTGTATCCAGATAGTTTTTTCTTTCAAAAAACAATATTCAATATTCAATATAAATACTTTAGTGTCCTCATATCTAAGGATGTAAGAATTAGTGTAAAATACGCCTGAATTGACTGAGTGAATCGATTTAATTCGGAAGTTAATGAATCTCATTAAAGACAATCGATGCCAGTATTAACAATTTTCTCGAAGAAAACAATTTTCGTTTTCAGGGAAGTTAAATTATTAATGTGCTTGATTTTCTAAAATTAAAATTTTAATTTAATTGTCAAAATTACTTGAAATTGGTATCAGAATTTAATAGTTAATTGGATTCGTTTAGGAAAGTCACTTTTAAAGAAAAAGAGTACGGGAAGTAGGATTTTCAAGTTTTTCTCAATTTTCACAGTTCGAACCGTGAGATCTTGTGGGCGTATCGTGTGGAAACGCGTTCGAGAATGATTTTTCCCATAAAGAGCGCATAGCACCGGTCCTTTGACCAACCAACTGTTGACCGTGATTCTGCACCGGGCCGGAAAACCTTTCCCAACTGCGTAATCTTTCAAAAAATTTCGAAACAGCCGGGGAAGAAAAAGCGTGTGACACGGAAATTCTACGAAAATTTCATTAGACCGTTCATTAGTCTAAAAATATAAATATTCCTGTCTATTTACATGTACAATGCGAAAATTTTATACTCGTAAAAATGCGTATTTTTTACTAGGATTTCAAGGCATATGATCATTAAATTTGTCGACAAACTATTAATTAATTAACAATAATAAATACTAATAATTAATAAAAATTTTAACTAGTAAAAAAAAAAATTTAACTAAAATTAGAGTTATTTAAATTAAATGAAAGGAATTTATAATAAAATTTAAAAATTATTTTACTAAAAATATAAATGTTTTTGATTGAAGTATATTTTTTTATCGAAGTTCTCTATTTGTTAAAATCACGAAAATTATCAAAATTATTAGCGAAATTAAAATTATATACTATCAGACTTATCAAAAGTATTAAAATTATGAAATTTCTCACGCGAGAATTTCAAATTGCTAGTTGGAATTACCAGAATTATTTAAATTATAAAATTATAAAATTCTTCTACTATTAAAATGACCAAAATGATCAATTTATAATTTTTGTTCGAAATTTCATACATGTGAAACAATATATTTTTAAACATTTAAACAATCATTCGTAAAATATATATATATATATAAAAGCTTGCGTATTCCATTGTATTACAAAATATTTTTATTTTTTATTTTATTTTAATGATGGAAATCGACAGTTTTCTAAAATTTCGCAATTTTTACAACCGAACCTCAAACTTTCCCGTTGAAGTTCAATCATAGTTCCCGTTTCAATCACAGTTGTAACAAGAAAAATGTTATTTTACGCTCGAACGACGCAACAGAAGGTGAAACGTTCACGAAATAATTTATAGAAATCGGAAATGATCGGCGGAACGGGAGGGGGGGGGGCACGTCCGAGCTGTATATAAAGCTGTCGCAGCATGGTGATCGTCAGCTCGTTGTCATCGCCCAGATACGTTTCGTTTCGAGCTCGTAACATCTCCCGCTAGTTTTTCTCAATATCGAGTATGTCCTACCAAGGATCTGCGTGTTTCCTTTCGAAGCAGAGACAGGAACGTGTCGAATTTCACATTTCACACCATTTTCCTCCGTCCTTTTGAAGCTGCTGTTAATAAGTTTTTGGCGAGTCGCGTGAATAGAAGAATTACTTAACTACGCAAAGCAGTTAAAAATTCTAACTGCAAGAAAAAAGGAAAAAATCCTATACAAATTCATAAGCAAACTGAAAGCGTAAAATGAAAGAAAAATATCATACAAGTTACTTCCTTCTCGCGTAGTTATTCATAAATACACGCACAGTCACACGCACTATCGTTGTTTGTAGAAAATCCTTGTTTCATTTCAAAACATTATGTTGCATGCGATCTTGTTAGACCTACGAACGAATGAAGACGGATACAAAAGCAATAAAAGATCTCATTAATAACGCGCACGGAGTATATATGTACGTATAACGTTCCTTAGGATGTTGAGGTTTCTTAATTTGCAAGCTAATTGCAGGTTAGCAGAGAGAGAAAGAGAGATTTTTTTCTCGGCTGGAAGCACGAGGTGAGGTGCAGGCTCGCGCCACGGTATTAATTTCTCCTTCTCTTTAACAACGATGAAACGAACACTCCAACCTCCGACTTCCGTTCGCATGTTTTACAAATATTACATGTTTTCTTCGTGACCTGAGCCGCGCCGATCGGATCACGCTCATTAACTATTTTGCTTGGCTCGTGCAGCGCAAAGTGAAACGCATTTGTTACGGTTTCGCGTTGAGAGCTTAACGGTGACGAAATAATCGAATTAAATTTTACAGCGACGAAATTAATTAGAAGATAATCTCTGCCAAATGATCTCACGATTAGATGCCAAACTAGAAGGAAGTTAACTGGTCGTTGTATCGGACTTTTTCACTGTTTTTGGAAATTTTATTATCAGTATTGATTAATAGTATTTGAAGCACGTTTCCGTTTATGATGATGATTGCTTGTATGGTGTTAATAATTGAAAGAAAATTTTCATTATCGGCAATAAGAACCAAAGTGCTTGAATGTTAATTTTGATTATTTAATTTTTTTTATCTTTGACGAAGAAATAATTACAATTTATATGCATTTTCAATTATTCTTTTCTACTTGCTACATATTTTTATGTTTACTTAAAATTTGAATTGTAATATTTATATAAATTACTCATATTCAACTTCTTTATTCTGTAAAGTTTTATACTAACATTTTCAACTACACAGTTCTTCCTCAAGTGTAATAATATAATAATTATACATCTAATAACTATAATAACTACAGCTTTTGTAATAACAGTGACGATATTGTAAGTAACTATAATAATTCTATAATAATAACTATATTACTAATAATAATTATATTATTCTACTAATTCTACCAACTTCACGTTCAACTAACTTCTCAACCATTATACTCTTCCTCAAATATATTAATATAAACTAATATAACAATTATAATGACTATATAATGTAATCAAAATAATATCTGTAGTGATTAATTATAATAGTTCTATATTTTATATTTTATATATATATATATATTCTAATTTTATATATATATATATATTCTAGTTCTATATTCTATACATATAATATAATATATTTCACTAACCGTATACACTCAACCATTACATTCTTCCTCATTAATACAATAATTACACAACATGTATAATATCTATGTACTACAATATTATAACGTTATAAAATATTATTCTACAATAATTCTATATTATTCTATATTGAATATAGAATATATTGAGTATACACAACCACTGCACTCTTCCTCAAACATTCTTAAACTCACACCGTCAATATTCAAATCCTCTTCCGATATTTATTCAAATACCTAGCCATTGGAATCTCGAAAAGGAAAAAAGAAATAGATACAAATCCTTAATTGACTACTGAAGTCTCTTGCTTCTTTTGGATACTCTCGGAGATACGGTATACTAGAGCGAAGAGAGACGGCCAGATTTCTCGATACATGTCTAGTGGGTGGTTAAAAGAAACGAGGGGAACGCAGACAGGTGAACGAGCACGCATAATTATCGCGCTATGCTTGACGATAATACCCTAGTTGTACAGCACAGCTGCCCAACGAAACAGAAAGCACCGAGAACGAACCGAGATCGCGTGCGCTCGCAATTACGCACGTGCAATTACGCACGGTGCGATTACGTCGTGATCGTATTCGCCTGACCTCCTCTTCCCCGACCGTCATTGTAGTCAGCCGTACTGTTTAATTATCATTAGCTGCAAACGATACACGCGACCTTACTTTCGACGTTCGATTGTGGCAGATCCGACTGTTGTGCAGGATTCGGGAATTGGGAACGAAGACGAGAAACAACGAATTTTTATTTGAAAAATAAATTAGAAGAATCGGCTTCATCTTGGAATTACGAATTAAGCACTGTCTGTTTCGTTATGTGAACTTGTTGGGAGTTAATTCTGCTGATTCTGATTTGACCTAATCTAAGATTCAAACTTAACTTATTCATACTTAAATTATTCATAGAGCATTTGTTATGTAAAAAAAAATATTTCGAGTAGTTATATAATAAAGGAATTAATTTCTACGTTGCACGATTCTTTTAATACCATATGATTTTTGTTTGAAATACTTTTTCGTATAAAAAATAAATGTCGAGTAATTTTAAGTGATACAGTCAAATGACATCCTGTATGATTGATTTTCTCCTCCACTGGTGATTTTTCGTTCATATAACCGCAGGAGTCTGAGTTTAAATAAATGAATTCAACTAGCAAAAGTTCGTTTAATTTACTATGATATTATTTGGAGTTTATTTAAAATTTGACTCAAATAAATGGAGTAAGTCCAATTATTTTAATCGATGTAACTTTAAAATAAAAAGATTAATAAAAATATGGTGTAATGTGATCATTAATTGTTATACTCTTCTAATTATTTCAACCATCTTCCGTAATTTTAATGCTATAAAAGAAGTGATAAATCATGTTATCAGATTGACAGTAGATATATAAAGTTGCAAATTATATTGGATCGTAAAAGGGGAACCGAGCGGTAGACTTGATCGGTTAGGGCGATACTTACGAGTTGAGTTCTTCCGTCTTATCGTTCGAGGACGTTAGGGCGAGGTTATGGTTGGTGGAGTTTGACGAGACACGCAAAGTTTTTAGAGCATAGGTCATGGGTTTTGATGATCGACTGCTTCTGAGCTACCATTTTCTCACTCTAGACAGAATACAATCTATTATATTTTTGTAATACACAATTCATTACATGTAGTTTTATAATATCTCGATAATAATACGTCGTCTTTCAACATATATCATTTAGTCTTGGTAATGGAATATTCCAAAAATGTAAAAACTATTTTACAATCAATTCTAATATAAAGTATATTTTAGAATTCATAGAAACCAACCCTACGACTAATTTTATACAATTGAATTTAATATTATTAGTGAAATTTTACGTCACAAGTTACAAATTACGAATAGGTACTATAATAAATATCCTCGAATTAGCTTTGAAATAATACTAAATAAATTTTCTGATTATTTTGTTTGGTAAAAGATTGCGAGGCGATAAAATACAAATTTATAATTTACTTGTCTCGATTTGCTAATATTATTAACTGCGAATCGTTGCTGCAAGAAGATTCAGATATTAAGACTCTCCTCACAGAAATAGAACTATCCAATTAAAAAAAAAACAAAATTCTCTCCCATCTCTAACTGTCTGGGGCGAAGTAAAAAAAAGCCAATTCTCGACACCGAAACACCTTTCGATCTCCTCGTGAAGCCGGCACAGGCAATAGGTTAAGAGGATGGGAGAGCAACTGGATCGCGTGACATTTTCTAAAAGCAAAAACGATTTGTCCTCGCGATGAAGAGGGTCCCCCTTCAGTTTCGCGGCGGCTACGAAGGACGTGCCTTTCATAAGTTTCCATTATTTGCGCGGAAGGCAGATGTTTCTTCTGGCAGGCGAACGTAGGGAGAAAAAGAAACCTGTCCCATCGAGACTGAAACGGCTCCTTCCTCTATAAAAACCGTATGTTCGCATTCGTTATATAAACATATGCCTTTAAAAAGTTTAGCTCTATTTAAAAATGGTTAGCTGAAGTAACACGGACGATTTGCAATTTAATTGGCAATTTAATTTGCGAGGTATGTGTAACAGAAGAGCGAATGCAAATTGAACTGTACGATTGGTTGTTTCGAAGTACAAAGTTCTTTGATTAATTACAGTAAATTTTTACGAATGTATTGTACGAGGAGATACGGTACCATGATTGGAACAGATTTACAACACGAGATATGTAACGCAAGTGCAGTTACACAAAGTAATTGAAAATAGTAGTTAATTTCTGAATATAGCAAGTGCAATGTACATAATATTGATTTAAACAGATTTTAAAAGAAATTCATAGTTGAATATGAAAAGTTGAAGGCGATAGTGAATTTTTAAATGGCACAATGGATGTGCCTTTTCTACATACGTACATATGACTGATAAAAGAATTCGAACGATTGAAAGAATGTGACATTTAAAAGAATTTTGGATGATCGTAATTTTAAGATAAACTTTCGAACACAAAATGCTATTCCAAGTTATTTTAACTTTAACTGATGCAACTTTTTCACGTTCATTCTCTACAATCACGAAAGTGTCACCTCGTGAATAACTAATTGACAAATGAATCTGTCGCTCCTCTTTTCGCTTCAGAATTTCTCTGGGAAGCTTCGCAACGTTTACTTCGCCGCCAGTAACATTCTCACGACATTCTTGCTGCTCCGATTTTTCTTTGGAACGCGATCAGGACACGCGTTGAATTTTCCCCGTGAATAAAAGCACGGGACACGGTAACACGACGTCGAACAGGTTGCTATTCCCACTGATTTACGGCTTCGCCACTGGTGTATAATCATTGTGTGTTGGTTATAGTCGCTGTCAATGAGGTGCTCACCTTAACTCGCCGTTCGATTTTATCGCTGCGGTGTAGAACCGATCGCCCCTTTTCCAACGAGCAATTACCAGCTTGCGCGGCGCTAGTGTCACTTTACAGGAATTCGAAACGTCGGACGTCGACGCAATTTGCGAGCTTGCCTCGCACGATAAATTCGACGAGCACGTCTGCTTCTGTCTGCGAAGATTATTTAAGAAGTTGCGACTATTGTCAATTTACAGCGCCGCTTTACTCAATGTTTAAAAATTGTATATCGATATTTGGAGCCATTGAGATAAGGAGGATATTAATTCTCGTCGTGCCAATTTGACGCTCAGAAATCGTCATCGAAAAAACGTCGAAAAAACCATGCGTCACTGAGAGTGTGTTACTTTCAACCGGAGTGCAGCAACGAACGCGAGGCGCTTGTCCTGTAAAACTTGATTAGCTTCGTTAATGTCATGATAATTCGAGTTATATAATAAATCGCAATTAGAAAGTGGCAGTGAAGGAGGTCGCGTTTAATTTTCAATGGTAAGCATCGAGTTGAAACTAGAGTGGACATGCAACCGCGTGCGCAATAAATTGTAATTAGAAAACGGCATTGAGAGCTGCAGTATTTCAAGGTTGAATGATTACGTGCATTAACGTGTTAGTACGCTAACGTGTTAGACGGTGATAGAAAACGAAGTGCAGAAACTAATACCTATATCTCGTTAATGTGATTATTGATATAAATTGTAGTCCGGTAGTATCTCGGAGGCAAAGCTTGTTAATAATTAGCGTTCAACTAAATGAAGATGTCGATGAAGAAATTATTTTCGTAATTGCTACATCGTTTTCGAGATTGATAGTATAAGATAATTTCGTAATTGATACATTTCGCTTTTAGATATGTATTACTAAACAAAATTTCTTCTACTATATATTCACAATAAGTATTGTGATGTTTTGTACATGTATCTTCCTATATCTATATTAATATGTATACTATAAATTTCTATATTTTTAATTTTCTAAAAATGCATGAAAATATTCGTAGTCTATCGATTAGTCGTACCGAAAGGAAACTATGTTCAAGAACATAGATGTTTGTTCCCGACAGTTTTGTCAGTGGATGCAAAATCGACACAGTCAACCGTAATTACTCGCGATTCTATTTCCGTGTTCCTTCTCCCTATCTTTATGGGACTTTCCCGTAGGATTTCGTGTGGGTGAGCGTGCAAGATTTACGACGTATAACGACCTCCGTGCTCTTTCAAGGCGTAGCAGTCCCTTCGATGCCGAAAACGCTCGGATAAATCCTAAATCTGGTGCGATTTAACTTGCCCTTGACTCCAGAGATGGAGGACAAAATAAAATTGCCATCCGTAAAAACTTTCTCCGACTGAGACTCTTAATTTTAATTAGGGAGACTTGGGACACGCGACGTTCTCAAATTGCAATTTATCGCAAAAAATTAGATTTTGGAATTATTATGAAAATTTTTGAGCTCAACTCATCAAAGATGAGAATTCATAGTCTATGCGAATGCTGATGTTACGAAATTATTCGATTGCGGTTTATTGCAATTACGCGGATCACAAGTACTTGCATTAGAGTATGTAAAGACAATTTTGAAGACGATTACATGTGTTTGGTTAATTTTTTCGAGTGCGATTTTTGAGCCTTTAGTTTTTGAATATTTATGTTCATAAATATATGAATCGTCCAATAATAAGATATAATATGTCATACAATAATTCATGTAATAACAAAATGTAATTCATGTCACAAGTCGTACAACAATAATAAAATATAAAGGACATTCACCAAATAAAGAAGTTCAATTTTTAAGAAAAATATAGACATAAAATTGAAATGTAAAAGCAACATCTTAATCTTAAAGTCTAAAAATCAACAAAATCTCGATACTTTTTTTAAACTTATGTCGTTAGACCACAGATGATCATGATAATTAAAATTGAGATATTTCGTTTCAAAATATATAATTTTATTCTCGCAATATCGTCAACGTAAAAGCTACAATTACACTTTACATTTATTCTAATTTAATATTGTATCATCCACTCGAGAATGTTATTCAAAATTTGCAAAAAAAAACATATAAAAAGTATATAAAAAAATATACAAAAAAAAAAACAGTTCAAAGAACATAATATCGACAAATAAGTTATCTTCGAAACTTTATCAGCCACAAGCTCGTGGATCCTCATAAAGTCGAAATGATCACAGTGTGCGAAATTAAATACAATGCGTCAATATGAATCGCATCCTTGGATGCGTGTCTCTGCGTTGGCTAAATATAATTCGTCCTTGAGCATTCCTCCCGGGTTCGTGGATGGAAAAAACCGATCTCGCGGCGATCTCTCTCGTCGTCGACGACGAAGAGGACGAGATCGGAAGGATCATCACGTCGACCGAGTCAACCCCTTCGAATTGAAAATTAGGATTCATCGGTTCGTGGAAGGGGTCGGTAGTACGGAGGGCCACTCGAAAAATCAAGATGTCAACGGTGGCCGTTGGTCGCGCGGAATTCGGAATCAGCCAATGCCGGATGCGCGGCCATTTTCGTTGCGCCAAGCTGCCCAGGCAGCGACATTACTGCTTTCGCGAGACGATTTTCTAGACGTTTGGAGCATGATACTTTTTGTAATTGTTCGTTACGTTAGCCAAATGATAGGAGGTTACTGTTGTTCAACACTTTTTTCTTCTTTTTCCTTTCTTTCTTGGAATATTTTTTTTTTTTTTTTGACTGTGTTAACACTAGAATTACCAAAGTAGTCAAAATGACCAATTTATAATTTTTGTTATATTGATATTTTATAGACGCGAAACGTATTTTTAATGACTTAAATAATTATTCGTAAAATATATAAGTAAAAGCTTGCACACTTCACGTGTGTTATAAAGTTTCTCTGTTTTTTTGATTTCAATGTCTCTGATGGAAATTTTATGCTTTAATCGTCGGTTGTTCTAGTGTTAAGTGATGAAGATTGCGGATGTTTGTGCAAATCGTGTAACTATAGATTTTTGTTTCATACAGTAGATATAAAGTGAAAATTGTGGTTTGTATATTCTTAACACATTTTTAAATATTATGTAAATTCTACGTATTTGTGCATGTGGTTGTTTTACAAACATATATAAAAATTCGCAGTCTATAAAATCTAATGATGAGGATTGTGGATATTTGTTTATTCAGAATTATTGTTCAATATTAAAGCTAATAAAAGTACTTTTTCACTTTTTGGTTAATTTCAGATCCATGTTATTTCTGTTCGAATATGTATTATATTAATACCTTCTTCTTTTAAATTTATTATAACTACTGACTCCCCATTTGTTTCTTTTTCGTGCAATCATCCCCTTATATTAAATATTAAATGCTAATTTGCGTAACTGAAGAGGATTGTGTTTCAATATTCCTGATCATAATAATCAGTGTTCTTGGTTGAACATTTCTTCTTTGGCTTTATTTCTTTTTAATTTTATTGAAATTATTGATTCTTGAAATTGTTTCTCCTGGTATGTTAAAAAAATTGAATTTATTTACTTACGAACAAAATAGAATCGATATTTTTCAACGTGTTTTCTCATGTTTTTTTTTTAATATTTTTTCGATTGATTCTTACGAAAGTTATTCAATCTTATGAATATTAATTACGAGCACAAGTCTATCTACAGCAAGGGAAGTTTCCATCATGTTCTCCGACTTGTTTGAAACTAATTTTGTCACTGGTACATACATTACACCTCTTTTTTGTTTCACCTTATTAAAAAACTTAAAAAGATGTTATTCTTCTCTCGTGATAATCATCAAACGTCTTTAAACGATTGAGAACATGTTCAACTTCCCTACTCACAATTAGCAGATAAGATCGACGATTATGCAAACAATAATTAAAACCGCGGTACAACGAGGAAAATGCAAAAGGAGTATTATAAAATAACCACAACCATAATCATAACTACAAGGAAATTACACGAGATTAAAGTTAGCTCGGGCACGTGATATAGTTAACCACGTTTTAAATTAATGTTTCGATACAGGAAGGTGATTGAGATGCACGGAACGTTCTTACCATTCGACGGATACAAACGTCCATCTTCGTTCTCGATTGCCGAAACGATCGCCGCTAATTAATTATTCCTCGCGTACACGAGGACTCGACTCTCTCCACGTGAACGTTTAGGCTCGGTTGGACACTGTGTAGCGTGTCTCAAACTATCGAAAACTTTCAATTTTTTTTCGAAATGGTCATATATAAAATACGGATAATATACACCAGATTTACGGGCGTTTCTTATATATCTATTTCTACGAGAATCCGTCAATTTGACGGGTAAACAAAAATACGCGTTTTAAAAAGTAATACGCATAAGTAAAAAATCTTTTTTTAAAAATTACCACAGAAATGTTAACAATAATATTAACGGTGTGCAGCAATCATATTTATGCGGTTTCTTCGGCATATATTGCGTAAAGCTGCACCGGGCTTTCGATGGAAATAACTGTTCGTCTATTGAGATATTTTTATGTTTCGGATATCAGCGCAAATTTATTTGTTTGTAATCTTTCAGATCGTTGGTTTTTTTTTTGTCAAAGCGTATGAATCTCAGAATTTCTGTAAATTTATCTCTGCGCATTGTGTTTGCGAAAGGTCGCCGCTTGTTTACATTCTCGCGGCGCGATCGAAATAAGGGATTGGATTGAACGATTTTACGATATATAAGGATTATTACGAGCAAAGCAAATATATAAGGATTATTTCTTAAATTCTTTGGGTGAAATGATTAATTTACGATACAAAGTGGTTAAAATTAATACTATAGCTTTTTGGGTATTTCTTTTCAAAATTTGAAATCCGTCAAATTGAAATCTGGGTCCCGTAAGTCAAAATAAATATATGGAATGTAATAAAATATAAAATTAATTGAAGCAAAAGATAATTTTCGAGTTAAAGATAATTTTATATATTTTAAAATTTTGGCAGAGATGTAATAATATTATTTATCATTAATATAGTAACACTATTTATAATTGTACAAATAATTGTTTTCATGAATTACGAAGATTGATAGATATTATTTTTACGAGAGATTAAGTCATTCTTCTTTGAATTTTAAGAAAGGAGTACAGTAATTATTCTTACGAAATTTTTTAAAAAAATCCGAGACTAATTAAATTTTATGAATTGAATTACGAGAGATGGAGCAATGGAAGAAGGGGATTTTTCAGCAGTAATGAATCAGCAGAATTAATACATTGTTCCTCTTTTGGCGGTTTTTTAAAAGAAAACATCGAGTCATCGTGAAGAATTGTTTCCTCTTAGAATAGCAACAGAGGATGTGAGATTTCGTACACATAGCTTCTGAGGATACGAATATTTACCTCGCGTGATTCAAGTTATTAGTAAATTTACATTTGTGCGAAAAATCTTATTAATGATACCATATATATTGCCTTCATTACCATTGATAGAGTACCGAGCAATTCTTTTGTAATATCCTGTTTTTGTTAATTAGTGCTGTCTGGAAATCAAAGAGCCACGACTAACAGTTCAAAGGAAATTTAATATGGAATTTTCAAAGTATTGATTTATAAATTCTTGACGAATTAAGAAAATTGAAAGATTTATATGTTAAATCTACTATGGAGTAATTTGTTAACTAAAATATCAAACTTTATCCTTAACACCATTTATATATCCTCAACTCTCATTTATTTTAATTCCAAAAGTTTCAACTTTTCTACAATTCTATTAAAATACCATTCTATTATTTCTATAATATTTCTAGACAATTTTACTCAGCTAACCCAAAGAACCACCTAATCTCACCGATACACCAAACCAGCAATTTCCTCCGTGCGTCTTCGAAGACGTCGACCGGGGCTTCGCGATCGCTCGACGGGTATCACGATCCACAGCACGTAGCGAAGACGCGAACGCGTGGCTCGTGGCGAAAGTAAATCCTTTAATTAAACCGCCCGGGTCGTTTCTCACGGGCAGCGGTGGCAATCGAGTACCAGTGTGGTGGTCGATCACAATGGAAGGGCGGACACATGTCCAGCCATACGAATAACGCCTGATTCCGGCCACGAGTGAATCGCAGGAAGCCTTCCTACGACACGTTCGTCGTACACCTCTTCCTGCCGTCCTCGTTCGCCTTCGTTCGCGTCCTATATTTAGAAAACGCGCGCCATTACGCTCGCTCGCGCCATTTCGCTCGCTCGCGCCACCACTTCCCTAATAAATTCGCCCATAATTGCAGCCGTCCGCGTGCTACGACGTATACGCTTTTATGCAAATCCGCGCCAAGGTTCTTTTTTTTTTTTCTTTCTTTCTTTCTTTCTTCTTTTTCTTCTTTGCGACGTGACGACCAGCTCTATCGCCATACAAACCGCTCGTTACACTGCGACCGCGGCGTAACTAATTAAACTTGTAATTAACGAGCCGGGCTTGCTCGGTGTCCGCCGCGAGAGCCGCCGCGTACGCGAGGGCCAACCTCGTGCTCGACTTTGTTCACTTAACGTTTCTTCTTCTTATCGTGGTTTGCCTCGTTTCGGTGCAGAGAAATGTGTCGGAATTTGTTTTTCCTCTGGCCTACGCACTCATGCTGCATGGTCGAAACAGAGAAAGTTTTGTTTTTTTAGTTGTCTTTTGACGGGACAATAACGGATCAAAGAAAAATATTAATGAGTCTTTTGGAGAAGTTTGAAAGTTTTGTGTCTCTAGCGTTGTATAATCGATCGTTGGAATGATTGAAAATTAAGAAAGTCATTGAAAGATTAGCTCGGTTCAATTAGTGATAGTCCAGCAATATCGTTTTATCGAGCGTGTCTTGCAACTGTGATTAACTCCGCTTTCACCTTTAAACCTTCTAACTCATTACACGTATTTAATTACTTACGTAATCAGATTTTCTATCACGATCGTAATACAGAGGATTATGAACTGTTAATTCAGTTAGCAAATTGAATCTATCTGCACCAACAATAATAATTTTATTCGATTTGTTTCTGTTTCTCTTTATCTATTTTCTACCAACGCCAGACTCAATAAAGGCTAATTCACACGGATCTTTTCTGTTACAGTTGAACTAACCGCCGACGCGGACAAACGAGTGAAAATTGTCAACAAAAATGGTTTGCCATCGGGGATAAGCGAAACTATTTTTACGACAGCTGTTGGTCAGAGGTGCATTACCATCAAAGTGTCGCTAATTACATGGCTGGGTCTGTCGTTGCACATAACCGGTAACCATTATTAATGCACGTTTTCCTATGCAATTAATAATGTCTCGCGGGGACAAGATTGGGGCCAATGGACGAAATATCAGCGATTAAATGTAAATACAACGAAGTTACTCGTGACTATTTTCGACTGATCTGTTCTTGCGCTTGTTAGTCGTCGTTTCGCGAGCCGTTCGCTTCAAAATATCGCGTCGATTCATTATAATTGCTCTCAAAGCACGGCCAAAACAAGGCTATTTTAACGAAAATGAATGATTGTTTATTCAGCAAGACTGATAAGGGGTTGGAACACGTATCGTTAGGCGAGAGTATTGGTGAAAATTGATATCCGCGACCGCGATTAAATTCTTGGTTTCCTTGGTGAACGGAGAGAAGTGAGGATAGGTTTGTCTAGAGAGGATATTTCTTTTTTTTTTTTAACGTGAACCTGTTTTTACCGATCATGCGAACGTACGTTTTAATGACTGGTTGCTCGGTTTGAGAAATTACACGGTCTCGTCAATGAGATAAACTAGGAAATACAGTATTAATCAATGTCAGATTGAGTGACATGCGAATTAAAATTTGCGCGGGACGGTTCATAAATTAAATTTTAATTAAAACACCGCATAAACCTCACATGCGAACGTATTTATCGTATATTCGTTTCTACTGAGTAGAAACTCTTTCCCTGAGTTGCGGTAGGCAAAATTGCGCGAGGAAGAGAAGGTGCAGCAATCGCTCGCGATAAATCAGAAAAACGTTCGAGCGTTCAGATCTTCTTTTACGCATACGTGGAACGAGCCGACCGAAAGGCTTTTTGATTCTATCGCCCGACAGAACCCCTGCGAGACCCTCGTAAAACTGTCGGACGGTTTTCAATCGAAGGTTTCGCGATACGTAGGCGAAGATATACGCACGCCACGGGCTATCGAACTTCAGCAGAGATCGTTCTCACCGGCATTGGTTGTTTTCAGCAGTTTAATAGTGTTTCGTTCGTGTGTTCGTTCGCCGCCACCGCACACGATGCGCGCGGAAACAATTCGTATTCTGGACAGCTGCGCGAGAATGAAGTAATAATCGTTTATTGCAATCCGTGGAATCGAACAGGAAGTGTGTTTGTTCCTTTGATCGCTGTCGTTGAGCAAAAATTAACTGTTGCGGCAACGTGTTTGTACGTGAAGTCCAAAGTATAGAGGGTGATCTGTCCACCAGTGAATGGACAAAATCTTCGCTATTAAAATTTATTTTATAATCTGTAAATTATTACATTTCTTTTCTCGCGACGTTCTACAGATTCGAGATAAGTAAATTTACAATTTTTATTTTAACCTAGTGTTGATAATATTGTTTTTCATTAACGCGGCCATTGTGGTTGTTTCGTTCCCCTCCTGATTTCTTATTGTATTGGGCGTTAGAAAAAGTTGTAGTAAATTACTGTGAAATTTAGTTTAATTGTTTTATAAGATCTGACATTGAAATTATCTTTTTTTAACACAAACATTCTATTATATATTTTACATATACGCATTATAGTAATCTTTTGAAGGATTTTACGTTATTTATAGTATCGATCCTACAGGTTGTTTCATATAAAATCCGCATACAATTTTTTTTTTTACTGTCTCTTTTGATTATATTAATAAAATATCAACAAAAGAACAAATTTCATATCAACTTTACATAAACAATATACATATATGTGTATGAAATTATACTTTTTACTATCAATCTTCTACAAACGAGATTATTCCCCACACAGATTTACGATCCAACCTGAAAATATACACAACATTCATCAAAAGAATTAATGTTTTCACAACGAGCATTCTTTAAACAAATATATTATTGTCCTTCACTAGAAAATTCGCAACCATTTCCATGTATTGGATACGAGGGTTCATTATATAGCTTCGTCGGAGGAGTTACACGGAAACAGATCCGCGTCGGGTAAATTATCGTCAGTGTATATTTCGCTTGGAGGGCAGGCTCACGTCAGCTACTGTAGATTTACGACGACATTTAGATCTTACTTTTTTGGTCCTTGTGCGAAACGTACACTGTGCAATCTTAATTTTCATACGAGCATCTTCCAAGACTTTCGAACTTCTTGTTTCCTGCGATTTTACAGTACCATTCGACACCACGAAATGATTAACCTATTAGAAAGTAGCTGTTGAGAAAATTTATCATCATCCGTCGAAAATCAATTTATCGATCAATGAAATATTTCTCACTTGATTACTTTGTTATTTTCATTCGCGGCGAACACGTTCGTTGCATTCCTGACCTAAATTGGGAATTTTTGTAGACGATGCTGCAAAGTTAGAATGAAAGAAAAGAAATGTTAAATTTATATTTATGTTAAGCAAATGTTATGTGTTATATAATTGTCACGTGGAATTGGAATGAAAAATTGAGATGTATTTTTCTATTTTTTGTTTTATTTTGCTCTCATTGATCGTGGACATCTCCAAAGATCTATTATTTCTATTGGCTTAGAGGAGCAATAATCAGTCACAGTTTTCGTAATTGTATTATATATAATATAATTCATTGAGGATATTTCACAGTTTCGTGTGTGAAACTGATACAGATTCTGACTAAGATTATCGTACACATTATCTCGCGAAAGGAAAACTGTTCTATAATGCACGGATACACGTACAAGATATTCCATTGATTGTGTACATTTATAAAAATCTTCGAACTTGCGTATAAACGTGAGAACAACAATAAAAGGAAAAGCCTCGTGGCTTGATAATCAGTCGTAATTTTCGTAATTCCTTGAGATTATCTCCGCTCAGATGGCTTTAAAAGTGCCAACTCAATTTCGAAACATCTTTATCTCTAAATCCCGCATACCTAACCTATAAGTACCAGTGGATCTCGTGCATGAAATCACCATCTACCCCTTTGGAAACTCGAAGATTGCCTCCCGACAGAACCGGCAATTTCAAAAAAGTGTGCGCGCAAACTCTCAATTCTCTAAGCTCCAATCATCTCTCGTCTCGAGAACGATTTCATCGACTCCTGGAATCGTGATCATGGTGCCGAAGCTATCTGACCCTGGTTCGCGTTCGATCGATACTCGCACGAGATCGGATCTTCCTTCCTCCGCTCCCTTTTTCCCCCTTTTCTCTTTCAAGAGGTCGATTATGCGAAAAACAAGCCGCGAGAACCCACTACCCACGGCCATCAATAACCATCACTTAAGTAATTTGCGACTAATCATCGGGTATTTGCCACCGATATTCTCGTTTAACGTCTGCTTAATTATCTCTTCATATTTTTACGCGAGAAGCGCGATTATCGAACTCCGGCCGATGAATTATTCATTCGGGAGTCCCTTCCGAGGTTAGGCGAAACAGAGTTGTTGATTTTTATTTCCTTGGATTTTCGCCACGGATTATTAAGTTTGCGTGCGATCCTGCTTTTCGGGACTGTTGCGAATGATAGTATTTGGGGCTTTAATGGGTTTAATGGAGTTGTTTTCCTTTGAATTGTTGAGCGAAGGTTTCTTGACCTAGGGAAACGCGCGTCAGATTGAATGGAGGCCCTTATCCTTGCAGATTAGCCTGAGAAAATCATTTCTGTGTCTCGTAGAATTGTAAAAGTTTCATCTATTTCTCAGTACATTCGTATAATTTGAAAATTTTTGAAAGTTAAAAATTAAAATTGGAATTAAAGTATTTAAAATTTTGTATTTAAGAAATATTAGGATTACTGTAATTTTTAAGCACGCGATAAAGTATAAATTTTGTGAGTTAATTCATATTTCAAAAATGTATAATACATGTCATAAGTATATTACATATTTCAACACATTGTTGACCGGTCACGAGTTAACTCACATTAGCTATTTTAATTTTTGAATCTCATAATCAGGGTAATACATACGGGATATTGTGAAATATTTATTCGTCGTGTTTACTTTATTATAGAAAACAATTACCTTTATTGATATTTATGTTTTTATCGCAATTTTAGTGTTGCAAGAATTTCAATAAACTATATGCAGACGCTTTATCTGATTGTCCGAGTGATTTTGAAATATATTGTAGTGACGTGGAAATTGATAGTTTATCGCAACGGAACCAGATATATTTGCAAAACCTGTACAATTATACGTAGGTGATTGTTATACAATTTATCACGCCAAAAAAGTTACTATGATATATTATATGTATAAAATAGAATATATATGTAAGAGATATACAAAGTAATTTCATTTAAATTCATTCTGTATAAATAGTATATTTAGAAGTTTATTTAGATTGTTTCAATTTCATACTCAATTACGAAATAATAGCTGGTGACATGAGATAGCTTCTGCGTAAAATTATCGGTCAGTCTTAATGTCTTAAAAATATAAATTTGTATGAAAATCTGCAACAATTATACACAAATTGTCAACTGTAACAGGTCCTATTTCGAAATCGTTTAAACGATAGGTTAGGAACCAATGTTAGGAAAACGAGATTCATCATTTTTTTCAATTCAAATTCAATTCGAATTCAATCGTTTCACTTGTGACCGTAAGAATAATTAACGTTCGCAACCATATATAAGATTGTTACCGCACGGTTTCGCTGGAAATCTACATTTTCATTTCTGCTTCTACGGTTGCCGAGAGTAATTAGTTTCGCGGTCCGTTATAATCGTAAGCGTAATTAGTGGAAATTACGATCATCAGCGTGATTAATATGGGCCTGGACAGTGGCTATCAGAAGACGTTCGCTTCGTTTTGCGTACGATTGCCTACTACGTAATTAGTGCAACTGGATCTCACGGCCTTGCTTTTCCGATCGTCGAAGGAAATTATTTATGACAGCAATTGTAGCGAGTCTAAGTATCATTGCGATTGATGAGAACAGTAAAGCCCGATTCACGCTGTCTGTCTGCTTCGTGGTTCGTTTTGCTCCTTGGCTGGATCAAACCTTAGGATGATCTGTCTGAAATGAAGAATGAAATTAAAATAGAAAAATTACACGCTAGACAGCGGATTTTCGTGCATTCACAGGAAAGATACAAATATAATATGAAATATTCAAATAATATAATGCTTGGTATGTAAAGAAGTGTTCTACCCAGAGAAAATATGATTTTGCACAAAAATTTACATAACATGATTGAAAATATGATTTTGCACGTAATTTACGTAATAATTTCTATGTGAAGATCCACTGATTCCACTTTTCTTAAAAAAAGCATTCTTCTTATCTATGAAATTACTACGAAGATCTAAAGATATGTTCAGAATGTTATTGCTTTCTTTTCTCCTTTCCACTAATTGCAACTATTTGAAGTAGTTCTTTTTTTTAAATATCCTCTTTTTTCACTTCATGTGGTACTTTCGCTCATTGATTGTAAATTTATGTTATGTATATTTATTTGTCAATCATTCGGCAAATTTTTCCTTTAACTCTATGCCAGAATCTTCTTAATGAAGATTATGACTATCGAATAGAATTGTGTTCCAAGATGCGTAAAACGAGTCACTTAGAGTGATAAATTTATAAATTAATAGTTTAATTTTGACTAATTGACTAATGTAGCTTAGATGTTCGTTCACTGAACAGATCCTGCAAGGAATTTGAAAATAAATCATTTCTGTAGAAACGCGAACGAATCGATAGTGTAAATTGGGCATAAGAGAACTCTGTTGTATTTCAATTGAATATTGCATCTTGTCAGAAGTATACGTAACAAGTTTCTGAAAGAAAACCGAACATTTATTATTGGTTGTGATATATATTAGTTGTACAGGATGTGTCATAATGTGAGACTCATTTCAGGAGTGGACAGGAAATATTAAAGCAATGAAAAAAAAAAATTTATTTGAACATGTGTCTTATTTGATCTTGTTTCAAAGTTGTAGCCACTTTTATGTTTCACAACTGTTTGTCTTCATAAAATTATCTCTAGGTCTGTGTGCAAGTTTGCAATCACTGTATCAAAGAATTTTCAATCTTTCAGAAATCTCAAATTTTCAAAATTTCGGAGATTGCATGTAAAATCTGTTGGCAGTTTTGTTGTATGTTTATGCAACATTGATAATAATGATGAGTACACAATTGTATTCAAGCAGCAAAATCAAAATGGGGCCAGAACAAAAATGGTTATAACTTTGAAACAAGATCAAATGTTATATTACACGTTCGAACTTTCTTCGTGTTTTTAATGAAGTTGATCTCACGTGTTGTGATACACCCTGTACACGTATTTCATAAAATTCATAAACGATCTAATCTACAGTATCAATCTATAATTAGAAGCATAGCAACTATGTGTTTAAAATGTGTACTTGAAATTTGAACGGGGCAAAAAACTTGTTTATCGAGACTAATTATATTTTATGGAGTCGCTTCAATGTAGGAAAACTATCGTGAAACTGATCGAGCCATTTTGTCACGTAAAAATAAGAAAGAAAGGAAGAAGGAAAGGAATATTTTTTGTTTGAAATCTTATTTTCAAGAGAAGTTTAAAAGTTTAAAACTTCGAACTTGGCTTTTTTGTACACGGAGTCCTAAATGAACTGGATTTTGATGTAAATTTTCAACTTACATTTATGTGTCGAATACTGTCGAGTGGAGCCAATTCAAAGTTAATTTTCTTGTAAATTTTCTTGTAAATTTTCTTAACTTGCTTTTATAACACTAAAGAATGTTACATTTACATTACGTTTAAAATGTTATAATATCTAAAATGTTATAATATACTTTTGTTATATTCAGCGAACATACTACTTGTTTCGAGACATTGTATGTATTATGTTATTGTCCTGTTCGAGTCATACTACTATTCTCTATCTAAAATCCATCAATTATCGTTCAATCTTTTCTCATTCTTTCAAATCAGACCACGTTAACGATAGCTTCAATATCGTTCAAAAACTTTGGTATAATTAAAATCCATCAATCAGATTTCTTCATCAATTTAATTTCATTCAATCCCTCCAACTACAATTGCCTGCAAGTTCACAGGTCCAGCTAATTAAAATCTCAGTCTAATTCAAATTCACCAATTATCACTCCCTTTGTATCTCTTCTCTCATTCTTTCAAAACATACCACGTTAACCTAGTATCTATAAGTTATACACTATTTCCAGAAATACACATCTGAATAATGCATGGCCACTTAAGACGGCGAAACGAAATGTCAAAAATCGCGAGAAAGGCGACGTAGAACAGCCTCGGAATAAAATCCTCTAAAAGGATTCCGTGGCTATCGATGCACGCCCCGAAGCAGATGGTGGCTTTAATATCAGCTCGGCTCGCGCAACACCGTAATGGGCCTTTACGGCGGCAAGCAGCGGCAAGCAGCGCCGTTTCGCGGTGTAAATTGCACGTTGCATCGATTTACGAGGCGAACAGTAATTTCCACCGTCCTCCGCGCCACGGACGTAACTCACTCGCTCGCTCGGTCGGTCGGTCGGTCGGTCGGTCGTTCGTACGCCTCGCGAGTATGCGATACGTGTACGAACAACGCGCGATGAATACGGGAGAACCAACCAGTTCCGGTGTGGTGTTCGAACCGACGCGCTAGAGAATCGTCTCGCCGCGCGGAACCACGCTTCCACGTCGGGGATCGAAGCGCCTCCGGATCAGGAATTACGCGCGAATCGCGCAAGTACGTTTGTGGCACGCGCGGAATTCCTGCCCGTTGTCATTTAACGTCTCGCGAGGGCTCTCCTCCATCCCTCTTGAAAGTTAAGAAGCGGGAATTTATTTATTGGACTCGTTCGTGTAAATTCGTATCTTTTTTCATTAAATATTATAATACATTATATTGGAATATTTTGATTATTTATAACATTTAATATTTAATATAATATAATTAATATAATTAATATAATTAATATTATTTATTATACGTATACGAATTTTAATATTATACTATGATATTTGATTTATATTATAATTATATTACATACATACGTACGCATATATACATCGTATATATTTTATACACTGATTACAAGTACTTTGTGAATAAAATAAATATTTATTACATTAGGAAGATATTAATTTTAAATTGGAATTGTAATTTAAATATATCAATTAAATTGGAGCAATGAAATTTTAATTAAAGCTTTCGAAGAGTTGCATTAATGAACGAACGAACCGTAATAACTAAACTGACAGAGACGAGCGAGAAAATGGCGGTTCCAAACCGCCAAGAGAGCAAACATACGTTTTGCAATGGAATTCTTGCGGTACACCACTGAATAAAATCCACCATAAAATTATTCTCGCGACCACAGGAGGCCATAAAATCGTTTCGATATAATACTTATGATTTGCCGATCCTCATCCCTACGTGATACAATTTCCACTCGACGAAAAAAGTCAACTCTTTTTTTTTTACTCTAATATACGAAATCACGTTATTCTCGCGTTCAGGGTCGAGTCATTCTCGAAATAAGCCTGGGGATGATTGAGTCAGGTCAGGAATCAGAGTTCGAAGTCTGAAATCGAAGTCGTTCGAGTGGGAATAAAATACGGTTTGGGTGTTTGCGCTCTGCGGTGGCAGAGTTTTCCTACGAAGCGGTGATTGTGGAATGTCGTCCCGTTGATGTTACTCGACCGCGAGCAAAATATTCCTCTGCTCCTCTCATTGAAGTCTCCATTTCGTTGTCCGAGCTGCGTACTCTAATCTACGGTCGATTACAATTTGCCTGTGGCGCTGTACCGTCATTTTAAGCATGCTCGTATGTAGCAAAGACACGCAGCAGTAGACTGTGATAGCATCCTGAGGTCTACGTAGTTTTATGGCGAAGGAATCTGAGAATTTTTTGGGAAAAGTCCAGAGTGTGGATTTTTATCAAATAGCAACTGTACTAATTAGTGTTTTTATTAACAAGAGATCTGTAATAATAAAAGGAAATAATTTTTTTAATCAAGTTTATTTTAACACTATCCCTGGTAAAAGATTTTGGATCGAACGTAATTTCTTGAACGTGTTGTAAAATGTTGAACTCTTTCGTGTGTTTCGTGTGACATTACTAATTCTAATTCTTCATATATTTCAAGTACAGCAATATATTATACCTCAAACATTTATTTAATTTATTAACATTGTTATACCGCAATCGTTAATAATAATTTTTCATGGTGAAAATGCTAGACATTATTCTAAGATTTCAAACAGGTCTCGTATGAGATTTTTAAGAATTCTACTTTGAAGTTGAATAAAACAGTTCCTCGTGTATATATGTAAGATTATCTGGTGTAAAATTATTAAAAAAGTTGAATGTCCTACGAGTAAAAGAACTAATAGAAATACATATATGGGTATCCACTATCTAAGTTGCTTTTGGCGTTAGTATACCTTTTCAATGCGTTAGTGTATCTTCTCTGAAACGGAATGGATGGTTATAACAGTACTTTGAAACCTTGTTTTATGAAACAGAGTTTCATTCGGAGATTGTACGTTGCATTATTATTTTAAAATTGAATTTCTCGAAGGTAAGGAAATATCTACTTACTATTTTAGTTTAGAATAACTTTTGCATTGCCTCTGGCAGTGTTTTACAACCATGTCATATCCTTATTATTAGTAGCAGCATTACATCGAGGTTTGTTACATTGTAGATTCAAGTTTCAAGCCGAAGATTCACTGCTTTCCAATTCAATTTCCATGATAATTTGTTTATGGAAACAAATTTTTTACTAGTATACGATTAAATGAATCACATTTTCAAACAATCATAAACTCCAGTTCATTATAATTTTCAATATAATACCACACCATGTCTTTTCAAGACAAGACGCTTTTCTTCTCGAAACTGCAAATTTTCATAGTAGAAAAATTTTTTCCATAACTGAATCTGCAGTGGATTCGAAGACTGAAACTTCTTCCTTACAAAAATTCCTAAAAACTTGCCGCATGATTTTTTTTTGCCAATTTATTAAGCTTTGAATGTCAGACGAAACTGTTACAATTTCTTGAATTTTCGTCAGCTCAACATTCAGAGTTCAATAAAATAGCGAAAAAAGCTCGTGCATCAAATTTTCCGGGGTCATTTTAAAGAGGAGTCTTCAATCATAAAATTCATTGTAACTTTAGTTATGAAAAAAATTTTCAATGCCTCTAAACACCATGACAATTTATAGCATTTTCGAGAAGAAAAATATCTTCACTTGTCCACTCGATATTTGATGTAAAAATATTTTAGAATAAAATTGATGACTTGTTTTTAAAATAGAGGCATCGAGCTGTAAAACGAGTCCAAGTTTATTGTTGTACGACTATTTTTTACAAAATTAGAATAGTTTCAACTCAGCTTAGTATTTATGGGAATCGCTGTATAATAATAATATATAGTATATAATAATATGTACAACAATACAGGATGGGCTAGAAATCACTTCCTATTAAAATAAATCCATAACTTTTCTATTATATATTTAATAAAATTAGTTTTTTCTTACATTTTGATGTTTTATTAAGAAAAAAAAAAAAAACATAGGTGGCAAGAAACTTTCGCCCATCCTATATAATAATAATTTAACATTTAATTTCACCAAGCATTTGATCTCAATTACAATAAAATGTCGGGGAATGAACAGTCGAGAAATATTTAGACACACACCATCGCGAAAGCGGAAGAAAAATGTCAATCTTTGGAGGTGCACCAGGTGGCAGTGCACCAATTATTTATGCACGATTAGCAGCGTACATCGTTTACGCGTCCTCGTTTCAATCTTGGTAACAAGCCAAGCGTTCGTGTACACCTGGAGGGTTAAGTCGCACTCAGTCGCGGAAACGATCCGGGGGATGACGGCGAGGAGTTCGATCGGTTCGGCCTCTCTGGCGCTCTGTCCCTGGATACATTACACACACGTATCCGCCGAGCGGAAAGAAGAGAAGCGTAGCCAGCCCCGGCGGCCCTATTACTTATGCAGTCTACCTTAGTCCCGGCTTGCATTGCTGCACGACTGCTTGCTTACCCTTCGTAACGTGTACTTTATTCTTTCCAGATGCGCTCGAGCCGATAGCTACTGGCGATTCGCTCGTTTAACAGCGTAACGGCGAGCCGGTAGGAGTCAGGGCCGGTGACTGGCATCGCGTGAAGAGAGACGGACAGAGAGCAGCACACGCGGAGGGGGCGGAAGGACGACGGAGAAACGACGACGACGACGATGACGGCGACGACGACGACGATGACGACACGGAGTGAGAAAGCAAACAGGCAGGGGTAAAACGTGACTGGTTCCTAAGAGGGTGCTAGAAGGTGAGCACAGTTTGCTAGAAAAAATATAGAAAATGAGAGTCTTCCTCGTTCTTTTTTTTGTTTCTTTTTTGTTTTTTGTTTTTCCTTTTCTCGGCTCGTTCATGCACGACACGGACTCATCGACTTTCACGTCGTTGCGATCTCGCACCTGCGCGACTCGAGAACGATTCACTTTTCGTTTATTTCGTTCGTAACTTTCTGTTACGAAGTGTCGGTACGAGTCGCAATTTACGCCATGCAAATGCCACGATTATCGCTTCAGTCGATTCGGACTTGGTTTTGTTTAGAAGTTAATTATTGTTAGGCTGCGAATTTTTATGCAAGTTTGTGAATCTTCTGTGAAGGTGATTAAAAGACCGATATCTCGACGCACATTGTTATTTCTATGTTATAACAGATATTGTGAGTATTTTATGTATTGTATTCATTCCATGCGTTTTCAGATTATAATAATTATGTTACGATGACCAATTAAACTGTTGTGTTATGACTGAAGGTTGTCAAGCAAAGAGTATTTGCGTAGTACAAGTCGATTTTAAGAGACAGTAATTATCAGTTACATTGATTAACTTCTAAACCTTTCATATTTAAATACATCCATGCTAGTTTGCGTCACTTCCTGTAACGGATACCTAATGCAAAACCTAAAACCTATAACTATAGAAATCGCTCGTCTGCAATGAGCTTTACTATTTCTTTAATTAATTACTATTGCTTCGATTCATTCTTCTTTATTCGCTTGGATAAAGAACTTGTGTATTCAATACCTGTTGAGTGAAACTGATATAGTTAATTTGCGGTTTCTTCAGATTTGATGAAATTTCCTAGAATAAAACGAAAAGAAGGAAATATTTCACAGATTCAGTAGCTTTTTGTTTTTCTTTGCTAGTTTACCCTTAGCCAGTTTGGGATTTCCTTAGATTTGAATGAGTTCGACTAGGAAATTTTCTGAAATAAAGCAGAAAGAAGGATTCAGTAGCTTTTTGTTCTTTTTTTTCTTTTTCTGCCAATTTATCCTTAGCTAATTTAGGATTTCTTTAGATTTGAATAGTCAAATTTAATAGAAAAAAAAAATGAAAAAAAGAGAATATTTTATACGTTTGTCAAAAACACTATAATATTCCATTACAAATAATTTTTCTCTTTCATATTTATTACCATACTGTAATGTTGTTATGCTAAACCAAATCATATGACCATAAACCAAAAAATTTTGCACGTAATTTATTTTATTTTATACTTTTGCTGTTAAAAGTAGTACTAAAAGAACAAATTAGAAAATAGACGTTTCGCACGACTTCCCTCAGTAGATTTTTCGCAATTAAACGAACAAGAAGATAAAATGATTATTTAGAGTGATTAATGATACTGATCCATGGATGGAAGTATTGTACATCGTAGAGGAACAAATTACTTGCAAAGAATCGAGTTAATGTATTGTGGAAATTTATTGTTCGTCTGATTAGGATCACCGGATGAGGAATGTATTGCCTCTAAAGGAAATATTGCCATGAACTTTCCAACGACTAATTGTAATTTTACTCTGAATCTTTGTTCGTAAATTAGATTAAAGGGTCGTTTAAGTCGCGAGTGTAAAATTAATCTTCACGCCTCAGATTGTTGAAAAGTTACTTTTAACCTCATTTTTTACACCCAGGTAAATAATGATTCTTTGAATAAAGAAAATTATATTCAGTATTTTTTATTTTGTTATATTCAGTCTTCAATTTTCTTTGAAACTGATTTTCTTAGATTTTCCTCTTTATATTTTTCAAGTAATCTGTTAACTTAAAGCAACTGTGGTTATTCTCACTAATGTTTTTAAAGCCAAAAATTTGGTAATATTCGTCTATAGAAACTATAAATTTGTCAAAATTTCTCTCTCGATATTTCAATATTTAAATAGCTTTATTAACCCTGTAAAAGTGTAACAAAGAAACTTTTATTTCCCAGTCTTGCATTACATTTAGCAGTGCAATGAAGAAATTTTTTTTTTATCTAAAACCCAATTTTTTATTACATTTAATAGTATAACAAAGAAACTTTTACTTCCCAATATTAATTATATTCCCCAATATGTTTAGTAATATAGCAAAGAAATTTTTATTGAAGAAGTTTTTCATATACATATATACATTACATTCAGTATATCAAACAAATCCTTGCTTGAAAGATCATGAATTGAGATCTTCCCAATCTTGTACTACATTTAGCTATATAACAATTATACCTGTACGGTGTAATTAAACAGAGAATATTTCAAGATGAGGTTCATCCGGAATACGTGGTTTGAAGTTATGAGTTAGAAGTAATTAAGTTATTTTTAAATCTTAATTACTAGGCGAATGTATATATAGCGGTGATTACCATTATAAATGGAACATTAGATTCATTTATTTAGTTGCATCCCTCAATGCGAGCGTTAAGTCATTTGTATATCCTCGGACGTGTTGTATGTAACAAAAATATAAGTATACTGTTCCCTTATACATATTCATATTTGTTCATTGTCGGAAATATGATTTTCTTTTCTTGCTCGAAATTATCCAGACGATTTCCGCGAGACAAATTGATACTACGGACCAATTTACAAGTACGTATAGTGATATAAGCGCAAGCTTTCGAAATCATTTCGCGTCTAATTTATCAGAAATTAACAGAGTACGATTATAATAATTACTCAGTTCATCGGTAATTTCATTGCAGATTTAAACAGATTAATCAGACATTAAACAGTTAAACAGATTGAATGAAATTGAAAACATCATCGTGACGTATAATTATTTCTAACTGTATATTTATTTATTATAATATTTATTTTAAATACATTCTTTATAATTTTATTGAAACTCGCGTGAAATAGTGGAGTCGTGATTTAATTTCATTCGTTTCGTAGCGACATACCTGCTAGATGCGATTATTATTGTAATTATCGAAAAGATGATTACAAGCTTTCTTCTAAGCTAATTATAGAATTAGCTTTTCTCACAATTAACCTCAGTTAATAATTATACGTTATTGTAGATTTATTTGTGACTGCGTATAAATAATTTTTGTTAAATTAAATAATAACATACAACGGTAGTTCATTGTAGCTGAAGAAATTTCTGATAGATTTAATAATATTATATAAATTTAATAATCGTATAATTAATATCTTTTCCACGTACAATTATAAATATAATTGTAAAATTTCATTTTTACTTTATACGTGTCTCTCAGAAGCCAGATTAATCAATTTTACTTTTTGTAAATTTTTTAATCTTGTTATATAAATACGAGATTAATGTTCAATTTCCAAAAAACTTACTCACTATGAGTGTATTTATTGTAAGAAGATGCGTTTGAAAAATGCAAGAAATTCTGTGTTTTATTTTATTTCCAAAATAAACAAGTGAATAATTGCACATTTCAATGTAAATCTAAACAAATAATCGTAACATTTATAACATTGCAATTTTTAACATTTTCCATTTATTGAGTTGACCAGTATGGGTTCAGAATGATTCGTACATCACAACGAACTGTCTTCGTTATATTTATTTTCATTCTGTTTTTTCTCATTTTTATTCTTATTCTGTCGTCGAACTCTAGATTTCTTTTTCATATTTATTCTATTATTATACAAAGAATCACTTAAGCGTCAAGAATTTCGAAGATCAAGGCTCTCGTATTCGTGGCTCAAGCGATCATTTTGATCAGATTATAAAAATTAAAGTTTACAGTTGACTTGTCACGAGAAGGTAGTTAAACTTGGTCGTGAACGCGTGAAAACGAACGCGTGAAATGCTTCTTTCCGGTTTAAAGAGAGAAAGAGAGCATCGTTCTCATCCTGACATTTCAAAGCCTCGATTTGATTTAGAGACCTCGTGAAACGCCGGACGAGTCGAGGTCGATCGCGATATATCTTCAGCCCCGTTTGCAATGGGGATCTTTTTATATGATCGTGACACGTTTCTTGAATTAACTCGTAGTATAGATTGTAGACTAGAAGATCTCAAAGCTCGTTTAGCGATTATTCGATTTATAGTATTCGTTTCTATTTATTGGTACATTTAGCAATTCATGTATTTTCAATTTTGATTCTTAACTGGTAAATAAAAAACAAAGAATTAATTTTCGGTACTCGTTTGATATTGAGTCGCCGCTTCAATTTAATGTTACTACAATTTATTATTAGATACTAAATATTAGTTATTGCATGTAACAGTTTATAAATAATTTTTGAAAACTTTTACATCTTTTTGACGTTTTAAAAATGAATCAATGAGCAATATGCAAAGAAATGAAAAGAAATAAAAATTTAAAAACGTCGAAAATAACATACTTATTGCCAGTTATTAGAAATAAATTTTTCGATTGATTGAAAGAAGAATTCTGAAGAATATAAGAAGAATATAAGAAGGGAAGGAACTACTGAAGAATATAAGAAGGAAAGGAAAGAAAAGAAACAGTTTCAACAAGAAATTGAAATATTAAAAATTATTACAAAAATATTTAATCAGTTTCATTAATATGATCCAGTTCCTCTAATGAGCGTGCGAGGATACCGGTTAATACATTTTAAAATAATTGCAAATAGAAAGATTCTTCAACATTTGAATTTCAAAATATTTTTCAAAATATTATACATATCCAAATCTATAATAAAACCAAAACTATATAAAAAAGCAGTATATACTCCGAAAGAAGTGGCGTGTCATTCTCACTAATAAACGAGCGAAAAATTTCAGTGGAGTCACTCCTCTAAGAACGCGAACAAACTACAAAAATAAAGAAAAGAAAGAATCGCTATCTAATAGGTTGAAAAACGTTGAATGAACCGCATGTGTCGGCGAGA
This sequence comes from Melipona beecheii, assembly GCA_032399605.1. Classification (NCBI taxonomy): domain Eukaryota; kingdom Metazoa; phylum Arthropoda; class Insecta; order Hymenoptera; family Apidae; genus Melipona; species Melipona beecheii. The sequence continues at coordinate 402,284 of JAUCMO010000463.1, forward strand.
GCGTCAATGAATATGTAAAGGAGACGAGAGAAAGGATCCGAGTAGTTCAAAGCGCGGCTTATTATTCCCATTGGAGCTTATCTGATCGCAATCATTACCGCTGATCCAGGGAGCATTCCACTAAATGCCGGTTCCGATTACATTTATTGAAATAATCGATCGGTTCGCGTTATTATGCTAATGCCAGCCAGACCTTAACTGTTACACTGTTTGTGTCGACATAAATCGATGCACCGCCGTAAGCACCGACGTGTAATTAGTTCATGCATGCGCGGTTGCATCTTCTCGAGATCAGGTTTGAATCGTTCTTCCAACCTTGGTCTTACGAAAAGTGATTTCTCTCTTTTTTTTTTCGTTCGTTGCAACTTTCTCTCTTCGGATCTTATGCTTTTGATGTTGAAGGCTACATTATTTTGCAGGTAGTTTGATTTTAAGCAACACTGCTATAAATGAAACTGCGTTCCTTGCAGATTTCTTCGACGTTAGGTTTCAGTGTGTGAGTATGGCTATATGGTACTGAAAAATTGTAATAAGATTCATTTTGTTTAACGTTTTTAGATTAAGTACATAATAACATTTGTAGTAAAATAGGAAAAAAATAAAAATAGTGACAGGCTTTAAATTTGAACTAGATACGTATATATTTACCATTTTGTTTTTTGCGGAGGTCATACGAGAGTAGCGTAGATAACTATTTTGAACATACTATTTTTTATCTTCTATTATTTTCTTTTATTGTAGTAAAAATTTGTGTTATTTAGAAATATTTTTAATAAATTCTTTAAAAACCATACATGTGCATCAAACGTTAGAATTAATGACCTATTATTTTCTTCAAGTTATCATTCCAGTTGTCATTCTTTTGCCACTTGCTTTTTCCTTGTTTGCACATATTGCGAATTAAATGTTATAAGAAAGTAGGCAACTAGAAAATAATGAAAATCTAACTTGTTGTAATTATATTTTATTTGTTATAAAAAGTGATACAATCTCGAAATTTTTCAAATTTTTAAGTCATTATCACAAACATCTATACATATATATAATAAGTATAATAAGTATATCATAAGTATCATGTTACCCCACGAAATGATGAAAATAAACGAAAATTCTGGCAAATCTCGAAGAATCGAGCGTTCGGAGAGAAGAAAGAAAAGGATGAAAAAAGAGGGAAAAAGAAGTGCATCGTGGGGGCCAAGATGGGAAAATAAATAGCACGTATCGCGAGCTAGCGGATGTCGATGGAGGCGAAAGTGGGCGGATATAACCATAGAGCACGTGGCACGCGAGCATCGGGTCACCATAAAGATCGTGATTTATCGCTATCGGCGCTGTTTCGATCTCGATCCGGTGTAAATTATTACCTGGATAACCATGTTCGGTGCTTTTGAAAATTGATTTCTTTTACGACATTATTGCGTATCGGTACTTTCTATTTCCACACAAATTCAGTGGGTGATCATTTGAGTATATTATGTATATTTTGAAATCGTTATGTACATATGTACTTTAAATTTGACGGAAAAATTTTTTTCTTATGAACAGAAACTGATTTCAAAAATCTGACAATGGCACAATTCTCAATAAGTGAAATTGTAATTAGTCTGCGTTGAGAAGCAAACAACAATTTAACGGAATGTCGTAAATAATTCAATTATAGAATTATTACTTTAAATAGAAAGATTTTGGAATTTCTTTTTATGCAAAAAAATATTTAGTGATAAATTCGTATCAAATAATAAATTATAATAATTGGGAAACTAATATTAAAAATACATAAATGTAGTCAAAATATACAAAATATATAATTAAAAATATACTGTAGAATTTAACAATACAAGTAGATTAAGAAGAATTGAAAATGTAATGTTGATGCAACGTTGGTCCTCAACGAATTAATAAAAGAAAAATAAAAGAAAATATTTATTTCTAATTATATTTTCTGTACACACATTTACCTTTACACACATTTGTTACACAGATAACCGCAGATTATTCAAGTAGCATCCGAAACTGAAAAAAAACTGAAATCCCCCATTAAATCACCGAAGGAAGGTCGAAAAATAACAAAATCGTTGCTAAAGAACCCACTGAATCCCATTTAATAAACCATAAAATTCAATTAAAATTGTTCCGCAGCCTAATTTGAATTTCACGTGGCGATAAAGCCACGTCATTTTATTCGTGCGGGATGAGCACGGAGGACGCCGGCTCGTGTCGCATCGAGAACGATTACCCTGTTATCGTAATTTTCGACGGTCTCTGGGGGCCGCCTTTCGAAAATAAGAAGCCGTGGATCGTTGGAAACGAAGGGTGGTTTTCGAGGCACATTAGAATGATTAAGGCGGGGCTTTCGACTATCGTTGACACGCGTGTAAAACCGGTTATCTGCGCCCACGACGCATTATTTCGCTCTCAACGCCGATGTTTCGCGATAACGAACCGACGCGATGGCCGCATCTTCGAAATGTTGCGACGAGAGAATTAAATCGAGGAAATAGAAAAATAAAACTAAGAAGGAAGGGAGGAAAAGAGAGACAGCAAGAGAGCAAGAGTGCCTCGATAAGAATGAAGATGATCGTAAAGCGTTCAATCAGACAACTTCTGCTTGAACCATACCGACTTGCGGTAGCCGCCTTACCTAAATATAAGTTTTTACGAGTGGTGAAGATAAAGATATAGGTATAGATTGAGCGTAATCGCTCAAGGTAAAGAAAATTATTCTTAACAAGAGAATAGTGGACAGTTGTGCTCCCTTTTTCTGTTTCGTTTGGATCTTTAGTCGCATAATGATAATGAGTAGATTACGGAAGTTTAGGTTTAGATTAAGTTTTTTATGAAGTAATTTGACGTTTGGAAAATCTACAAAATGCGTGTATGTAAGAAACATTCAAAGGAACATGCTAATAAATAAAAAGGAGAAACACGTCTCTCATCTTCGTTTTCTTTCATAAAAATGTAAAATCGCATAAATATCAGTGTGTAGTTGAATATAACTAACAAGTAGTCTAGAAGTAGTTTCAAACCCTCTAATTATTCATGCCGACGTAACGTTGCATGCATAACGACGTACAATAAATGTGTTACAATAAATCTCCAAAGTGTTCACAGTATATTACACTGTGTTTTACAAAATTTATACATATTATATTATAATTTAATCCATTAAAACTGCCATCAGCACCACTGGATATCGTTCGACCATTCTCAACCTGTTTCTTCGTGCACTCACTTGCTCGCTGCTTTATTAACATTTATCCCTAACTGGGAAAGATCACTGTTTAAAATTATAGTGCATCAACGACTACCCTTGAGAATCGAGACTTATCGTTTCGTATCTCTTTCATTCCCTGTTTATCGTTTATTAGCGTTTCTATCAAATTCAGAAAATTACACTCCAACTTCGATGATTGTCTCTAAATACCAGAAGCTGGCGTTCAACGATTCCCTTATCTGTCCCTTCCCGTACGTTTCAATGCTCGAAACATTTTCTTACTTACTCGGCATTATTAGCATTTATCCACGGTGGAGAGGAGGGAAAAAAACAGGAGAAAAAAAAGGACGCTTTAATCACCGGAATACCAGAAATGAGCATCGGCTACGATTCTCAACTTCTTTCGTCGTTTATACCAGACACCGACCGCTTTATTAACATTTATTCCCGGCTCGGTACTTAACGTCAAACGCGATACAACTTGCGTCAGCATCGTAATAAATACTAACTCTAGCTCGCAGATAAGCCTGCATTACGCTCAGGGGTAGAAATGTTTTCCATAAGCGGCAGCGTAAAGCCTCGTTTACGCTTGTCACAAGTGAAAATGTTGCGTTTTTTCAACTTATTGTATTTATTTCTTGATGTCAAAATAACACGAGAGAAACGGATGAAGGTTAATTTTACTAGAAACGAAATTCTGTGTCTTTTTAATATTTACAGATTAATTTACTCAATTTTCTTGCTCTATTTTTAAAGGAATTTCTCTATTTTCAGTTTCTTTATTTTCCGCTTAATCATTGTCAGTTTCTTTTTTACTATTTTTTCGTCATCCTGATATCATTCTTATTTTTATTTTGGTCTGTTTCATATTGAGTGTTTTGTTATTTTGATATCATAATTTCTTTCTTTATTTTAGCATTTGTTTTGTTTATTCATTTAGTACTTTACTGATACATTGGAACTAACTACATCGAAATCAAATATATAATAGAATATACATATGATTTAATTAATTAATAACTGCAAAAAATTGATGAAAATATATTATATCGTACAAAATACATACAAAAATATGATCTAAAATCAAATTCGACGAGAGCAATTTGGCAAAATCGTCTGCAATGTTCATACGTATAAAGATTCGGTAATTATCAACTTCATCGTTAAATAATTCAGAAAGTTGTAAAATAAGATCGAATTTTATATGAAATTTTTGTTTCAAGATAATTGACGTAACAATGCAATGAAAACATACGAATCAAATAATACGATATATGATACATAAGTTAAGTAATAAATTAAAATGCTTTTGTATTTTACGTTACGTTGATTATTATCATAATACAATGAAATTATAAAAAATAATTATTTAATCATTTGATATGCGATAAATGAAGAATTTATTACTTTGCGGAAGATAAAATAATTATATGCTAATATATTTTCTCTTATGCTAACTATTGTATGTATTGTAATACAATGAAATTATACGAATCAAATAATATACGTGATATATAAATAAAAAATTTATTGCTTCAAAGCATAAAATAATAATACAGCGATATATTTTACGTATCACAGAGTAAAAGTTTCGTAAAGTTTTTTCAGATATTATTTTACAACTTTTACAGTCAATCGGTCGCATACAGATAATAATTATCGAAGGTGCGGACAAGGCTTAACATCCTCAGCAGTCAGTAATTCAACATTTATTTTCCGACGCGTTGGCGAGGATAGTTAAATCATCGCAGGACGCTCGCATCGATCACCGGCCGGCTTGTTACCGACTCACCGTGAAACTGTTTGTATCTGTCTATCTCCGACCATAAAGAATCTTATCCCTTCGTCTATCTGGTATCGCCTACTCCTCCACCCTCGGCTACCGCGGCCAACGTTTCGTCGTCGCTTAAATACCACCATTCCCCCTAAAACACCTGACCCGTCCTGCGTGTTCCCGCTGCGTCTTTTATAGGGATACCCGTGAACGTGAAGGGGATCTAACTGATTCGATTCGGCCTCGTTTCTTATTGTTACGAACACTTGTACTTAGTCGTGGTGGAATCGTGGCAAGGAGATAAGACGAGACGCTGATGAATCTCTTCCTAGAGTTTCGACGAATGTGGCGGAAATGGGGGAGTAACGTGTGCGTTTGAAAAAGCTTGGTGTGGAGTTCAGAAACTGAGATTATTCGAATTATTAGTAACTTGAGTAAAGAGAGAAACAGGAAAATGCGTTGATATGTAAAAATAAGTGAAGAAATAAAGTCTGATGCGGAACCAAGATTTTGCTACATAATTGAGATTATTAGCAAGTCGAATAATGGACGGAATAGAAAAAATATATTGAAGTATAAAAATAAATTTGGAAGGAGTTCCATCTTTAAACATTTTGATATACACTAAATGTATTTGATATACACTCGTGCATAAATAATTCACGCGTAGCACAAACCTATTTTCTGTCGCAAGAAAACCATACAATTTTCGTTTAAAGTTTTGTTCCGATATCTCTTACTACTTTTCGAGATGTTTCACGTAAAAGAAAATTTTGCACTTCAGGGGATGATTTCATCCCTTAGAACCGAATTGTAATACGAGCAAAAAATAGATTGTTCCTGTTCTGCACAAATTACACAAAGTTTCATAATGTTTTGAATTTCCGAGTACGTTAACTGCCCTCGCGAGAAACATTTGAGTTTTGCCTCGATTTCGAAGCCATAACTATGTAGTCGCCTACACTGTGGCAACTTTCTCGAGATAGACGCGACGGTTCCAGCTCGAAAGTTTCAAGAAGACGTAGCTTAAGGGGCTGAAACATTTCTCTCCGCTCGCTCTCCCTTTGTTAAACGTTTCGATCGTGCCCGTTTACCCGCAGAAAAATCTCGGGAAAATCTCGCCCGTGATCGCCGTCTAAAACGCGAATCGACGAGCTCCGCGCGTACGCGTACGAGCCGCGCATAAATCAGCGCGCACGTGCATAAATCGCGCTCGTAAAAATGTAGGCGGCGCGGCGGCACTTCCGGCAGCGAGACCGATCGCATCCGGAAGCAGCTGCGCGCGGAGTATTACGTACATACACTTACAATTAGTACAGTACTTGCGAAGCCCGTGACGCGTCACGGAGCCGCTCCTTTCACGGTGAAGCCACGCGCGACTGTGAACGGTCCTTTAATCTATAGCAATCGATACACGCGGTTAACGGTACCCCAACTATTTACTATCCCGTCTGCGATTAATCTTCGCAAATATCGTTTTGACAGACACTAATAGAATTAATTAATAGACGATCGGCTGCGCAATTAATTTGAATGGTCTCCGTGACTTTTGGTATGACGAGGAAAATACGGATCAATAGTATCTGAAAGCTTTTTGAACAATGTGAAGCAGTCTTACGACAAAAAAGAAAAAAGAAACGAAACATGACTGACGATCTGACTTACTGTTAGACGGCTGGTATCACTTAACTTTATCGATTGACAAGAAGATGAACCTACAATTCATTAAACGGGTCGAGTGGTAAATGAATATAGTGACGGGAGGAACCAGATATTTTGACCGCAAAAATGAAAGTATGAAGGACAAAATAAATTAAATTTTATTTTTCATTTATTTTAAATAAATTAAATTTTATGTAATTAAAATCGCCCTTAAATTCAACTAGTGGCTGTCATTCGCTAGCCAATAGCTTAGGTCCTTCGTTTCCATTACGTGCTTAACAAGCAAGCGTTTTGTTTTATATTGCTGACTCGACTCATTGAACAGATTATAGTTGTTGATAGATTCATCGATTAATTAAGAAAATTTAAGTGGGATATTACTTGGGATAATATTATTATAATTCAAGAGGGAAATTTAATGTCATCCAAAATTTGATAGATCGCATGTTTAACGAATTACACGATTTCTAAATTTTGCTAATCCAGATAAGTAAGAACAGATAACATTTCGTAAATATTTCAAAGTTTTGAAACAAACCAGACAATATTGTCAATCAGACGATCTCTTTGGCTGCAACTTTTTAATTTTGATCGAAAGTTTTTCTTTTCATCAACTGGAGGAACTGTTTATCAGTGAGGCTGTAAAAATGTATGATTGAAAGATACTTTTCCGTTTGATTTTTCCATTAGTAATAGGCGTAATAAACTGAAATAAGGCTGCAACCATGTTAGACATAACGAACCACATTTTCTGTCTATTTTAAGATGAATTTGCATATTTTGTCGAGAGATTGCTACATAGTTGGATTCATTAGCCGTGCTTACGTAGCAGAACTTGAGTTAGGTTAGTTACAAGAAATATAACAGCGTCTGATATTCATAAAATCTTGTTGTTAGTACGAAGTAACATATAAACTAACGTTTTATTTGTTTACGCAAAATCTTGTTAGATGCTATAAACGTTATAAAAATTTTTCGAGAGGATGTTACGCTTGATTTTATATAAAATTGTTTTAATAGCTAGGAAGAGATTAGTAAGAAATGTTAATATCTTAAATTTAGTATTTTCAAATAATTCCATTTAACCAGCTATTTAACAATTTGAAAATTTTAGAAATTTTATAAATTAAAGTGTTTATTTAGATTTCCAAATTTCCAAAATTAATGATTTAATGTAAAGGATTAAGTTAAGAGATTTTTCTGCCTCTAAGTTCTATTAGATATTATTCTGTAGTAATTTCATTTAATGTTTTGGTAATTCGTAATTTTATTTAATATTTAGGTTATATCAGCTTCTCACTGAAAAATTTCTAAAATTTTATAAATTATATTTTAATTAGTAAATTTCATACATTTGAACTTCTAAAATCTCCAAATTTCTAACTTTTTAAATCTTCTCTCAAACAATTTAGGTATCTACAAATAAATTTCAATAAATTTCAAATATTGAATTTCTATCGTTCCTAAATTCCTAACTTTCTGAATTAAAAAAAGTAAACCTTCCGACTACTAAATTTCCAGTAACAAACTTCAAAAAGTCTCCCTCCTCTCTTTCCCTTTCCCGAAACAGAAAGAACCAATTACAAACCTATCGATCCAATAAAATAAATTTCTAAATTTCTAAGAAGCATCCAAACGACAGATACGAAGGGAAAGCTTGCAACAACTCACACAAAGTGAAGTTCCCACGAGCGAGCTGAAAAATCAACCATCACAATCGATCCGCTGCAACTTCTTGTTGCAGCCGCCCAAGAGGGTTAATCACAGCGATTAATTGTTGTTCGTGACCACGAATGCGAAACGATCCTCGATGCACGGTTGTGCATCGAAGAATCGATCGATGAATGACGAGCGAGTAACAGTAGTGTCGATTCACGCGAAATATCCGGGGGATACACAGTTACCTAGGAGCGGTTCTCTATGGCCAACTGCTCGCAGACACATCGGCAACGATAATTGCAAAGTGGATACCGGATACGTGACGGGAATTCGATTCGAGATGCGAATTTCGCGCTTAAGCCAGCGATAACGACCATCGAATCCAATTAGGGAGCTTTAATTAGAAGTTAGAAGTATTACATTACGTATTATATTAGCGGTGGTGGTGATAGTTGTCAGTTTCATTCGAGACAAGAACCTCGATATATAAAGGAAGATGTAATAGTCCGCGAAGATGTAAAAATACGAAATGTAATTTGGTATCGATATTATGGATACCGATATTAATACGGCGGTATTAATATTAATGGTATCGAGGTATTAATACAATTATGCAAATTCAACATCGATGAAATTTATTGACAACGGCTGAGGGGGATGATATTATTAAGATATTAATTAGCTCGTTAAACGTCCGGTCGGTTTGGTAAAAAATCCATTTAGGAATAAACTTGCTGCGTTGTCGGATCCTGTGAAAGCAAGATGAGCGTGCGTCAAGTGGACGATGCGTATTATAAGGTAGTCTGTTCTCGAACTGAGACGACTGCAATTTTTAGAGGTTGGAATTTAGATTTTAGACAACGAATTTTTAAAAGTTTCTAATAAGATATTGAGGATTCTTGTATTATTTATTTTTAGAGAGATCGATGGCCGCAGTGATCAATTCACCGTTAAAAAAGGAAATTGTTATCTTTCTTTTATATCTAAATATGCAGCAACTGGTATCCACAATATCGATCTAGAATTTCCAATGTCATAATTATCACGCTGCGGATTTATATTGCGAACTTGTGCTTTTAATAAATATAAATTTGCATAGTATTACACAAATAATATTTTAATGTTTGAGAAGTAGAACCTGATGGAAATTCATTAAATGTTACAGCAGACACTGTACTTTGAATATTTATATATTCTTTTACATATTGCATCCTGCGGAAATTTTGACTTTAAAATCCGCAAATCTGTCTATAACTCGGATATTCGTTTACAAATCAATGCCAGATAAAACTTTTTTACTGTTTTAACAAATCGTATACACGTTAATTATTTGCGAAACAATTTCATATTTGCAAAAGTTTGTACTCAGAATTCGTGATAAATTGTATAACAATAATTAGGCTACATAGAATTTCACGATTTTCAAAAATACTTGGGAGTTTACTCCGTGCACCATAAATATTGTAGTTCATTCATTCATTTTTGAAGTTATAATCGAAGAAAGAATTAATAAAAAAAAAAAAAAAATCGAAAACAAATGTATACGTTAGCATGTTCGAAAAGAGTCGAAGCTTGAGTTACGATTTTGGTTGCCCGTGTTACCCGGTAGTGGCCAATGAATGAAAAGCCGCGCAACCGTTGCTGGCCAGATTACGCGGGAGTGTCCGCAATGACTGTATTATAGTTATTGCCTAGTACGAACACTGATGACGGTATTATCCTGATTGCCATTTAACATAATGACTGTCACTCTATCATCCAACGACGCGCACGCGGAGGTTGATGACCCTTGACCCCATAGATCACCACCACCCGAGTGCACGAGTGTTTCCTGAAAAGAAGAAACAATTGTTCGTGTCTGATTGTCACTTACATCGGAAGTCTCTCTTACTTGGCAGAGGTACGAGTCGACGACAATCGTTTCATGAATTCATGAAATTGAATTTATTGGATATGGGGATGTTTCTCTCAGTGATTTTATTTATTCGTTTGTTCTTGTCATTTATCCAACTTTTCTGTTACTCGGTTTTTATTATTTTATTATTTTGATTTTTTCTTTCTTTTTGATTGCTTACTTATTATTTCTTTTCTGCTATTTTATTTAGTTTTTAAGAAGTTAATCTAGTTATTATCGAAGAAAATTTTCATATATTACTCTACTTTTCTTTGTTGTGGTTTATGTAGTTTCTATGAATCTGAGAATTTTTATTTTTCTTGAAGTTTAAAATTGGAAATCGAGTTTAAAAATGGAAAATCAGAAACAAAATTTATGTCTCGCACGTTTGTCATTTATACGCAATGCAAAATGATTTGTAACTTGAAAATTCTAGAATTCTTTGATTTTCCAAAATATTAGAATAAAACAGATAAATAATAATTGACAGACAATAGAAACCAGAATTCTTCAATTCCTTCGTAAGAAAAAGATTGCAGTAAAATATTCAATGTACAAAGTACAAATGATCTTCCTCACGAATCTAACTGTTCAATAGCCGTATTTCAGATGTTGTGTCAAACCTGTTACCCTCATTATTCACGCATCATCGCCTCCATTGTGTTCCTCGTTCTAAATTCAATTTTCAATAGCACTTGACACTGTTTTCAATCCTCAACCCTAAAACATCTAACGCGTATGTACTCGTATCTCTAATAATACTAAACCATCCAACTTACTCAATGATCAATACCATTAGTTCAACCTACTTCTCACTGAGCGAATTTAATATACACTATTAATCCTTCTTATGTCAAACAAATTTTATATAAATGTCTTTGATTACACGAAGGTTATATATCGTATTTATTATTGTATTTGTATCGTATCATTCTGTAACTTCACAGATAACTTCTTAATAGTATTTATTATATAATAGCATTTGAATATAATAATACTTAATTTATAAGTAGAAATACTTCGAATATATTAAAGTTAATAATTAATATCGTTACATAATACAGTATAAGACTTCAAATGAAACTAATACATCAGTCAATGCCGCTTGTTGGTTTAATTTACGACATCGCTATACACGAATCAAGAAAAATAACTTTTACTTTATTCCCAGCGTTAATTTGTTAATCACCACTGTCCAAATGGTCTTCGAAATGGACACGAACAAAATTATGTCTTTCCTCTTTCCGTTACAAACCTTTCTACTCTCTCGTTTCCAATTTTTATTTCCTCGATGTAAATTTTGCATCTCACTCATCTCTATTTCCAGCGTTAATTCGTTAATCACCAACCTTCAAGTGCTTTCATCTTCCCAACCAAAGAAAAGAAAAGAAACAAAAAGAGAAAGAAAGAAACAATACAACAAAGTACATAAGTAGACGGGAATACCAGGAACTGTCCAACCAAGGGAAGACCGACGAAAGATTAGTATATCTGCGGTGATATAGTAGCGGCGGTAACGAGCGAAAAGTAAGCTCGGTACTCGCGTGTGTCGCGAGCGCAAATTGGACGATAGGCCTGGTGCACTCGAGATAAATAAACGCCATAGGGGGTTAGGAGGCCGCATGCGGGTACGGTGGAAGTTAGTCGTGGCCGGCAATCGAATAAATTTGCAGAAGCCTCGATCTTTCTTCGCCTGGCACTCTCTCCCCCGCTTCTTCGCCGCTTTCAACGCATCAGAAGCGAAGAGGCACTCGTTTTGGATACTGTCGCCTTCGGACACGATCTATGATTAACCCTCAACCCCGTTTAAATTAAATACAGTTACGTTTACGTTTTGTTTTCGAGAGCTCGTGCCAATGCATGTACATTCAGATTCGCCGACCATTTCTTTTTCACCAAAGAAGTTTTTGCTTTGTTTTTTGTTTCGTTTTTTCTTTCAATAATTTGCATTTCAGGTTTATCTTTTTGATATTATGATTGATGTTTTTTGACTTTTTGCATAATTTATTTTTTATTCTAGGGTAAGAATTATTCTGCAGAACCGGAATTAGTTTTTTTCTTTTTCGATCTTGTGCATTTCGACATCTTCAAATTTGCATAAAAATCCGCGATCTGTTCATCACCGAAGCTAATCAAATTCAATTTCTATCTCATCAGTTCCATCTTATCTTTCCATCGTACCACAACTAATACCAAAAAAAAAAAAAAAAAAAAAGGAACAAGAAAGAAAAGAGAAAAAATCAATTTCTTCTCAAGGCAGTCCATTGATTCTCAGCAATTGGCCATAATCAAACTCGTTAAACTTTTTCAAAGAGCATAGTACCCTCGACTAGATGCCCGGCTTCAGTCCCTCGAGAGATCGTTAAAGATCATGGTTGGAACGTTGGGCTGGCTTGTGTCCGTGTTGTCGCGAGATGGCCTGCAGGCGTCGCGTCTCGAAAAAGATGAGAGAGGGCTAATAAAGGCTTAGAAATAGATGGTCAGCCTACGGCGATCAAGCGGATTTACGGCGGTCTCGTGTATCATTATCATATTCTGCGTTAGTCGGCCGCGATCGCATCGCGTAATAGAAGGTATCGTGCGATTTCTCGATAATTCATCGCCGTTGTAATGGCGCGTCCACCGGGTATATTTCATCCGACTAATTATTTATTCAACCGTCCTGTTGATGTCGTCTTGATTAATTGAATGTTACATCGACTTCGAACGAACAGTCGTCTGTGCTCTAGTAAATTCTTTGCCTTTGTTCAGCAAAGTGTTCGACAGAAAAGGGATATTTTTTTCTGGTGGATATTTTTTTTTTTCTTTTTTGGAGGTCGTTAGCAATTTGGTAAACAATTCGAAATTTTAGATAGTTTGTAGCTTCAGGAACTGGAGAAGATTCTGCAGATCTTGTTTGAAATTCAACAATTTAATCATGTCATTGGACAGTCTTGCAGTCGTTCTCTCATTTTAATATGATATGCTTGGTGAAGAGCAATATTTTTCATTGTGTTGCAGATGGCTCGTGATTTTTCGATAAATACCGTGTCGCCTATTCTAATCTTTCTGATTAAAGACTGAATTGTTTGGGAATATCTTCCATCAATTTTTATACTTTTTTTCTCTTTTGTATGAGAGAAGTAATAAAATATAACTTGTAATGGTATACATATATAGTATTACATATGAATTTAACGAGTGAAAATATTAAAAAATAAACAATTAAATTGAATATTAAATAAATATATATTATATTTATATTGAATTAAACTAGATTAAATTAAATTGAATATTCAAAATTTTAAAATATAGTGTATATTGTATATATACACGTATGAAATAATATATGAAAGTACGTGTACATAAAATGTGTGTGTATGTGTGTGTATAATATATCAGATGTCAGATTGATGCGACTGATGGCTACTTTTGGTTTCATATTGCAACGCGTGGATATTTTCGGAAGCAGTGCTTTTTGTGGCATGAGGCCGAAAAAAAGGGGAAGGGGTTGTGAAAGGGGAAGAGTCTAATTTGTACCTTCAAACGTAGAGTGGGTTTGAAAAAAAAAACTGTAGTACTCTCTCTTAAATAAAAAAAATTCCATCTTGAAATTGAAATCTTTTATTTTTAACGTGAATATGTCGCGGTTGTTATGGAGTATATAATTCAACAGCTTTTTACCTCAATATCGTAATGCTTGACTTTTCAAAACTCTGTTTACCTTTTAGTATTTTTAACTTAGTTATAGTATATAATTATTATTATAGTATATAGTTATAGTATATAACTAAGTTAGATAGTATCGGTTCTTCTTCTTGCAAATTAGTTTCCTTTAGTTATATCATTTATTACTATAGTTAAAACCGTAAGTATTATAATTTTATTATCGGTTCCAATTTTTCAGATTAAAATGAGAGAACTATAATTAATTATCAAGCTTTTTACAATTGACTTTTAAATTTTGGTTATTGAGGAATAAAATTGGGAGAATTTAGTAACATACACTGTATCGATAGAATTGATTGACAGGGAGATCATAACTTAACCATTGTATCACATTAAAGATACAAATAAGATACAAACCATATGTAAAATTAATTTTTCAAATTATACGCTATATACTTTAACTAATGAATTACTATTTCACTTTCTCTTATATTTTGATCATAAATTCTTCTTTAAATTCCTCGTATATCTACATTTATTATTTTATTCTATTTCCTACATAAATAATTTAAACTAATGCATGCTACTTCATGTACTTACTCACATGTTACTTCTACAAACCATACACACATCCTGTATTTCTATATATATTTGCCATCTCATTTTCACACACGAAGAATTTAATGACGAAAGATTTACACGTAATAAATTTCTGACAATTTCAATCCACAATTACACGTATCCACATATTTCACCGTAACGTTTCTAATAGCATTCCGCGAGATTTTTCAACCTTTATCGCGACGCTCGATTTATTATCCCCTATCTGTTCGTACAAACAGTTTCATTTACGTATAAATATCACTCGATTGCGGCTACACCACAGGCACAGATATCACACGTTTCGCATGTACGATTAATTTAATCGACCAACAACCTATCTGTACCGAAGATCTAACAAGATCGTGGCGCGATATTAATCGTACGATCAATCAAGCCGAGTCCCTTCTTCGCGAATTGAGCCGCCTGCATGCCGAACGATCAATGAGAAATCGTTAAACGTATTTATGGATTTTCCACGGGGATAATATTTCAACGACATAGAAACCAGGCGTTGCCGTGTAACTAAAGCTTCGTCCTCGTTGTTGGAATCGCTTCTAATTGATACACGCGTTTCTCGGCAATGTTTAATTGGTTAACTCGGGCTTGACCATCACATTCCGCGAAACTTTGCCCGAAATAAAATGAAACGATGCATTTCGAAAGCAGAAGCTAAGTTTATTGACTTCTTTCTTTTTCTTTTTCTATGAAATCATAACGTTTTAAAAATTTAGTGCCAGTCACTGTATACTCCAATTGATGTATCTGAAAACCAAAATATTAAACGAAAATCGTCAAAAATTCACACAGCAAACGTATTATCGTCCAGATAATATAATAATATAATATAAAATGTACTATACGTATAGTACCAAATATATAAAATATATAAAATGTAAAATATTTTAGTTTATAGATCCTAAAAATGTATTGATGAAAATAATAAATAATTCTGATAGGTCCCAAAATATTGAAGAAAATAGCAGATAATTTTGACTACAAATGAAGAAGAAATAATTGAAGACAGAACCGTCTAGTAAATTTTATGTCTAATTGAGATTTTAGATTCTAGATGTTTCGAGCCGTATTCTGAAAGTTTCTACAAATTTCATGTGATATCAATTACTCATTACAGAATGATACAGATATGTTTCAGTTTCAATTGAAGTCCAGTTATTGCGAGAAATGAAGGATTAGAAGCAGAGAAACATTTTTCCATTGAAAGCGACGATTAAAGAAGTTAATTTCTTTGTCGAATTACACCAGCTATCAAATACTTGCGGATAGTATGACAGAAAAATTCGTAGCAATTACATTTTTTTATGCTGTAGTCTAATGTCAATAATTCGCTCTTTTGCGTCTGGAAAATTTGCAATTCTCAGCCAGTGCCGGCTAAAGAAATTCCGTCCTCTTCTCGAATCGTGGATACGTATCTAAATTTTTCGAACGTTATCACGTTCGTATTTTAATAGGTTTAATACCAGAATCTTCAAGCTGATGACTCGCTGTCGAGATCTCGAGTTTCACTCTCGGCGCAACGTAATAAAATCATGAAGTACGGCGCTTGCAGCGTCTTTCGATATCCTCGAAATTACGCTTTCGACGCTTGCGTAGTAAATTCATAGTTTAATTGGAAGGCCGGATGACAGCGCAGGATCGCGGATTAGCGCCTTGACTGAGCTCCCATACTTCTGGTGTCCAGTATCGATTTTATCCCTACTTTTAGAAACATTATTTACACCACGTTTGCGCAACTGGATCTATTATAACGCTACGACAAATTTGATACACGTATGTTAAATTAATTGGAAAAATTGGCGAGTCGAGAATGACGGTACACCACCGTTTAAAAATCTTAGCTTCGAAAACTGGAGAAATCAAATAGTTTAGATACTTTATATAACAAAGAATCTGTAAAGCGTTAATAAATTAGGAATTAACATGACTCCATTTTTTTTTTTTTTTGGTATTTGTCAATTTCATCATATAAATAATGATTGATATTCATTATTTATATCAATGAAGCTTCTTTTTATCAATTTATTTATTTTAAAATAGATGGTACAAATAATATTGAAATCGAATCGAAAGTAAAATGGTATTTGTCGTTTTTCTCTGAATGTGTCTCACCTCACTTCAAATGATGGAATTGATAAATATGGCAATGTATTAATATAAAAACTAACAATAATAAATGAACAATGGTAAATGAATAATAGTGAATAACTCCTAATAACGAATATAAAATATTAATATTGTATATTAATATATTATTAAAATATTAATATAATATCAAAGAAAAATGACAAATTCAAGTACTATTTTCTTAAATTTTACTTTTGATTTTTCAAGATTATTTATAAATAATACATCGGACATATACATCAAAATATAGTCGATTAATAATACAACAATTTAAATGTATAACGAAATCGAAAAATTTCATTATCCACGATAAAGATCGAGTACTAAAAATACAAAATGGTTCAAAACTTTCAAGCGAGAGTGTATCTGGTCTTGGTACATCAGACTCTCGATTTTTCAAATAAATTTTCAAGTAAATTTGTCGAAATGTTGATATCTGACGAGTTTGTTATTCGTTACGACCAGATTGCGGATACGCATGCAAATTCACATTTTTATATTTATATTTACAACTGGATCTATTACGACCAGCAAGTTCGATACGTGTAAATATTGTCTATGAGTTGGGTGGAAAGGTTTGATAGCGTTTCCATTTCGTTCCAAGATTCGATAATTTAGTCAAGGACGATGTATTTGATCTTGGTATATCAGACTATTGAACTTCGAAGGCACGATGAATATTTATGTACATCGATATTTGTGGATTAGTTTTATAGGTATGGGGTAATTCGTTATGATTCGTAATTTTTATGCGGGTATTTATGCAAATTCGGATTCTTGAGGAATTTAATTGAAAGAATGGAATCTATGTAGATTACGTACATTCTTTACATACTACATCTTATCAACATCGTAATATATTTATAGCATTGGTGTTTATGAAATTTTAAAATTCATAAATACAATATAATTATAACACTTATCTCTTAATGAAATTTCCAAATCCCAGAATAAGTGATTGTTTCTAGTGTTGAAGAAAATATATACGTGTATATAAGCCACTCAGAGATCGCATCGATAAATTCCATAAATTAAAACTAATAGAAAAGTGATGATATTACATCATTTTCAGACATCATCATTATTAAACATCATTTTTTAGATTTACCTCAAAATTTACTATTATGAATGAACTTGTACAAGAAAATCATCTGTTCTAATTCTAAAGAACTAGAATTCGTTTTATCCGCTATATATTATAACACGCTTTACTTTGGATATGCATTGTGTGCACATTTTTTTTTTTCCTAAACTCTATCATCCTATTTCCTATCATTCTAATTGTCCATAAACACATAAAATTCTAGTGATGAAATTAACAAATTAATAAAAAGTGGAGGCTCGCATATGTACGCATACAAATTTCGATTACCACTTTATTTCTGAAATAAACGGCTCCAATTCCATAAACTAGAAATCATGAAAAACTGACGATATTATAAACTCTATTTTTTGAATCGTGTTTCTTGAGAATCATATACTAACGCAATGAAATTAATAAGAAATGAAGTTGATCTGTTTGGTCCTTGAGAGGCGTATGTGCATATAAAACAGATACACTCAGTTCTCGGTGTTAAAATTTCCTTTGGCCACTGTATTTCTAAACAGATGACCCAACGTGTTAAACTTGTTCTTGTAATCAGCGCTAATGTCTCAAGGGATGAATAAAT
Organism: Melipona beecheii; assembly: GCA_032399605.1. Classification (NCBI taxonomy): domain Eukaryota; kingdom Metazoa; phylum Arthropoda; class Insecta; order Hymenoptera; family Apidae; genus Melipona; species Melipona beecheii. The sequence continues at coordinate 420,550 of JAUCMO010000463.1, forward strand.
AGTCCGTAAATGCTGTTCTGTTATCTGGTACCTTAGACGCAAAGACTCGATAGATCGATATTTCAAAGTCTTAAAGATCGGGCGTTCGATCGACGGCACTATCTTGCTGTAATGTTACCCATCCTGCTAGATGTTAATTCAGAGTCAAATGAAATGCTGGAACTGAACTCGATAGTGTTATCGAGAATTAAAATGTTTCAATTTTTCTGAGATGTAAATAAATGCATAGTTATGTATATCAGCTGTAAATGATGAGAGTGAAATTGTAAATGACAATCGAGTATTTTACGTTTCTCATTTTTAGATCAGAGAAGCCTTGAAGATGAGGAGAGCCTTAAACATATTTTAATAGGTAGAAGTTTGTTTACTAATATTGGAGATATTTTAAATTCCAGATACTGAAAACGTTTGTGTAATTTAATGCAGTCTCTTGGTCTTGCTTAATTTAAAAAAAAATTTAAATCAATATTTACTGTAATTTTGCAGAGACCATTTTATGATACGTTCCATTTTAAAAATATGGAAAGATCTTCCTCTCTTGTCTCACTTCATTTAAAAATTATATATATAATTTTTAATATATATATAGTATAATTAACAATAAAATTTTTGTCGATGTCACCATTGGCTTTTTTATTTAATAAAACAATAATAGTGGAGTAGCGATTGGAATAAGCACTAAAACTGTATAGCAGATAATAGAGCTATCCAGATCCAAAGATCTAATAGTAGTAAAAGGATCAGAGAAACGGTGTTCCAGAGATGACAATCTAATCTTCTAAAGACAAATGGGACTATCGTGGCAGAAGTCAACTAGGATTCACTTGTTATACGCGCTTCCGGGATGTTTCCATGGGATCAGATTTTCCGTTATGTCGCTTTTATCTTTTCCGTCCACGTGGCAAAGATACGTGATCGGGTTTCCGCATCGCGTTTTCGACAGGAAGACACGTTGATCCCGCGGAAGAGTTTCTATCTTTTACCAATTAACAGATTAAACAAAGTGTTGGTCGCACGTGTGCATTATGATCGCTTGCTGCCGATTTGGTATTTAAATTAATAATTCACTTGCGAATTTTCATGCGTACACGAGAAGTTTAGAAACAAAAAAATTGATCGAATATATGATACGCGAACATAACTAATGAATAAATAAATAATTAATAATAAATAAAATATAGTATTTGTTTTTAATATTTAACAGATCTAGGTTTAGGTAATATTTTATTGATTATTTTTTAAAAAAATGTGAATTGAATAAATAAACTAAATAAATAGATTAATCGATATTAAAATAAAAAAATTTTTGTAACTAATCGATCAGGTTAAACATTCTTGTTCCTTATTATTGATAATTCTTAAATGCTTTGCTAAATCCTTCAGTAGCCGTGATCGTCTAGTGGTTAGGACCCTACGTTGTGGCCGTAGTAACCCAGGTTCGAATCCTGGTCACGGCAATGTGCCATTGGCACATTGTCACGGGAGAAGGTTTTCATTTTTTTCCATTTTCATCAAATTTTTTACATTGCTATTTAAAATAAAATTTTACGATAGAATTAAGTCATTTTCTTACTGTTTTCTCAGTGAATCAACGAACATTTTGTGACGACAGAAAGAAATTAGAGTAACGATTTGCAATAAAATGTAAAGAATTAAAAGACCTTCGAATAGGTCTCTGTTTTTCAGATGAATAATATTATTTAAAAATATCGTTTTGTGTGAGTTACGAAGCAATTTCCACACGTTTCATCCGGAAAAAGGAAGATCCTTCCTTCGTTGGATTATATTCACTTGCTGGTAAATGTAATTAAATTTACCTAAGCTGAAAATTTAGACAATAATATAATTAAAACTCAAACAGAGATTAGTTTCGCCTGTTAAAGATTTTTTACTTGTATTTTACTTGAAATATTCAACATTTGTACATCGAATGCATTTTGTGCATTTTTGCATAAATCCAATTATACTAATTACCTTCCGCGTAATCACTATAAATCGATATAAACAAGAAGAGCTGTTTCAAATTCAAAATCTCTCCCATTAAATTATATAATCCAATACACTGATTAGAACTTATATCGAAAGGATCAGAAAATGCAAAGAAACACGAGATTCAAACATCAGTCGATGAAAATCTCACAAACTGCTCATCCTTGAAACTGCTCGCGCTTACACGAGTCCGCCGGATCGACAGGAAATCCCACGTTCGATCTTTACTCGACTTCACCAGCACGACTAAACCACCAACGTGACAGATCTAGTGGAACGTATAGCGCGTTGCGGTAGGTCCTTGTCCGCGATAAACCTCGTCGATCCAATATTCGCCACGACGAGAAACGTTCTCGGCACGTTTCTCGGAACTTTGGTGAAAATTTTGTGGAATTCCAACCTCCACTAGTGCGTTGCTATTCGCCGGCAACGTTCTCTGGCAATACATTCACTGAAGTATCCTTCGATGATTCCGATAATATCGTTTGCCGGAATTTCAACTGAAATTTCATCGAATTTTTCGTAATAACATGTAGACTCTACCTATTTTATGAATCGTAAATTATGTTGTAATTGAAGAAGGAGGAGAAATGTTTGAGAAGTAAATTCGAGGAATGAGCATTTTTATTTCATAAGAACATTTGAAAAATTTATGAAAGTATTATATAGCGTCAATTTTGTTGGTCACAAAAACATTCAATTTAAAAGAAATATCAAAAATTTTAATTTTTAACTTTAACCTATATAATATACTAATTATATAATATACTACATTATTATATAAATGATGTATATTATTAATATAAATAAATAAATAATATATATTATTACTAATATGTATTAATTTAACATTATATAATATACAATTTTCGCTACATATAAAAAATAATGTTCAAATGTTTTAAATGTTTTTAATGTTTAAAAACGTTTCTTTCGAAACTAATTTCTATCGTTGAAACTTTTCTTGCATCCAATAATTATTAAAATTCAACTTATATTCAATTATAAAACTTCGATAATACAGTTATTAACAATAATTATTAAAACATCTGAATAAGAATTAAGAGGCTTCCAGAAAAGTTCTAAATATACACGCTGTCGATCGATCCCATCGTTCAGCACGCAGAATATGAAAGTTAAAACATCACGTTAGTTGGCACAGTTCCATCGTGTTCGTTCCCGTGACCAACACACGTTATTATCCTCGTGGAGCTCGATTTTCAATCTTGTCGCACGCACTCAGCGTTATACGTGATATTTCTGGTACCCCTAACACCTTCTCGTGCCCCAAAACTGTTGCGATAAAGGGGCATAAATCACTTGACGCGAGTTTTAGTACTCGTTTTCTATTTTCGGAATGGTCGAAACGCTACCGATCGTTCGATTTTAATCGATATTAAAATCACCAATTCGAACATTCAGATTTAAAATAAACTCTTTGACAGATTTCTTTACGTTCACGAAACGTATATAACGAGGAAATAAATTAACCTCTGCATTTTTCATTCCTGTCAAATAAATTCGTTGATGAAGTGGATCATAAAATAGTGTGAAAAATAATACTTGACGTGCAAGTTTCCAGTTTCACGGAGTTGGTAGAAATTATATTTACTTACAATTGTATTTAATACATTTAAAAAATATTTAATTGTATTAATATCTTAATTAATTGATTAATTAATTAAACGTTTGTATTTCTGAAATCTGTATTTTAAATTAAATATCTGTTTAATTAAAAACCTGATTTCCCCTTCTCGCACCTAATAATACAGTTATTAACACAAAAATTTATCTTAAAATTTCTAGAGAAAACTTTAAAAAAAATCACTTGCCAAACTTTACATTAAATTGAATTTAGTCATTAAATAAAATCCAATTTAAAGAAGTATCCCGAATTCCACCATCTTACTATAGCGCTCGCAAGTTAATCTCACCAAAGTTCCATGCTCATTTTATCACGAAACTACACGCGGTTCTCCGTCAACATTATTATACAAAAATATCAACGCTTAAAGATCTCGCTTAAAAACCGGGAGGGGAAGAAAAACGAAGGTGCAAATTGACGGGCGCAAACCGTAAAATTCAAGCTTGCGTTGTTAAAACAAGTAGAAGAGTAAAAGGAAGCAGGGGCGCACTGCATAGCGAACTTGGCGAAATTAATGGCGGTGCGGCTCGAAAATTATCGCGAGCATTAATTACAATATTTACGAGAGGGGGCGTCCAGTTGCTATTGCTTTGTTTATTAATAACCGCGATAAATAAGTATCATGAAGCAATTATGAAGCCGCATGGACCGCCAGAAGCGACGCTCGTATACATATCATGCAAACACGTTGCTGTTCCTTATGGGGTTAGGTTAGGTTAGGTTAGGTTAGGTTAAAGTGGAGGTGGACGTCAAAAAAAAAAAAAAAAAAAGAAAGAAAGTAAGAAAAGGAGAAAAGAGGGGCGAAAGAAAGTGATTCGACTCGGAAGAGGCTGAGGACTCCCGGTCGATTTATTGGTTCGCGTGTTGCAGAGCGGCGATGGTTGCTTGTTAAGCCGCCTTTACAGCGGCACAGTCGCGGCCAGATACCTTTATCATCGACTATAAATTTCGGCAGCGCCCGATAGAAAGGATCCGCGCGTTTGTAATTGGCAATAATTCACAGGTCGGAACAGCCGCGAGAAACGAGGTTGTCGATTCACGATCCACCGTCGAGATCATCGCGCGCTCTACCTACGTATGTATGTATGTACAACCGTACAGTTGCGATACAGCCGTTAAAGCGAACGATTCTCCCTCCTCCTATTCCTCTTCGTGTTCTTCTTCTTTTTGTTTTTTTTTCCTCTTTTTTTTCGCGGGCTTTACAAATTGAGACGTTTGTACGCGGTACGGTTTCGAGATGTGTTGCGGATACCTGGGATGTAAGGTAAATCTTGGGTTTGGAAGGAGGAACAGAATGAAATAAAAGAGCGTTTCGAAGAGCGTGTGACTGCAGAGAGTGCATTTTTGGCGCAGGTAATGTGAGGTAAATTGAAAGGTTGAAATTCCAAGGAATTGTTGCCCGTGATGGCGCTAGTTTGATGAAACTAGGTATGTCTGATGGAGTTTTGTGTTTGATTGGATAAATTGAATTTACTATTTTGTAGATTGTGTTTTCTTAAGTAATATATTGGATTAGAATTTTAATTGATTCTTTAAGGAATTGAACTCACAATTAGTATCTTGTGGATTATACTTTTTGACTTACTTTCTTTTTCCTGCATCGTTTGAAAAGGATGGACTATATTTTGATTGAATTCTTCAACAAGTTTCTAAATTTAATTAGATCATAATCGAATGATTGTGTTTGTTTCCTTTTTGGTGCATGATATAGTTGAGATTCTCAGGAGTTACTGTCTGTGGTGGCGCTAGTTTCGTATATGAACGTATGTACATATATACATATAATGGAATTGGAGTTTGATTGGAGAAATTAGACTTACTAATACTGGCGCCGGTATTGTTTCGTGTATTTTAGTTAAAGAAATTAAACACGACATCTTATAGATTGTTTTCCGTATCACATAAATTATAAATTATAAACGGTATTTAATTGAGAATCAATTAATTAATTATAATCATCTTCGATTAATTAATTAATGTCTACAAGTAATTCGAAATCATTCAACTTTCTCTTTTATCATTCGATTGCAATCGGACATGAAACGTAACGCGTTTGGTTACGCAATGCACTTTTTAAGCGTGGCCATTCAACAAACATAAATACACCGTGTCTAATACACCTAATCTACTTTCCAACATTTAACGACAAGAAAATAAGACACCACGAGACACCGCGATTACACGCAGCTACAAGTCTCTAACAAAACTGTACCCAGCTACCTCCTTTCCACGATTTTTCTTCCGGACGAACTACTTGTTCTAAATAGCAAGCTGCAGTTTGTGCCATAAATTCATCTTGACGCCTTTAGATTATAGTCCTTACCTTCGTCATCGTTTTTTCTTTTCTTTTCTTTTCTTTTCTTCTTTTTTTTTTCTTTTCTTTTCATTAAAGTTATCAGACCAGACGATTTCGGCGGGAAGCGTCGAGTAATTCAAACGCGATTACACACCGTGACTCGATTATCGATCAAAAATCGATAAATGTTCCACGGTAATTACCCGTACAGATAAGCATCCTTCTATTACTGGCCAGCGAGAAGAAAACTAACGTATTATTAAAAGTAACTTTTGAAATTACAAAGGTAGCTATGCTGGGAAACGGCCGGAATTTATCGGCCGAGTAAACGACGAGCAAAACTCGTTGCAAAATATCTTTATGGCTCAATCAGCGTTCGCAAATCGTTCGTAAATCACGGTTTCTTACGCGAAAAGGGAGTACGGAGAAGGGAGGAGGGGGAGAAAAATAAGTCCGCGTTTTTCCATCGTCGACGCGATGAGTTATCGCGAGCACATGCTAGGGAAAATTTAAACGCGCGCTCGAGGGCGTTCGAATCCGATTAATAGAGGGCACGGACGACAGAATTATTACAGGTGGAAACCGACGGCTCGAACAGAAGGTCGAAGGTAATTGAGGGGTTCGATGGTGAGATCGATCGATAAGTAGCCTAAGTTGACGTTTATTTAATGAATACTAATTGAGCCAGGTTCTAGGTGGTCATGTAGGATTTGTGAACATGCTTGAACATGAGATATTTATACAAGTGTTGCTCCGGTCTTTTCCGTTTATGATGTCAGAAGAATTTATCACGCGTCCTGATTAATCGAGTCACACTCGAACTCCGTGTAATTAGAGATCACTTTAGGTACTCGTGTGAAGCTGTTAACTTGAAACACTCGTTCCAGTCTCAAAGAAATCTGTAGTTTTGTCGATTGTTTTTCGGCATTACTGCCGACACTGTAAAACCAAAATAGGTTTACCTATTTGGGATTTTATGTTCAATTTCACGTTCATGTTGTAGAAATTACTGTGGGGAATATTCATTTCCTCTACAGTTGACTATTTTAGTAGAAAATTCAGTCTTCAATCAGCAGTGTGTTTTAACATCCAATTTCCTTATCTAAGCCAGTCATGTTTTTGCAATATTATTTTTTAATACTTTACAGAACTTCTGTCGTTATTATATATATAATTCAAGCTACATCGTTCAGCCCGCGCAAATAAAAGTCGCTTGAATAGATTATCATCGATCGGCCGTCTTATCTCGTTCGACGTGACTCCTAACGAGAGTTAAAAAATATACCGACGCGACGGGGCGAAAGCCACAGGATTAGAAAGCATTATTTATGCAGAAATTTCACGCGTTTCTGCCCCCGATTCTTGGCTAATCCTCCAAGGATGAGTATTCTCATCGTGAAGGGGTATCGAGATCCTTGTCCTTCAATCCCACTGCGAAGACTTCTTTCCCTTTTTCTTCTATACTACTCGACAATTCTGACGAATATCGCTTCGAGAAATATGGAAAATTTCAAATTTTCCAAGTTTAGAACTTTTTCATTAAAGAAACTAGAAATTTCCGAATTTTAAAAGTTTTCAACTGAAATTTTCGAATTTTTGGATCGCAGGATTTTCAAAGCTTTCAATTTCTGTATCTCAGAGTATTGGAAGTTTCAAATTCCCGAATTGCGAAATTTCCAAAATATCAGTTCCTAAATTTGGAATTTTGAAAACTTCAGATCATATTTTCGTCGCTGAATTTCCAAAAGCAATTAGATTCAAATTTCCAATTTCTGAATTTTTCAATATTCCAATTCCAAGTTTTCCAAATTTTAAAATTCTTCTCGAGCTTCTCAATTCAGATATAAATTTTCAAATATTCCCCCGTTTAAGAACACGAGCAACCTCGATTATCAAACTTCAGTAAATATTTTTTTTTCACTCCCACCAAAGGCAAAGAGCAGACGCTCGACTCGTCACGAGCCAATAATTCGTGTCCCCCAGAATGTCATCTTCTTTTTACCCTTTCGAATTTACACCGATGGAAGGTTCATCCAGTCATCCTGTCTCCTCCTTTACAAACCCCTCTTTCTTTTTTCTCTCAACTGTGTCTAGGAGAAGCATACATAGAAGCGTCACGTGCCCCTCGAGAGAATCTGGAAGAACCGGATGCATTCGCGGCGATGGCGCGTAAAAGATTCATTTCTTCCTTGCTTCGTATCCACATGGAAAAGATTGTGAAGAGACTCTCGGTCTGTAACCTTCTATTTTCATCTGTATCCTCGATAGTCGAACTACCAGCACGTTATTACGTTTCCATCGCTTCACTCCTCCTCTGTTTCGTATTGCTTATTCATTCCACTGTGTGTTACCATCGTTTTACGATTACACTTTTTCACATTTTTTAGCCAACTCCGAAGAAATATCAATTTAGAGAGTTTTTGTGCCAGTGTCCATCAATCGTTGCCGATTGTTTTCTTTCTTTTCGATGTTATTTCTCTGCCGCTTTCTGTTTTCCCCTTCATTTCCTCTTTCTTTTCCTTGTGATCAGATGCTTGTTCAGGTGCGTGTTTCTGATGAGCCTGGGCTCTTGGTTTTTGTGTTTCACTTGCTGATAGATGGCTTGGATTTATTTGGTTTGTTTGACTCGATATGATTGACGGAGTAATTGAAATAGGAAATGTGGCCGTTCAAACGTGTATAAACGAACATTCTTTCCTCCCGTTATAGTTGGTTTATCTTGATTAAAATAATACAAATTAGTTATACGATACGGTGTTGCAATTTTATATTACGATTCAATAATATGAGAATTTAATATCGGTATATATATCTGTACGTTCTGGTTATCTGCATCTCGTTTCCTATATTTTCTTATCACGCCTGCGTATCTCGTTCTAGAAACATGCAACATGCGACCGCTGCGATTTAACAACAAAAATTAGAAACCGTACGAAACCAGTACACCACCCCAGAAACGTTTCATAAATTATCACCTTTACTAATTACCATACGAATAGAAGACCACTCGAGTATATTTTTCACGAGATATATAGCGATACGGCTACAGGCGAGATATGATGCGTGATTTCGAGTTACATGTTCTGACATACAGGTCGTTAAAATAATTAGTTATTTTTACTTGAGGTTTGTTTTATAAAACATCTAAGTAATACATGTGTAAATTACATATGTATGTCTAATCCAATTATTAACGTTAATTACATGTGAAAGAATATATTGTTGCAACATTTTTAATTTGACAGTAATTCCCATACATGTAATAGTAAACACAAAACATAAGAATTTTTATAAGATTATGTATTAAATACAATCAAAATTCTCCATCAGAAAATATAATTATACAACATCATCATTTACATGCATTCTCTGCATGTTCTCCATGACTTTAATATCTTCTAAATAATTAATTAATTAATTAATATGTTCCATTTGAACAAAGATCAAATTAACGCGCAAAATTATTGAAGTAAACTACAGCGTATCATTGTTGTGAAAATTAAATTATAACACACCATTAAAAAAAACTTTCTGCTAAAAAGTATAATTTTACTGAAAAATTAAAAAATATAATTCTATATTACGAATGTATCGTCTTTCAGTATATTCTTTATTTAACAAGGGAGAAAATTTAAATCGGGCGCGTGAAATGTGTACAAGAATGTGTATGACGCAATATTGTAAATACAATATGCTCGCCGCGTCAGGATAGAATGTTTGCTTTTCTAGGAAATCGGCCGAATGTTGTTGGTATCGTGTCATCTCCCCTCACCTACATATATATATATATATATATATATCAAGTCTCGAGGTGACCTGTTGCGTAATAGATTATTCTTTTATTGGAAGTCGTATCGTAGAAACATATTGTCGTGTACAAAATATATTATAATATAATATATATAATCTCGCATATATTAACCGTATGGTAAATTGAATTTCGACTTTATTTATCATTTTTTCGCTACTGTACTTCTCTTCATTAGTACGTGTGCAGCTGATCATTCATTATGGCAAAATTGAATAGTTTTACGAGATTTTTTTACACATTTTCGGTGACCGTATTTGGAGATCAGTTACCGGTGGTTTGTATAACGAGCTTTCGAGTTCAATTATTGTCCCGTATACACACAGTTGATTCTAATTGTTGCTAATTGTTGGTTTATTAGGCATTTGTTTTATTGGTTTTTTAATAATCCGGCAGATTATTAGCTGTCAGCATCGTCAACTTCGAGAGAGAACAGGAGTTTGCAATATAGGTGTCGCAGGTGATTTATTAATCAATAGTTTGAATGATTTGGCGTCAACAGAGATACGTTATGGATGATTAGTAGCTCATTCGTTGATGTTTCATGCAAATTCGATAATGTTTGATTTATTACAACAAAGACAGATATACAAGGTGATTCACGTAACTTGCATACCTAAAATAACTTTGTAATTATGCGTCTAATGAAGAATTGTTTAATACAAAAGTTGTATGGTTTTAAGGGAGGCAAAATATGGCGTATCAGTTTTTTATGTGTGTTGAGGAGTTTCGAAATTTTTAAGGTCATCTTTATTTTTTTTTTCTTAACTGGATCATGTATTTTTTCATTTCACATAATTTAAAAATTATTTCAGGTGTGCAATTTATGCGAATCATCCTGTATAATAATTAATACCTTATATACAATCGATATATGTATATATAAAGGTGATTTTTAAAATTTTTCTACTTTCATCTTACAGTTAGTATTATACATAGTATTATATAGCTATAAAATTATTCATAATTGTGTGTATGTACATATATAATTATAAATAATTTTATAGTTATAAAGATGAAAGTAGCAAAAATTTAAAAAATAATCTTTGTATATACATACAAGAAGTAGAAAAGAAAATTATACGGATCATTGTAAATTTATTAAATTTCTTTTATATCTGAGAAAGACATTTATTATTTTTAATCTTAGTCGATGATTTTTATTATATTCATAATTCCTCGTATTTGGTAGACGTGTTTCAAGGTAAACATATTTTTTGCACAGTCTTATAAATAACTCCCTCGGGCGTTTGTCTAAAAAATTTAATTTATCGCAAGCATTATCGAATTAAAAAGAAAACGACATAATTTATTGTGGAACATGTTTCAAAAGTTAATAACGAACACTTGCAATTTAATTATTGTAAATTGGTCCCATTATGTCATAAATATGATATGATGAAACTAAGTAACTGAAACTTTATAATGGTATAGTTTCAATAGTATAATTAAATGTTAATAATTTAATATTAGAATATCTTACACTATATAAATAATATTTTGCATGTTATACATTATAATGTCATATACGTATTTAAAAATATAATTAAATTTTTCAATTTTCTTCCAGAAAATAATTTGCGATCGCGTGCAGTCGATCGATAGAATCAGTGTACTATTTTCAATATATTTCAAAACCTAAATGCTCTTATTCAGTGTAATTATAAATATATAATTGTAATACTCATACGTGTAATTAAACCCAATGTTTGCTCGTCGATCTCTAAAATAAAACACGCACGTTAATGGTAGTTTTTTATTTTCTTTTTTTTATACATACATCTGTTCTTTTTTGAAATACTTATTTTCTGTGTTAGAGTCAGTGCAAGAGAATACAGTTCTTCTTGTAAGAAGCAAGTATTTTTGTGTATTCTACTTTAATTTATTTTACTTTTCATATTTACTTGATTATTTTTAATCAAAAGGTAAAAACAAATAATAATTTGAGAATACTATAATGTTTATTCTTTTATTAAAATTTGTAGTCAAATTATAAAAAAAAAATATTTCCAACATATTTTTCAGTGATTGATTGATATTTTTATTATGCATTAAATTCTCAATTTTATTAAGTTTAGTAAAACATTTCACCCCAAATTTGTTAATTAACCAACATTATATTTATAAAAATAAATTTTAATATGTTTTGTTTTAATATGTATTTTTCATAGGTTCTATTTGTTCATTCTGTTCAGTGAGGATCCAACAATGCAGCGAAAACTAAGATTGTAAGTATTTTTGCACATTGTATAATATTTTAATTAATTCTATATATTGTCTGTACATTAAAAATAAATTATAATATTTAATTAACTGTGTAATATATAATATTTATGTTACAGATTTTTTTCTATAATCTACACTACAATCATGGTTCAAGGATGATTTCTTCTGGTCTACCACAACATTGATAACTACATTCTGCTCGTCTGCTGGCAAATCACGTATAACTTTATTCCTCCAGTCACTCAATCATGTCATAGAAGGAAAGGTTCGAATTGACACGAGTGACTGATTGTATTATGTAGAATTTTTTGCAAGCACAGCGACAGTGGACATTTATTATATCCGTGAGTAGTAACACTATTTTTATGTGTACAGGTTTCCTTGCATTTTTCAATAGTAATACGTAGTAGTAAATGGCACTACAATATGAAAAATTGTTACATGATAGATTTGAATGACGTAATTTTAATAATTAATAATGAATTATTATTAAGTAAGTCTTTCTCTTGAAAATGTTCATTGAAAATGCATATGCAAACCTACGTGTCATTCTATAATTATCTGCAAATACAAAATATGTTTAGCTATTAATATAACTATCAAGAGAATGTGAAATATGAAAATATTAAAATTTAATTTTCTTCACGTACAAGAGAAGGCGCAAGACAGATTTCAAAATCAGAATAAATTTTGCACGTTTCTACAACTGAAAAACTTCGAAAATTGAGCCACAAGTCTTTAAAAATGAAACTTCGATTAAAAAAAAAGCATTGCTTGTCAACATTCGAGCTTCAAGTTTTCAAGAGCTAAGTATCGAAACTTCAAGAATTAAATCTTAAATCTTCAAATATACTGAACTTTAAAATTTCAGAATCCAAGTCTCGAACAATCTTAACAATCTACATTTTAGAACTCCAAAAGCTAAATATAAAGAAGGATTATTTGCCAGGTCAAAGCCACGCTTCATCCTTATTGCAGTCGCGATTAATCCAACATCGCGCTAAATCGAACTAGGAAAGCCCATAGTCGTTCATCTAAATCGATCTCGGGTTACGACTATCCAGTAGCCATCTAAAGGACCCTAGAACTCCGCGAACAGTTACTAACGATAAGGTTACCTAACGCAGTTACGTTTCCTGAATGTAAATGGCCGTATTATGCAAATCCACTTTCCATCGAAATATCAAAACCGAAGTTTCGCTCGAGAAAAATGCGTGTGGAAACTATTATGTCGGAGGTGTACATGATCGAAATTGAGAGGAAAACACTATTAAAGGTTACAAGTAGCATCGAACTTATGTATGCAAATGGTGATTGCTGCCGCGGAATGGGAAATTATTTATCTCGGATTAAGTTGTAAAATTCTTTAATGCGACGGTTGTTATAGATATTAGAGTGTCTATATCTTTTTTGAACGAGGTGAAGTAAGCTTCGTTTATATAGGATGGTCTCGTACTCTTAGTTTTTAATACGGGTTCTTCTACATTCGCTATATTTTTTGCAGCATTTTAGGTGTACTTCGATAGCGCACATATCTGACGTTGCATATCTGACGTGTGTTTCGTATGTTTAATTAAAGATTACACTTCGTTACTCCACTTATATTCCACTTACATTTATAGCACGCGTAGTTCTAGGAGTCTACCAACTGTCTTCATATTCTTGTTTAAGTTCTCGTCGATCTTCCTCATCCACGTTATCTCGATTCGTTTAATGAAACTCGCGTTGTTGATTAACACGTGTTTCGCGAACGTGATTCATATTAAATGAAATACGCAATTCTTTCACGTTTATTGCACGAAGAAACGCACCGAAAGATTCTATACTTTGGTTTTATAATCAGACAGTGGTATGTCAGAATGAAATAAACATGTTCTTACGGGAGAAAAAAATTCGTTATTCGAAGAAGAAATCTCAAAATTATATTCCTGCTTAATTTCTTTTCGCTCTTTTTTTTTAGCTTTTGATGAAATATTATCTGGATTCATTTAATGGAACTCGTGTTGTTAATTAATACATGTTTCGCAATAAATGAAATACGCAATTCTGACATTTATTGCACGAAGTAGCAAAAGAAACGCATTAAAAATATTTTATAGTTTCGTTATAATCTTTCGTCTTTATGTAGACGTTGTACATGCAGTTCATGGCCATTGAATTGGGTTCACTAACATTTTTCAATATCTTCAATATCTTTTTGCTAAATGCGATTTAAACTAAATGAACTATTGATAATTATGTTAATCACATTGATTACTAGAATACACACATACATATATAAAATATTACACATGTCAATAATTAGTATTTCCTTTAGTTTTATTACAGCATGTATCTTTTTTTTAAATCCTGTCAAAATATTACATTCTGTTTTAACTTTTCTTTTCACGATACAAAATCAATAATAAATCTTCCGAGATCTAAATGGAACATTTTCTTAGTTGCTTATGCGTATTTATGCATGTTCGTAGTGATTGATGAATTATTGTACTTATTGAATATTATTTTGTAATAAATACCGATTTACAATAAATGAATATTTTCTAATAATTTTATGTATGGTATTTTATGTATGTTTATACTTTTACATATTTTCATAATTTTTATATATTATATATATTGTATTTCATATATTATATTCTTTTGCCTTCACAGTCTAATAATAATATACAGAAATACATAAATTATCAACATTTATATACGTAATATTTAAAAAGATTTGTAATTAAATTTTGTTCGAACTTTTCGCTTGTATGGTATATAGTATTTTAATACTTCAAAGAAACTTCTAATTAAATTTCGTTCAAACGCTTCAATTTCACACGTGACACATGTGAAAATTCTGTGATTTTAATTCACTGACAGTAGCTCTAGCATTTTGAAATACGCTGTATCAAATTCGCATCACAATGAATAAACTATGCGTACAATACAACATACGCGGTATACGCAAATTTATAACTTTATAAATTACATACTCGGACATACCGAAAAAACACGTGTATTGTACGTGTCGCGCCTCTGAAAAAAATCTCTATCTTAAAATCTCTATACTTGGTTATCGTTGCACATACCTCTGTCATATCGCGTATCTGTAAGCTTAAGCGTAACTTTTGCTCAAGCAAAAGGTAAGCTCGTGTTCCACCTCGGTAAACCGCTTTCCTTCGAAATTAATTTACCTTCTCTTCAGTGTGTCTTGAGGCTTGCTCGGATCGTTAAAAAATCCCACCTTCGTACGCGCGACGTGCATGATGCAGTTTTATTTAAAAAAAAAAAAGAAAAAGAAAATCTCCGGCGTATATGGCGAGGCTTCAAGGTTGATCGACGTTATTTAGTAAGATAAACGCGAGCGCAATAAATATTATAGAAAAAACGGAGCTGCGGCGTTCGTTGCCCGAGAAGCGAGAGAAGCGAGAGAAGCGTGCAATTATGCGAATCCTTATTAAAACGCTGCCGCTTTATCTTTGTTACTTTCACGTGGAACAGGCAGAAAATTGAGTCTCTTTGTTTCTTCGTGAAACGTCCGTCGTCCGAGAAATGAGAGGGAATACCGATGAAAAGAGAGAGAAAAAGAATGCCGGTTTCGAAAAATAAACGAGAGATTCAAGACGCCCGACGCGAAAAGAGAGCAAAATAGAAATGTTCACAGCCAGTTATCGTTCAATAATTTTTACCTTCTTTCTCTTTATTCTCTTTATTTTCTTCTTTCTCGCACGATACGCCCGTTTTAACTAGAAATGGGAACATGCTCCAGACAAGAGATTAATTTAAAAACTTTAAAATTTACGTTGAAAAATATAAAGGTACATTCATTTAAAAATTTTAATGCGACAATATCTTTGGAACAGGACGTTTCAAAGTTATTGCAAGGTCAAACACGTAAAAACACTGTACAACTTCCCTTGACACCTTTTCAACTTTTCTCTGAAATGTTCTTTCGTGTCATTTCGCTTTTTTTTTGCAAATATTATTTTTAAAGACTCGTGTATTTCTGTTGAATTTGGAAATTAAATTGGAAAGACTCAAATGGTCGAGTTTCTTTGAAAGAGAAGACAGTTGGAATCTCGAAAAATCGAATGAATGTGAAATTTGGAAGAATAAATGATCGAGTGAGAAATTGTTGAAAATTAGAATACTAGTCCGAATTTTTAGAGAAAGAGAAAAATTTTAAGAATCGAAACGAATAATGGCGAAAAAGAGGATTAAAGAATCAGGAAGTTAGAAATTTTGAGAAATAATTTCGAGTAATAATGAGAAGAACTAGAATTAGGAAGTTGGAAAAAATTAATATTTAGATTTTATTTTCATTTTGCTATTTATTATATTTAGATTTCAGTTCTTGCTTTATCATTTATGATTTTAATAATATAATATAAGAATTTGCGTCTTTAAGAATTTGGTAATTAAAATCTAAATATTTTAAAGTTTATATTTAATGTTTAAAAATTGAAATTTGAAGCATTTGAAAATTCAAAACAATTGATTAAGGAATTAGATATTTCCTAATTAGACTGCAAATTTTTGTATATGTTAATATAAAACGTAATTGAAAATTTGTTTCATACTACTAAATCTTATAATAAATACTGTTCTTTGAATATTTTATATATTATATCATTTTGTAGATTTTCGATATCTTAATCTTAATTTTCTTAAACATATGTAAACATCCGCAGTCTACGTACAATTGTTAAATGTCAATTAACTTTCAATATAAAATGAAATATTAATATATGTAAAGAGGGTAGGATTTTTGTAGAATATCGGATATCACTTACACAGATTTATTAATAAGTAACAAAAAAAAAAAGGAGAGAGAAACACATAAAAGGAAATACTTCTTTCTACTTTGTTACCAAGTCCTCTGGCTGTCTTGTCTTGTCGTTTCATGCAAATCTTGCCTTTGGTTTTTTCTTCTTTTTTTTTTCGTCCGCAAACCTTTGATCGTCGGATATTCGCACACGCGCGCACGCATGCACGCACTCCATTTGCACTTGCATTTCCATTTGCACTCACAACATTGCATTATCCTCTCAAAATGCTCGTAAAGTTTCCATTATATCTGTGTAGAATGAGATCGTATAAAAAAAGGTTAACGACGAGGAAAAAATTAATATTTCTTTAAGAAATCAGAATTTTACTCATCGTCGCTTTCTGTAGTGCAATGAACTCGTTTTATTTTCATTGGACTAACAGAAATCGTTCAACATTAGAGTCATTTGCAATAAAGTAATGTTTCAACCTGCTAGTTGTACTCCTTTTTCGATTAATATTATTTAATTGTTATTTTTAATTCTACTGTTTTATCGTTAAAACGTGTAAAAGTTATAAAACGAAATAAAACGAATTAGGAATATTTATAATAATTATGTAAATATTATCGTGAGAAAGTGATATCGTCATTTTTCGGATTGACGAGATAGAGTGACGTCCCTCTCGTAATAACTTTCGATCTATCGAAAGTGAAACCCAACGGGATTTTTAATCACGGACAACTTCTCTTGAAGCTGGTTTACCCAGTTAACTTCTTTTCTTTTTACCCTCGTGACTTTCTGACTTTTCTGAATCTTTCCGCTCCATATTTCCAATCGAAGAGGTATCTCTCTCACTTTCGTTCATCCTTAGGCTTGTTCTTCTTCATTTAAACATCTCTTTTTGACTTTACACTCACTTTCAGATTATAAATCTACCTTTAGTTAAAAAATTTCAAAGAATTAAGTTACGAACGCAAGCTTCTATTCATGTATTTTATAATACAGAAATCATTCAAAAATTTTTCTAAAAATGCAACAAAATCTGCGGAACTCTAAAGAATTATAATTTGGCCATTTCGACCGCTTTGGTAGCTCTAGTAACGGTTTCCCGTTAGTAACAGGAAAATGAACGAAACTACTGTAGCAGAAGAATTTAATCCTTTATTAACATCAGCGCAGCAATTTGAAATTTCACAGCGATCTTAAACAGTCTGCTGTTCACCGTTATCATGAGATGAACCAAAATCATGAAAAACGTTATTGCAACAATAACGGCGAACATCGTGCATGGAACTAAAAGAAGAGAAAAAAGAAAAATCTTCTGGATTTATACTGTATTCACTTCTTTCAATTTATACTCTGGTATGAGATGACAGACAACCGGAAGCGACGTGAAAACTCGGGCACTTTAATACAATTAATCGTCGTCGATGAGCAAGTAAGCTTGATTGAAGCCGCTTTTCAACTAAACGACATTACCAGCAATTAAATCTTACTGGAGAATCGAGAGAGTCAAGAGATATCGTTCAGATCGATCGATTGATGGGAATTTCTATGGTGAATCTCCGTCGTTTCGTCGTCCGTGTAGCTGTTTTGCTGATAAAGTTGACGTTCGATGATATCTCCTTGCCTCAGGTTCGTTTCACCGATGGAATCGTCAGGGATCAAACGTACGACGAAATTACTCCTCCAATAACGCCGCCATCTACGTCCGTGCAGTCTGATAAATTTACGCGGTCGCTTAACGAGGTTATTAAGTTGTATAGACAAAATTCTTAAAGATAGATTTATATAGAACGGGGTTGGTAAATGAGACAAGAGTTGTTGGGTTTAAGTGTGATTTAGTTAAGGAGGCGAAACTCGACGTGATAAATCTGCATTGGGTTGATACGATATTTTTGTTTAATGGTAACGCGTTGTTAAATAATGGTCGGACCGGTGGTAATGAATAAGCGGTAGTAACGTGAACGGTTGAAATAAGTAGTTTTATGTGAAGAAAGGATGACATACAGTATCGAACAAAAGTTTAAGGTGATTGCCTCTTCGTTCATTATTGTGTTCAATATATGGACTATGGATTTTTACAACGTTTGTAAGTTTTATAAAAATGATATCTTTAATATATAGACTGTAGATACTTTTAATCTCTTGCGCTAGAATGACGTGCCACGCACGTCGAGAATTTTTTGTCCCAAAATTGTAATATTTCCTCAATTTATTAAATATATTTAAGTACAACCCAGGAAAGCAAATAATGAATTTATTACTTCTCAATAATTTCTATCGACGTATATAGTCATATTATCGACGAATTCAAAAAGAAAGCGACGAATTATTGTACACGGTTTGGTCACTCGTTATGGTCCGCAATCAATTGCCAGTACAAGTGGTATATAGACTGCAGATTTTTTATACGGTTTTATATTTTTATAAAATGGAATATAAGCGATTGTAGATTCCATTTTATAAAAATTAAGGTATTGACATCTTCAATATGTAGATTGTGGATTTTTATGGAATTTCATATTTTTATAAAATGGAAGTTACATGTTGCACGGTCGTTGTAAATAGAATGTAAATAGAATGTAAATAGAATGTAAACGTGCAAATCATGAATTACTATTGCAAGGTATTCTTTCAAGATTAAGGTGGTCTTAAACTTTTGCCAGCTACTGTAAGTGAAAGAGTGACTCGTCCGATAGTGATTCGGTATCGCGGTTAAATTAATTTCACTCTTTACTGCGCATTAATATGAATGTTCTCTCTTTCTATGGCGTGACGTTCCTTTTTGAAATGAATGTAATGTCGTGCGTGAAACGCGACGATGGCGGAAAGCAAAGTGGTAATTAACACACCTGGCCAAAGTTATTATCCAACCCCAGTAAGCGATTAGAGTGAGAGAACAAGTAGGGAGCATGGCAACGACCATCCAGGGCATCTCCTGTAAGCCACGTTTCAGCAACATTCTCAGAGCCAGGATACAAATGTAGCAGGAGAATAGAGCTAATGGTGTGGTCACTATTAGGTATAATATATCCAAAAGCATCTATTTGAAAGAGAGAATCGTATTTACAACAAGAATCTCAGTTGTGTTAAATTTAAAAGAAAATTTTTAATTTTGATTTTAATTTTAATTTTAATTTTGTTTTTAATTTTTAATTTTTAATTTAAAAGAAAAATTTATAAGTATAGTGGACATTCTTATGTAGTGGATTTCTTCCACTGATGATAGATATGATAGAAAATATTTAACAAAAATGTTGATTTTGTTTCTCATAAAATTATAGATAATTATTAAATTTCAATGTAAAGAAACAGTGCCGATGGATGGATGAAGAGACAATGGATATTGCAGACTAACAGAATTCTCAATCATCAAGATATCTTACTTAACACGTTCGTCGCCACGTCACCCAGATATGTGACGTTCTTCTTGGTCAAGTTATAGGATGTTTAATTGAATTTTTGAATAGGAATTTAATGGAATAAGCACTGGCAAATATAAAATATACAAAATAAAAATAAAAAATAAAAAATTTACACATTATATTGTACTTTATATTAATTTATATTTAAAATAAAATGAAACATTACGTTACGTTCTGTGATATTTGTTAAAACAGTTCAAACACATTTGTGGTAGTTTTGGACAATTTTTACAATATGTTGTAGGTTTTTTTACATTTTTTCTCGCTTCTTGGCGTTCAAGAAGTTGTCTCTTCTTTTGATAACATAGAATGCAGATCCTTCCAATAGGCTTGCCCTGCTGATTCTTACGAATCTCTAAATGGTGAGACACTTTTTTCGTTTTCTTTCTTTCATTGTCGGGCCTAATATTTTCCGAGTACAACAATTCTCTAACTAGAAGTTCCCATGTCATAGTTTCTGTGACTAGAAGGCTTATCACCTTTTCATCCAAAAATAATGAAAGAACTTCACCTGGGCTAATGTTGGAAAGCAAATCCATCAGAAGCCCACTTTTTCCGGTGAATGTAAATGATTGTTGCTTGTTGGCGAACTTGTTCCACTAGATATTGTCTAAAGAATCACCAGCATTGGTCAATTCCTCCTCTTTTGCTATAGCAAGTTCTTCTAACATCTCCTCAAGGTCTTCACGTGTATGATTCCTCGTCATCCGAGTCTGAATTTGATGAAATTCTATTTATAATCCTTCTTGTAAAACTCACTACTTCTTCATCACTACTCTCCTCACTTTCAATTATATTTTTACACTGTGCAACGAACATTTTGAGAATAAAAAATCACTGATGTGCTTGTCAGACAAAGTATGCTTTTTGACTGAATGAAGGTTCTGGGATAAATGCAGTGAGATCCCTCGCAGTTCTCTTTCCGAAGAGCTTATCGCTTTCCCCATTTCATTTCTAAATGTCTTACTTTATAATGACACGAAGGTTCGAAAACTTTTAGGTCACAGATCACGCAAGTGCCTACTCGTTGCTATATATATTTTCATCGTTGCTATTCCAGTAAGTGCCTATTCGAATTTCATCATTGCTATTTCATCTGATCGCTCTGTTTACGTTCTGGCGCTCCGGCTCCGAAATTTGGGCCCCGCAGGAAACTCAACCAATTCACGCTGGGCGACGAACGTGTTAACAGGTGACAAAATCGAACATCGAATTACAAGATAAAAATATTGAGTGATTATTACAGTATAGAAGAATAACTGAATAGTGAATAAGCAAGATCTCTTACCTGACGAGTCACTATTACGGTATTGAACCATATTGCGACACTACGGAACAAATTGTGACGCGGTACTCTTTTAGTTGCGTATTTGTAGCCACAAAGCTCGCATCTTGAGTGACCCGATTCTGTCAACCATCTTTCAAGACATTCCGCATGTACCAACGCTACTGTCCCACGACACCTGTCGCATTCATCGAAAGTGACAAATGGATTTATATGTTCTAAATATACGAAGAATCGTGATTGTGAAATTTTTTGATTTGGACAAGCAGTAGATTGTTTATCTATTGATGATTTACTTGTATTAAACATTGCAGTCTAAAGTCTGCAAAGATTCTAAATTGCATCGTAGAAGAGAAAATTTTTACTTCAGAGTGAAGAAACAAGAAAATCTTGAACGACCAGAAATGTCGAGAGAACAGGAAATTAAATAACTTGAAAAAATTGAAATTGGAAGTTCAAAATCGAATTATTGGAGAATTAATGATTCAAATTTCAGAAGTTCACAGTTTAAAGCAATTGAAACAATTTAAAAGTCAAAGTGTCGAAGTTGAAAATAATTAATAATTCGAAGTTCAAAGTTTCAAAGTCGACAACTAAAAATTCGCCTTAAATTTCAAAGAAGATATTTTCCAATAAGTGCTCAGAAGAAAGAAAGAAAAAATAAAATATCATGCCAATTTCACCAGAATATTTCAAGATCGCTTCCTCTCCATCTCAGAAAGAAGTGTTTCAGATTCTATAGTTAGATTAGACTACCGATGTTATCTTTGGGAAACAGCGTTCGATGGACCGAGTCCGATAATAATCTTAAGCTTAAAGTGTTCCCGCTTACAAGATACAATGCAGCAATCTGATTAGCGAAACAGATAAATCGCAACGGGTATCGATAAGCTCACTTGCAAGCCGAGATCAAAGGGCCGAGATACGCGTAGGACGATAATGTGGACGTTTGACTGTCAACTCTTCGAATAGGTTGAGTCTGTCTTTCACGGCTTGCTCGATTTTCATCGGTCGTTGAGAAACTGCCCATGTGACATATTCGGCAAATATCGCTGGACAACCGAGACTCTGCAAAGAATTGTTCAATATTTTTTTTAGAAATCATAAATTTCAAAATGATTTGCTTGATGAATGAAATTGATAATATAGATTAATATTAATATATTAATATTATTATTTTATTATTAAACAAATGATTTTGTAAATTTTTTAAATCGTGGAATTGATACGCTTTTAAATGAGTTATAATATATTTAACAAACGGTGTATATATTTAAAGATGAACGTATAAATTTTTGATTTGTTATACACTCTTCATTTAGTATCGAACTTTTAATTTCAGTGAACCTTCAAAGAGTTAATTGACGTTGCCATTTTCATGAATGCTTAATGTCACACTCGCAGTCTTTAATTGGAATTAATACAGGCATCATTTTAATAATATACTCGTTCGATATCCACGATCTTTAAAATAAATTCAATCGAAACTTAAAAAAAAAAAAAAGAAATCAGATCATTCGTTATTGTCACCATGAATTTAAATTGTTACCATCATCTTTCCCTCTCTGATCGACCAAGCTCCTCTTTCCGCCCTCTTCGTCTCTCGTTCTTTGCTCGATAGTCGCAGCTTTGTGGCCGGACGTCACAGCCTCGACACACGATCGTTTCTCACCGAGATTTCGCAATAAGTCTCCCTTATCCGTAGACGGATCTGGAACGGGATCGAACACGAATTAAAAAAAAAAAAATAAAAACGTACAAATTGAAAAATTGTTCTAACCTGCATCGTTGGCAGAGTCGTCATATGGCTGATGATATGACATCAAAGAGGCGATAGGGTCATTGTGTCGGGCCGCGGAGCCGTGAATTTTTCGCTGCTGGTTGTCTGTCGCGATTGCGAGGCCTTATTCCGAACGGTGCATGGAACCTCGATTCGTCCTGGATATAATCGTATCTTGATTTCGTGTCTACCGCGACGACGGCCTCGGTGAATCCATCTTTTCACCGTCGCGAAACTCGCCGCGCCTGGTCTGACAGTTGAAGGTGGCTCGACCAAGAAAACGAGAGTGAAGAGTAACGTAAAGGCACGTTTCACGCGTTTCAAACGAAGGTTAGAAATAGCGGGAACAAGAACGGGATATTATCTTATTGTCAACGAAGAGCATAACTGTACCAATGGCAATGAAAAATTGTTTGATAATTTAAACTAGTGCAATTTCATGAAAAAAGAAAATCACACAACGATCCTGCTCAATAAAGAATAATATTAACGCTATTTATTACTCAATCACCGTGGCTAAAGTCTTATTCACGCGTGAGAAAGTATCTTGTAGCATAAACGCAAAAATATTCGTACCATAGAATTCCAGTACTATATAATCTGATGACAATATTGGCCTTATCTATTTAGTCACACTGTAAATGCTATGTAAAGCTGCATTCACGCCCGGGAAAAGAATCTGTCGCGATTCATTTCCGCATGGAAATTCGCATGATCGATAATGCTTTCTGATAGTCGCGTTGCTATTGTATGCGCATTCTGCTTGGTCGAAGATTATATTCTATTGTCATCGTATTAAGCTCTATACATACTTTGGAAAGAAGCCTCTCGCGAAACCGCCCTGATCCGTCCAGTTCCTCGTAACCTGGTCAAGCAAGATTTTATAAGCTACATTGACGCGATAACAAACGATACTGTCATCGCGTTGAACCACGTGTACACCGATGCAAAAACTATATATAACATCTGCACTAATTTTCCACATTTGCTACATTTGTAGTTTTACGATCGAATCTTAAGATCTTATTCGTAATAAAATGAACGTATCTATTTGTCATACTTGAATGTACTTGAATTATCCTCGTTTTCGTTGTTTTTAGAGATATGAAAAAATCAATAAAAGTTGTTTAATTGTTACTAGAATGACCAAGGGTTAATTTATAATTTTTTTTAGAAATTTTACAAGTGTAAAGCAGCGTACTTTTAGAGATTTAACTGATTTTTCATAAACTATATATGTTATTACAACTTGTGTACTTTATTACGTTATAAAGTTTTTAAGTTTTACTATTTTTTCTTTTATTTGAAGAAAATTTTGCTCTGATAAAAATTTTATGCTTTAATCGTCGGTAGTTTGAGTGTTAATATAGAGGGAACCATAATATGACAGTAATAGTTCCATAGTTTTTTTTGTAGGTGAAGGACTTTGAAGTCATTTTAAGATCATCTCTACTTTTTCAAGTAGGATGACATATCTTTTGTTCCACGACATTTTTTTTTTTATAAAAAGGAAAGTATAAATCTATATATATCGAGAAATATTATTAGTTTAGAAGATAGTTTAACCTTAATTTTGTAAGTAAGATCTATCGTACGAAAAACGAGAAAAAGCAACATGTTTGTGTTCATTAATTGCCCTTGTCATTTTTTTCATTAATCGTTCAATTTTTAGACTTTCGATACTCTGAAACGCGCGAAAGCAGCTGATTGAAAAGATGATTAAACTTCATCGTGGAAACTTTGTTGCAGAATTGAGCAACTCTTTCCGTGCATTATCACCTGAAGTCGCATTTATATTGACGATCAATTTTCGCGACGTCTATGGTTTGTTTGCGCAAAAGATTCCAGCGTTTTCTCGTAATAGCTCCTCGTCACATGGTTAGAAACGCGAACAAACGCATGTGTTCGTCGAGGTAAAAGCATCCGTTCATAAATTTCACGCGTTAAACTTTACACGTGTGCGTAAACTGACATAATCCAGTCATACAAGTCGCGTAGCGATTTTCCATAGTTTCCACTCTTCTGGCGTTATAAAGTTAATGTCGCGCGCTTCGGCATTATGTATTCATGGGGGAAAAACGCTTGCAACCTCGTTGCAACGTGTACCGGATGGTATGCGAGACGTAAAGGCAGCGAGTAACAGGTTGGCCATCGGCGCCTCGTCTTGTGTAAGTTGCAATAAAGTCTTGTAATGCAACTTCATCATGCCGATCATGTCGCCTGGATCGCACTTACAAGAAAATGTTGTCGCGTGACGCAAATACTAGGTACGGCTGATCTGTATGGGACAAAGTTAATTAAAATAAGAAGCTGGATGAAGTTATCACAAATAGCATTCCTTGATCGATTCTTTGATGAGGTTCTCATCGAGCATTTATTAATGACTCTCGAATCGTCCCACGTTCCTTTTTCTTTCTTTGCGAGGTTTCTTCTTCTTCTTTTTTTTATCTATCACGTTGCAATTTGTTGGACTCGTCGAGTCGAAGGAACGAGTTGTCCACTTGAATAAAATTCATATACTTCTTTTGATCTTGTTCTTTTTTAAGTGCTTTTTTTTTTCTTAAAGGTTCAGTTTGATTTCTTTCATTTACAATCGAAGGGACTGTTGCGTTGAAGTTAGTCATATTACTTTCCGAAGAATTGAATATCAAGTATAATTATAATGTATAGTTTTGTACGTAATATAAACTTTATATATTATGTTATACATAATATATAATTATAGCGTCTATAATAACAAAAAATACAATACAAAAGCAAGAATGTAAAGAGAAAATGGCAAGAAACTGAAATATCAAGCAATGAAGAAGAAATTATTGTAAAACGCGGAAGAAAATGAAAATGAAAATTTCAAGATCATTTCACACGAAGCTTAATTTTCAAACTCACGAGATGACCAAAGGTGGTAAAGAACACGATACGACACGAGGGAAACTCGTAACTATGAATCAGTCTGATAGAGTTAATTAAGCTCGTGGTCAGACGAATCTTGAACAGGAAGTGGCGGCGCGTGGCCACTATAAGTCACGATGACTGGAACGATTACTGCAATTTCCCGAAATCTCGTGCGTGCACCTGACGAACGGATCGCGACGCGAAACTCGAGCATGCCAGCCAAGCTTTCAACGCTTCCGCAGTCTAGCGTCCACGTATTTCGGTATGGGGATTTCCGGTGATTAAGTTGGCGCGCGATTATTATTAGAATGGTTGACCAGCGGTTTCCGGAATGTTAATTTGCATACTTCCGCCGATTAATATCACGGAGACGGTGATCGGTGGATTTATAATCGTGGAGACTGTTCGTTTTGGCAAAGGAAGGTTTTTTAAGTAGGTTGGACAGATGTAGAGTGAAAATGCTAAGTCTCTCCGTCTCAAATTTGTTCCCACTGATTGAACGTCGGTGACCAATTTAGAGATTTACAACTGTGGAAGTTGTTTATTTCATTGGAAATTTCGGCGAAAGAAGCTTTTCAAGGACGTTAGACGGATTGAAAATGCTAATTTTTGTGTTTCCACTGATTAATTTTACGTAGACAGTTTCGTTGGAAAGAAGATTTCCGAAGCTTTACAATAGTCGCAGAAGGTTCTTTTTCAATTTTTAAGTCATTTTTTTTTTCTTTTTTTTTTTGTATCACAAAGTGAAGTTGGGACAAAGATTCGGAATTTAACTTTTTCGTAATCGGAATGTCAATGTGAAGTTTCATTCACTTTGGGGAATGTGAAAGGATAGGAAAGCGAAGAAAATATGAAAATCGCTCGTGTAACTGGAATTACGACACGACTAAAGTGCAAAGAGGATTAATAGGAAGGGCAGGTGCCAAGTCGGCGTTTATTTTTCGCTTGTTTTCCCCTTTTCCATCTTACTCCCTTCACCCCCGATCATCAAAGGGGGAAATGTCAAGTAGTATTTTCACAGTCTTGCTATTTCTGCCAGGTGGCGGGTTGCTTGGCCAGGCCAGCATTTTCCACTTGGACGTTTTTGGTTCAAGATTAATTAAATTTCCGTCTGGAAATAGTTGCACCCGTTGGTCATCAAGCCGTGAACATCAAGTCACGTTGGTGATGCAACACGTGATGTTAATCCAACTCCTGTGCTTCCCTTTCTGCAACTCGATCTCTCGAGCTTTAGATCGCTGTCAGAACTCCCTACGAATCTTGTCTATAAATCAGTTAACTCGTGAATCATTTTAGTTCCTTTCAACTCGTTTCGTTCGATTTTTGTTGCTTAGTTTATCTTTTGTTAGTTGTTCTTGTCTTTTGTTTCATTATTGACTGTTGATTGTGATGATTAAGATGAGTGATCGTTTTTTTTTTTAGATGAAATTAATTAGTTACTAATTAATTATCTTTTTGATGAACGAAATTAATTTGTTTTTTGAATTGAGATTCGTGTTTGTCGTATGCATACTTTTATGTGCGAATTAGTTACATTTATTTCATTCTAAAACTCGTTTTATTCGACTTTTGGAGTTTAGGTCGGCTCAGTTGTTCCCTTTTTATTTTAATTTTCTTCCTTACGGATCCAATTAATTAATTAATTCTTTTAATTTGATAATTTCGTTTATTTTTTCTTCTTCTTTGTGTTTTGTACGGCTAGTTTGATGTTTTATTTTTTTTTTAATATTTACCAAAATGTATATTATTCTATTGATGTATAATATATATTATTTTTATACATATATATTATATTAAAGTTAACGCGTGATGCACGAGAAAGATGTAGTTCTAACAGAGGCTTTAATCTATCATGTATCGTAGAATGAAAGTGACCGGACTCTCCTAAACAAGGATGGACCAAGGCTGGGTCATGTTCAAGCTGAATGGATCTGGAGACCCATTCATAATCGATATACTTATTCCATTCGACCAACAGTGCCAATGACACCGAGAGTCCATTGAGTACCGATCCTCCAGTGTGAATGACATTTTATACAACTAAACAGCTGAGCTCTTTACAAATCAACCCCTCTCCAAATGTAATTTATATATCAGATTTCTCTTCTGTCTCCTCCGTTTAATGAGAAAAAAAGAATATTTTTCAAATATTCTTCGTGGTTTTGTCATTTTTTCAAATGAAATTCTTGATAGAAATTTTCTTTACGTTATCTCGAAGTAATTCAAGTGTCGTCGAGTAAATAACTTCCATTTTATATGAATTCCAACATATAAATATAAATATAAATATAAATATAAATTATATTTTTAGATGAATTATATTATTATATATTCATGTAAATCAAGATTACATTTTTATATGAATTATGTATATTATTTGTGCGAATTTATTACTTCAAAATCAAAATGAAAATCAAAATTTCTTGCAAAACACAGCAGCTTGCGTTTACGACGGGTCTAAGACTTTCGTGTGTGTGAGTTTATAATATCGTAAGGAAGAATGTCGATATATCGAGTAGCGCTTGCACCGTTTGTTTTCGGTTTGTTTAAACGAACTCCTGTTCGTTTCATTGGCTTGCGGTGTTTCGGCATCGCGGAATTTCGTATGGCGAGCGTATGTCAAAGCATTGGTCGATTTTAGCAACAGCGTTCGAACGCGCGAATCGTTTTTGCAAATTCCATCGGCTAAATATAGCTGTCGAGTGTCGTTCAAGATCGTAATGTACTAATAACACGACTAGCTGCTTCGTTTCTTGTTTTTGTTCGATTGGATGGACATTCGACGTTTCGACATCCCTTTTCCGGTTCTTCCAGCTGGAAGCGATTTCGCGAAAGGAAAGAGAGAACAGACCTTGAATTCCTCGACTTTAATCGCTATTTGAACTATTTTTACATTACTTGGTAGAACTGTTCTAAAGATTTTTGTATTAGAATAAATTCTTGTTTTCTTTATACCAAGTACATACGTTGGAATTACATTACATAATTTACATGACAAGCAATTTATTACACGTTAATAATTCCTTTATACTGATTTATACTGACATAACAATAGAATACTAATAAATAAGAAAATAAATTTCGCAAATTTCAAGAACAATTTCAAAATGATCATTAGAAAAGTCACGAGCATTCGAGAATGAAATTGTTCGAGGATTAGCACATTCTTTGTCGGCAAGCTAGTTTCTTTGTCATCTAAAGCGTTCCGTTTCCAATCTTTTCACAGTTATTCAATTCATTTCATTCCGATACGTGCAAACATGAGAGAATTCACGGGAGAAATTGAATAGCGTTGAGCTTGTGTTGAGCGTTAACGTGCGATGGACGCTGCCCTCTAAAGATAGCGTGGCCCTCGATTTGCGCGCGGTTTTCCCTTTCTCGTTTTCTCCTTCCTTCGAGATCGCAATTTATAGAAGCACTCGGCACCTGTCACCTTCCCTACACGTGACCAACGCAAATTCCACTGGTGGAAACCAGGAATAGAGCTAGGGATGCGAATGTAAAATGGCGGATAAAGACGAATGACCGAGGCAATGACGGATGCTTTCAACCATCGAGGTTCATGTTACGTGTGTTCTGTCCAGTCTTTTAAAGCTTTCGAATGAACCCTTTCCCTACCGTGAACCGAGATAGCTTCACAACACCGTTTCCACAATGCTTCAACCAACGAATTATCTCGTCTCACAATTTTATTCTTGCCACTGAAAGATATTTCGTTTCGCAATTTTTTTATTTTGCATCAGCTTATTAACCATTTTTATTTTATTTTATCAGTAACAAAATAAATAAAATAATAATCGTTATACAATATTTTTACTTTTATATTTCTAACGTACAAAATTCTCAAAATCCTAAAATTCCACAAACAGCAATTCGTGAAATTTCCAAAATTAAAATTCTGCTCATTCTTCGAGTTCTAGTACGTGTAATTTCCTAAATTTTTAATTACGCAATGATTCACGATATCATCAAAGTCCTTGGAATTCTTCAGGTTTCTCTTCAAAATTTCTAAATTTCTAAATACCAAACGTCTCCAAACATCTCCAAAATCCTTCAAATTCCCAATTCTCCAAATTCCCAATTCTCCAAATTCCCAATGCGTAGAGTAAAATTTTCAAGTTTCTCGTCCACTCAAACTCTCGAACGCTTCTAAAAGAAATTCGTCAAATTGTCAAGCCGTTCAATTTCTAAAATCTCAAAGTTGTCCAACGTTTGTTTGGATTGAGAAACGACTGAGAAACGAAGCTGAAGAATGGGAGGATAGGATCGGAATGGAAGTGGAGGGCAATCGGTATTAATTGCTCGTTATTCTCTAAATACAAGGTTTAATTGGACGTCAGTGGAGCGATTGGCCTCTGGAAAAGGAGAGGACAAACGGTCGACGAGGGGAACAAAAAGAAAAGACGAGGAAAAGGATCGAGAGGGAACGGAAACGTCGTGAGAATGGTAGACGAGGATCTTTTGCGGAATACGATGATTGGTTCGCAATTAGAATGGACGTGGTTAGGTCGTAGAGAAGCGATCCTCTTGCTTTTATCTGCTGTCCGAGAAAGAGGGGGAGGAAAAAACCGACGATTGCCTCGTAATTAGAATGAACGTCACCAGTTGGAAACAATCCGCGGGCTGTTTGTTCTCTCGTCCCACAGTGGAAAGAAACGTTGGGTTCCGATGTAGGTCTGGTTAGATGATCATTATCTCTTATTTAGTTAAGCCTTATTTGGCCCGAACCTCAGTTCCACGTATTCTCGTTAACGAGTGTCAGGAATTTTCGTGGATTTTATTGAATTTTGCTTTCGGTTTAGAGAGTATCTTTGTGGTTAAGAACAATTTGGTTAAATTTGGAGGTTATTTGATGGTTAGGGTTGACGAGAAAGGAGGCAAATAACTGGTGAAATAAATGAAATGAAATCGTTGTTACTTTTATTACTTTTTTATTCTAATTTCAATTATGTGACTGTAACTGATAATTTATAATATCCATGATAATGTACAATCACCATTTATTCTATTTGTTTTGTTCTAATTTCAAATATATATGGTTATGTATGGTTGGTAACGTACGGTTATAGTTGAGGACATATAGTTTTCGTTATAATCATTATTTTCTTACTCCAATTATATTACGCGTCCGCACAAATATTTAAATAGAATAGAAGTTTCACAGTGAAATAAATTGCTTGCATTAGAAAGCAACATGAAATCATTGATCTAGTATCCAGTTTTATAAATTATTCTTCAGCTTACAACACTTACAGATGTCGATTTGAATACAACATATTTCGAACTACATATTGCTCTCTCCTCAGTCGATCCATTAACGACCAGTTTGTAACTAATCAAAGAGATGAGTGCGCATATTATTAAATAATTTCTCTTTTAGTTTTACCAGACACTTCACATAAATTACTCTGATTCGATAAAAGCCAACTTACATGTATTTTAATAAATGGAACTACACGTTACTATCTCCTTAATCATTAATTCCAACTAATCGGAGAGATCGGTGTACAGATAATTAGTCTGAATAAACTCGATCCGTCAATTCTTCTCTTCTGTCTTCTCTCCGCAAGTGCGACACGTCCGATCATATCGTGGCTCGGGCATGAGGAAAAAAAAAGAAAAGAAAAACAATGGCCCTCATGGGAACTACAATCGATCGATGTCGACTTGAAGGTTGATCGGCCAGAAACCAACTTGCTCACTTCGGCGCGTTAAACAAAGCACGGCCAATTAAAAACGAAGGGATGTCGCTGAATTTTGTTGCTCGTTGACCGTTGGTTATTGATATATCGATCATACCGTAGATCCGCGGAACTGATTCCGAACACGATCGTTTACCGAACGAAGACGAATGATCCCTCCATCGCGCGGAATGATACGTAAGATATTATTGAGCGGAAATAATTAATCCGAATCTATTACTTATTGCTGGTTTATCTGTTACATTATACAGGACGGGAGTATTATGTGTATATTATTGTTCAAAAGTTTTCGAACGAGTTACTACGTTTGTGTTTCTGGGTAAGTTGAATAGTACTTTTTTATTATTTACTATATCATTTACTTTGTTATTATTACTATATTAATATCATATTAATACGTATGATTAATGCATTTTGTACATATGGTAATATAATAACAATTTTTAATTAATAATAATAATAATGTACCAAGTACAGTATGATAATGTAAGAAAATGTAGTACATGAAATAAATAATAATTGAATGAAATAATTATTTCGTGATTCTTTCTTACGGAGATTCACGATCGATGGATCGATAACAGGTCAATCGATGTACGCCCACTATTGGATCAATATTCCATGGAAAGCACGAGGTAGGCTAGTAAGTAATTGGAATCACGTAACGTGGTGCGTCGTCGCTAATGCTTAAAGGGAACCGGGACGAAAACGCACGTCGACTCACGTGGTCGAGCGCTTCCTGTTAATGTTCCGTCCGCTGTACTAACAACAGCCTCTGTGTCGTCGCTTTGTCGCCACTCGTTGTACATTGAAACGTAACGTGACCATCGCGATGCACCGCCTCTGGATCGGCTCTTCGTGAGCTCCATATGTATTATATTTCTATATTTCTGTTATATAGTTTCTATATTTTACCTGTATATGTATCTATGCATATCGTATGCATTTTTTGACTTTGAAAAAAACTTTGAAAAAAGTCTGAATTTGCACTAAATGTTTATCACAGTCTAAGGCGGTTATTAGTTTGTCAATCAATTGTATCGTAAATAAAACAAAATCGCAAAGCTTCTTTTCCAACACACGCGAGATTCAAATTAAATCTTTTTCATCTCTCACTCTCGTAAAGGGACACGACGTGTATCATTCACCTCTTCGCTACCTTTCCTCACTAACCTAACCCAACGAGAAAAATTCCCAACTACCGTCATCAATCACCAACGAGGCATTAACGTTACTCCAACGAGGACAAACTGGAGCGAACCGCACCGGATTAATAAAAACATGCTTCAATAACTCCGCCTTTGCTTTTTTCCAGAGGCAGAGACAGAATCCGAGCCCTTCGTTCCGGTTCTCTTCGAAGGAACGAGGAGGATTCAGAGACCCGCAGGTGAAAGCGAATGATCGAGGATCCGGCCACCGTTTTTCTCCTCGCGGAGACTGCTGAAGCCGAGGCCGAGGCTGCGAGAGGGCACAGATGCACGTCACTCTTTACGAGCGCGGCCGCTTTTTTGCCGTCTGTGTTTGCGTTCGTCGTGTAAACGACGCGAGAGCCGTGTCCAACGACACGCGGGTGGCATTTATCGCCACGAGTCGCGCTGCTGTGCCCCGCGGATAATCCAAGCTGGCCGGTGATCCTAAACGGGCATCGCGGACATGCCCTCGCAAAATTGAACGCCCTCCAACGCGGCGGCACGGGGAACAAGGGACGAATTTTAGTTTTGGAATTCTTTGCGAACGTATCGCGCGTGTTACATCTAGCATGCGTTTTAATATTCTTACGAACTTATCGCTTAGAACGGAAAAATGAGAAAAATTTGCTTTATCCACTGTATGTTGTAATATACTTCATTTTATATGTTTTGTTATATAAATTGCGAACGTAATTCCTGCGAATTAAAAATTCTCACAGGAATTTTTATAAGATAATATCTCCACAGGAATTTGGAATTCCAGAATCGTAGACAATAATAAGATGAACTATTGATGATGTTACAAGTACTACTAGAAATTACCAAAAAAAAAAAAAAAGAAGAAGGAAACGAATATCTTCGCCGAAAGAAGAAGAACACTGCGCACAACGAAACAGCAGTTTCCAAAGAAATTTGCAATTCTATGGTAACCATTCCTATGACAGTGTACCATGCTTTACTTCAAGGAAAAGTAGAACCTGTTAAAGCTAGAAAAATAAAGTCCAACATGACGAGTCTAATCGCACGAATTGCAAATTAGTTGAAAAACTATTCAGTTGGACAAAACAGCAGGTCAAAGAAAGTAATTTCCTAAGACTGGATCGTGACTGAGGCTCCGACGTGCGATCAATGGAGAAGAAGATGAACGATCGATCGTGTTGCAGCGATCTCTCGATTCCGCGTTGAACATTTTTACCCCCGTGTCCCCCGTGATTTATACGAACTGCCTTCT
The DNA here is from genome assembly GCA_032399605.1 of Melipona beecheii. Classification (NCBI taxonomy): domain Eukaryota; kingdom Metazoa; phylum Arthropoda; class Insecta; order Hymenoptera; family Apidae; genus Melipona; species Melipona beecheii. The sequence goes on from JAUCMO010000463.1 coordinate 454,779, forward strand.
GCGCGCTGGCCGCGTGCGCTGCCACGATTTAAAGCGCATGCTTGCAACTCGCGGATCGTTGTTGGAGAAATAACGAACGTGCGAGGTAGATCCCTTTTTGTTATCGTCCGTTTCTAGTCAGTACGATCGCGGCCGAACCGAGTTTCTCACTTTTTGCGGTGGCGTACGATACCCGATGAAAATTTGTTCAGTTTTGTAGACGAGATTTCTGAGAATTTTTCTTCAGCGAGAGAAATACGTCTTGGGGCGTTTTGCCAAGGAGGGACATTAACTGTGTCGCGGTCGTTGAATTTTTTTGTTTTGATATTAGTATTATTCCTGAATAATTTCGGTGAACTACGATTACAATTATTGTGAAATTATAATTGTGACAACTATATCGACGAAATCGTAATAGATATTGGTTTTATCTTTTAACGGAGAATTTTTGTGAAATAATACATCTCGATAATAATGAATTTCAATTATAATTGTAATTATTGAAATTGCAATAAATTCGATGTATTGGTTTTAGTTAAAGTGAGTCTATTGCACATATTAAAGAATGAAATATTTTTCTTCATTCAGGGAAGTTTTGTTAAAGTCAGAAAAGATTATTATATATTAATAACGTTAGTTTTACATCAAATATTATAAATTGTCTTTTGTTAGGAATGATTTTAGAGACTAAACTTTCTTTTTAGGGAAAATTAAAAATGGACAAAAGATATTTTTTTTACGTTGATTAAAAATTAGTGGCAAAGCTAGTTATTACTTTCACTGTACTTTCGCTGCATATGAAAATTTTGAGATCGTGGGTTGGTGGAAGTCGTGATTTACGACTGACCGTTTCATTCTTATAAATGTCACATAGCAATGGAGCATATGTTGCAAGTCTACTTTCACACTTCTCTTTCTACCTCAGACATCGAATCCATCATGTTTTCTTGTGTAATTGAAACCGTGCTGTCAGACACATTGACAGATTAAAACTCTTTGATACCGTAACGCTAAACATGAATTCCTCGTGCAACCTGCAAAATAAAATTTTATTTATCGCAGAACTTTCTCATTGTTAAAAAGATTACGAGCATATAAAAAATTCTATAATTTGCAAATTAGAAAGTACAAATCACATACAATGTTTCAATATTTTACAATGTTTAACCAAGAAGTTTGGAAAGAAAATCACAAGGCAACGGGTTAATTACAACTTTGAAATATCAAAATTTGATCTTCTCGATACTACAAAACAAAAGTCGAAAACGAATGGAATCTATCTTCGTTTTTAATTCTCAACGCCCATATCTTAACTCGTTGTGTACGAACTGTTGAACAGCCATGCATCACGGATGACTTGCAAGGTTTATCCAATTTCACGGGCTAAATTTAGCGAAAAGCAGGCAGAATCTGTGCTGCATTGAAAAACAGAGCAGCAAGGGCCTGCTCGGTAGCCTCGATTTTCCGAGGTTGTCGCTACGTAACCGCGATACTCGCGACAAACGTGGGACAATCCTATTTTTGCGGATGCACCAGACAGTTGGACGCGTCTCCTCCGGCGCGTCTATTTACGTATCATCGGGAGACGAACGATACCAACGACGTGCACGGCATTTTCGTTACACATTCTGTTATTGTTCGCGACTGACATGCGTCTGCCCGCGGTTGGTCCAGTCAAATTCATCCGGCGAATTGCTTTAACGAATCCAAACTGCAATTATGCCACGTTCCAAGCTTCGTTGAACTGTTTCAGGTATACTGCAATTTTTTTTTCTTTTTTTCTTTTTAGAATTTAGATTCTATGATTTAGATTTCGTTGCGTGTGTACGTATGTATGATTCAGTAAAAGATACTTGCAATTCGACGTTGTTTCATTAATTTCTTATTGTATTATTATAGGATTGAAATGACGTTAAATTTATAATTTTATGTTAATAGCAATTAATAATTTCGTTAGTTCTCAATCATGTAGTTTATACTTTGTGATTCATTAAAAAATGACATAATTCAGTTTCAGCTAGCAATTTGTTAGGTATATTATTATTTGTAATTTAAATTATATTTTATTAAATTCATAATTCTTTTACAAGTGTCTATGTCGATCGTACTAATAGCATCGATAATTTCATTCAAATTTATAATTTATGTTATCATATCAATTAAATAATAATTTTCTACATTCGAAGGTTTTTGCGTTTTACATTTTGTAGGATATTGTATATTCTTAGAGAGATTTCTCGTTTATTACATAGTTAATTTTTAGAGAATTGATATATCCAGAGATTTCTAAAATTTAAAACACGAACAAGATAAAGCGTGTAGAATTTTATGGCTATAAGTTGAAAAATTTAATGACTATGAGGTGAATATTGGTTACAATGAAGGAATGCGCCCCCGGATTTGATAAAACCAAAGTCATGATGTAATATCGTGATAAAATACAATGGTTACGATATGTACTTGAAAACACATATAGTCAGTCACAAAAGTCAGTCCATATATGCAATGTATCCATCAAATTTCGAATATTTGAAACAGATAAAAGAGTGTTTTGCATATTTTGAGTCTCAATTAATTTGTTAGTTAGAATTGAACCATTTCTAAAATGTTGACAACATTTCTTTTATTCGTGCGAATATAATCACAATCTTATGAAAATATACATATGTACATGTATATAATATATAATATATAATTATATAAATATTATATATATAATATTTACATGGGTAATCATATAAATATTATGTATATAACATTATTGTTCTACAACAATTGTTAATAAAACAAATAACTCTTATTTTAATTATGGGTAGCAACATCAATAATAATAATTTGTTAAATATAGTAGATATGAGAATGTAAAAATGAAAAGTATATTTTGTACACTTTAATATACCTTTAATAGTAATTATACAATAAATCTCGTGATTTTTGTTCTGATTTATTTTATACCTTTCAGGTACTGAACAAATATAAGAAATATTGTTATCTGTCCATGTCTATCCAGCTTCATCTTACAAACAGATTACAAAATAATTACAAAATGTTGAAGAAACGTTGCATAGATAATAATTATAAAATATCGGAAATTTGCAGATGTAGGACCTTCACGACTGACTGTGTACGGGAATAACGATTATTACTTCAAATACCGACATTTCGTGCCGATCTCTTTGCTCTCAATCTAACAACCTATACTTAAATTGCCTCACTTCGTTACGACAGTCTCCTCGGCACTACCCAATTTCCTATCTTTAGCTTCAAAAACTTCATTAACCTGTTGACTCGCAAATTTTTCACAGACTCTGTATTTCACGGTCAATTATAATCGGCGTGTTATAGCGTCTAGTTAAACAATATTAAAACATTGCACGGTAACTATGCGCTAACCCGCGCAATCGCCAATCTTATGTAATAAAATTAACTTCATCACTATAATCACGGTTTAAACCTTGTTCCTACATGTACGCTGGATTGTATAACAAATTGCGGTGTACATGTACCTTCGTGTTTAACGCGGGTCGTTATCATACGCGAGGTCTAATTAGGCTAACCTACATTTCCAGTGAAAATTGTCGGGATACACGGAATTTTACTTTAATCGCATCGAGTTTGAATTCTTCGATATCTTTCCGCGAATTCTAATTACAGTAATAATTACACGACGTGATTGTACAATGCGATAGTTGTAATTTCGTAGAAAGATTGTGTTTAAATACTGGAAGGAAATTTTAGTTAACGCTCTCTCGATTTGAATTCGTTTGTCTGACTGCGAACGCCGATATATGTAAGTAAATGAAAAGAATGTTATCAATCCTTATACACGATACATACATCGATATTCAACAAATTAAATTCTCCCTGAGGAAATTGACTATATACTATACTATATCGTCGGAAATATCAAAAAAATTGCCGCAAGAAAACTGACTGTATCGAAAAAAAAGAAAAGAAAAAAGGCTGGATAAGAGATGGGTTCGCGACAAAACGGTGAATCACGGAATTTACACAGTCGCTGGAGAGACGTAGCTTGGACGCGTCCGAGTTTCCTCGTCGCCAGGCTCTCGTTCCGGCGTCTGAAATAGACGATACCGAGCCTACCGATTCTAAATGCGGCTGGCCACCGATGCAGCCCGATGAGAGCGCACGAGTGCGCGTGTCTCATCGTCTGGTCACGCCGTTACGCTTTCTCCGTGCAACAAACTTCGCGAACTGTTACTGTGTAACCATTTGTTCTCGCCAAGAATACGCGGCAGTAAGAAGCTATCTGCCGGCAACACGCGACAGACGAACAGGCGGCTCGATGTTTTTACCAGCCGTTTCGAATCGCTGAAGATCAACCTGCCGCCACGTTGCACTCTGTTGAGCTTCGGCTGCAGGGGGAACTAACGATTGTTTGATGTTCTGGTGTGTGGTATATTCTGGTTGCGGTCTTGTTGGAGAAGCTTTGGCGTGCTTGATTACACACATAGGGTATCCAGAGGTTCTCGAACTTTGTAGATAAAAATTTTTTCTTTTTCTTTTATTTTCCTTCGCGAGTGTCTCTGTTTCGTACGTGCGAAATATTTACATTTTTTTTTTTAACATTAGAGTATAAAATAATAACGTCGATCTCGTCCATCTGTCTGCGATTCTGGAAACGTCAGTTCGTAATCTCGTTAGGATATAGAGAAAAAACGAGAGAAACGACCGAGAGAATTTCCAAGACGAATTAGACGATTCCAGGATGTCCCACTGCGTGAATCGGCAAGGATCGGGCAATCATGGATCCTAGAAAGGACACGAAAGTATCGAGAATCGTACACGTAGCTTATTACCGTCGTTAGTTTTAATGCGAACGACAAGGTTCGTGGTAGGGGGCATCGATGTTTCTCGTTGAGAGGGAAACCTTATGGATTTGTTCGTCAAACTTCCAAGAACCTGATCTCTCTCACTCCGTTTCTTTCCTTCACAAACTTTAAAATAAAAAGAATAACGTTGTAAGATTGTATGATGTCTTTATCGAGGCGACGCAGCTGGAATTCAAAACCGGATCTCGAATCGATTCGAGATCGATCTGCTGATGTAGTTTTTGGGTGTGGTTGGGTCATTGGTTCGTGGCTATTCGTACGATGATTCTTTTTACGGAGAGATTATGTTCGAGTTGACGTGTGCGATTTTAAAGTACATAACTCGAATCGCATTGTCATAGCCTGTTTCGTCTTGTTTGAAATTTGTTTCATCGTCCATTCATTTCCCTTCGTTTGAAATTAAAAGGTTCGCAGTAAGAGGGAGATATCTCTACGTTTCTTTCACTTACAAAAATATGTACCTATATAGCTCGGTAAACAAGTAGTAACAAATACGATGATTTCGCAATGGAGACATACGTTTGAGGCAATATATTTCATTGGAACAGTTTCTTCAATTTTTGAATTGGATCTTGTTGATGCTTTTGAATACAATAGACTGTTAATTTAATTTGAATATTTTAGAATGATTCGATTAAGAATATTTATGTATCTTAATTAAAGTTACCTTATTAATTAATTAAAATATATAAATATTAAAATAATTCGTATTAAATAATATATAAATTTAAATAATATAAAAACTATTTATTTTTATAGTACAATAGTATAATATGTTATAATAATATAGTTGAAATACAATTTATTTTTATAATACAATTAAATATCATGGATCATCGGTGACACGTGTATAACATAGAAAAGAAAATAATGATAACAATAACAACAATTTAGTTAATTAAAGAAACAGGAAATAATTTTAATAAAAACTTATTATTTTCTTCACTTTGATAAAACGAACTTGTTTATTTAATAAGGAAGAAAGTGATAACTTCTTTTGTTTTTCGTACATCTGCAACAGTATTCTATTAAACTATCGTACTAAATCATTCTGTCGTCAGTGATTTATGTATGCATTATACTTGTGCGCATCCCACGGAGCCAAGATGGAGTCGTTTTTAGCGTGGCGCGTCCTGACGACGCAACGTAACCGCGAATACCGATATTCGAGCGGCCGATACTCGCGTGGCAGCTGAATATCCGAAAACGCCTCGTGGCGTTTTATTTAAAGAACGCGCGGCGAACGAGCGCTGCCACTGGTCTAAATCCGCTGTCCCGTAAATCATTGTGCCGGTTTATGGCGTGCACACGCTCGCGCCCGAACGCACGTGTCGAATGTTTTGCGCGTGAACCGACCGTGTCGATTAATCCACGGGCGTTTTGATCGGGTCATGCTTTGTTGCTCATCCTGTGACTGTCAATCTCAGCAACGATCAAGAATCTCAGCATTTAATAATGAACGAGGTGTTCGATCAACAATTAAAATTGAAAGTAATTCAGTTCGATTACGAGTAAATTAAGAATAAATTAAATAAAGATAACTTTAAAAAAATTCTTTTTTAAGAATTGAGAGTAAGAATTTAATCGCTGTTTATGATTAACAGTAAAACTGGAATCGCGATTAAAGATTATTATTGGAAAAATTCAATCGTTCGTCGTTGATTAATCTTTCTCCCAACCTTGGTTGAGAGAGAGAGAGAGAGAGAGAGAGAGCCGTTAATTGCGACAAAAACAGCGCGAGCTATTCTGGTAGCCATAATATGGTCAGGAAAGCATCTAGATTGGCGCACTGATCATGCGATTAGATAAAGAAACATTGCTTCTGCAACAAGTTTATATCTCCTGCAGACTTGTACAACAAAAATAATGCCTGCATGGTGTAGATGTGTATATCTGTTTCGGTTGGACAGGATCTTGGATGGGCAGTACGCGTTGGTTTAATAACAGCTCTCTAAGCTCACTGCTACCAGAGCCCTAATAAATCCACGCAGCAGGGGCGACTGGACGTTAAACTTTCTTTCGCTAGCCACGGTATTCTGTGCGCAGGATAACAACAACTCTGAATTCTAGTCCCTCGTCGATAAATCCATGGAACCTAATGAGTTATGCGGCCCAGAGACAAATTATAGGCCCCATCGGCACTGTTCCCTGCTTTTACATGTTGTAACACGTCCAAATATAATAATAGCCTCAAGCTCTGTGTCACTGACTTTTTCCACTACCTGCTAAAAGAAACTAGCTGGTTTAATAAATCCTGAAAATCTCAAATTGTTTTCTAGTGCTGGGTCTTGCTCGGTTAAATTCTAGGGTTTCAAGATTGATGAATGAATTGTGCTTACTTTGGTTGTTGAATTGCTGCGTAGTATCTTGAGATAGATTGATGACGGTGCATGAGTTCAGGAATGATGCAGTTTTTACGTTTTTACGAAAATGTGAATTACATGGTTTTGTAGGTAATGGTATTTAGGAGAAAGTTCAGTGGCCTCCAGAGCCTCGATATATCTCTGTAATAAAACTGATCCGAGCCAAGGGAGTTCAATGCTCTGCGTGTGTAAAATTACTTGCAAATCTAGGCATTCAGATTGTCAAGAGTTTTTAGGATCTTCGCAACACGCGCTGCGTGTTGTAGTATTATTATTATAGCATTAGTTGATATGTGTAGTAATATATAGCATATATTTTTTCGTCAAATCTTGTTTGCACACTATTTTTATAGTATAATTACTAAGATAAATTACTAAGGTTACTCAAACTAAATACAATTTTATAGTACTTTATAGTACAATTACTAAGACGAATTACTTATACTAAGACTTGAAAGAACTGGATACTAAAAAGGTTAACATCAGACGCACGTTAGGTACCTATTCGTACCGTAATTGATCAAATTTATGAAATGAAGATTTACGAAGGTAATACGAGCAATTGTCAATTTAGTATATACAAGAAACAATGCACTAAATAACTGGTCAGATAATAAGAAAAAAATTATATAATTTTTGCCTCTAAATGAAAGAAGTAATGATAAACGCATGACAGAACTTTAAATCAGAGTAAACCGATCATTTGACCGACTCAAAATATGGTCAAAAGTTACACACGCAGAAGTCCGCGCGTTCCAACCTAGACAGCATTTTCCACGCGACACGTCAGTTACAGAAGTGTAGTTACACCATAAGATACCGCTCTCCGGTGCCGTGCTAGCAACTCCTACGGTCTAACCTTCAAATCCTCCTCCAACACCGGTGAAGCGGTTGAAGGGCAAAAGTAGTAAAAAACGGAGATATACAAGCATCCGCGCGGGTATTCCCTCTTGAGCTGAACTCCCACGATAAAACGGCGAGCACGAGAACCGTTGCTAAATCCACGTCCACGTAAATCAGCGTGCAGCACGTGCTGCGCGCGGGAACACGTGCTCGATCCAAGGTGCGTACAAGCGTTCACAGCCCGGTGTTTCACGCTTCTTACCTCTCTTTTCTAACGATTTTTCTTGTTGATTTTTTTTTCCACACCCGGTCCTACCGTACAGATGGAAACGAACACGTGCCCGCGAGTTTGTTTCATAGAGGATGAGGCGCCTTTTCTTTTTTGTGAATCCACGACAGAAATTTGTAGCTCGCTATGTAATTTGGAGATATTAACACTTTAACTATTACTGTGTTCATCGGTGATTCTGTTTCTTTTTACATTGTTTGAATTTTAGAATAATTCAAGCAAGATCAATATCACATCATGAAACAAGTTTTAAACAACGTTAGTTAGTAACCAGACTGCGAATTTTTATGTAAATTTACGTTTATAATGATACGATTGGAAAAAACAAAATCTTAGGAAAATGAAAAATTGTTTTATATACCAAATGTCACAGACAGCACTACATTTTGAATATTTTGTACATTAATATAATATTTTCTTCTATCACGTTAGCATTTTATGTAATATTATTGGTAATTAGATTATATTTTGGAGGTCACCTGACTCCTTTTAATTGGAATTAAAATATATCACAATATATATATCAGAAAATATAAATAATGTTGTTACATCTGCACCGAAAATTATTTACTGAATTGACGTTTACTTGCATATTCTCAAGAAATGACCAACTTAATTTTTGACTATAACAAAATTATTTTTTACATAAATTAACATTATGTATCAGACTTATAAATGCATTGACCAAACTGTAGAAGTGAATTTTTAAATAATATTTCTAAATATTCTGGTTGTTCAAAACAAAACATCATCTCTAATAATTTATTTGTAACAATTAAAGCTTCTATAGCATTTCGAAGTGCTATTTAAAATTTTCAGTTAATCGATTGTAGCAGTCGAGTCATTAATACATTTTGTCGAAATTTTAATCGACTGTTTCCCGTCGTTAATACGGTCGAAAGGTCAGGTCAATTTCGATCGATACAAAAACAAGAGCTCAGTACAAATAGAACTCTCGTCGCGTACGCATCGACCAAATTTTAAAAGTGAACTTTTAAGTAATATTTCTGAATATTCCAATTGTTTATATAATATCTGATTTAAAAAAAAAAAATTTTTTAAATGTTAAAAATGTTGAAAGTGAATGTATTAAAAGTGTTAAAAGTAATAATAATAATAAATTGCGTGCGTATTAATATTAAGTTGCGTGCGTTTTACTATTAAGTTGTTTGAGTATTAATATTAAGTTGAGTGCTTATTAATATTAAGTTGCGTCCAGTTTCAATTAATCATATGATAATTAATCTCTGTAAATTCGCTGTGAGCACATTCTATGGAATGATACGTTTATCGCTATAATGCGTGTGAAACAACTTTTATTTATTTATTTCTTGTTTTTTAAGTCTCGCTGGCGTTTACGAAATTTTATACGATCCGCGTAATATATAGTAATAAATAGTGCCTATAAATATTTCATGCGTGATCAACTATCGTAACAGTAATCTTAAAAATGTTTTTAACGGCGCGTGGAAGATTCAAGGATGACGAAAAAAATAAGAAACACGTGTGCATTAGACTCCTGTCTCGTCTGGACACGGACTGAAAGGGTTAGAAGATTGGAGCGACATTCGTCCCCCGACGATCACTCGATTTCTTCCTGCTGCGCGAAGGAAAAGAAAAAAAAAAGGAAAAGAAAAGAAAGGAAATGGCGTTAATGTCGCGACGCTGCCTGCTAGACGGTTTGTCTGTTAAAGACCTTGTCCTGTCTGCCCTTCAGGTTTGAATTTAGACGGACTGCGAATTCTGGGAAAAGGGCCTGTTCCTTGTTCGACTCCACGAAATCGGCGTTTCTTCCTCGCCCACTGTCGACTCTCGCGACCCCACTTTTCCCCGTGTCACTGAAATAGCCCGCCACTTATTAATCGAATGATTGTCCGATCCGCCAAAAGTCTGGTACCATTTAAAGGGTTATTTTGCAAGGTTTGGATGGTCGAAGAATTTTTTTGGAGATAAAATTACGTTTCGTCGAACGCGTCGACCGCCACGCGAAACTTTCGCGTTTTGTCCATGAGACGGAAGATATTTAATTTCCGTAAGATATTAAACATGTTACAGCAAAATACAACGAAAGTGTATTTTTATAATATTACTTAATTATATTACTTATCTAGGTTATTCAGAATTCGTTGTTGATGATATTCATTTCATTTGAATTGTTGTTTTCGAAATATTTATAGAAATAGGAGAATAGAAATGGTCACCAGTGATCATCGTAGCAGTCAACGTATTGAAAAAGAATAATATTTATTAGATGTCGTTCGATTATTATTTAATTAAAAATTTAAACTATACATATATACATGCGAAGATGGAAGAACTCGGCAGTCATTTAACCATGACAGTTTCATTTTTCTAAATTTTACAAGAGAAGTTGATACTTGCTGATTTAGAGTAACAGCGAGAACGAAATAAAAGAAGATAATTTTTCGAAACGTTGAAAAGTTGAAAAGTTATTGAGTTTTTTGGTGGCTTCAGATTTTTTTCTAATAGGTGTAGGAAGTATTTTGGGTGTTATCTAGCTTTTAACTTTGTTAGTGAAAGTTTTCTATAACACTAGTACTAGTTCGGAGGAAATCTCCACCCTCTGTCTTCCAGGGTGTAAATATAACTCAGGATGCATCGCATTTCGAAACTATTTCTTTTCAGACTTTTTACTAACCCTAGAGGGTGATGTCGGAGTTCAAAGCAGCGTGAATTTTAATTAGTGTCGTCATCTGCATGTGAAAATTGAGCAGCACATAGTTTCCTCCCTTTTTGGAGACTGAAAATCTCTTGAACCAACAGTTGGCCGCATTTCATCTTCCCACGTGTTATAGTGCCGAAATTTTTCAAATTGAACAGTCTGTTATATTATTAAAATATTACATAAAATATAAAATGTACATGAAATATTACAGTGTTGCAACAGTGAAAATGTGTCCAATCAATGAAGATTAAATTGACCTGATTGATAATAGTTGGTAGAACGTTACAACAACGAGAATCATCCAATGTGTGTCCAATCATTTAAACTGGTAGCCGTTTAGTATTATTATATTATTTATTATTAGCAGTACTAAAATCGTATTGGTAGTACTAAAAATAAAAATATCGTAAATACATATAATAAAACTACGTAACAATGAGTTATAAAAATGTATAATTATTATTATTATTTATATTATTATGTTTAGAAATTATACATTACTACACAAAAATTGAAAGAATCTAATATTCGCGATTTTGTCTGATTTGCCTTCCCGAAGCAACGTCAAAATTTCTTCAGTCCTTCCTACGTGCAAACATTTCGAGTATTTTCGAAGCTTCAAACCGAGGTTTCTCCGTTCTAATTATCTCCCTCGACTTTCGTCGTTTCAACGTGCCATACCTTTTGTTCTCGTTACGACGCGACACCGGTGGCCTCGGAAACGCACAAACGTTTTCGTGGCCACGGGGTCGACGTTCTGGCCGCTCTGGCGCAAGTGTCGGGCTGCTTTTAGCCCGACGGAAACATAATGAGGGTGCGAGAATAGTCTTTGGAAAATGAAGCGAAGGGACAGGGTGGACACGAGAGAAAGAAAAAGAGAGAGAGAGAGAGAGAGAGAGGTGACTGACAAACGTCCCTAATGAGAGTGCCTGATGAAAATTCAGCTAACAATCCCACGATTCTCGCGCTCTCGCGCGCCAGTAACGAGGAACCGCGGAACTCTCTGCCTCTCCAGAATTTTTGACGTTTAATTGATAGCTGTGCCAGAGTCGCGTTGCGTCCGAGTGACTCGCTTTGAGCAACTTTGCGGCACGAGTATATCGAGTACAGTGCGTTTGAGATGCTTCGACACAGCGTTTAATGAGAATATTCTGGGAATAAACTGGGAATAAACTTCATTTAACACCACGCGAAACTTTCCACGAAACGTTTAATTTCTACAAGACACGGACACACGGACATTATATTACGATAAAGTGCGAAGAGAAAAGAGTATCCATTAAAATTCATTGTTAGCGATACTCGCCTCATCTTGAATTGTTGTGAAATATTTATAGACTAGTGACCATCGTAGCGTTGATGACATTTCTCCGAAAATGTTTTCAAAGTTGGAAGCCGAGGAATTGTCAGCGCAACGTGTGTTATAATTTTTATTGCAATTACAGACATTTTTAAGATGTACATCGTATATTTGAAACAACTCGTACAATAAAATGCATGATTACGCAATAAATTACGTTCTAACACGACGGCGTGCTGAATGAATGAAAGTATTTGCAAGTGTAATGATACTTCCGTTTTTCGTGTACCGATCAAAACAGCGCGTAACAACATCCGAATAACATAATTCAGAACGTTAAGAAGAAAAATCGCGTGTGCACGATTAAGAGTTTGGCCGTGGTGATGAATCTAGAGAGGAAGTCGTAAATAGAAGCGTTATAAAGGAAGCACATCAAACAAGCTGTTGTCCAGATTATGTTAGGCTCGAGTTACGACTCTCGAGCATACTTCTTTGCGCGTTTTCTTGCCACGCCTCTTTCTCTTGCAGCCTACACTTTCAGATTTGCTTCAGACTTGACCAACGCAATCGCAACGGCCCGAGTCTTGCCAGAGTGTTAACGACGAAGTTTCAAAATGTTTCGCGCGACCTCTTAAGCGCTCGCTGAATTTCATGGTTGAAAACTGTGTTAAAAGGGAAACAGCCCCTTTTCACTCAAATAATGTGTGTAAAACGATAAAATGTAAAATAAAATTATACAAATTAATCGAGATTATGTAAAGACGATGCTTTTTAAGAATATTAACATTAACATAATTTCAAAGTAACGAGAAATAGGAAGTACGTGTACATTTCAGGCACCTAAATTTCTATCCTCGCTTGGAATCCATTCGACTGGAGAAAACTCTTGAGCACGCTTCGATCATCGGCGAATTTCTCTCGACTTTCACGCGATTTTTCTCCTCCGCGTTTCACTGGATTCTCGGAAACTGTATCTAATTGCGAAGTGACCCAGTGTGAGAATCGATGGAACGAGCCGCATCGATCGTTTCGAAAGGCGAGCCGGTTTGCTTTACAACCGCGTTACGGCGATTCCCGCGAATTTCCCACGCGCTCGGACGCGTTTATGCTGCAAAAGGAGGACTGCATAGTAACCCGTGCGTAAACCCGACACGATAAAGCGCGTAAACGCTTTGTTAATTTTAATAAAATTGGCTTTGCGATCGTTTACACGCCGTTTCTCCTTGCTTAAAACTCCTGTGATTCGGAGCATCCTTCTTTTATTCTTGTTACTTCGTTATTGTATAATCTCTACATTCGTTGTTGTGAAATTTGTAATTTTGTAATTTACAGTTTACGTAGAATTTAATAGTAATTTATAATTTATATAAATGTAACTTTATATTATATTCATATGTAATTTTATGTATTGTTATTGTTATACATATATATAAAATTATTATACAGGATGTTTTGTAACTAGTGGTGCAACCGAGTGGGAGATGATTCTATGTAAAAAAAAAAAATCGAAAAGGAGGAATGAAATCTTTTCAGAAAGTCGAGTTTGAAAGTTTATCGAGTATACTTGAATTTAGCTAATTCTAGACGCGACAGGAAAGGATAGTTGACAGAAGGTTACATTTTACTCAAAACGGAATGTATATAAAAGATTGGAAAAATAATCTCTAAAACACACAGACAGTCCTTCTCCGTGCAATCTTTATCGGCAAAGACTAAAGAAATTAAAGGATATCGTTTTTCTCTGTCTTCCACGGTAGTCTTCACATTGTTTTTCTGACAATGCGACAAAACGAGAGTTTCGTCAGCCAGCGTCAACCAGGCGATCCGTAGACCTACGAGCGGCGCCGTATAAGCGTGAAACGATCGCCATCCGCGCTAGAAAAGAAAGAAAAAGAAAAGAAAAAAAGGGATACCAAGAGACGCGAGAGCGTGTGCAATTTTGCGCTCGTCGCGGCTTTAGATTGGTCTCGAATGCTGCGAATGCTCCGCGCAACTCCCAAAGGAGGTATGAACAAACGCTGCGTACTATGTACTTGGAATCGCGATATTTTGTCCTGTTGCGCGATTCTTCGCGAAGAAAACCCCTTCGAGGAAACGGGGAATTTCTCCGAACAAATGCTGTGAAATTGACGTACTACAGTCCGCGACAAAAAAAATAGCACACACAGTGTTTTTGTTAATTATTATTTAATAAATTGCAAACATATAATTTTACATATACGTAGGTATTGCATGTCAATTTCTGCAACGTATATAACAAAAATCATAACACAGTCCTGTAAAAACAGAAGAACCCTGAAAAAAATCGGTACTATTTTTAACAATCAGCTTCTGTTCATATTTACCAGAAAAAATCAATATTTAATATTTTGTAGAGCCTCCCAACCAAACTTTTTTACATTTGCAATCATTCGCCTTGGAAGCGATTTAAAAAGCTTTTTTATTCGTTGTTGATTTATTCTTTCCCATTCCACTAAAATACATTCTTTTAATTCATTTACGTTACTGAATTGTCTTCCCTTGCATAAATGGCTTTTGCAAGAGCCATAGGTTTTCTATTACGTTCGTGTCTGGAGAACGGGCTGGCCATTCCAGAAATGGAATATTATTAGCTTCAAAATGTGACTTTACCATTTTTGCAGTATGAACCGCCGCATTATGTAGCGCAATTTTCAATTAGTTTTAAATAATTTTTGGCATTCATTTTAGCTCAAATGAATTTTATATCTGTTCTTCCATGGTAGCCGATACCAACCCATATCATTATACCTTCGCCACTCATCTGATGACGGCTCAAAAATTTTGTATCTTTTCGCAAGTCATGATAATAGTGTGTAACTTATGGGGAAATCTTGCAAGAACCATTTATGCAAGGGAAGACAGTTCAGTAACGTAAATGAATTGAAAGAATGTATTTTAGTGGAATGGGAAAGAATAAATCAACAACGAATTAAAAAACTATAAATCGCTTCCAAAGGCGGATGACTGCAATTGTAAAAAAGTTTGGAGGCTCAACAAAATATTAAATATTGATTTTTCTTGGTAAATATAAACAGAAGATGATTGTTAAAAATAGTGTGCTGTTAATTTGTCGCACCGATTTTTGAGGGTTCTTCTGTTTTTACAAAACTGTGTCATGATTTTCGTTATGTACGTTGCAGAAATTGACACACAATACCTGTGTATATGTAAAATTTTTGTAATTTATTAAATAATAATTAACAAAAACACTGGGCGTTTTACATTTTTATCGCAGATTGTACACTGCGATTCGATTTCTACGTTTTGTAGATGGATCGCATTTTTCTCGAGTCCTGTTCTTTCTCGAATTATCATATCACGTTCTCAAATGAAAACGTCGTATCCTAACGTTTATCCTCGCGTTTATACATTTAACTTCTGCATTTGTACTTATATACACGTGTAAATGCAGTATTTGCACTTGTATACAGATACATTTAACTATTGTATTTGTATATATACAGGGATTGGAAATAATGGAAACACGTGGTTTGCTTGGAATATTTTTTATTAATAATATAGAACCGCCATTGGCCTTCGATACAGCTTGAATTCTACTCGTAACAGATTCATATAAATGGTCTTGAATGATACTCAATGAGGTATCACGCCATTTTTCAATACCTTCCCGAGCTCTTATTAATGAGGACTAAAGATACTAAAATATAAGTAGGAATTTGATTAGTATTTTCAAGAAAGATGTAAACTGTGAATTTTGTCAGATACTGCTACAGTTTTCTTTTTATCTGTAAAAGAGACAGCATTTTCAACGGCACAATGTCGTCTGCTTTCTAGAAAAATTTCAAGTCGGATGGTTGAATGATCAAGATTGATTTTCACCTCGTGCGTCAGCCGCGTTCCAGCGATTACACCGAAGAACAAGAGTAAATCGCCGGTGCCGGTAAGAGCGTTTCGTCGCGCTCGCGACTCGACGAAAGAGACGGAGGAACGTCGACGAAGAAAAGAAGAAGCTGATGAAACACGTGCGGCTTTTCGTTCGAATAGCTCGGGAAACGGGGGATTCCTCGAGTCGCCGGCCGGATAGAGCTGGCTAACAGAGCCGCGGAACAACCGCGTCCAGGTTAAATGAACTCGTTAATTGTTCTTCCGCAATAGCGCATTGCAACGCGCAACGGAGTGCATCGGTTTATATCCAGCTGTTACCAGGCAACCGATCGTCGCACTGTAGCCGATCTAGTTGGCCAAACACCGGACTGAAAGACTCGCAGACTTGCATGGAATTTTTTTACACTTATATCGGGATGATTCCCGATTATAATTTTCTACTCGCCACAGACAAAAGGATCTTGACTTCGTAACGGTACAAAAACCGGACGAAAATGAGAAATTTCGTATAAAACGAGATATTCACACTGGGACCGAAGAGAAAACACGCGAATATTTATATCTATTAATTTTCGAAATCCTCACATTCTTGGACATAATTTTATATATAAATAGTTAATCCCGTAATTATTCCATCTCGTATTAAACCTGGACGATATCTTTATTTGCTCATTCAATTCCGTATGAAAGAATTTTAGAATTCAATATTGCATAGAATAAAATATCCAAAGCATAGTTTGTTACAAAGTATAATTATCACAGCTTTCTATCGAGATTTTACTCTTTTAACTACATTTGTGAAAGTACGAAGTCGTATGCAAAAGTTCGTATGCAAATGCAAAAATTGCATTACATTGCGTGCAAAGATCTGCAGCCTCTTTTGTACGTAAAATCGACGAAAGTAAACGTAAAAGTTAGGGGGAAAGAGGAATTGACAAAGAAAGAAGAGTAAAGTCGATGCAAAGCGCGACGGTTCGTCGTTCCACGAATAATAAGCCGTTCTTTTTCCTCGCTGGTGCAGCAGAAATGCCGATGGGCACAGAAATCTAGCTCGCTTTTGATCTCGTTTGAAATAGTAAGACCGTTTACTCTCCTCCTTTCCTCTTTAGCGGTTCCCCGCAGCTGTCTCATCGCAAGGCTTCTTGAACAGAGTTTTGATCTCGTGACAAGCGATCGTTAATCGCGATTTTTTTAAACGCGAACGTTACTTGAACACATTTCTCAATATTTGCGTGTTTGGAATTGTCAGTGTATCCATTTACCATCTCAAGTTGATTCGAGGTGTTTACTTTTCGTGGAAATTAATTTATTGGAAATGATTTATTAACTACTCTATGTATAATAGACCTCTGTAGAAAAGCGTTGATACTTTTTTAGTTTTGATCCTCAAGTAGTATCCTCGGGTTATTATCATTTTTACTTTTAATTTATGTTATACAATTATTTACTATTATTTATTATACTGTAGTAATTTATTATCATTTATTTATTGCGTTATTATACAAGTTATAATTAAATGATTCTAAATAGTTCTAATTAATTAGAAAATTAATTTAAAGAATTAAGCAGTTCTAATAATTCCAAATTTTTATCTTTATTTGAAAGTTAATCACCAGTATTTATTACTGATAATATAATTTGTATAATATAAATTGCACGTGTGTTTTATAATATGATTATTAATGTAATAAGACTTTGTTGTATTCTTTATTGTTGTATTCGTTTTTCTAATTTTGAGATAAATGCAGTACCTGGTCTAATTGTAAGACTTTCGAATAGGGGTTTTTAATTATAATTTAATTAATTGGAAGATTTATAAATAATAGTTGCAATATTTTATTCAATTGTATATTAACTTATATAGTACATTCTTGTTGGAATAATTTTAAAACGTGTACATATATCCATTAGATATTTATTATCTAGCGCATGATCTTGTAGCAACTGTTACTACAATCTACGGAAATAGTTTCGCCATCTGGCGGTTAAATAGTGAACTAGGAAGAGCGCCATTAATAAAATGCGTAGCACTTGTTTTTGCATCGTAAATTTTTCACTGATTCTTTATCCAAATAAATAAAGAAGTTTATTTCAAAAATTGCGACCATGTTCCTTTTTTTACATATGTGATGTATTTTTTTTCAATTATTTTAACGCAGAATTTATTCCAGTTTCTATAACTATTAATAAATACAAGATTGTTAATCGCGAAATATTAAATGCAAATGGATTAATGAACATTTTAAATTTTCTTTCTCAAAACCATCGAAGTATCGAAATAGTACGAAGATTAGTTCAGCAGAGTCCAAGTCAACAACTTAACTCACCTTCCGACATCGTAACGCGTACGTAAGGCGTGGGTGCATAGCGGTTGCACGCGATGCGAATATGCACGCTTAGGTGCATGCCAATATCTAATATTCCTCGCAACGTTGATCTTCTTTCCGGTTCTTTACAACGCGCTGACTTCCGTTGGAGATTCTCGGTTCCGTCGAAATTTTATACGCTTTGTATCAAATATTATACGATCGTTAGAAATTTGAAATTCGTATTATAATCTAACGTTGTTATGTTATAATACACGAAGTGTGGTAACAGTAACTAACGGTGATTTCAACGATCAAACATTCTTGTTGTGACTTCACTTTTCAGCGGTAATAGACACCTGTCGAATGCAACGTGGCTGTTGAATATTCTCTTACTCTATTTTATTTTATTTCATTTGTCTGTTTTATTTTGTTTTATTTGCCTCTTCTACTCTATTTTACTCGTCTCTTCTATCTTGTTTTATTTCATTTCCATTAATCTTCTGTCATGGAAATTTTGTTTTGTTTAAGAGTAAAATATTTCATTTCCAATTCTCTCGAAGAGAACACGAAAAGAGTCATACAATAAAACAGTGAGAAATGAGAAAAATTATTTCGTACGTTAAATATCTTCCTTTATATCTCCTTTACATCTTACAATAATTAACTAAACATAATAAAGAGATTTTTATTCGGATAAATACTTATTCGATAATAACGAATGAAACTTCATATTTATTTCCGCAGTATTTTCGGACACTATTTAAATCTTTTAATAGATCGTTTATATCGTTAATTAAATCCTTTATACATTTCTACAATAGTTCCGAGCATTATTTAAATTAGCAATTTATTTATGGCAATCAAACTAGTAATTCTTTACTATTTTTCTCAACATTGCTGAATGACTTTTACGATTTGTTTACAATGTTTAAATCGTTTATATGAAATTTTTCTCTACATACACTTCTACTTAATATATGTCAATGCAATTATAATTTAAAAATTAGTATCATGAAAGCTTAAATTTAGTTTTAGCCGGAAAACTTAATAAATTATTATATTTAATATTACAATAAATTCGTAGAACTTTGCAGAAATACAAAAATTATTAAATTATTGATTATAAGTATATTAGAAAAATTGTCTCGAAATATTAACAAAAATTATCAATTGTTCCGTATTATCACGTTGATGACTGAAACATCAAATTAATCTTGACCGATACAGAAGGCTGATTACCAATTGAATTTCCGTTGCGTATCGACCAAATTTTAGAACTGAATTTTTAAATAATATTTCTGAATATTCTAATTGTTTAAACATTATCTAACATTTAAAAACTGTTAAAAGTGACAAAAATATTAAAAGTGTTGAAAGTAAATGTATTAAATGTATTAAAAGTGAGTTAAAAGTAAAATTGTGGACTGTGTTTAAACTCTTGTATTACCGAAGAGAATTTGAGAAACATCAGTAGATGTTTAAGAAGTTCAGAGGCGTCGAACACAATCAAATGCAACGCAACCAAAATTTTATTTTGCAATCCTGAGTTTAACAATCAATAAGACGCATAGTTTGATTTCTTTGGTGTTGGGTCATACTTGATCATGATTATTTGAAATTGAATACGAGTGCAATTGCCATGAGTTGTATGAGTTGCCACTCGTGATTTATTTTGATAGTTACCATTGTTTGGAAATACTTTATCTTGTGCTATTTAAGTACAAATATTAAACATTTTAAGTATTTTTCTTTGAATTTATAATTAAGAAAATAATTTTGTCTTTTACTACTAATTTTTTAACAGGAATATTTATTTCGATGTTCTAACTTAATTATTATATCGTTTTTTAAAATTCGATACAAACGTAATTCATGACTCGTGTAATAAATATGTAAAATAAAAAAATTTCGATTTCTCTGAATATTACTATTTGTAAAACGCTAAGAACTACGCAATTACCAGTCCAGGCTAGAACTTGCAAACTTTTATCCTTTTTTTTATTTCACAGTCTAGACTGGGCTGTAGGAAGAATTAGTTAATTATTAGTAAGAAGAATAAGTGAACTATTAAACTCCGCGGGGGCAACGTGGGACGACGTGGGGCGCCGTGGGATGCGTGCGTTTCAATATTAAATTGCGTGCGTTTTAATATTAAGTTGAGTCTAGTTTTAATTGATGATAGAACAGTTAATCGCTGCAAATTCACTGTGAGCACATTCTGTACAACGACACGTTTTTTGTTAGTAGGTTCATTTCCTTTATTTCGTACAGAATTAAATAAAGTGTTCTTGATATGATGTTTAGAATATGCTAGTAGGGCTACATTATTGTACGATTATTGTGTAACGTTGATATACTTGTATCTTTAATATGAGAATTATAGCTTACTATATGGTTTTTGTTGTTCGGGAGACAGAGTTCCATAGCTCAAGCTCAGTCTTGCGTTTTAGAGTTAAGATTTAGATTTAATGTTTTTAGATAAATGTCTGACTTCTTTTTACGTACTCTGGGTCAAGTAGAACTCAGTATTTCTTAAGTAGAATACCGAGACTTGCATGTAATGGAGGGTGGATTGGAATAGGCCCTAGGATGGGTCTCGAGTGATGACCTCCTCGTGATGAGACCTGGTAATTGATATCGTTTTTCAAACTTTAATTTTTGTAAGATGATATCACGGCAAGAACTACGCAACCTACAGTCCAATTAGTTGATAAGTAAACTATTAGACCTTGTGCGAAGGCACCGAAGGGCGACGAGGAACGTCGTAGGATTTCGCAGGGATGCGTGCGTTTTAATTTTAAGTTGCGTGCATTTAATCATAAGATAATTCATTTCCGTAAATTCAATATAAGCACATTCTATAATGATACGCTTATCGCTATAATATATGTGAAACAACTTTTATTTTTTTCTTTAAACATGTAAAATATCTTAAACCAATTATAACTTAATTACAATTATTTCCAATTTAAACGTTGATTTGTATTTTAATATATTGTGCTTTAATTTACTTTTCTCTTAAAACTACTTTTGCTGTTCGTTTGCACAATGATAAAAAATTGTTAACATTTTGCAATCGTATATCAAAAAAATTTTCTTTTCTTTGTTGAATAAATTTTTTTTTTTAAATAAAATAAGGATGAGTTTCAATCTCAATATGGTGAGACCAGGCAAACATTATTATTTGTGATACAATTACTAATTGCATTATTGCGATACAATTATGAATTATATGACAAATAATATGAATTAATTGGCTGCGATCACGATTTAGTTTTTATGTAATTAAAGGATTTGTTGAGTTGTTAGAGAGATCGTTGATTTGTAAAATTATAGATTGAATTTTTTTTATGATAACGTATAGTGCATTTTTAAATATTATAGAAGATTTTGGATTTTGATGGATATTTCAAAACATATGATTTGATAAAATGCAATAAACCTATTCTATGTCTCCTTTTTGATTAAATGTCAGATCTATTCTAAATATTTCATTCCTAAATATATTTCAATAAATAAGAAATCCCGTTATAAATATTGATTTTACTGTTTTCAACGAAAGACCAATCGATGAATTCGTAAAACACGAATAGAGCTCTCTTTCTGATACACACATAAATACATAACAAAAAATGGAATAATTTTAGATACTAATCTCATATTTTGAAATCTGAAGATGCTATTAAACATTTTGCTTGTATCATTTTACTTTTACTTATAGTCACACATTGAGTTTCACATTTTACTATTAAAAGTTTGATAACACTGTAATTGGTCTCAAAAATCATATTGCTGACGCATTCACTAGTTCCCCAACTCGCCGTTGTTTAAACGTAGAGTGCGCTAAAAAACTAGTGATTTCTTAGTATGTCGGTATTTCAGGTTACGGGCCACAAAAGATGCAATGTTTATTCATGTAATTATTTATTAATTGCATTAATTATTTTATTCTTGTCTGTAGCTTCGTCCATGGTTTCACGAAAATTGTGTCCGAAATATCAGATACGATACAAAATGTTAAATTAAAGTAGTTTCAAAACCATGCGACAGGTCGAGAATATACATACATTCTAGGCCAAGTTTGTGGTTACGTAATGTTATTACGAGTGTTGCATTTTCTGTGAAACCGGAAGCCCGGTATACCGTGGCGCCTCAATTCGATCCATCAACGAGCAGCGTCCGTCCCCGTGGAATAATTCATGCACCTGAGAATAGTTGCAATGGCGCTCGCATGAGAAATCGCAGCGCCGATCTGGCGCCTAATCATCGAAAATATGTCAGATCGATTTGTTCAGCGGTGCATACAAATCGTATGTATCGTGACTACTCAAGTTGCCTGTGTGTAGTCTCCTAATCAGCCATGGTGTCTCCATACAATGTCCATTTCTTCGGCGTTCGTCGTCTCTTCCATGTTCTTATGCCAGTATACAATCAGAAAAATATATTTAAATTGATCTTTGCTTATTCGAAATTTGAATGAGAAGTACGTTCTCAGTTGTGATTTTGAATGATCTTTTTTATGATTTTATAAGATTGTACTATCAAGATCTGTGTATGCTCTAACCTGATCAGTGTTTCAAAAGAGAAATATTGAAATGAGTATTTTAATATTTAAAAAAGAAAGTAATAATATGATTTATAAGAGCAATAGTAACGTAACTTCCATCTGTTTCTTGATAAATATATTGAAACTAATTTCTGTAATAGTTGTACATAATGTACGACGTAACAAATTACTTAATAAAATCATTTCACGACTTCCAAACTCGTATCAACTCGCATTACCCATTACAAATTCTCTTAAATGCAATGGAAGTACACTGTTCTTCCTTCCAAAGTGCAAAATCGTGTCGCAAGAAATAAACTAACTAATAAGAAAGGAGATGCAAATACAAAATCTTTGGTAAAAATGCGTATCTGCTTTTATTGGAAAAAAAAAGAAAAAGAAAATGAAAAGATCTGAAGAGAAAAGGTGTCTTCGTGTGTACTGCGGTGTTGTGTCAGACAATAAGATCGCCGATCGAGAACTGTGCTTTGCAGCCGGCGATGACGATCGTGGCGACGCGATGTGATCGTCAATATTACGACGAAAAACATCTCGCGTCGTTATCGACTCTTCCTAGCTTCTCATGCGGCTAGAACGATTCCATTAATCGACCCAAATTTCAGGCAGATATCGCGCCGAGACTAATCATGCCGCCATGATCGTTCTCGCAGTTATGTGTCCGTGGGCCGATGTTTTTCCACAATGCCGGCCCCATCTTGATGGGGAAATTCGTTCCTACTATATTTATAGATATACATATACATAGATATACACTTTATATTTATATAACATATTACATATCTACGGCTTGCTGTAGATCTCGAGAAAAATGCCACGCGTTTTCATTCACCCCTTTCTCTCTCTCTCTCTCTCTCTCTCTCTCTCTCTCTCTCTCTCTCTCTCTCTCTCTCTCTCTCTCTCTCTCTCTCTCACTTGCATACATTCTACCTATTTGTCAATTTTTTTTCGCCTCTTCGTGATCACGGAAGAAGAGAAACGCGAGTGTGACATGTTCGTCTGCTAATATATTAAAAATACGAAGTCGACTAGGCGCCGACATGACGACGACGACGACACGATCGACAATGTTATTACTCCTCCTCGTTACACAACGTTGCCCATCTACGGTGGCTGCCCTTGTTCATTTATTGTGCATATCCTTGTTTCTTGTTTGATAATCGTTCGTAACAATTAGGCGCAATCTCATCGCCGGGACCCGGGAAATCGGCGAAAGTTTTTCCGGTCCGTCGTACGTTCACGCGCGTCGGCCGTGGCAGTATTACAGTACACGTTCAGTCGGTGATTGGCTCGATGCAAAAATAGCAGAATTCCCTTAACGACTAATTGCACGAAAAAACATCGTACATACGTGCTCTTTCTTGCTTGTTTTTCATAGTTGGATCACGATCCTCCAGATCGAATTTCGCTCACAAAACAGCGACACTCCGCGCGTGCGCAATAATGATCCGCGTACTGGCAAATTGAAATTAACCACACCACGCAATTGAGACAATCCTCACGGAAAACGATATTTCTCACGTGGAAATGGTACATTCTCGGATAAAATAATCACCAGACAATTTAATAATATAGAGTATATTATATCAATAATATATTATTGTCTGATCTATGATAGTGTGTTTCCTTTAAAAATAAAATAATTCCTTGGCTTTAAAAAAATTCCCATTAATTCTGCGTCAAGCCAACACACGCACACGCGCTTGCGCGAGCATAGTAGCAGCAATTGTGATGGTGGTGGTGATGGTGATAGTAGTAATAGTAATAATAGTAGTAGTAGCAGTAGTAATAGTAGAAGTAGTAGGGGGCGACTAATGTTAGTTGAAAGAGAAATCAATTCGCGGCGATCACAGTGGCAGCCGCCGAAGATGACGACGATGAGGATGATTTCTTCTTTAGCACGATGTCCTTGATGTTGAGATTGACCTTCTCTTTGCGCGGTGGCGGCACCGATTGTAGACAAAACCTCTTGAACGCCTCTAGCTCCCGCTCCGCATCGTCCATTTCTCCATCCTCAAGGTCTATATCTTTGGGCGTGAATACGCTCTCTGCAAAAGACACGCTCTGAATACTAGAAATTGGTGGGTTTAACGATGGGTATTAGGAAAAAGTCTGATTTTTTTCTTTTCCTTTTTCATTTTTGCTGTGTCTTTAGAACTCTACTTTTTTATCTTTTACTTTTCTTAATATAACAAGTATTGTTCTTTAATACCATTGGATTTTGGCAAATCACGGGTAATAGGTAATAAAGAAAAGTGACAACGAAAAGTTAGTAGAATAAAGGTAAAGAAATTTAAAACAATGACAATTTTAATGGATGCACAAGAAGAAAGAAGAGGCAAATCTCAATTAAAGTTTCGAGAGGAAATGGGGCAAGAATTGGAAGAGGCGATCTCAATTTCTAAAAACATCGTCTTCGACTATGACAAAAAAGAACACTTCACGTGATCCATAAGCATGCAACAGCTTCTTTTCCACGTTTTGGTAATACAACGATTCTCGAAACACAACAGGAAATAAGAGATCGTAATAGTGCAAAAATAGATCTGTTTTATTGAAACACGTCATTAAAAAGTTATTTCGTATATTCTGATACTCTCGATCAATCACTCAAGATCGGTCAAATATATCACAATTCGAGATTTCAGGTATGAGATTCCGAAGTGTATAGTAGTAGGTTAACTCGCTGTCATGGTCAATGTACTTGGCAAAGCGTGACTCTTTTGAGTGATCTACGTATCTTTTCTTTATCTTTATTTTTCTTCCTTTTCCCCTCTTTCGTAGTACATAATCGACTTAAAAGCTTCCATTTTCATTTAATAGTTGTATAGCGATTGATATACGCGAAGTATTCTCTCTGAAAACGTCATGCTCAAACGTCGAAATGCATTTCGCGATTATATAACTTTCAAGGATGTACAACTAGAAAAAAAATAGAAAAAAAAGGAAAAATATAATACAAGAGAGATACATGTCAATCGAAACATCTCTAAAATATATGCTATACTAAAATCGAGTAGTAATTTGTTATGTAGTGAATGTGATTATTATGAATAGTACAAAAGTTCGATGAAACAGTCACCTGATTGGTCGAACTGAAAATATGAAGTCGTTGCGCGCGAAGGAAAATAAAGAAAAGATAGTGCTCACTGGCCAGAGTTCTCTTCCGGACAATCCCTCGAGAAATTCGTGGTGGCCAATTCGAAGAGATTCCGAAGTGTATACATCCCCGGTACATTCGATTAAATTTTCTCTCTTTCGAGCTATAGCCTGCGATCGAGACTTGGTCCTAACGCGGTACACTGTCCTGTCCTGACGGAAAACGAAACGAAAGAAAAACCGTCGTCAGTTTGACTCAACCTACACTCTTACACGTCCAGTTTTTTTTTTTTTACTTTTATGTCGGTGTGTACGACATATATATGTATGTATGTATGTATGCATGTATGTATATACATATATACACATGTACATTATCTCTAAGTAATGTTTCCTTATGCTAGTCTTTCATTCATTTTTAAATAAAAATAAAATTAAAAAAACGAAAAAAGAATTGAACAAAACAAAAAAACAAGAAAGAGAACAGTTTTGTCTCATACCGGGAGCAAGAAACGCAGCCCGGGGGTGTGTTAAGGAAAACAAAAAAATGAAAGAAGCAAATTTACATGTTAAACTCTGATTATTGTTGTTTCTCACCAACGAGGTTCCAGTCATCTCCGCATTGTCTTGCGCCGGTTCCGCGCTTTTTCTTTTTCTTGCTCTTGCCGTTGGATGATACCGCTATCGAGGCGTTTATCGCTTCTCGAACCGCCGTTTTTGCGTTCTGCACGTCTTCCATGCTAGGCTCCGTCCTCACTTTCGTCAAGGTCACGCTAGTCCCTTTTAAGTTGATTCCATTCTCTGGTATAGGCTGACCTTTCGTCACTTTGCTGATCTGTATGTTAGCCAAACCACTTAGAGTCGTGCAGTCCGGTGTCAGTCTACTTCTCAGTTCCGCCAAACTCGACGGAATGATACTGTTAGCATGTTTCAGATTTGTGTTTTCTGTCGACACTTTCGACGACAGATCACCCTTCACGATGTAATCCGGTTTTGGAGGCGACGTTAGACCAGCGTTAATTGCTTGTTGCAACGCGGGACTTCTGATTGTGACCATACCGTTCTCTGATACTTTTATAATGGCCGCCTGTTGGGTAGGTGGTACTTTCATCGGACCAAATGCTGGGTTTCTTATGGTAACCATGTTGGTATTCGGATTGTGAAGTATTCTCGCAGGTTCGTCCGGATGTTCTTTCATGAAAGGATCACTATTTTGTACCGTTGATTGGTTTGATGTGTTGCCAAAATTCGATACATTTTTGTTTTTCTTTTTCTTCTTTTTGCTGCTAGTACTTTGACCTTGTTGCATTTCTTTAGACATATCTGTGACGAAATATCGATATTACTACAGAGATATAACATTATATCGTTATAAAATATCAGATAAAGACATCAAGTAGTTTCCATCTTACCTTTTTCCGCGGATTTGGGTAAAAGATCCTGCTTCAATTTTCCGGTATCCACTACGATCACGTTACCACCTGCTTGAGAACTCGCGTAACTCGATTGAACGCCGCTCATTGGCGCAGCGATTATCGTAGTTTGCTTAGGCGGATTTACTGGTTTAGGCAATGGTGCTGATCTTATTGGCAACGGTTTCGTAGGAGCGTCGACTTTTGTTATCGTAATACCGGGCGGTAATTTTAAATTTTCTATATTGATCTTCGAATTCGCGCCAATGTCTTTAAATTGATTGCTCAGAGGCGAATTAACCCTTTCCATGGATGCCGATTGTATCTCCGGTCGCTGCTTGATAGTCGTTTGATTTATCACTTTATTTTGAACTTTTTGGTTATCGCTCTTCATCTGTTTAATAGTGATACTAGTACATGTATTCTTATTGCTCTTGATGGAACTCAACTGCCCATTTTTGCCTTGCGACTGTATTTTTGTCTTCTTGTTGTCACTGCTAATATTTAAATTCTGCGTCGGCTTTTGTGAAACTGAAGTGTGAGATGGGGTATTGACTTTATTCTGCTTCTTTCCAGTTACATTCTGTGATTGATTTTTATTCTTATTTACAACGTTCTGTTGCAGCACGTTCTCTTTATTCTCCGTATTTTTTTTATCTTTTTTGGATTTGATTTTTGTTTCAGTAACACTTTGTTGTTGAACCTTTTTCTCATCTACTTGTTTTCCTTTGCTCTTTTCATTGTTCGACTGTTGTTTCGTACTACTCTTGCTATCGCAAATTTTGTTCTGTGTCTGTTGTTTCGAATTGTTTATTTGCTGCTGTTTGTTTCCCTGTTGCAACGAATTATTGTTATTATGATTAGTGTTGTTGTTGTTATTGTTATTGTTGTTATTATTATTGTTATTTGCTTTTGTTTTCTTCTTCTTCCCGTTGACATTCTGATTTTGTTCGTTCTCCAGTTTCAAGCTGGCGACTTCTTTCGTCTGACCATTCACTAATGTGAATAAAACTTTATCTTCGGCTGGTGTTTGACCTTTCAACGTAATCGTGACTGTTGGTTCTGCGCTGTTAGATTCCATGACTCTTTTAATCGTTACAATCTGAGGTTGGGTCTCTGTCTGAACCGGTTTCTTTGTTTCCTCTTTTGCCTTCACCTCTTCCATTTTTTTCATTTTCTTTTTCAACTTCTTCCTCTCTTTCTTCGTCAATTTTTTATCATCCAAATCGACGGTCAATGATTTCTCCGTGATATTAGTTTTCGTGCTATTGCTACTAGTTATCTGTATCTTATCACTAGTTTCAGGTTTATCACTTTTGATCGCCGTTTTATTATTCGTTTGGCTAGAGGCCATTGTTTTATCGGCTTTACTAACGTTTTTACTCTTTACATTGGTATTCACAGGTGCAGTCTTCGTTTTGCTATTTATACTACTGGTACTACTACTACTACTGCTGCTACAGCTACTGCTACTAGTATTACTACTATTGCTACAGACTTCTTGTTTGTCTTTCTTTTTATTATTTAATTGCTTTACAGTCGACGATATTACTGGAGGTGAAGTAGGTAAAATAGATACTTCGGGTAGGTTACACTGAGGTAATAATCTTTGAGGAACAGGTTTCTGAGGATCTACGACGGTAATCGTCACTTCCGGTGTCTTTTTTTGCAATTCTATTAGTTTCTGCTTTTCAGCCTCTTGTCTATCTCTTTTAAGCTTTTCTTCCAACTATAACAAATAAATAATCAAAAATTTACTTACACATATACGAAAGATTGATCTTAATTTATATTTACCTTTCGTTGTTTCTGTCTAGCTTTCTTTTCAGCTTTTTTGTTGTTATCTTTCTTTCCATTTTGATTGCCCTCGATGAATTCAAGCAGTTCTTCCAGATCTCTCTGATCTCGTTGATCTGATTGTATTCCAGGGGCAATTGAAATTGGAGTGTTCAATCTTGGCGCGGAATTCGTCACTGCCTTCATTTCTGTACTTGTATCAGATACTACCGACTCTGACGGACTTTTCGAAGGACTACACGTGGCTTTACATTTTCTAGCCTTTTTCTTGGTTAGCAATTGCCGTAGTCGTTCTCTCATTTCATTATAATTTCTACTAACTGGTGCTACTGAAGGCTGAAAGAATAGAAATTCGTTTAACATTAAACTTACCACGACCAGTCAAATTGACTATTTTCACTTTTGTACAACTCACATATTTACATTATTACATCGTTATCAACCTTTATGACGTAATTTTTTTTCTCGTTTTATTTATTTTTTTTTTCTTTCCCCGGAAAATATATGTAGCCTGCCCTACCTATCGTGACCGGTCAATTTGATTGATAGAGAAAATATAATATTTACATGTTATATTTTTATATGACGAAAATATGATGTTACGTGTTACATTGTCTAAACGAGACGCTATCGAGTACGCACATAAATGGTTTATAACAACGTTTCATTAAGACAGATGTACACAGACCGCAGAGTTGGGTGACACAGTACAATTTTGTAACTATAGGAAAGAACATCAAAGTATATAAGTTCTAAAATGTTTCCTTTGCATCTCATGTTATAAGTACTAATTTGAAAAAAGAAGGAGTAAACCAGCAATACTTTGACATAAATTTTGTATTTCGTAGTGCATTATTCTGTGGCAAATATTTATCCTAAAATGTCAAGGCATTCCAAAAATATAAAGTTATTAGAAAAAAATAAACAACGTAGATGAAGATTATTCAAATTTTGATGAACAGGACCTTTCCGAAACTGAAGATAACGTGAAAAGAGATGATGAACTATTTACTTTAATAAATAAATAAGAGTCCTCAGACAGCAACGAAAAGAAAAATATAAATAAACGTAGAAGGCAAATGGGAAGAAGATTATTCTTAAGTTCTGAAAGTGAGAGTGATCTAAAGGACCGACATATCGAAATTGCTTCTGACGGAACAATTTGGAAAGAAATAAACGAAGGTTTCAAACCTGAAAAAACACCAGTTCATAATATTTAGGGAAGTGTTCGGTCCGACAGAATATGCTAAACGACATATCATGAAGGGAAAAATAGACTGCGTTTTCTTTGATCACTGATCATCGTATAATGGAACAAATAAGAACATTTAAGAAGAAATTTTCAAGAAAATTCGGTTTTATCCTCGTGAAAATGCTGTTAGTTTGGATATCGTATTTGTACCAGTTCAGATTAAATAAATCGTGATTCTCCAATTATATCATTCGCGTTCAATTATCAATTTCAAATTACGTTGAACAAGACGTCCACAGTCCAGTACTGTAACATTCAACTCACTACAGAATTTCTAGTCGTTTATAACGACGACTTAACAATATTATTTATATATTTAAAAATAATGTGTATACGTGTATGTATCGTGTATGTGATTGAAAGAAACTATATAACTACGGATTATTTTTAATTTCTTTTCAAGTTTAATTGAAAATAAATAAAAATAAATTTGTCAATCATTTTATGAATGTTTCTTCGTTTATTATTTAATGCAGTATTAAATTGACTAATATATACGTTCAATTGTAAAAAGAGTAACTTTTTTTATGGATCGGGAATAGTAGAAATAGGTATACAAGAAGTGTCGGTAGATTTAGTGTTAATGCGGCACCTCAGGTTATGCGTAAAATAATAAATAATAAAGTTTACTTACAACTCCATGGCCAAACACTTCACAATAACAACAGTCACAATGTCTGTTCGAATCTCTTTGCGCAGAACTACTCGTGGAACAAGAATCCTCTTGACTACTCCCGGAATCCGAACAATCTCCATCCCCAGAACTTACTGAAATAATGCGGCATATTCATAGATATTATTTTTCCGTAAGAAAATTATTCTTGAATAAAAAATAAGAAAAATAGTTTAATAAGTACTGACAGTCGTTACATGAAACTCTCTTAATGTGCTCGACATTAGCTTGCTTATGACAGGCATGCGACGAATGATTGCTATGTGTATGAGATCTATGAGTAGAACCCGTGTTTTTTACCAAATCTGGAAGAGGCCCATGAGAGTGTGAATGAGTGGTACCTATTCAAGTCCAGAAATAATTACATATGAGCTCTGTTACATTTTATTACACACACACACGCGCGCGCGCGCGCGCGCACACACACACACGCGCACGCACACATACGCACGTACACACATATGAGCTAGCTCCTTACATTTTTTTTTTAAATAAATTATTTGAAAAATACTTTAAAAATTAGGTATGAAACAATTAATTGCAATTATTGAAGGTATATAATTACCCTGATGCGTTGTATGATTGTGAGCGGTGTTCGGTGTCTGTGTTGTAGAATGTCTCGTTTGTGTTTGAGCAGACTGCATAGAACCAGTTTTTACTGTAGGTTTATTTGGTTCTTGATTAACCTTCACGATAGAAGGCGACGGTGGCTTCGGATGGCCATTCGGTACAATGGGTTCAAATACAGCTGATAACATTATTAAACATTATATTACAATTTTAATAATATGAAAAAATAAAATCTTTTTGTACTTACATTTTGTTAGGCAGGGACAGGTATCCCATATCTTGCGTTTGGAATTTAGTAAACACAAACAAGGTGGATTTTCTAATACCATTTTTCTTTCCGTTATTTCCTTTACATGCTGATATACACATGAACAAGGCTGGGCATCAGACGTCCTTAAATCCACATCTCCGTTTGCATTTCTCACTTCGTTGCCATCACTTTTTATCTCTTTTATTTCTAGATTCTCAATCTTTTTCTTCACCTGCGTTGCCGAGAAATTGGCCGTATCTTCTGCAATAAAATGAAACGAAATAATGTGTTTGGCATAAATTACACTATTCTTATATCTCAGCAATTTTTACCTAAGAAGCCATTTGTTAATTGCGGGAAAGGATTTTCTAACGGTAACAGTATATTTTCTGCGTCGCTTTTATTAACCTGCAAATTAATTCAATTAATTACTGATGCTAGACAGGAACAACAATAAAGAAACAAAAGTGTTCTTACAGTAGAAGATATTGCAGGTCCTATACACATATGACATTCACAGCTTTTCCCTTCATCTATATTATTCTCTAAACAAGTCCCTTCAATATGCGCCCTTCAAAAGAATCCACAAATTAAAAACAAAAACTTAAAACGATTACAGCCATACAGTGGTGGCAATACGATGGTAAGTACCTGACTGATCTAATTGCAGATTGTACTAAGTGACAAGTCGCGCACGCATAGTCAAAGAAATCTTCCTGTCCATTAGCATAAATATCTGTGGAAGGTTGTGTACCTGCCACATCAGACAATTTCTGACGAAGAGATTTCATAATCTTGCTCCAGTCATCCAATAAAATTTGCAGAATTTCGATACTTGGAAGCATATTGGGCGAGTCTAAACTTAAATCCGGTGTGGGGCTTAAAGGCCTATTATCCACTTCTGACACACCAATTTTTTCTTGCGACGTAAATGTCGAAAGTTGTCCATCCGTTTCTTGTAATTCACTGGAATAAAAAAAAAGATAAAAAAAATCGAATCATTGATTCATAAATATATACAAAGCAATATATTCACGACATACTTTGCAACGGTAGATGATTTATTTAATACACGCGGTTCCACAAGTTTTCTAGTTGCTGTGAACACTTCCCTTACTTGCCTAAAGTGGATCATTCGATATGCTTGTTCTACACTGAAATACGCACCGCTTATGAAACTTTGTTCATAGATTTTCTTTCCTGGGATTGTGATCAATCGATATATAGTTACATTATTGCTAAAATATAATTCATGTCATCACTTACTTGTACTTGTCCATCCACGACTCGGTTTCCACCCATAAATCTCTAATTACCGTCATTTCTTTATCAAACCACAAATACCGATGAACGAGCCGTTGATATTCCGAGCCTTTTAAAGGCAAAAGTTTCCTTAACTGTAAAACCTAAGATATGTATTTTGGTGTCTATTGGACATTGTAAAGAAATTAAAATGTCAACATAGTAATTTATTTACCTGGCCAATAAAAGGAGGCAAATTGTTCTGTATGAATGGGTCATCATATATATAAATCTGATATAACTTTTTAATAAAAGCAGCCCACGGCAAAGGAAATTCGTAGTTGAACTTGCCCAAATGATCTTTTAAGAGCTTCACAAATTCAGAAATCTTTACAGCTGTTGTTATCAATGCGTCGTAATCATCTAAAAGACCTATAAAAAAACACAACATGAAACTAACACTTGCGCCAGCTGATAGTGACAAAGTATATTATATTCGAATATATTATATTTATATTAACCTATAAGAAAAATTTCTGCTAAATTATTTACACTAAGATCATGTAGAAGAGCTAATAACCGAACTTTTACTTCTACAACAAACTCCTGTGCCAGGCTTACTAGCTTTATGAATAACTGATGAGGATTCCTTTTATACAGTCTGAAAAAGAAAATGCCACGTTCAGACTCGCAAATGTCCGAGCTACACCCATCGATCATCTTACTGCACCAAACTCTCAAACTTACTGCAGTACAATTTTGTGCGTGTCGTCTGCTGAAAATGGTGTCTGATGGAATTGCAAGCCTCCGGGAATGCGAGAAGCTTCTAAGGCAACATTAAACGAATCTCTTATATGTTGACGTAACTCTGTCCACAGGTTCTGGAATTTCATGGCTTTCTGCAACTCTTCTCTAAGTAGTTCCCTGTGTTGAAATCAACTATTAAAATCATACGACCATGTCAATCGTGCTCTCTGTCCATCGAATGTGATTGAATTACCTTTTGGCTTTGCACAAATCCGACGAGCACATTTCCTCACCCCTGAATGGGTTGTCCACGTTCGCAGCAGTGCCTGGATTTTCAATGAGCGTCTCGGGCCTCATTTGCATCGCATTCGGTTCCACTCTGTTGGGAGCCCTGGCGCCCTTCATAAACTGCTCGACCACGCTTTCGTCGATTGCCACACTCTGCAAGTAAAACGTCTGCAGTTGACAATCGTTGGTGCAGGGTGAAGGCAAAACGGTGTTCACTAATGGAGAAACATACCACGGCAGGAACAGAGTCCGCAACAACGGGAGACTCAACAGCATCCTCTGTGCAATTAACAATCCGTTCGTTCTCCTGTTGCGTGAGTTCGTCCTCAGCATGGACGCGTACGTCGCAGCGAGTATTCTTCTCAACGAGAACGTCACCCATCATCGCTACTACGTTGCTTTCTCTCATCCTGTTGCACTGATCGCTCTCGCCTTTACTGCCACTCATTCTGTCGTCCACACGATACCAGTGTTGCGCCGTGCCTGTCGCTCGCCGATACGTGAACCCGGCTACGCGACAACTGATGTGTATTCCAATGGGTTTTTCTCGGAACCGCGTAAACACCTGAACTGCATTCAATCAACATTCGCTCAATATGGCGTTTCGCGTGCTCGTCCCGTGGTTCGGCATCGCGTCGTAAGGTGACGCACTCCGGCGACTGCGTAGTCGCGCGCACGTCATAGCGCGTTCTCAATCGTCCAGAACATTTGTTAAAATCTCTGCTGAGAGTGAACGTTCAATCGAAATTTTGAAATGGGGGTTTATGTTACGTCGTGAGAAATGCAACTACGAATGCAAATTTGGATTAGCGCGGTCAAATGTCTGTTCTCGACGACATTTTGATACAGTGACACGCGTTTGTAACGCACGTGCAATATTTTGCATAATACGTGGAAGTTGCCTTGGCTTGCAATACGGAATTAAAGAAAAAAGAAGTAAAATGATTTAAGGTGATGCGTAATAAGTTATTGTATGAGAATAGAAGGAAAATGCACGTGCTGACATCTAACAGTGAATTGACAGTCGCGTTGCAGAACGCTGTAGGTAAGAGTGTGATGTAAATACGAAACGATTCGTAGCTACGTGGAAACATCAGGATACGTGAGAACGAATTGTGAGAAAGATGACAGCCACGAATTACTTGGATTTGGACATTAATAAATTGTTCGAAGAGTATACGATAAAGGAGATCGAAGGGATTCAAAAGAAGATTCAGTATGAGAGCGACAGGAAAAAGATTGAGCTTAGAACTTTAGTTGGGTAAAGTTCTCTTTTAATGACTTAAAGTAATTGGTTATTATTTTTTGTGTGAATTGATATTCGCGGATTTGCTTAGTAAAATCAGTAAATTGTCATTCTGCAGACGAGATCTATAAGTATAACCGGTTGCTGCCGTAGGGTTATTAATTTAATCTTTGAGTACGTTCATTACAAGCACAAATCTTTTTCAGAGAAAGGTATCGTGATCTGATATTGGCTGCAGACACAATTGGAAAAATGAAGATAACATCTGAAAGAGTTATATCAAGAATAATCAATATTGAGGACAAATTTAGGGAATTACAAAAAAAGTACCTTATTGGGTTTAAAATAGATTCAGTTGAGAATGAAGATGATAGGTATCTGTAATAATGTTCTTCTTTTTAAGTAACATATACAATGTTGTCGTTAAGTAACATTTATATTTTTGCACAGGAATATTGGAGCAAGTCAAGATTCAGTTATCATTCAAATAAAAATCTTGATGGATATACCCCAATATATTTGGTCTAGTATTGAGAACAAGGACTTATTATTCGCTACACAATTGTATTTAGTAGCTCAACATATAAATTATAGTCTACTATTTGAAGTGGGAAACACAGACTTAGTACTTAAATACCCAATTGTATCTAAGCAATGGGATGTTATTAGTCAGTTCAAGACTATTATATTCAATGAATGTAACAATGTGTTACAATCATTGAATGTACAGTCAGGGGTTGGTATATCCATTTTATAGTAACTTTATAAATTAAATTACAATTATAAAGTAAAACATTCTGATTTTAGAGCATAGCAAACTGTCTAGCAGCACTTGTACTGTTAAATGGAACTTTATCCTCAGATTTATTAGATAAATTAATATCAATGCGTAATCATGCGATTGAATCTATTGTTAGAGACGAAAATGATAATAGTGTTAAGAAGAAAATAAAATTGTGTATTGAAGTGTTGACTCAAACGATTAGTTTGATTTATTCTTGCTTCATAAGTAAGTGATACATTTCATACGTATAGAACACATTGCGTTACAATACGGCATTGAGTAATAATTAATTGTAGATTCAGATGGAGAGTCAGGAGGTCTTGTTTCGCAATACTTAACAAAAATTCAAGACCAAGAAACATACTATCTGCTCTCTCAATTAAATTTGAATCAAGAATTATTGACGGAATTTCTTCCTCTTGTGACCAAACAACACAAACCGTTTGCCACACATACTTTTGAAAATTTCTCTATACTCGATCTTCAGAAAAGTATCAAAGTCTGGCTTGATTGGGTAGCTGAATTTTGCAATCGCAAAATTACGAAACTTTTAAATTTGATAATATCCATAAAAGGCTTATACTATGTCCGTGAAGAAGCTATCAGCATTAATCTACCTGAGAATTGGAATTCAATATGGGAGGAACTCTCTCTTCCAAAAATAACCTTCTGGGTGGAATTCTTGCAACCTTTAATATCACATAGAGTAAAATGTATATAACACAGATATAAACAATGTAAAATATGTGTATTTATTATTATTAAATTGGACGCAGTAACACTGTTAATATTTTATTAGGTATCATAGACGATAAATGGATGGAAACTACTACTACGTTAAAGTCTGACATTATTGAACTATTGGATAAAGTACTTTATGATAAATTCGAGTATCCAGAACACGATCTACGATGGTTCGTTTGGAAAGACTCTCCAAGTGACATTCCTCAAAAGCTCACTAAGAATGGTGGCTTAGATAATAAAAGATCCCTATTAATGAAAACCAAAGGATATTCGCCAAATATTTTGAAATTGTGTGAAAATTTTGACTCAAATTTGCACGCTCTCCTGGAAGATCTTGAGCAATACTTGTATGAAACAGAGTGTGTTATGTCTATCAAAGACAATCTATTATCCACAAATATATATTTAATTTCAGATTCATTTTCCGATCGCACTGAAATTCAAGAACATTTGCAAATTACCAGTACCGGCATGATTGAAGATTTTATCAATTTTGTAAAGACAACATGTGTAAATGATAAGCCTGAACACGGTCAACGTAATATAAATGCTGTTGTAACAGCAAGGTTACTTCTAGCATTGACAACATTAAGTTCGAATTTGAATAAATGTTTTACACTTTCAAAAGTGTCAGGGTTGACTATAACAAACGCCAAATGGCAGTCAATTTGTGATAAATTAAAAGAAGAAAGCACTTTTGTGTGGTCAATCTGGGCCAAAACGTACAAAGTTAGGATAAGTGAGCACAAGGAAAAATTTCTATCGAAGGAATCACTGGATGGTTATCCAATACATTTAATTATATCGGAATGGGAGAAAGTGATTATCGAAGAAGATTCTGGAGAGGGCAGAAGAATGAAGTCAGAAATTTTAGTACCACATCAACCGTCCATACAGTTACAGAAATTCTTAACTGCCATTAATAAAGATTTGAATAAAGTAATACCCCATACTCTTCCAAAGTAAGTATTGAAATTTATGTGAATTAAATTTTATAAACATTTTTAATTTTAATTTCTTATCATAGAAAAGTGCTACATGAAATTATAGAAGACGTTGTAACGGAGTTACTAAATTATTACTTAACTGCGTCAAACAATACCAGTCTTTCTCAGAAACAAGCCTTCCAAGTATTGTTCGATATAAAGTATTCTAGTCTACTTATGATACCCCGTGAAAATAAAATTTTATCAGAACTATCAACCAAAGCTTCTGACAGTATATTGACAAAAATCGATCCATTCGACTACGATGTTTTCAATCCTTTCATTCACGCTAACGTAAAGAAAAGCATTCAAAGATCATTGGTAAATATTTGTCCAATTTTTTGGCATTCTATTAATCAGTGTATTTGTATAATTATGTTCTAAATATTTCTTGGTTGTAGCTCATATTAGGAAACCTAGTGCCTCATTTGGAGCAATTACATTCGGTTTTAGGAGCACGAAACGAATACAGTAACACTGAAAGCGTGAAATCGGATTTGCCCTCAGTTCTGGCTTTATGCACTGGAGCGCCATGGTTTCCACCTTTAACAGTAACAGCTCCGGCAAGAAATTTGCCTCTTGTTACTGTAATTTTACCAGAAAAGATACAGGTAGACATCTGCTCCTTAAATTTGGAAACTTTCTAAGTATATTTTCAAAATTCCATTTAAGTATAGTAGTTTGTAAAATTGTTCCTATCGCCTATTTACGAATGTTTGTTTCATTTAAATGCATATGTACCCTTAGATTGCCAGAGTATTCAGATAAGATAGCTCGTGCATTTGATTGCGGTAAGGAAACGATGTTACATCTTTTGCTTAAATAGACTGATTTTTAATTAACAGATTAACCAAGCATATGCTTGAAATGCGTTAATTTCATGTACTATAATGTTTGGCTGATGTTATTGTAACAATATATGAGTTTCAGGTTTCCACGTGAATAGTACGAAGTTTTAATTCAGTGTTTTGTATATGTTAATGTAGCGCAAAAAATCTACTAACAAGGAAAATACGAAAAGCGATTCAGCCGGAGCGACGATCAAATCTGGAGCAGCGGCATTTTTCGGAGCAATGGGTTCGGATTGGTTCAGCAGTAGCTAATTTATTTATTTAATATAAAAATTGTAAATATTTTATTACATATAGATGTTAAGTATATTTATGTAAATACCATAGTATTGAATTGCCTTCTTGACAGCGATGTCAGTATTGAATAAAATGTTTTATACAATCTTTAAATTCTCTAGAAATTTTCATCGTTTCTTATTATTTTCAATTCAACTTTTTGATATCACTCTCTTAACATCGATGATTGTTTATTCAAATTTTATAAATGACAAAGTTTGTATAAAGTATTAAACAATAAATGAACTGCGAATGATTATGCAATTTCATATCTTTATCAATATAATCTAAAGGGATAAAACTTTTACTTCATTAGATATTGTAACGAAAGAAGAAATATATATGAGCATTCGTAATATAATAATCTACTTACGTACTCTGTAGTACTTTGTAGTTTCATTAATTCCCGCCTACTTCCTCTGAAGATATCTCAGGTACAGCTAGGTAACTCTGTACGCTTGCGCCACAGTCAGCGCGCTCTCGCACTAATATTCAAATGTTACTAAGCACACGCGAGATCGTTTCACGACTTTCACCAAATAAAAACAGACGAAGTCACAAACAACTATCTAAATGCTCAATATCGTAAATAACATACAAGAAATATCAGTTCACAATCAATCATCGTCAACGAATTTATCACGTTACATGTACCCTAAAAGAATTTCAGATGTAGCAGATTAAGTGGAAAAGAAGACCTATAAAGTCGTTGAATTTATGGAATAAAAAAAGTCGAACGGAGGACTTGGAGCTTCCAAATCGGGTACGAACATTAGCAGGTGATTATGCTTGGCGTGGCACGTCGATCTGGCGTCGTTTCAATCGTCGTGTACGACGCATCATTCAAAATTTCTCTAGCGTAGCCAGCGCCGCTGGCGACGAAGATAAGGACGGAGAAAGAGGGCGCTACGACAGTTAGACGGAGATAGCGTGACTGAAAGTGTCTTGGATAGTTACGCAATTACCGTGAACGAGGGGTAAGGGGGAGAGACGAGTGGCAAAATACGCCAGCGCAGTGTAGTACACGTTTTGGTACACGGCAAGATGGCCGGATGGGCCCAGCTGTGGTGATATCGGTCGTCAGACGTTCCCGTTCGCACTTGAAGAAAAAACAACGATACGAAACCGTCCAACTTCAGGAGTACCGCTGGGACAAGCAGAGCACTCATCTTCGTCAAATGGTGAGCGAAAACACGTTTTAATTTCTGTTTGCCGCTCGTTGGAGGTATACGCGGCCCGGTGCGTGCGACGTTTCGCGCGCTGTTTTTCAAACTTCTAGCAGACTACCCGGGTTGTGTTCCGATGGTCGTCTGCTATATGGTGGTCCCGCCGTACGAAATATTACTCGTCGCGAAGTTCGAAATTATACTTTGTCAACTTCGAGTCGCTCGAATGTTCCTCTCGGAACTGAAAGCTTAAAAATATTCTGTATATGTTTTCCAACGTGGTTTTGACAAAGTCATGAAGTTTCGAAGCCAGGTAGGGCATCTATGGAATCTCGATGATTCGACATCGTTTGCAAGAAGTGAGAAATTTTTAATCTCGTTGAGCAAAGCGCGTAAGATTAAAGTTGTTTAAATGTCTCCGAGACGGTGATAAGTTACAGTCACAATATTTTGATTAGCGTTCCTTTATCATCTACTTTTTCGGTTAATTCGTGTTAACGACGAACTTCTTCGTAGTTTCATTTTTCAACGGATTATGACTCGCATAAATAATAATGATACCATCCATGGAATGCTATACAAGTGCAGAGGATTAATGTATGCATTAATCGTCGTTCCAAATTTGAAGTTGGAAAGGTATTCGAACAGAGTATTCGTACTAACTTGGCGCACGCGCAATAAGTGCCTAGTAAATGCATAAAAAAATAAAATGTGATCCTTATTGCAAGTAATAAATTAAAAAATTGACAAATTTGGAATGGAAATTGTTAAGCAATCGTTAAACTGTTAAATTATTGATTGTGTTGTTAATTGTGAAGGAAAAACTATATATTTCATTTAGCAAATGAAAATTAAAATAGCAATTGAATTAACTGCTATGATAAGAATTGGATTTGTGTCGCACA
This sequence comes from Melipona beecheii, assembly GCA_032399605.1. Classification (NCBI taxonomy): domain Eukaryota; kingdom Metazoa; phylum Arthropoda; class Insecta; order Hymenoptera; family Apidae; genus Melipona; species Melipona beecheii. Next base: position 496,120 of record JAUCMO010000463.1, read on the forward strand.
AAGTCGAAAAACGTTTCAGGATCGACAAGAAACGTTTAGGCTGATGGACGATTTTTCTTAACACGTGACGGTAAAAAATCGCCGCCAAAACGAACGACGATAGATTGGACAAAGGCCAACTGCACGGTAGGCTGCGTCGCGAGAACAAAAAACTCTTTGCACTTGTGATATTGAGCGGAAACAGTCGCGATGCAGCAACGCGCGGTCATTTCCCTGGTGAAACGTTACATTTCACCTTTGCTGTGTCTGAGAAAGAGGAAGTACGTCAATTGAATCGCGTGGTAAATTTTAATAGCAGATCTCGATCTGTCTTTTTATTATACTATTTCCTCGCCTGTGATATTACGAACTTAAATGCACGTACGGAAGAAAGTTTTATTATTATTAAACATACCCTTTGTATACGGATAGATTTTTTCATTGTATTATAATTATTAAATGTAATTTTATTAGGAATACAAATGCAATTGAAAAATATATTTAATTATTATAATAGAAATGAATAGAATATTTCTATAACCAATGTTATATTCTTTTTTTTATTACAATATACGTATAAACGTAAAATGAATAAATGCGTATTAAATATTTGTTAAATAATTATTAATTTGTTAGTTTTAAAAATTCCAAAATTGATACGGTTGAATCACCTTGTAAAGTACATGTTAATATGGAATGAATCAATTTGCAAACATGGTATGAATCTTGTTGAGGATTCTCATTTGAAAATCATTCTCGTAATCGTTTCTTCTTTTATCGACATTATAACTGACCATATTCTCAGGTTCTTCAATTTCTTTAATCGCTCTCGAGAAAATCGATCGCGAAGACTAACTCGAGAATATTTTTCTTTCCACTTGGCAATGCTCACCACAAACAAGTAGCGCATTAATCTGCTCTTTTTTCCGTATTGCGTTGGCCAGAGTGGGTGGAAAAAAAGTTTCAAAAGAATAATGATACTCGATGTCTGGTAAATCCATTCGGTTCGGCAAAAATTGTTTTAAGAAATTGATCAGAGAGCGATGTACAATTTGTGAAATTATTTTTGCTAATTGTTTGTAACAGAAAACAAGTTTTTAGTTTTTTTTTTCAATATTTCAATCTGACAATTGGAAACTCTGTTTTTTTAAATCAATTGTTCGAAATATTGTTTAGTAGTAATAAAAAAAAAAAAAAAAAAATCATTTTATCGAAATCATCTGTTGCATCGTCGAGTTTTAGTGTCATTCAAATAAAAGCTGAGTCAACCATTAGTTGAAGTATCCATTATCAAATTTCTGTCACATTTGCAAGTAGTGCATCAGTATGTTTGTTCGCAATTGAGTAATTATTTTATCCTATCTTCTTAGATAATTTTTAATTGGAATTCTTCATTCGAAAAATGGTGTATTGATGAAGGGAGTATAACAATCGCGAAAAATATATTTTTAAATTTATTGATCACTTTTATCTTTATTTACAATCGTTAGAACTAGAATGAACTTATCGTCGACGATAAGTGAGTTAAAAATAATATTAATAATTTGTAAATCGTTTGTTTATATTTTAATACATCTAAATTATTTATCCTAGGATAAAAATCATTCTCTAAAATTAATAATCTATATAATATGATAAAATAATAAAGTATATAAATAAAATCCTGAATAATTTTATTAAATAATATAATTAACCTAAACAATATGAAATTCGCACAGTCACATTGATTCACATTAATAAATAATCTAAATAATTCTAAACAATTTTGCTACATAATAATATCCATCGCAAAAAGTTGCAATAAAGAATAAAATGATTTATAATTTTGCAATTAAATTACATCTTGCGGACTGTACAGATACTGTACAGATACGTATATTTTTGAACGGTAGTGTACTTGTATATTACCGAGCATGAAAATTCCTTTGATGGCCACTTCCTTCAATGTTATCATTTTAAAGTACCAACAGGTGTAATTTAGATTCCCCGTAGGATGACGATTTTCATGGTGTATCATTACAGAAAATGATCGGTTATGGTTGATTTCTATTAGATGGAACCATTCACTCTGATCACAGCTCAAATTGTAGCTATTTACTTATCGCCAGCGTAGATCATTTGGTCAACAGTTAACACTGGTACCTGGAACAGTGTGTTCATATATCATCATTAAAAGATGTATTCTGCAACTTTACATTCTGTACTTTTGATTTTTGTTGTTTATTGTGAATATTTTATCTCTGTTTTCAGAATTGTTATTAGCTGGGTTTAATTAATTGTGACGTTATCTGAAACAGAAGATACAATATTAGAATGTAGTTAGGCTGATACCTACATAATTATTGTAGTTTCTCTTTATACTGTTGGAAATAATGGTTTGATTAATCCATTAAGGACCAAGGAATAATTTATCGTAAAATTATAAAATTTAAATTACGAGATTACGAAAATTAGAACATAAAATGAACACAAATGAACATAAAAGAGAATAATGAAAAATATTAAGCGAACCCTAAATAAATAAATTAGCTAATGTAATAATGTGAAAGAGATATTTATTACTCTATAAAACCATCCAACTAGAACTAATAAAACTATGCCTAAAAATCAATCACTGTGTAATTATCCAATGGAACATAAAACCTGATCTAGTCAAACAACTCTCGTTGCTATTATAAATTTATCTTACCATTCTTCTCGATTGCACTTTGGACTATACAATTTGTGTGTCACATACAATTTCACATATAGGTGGACAATTCCTATTTGTCGTTTACCTGAATCGTATCATATTTTCACATCAGAAACTGTGTCATACCTCAATTTTATCTCCAATACACTATACGTGACAATAGAAATTTTAAAACCTGATTTTTTGAAGTACTTTTGAATTTCGCGTTTCGTAATAGTTCATATATAATACATATATAATACTGATGTCATTAAACTGCGAATTTTTATGCAAATTTTAAAATGTAAGTTACATAGAATGAAGAAATATGCGAAACATTCAAAATGTAATGTATGCTTTCTATAACATTTAGTGTCGCAGTTTAGATATTACGTTCATTTTTATAAATAACATTTGTATATACGCGTGTAACTGTGGTAAATTTCTAATTTAGCTACCGTTTCTTTAATAAGAATTTTATCACTAAAACAAAAAATCAATCGGGGGATATCGAAAAAGTTATGTATACTGATTAGTTTCTGAGCCTTTCATATATTGTAGATACCTTTCTTAAATTAAACATCTACTTGTAGTCAGACTGCTTAAAATCTGTAAGACTCTTTTGAAAGGAAGATCATTTTAATGTTAATTTTGCAAACGTGTAACAAAATTATTACTGTAGTTAACGATTACTATCTCTACTTTGGATATTTTGTATATCTTTACGTATTATCCCAAGATTAAAATTAAATTTCCCAAGGTACATAAATATCCGCGATCTATTAATAAACGAACGCGATTTTCGTTTTTTACCTTCGTCTCATTTTGTCTAAGAAATATTTAAAATTTTTCGCGCGCTCAAAAGTTTGGAACACTCTGTCACATTTGGGTAAAACCGTATTTCTTTCGACAGATAAGATTACATTATTAAAAAATACCGATATTCATTTATAAATCGTTATCGTTCAATTTATATTTACAACGCATCTGTTTACCTATCAATGCTCAAACTTTTTAAATGCTCAAACTTTTGTGCGACAGTGCTCATGTATTTCTGTCGTTTCATGGCGAAGGAAACGAAAACGAAACGATAGATCGAGCTTTCACCAGTAACCACAGGCTAATATCCGATCGAGAAAGTTTTATCGCGACTTCGTTTCGTCTTGATAATCCCTGAGGTGGTTTCATTTTATCTAATCGGTCGGAAGGCTGTCGCCGTAATCGAGTACCGCGAAACGTAACAGAATGAATGGAAAAGTCTTGGAACGAAAGACAAAAGGGTAATCGCCGCGTTCGAGCTTCATTCGAATCGATAAACGATCGGAGATGGAGATTATAGGTGACTAATCTGTCTATGGTATCGATCGACGATCGGTTAGGTAAGCAACGGATTCAACTTTTTCTTTTTATTTCTCTTCTTCTTTCCTTTGCTTTTCTTTTCTTTCGATTTAACTTCTTTATCCTTTACATTTTACGACAATTCGTAAAAGAGGGAGATCGTATCTCTTGTCTCGAAAATAATTTCACTGTCTCATTTATTGGTTCTTCTTTTGGTATTTCGATATCGATGAAAATTTGGTAAAAATTCTTTTGGTTTCCAATATTTTTCAGTCAAACGAGATACGAGAGAAAACTCGACGAAGATAGTTATCTTTTGTTTTTTTTTCTATTTTTCGGTCTTCGTTTAGGTTAAGTCTTCTTTGAGATTTTTCATTTAATCACTTGACGATTGATTAATCTACACACAGTTTCTAATTTTCGATACTTTATCAGTTTCTTTATTTTTCAAATTGTTTCCTAGAGGATTACGAGTTAAATCGTTTCAAATTACACTTCTTGCTGTTTCATTTGTAATTATTAGTCTCGTTCATATCAAGGTTGTTCTTTTATGATCCGTTCCTGGCTTATCGCGACTTGTTTTCGTGCATTGTCTGTTTTTATTCGGAACGAGACGCGTAAATAATTGTTTGTCTGTTATGGATATTTTATCTATACTTTGTATCTTTCCACTTTCCGCAAATGCAACACCCACCTCCTCCTGATCGCTGGAACGATTTATGAAATTAACGTTTAATAATTGTGAAAATTAAAAGACGCGAGAAATAATGCCAAAGTGTTCCTTCGAAATTTTTTTGATCACCCCGTGATCAAAAAGTTAATTTCAAAAGAAGCTTAATTTCTAGGAAATCTTCCAATTATATTAGATGAATAAAAAAAAAGAAATAAAACGCGCAATTATATTATTATCAATAATATAATATTTCGCAGTATTTTATACAATATTTCATTTTACAGCACTATTAACATTTCTCGAACAATCACGCGGACTCTGTATAATTTTCTTTCTTACATGATGACTCCATCGTCTCTGAACTGAAGCATCACCTGGAAATACCCTTTCGAGTGTTCGATCGTTAACCGCGATTCTATCGACTAGACTCGAGGAGCAAAGTAAAAAAAAAAAAGTCTCGTTTAACCGCTCCCCGATTCTTTTCTTTGCGCCTGTATTCCAGCCAGCGATCGGATTAAAGTCGGTCGGATCGAACGTGTCGCGAGAATAAATACGAAACGCGATCGAGTTTCGTCGTGGACGACGTCGGCTGACCCAGATCGGATCGGATTTGTGGTTATTCCGACACGTTGATGACGGAAAAACCCTCCCCTTCTCAAAAATATCCGCAGGAGGAGAATGTCAATTTTCATTCTGATCCAGCGAATTCTCAGAACTCTGCGTGCAACTCCCGGTTCTGGAGAGTTCAGAAACAACGAAATCGTTCGAGAAATGTTTCGATCGAAGGAGAATTGTGGGGAAAATAAAAAGAATAGTATATTTGCGCAAAATATTCTAAGATATTATATTATTAATGACGTATGCAGAAAAAAAAGGAGCGAATAATATTTTTTCAATTAACGCTTCGTTTTCGAGAAAATAGAGTTTGAAATTTCGTCAAATATACGTATTAATATATTAATATCACAAATTTCAAGACATTGACCAAAAAATAATCCAGGTCGAATGGAGAAAAAGTTCAATTAACACCAATGTTCGAAGTTCAATAAAATGGCGGAAGAATGTTTTAAAGTATCGCGATGGATTTAGTCTAAGAAAAAAATTTTTTTTCAATATTTCCAGAAACGCTCGAATCACGATTAATTTGCGAATTTCTTTCGCTATAATTTCCTATAATAAATACATCTACGAATTGCGATTCGTTTGGAACATTTTAGGTTAAGTACTCGGGAAGCAGAGAGACAATCGAACATATTTTGTCTAATAAATTTCGAATCGACGTTGATACGTTTACTTTACGACGCTGTCGGGTCGAGTACTTTATGCTGTACGCTTTCAAAGTACGTGTAAAATATTAAACCCAGTAGTGCAATAACGTAGAGTCGATTACATGTAAATATACGTATTACATATGTACATTCGTATGTATGTGGTATGTGGTATCTCTGGACATCGATACATCAGCAATTTGATCACGAACGCTGTTGAATAATTGAATGTCTCGACGTTTTACAATATCTCCGTGGAACCGAAATATCTACGATCTTTCAAGAGATATTTCAATTTAACATTGAAGTTTTCGAACGTATCTGTCATCTGTTCTTAATAAAGATTCATATTTCAGTACATATGTTGCTTGTTTTATTTGAAATTCATTTGTTTCAAGATCTCATTGTTACGATTTTAATCTTCAAAATAAGAGAAAATCTTTGAAAAGAAAAGAGAAATAACAAAGTGCAGTGAAATGAAATTAAATTGAAGATTCCAAAATTAAGTTTAATTTAATCTAAAATTTTTATGATCTCCAGATTCAACGATGTCAGTTAAGAGTTTATAAGTTTTCTTTATTATCAATTATTATTGTTACAATTTGTGATAATTATATTTGTTTTAAGTTTTCATTCTTTTAATTTTCATTTCTTCTCCTTCTAATTTTTATTTATTATTATTATTATTATTATTAATCAAGCTGTGTTGTCTACATTTATTTATCCTTTTTTTCGTTAATAAGTCTTTTGTATGTTTTGATGAAAATTAAAACATACATATATTTCAGTTATAATTGAAAAAAAAAAATGAATAAATCATAAATAAAATTCTGAATATCGACTGATTGATAATCGATTTTCAATTGACACAGTGGTTGTACGAAGAAAGAAACGAAAGAAGAGATAGAAGAGAAGAAGCTACATTAGCAAATAACATTTCGATCGGTCCCTTATCGTTATCACTATCGTGATAGCCTCGCTACCGTGCGATCATCGGCTTTCTTATCTCGTCGACACTTTGTGATTCATTCTCCTTTCTGATTTTTCTGGCGTTGCTTTGTTTTCGAATCTCTCAATGTTTCAACGCTCTCTGTCCACCAATCCATTTCCTGGAAACGTTTCTTTTATTTCCGTCGATCCCCGCAACTTACTTCTGGCGAAAGAAAATATTCCTTGACTTTGCGAAATAATACGTACAATGTGTATCTTTCAATCATTTTTTTTTTCTCGTCGGTCAAATTTTTCAATCGTTTCTCAACAATCACAATTTTTAGACATTACTTGGTTTAAAGGATATTCCAGCACTTCTTTCGAGAATTTTTAACAAATATAAACTTTCGAAGATTGAAAAGTTCCTTCAAATTCCCAGAGTTATTTGTAAGATTTCAATTGTTTCATTGTTTAATCCTAGCCTTAGAAAACTTTTTCACAGAGAAATGTGACTCACTTTCAGGAATTTTTAATAATTGAAAATATTTATTGAATGTTTTCATTTATTTTTTATTTATTAAATATTTATTAAATGTCCGAAATTCAATGGAGAGGATTTTTTCTCTAATTCGTAGAATTTTTTTGAAGAATTTAAATATGAATGAATATGCAGAAGAAAATAAGACTGTACTTACTCTATTTAAAGTAATATTATCATTATTACTTTAATGTTATTATGATGTTTAAAGTAATAAAATAAAATTAACAAGCACGACGAACAAGCGTAATGTACGTCACAGAATAAATATCGACAAAAAGATGTCTAGTACAAGAGTGACTAATTTTTATACATCTACATGCATTAAAACCACGTAAACAAATTCAATAAACGAGGAATTTGAAAATATTTGCATGTCGTTACATTTCGTTTAGCAGGTTGAAATTAAACAAATTGGTTCGTGAAACATGGTATGCACGCTTCGTTAGTTCGGGAGCCGATTGATTCGAGGCAGTCTGATCGCACATACTACTGAAAAGTTTCACAGTGACTTTAAAGTGAATTAAACGAACCCGACCGAGTGCAACGGTGTAAAATTTTGATTGAAATTAAATTTTACAGACTCTTCTTAATTTCGTTGAAACTCTGATATTTCTTTTTTACCATTCGTCTTACTGTCTTCGAATTTTCATTAAATCGCTGGTGAATTTTACCAAGTCATAAACTTTCTATCTTGGAATTTTTCAATTTAAACTGCAGAGAAAATTTTTTGAGATTTTCTTTCTCTTTCTGGAATGAAATTTATTTAATTCTAGTGAGCAATTTTTATTTCCACTATTTTTAATTCAAATTTAGAAGCGATAAATCAGCTAATAAAATTTATTTATTCGAATATTGATTTTTTTTAGAAGAGAGGGGATTTACGTACGTTAGTTCAATTTTTTTTAGTTTGAATTCTAAAACGAAAGATTCGCCTGATGAATTTTTTATTTTATTCAATTCGTTTGATTGGACATCGATCTTCATCGTTGAGATTCTCTTCATCCAAGTTGGTTCAATTTTTATTTTCATCTTCAATATGAATTTCAAGTTCAAAGATCAATTTTAAAGTCAGAGATAGTGAACATTCATCTCTTTTAATTCAATTGGATATCGAATTTTTATTTTTGGACTTTTGTTGTGCACGTCAATCTTTAGACGTTTAGATCATTGACGTCTGAATTAAGGCAGTAAACACACGTGCCAATGATAATAGAGCATTTATTAGAACGACATAATCCGGACGATACGTGTGTTTAACAAGGCGTGCAACTGTTGATACACCCCGTTTGAACCGCGATTAATCGGGCCGTACCTTTTTAAGACACCGTGTGTCGTCGCGAAAGTTAATTCCAAAAAAAATCCGACAATATTATATATCTGCTGCATATTTTGAAATATTGGAATTCGAAACGAATTTTTACAGTGACGGAACAATTCTCAAAATGTAAAAAATTATCATCTTCAAATCGGTCTGCCCGGGATTTTAAATTATTTTAAATACAAGAGTCACAGTTTGAAAAAATTATGAAATACACGAAATTCCTAAAAGTATTAAATTATTAATTTCAGTTGTATGTTATTCAATTAGAATTTTATAATGTTTCAAATATTTAGACTTTCAAAAAGTTGTTGCAAGATATAAAGATTTTCAAAGTGCAAGAAATTATTAACTTTGATTATACATTGTCTATCCTTCTAATAAGAATTCAAAAAGATAGTTTAGACCCCCAAAAAATAAAAAAATAAAAAATAAAACAAATAGTTAGAGCTGAGGAATCTACTGGGTCTTTTCTGTATTAATGAGAGAGCCAACAAGAGCTTATTTAATTGATTAACTGAAAAGTCTGATTCAAATAAACCGAGTTCTACTACAATTGGCCACCTTGAACCATAACTCGCATTTCTCTTGACGTTTGATATTTTCTTTTTTTTTTTGCTCGAAATAAAAATCGGCGAATCATCGGCGATATCACAAGCGGTGCAGCGATAAAATCCACGATAATGAATGGAGTGCAAACACCGACGAACGGCCAAGTTTTCCAGTCGAAACACGCGAAGAAAATATTCCTCGCGCGATTGAACGTCGATTTTCATTGCAATGAGAACGGCTCTTAAGAATTTCCACCTCGATTCGACACTTTTGTCTTGATGAATTGAATTTCTGCTTGTTCTGCAGTTTTCAATTTCATATGTATATTTGAATTCAATTGATTCAAGTTTTTCGATCACTCACTCGCTAACCTTTCGTTATTTATCGTCAATTGTTATGTTGAAAGTTTCTAATTTTTTTTTTTTTTTTAATGAAAAGTAGTAATTTCACGGTTCTCATTGCTAGTGGTTAAGTAAATAATATCTAAATATTAATAAATAATATCTTACTGTTTTCCAAGTGCTAAGTATTACTGTGAATCGCACTTAATCTTCAAGTTTTAATTGCTGATTTTCAATGATTTGTTTGAAGTTTCTAACTTTCCTTATTATTGTTGCTTCTTTTGGTTACTTTTTTTGTATATAATTTTTCTTTATTCTAATTATTCTTCCTTCAATCTTTCTTTCTTCTAATATTGCTCATCTCGTAATTTTTCCTTGCTCCACTTATTCTTCTTCTAATTTTCTCTAGTCAAATAACTTTTTTTCCGAATAACGATAACAAATAATTCTAACGTAAATTCCCGTTCGTTCCAATTATTCTTTTCACTACCAGTTTCCTTAACCAGTTAATAATTCAGTCGATTATTAAATATCAATCGTCGCTCGTCAGTATCCAGTTATCAGTAATTATCAGTTTTCAATAATTAATTTTCAACTTGCAGTCATTAACTTCCAGCAATCAATCTCGAAATTGCAATCGTCAGTTTTCAATCTCTTCCTGTTATCGCTGTAAATATTTCTAAAATTCGTATGTATCAGTCGATTTTTCGTGACACGGTGTATCTTCTCGAAGAAGACGAGATAGATTTAGTCGGAAGCTAGTCGAATCAAAACATTCGAACGACGTAAATCGTGGCGTTTTATCTTCTTTCCGTTTCTCGTTATCACTCGCTATCAGGCTTGACCCCGACTAATGGTGTAATCCGCCTCTTACAACCATGATTGTCAACCAAACACCATCGGTCCTCCGTCGCCGGCCGATAAAACCTATTTAAAACCTGCGTCTTTCTTTTTCCTCGACTGTAACGTAGGAAGCTCTGACGCAAAAGAATCGTCGCCGAGATAGACGCAATCTTAAACTTCGTATAATTTGTTGAAGTTGCATCATACGCGAGGTTTGTTATTAAATTTGGAAAAAGTTAATTGTTCAGATAACGAGACATTTTCTTTTTTTTTAAATAAATACGTACAATCTTCAAGTCTCGATTATTGACATTGTACGTTTTTTAGTAGTCTTGTTTTTAATATATAGTACTGTTATAAAGATTGCAGAATTGTTATAATTTACGTACATGTATGTGGTCTGATTTGAAATGAAAAAAAAATCGTGTTAATTTTGATTTAATTCTAATGTACAGTAGCGGAGAGAAAGTGTTGATCAATTCATAATTTCTCCTTGCAAAGTTTTATCTTACAACGACGTATTTTTAGAAATTTGAACGATCTTTTCTTTCTTTACTGTATTTTTTAAACTTTCTTCTGTTCCTTGCACTTGAATTTTATAATTCATGATTTTACAAAATGAAATTACTTTGACAATGTTGTTGCTAATCTTGATAAAAAAATTTCTAATACAAATTCTTACAAATATATACGTTAATACTATCAACAATGACACCAAGTAACCAAATAATTAAACAAAACAAATAATCAAATATGTAGTTAAATATCAACAACCAAATAACTGAATAAAATGAGTATTTAACAATTAACCGATATTGCAAAATTACAAAAATATCATGCAAAATTGTAATTTCAAAATCACAAAAATATGCGAAACACAATCGTGCTTCAACCGAATTTAAACAGTCTATTTACCTTAATTGACCTCAATTAAAGTTTGCGACGTTCACAAATTAAACGACTGATAAGACGATTTAAAAGCGGTTGAACCAATCTTTGCAAAAATTAGTCGCGACCTTTCGCGACTCCCGGTCGATAAGCTAATTACTTGATAATGTGACACTTTTGGCGAAAAACACGAAGGGAATAATGTCGATGAAATTGAAAGCTGAGAAACATGAGAACGAGGAATGATAATTACCGTTTTTAGCAGTTAATTTCTGTTGCTAATGACAGCAATCGATGTTACATCATTTAATGGGAGAACTGCTTGAAAAATTCGAATTGTAGCAAAATTGTGGAGAAGTGGATAAAATGTAGGGAATTGTAATTTTAAGGAAGTCTAAATTAACCTGAATATTGAAGTATCGGAGAATTTTAAATGATCTGAATATTCTGTTTTTTAACAGAACACTTTCAAACGTTTAGATTCGAAATGAAAAATAAATACTAAAAAGCCTCCAAGTTCATCTACATATGCGTATATGTGTATAAATAGGTATTGAAAGAATCTAAATATCAAGAATACCAAAAAATTAAAAACAATCTAAATGCTCAAATTTTATCATTGTCAAACGTTGGATATTGGTAGCTAAAAGCATCAAGAAATCTAAAAGTAAGAGGTCTAAATAGCTGAGAAGCCCAATAGCCTCGGAAATTTAAGAAATGGTAGAAAACTCTAGAAAAGTCAAAAAAGTCTGGAGATAATAAATAGACATATATCGAAACGTGCCGAAAACGTATCTTTTCGTCAAAAAAAAAAAAAAAAAAAAAAATTCATCTAATCCTAGAATCGTTACGTGATAACGTTATCATAGGTCATTTGAGAGTTAAAAAAAGTTACGCTCGATCCGGTTGGAATTCGACAACAGAATCATTCGCGGACAGTGATTTATTGTTATTTGAGAGATCAGTCTTAGTTAAGGCGATAATGTCACGTGTGTCACGTTAATGTTGTCAGTTTCAATTAAAAACTCCATCATTTTCGTTTAGACGAAATGAATAACTTGAACCAGAATGTGTTCTTTTCGATAAGAAACGTGCCTGTATTCGTTAAATCCTGATAGAATTTAGTTTATCTTATTTGTAATTTTCAGGCGTTTTAAGTCAAGATTCCAAATGTTTCCATTAGCTGATTACTGTATTAGCATAAGATTCAGTTTTAAATTATTTTCCCGTGCGTTTACAATTGTAACGTATAAATACTAAATATTATAGTATAATACAACTACGTACATGTATGAAAATATTTCCCAGAAGAATGTTGAAGGGGTAAGAGTTTGTAAAAGAATTTCCTTTTTTTACAAAATTTCAAGATTGTCGGTGTTATTCTTTTCTGGCAGGGTTAAGTTATATGTAATTTAATATAATTAATACATTAAATATTTAATTATGTTACAATATTTAAATATTAAATATTAATGTATCAATATTTCATATATATTATATCACTGTATTAATTATATAATATATTAATTATAACGCAATATCAAATATAATAATAGCAACAATAATAGTAAATATATTATATTATAATATAATACATAACATCATTAATGATTATAACATAATAATATCTTATATACATATATATTAATATGTTATACATGTGCATATTGTGTGCATATAATTTAATATCAGTCCTCAATTTCAGGAGTTTCAATTTCAAATTCGTTTCCCCTTTCGAAAATCGAAATCGCAATAATCGATGACTCGAGGAGTTGCGTGTCAAGTCCTTCACATCAGGACTTACTCGTCTGCAGGGAATAGGCGGCGTAACAGTCGCGGAAAATCGAAACCTTTTCACGATGACGAGAGCCGCGGATCCGAGGTTCGTCGAGTGGAAACAGAAACGCGTGCAATTGTCCGATTCGCGTAAATACGATCGAGCCAGGTAACGCAAACGCGACGAGTAAGGCTTCCGGGTGCTCGGGGAGGGCCCGTTGCAATCGATACCGGTTGCGATGAACGACGAGGCGCGATGGTTCAACGGCTGTGTGTGCACGCGTGCGAAATGTTGGCGCGAGGAACGCGCTCTGGAGCACACCCTCGCTTGGAAATCATTGACACGAGACGCGATCTGTGTCGATGTGCCACTCTGATACGTGTGTAAATACGTCACCGAGAGACGAGGAAAGTCGTCATCTCTATCTGAAAAACTCTCGATGATGTTTCGTCGAAATGCTTCGGCGAGTGAGAAATTGCTTTCCCAATTGCACGCGCGTGTCGTTGAAATCGTAGTGTCAGATTTTGAATTGATTCGAATTTGTATGCACACTCCTCTCAAAGTCAAAAATCTTAGGACAAGTATACTTGAATAATGTTAAATATTACGTTATGTTGTTATTATTATATTACATGTATTAAATATGTTGTTACATAATTGATAAAATTAATATACTGTTGAATATTACAATAAATTATATAGAGTGTGTAGATAATAATACTGGAAAAAAGAATAGAGAACAGGTAAGGTGAATATTATTTAATGTTCAGTAGAGAAGCTTCGCTTATGTTAAGATGCATTTTCATCTCCGAGTATACTTGTTTTTGATGAATTCAAAAATCACGTAAAACTTTTCTAACGTGTCTAGTATCTAAAATTCACAAACAATTTTTTAATGAAGAGAAGAATGTAGAAATTTCGATCAAAGTATGAAATTTTTATCGTTAAAAAATAAAAAGTTGTTTGATCGTAATTTACTCTAGAAACTGTGATAGTGAATTTTTTCTCGTTCCTCGAAAATTAAGATCGAACATTTCTATGTACTACTTTCCTCGTGGAAAAGGCTTTTGAGCGTTCAAAGATTCGTCAGACGCGTCGAAGCACTTTCACAGCTATTTCGTCTGAAATGCGCGAAGCAAACTTTTATCTTCGTTTTCTTCTATTCGTCACTTTGTTTCAAGTGACTTTGGTGTGTTTCAAACCGAGTATTCAGAATTTCAATAAAAATCTCCAATATATTATATTTCGCAACGTAGAAAAATTTTGACAATACCATAAAACTTGACGATAAACGTTATAAAAATTTTCAAAATTCAAGAATTAACATTTCGTTCGAAAATCCTTCTCAAATATCACAAAAATTTAAGATTTCTCTATTCTATTCTATTCTGGTATACCGTTCCATGTTCTACATTCTACTCCGTGCTATTTCTATTCCATTCTATCGTACGTTACGCTAGATAACACTCTGTACAGAGAGAAAGATCTGAGAACGATAGAAGAGCAGCCACGCGACCGATCAGTGCTCGTCATATTCCGCGCATCGGGGAGCAATCGTGGCTGCACGGCGCCTAAACATCATCGTTTCTCTTGTTTTTCTTCCTTTTTTCTTTCTTTCTTTCTTTCTTTTCTTTTTTCTGTTTTTTTTTTTTTTTGTTACTCTATCGTGAGCAGACGATAACGTGTCGCCAACGATAACGTTCACCAGTCTAACCCCGGGACCAATAAATGTCGGGACTTTGCGCCCGAGTGGCGCACATTCCACGCGATCGTTTCACAAATTCACGCTTCTCCCACGCTCCTCGCGTCTCCCTCCGCCGCGCTGCCAGCCGCCGGATTCAACTTGTTCCCGCCCCGAAGAAGCTGAAACGCGCGACTCTTGACAACCAAAACATGAATCGATCGTCGAACGTCCTTCAATTTGAAGATATTCCGGAAATTTTCAACGAACGAATCATGCGTCGAACAAGTCGTCTGCTTTGTGCCTCGATACGATGTTCGAACCGAAGTTGATGACTTTCGTGGTACGAAACGGTGGATCACGAGGATTCTTTTGAGACGATCTTGCGAGTTTTCGCGCGGTAGAAGGATTGTGAGTATTTTGAGAATCAGTGAGTTTGGTAGGAGCAAGAAAACTGCTGGTTACTGAACATCTTTTTGGAGCGACGCTTCGTTAGCGTCGCTGTTCGACGTTAATCAGTCAGTGAAGCAAAAGTGAACTGTACACGAGTATCGAATTAATTGTAAATTAGAATCTTAATGTTTGCGACTCTAGTGTTAAACTGACGTTTCGTTAGTGTCGATATTAATATTAGTGAAGGTGAATTGACGAATAAATTAAACTATTAGCACGGAATATTTAATCGTTGAACTGTTGTAAATCAAAGTTTGAAATTTCGTTAAACCGACTCGCTTTGTTAGTGTTAGTATTTGACATTGAGCGGTAAATAATTGTGTAAATATCGGACATTTTAACATCGATCGTTCAAAAACTGTCCGATTAATTATCATTGACACGCAGAGAAGGGAAGTTGAACCTTTGAAGATTCCAAGAAGTATTTTATTAAAGGACTTGATCATTTGCTCGAGGGTGAATTGCGATCGCAAGTGTGGCAGGAACTAATTGAAGGCTGATCGAAAGTTGTAGACGTTGAAGCGTTGAAATTGCTGCTCGCAATCTTCTTACTATACACATAGTGATTATTAATGAAAAATTAAATAAAAAAATATCAAACGGATATCAAATTAAAAAGACTTCTTCAAAATATACAACTGAGAGATTTGAATTGAAGCTATCAATAGAAATTGTCAGAAATCGATGATCATTAATTGATAATTGTAAGTACTTGTAAATAAATTATTACTATTATTGAAAAGTTGTCAATAACATTTTGCGAAAAAAGAACATAAGACGTGTGATTATTTTATCGAAAATATAAACATTCGAAAACCAAAAAGTAAAAGTTGAAGTGTTAAAACTGTACTATACGAAATTATTAGAAATATGGAGGTTATCATTCTGTGATAAGAAGAGTCAAAGAACAATTCTATATATCAAAAAATTAAAACCAACTAGCATATCAGAAATCAATTATAACATCTCTAAATGTCGAACTATCATAAAACTAATCGACTAAAACCATAGAGACTGATTAAAAGCATCTGCACGCACGAGAAAGCGACAAGTATTAATATCTTCGTGATTTCGAGTCAACCAAATAGATGCCGACTAGAATAAAATAGACTTGTTCAGAGCATTTCCACGCAATCGGTTGATCAATTACGAGATACATCTACCGGAAGTATTAAATCGGAGAAAAGTTCCTCATCTTTGAAGAATGTTGGATCGTAACGTGGTGATGGTTCTTCGAACCAGACAAGAGAGAACCGAGAGACGTTTGAGGCACAAAAAGGAGGCGAATTCTCCTCCGAAACCACCCCCGCAGTTGTTGAATAACAATTACTTGTACATCGATCTGAACATGAGCTTCAGCAAGAACATCAAGCAACAGACTGCGAGAACGAGAAAGGTAAGATTATTATTATTATTATTATTTTTTTTTTTTTTTTTTTGGCGTTGCTAATTAATTTCTGACGTAACTTTGCATCAGAGTTTTGCGTTTTGTGTCAGTGGAGTATCAGTGGCGAGTATCAGTGGCTTGTTATTTCACTGGCCGAGAGGAAAGTTGACGAAATCAATTTTATATTCGAAGAGCGCGCGATAAATTTTGTTTTCGTCGAGCAATTGCCTCGTATTTTGTAGGAAACTTGAAAATATAGAGAATCGCAGAGAACGAGCATAAATAACTTTTCTGTCGAGATTTTCATCTTTATTATATTAATTTTACTTATTAGTTATATATATATATATATATATATATATATATTACTAATTATACTTATGATCTTCAATTATAAATATGGGTTTGCATAAAAATACAAATACAACGTCTGAAATTTCTTTTTGTTGCAAAGGAACGAAATTAAGAAACTTTGGAACAATGCTGTCATTATGTGGGTTTCGAAGCAATATTAATTTTAATTTTTTCTAAGTATTCTAAGTATTCTATGACGTAAAAGAGGAAATAATCTGATAGATTCGATATATTTTTTAATGCTTATTTTATTATTGGCATAATTATCGGAACTACGCCAGATCTTGATGTACAGAGAATTGACTTAACTTGTGTAATTATTTATATAATTAAACTGTTTCTTTCTTGCCGCTTGAACGGTGCCCTTATCGCAAATGATACGCTTGACTGAATACCACGGTTCTCGTAAAAATACCATTTGTTCGATTTGACGAATATAAAGTGTCAATTAACGTCAAAGTTTAACGCAACCGATTTATTTATGAGTATAGCAATCGTTTTTTATAGTTTTCACCTAGTTATACGTTTCATTTGACAACGTTTATGCGGTTCTTTATGTAAGCATCGCCTACTCAATCATTTATATAAGACTAAACAAACGAACTGTCCACATCGACGCGAATTCAATCTCTTTTTTTCTTAAAGATTTCTTTTTAATTAAAAAACTAAATTTTTAGAAAAAGAATGCGAGAAATAATTCTTTGTTGTCACAGTTCAACATACATGTGTTATCTATTAAGTGAATTGGTAGCAAATGTATATGAATTATACCTATATACTTATCAAAATACTCTAAACTCATTATCAATATTATTCGTTATAAATACCTGACTATAAAATATACTAAATGTATTAAATATTACAACTTGTGAATTTACTCAAATTCCTCATTACCATCCATTATTACAAATGCGTTATAAATATCGTATATCGAACATACAAAATGTTAAAAGACTCTTAGAAATTACGATTATATATTTTACAATTTACAATCCTGTTTTGAAATACACAAAACTATCATCACAGATTCGATGCAAATATACACATTATAAATTTATTCTATCCGGTTACCTACTGTCTATGGTTACCGAGTGTACAAGAAAAGTGTAAACTGTCGAAACGCATCCCAACTCTGAAAAAAATGACAAACTCGAAGGAAAGAGCAGACAACGAAGAGAATGTCGCGTTAAACTTGATCCCATGATTAAATAGAGCGCGTGAGAAGAAGGATATCGTAGTTGTATTCCCCAAGACCGAGTTGTTTCACTTTCTCCGACATGATACATCACCGTGAGAGAATCTCGGTTCGTTGAAACTGAGCGAAAATAATTAGATTTAGAGTCGCGGCCGGCGCATGCCGGAAACGATATAACTCGTTTCGCAACTAGTTGACAATTTGACATCCCCCGCTGGCGCACTCATCGTCCGTATAATGAACCTCCTCAGACGTTTCAATTCAGACAACGTAAATTACCAAGAGGAACTATTCAACCGGAAAAGAACTGGAATCTAGATTGGATCTAGAATTTTCTAGAATCCAGAGATTTTACAGAATCTAGAATTATATAAATTTTGCGGAACAGAAATTTCTAAGAATCGAGAGAAATTAAAATTTTATTTGTTTTATTTATTTTCTTAGACTGTCGAATCGAGTAGAAATTGAAATTTTATATTTCACTGAACTCAGTCTCGTTTGTGAAATTTTCATTCGTTTTTTAGAAAAAAGAAAAGAATACAGGCGTCATAAAATCGCAGAATATTTCACAAAATCTGACCTGCGCCAATTTATGCGTGTGTGTATAACGTGTACAAAGGTGCGTATATTAATGGGGGAAAGGACAGTAGTATAGAATAACGAGTCAGAACTTGTAGGACGTCTTGTCAGTCAACAGCCTCAGATATTCATAGGATTCTCCCCTTTGGTAGCGGCGAGGTTGCACGTCGTTCGTAATTTGGCTTACTGTCGACTTTTTAGCCGAGCTTTCACCGCCAACTATCCCTTTCTTCTTGGCTCTGTTGTCCAACCTTCGCGAACAAGCGAATCGCTACTGCGTTGTCAACAGTAACGTAAGTTTTCACCGTCTCTTCCAACGTTTTGTACAGTTCGGTCTGAGACACCCTGTAGTTGCTTTATCGCGGTTAATTTGAAATTACCGCGTGCGAGGGTTGAAAGTAAGTGCGAGACTCGCGGCATGGTTAATTTGAAATTATGGTGTGCTGGATGTAAAGGTAAATAATTTTAAAGAAACTTGCAATTTAATTTTTCTTTTCCTTTTCCTTCGCGATCTCGTACTGAAATGTTATCGATTTCTAATTGTTGAGATTTTGTTTGTTAATTTGAAATTTATATGCCGTTTAGTTCGTTTACGAATTGAGACACTGTTAATATGAAATTGTTGAGATTTTGTCATGGTTAACTTGAAATTATGGCGTTACATTCGATAACATTATCTGATTGTTTCGTAATTTTATTTACTGCTGTTTGGAAGATATGCAATTGGATGTTAAAATTATACAAAATCAGTTCACGGAGACATTCTTTTTCTTTTTACAATTTTATTACATCGTACTTGGTATATATATATATATATATATATGTATAATCTTTGTTTCATTCTTATCAAAAGATTGAAAGAAAAAGTTTTAGAAATTTAATTTACAAGGGATTTGTTCTTACTACCTCGTATTTACAGTTTACTATCCATTATTATTTTTGTTAATATTTTAACTGATTATCCGTTTCAATAAATTAGAAAACTTGTTTGTCGTTTACATTATTATTGAAATTATCGATGATAAATCAAATATTGCTTTTGTATCATTTCATAACACACATTAAGAATTCGGTCATTCCATCCGCAACTATCGCGATATCCAAGTAATATTATCAAAGTTGTTGATATCGGATCAGACATTTGAATAAAAATGCGTTTGTTGTCTGTTAAGCTCATGTTTGTGCAGAGTGTTCATTCTTTTCGCGAGTTTCTCCCATGAATCACATGTATCGCATACTCTTCGAATTGCGTAGTCTTTCTATCAAGAATTTGCCATTTTTTCAGCCTCCAGAAACGCGTTACGTACCACACATTCTAATACACAACTAGCGTACTAGTGTTGTGACTATTAACTCTCATTAATTCACAGTTACACCACTCTTCTTTGTTCCGTGGAAAAAATTCCCTGACATTTCTATCGTTCACGATTCGAACTAATTTCGAGAATAATTTTCAGTGAAACTCGTTTCATTCAATCGTATCAAAACGCGATAGAATATGATTTGACGAAGGTTATGATATTTATTTTTATAATATTTTTGAAAGGTTAATAATTATGTTTTTACATAATACGTATGTGCGCGTGATTAAAGCGAAATTTTAGTAATGTGATAATAATTAAGATTTTTAAAGAATTGATTTTGATTGGTGAAGTAGGTTTTTTCCACCTTTCGACAGCTTAAAGATTAATAACAGAATATTTTCTTCACAGTAGAAATTCAATTTAGATGCTAGCTGAAACAGACAAAATTTTTGGGATAACAATGAGGAATTTCTAGAATCAATTGTAACGAATTTAATGAAAAAATTCAATAGCTTTGGTAATTTGTGAAACTGAAAAAGTTGATTTCTGAAAAGTGTAGTTTGATTAGGAAAGTTCAATTTAAAATGTTGTAACTAAAATTTATGAAAATATTAAAAATTAAAATTAAAATACTGAAACATATCAAAATTTCGAAAGAAAGAAAAATTTCAAAAAGAACTATAATTCTCTTCATACATACCTCACATACCTAAGAAAAAAAAAGAGTAGAATTCGATATATGTACGTAGAATGAAAACAAGTTTCAAGAATTGTAATTTACTGTCATTATAGGTCATTCTGATGCAAATGAAATGGCGATTGCAGGTACAAGGTATAGTAGCAGTTTCGTGTAACTTACGAATCTAGATCAGATTTCTGTAGGTCAAAGTATTAAAGTTCTTTCTTGAACTTTGCTTCGAATAAATTGACAAGTGTTACAGTCACAAAAAATTATTTAGCATTCAGACAGACTTGTCTTCAATTTATTTGCAATTTTAATGCAATTTATTTTTTTTAATATATATATATATATATATATATATATATGTATATATAAAATTATCTCCTCAGGTTTGAAACTTGGAAAAATTAAAGAATCTGTAAAATGTGATAAATACTGAATATTAAAAATAAAATACTTGATATTAAAAGTAAAGATTAAAAATAAAAAATGAGCAGACAAATAAATACTAATATAAAAAAATTTGGTACACTAACTAAGACGATGAAACAAAATTTTGATTAAAATCCAGATGAAAATCCAAATATCATTGAAATAATTTGAAATTCTCTTTGAAGTGAATTTCAAATTCTTCTCGAATAGTAAGTTTCACTGAAGATCGCGAACTATTTCGCGTAGAGAAAGGGAAATTTGTTTTCTCGCTTGCAGCCATGATTACTATTAATTATTATTAATATCACCAGAACTAAAATGTTTCTTCTGACCGACATAACATGACGAATTAATGAGGCGTATATATAGCGATCACCATGATCCATCGATCATTTGTTCCTCGGAGTTCACGTTCATTGATCGCGAAGATACTTCTGTTCATTTCACGCACGTTAGCTTCGAAATCTTCTTTCACAGCAATAAATCAGCTGTCTAAAATGATTCTAGTATCATCGAAAAATATACGTGCAACGTATATTTTTATTATTATTTTAAGATCCGTTGTTATAGCAATTATTGATTACAATTATTATAATTCAATTATAACGTATTATGATATAATATTTGATTATATAATTATACACCAATTAATAATTATCAATATAATTCATTGTATATTTAATAATATTTAATATTATGATATGTCAGAACTAGATTACAACTGACCATTATAACAATTATAACTGATAATTACTGCAGAGAAGTTCACGAAAATCTTCATTTTCGATCACGAACGAAAAAAAGTCGATCATTTTATTCGTAGAATAATAACGCCTGTTTGATGCACGTACACGGAGGTGGTAATGAAACAGAAGTGGTCTTATGCAAAACAGCATCTTGCTGCCACTTCTCATGCATGGTCACCGGTTGCGTGGTGCGCCCCACTACGTTCCGTTAATTAATTGACAGCGAACAAGGATTAGCCAGTGATAAAGTCCGAAGTCGAGTTGGCGACAAAATGGAGGCGTGCCAATCTAACGAGACAGAGATTAGAAATAACGTTTTCATCCTGTAATCTTAATTGACAAGCGCACATCAGCCTCCCTTTTTCAATGAAACGAAAGCATCGTTCATTTCGATGATTTATTGCGGGGATAACAATTAAATTATTTGCGGAAATTTATGAAAATTTGCATTTTTATCAAGCTGATCAAGGGAACATTTTTATCGATTTAGTACTATAACCAGCACTTTCTACCGCGGTTGTTTCAACTTTATACAGTAGATAATTGTATTTCTGAATTTTGAAATTTCTTTCATCCCTAAGTGATCGATTTGACCTTTTTAAATTCGGTCAATCAAATTCTCGAAGTCTCTCAAATGAAGCAAATCAAAATTGCTAAAGGTTGAGAGAAACCGGATACCTCGAGGGAGACAATTGACGTATAAAGCAATCAGAGCTCAGACAAGACAGAGGATCCTCCGCGTATTCGTGGAATTCGCTGGTTGCGTAAGTTACTAAGCGTGACACATACCGTCGTGTACTCTACCCTCTCACCGCGTTTACATAAATCGCTCTTAAGCGCAACCAGTGTAAAATGTAGCTGTACACGCTGTTTTTGGGTAGATGGTAGATTCATTTTCTGACATTACTCGCCCAAAGTCACGGTCGTTCGTCGACATCTTCATTGTAACTATCGCCGAAGATTTAATCCATTCACCGAGAGAGACATCGATGAATTCGTCATGCAAAAGTATTAATAATACTAATAATACTAATAATCGTAGAAATGTTATTCCGAGGTCCCTTATTTTTCAGTCCTGTGGATCGGTTTATAATTCGCGTGTATCAAACAAGCAGTTGTAAACGTAGGAAAGAATTTTCCTATATTTTCTATACTAATAAATATCGAATTTTAACACAATTCAATTTAATAAATGCAAGTTGATACAATTCAAATATTTAGACATATTAGACAAATAATATTAATTAGAACATAGACGCAGTATGAATGTAGAATTTCAAAATAAATTTATAAAAATTTAACTTGCGACTCCTCTTACCGATTTTCGTAACCTAATCGATCATCGTAATCTCCAAATTAAACAAATCAAATTTAATACAAATCTAATACAAATTAAACACTGTAGAAAAAAGTTTAATAAATCGAAGAAATCCACTCCGCCGTCTCCGAAATTACATAAAACATAAGATGGCATTTGCAAGCAAGGGACGTACGAAAGGCAGGTTCGGGTCAAGGTAGCCACGCGATCCTGTCGGCTCGCCTCTCCCCCCTCCCCCCTCGAATCGAGTGCGTAATTATCTCTCGTCTGATTTACCTATTTTGATTTAAATTATACAACGATTTCGCAAAAAAAAAAAAAAAAAGAAGAAAATGACATATCACTCGCAAGCAAAGATACAAAAGGCAGGTTCGGTCAAGGTAGCCCCGCGATTCTGTCAGCTTGTTTTCCCCGATCGAGCATTCGCGCGCAATTAACTTTTATCTTATTTACCCACTCTACCTATTTGAAATTATATAACGATTTCATGGAACGCACTGACATTGCATCCGCGAATAAAGATACGAAAGCAGGTTCGGGAAACGATTCTGTTAACTTGTTTTCTCTACCAAATGCAATTAGTTTTTATGATCGTTCCACCTATGCGATCACCGCGTTGTACATTTTTTAAGGACGTTACCTATAATAGTCTTCCGATACCTATAATTCCGCCACCATCATCGTCGTCGTCGTCTCGTCGTCGTTCTCTCGTGGGGATGTTTTATATAAGATACTGGTTTCTATCGGGATCCTGATAAATTCACGCGGCCTCCATAGCTCCGATAGAATATGCAGATTCATCCTGCGATTATCGCGCAACACTCGAAGCTTTTTTTCTCTCTCTCTCCCTCTCTTTCTTTGAAATTCCCCCAGTTGCATTGAAACTGATTTATGGCTCACTGATCACGAAGCCGGGATTTTAATTACGATTTTAATTTAATTTCAACTTACGCACTCGCGCGGCTGCAAGTCAATTGGATTGAAATAAGCGAATAATCAGGCATCGAGCTTCGAGATAAGATAAATTTTTTTCATTCTTCACGTAGTTATGAGTTTTTACATATCGAAGTCTGTGTTATTTCAAATAAGTTTATAATTACAAGTTAATTTATGTTACTGTAAGTTCGTTTACAACGAACATAGTGTTTGTAATGTTACGTTGTTATTATGAGTTATTATTATTGTCTGTGTTGTACAATTTTCAGTAAATCTCTGAGAATCAAAGTACTCACAATTCTGCCAATAAATTTTCAATTTATATAACCTTACTGCGAATATTTAATGTTGCGTTTCCTTCAACAGAAAACACGAACTTCACTTCACTACATCTGTCGATCATATTTACACAATACGTCGAAATAGAAAATGCTTTATTTCATTTTATGCATCCTTTCATATCACGTTCTACAAATTTTCCACAATATAGCTTATTTTTTATCGTATTTTCAATGAATAACATCTTTAATGAATAAATTTGAATTTCTTCTGTTTTCTTTGAAAACAACACACAATTTCTAAAACAACAATACCTCTTTAACGGTATTTTTAAAAATGAATAACAATATAAACTAGAAAAATTCAAAAATATCAGTACACAATAAATAAAAATATATAAATACATTACAAAATAACACAATACAAAATCTAACAAAACAATAATAAAACGTTACGATATTTTTTAAATAAAATATTTAGTCGTCCATCTATCAAGTTCCATTGTTAAAGTTATATTCATAAAAATACAGCGAAAAGATACTACAAAGAATTCGCGTTCTAACAATAATTATTTCTAATCCTCCACAAACATCCAGAAATTCTATTTTGAACGTCTGACTGTTTTATAGTTGAAAATCGAATTCAAAGGAGCAGACGATGTTTCGAGATGAATACGCGTATGTTAATTTCCCGCGATGTCCCTTTTCATCGTGCATGCATTGTTACGTGATCAGTTCGCGTATTAGTTGCCTGGATGACCTACTGATTTACCATTTGATTAATCAACGTTGTCCGTAACCAACGTTGAAAGAGACCGTTGTTTCTCCGCGAGAAATAAGTTCTCGCCATTTCTGCGCTGCCGGCAAAACACCTCGTGTTCCCGGGGGAAAAGAAAATTGATATTTCTGCGGCGCGTTTTGCATAATGAAATCGTGTTTGTCGCGTTACGAAAGCAAATTAAAATTCTCGCCTGCGTAATAATTAGCCGGACTGCTCGTAAACAAATTATAAATTGTAGATTTTTTTCTGCAACTTTGCGGAAGGGGCAAGTTACTTTGCGAATTTGTAGAAACGAACTGTGAAAATAAGACATTCGCGTATTGACGAAGAATATTGTAATAACGACATTTATATGCATAATATGTATAATATTTTTGCACATTTTATGTAATAACATGTATTTTATAATTTTATATTTTGTATTTTACATTATACAATATATTTTATATATTATTTTCGTAATTCATGTAATTAATTTATTATAATTATGTATACAATATTTATACATATTATATTACGAACGTTGTACAATACTTGTGATTTTGTTGATCTCGTTATCAAGGAAAGGGGATTTTATATCGATACATATGTCTATAGCATTGAGATGTCAAATTCAGTGAACAGTCGTAACCACAAAATTATAGAAGAGAAGATAGTTATCACTGATTGAACAGCTCAGTTACTCAATACCACGCTATCAATCTGATCAACTGAGTCATATTCTTTCTGTACCCTTCAATATCAATTTTTCGATGCACTTTGCATATTTTATCTTCTTATGGTCTCTATTAATTCTGGAAACTACCTCATCTATTATAAACAATCTTACTCTTAATTATAAGATTTAAAATGAATTGAATTGAATTGAATTAAATTTAAAACTCTAAACTCAATCTAGGTCTTCTTTGTAAATCAGCTTTAAATTACTTAATCTGCAGTTGCTTCATGAATGTATATAAATGAATTGAACGAAACTGAAAATTAAGTTATTCACAATGGAGCCCCTAAATTGGCGAATTTGAAATTTGGAAAAATCAATTTATTATAGAAACAGGAAGTACTAGGAATACTTGTTTCATTTATCAATTTTACTTGAGAATCAATCATAAATTTGATCGTTCGTTATTTTTCCATTAATTCACCACTGAAAGAAATTTGAATTTCTTTGAAAATCTACATTTGTTATGAAAATCTAAATATATTATCATAATTACCATCTATTCTATCTTTATATTAACTATTTTGTAGTAGATTACACTATCTGTTTTATAGTAGATTGTACTCAAATTATACCATCTGTTTTACACTAAATTGTCTCAGGTTACACTATCTATTTCATACTATCTATTCCATCGCTCGCAACGAAGCTGTTTATCCTTTCCTATCCTTAATTTGTGCTAAAGTATCGCACGAAAGTTCAATTTCCACGAATTTAAGGAAACCGGGCTCGACTGACAGACGGGCTTCGCTAGACAGGAGGATCGATCAATCGCGATTTTTCGTGCACGTGGCGAAGGGCGCAAACAGAAAACGGCCCACGACGTCGATTGATTCTAGAAAATCAAGCCCGTAAATTACGTAACGCGCCGAGTTGCTCGCCGAGGTGGAGCAGCGTGCACCCAGAGGGGACGACGCTCGCACGACGAGGCCTTGCGGCTCACCGCACTACGCCGGGCCCCCAAGCAGAGACGAAGACGTGTTACTCGCGCTCGTGTTACAATCTGCACGGTGCTGTCACGGTGCCGTGCGTCTCCTCTGTGCGTCCACGCAACGCGCGGGAAACGCGTCTCTCGTAAGTTGTAACAGACTCTACAGCTTGTCTGCGACAAACGCGAGTGTTCCCGCGTGCCTCGGTGGAGGGGTACCATCACGCTCCTCCTCTCGTGTCCTCCTTTGGGCATTTTTACGCGAGCTTTTAGTGCGATCCCGTGCACGCAGCCAGCAGCGTCGCGAGTCGAATCCTCCTCCCGATTTTCCACCTCGACGTTGTTCCCCTCGCAAGAAAAACGTGGAGAATTTTCGCTAGAACGGAGAACCTCTTTACGCAGTGAATTACCGTTTCGTTGTATCTTTCTGCGCTCGACCTTCCCCGTTTTTTCGAAGCGTGTCTTTTCCCGCGACGCGCGTTTCGTCGTTCGCGCATGCTTGAACGGGTTGATGAAACGGGGGAGTGCGCGCGATGGGGGATGATCTAGGATCCAAGCAAGACTCTCGCTGGTAAGCTCTCGAAGGATCGACGAAAGTGAATCTGTAAATGGAATTTCGCTTCTCGCTTTGGAAAGGAGGTTTCTGTTCTCGGTAATTTCATAGAGAGATCTCGAGTATCTCTGAGAACTATCTCAGAAACTCGTTAGCTTCACTTTTGTGACTTTTTTGAGCTTTGTTGATTGCTGTTCAGCTTCTTGAAAAAGTGTTGAAAATTACACGAATAGTTAACATTGCAGCGCGTGAAATAGAGATTTACGCTATGTAGAATTTGAAAATCTTGCCAAGAAAATATCCAGAAGAAAATTTCAAATTTAATATTATACAATGATAAATTACATACGATTGAAAGCAATTTCGACGGTATAATTGATTGGCTGTAACAAATTACAGTATATTAATGACTGATCGATTTAATCGTAATTTATTATATAATGTCAGTGTGATATTAATGATTAATATTATTGATAAATTGAAAATCCCACTACAGTAACGTAATAAATTACACGTATATAATTTGAAGTACCGTTACGACACTATATAATTAATATTAGTTCAAAGTACTGAGAATTTTTTAGAAACAAAGATATTTTGTACATAATTATCGATCAATGACCTCTCGTAGAGTGTTTTATAGCGTGCAAAAGAACATAGAAACGCGACCATTATACTCAGGAAATAAACCGCGAATACTACTCCATCCTCTAGCTCCCAGGCTTCTCCATTTCATCGGCTATCTATCTCTGATCTCTCGAAACGGTCTATCGAACCTAGGTATCCCTTTCTATTGGCACCCGTGTCTCCCACATTTATGTCACGCTACATTTATGTCACAATTTCTCATAAAAACAACAGAAAACTAATTGAAATGAATGTTTCACACAGTTACATGATAATCATTTCGTGTATTTCCGTAGTAAAAAATAATCATTTTGAAAGACGCTGTCTTTATTAATTAAACTGTCTTCTACTGATATTTATTTGTAATGAAGGAGAATTACGTTTCATTGCAATATTTTATTAAACTCAATTGGCAGAAGTTGATGTTCAGATAAGTAGAGTCAGTCGGTACATAGTCAGACATTAACTAAAATTTCGATAAATGGAGTTTTATTGAAAAAGAATTTTGTTCTGTTATAGAAACGTAATACAAGTACCATTTATTTTCTAATGCAAATGAGTGATCAATATGGTGTTATAATTTCGGTCCCCACAATTTCTTGGTCCCACTCAGAAATATTCTTCTTTCTTCACCTATACATAATTCTCTACAATATATAATTGCATATTGTGTATTTACGCTACCGTGTACAAGTACCTGAATAATTTAAATTATTGCAATATAAAGTACAGATTTCAAATGAAATCTCTTTAATTTAATCTCAACACGTTTACTGTCCTGTGTATCATATATGAGATATCGACAATTTCGACAACGTGTTCTTTTCGACAACGTGTCATGTTTTTTGACGTACGCATGAGATCGTGTACGCGTGTTGAATAAATTTGATCCAACAAATATTAGGAACTAAGGAATTCAGAAATTCATAAAATTTTAAAATTTTATAAAGTCATACTTATTTGTTGCAAATCGTAAAACGCTCGACGCGTTATTGATATTGTGAAATTAAGAATTTAAGAATTTAAAAACTCGTATTTATTTATTGTGAATTACAAAACGTTGGAAACCCTCTCTGACATCCTTCAATTTGAAAGCTGTACGTCCACGTATGAAAAATACTTGTTGCTTCGTTATTCCGTATCATCAACAGATCAAAATTAAACGTCAAATGAAATTGTAGCAAATAACTACAATTGATCAATAATCTCCTTCAACAAAGTATCAATTTTGATAAAATTAGTAAGAAAACAATTGTCTAATAATCTCTTTCTTCCCCAAATGAGTGAATTTCTAATTAAATAGAAGGGCTTGCTAAAACAATTAATCAACAAATAACCTCTCGAATCGCTCTCCCCTAGATAATCAAAATTCCAATTACAGAGGATTGACAAAATCCCCTAAATGAACAAAACTCTAATCATACGGAGTTAATAAAGCAATTAATCAATAAATAATCTTACTCTCTTAAGTAATCAAAATTCCATTTACAGAGGGTTCACAAAATCACGTGACTTTCTCTCTTTCTCTTCCACTTTCAACTCCCCACTAGAGCAGTAACTTCGCTCGCCAGCGGAGAGGCGACACATATGACAGAGGCGACACGTATGAAAAAAATATAGAGAATAGAAAACGGAGGGGGAAACGTGTCGTATTATCCGGTGGCCGGCCAGATCGGACCTAGAAAGGCGGTTGTTCTAAGGTTTCCGCGTCGGCCGTAGGAAGCCAGCCCGTGGACTGTGGCTCGTGCCCCGCACACAATCGGACGCGAAAATATCGCCGTTAGACGCCCGTCGTGTGCATCGCTCGCGCATCCTTAAACCATCGTCGGTTTGGCGAGTCCCCGCTTGTTTGTCGCGCGCGCACACGCACACGCACACCCGTACGGTAACGCGCTTTCTTCGCCCTCCCCCTCCCCCCCACCTCCCACCTCGCCCGGCCACCTTTCCACCTGAGGATGGATCGTAACGAGAGTGCAAACGAGGGCGGAAGCTCGCCGGACACGGTAATCGCGCGCTCCTCGTCCGAAGAGGAGCGGAACAGGTTCGCGTGCAGCACTTCCGGCGAGTACGTGACCACCGTCGGTGACAGCAGCTCGAGTTTGGACACGGTGACCAGCGCCGGGACGACGACGAACGTCGGCGCGAACGATCCACCGGGGGCCGATAACAAGAAAAGGGGAAGGTTCGGCAGTTTGAAGAGCAGTTTCCGCAAAGAGGGAGGGTTGTTCAAGATCAAGAGGAAGAACAGGCAGCTGGACGAGCCGGCTGCTGCCGAGCCTGAGCCGGATGTCGAGGAAAAAGGTTTTATTTTGTGGAGTTTGCGATCGGTTCTTCTTTTTTGCTTGGTTTGGGATAGAACCGTGGTTATCGAGCATTTGTTTCTGTCGTTATCGAGGATATGTTCTGAGGTTTCTTTTTTTTTTTGGTTGGTTTTGATCGTTGGAGGGTTGTTTTTTTTAGTGTAATTTTATTGGTTTTGTTTTACGAGGTTGTGGCTTAAACAGGTTGGAGAATGTTTGATTATGGTTTAAATAGAATGATTGGATAAATTAGATAAAAGTTTCGTTTTACGATTAGAACTTGGCATTTGAAAGTTTTCAACAGTTGAATATCGCTGTGTAATTAATGAATTAAGTTTCGAATTCGAGCAATGTCTCAAAATTATTGCAATGTAAATTGCAAACATCTTGGTCAAGTTTTTAATTTATTTAACGAATCTTATTTTAATCTTATCGATCTGCGAGAAATTTATTTTCACGGTAGTTTTAGAAAATAACTGAGTTTCGTCTTCTGATTAGCATCTCAAACGATGTACGAGAAAATTCATTCTTGAACTGTGATGTTAAATTAGGTTGATTGTTTCGATCTTTTCTTCTTACTTCTTCAAAGGTTAATTTACTAGAATCTTTATCGTCAGTCTGATGAGATCACTCTATCTCAATATAGGAAAATCATCTCAAACACTTGCATTTGTATTTAATACTATTAAGATCAATTTGAGCTGTTCCTTGCTCATTTACATTGAGAGTGGGATCACTACTGGTAATTTTGAGGCTTCTTCATGGATTTGCTCTTTCTTCTCGTTATTTATGGATCTGCAGATTGATAATTGCTATACAGTTTTCAATTTATCCTTTTAGACTTTTTTAATCGATCTACTTGAATATTTTCCTTTCAATTTCTCCTTTCAACCGATGATGATGAACTCATTAGTAAGAAAATTTTATCTCCTCAATTAATATTTCTTTACAGTACAATCTATCTTTCGGTAGAATTTACTTTCAGTTTGGAATAATTAACTTGGCGAATGAGATCGTTTGAAATAACTTCAGAAGATTGATAACTTCAAAATCAGGATTTTGATCGCTTTTTGAGTTGAAATTATCTTGTTATATCATGGATTTTCCCCATTTTCATTTAGATTGGTCACGTCTCTCGTGAATCAATATTATTTCAATCGCCGTGATACTTGACACGTAAAACGTCAAACAATCGCTTCTCTCAAATTATGAACGAATTCTTTGAAATGTTAATCTTCTTAATAGCTCCACTGCATCTAACAATTATCGAGAGCTATCGAGGTCTTCTGTGCGGCCCACGACTTCAACCATTTTCGCTTCGGCGCGCTTGTAATAAAACCTGATCACTATGAAACGCGAGTAATATAATAATTATCAATTTAACACGCGTAATTTCAAAAACTCAATCATAAATCTATCGCTCACTCAAGAAACACATAACTTTTATATCTCATCGAGCTTCAGCTTAACACTAGATCTACCTAGACAATCAAAGTGTAAAATTTACAGTAGAGAAAATGAAAATGAAAATGAAAAGAGCAGAGAGAAAATTTAGAATACAATAAAGAGCACAGACTTCTGTTTATACATTTCACTAAAAATCATTCGGGTCTCTGAAAATACTATTATAAAATACTATTATAAAACTTTTAAATTGGTCGTTTTGACTATTTTGGTAGTTTTAGTGTTAAACCTCGTAAAATTCAGAAAAATCAGAATCAACTGATTTGTGATCATAATCTTTAAAACGTCTATTAATTATAAAATAACTATAAAATAACTAACAATTTGCATAAAAGTCCCAAATCAGTTCAACGTATCATGTACATAACTTTGAAAACTCAACTATAAGTTCATCGCTCACCAGAAAAACCCCATTGAGCTCTATATTAAACCCTCGAATATTAAAACAAATCTGGGAAGAATCTACCAAAAATTGACCAGAGATCCTCTCTCTCTCTCTCTCTCTCTCTCTCCCCATCTGACGTGGCAGAAACGGGTCGAAAGCGGAGCCCAGTGGAGGAGGACGATGATCGCAAGGGCGGTGTTAATCCGTCAACGTCCTTGAAGAAGAAGAAGAAAAAGTCGCACTCGCTGGTGCGCAAGCTGTCGTTGAACAAATTTCGTCTGTCGACGGAGCAGGAGCCGAGGCACACGCCCGAAGGTGGTGACAGCAGCCGATCGCAGAGCCAATCGTCGCAGGAGTCGCCTAGCCTTTCGGACAGTCCGTCGAGAATCGCGAGGAAGGGGCAAGAGACCGAGAGGCTTGAGTGCGAGGCCGAGGCGCCTTCGCGTGATACCGCGTTACACCAGGTGGACGAAGAGAAGGGAAAGCCGAGGAAACCGGAGAAACCGACGGAGAAACTGGTGAGCACGGTGACCGTAGTGCAGCGCAAGTCGCCGTCGTTCACCATCAAAAGCTTTTCTTCCAAGAATCAGAACGGTGAGCCATCTCTCTCTCTCTCTCTCTCTCTCTCTCTCTTTTTTCCGGTCTGTATTACACAGATACAGGTACATGCGTATATACTCTTTTGTAGCCTCCCTTGTTCGTTTCTTTCTAGTGAAACTTGACTCTTGCAAGCTTTAAAACTTAACGTTAAAGTTCGAGTTTTTGGGACTAATTGTTGTACAAAGTTCGAACTTTCAAAGCTTTAAGCTCTTAAGGTTGATTTTGCGAGCTACTGTCGTCGACGCACGCGACATTTGGTAGCCTACGATACTATTTATGATTGTCAATTTAGACAGCTAGTGTTATTAATTCGAGCTTTTAGAACCGCTGCTCACTCACAAGTGCTCGCAAGTATAGCACATTGCATCTGTACAATTTAGACAGCTTGAGTCTCTGAATAAGGGTTCGAGTTGTTAAAAACCTCAGTTTGGCAGCTCAACTTTATTTGAACTTTTGAGGTTCCGATCTTCGAGCTGCAGGCACAAAGCTTATTTTAACAACACTAATTCTCTGTTGTTTGTATAACTCTCTTTCTCTAACTCTTTCTCTATGTTTTAGTTGGTTTTTTAACTTGAAGTTGTGGGAAGGTTGAAGTTGGTGGGTTTAAAGTTATTTGTATAAAGTTGATACTTATATTGCAAGAAGATACTAACTTAAACTATTACTATTAAAACTATCACTGTGTAAATCTATAAAAATCAACTTACGGTAGCTTTTGTTACTCTAACACGTAATTTTTTATTTAAAAATATTAATATACACTGTGAGCAACACTGTGAAAATATTAATGTATGTAAGAATGTATTTGTAAATCTTATTGAATTTTATGTAGTATTCACAAAATTTTATATGTAAAATACATGTGTGCAATTTAAGTTCATGTACAACATATTTAACAGTATAAAATTAATTTCTTCATTACTATATAAAATGTATATTTTAGATTTTGCAACAAGTAATTTTTCATAAACAAAGCCATTCTAAAGCCACGTAGAAATACTAACATGTATATTTAATGATTCGATTACTTAACTTATTACATGTATTGTATTTCATAATACTCTGTAGAATTTACTATTATGATTTAGTGTGGACTGTGTTCATGACTGTGGATACTCGAATAATGCTATTAGCAAATAAATCATCCCAGGTGTGAAAGATAATTAACTTAACCGCTGTAGTGAAAGTAGGGTTTAACCTTAGTAGGATTCGTTACCTAATTAGTTTTAGTTCACTGGTAGCAGTAATCTTAATTAATTCAACTTGACCACTAATGATTCTAAAAATAATGTGATTAACGTGGAATGATATCCTACTTGATTCAAGTGTTCAATTTACACCTTACACTGATCATTTTGTATATTAATCTAAATCTTAAAAATTCAATTTTTAATTTCTAATGTAACGATGCTACATCTAAATTACTTTTAATTTAGAAAATGGTAATACTGTGCTCAATTCGCGTATTTACAGCATAATATTCCATATTCTATCATTCTAATTCGTCGTTTAATTTAGTTATTCAGTTTCAACTTGAACAAATTGTCCATTGTTGTTTTAGAACATTATTCAATTGTGCAATTTCATATTTAACACCCACCAATTCTGTCATTATTTAATATTTATCTTTATGTTCACAATTTTATAACATTCACACTGTAACTCAACCACAAAATTTCAACTCTCATCGCCATTCAACGTCTATTTTTATTTTTACCATTTTGAAATACTCACACTTTAATCCTCAATTATTGAATTTCAAAATAAACACCCATTATTTGACATCCAAAATTCCACCACTATTCAATATTTACTTTTATCTTGATAATCTTACAATCTTCACACTGTAACACAATAGTTGTCTATAACTCTCGCCGTCATTCAACATTCACATTTATCTCCATACTCTTAATTTTACAACGTTCACGCTATAACTCAACTTCACTATAAACATCCATCAATTTAACTATATCTTTATTCTCTCTCAATTCCTTGTTTGGGAATTTTTCTTTTCTTTTTTTCATAATATTCAACTTGAACCACGTACTAACATCCTACAACCTGCGTTCAAAGATGCCATTGTCTCGAACCTCGTCAAAGACCGCCACTTCATCGTCATTATCACCATCATCACCATCATCATCATCATCATCATCATCATCATCATCACCACCACCACCACCATGATCACTAAATGAATCCCACGAATCTCATCGACGACTGAACCCGATGCGATTATCTGCGTGCGCAGATTCCCAATCGTCGGAGAAGTCTCCACGTCCGGAAGCTCGGTGCAGCTCGACGCTTCCGTACGCGATCTCAAAATGGCCGGAGCAGAACACCGCGAGTCCAACGTCTGCCGAGCCGCCTAGAAAGTCGAAGCTGAGCACGAAATCCGAGTCCGAGTCCGCGATAGCGAGGACCTCGTCTCACGAGGTCAGGCGAAAACTGTCGCTGCTCGAGGAGAAACGCGCCATTTTTCAGCGTCGCTTGTTCGAGACAACCCGCGACACCGATTCCGGCGAGACGGTAATAGCCGTCAGTATCGACGACGACGACAAGTCAACGGCGACGAAGGAGGCAGAGGCCCGAACGAAGGACGAGGGTCAAACGAAGAAGAAAGCCAGGCACATAAGCGTGAAGAAGTTCGACACGTTCTCGACGTTCGAGGGCACGTTCGACGAGGAGACCGGCGTTGGATATTTGGCCGGTATCGAGGAGGATTACACGGAGAGTTACGACAGACAGCACGACAGCTACGTGGCAGCTATGGGGCCGATGATGGGCGAGTCCGCGGAGAAGAGCAAGGTCGTCAGCCAGGACAGCATGGTGAGGAACAACCGCTTGCACGCCCGCCGTAGCTTTTACCTCTGCTCACTTCTTCTCTTTATTCCTCGCTTCTGTTTTATTTTTCTCGTCTCGATGCTCATTTGTCCGATAATAACTCTCCATTTGGATGACATTATTCGATTATTTATTTGCTGCATTTTGATTCGTTTATTTGTCTTTCTCGATGAATCGAGGAGCATAATTGTGCCAGTGACAATGAAAAATTAGCGAGAATTTAAATTGATGTAACTTTGTAAAAGAGGATCGCTGCGTGATTATTATTTTGTCGATGTGTTGCGAACCTGATATATTTCGGACGATATTCTTCTTTTTGGTCTGATTGTCATTTTTAACAAGTTAATGTTTCTCCTTCTCGGGTTTTATTGCTGCCTTTGTTTTTTATCCCACTACTTATATCACCACTCACATTATATTAAGATAAATACTTTTATAGATTATAGATAGCTTTTTTTACACTTTTTTGATTTTGAATTTTTCAAATTATTTTATAGGTATGTGAGATTTGATGACTGATACTTATGAGTATGATTGGATGTTAAGAATTTACAAACTTTTTATTAAATTATGTAAAACGATCTAACCAAGGGAATTATTATGCATTATTGCGATTTAGACGCTCCATTTCACAACTGAATTATTTATTTCCATCCAGATAACATCTAGAACTTGTATAAAGAATTTATATAGCAATCTTACTACTTGTCGAATATATCCCAAGTTATACTACTTGTCAATATTCATTACACTTTTCACTACTATTTTCGCAAAATTATATATTCGTTATATATTTATATATTTATTATCATGATTATAGAGTATATTGTGATTAGAATATATCATGATTATAGAAATGTATAGGAATTAACTACTAAAAAATTCGATAAAAACGACACTATTTTCTATAAAAAAGAAATGTTTCCAAAAAATTTTAAATATAAACGTAAGCTCTTGAAAGCAAAAGTTGATATTATTAAATGTTCAAACAAATAATATTCAAACTTCATTCTTAATCACCCTTGTTATTTATTCTATTTATTCCGATCATTATTCTATTCATTATTTGTCTCCCATGAATAAAATCTCAACGTATTAAAATATAGCCTTTATACAGTTCTTTTTGAACGAAATTTATTCTCGAAATTCTACCATTTTCTTTTATCATCAATCTCCCGCGAGCGACATCATAACGTGCCAAACCGTGAAAGCAACCATCCGAAAAAGTATTCTCCTTCCAACCGGAATAAAGACGCGTCACTCGTCAAGAATATCTCTCACTCACGGGTGGCTCACGGTGCGCTCCACCACCTGGGTCCCCTGGATTCCCGTTGTCTTTGCATAATCAGGTTTCCCTTTCTCGACATCGACACCCGGCACAGTTTCAAAACACCGCGAGCATTTCTTTCGATCTACTTGCCCGTACAAAACATCCACGTGTAATCCTATGATGCAGAAATAAGGTAGACGCGTTCTGCGGCTCCGGTTTTGTGGTCGTCGCACGTTCAACCTGCTCTCTCTATCTCTTTTCGCTTTTGTCCCGTGTGTTGTCCATTTTTCTTCTTCCTCTCTTTTTCGTTTTCTTTTCTCTTCTTTTCCATCCAACCGCTCTCGAGTTACGCGGCTTGCCGTGCTCTATCTCCGCGGTGGCGCCTTCTATCTCTTCTAATTTCCAGCTTCTCTCGGCGAGAAGCTTAATTGAAGCACGTCTACCCTCGCCTCGGTCTCGCTTGTCTCGAGAGGAAAACGCGGCGAGTGGGGAAGGGCTATTGGAAACGAGGAGAAAGGCTATTGAGACGAGTTCTTTGTAGATTCACTCCTCGAAAGTTAGATTTTCCGCAGCGTTATTATTGTCTCCTTCATTTCGTTGCATCGTCTCTGTCATCAGCGATTTTTCGTTCGTTTCGATGGATTTCCTCCATCATTCGTGATCTTTCGCTTGTTTCGAACTCGATTTGGATTCGGAGCCCGATTCGCGTCAAAATTTTTGGAGGTTTTGCAGGTTTTTATGTAAATTTATGCGAATTTTACGTCCCAAAGAGGATTATAATTTATTGCGACGAGAAATTTAGCAAGTACTAACGTTTAATCGAACACCATTGATTTAAACAAACACCCTGATTAACATTATTATATTGTAATGTAACGATGAACTACGTGATCTGATAATAAGCAACAACTTATTGAATATTAATAAAAATCTATAAAGCTTTTAAATTCAATGAAAAATTAGAACGATGTGACTGTTTTGGGGCTAGGAAATTTGTTAAGCAACCGGTTCTGAAAGTGTGCAGATATCGTAGAAGTAGAAGTAATAATTTACTCCGTCGAAAAGAACTAAAACTTTTGGAAGGAACTACATTCGTCAATTCACTTTCGCGTTACTATCTGCTGTCTATTTATTCGGTAGGAGCAAAGATTATGTTTTTAAATATCTTTGAATCAGTTGTATTTGAGCTACTGATCTGTGTAAATAAGTACCTGTATAAATAAGAAAACACGACGCGTTTGACAAAACAACGTCA
The DNA here is from genome assembly GCA_032399605.1 of Melipona beecheii. NCBI lineage: Eukaryota > Metazoa > Arthropoda > Insecta > Hymenoptera > Apidae > Melipona > Melipona beecheii. Next base: position 534,309 of record JAUCMO010000463.1, read on the forward strand.
CACCATAGTGTGCTCAACGTATCACGTATCGTTGACTGCATGGAGACGGCGGATTTGCATTTCCAAACGATAGTTGTTGGTGAATCACGTCGACCGACCATCGTTAGTTCAGACAAACATACCGATCAGTGAACATCTTGTCCAGTGAGCGTGCGTATTTCTCTATACAGAACTTTCAGCGGCAACAATATGGACGCCAAAGAGAGAATTAAGGGTCTGCCTAGGAGTATTTCTGGATCGAAAATGAATCCGAAGAATTGGAGGTGGTTCTGGGTTGGTTCTTTCAAAATTCTTCAATGATAAAATTTTGTGCTCCTTCTTTTTTTTTTATAAATCTTCGAATATTTTATTAATATTTATCAAATAACATTTTCACTTAAATATTATTTAATATTTCATTAAATGTACCTCTCTATTCGTTACGTTTTAATAATTTAGTATTATATTTAGTATGGTCCTGGTGCTTAGTTGACCACGTGGATTAATATTTGATCGATCGTGAACACGTGACTGTCGTTGTGCCCCTTTATTGGTGATAGTAATTTCGCGACAGTAACAGCGAATATAAATGAGTATAAGGATACAAATAAGTGAAAATAATCGTATTACACGAAGAAAAATAAGTAAGTATATCGCACGAAGAAGAGGAAATGTCAATTTTAATCAACTTTAAGCGCAACATTGTGCTCTTTGTCGCTGGCTGTCTGGCGAATTGAAATTCTCCGAGTTTTGCATTTATTTTGATACATAAGAGAATAAACTTGGTAAATTTTCAAAAATTAATTTTTGACTTTCTCGAAAACGAAGGCTTTAATGATAAAGTTTTATTCCTCCTTTTCAACTTGTTTTTTCAACTTGTATTTAATAAGAAATACCAAAACTTGACAGTCCCCCTTTTTCTTGTGTATAAGTGAACAATGAATCTGTTAAGTCTGTCATGTTTGTGTTGACAGGTGTTAAGCCGTTTTATTACGTTTACTTGCTACTTGCCTTTTCTTTTTCACTCGTGACCTGATAAGATAAGCAAATCGTCAGAAATATTGTTGCAAATCTTTATCAAACATCCTTTTAATCACAGTAATGTAGCTTTTGAAAATACGACGATGTTTCTCATATCTTTTTATTGGAAAACACCAATAAAAATCGAAAGAAAAATTGAGAAATGTATTATAATACAATTAACATACCCATTTAAATATATATATGTTTAAAAGTTCAAGAAGCATTGCCAATATTTCGGAAGTGATCTGATCTTAATTAGAACAATTGAAGTTCATAAAGTGTCCTCTTCTTTTTCTATTTTAAGTATTTGAAATTTCTGACAGATATCGCGCAAACTTTTGTGATCGCGTGTGATTCAAAATCAACGAACTGATTAAAAAGATCCTGTTTGTTTCTTAATTAAAATGGATAATCTTCTTTCGTTGTAAATAAATGAATAAAGAAGCAGGTGGAAGAATAATTTTATATCTTTTGAAATATTCATTTCTCTGTGTGGGAATACATAGTAAAATTGTATTGTACGTGTACAATTACTGTATAATTGTGTCAAACACCGAATAACACAGTTGCATAACAAAGATAAGACGGGAGAAATGCGATAAAAGTGGGCATTATTCGTTTTGATTGTAAGTGGCAGACGGAAAATAATGAGAGTATTCGAGATATGTGTGGCTTATTATAACTCTCTCGGCCTGAATAATTTTTTTCCAACGACTAAACGACGTTCAATAGATAGTTAGTCGATGATTAATTGAATAATAATAGCTCGATTTTCATTAAACGAGCCCGAGTTCACTTAACTCGCTTCGAAATTTGTCAGTCTTTTGTTAACAAAAATCTTATCCATACCTCTGAAAACAACAAAATATTCACAGCGATCAGAGTTGTTCTGCTAAAATTTAACGTTTAAAATATTTATCTAAATACTATATTGCGTAACAAAATGTTGCAACGTCAAAATATCGCGTAACAAATGTGTATGAATGAATTGCATTGTGAATGCAATTCTTACGAAACTTGCGTGTTTATAAATGATAAATTTCCAAAGAAACTGTCGCTCGATGGTGCTTAATCTTACTTTCTGTTGTGCACAGTCGTCGCAGAACAATTCGCCGAATGCAGGAGTAGGCGAGAAACGAGAACACTTGTATAAAATCCTGGTGATCGGTGAGCTGGGCGCCGGAAAGACGTCCATCATCAAGAGATACGTGCATCAGTTTTTCTCACAGCATTATCGCGCGACGATTGGCGTCGACTTTGCACTGAAAGTATTGAACTGGGACCCGCACACGATCATAAGGCTACAACTATGGGATATCGCAGGTTGGTTCTCCTTTTTCTCCTTTTTTTGTCTCTTTCGTTTCTTTGCTAGCATCGAACGACAATTCTTCTTTTCGCGATAACGTAATTGACGTAATTGTAATATTTCGTATATCGCCATTTTATATAACATTGTTATAGTATATGTAACAATTACTAAAAATGTTATAATTATAATTCTCCATTTTTTACATAATTTATGGACTTTAAACTGCACAGATTTTTCACTGTTATAATACATTATGTACTATTTGATATAAATTATGAATTTTTTAAATTTCATAAATGTTTTAATAAAGTTACCAACATACTATATAACGTACATAATTTTCGTTCTCCATAATTGGAGAAATATTACATATAATAATTATTCTAAGATTTTTGAGCAAAAGTGTCATCAAAATATTAAAAAAAGTTAGAATCATCGTAATTGCTATATTCATGTTTTTGTATCTTGAGTTTTATACATTTTTTCTTTAGAACTCATAACAGATTGAAATATACTATACTGCAATATATAATATATTATGACATTTTGACAAAATTGTACTATTAGTTATGTTATATTATATCATCTAAAAAGTAATTGGCAGCCAACCATTTTAATAGAAATGAAATTGGCACCACTGAGCACATCGCCTGTGCAGGAGATTCGTTAAAGTCTCCGAAAGGAAATCTAGTAGAAAAAATTTCATTTTAACAGGAAAGTTAAAACAACTCGAAACAATTGTGAAATTCTGAAAAAAAGAATTCCAACTAATTTGACTAAATTTCGATATTACACGCACACTGGTAAAGTCTATTTCCCTGTCTCGCTTCGACTGTCCAGGTCAAGAAAGATTTGGAAACATGACGCGGGTGTACTACAAGGAAGCAGTTGGCGCGTTCATAGTGTTCGACGTGACGAGAAGTGCCACGTTAGACGCGGTGGTGAAATGGAAACAAGATTTGGACTCGAAAGTCCAGCTTCCTGACGGTTCGCCGATACCCTGTATACTTCTGGCGAACAAATGTGACCAGCAGAAGGAAGGCCTGGTGAACTCGCCAGCGAAAATGGACGAATACTGCAAAGAGAAGAATTTCGCCGGGTGGTTCGAGACGTCGGCCAAGGAAAATATTAATATTGAGGAGGCTGCAAAGTTTCTCGTCAATAAAGTGAGTGACAACGATTGATTAATTTAATTCCTAACTTTTTAATCAATTTTCTGAAACGAAGTTGCTCAATTGTCGCAAAGGGGGTGACGAAACGTCCCTTTAATAAAAATGAACAGATTACAAATAATTTTTCTCGTCACTTATTTCTTTATTGACTTTTTGGGCTGAATAATTCTCTTTCTGTTTAACTGTTGCAAAGGGACGAATGAAGACAATTATTACAAAAATTACTGATTATTGTAGAATTGTTTCATTGTTACTGGAATTAATGTCAGAATTAATGTGCAGAATTGTAACGATCAGTGAGATTAAAAATTAAATAACTAATTAAAAATTACTAGCTTGTTGAAGAAATTGCACATCTGTTACTAACAATTTTTTCCAATTGTTATATTATGCCAAAGCTCCAGAAAATGTTTCATTACTTGAAAGACTTATTAGAAGACAAGAATTTCTAGCTGGAAGCATCGTGTTATTAACGCAATGGAACAACCGCGTTATTTTATTTCAAACAGCAAAAGCAAAATACTGCTACTCTAATCGACATTTTCTGGTGTCGTGTTCTTTGATTCGTCCGCAAAATTCAATTATTCAAAGATAGCTCAAGAAGAGAGCCAGTTTATTTGCGGAACATCGTATCGCCCTCGTGATTAGCGTGCGTACAAGTCCGATGGATTTATCAATGACGCATTTACGCGTCAAGGTGATCGTCTTGTAATGCATCGTTAATTGTTATTCGTTCAGTGAAACTCAGAATTCAGAGCCGTGACACCATCTGTTTGACCGATAAGCTCCCTTCGTTGTACTTGCGCACGTTGTTTCATCCATTTTCTTCGAGTCACAATTGGAAAAATGTATCGGGAATTTTAGAAAACAATTGTCATTGGTACAGTTACGCTCTTCACTGTATATTACAAAAAAAAAAAAAAAATACCTTAACCGCTTGCCTTGAGATTAAAGGTAATTTATATATTCATTTCAAATGTGTGTATATGGAATCGGCTGACCAATTTATAATTTCTGTTAGAAAAACTTACTTACTTTATTATATTATAGAGTTTTTCTATTTTTTTTTTTTTTTTTTTCATTTCAACGCGTCTAATGGAAATTTTGTGCTTTAATCGTCGGTAGTTCCACTCTTAAATACTAACCTTCGAGTCTTTGAAACAATTTTCGAAGACTTTACGCGTCACTACCGATTGAAATCGATAACACAGAACGATGTTTTACGAATGTTTTCATGTCCGAGAAAGATCTGTCATTCAACTTTGCCGTCGATAAGTCCGATTAATTTGTTCTTGCAGATACTTCAGAATGACCAGCTGATGAAAGGAAACGGCTCTCAGGATCAGACGGACGGCGAGCGATTTGCGCTGAATCAGTCGCCGACGAGGTCAAAGAAATCTTGCTCCTGCTGACGAATCGGTAATCAACCGGTAGCAGGATCGTCCGGTCTGTTATCGCGGTCCTGCCATCGTCGCTTAACCACCACCGGTGCCATGACACGAGAGTCCAGTCCAGTCGTCGTTGTCGTTGGATCGTCTCGTCTCGATCGTGTGACCAGTTCCCTCCCCGCCAAACGAATCTTAACGACCATCTTCTTCTCGTCGATCGAGCTCCTTTTTTACAAGATCTCGACGCTTCGTCGCGCGTCGTTAATTGTTACTGCTTGAGGGATCATGAAACTTGAACGATCTTTGTATTGTAAATATACGTATAAATTTACGCGCATTTGTGGGAGATTCGGAAACGATTCATCAAGCTTGGAATGCTGAAAACAGAGATGAAAAATATTGTGTTTGATGGCGTTAGGATTAGGACGAGAGCGGTGAAAATAATTAATCTTCTGTAATTTGGGAGTTACAGGAATATTCGTAACACCGCTTTTTTCTTTTGATTTTCAGTATTGAACGATTGATGACAAAAGACTGAAAATTCTTATCAACGAGTGTGTTAATTAATTGGCTTAATTAATTCTTTATTTCGAGACACGTCGTCGTTGACAAGAGTCTTGCAGTTTGCATTGTTCGAAATAATATCGATCGTTCGATAGTGAACAATTAAAATGTCACAGTGAGTGTATTCGTTATAAGTATACCGAGCGAATTTGTAATAATATTAACTAATAGCACATGTAGTAAAATTATTATGTAAGAATTATCAATTGCCAGATTTCCAATTTTAATCATTAGTCACGGTCGTCTAATAATTCTTATCTTTTACAAAAGTAAACTACCGGGAAATTCAGTCTTTTTTTATTGAAAATTTTGTGACTTTACAATTTATGATTTTATGAAATTTTTTTATGAACTTTGATCAACTCAAAAGAATACCGAACATTGAATTTATAAGAAGATATTTATAGAACCAAATTTTGAAACTGCCTGGTGTCTATTTTTAAGCTTAATTTCAATGTTATTTGAAATCTTTACTCGAATCATTTTTATATACCTTCCAAGTATTCACTACAGAACCAAGTTTCAAAATTCAAAGATTCTTTTAACGAGTCTGTTTTTAACATTGTTCTTCTCTGTAGCTTTACCCAGGTCACTTTTATACATCTTTCAAATATTCATCCTAGAAATATAGAATTTCAGCTATTTTGTGTTATTTATCAGCTTCGTAGGAAGAATTTGAAAAAGTGCTCGTCTCAGCATTCCTAGCTCACTCACAGTCAGTCCAATCTCCCACTGTCCACGTTCTCTCTTCCATCGGAAAGAAAAAACAACAAAATTATTACAGAGAAACTCGTGAACAACGAACGAACGAATGAACGACGAACGGATGCCCGACAGATGACAGAAGGATTTTTACGAGTAATTTCGAACGTTGTAACGGGGTGTAACTTTCACAAGGTTGCTCGCAAGACTTTTGCCTCCAACACGAGGGACAAATAACAATGTGACGAATAATTAATCGACGTGTGTACATGTCGGTGAGGAAAGAGCCGTTGCTCGAAATTGTTTGCGATTCTGTCGACGCTAGTGGCGAACGATTACGTTCCAGATGATCGTTCCCCCATGGACTTCAATCAACTCTACGTTTCGTTATTTGCTGTACAGTATTGAACGCGAAGGTTGTTTACGGGCACGAGTAAGATGAGCCACGATTAATAATTTTCATGTGAAAATGAATGTGTCGCGTTCGAGGGATGGAAGAGGGGGAATATTTTGAATGAAAAAAGGGGAATTTTATTGTAATTTAGAGTTTAATTTCCGATATTTTCCGAATTAAATTTGTCACGCGCGTATGTTTTTCTTTTTCTCAATTAAATTCGTCACATCGGAATCTTTATATCTGACGTAATTTCAAAGTAGAAAGGTCAGTTTTATTTGAAATTCGGACAATTTTATTCTTGTATAATTTTTAATTTTCGTATTTCCGTTTCACTGCGCCCTCCTCCGTTTCCATCCCTCCGTTTCGATCTTAGAAGATTACACTAACGAATAAAACCTAACCACTCTCGCATTTCAGCGGTTTTTATATGATGTAAACCCTAAACGCTAAGTCCCGCGTGATTTTTCTATTAAGAAACTAAAGAAGAACATAGATGTACGTAAATTAAGAATTAAGAGGGGAAACTTCCTTCTTCCCTCACTTTTTTTTATATTTTTTTTCAATTCACGAACAGTTCTACTAACACTGACCGTGACTTTCATTTCAATCGAGCTGAGAAGGTAGTCGAACAATGGTAGCCTACTGTCGATCGATTTACTATGATAAGTCTATGATAGTTTATGCGTATCGTCGTTCAAGAGTATCTGAACGTTCATTCGTTTACTTTTCGTGGCATTCGTGCGATTCGATTATAAGAGCGAGGTATGATATCGTACAAGTACGATGTAATGTTATGTAACAACGTGTTAAAGGAATAATGGTGAAATTAGTTTTTCCTAGAGCAAAATATTTGACGACGAAAATGGTCACTATGTACGTGGAATATTGATTTTCGACGAATTTCCAAAATTCTTTGCATTTATTTGCTTTACTTTGACTTTTAGGCTTCGAGTTAATAAATAAAAGAGGAGCTCTACTAACATTGCGGAAATTCAAGAGTATGACGTATACATATATATATATATAGCGGTACACCTAAGAATTACTTAAAACCATCAAATATATCAATGAATTTAATTTTACTAGTATTGAAAGTATCGAGCATCTGGTTTTCTTAAATTTATTAAAAAGATCAATTTATAGAAACTAGTTGTTATTATAAAACATTTACAGGTTGTAAATAATTTCTAAAATCTATAAAGAATTCTACTTATTAACGAAGCTTGTAATTTTCTACTGTTAACATTCGTATCATTTTTAAATAAATAACAATAAACTCACATTTAATTTCGTTGTTTTACATTTCACAGTCACTTTCGCGTCGTTGTTCAGATACTTGCGAGCGACATCGTGATTCGTTCTCCAACGAATTTTAATCCGTCGATTAATATATAAAAAAAAAAAAAAAAAAAAAAAAAAAAAATAGAAAGAAAGAAAAAGGCCTGCGTGTTGAGAATGCGATTGTTAGGAAAACGATTCCTTTTCTACATACAGTAACGTCGACCTAAATAAATAAAGTTTTTTATACGAATCACTGCTAATGTCCACGTAATGCGTGTTCAGTAGAGAGAAAAACGAAAATGCTGCGAGTTTCTGCGTTTTTCTACCGGAAAATTCTGCGACGCCACGCGTTTCGGTGTACTCCTTTATTGTTTCTCTTTTTATTGTTATTACTATTATTATTATTATTATTATTATTATTATTATTATTATTATTATTATTATTATTATCATTATTACAATAATACTTTGTTCATACGTATTATATGTTATATACAGATTATGTTTATATGTATAAGAAGCATGTTATATATATAACATATAATTTATAGTAAAGTAACTGAGAGTCGATACAAATGGTCTATCGCAAAGTTCATTTCCCCTTCGTTTCAACGATTTAACTCTGCATTGTCAAGCATTTCTATAGAAATTCTATTTTAACGATAATTTCTTAGAATTATTTATTACGATTTCTTATCTATGATCTATTCTTGCTATAATCATATACTAACAGAGAAAAAAATTAGAAAACATTCTCATTCAAAAATATCGACCTCTCGAATCTATGATATATACTTTTGATATATTTTTATATCAACGAGACGAAAACTATTATTGTTGTAATGGAAAGATATGAGTTTGTATATCTCTATTTGAATTCTTTTCAAGTTGATAAAAATCTGTTCGCAGGGAAAGAGAAATTCTTCAGAAGAGAAATTCTCGTTTCACGTTTCTTGCAAGTGTTCATGCAGCAAGAAGTCTCGTAAACAAAAAAAAAAAAAAGAAGAAGAAGAAGAAGAATACAGAGCGTTCGTTCAGAGCTGATTCTCAGCTGAGAATATTCTTTCACGATGAATCTTCTGTTCCTTTGGTCATTCATTCGCAATTCATAGTCATCTAGCGTGTGCAATCGTTACGTAAATGGCACTCGCGATCCGGCATTCTTTCTTTACCTGATCACTGTCTCGCTATTTTTTAGTCACTGTCAGATTTGCCTCTCTACCAATTATGTAAGAGTTTCTAACTCAAAATAAAGTGGTTTGTTTGACATTGCGCGTCGATCGTCGGAAAACTTTCCTTCACTTTCTATCGGGGAAGTTTAATAATTTTTTCAATTCTTCTCCCATTAATTTATCCTATTTTTTTCAAATTTTATTTTCCATTTTATTAAATTTCCGTTTTTTTTTTCTAATTCACGCAATTAGCACTATATCTTCTATTTAACAATTTATTTTTCAAGTTTTATTATTTAAGTTAGCTTCCCTAAAATTTTTTTCTAAAATCGATTGTTCAGTGTATTATTTATTCAGCGTTCCTTTTTCTATCTCCTATTTTATCATTACTTATTTAGCATTCAATTTCCTGTTCCTCTAGTGCCTTCTCTAATGTTTTATTATTCACCTACAATTAGCATACTATTTTCTATTTTATATTGTGACATTTTATTGCATCCTTACAGCTCTGTCTTCCTTCCATTTTATTTTCTAACGTTTTGTCACTTAGTTAATGTTCTACTTTCTCACAGTAAATTAAACCTACTATATGCTAATATACTCGTAAATGTAATAAAAATGCTTTATACTTTATATCAATTAATAAAATATAAAGTATTTAAATTACTCACTATATAAAACATTAAAGATATTTACTTTATATTATATTATTGTGTTTTCACCTATTACACATTACGTATTTATTACACTAAATTGCTATAAACGTAAATAACTAAAATATATTATTTAATAATTATTTAATTACAATAAAATCATTATCCGATTTGATTAATAACAAAACAGTAACGACCAACAACCATGATTGTTGTCGTTCCTTTATTTGTCGTTTAATAAAACTCACCACTCCAAGTACGCGTTATCAAAACGTTTATCACCAACATATTACCATGACAACATTGGAATGAGCATTGGATTAAAAAAGATAGGTTGCATCGCAGTCTCTGACTTAATCTCTTAATTAGTTTGCCTTCCACCGCGTCTACATACCGTCCAGATACATCGCCATTCCGGATTTTATCGACGTCGCCGAGATATTTTCACCGTGGAGCCCCGGTTAGATAACGATAAGCGCTCAAACGAAGAAGCGAACCGCAGTTCACGAAATTGATTCGAATCGCTACGCGCCAAGTTCGTTGCCTGCTTCCTCCCCGACAAACAATTATCCAACATGATAATTTTAGAGGAATTGGAACACGCGAAGAAGGGTAACACGATCGTCTGGGACGATTTGACAGTGACCGTTCCACGGGAAACTGGAAACGGTTTCTTGAACGTTGCGCTGAGGACGATTCGAAGGAGACGTTGCGAAGAGGATTTGGTCATTTTAAAAGGAGGTGATACCGCGTGAAAGGATTTTCTTTTGGAGGGAAATTTTTGGTTCTCTGATCAATTTTGAGGAGTTTTGTGATGGATGGTGAATTAATTGAGGTTGCGATGTGAATTGTAGTATCTGGTTATGCCGTGACGGGGAACCTGGTTGCTATAATGGGACCGAGGTATACAAAAGTCACTGTTTTTGTATTTGGTATCGCGGAGTGGAGGATTGCCGATTGAATGTGTAGTAGTAGCGACTCGTTGCCGTGGTTCGAGACAATACAACTACCAACGCGAGCTTCTGTTTATTTTATTGAAAATCATTCAGATCTCTGGAATTATTAAAATTTATTTTACTAAAAATTTAGTAAATTTTGCTTTTATATTCTAACAGATACTAGCTACGATTATCGGTTGATTAATTACGTTAATTAATTAGATGAATAAGAACCTAATCTTTTATTCTTTTCCACAATTTTGTCATTAATCGTCGAGTATACCGAATCAATCTGTTTCTATGATGTAAAAAAAATTTACACTTTACACTTACAAAAAACTTTAATTGTGTTAAATGAAAATGTAAAATGATTCACGATAATCTCATTTTCTAGCGGCGCTGGGAAAACGACACTTTTGGCCACCCTGGCTGGAAAAGTTGCATCGACAACTGGGACGGTGTCAGTAAATGGAGAAACAGTTTCACGAACGATCATGTCAAAAATATCCAGCTATCTGCCACAGTCCGACGCTTTACCAGCCTCCCTCACCGTACAAGAATTCTTATTGTTCTCGGTATTTAATTGCTTCGCCGTTAAACTAAGCTAATTACGACAGACAAAGGCGACTATGGCAAACAAGGAATTTTATTGGTTAAATTAATTATAAATGTTAAATGTTAGTCGATGACAGTAGTCAATATTGAACACCAGTAATTAGCTGTAAATATTAAATATTGGTCGTTAATTATAAATATTGAATATTGGATGTTAGTTATCAATTATCATTTTCGGTACTTAATTTGCTTTCCAATTAATTAATTACGACAGACGGAGGAATTAATTATAACAAATAAATAGATACTAAATATTAGATACTAATTACTAGCCGTCGATATTAAATATAAAAAATTAGCTATTTGTTATCATTTAATCATTTGTCGACATTTAATTACCTCGTAATTCATCAGTTAGACGATAGACAAATAAGTCTACGATAAACAAATAAATATTAATTACAAGCATCAAATATGTGATTGTGTCAATAAATATAGATTTACGTACTTAATATTAGTTACAATATTAAGCATTTAAACTTTAAACATTAGTTATAATCGTCGCTCTCAATTTGTACTGAGAATAATTCACGACAAATCAGTTGGTTCATTCAGTGCTCGATGAAAATGGACGTTAGCGGAGCACAAAAGAAATTCTTGTCAATGAAATTATCGATGGAACTGGGTCTGATCGATTGCAAGGAAGCATTGATATCCAGTTTGTCCGGTGGACAGAAGAAACGACTTTCCTTGGCCAGTGAGTTGATTACCAGGCCAAAGATACTTTTCCTCGACGAACCGACGACGGGTAAGGGAAAATTGAGAGAAAAATCGATTTCAACGTTCGTGATGGTGTGTGTGATGCGATTATTTTTCTACAACCGAATATGATTGGAGTAAAATTGGAACTTGATATTAAAAATACCGACAAAACTATAAAATTAAGAGATATACCATTACAAAATGTAATATTAAATGTATTTTATTGACTATTAGTTAACAGTTGTAGAACTACTAAAGTGGTCAAAATGACTAATTCGTGAATTTTCTTTTTTCAATAAATTTACATTTCTCGAATAATCTCTTGTCGATTTAAATAAACAAGAGTTTGTAAAATCTTTTTCTATCTTGCACGCTGTAATTTTACTGATGTTTTAGTCTTCAATAATTTTAGTATTGAAAATCATGAAAATGAAAATTACATATAATTAAATTAATCTTCTGGATTATATTAATTTTTGGAAAATGGAATTTCTCACTTGTTCGCTTAACGTGGCATTAAAATTGCTTTTGCTTATTTTTCAATCTCTTCGCGTTTCATTTCTCTTCTCTTTTTTTCATTTTTCCTTGTACAAAGTTAAAAATTGCTTGTTCCCAATATAATATAAACTCGAGGCAAAGAATCTCGTGATTAAATTCTAGGTTTGGACACGTTCTCAGCGATGCAAGTGGTGCAGACGTTAAGAGCCATAAGCGCGGAGTCCATAATCTTTTGTACGATTCATCAACCAGGAATGGACATATACAGTCTTTTTACCCACGTATTATTATTATCCGAGGGACGAACAGGTTACTTTGGTACTCTGGAAGATGCGACAAGATTTTTCTTGAGGTAACTAATTAACTTTTAATCATTTCTAACACCTACGATATGTTTTATCTCGTAAATTCAAATCTTTGGAGGCAAAAGATTCATCTTCATCTGGCAACAGAAGTAATTAAATTAAACTAAACGCGTAATTTTAGCGTAAATTTTAGTCAAATGAAAATTGATCAAAACGAACAGAGTTAAACTGAAATTTCTTAATTCTAGCTTAAACTTTTTGAAATGTAGTTTTTCTTAATTTTAACCATTAGCACGTTTTACCTCGCACCAGAGGAAGATACTGTAATTTAGATTTGCCCTTTTCATCCAACATCTAATTATCTTTTCTATTAGCTGATGAAATAAATTTTACTAAAACAAAAATTGCCCGAAATAATTATTTTTGCTTAACTAAAATTCTAGCTAAAATTTCTCGGAAGAGTATCAACGTTTATTTAAAAAATCAATATTTAACGTTTGAATAACAAAATATTGTTCCATGAAATTCAATCAATTTTGAAACATTACATTTCGAACGTAACACTAAACCGTCAGATTATGTTACCTCCAAATATCGTACTGAAATCTAATAAAAGTTTTTCTCAAAGTGTCGTAAAGTTCAAACTGTCGATCGAACACAGTCTAGGTTACGAATGTCCGGTTGGCTTCGACGAGTCCGAATACTACATAAAACTCTTATCTCGAAGAAATCCGGAAACGTCCGCGACAAATCCCAACTGCGAGGACGCTGGACCCGGGGAACTTATCGATAAGATACGTCGAGCATTCTCGCGATCCTCTCTCTCGAGGAGGATTCCCGAAATCACCGACGGTAGAAATCTTGAAATCGAGCCTCGAGAAGGGTAACGAAGAATTTTTTAAGAAGAGGGGAAGGGGGAATACGCTGTCGAAACATATAGACGACTATATCTGCAGTGGAAATAATTTGTAGAAAACCTGGATGCACGATACAATTTTCTTGGTTAACGTGGAGGATATGGATTCAAAATTGGAGAACGATGTTTCACGGGTGGATCGCGTGGATCTCTTATTTCGTAAGTTATTACGATCAATTTTTTTTCTTTTTTGTCAAAAGCTTTTGAATTTTGGCAACTCGACAGCGGATTTTCCATGCATTTATAGCGAATATTTGCAATATGCAAAACTATACTACATAATTGAAGTAACAATGTTAAAAGTATTTTTGGAAAACAATTACTCGTTCAACAGGAAGGGGTTTAGAAATTGAGGAAATCCATTTCCTCATCTATTTTAATTATTAACAATTTTAACTTTCACATCACAGTATTTGTTAAAAGATATTCAATTTTAAATAAATACAATTGAGAATAAATTAAATAAACATTAAATGTTATATATTTGTATATAAATAAAATAAAATTAATATAAATTTAGAAGGAACAAATGTAAATGTGTTTTTTCACGAAACACCAAATACAAAATAATTATCCGCGATTTAAATTATTAAAATACTAATGTAATCTCACGATTACGAGTTTTACTTAAGCAAAGAATAATAATTTTCCAAGAACATTGCTCACTTGTATGACGATCAAGCACTTTAAATAATTAAAACAATTAGCAGACTGCTCAATTTTTACGAACGTAAAAAGGAATTCATTCCATCTGTTAACTGTTGTACTCAGGCTTGGATATATTATATATTTGTCCATATTGCGCGTAATACTGTAAGTGCAGTTTTGCATCTTTAAATTTCTCGCGAACGTGCGTGATGAAAATCCGCGCTCCAATAATCAGAAACCAAAAGCCATTTCGGGTCCCCTTCGACACGAAATTCAAAAGCGCAGCAAACTTGCGAATAAGAGAGCAGGTGGGAGATGGACGGCGAGAGAATGGAGGAAGGTGGTTGTAATTGAAATTAATCGCAGCTCTCCATGGCGGCGGTGGCCACTTTTTACACGGGGATTAATCCGTGCACGCAGGAGGGCGTGCAGAACGTGAGGGGCGCGTTGTACATGATGAGCTCTGAGATCTCGTTCACGGTGGCCTACTCCGTGATTTACGAATTCCCCGGCCAGCTTCTGCTCTATCTTCGCGAGGACGGCGTTTATGGCAGCGGGCCCTATTACATCGCCACTTTTTGCGGACTGGTAACACTACGACTTTAGCTTCAACTTTTCTAACGAGATCGAACGTCTCGGCTACAGACTTTTAACGCGTCTTTAAACGTTTCGAAATCTGACGCAAGTCGGATACGGCTCTCGCTAAAATTCTTCCAATAATTTTCTACAACATTGTAGAGATATAATATAAATGATGTTTATTCAATAGCAATAATGACAACAAGACAACAAATAATTAAACAAGAGAAATAACACAAATTAACAACTCAAGTAAACTCCTTTGACAACAAAAGTAACTCTTTTAAACAACGCAATCGACTTTTTTCTCTGAACGCTTTCTCGATTCTATTTTACAACTCGCTCGACTCTCCTCTTTTCAAAAAAGAATGTGACGTACTTCTCGCGTCACATTCACATTTTCTCTGTATTTCTCTGTATTTCTATGATCAGCCATCAGCACGATAAAACAGGTCATCTGTTTGTATACGTAACTAAAAATATAACTACAGATTATAATAACCGATGCTACGACATTTAAGTCGAAAAACTTGGCGCTTTACTAACTTTAAAACGCGAATTTTTTTGTTTGCAAAATATCGCTTTACTGCTTTCGCGGTGTTCACGGCCGCGTTATCACGTTGAAAAATGTGACTTATTTCCGATATGTGACTCGTTCCGTCGCATACGTGTGTTCACTTGTTCGTCAATGATTTCAATATTTATATTACTTTTCACTATTTAAATTTCCCGTAATAAATTTGGCTACCTTAAATTAATCTTACCTCAGTAATACCAATACCTCTTCCAATCATTGTACCGCCGCGTTCCATCGATCAACGACTCAGAAGTGCTTCTTTCGTGCTTCTTTCGATAACAGTCGTGGAGGCCATCAAGTCCGTTTAAATTGTTTACGTATTTTCACCGGAAAATATGAGTCTTCGCCATTTCTTATTCGTATAAACTTACTTTAATCAAGGTTAAATGCTTTTACTTGTAGTTTGACTCGTAAACGAAACTAGAATTTCCTCCGCATCGTTAGAACCATCATTTGGAAATATTAGAGAGTCGTATAAATCGTAATAAATAAAGTAATAACACGAACGCATAATTATTAACAACTTATTAAATTATTAACAATTATTAACTTAAAATTAATAGAGGTTGCAACGCACCCGCTCCTCATCCGTTAGAGGTTAACAATCCACTTTTAGAAATTAATAAAATTTCAAACGATTCATCTCTTTTCTTATTTACTTATGTCACGCACTGCACTAACAAAGTTTGATTATACTATTGCTTTGAATATTATTAATATTCCACAAGACATGTTTTTTACTTATTTTCCCACGTGAAGCATTTATGAACGATTCTTTACTTTTCTAAATATTAAAACACTTACACCAATCATGCATTTGCTTTGTGACGAGCAGAAAAACGACTGTTTGGAAAAATAAGTCGAGAATATTTGTCGTACATCAGGCTAGTTGGATTTTAAATTGAAAGAAAAAATAATGAAAGATGTAACAAACACTTATTGTTAGTTATACTTTTAGTAGTCACCAACGATTCTGTAATTAGTAGTAGCTGCCAGCTTAAAATAAGTTTAAATAAACATGCAGTGTGACTTTGTTCCCAAAAATTGAAAAAAAAATCATTTCCACACGCGTTATTAATTAAATCGAATCACTAACTGAAGAAACTATATTTTTCAGATACCAAAAGCCATTCTAAAGGCAGTAATGTTCACAACGGTGATCTATTTCGTAGTAGTCACTCCAGTCAATTTATTCAATTTTCTATTTTACTGTTTAATTACATCAACGAGTGCGATTTGCGCTATAGCGTATGGTTTAATGTTCTCCAGCTGGATCGAGGACATTGATTTCGTTTCATTGATCATGGTACCTATAGACATGCTTTTTTTACTAACTGCCGGCATGTTTTACAACCTCAGGTATTGTATATTTCAATTAAATATCGTTTAGTATCGTATCGTTAAAATTCTCGCGAGACTTGGGAATTAATAATAATAAACGCATCTGCGCTGCCAAAATTTAGCACAGTAGAATACTGAAATTCTTGGTCTGAAATTGCACGAAATTTAATTCATATCGTTCGGGACGATGAAAATAAAACTCTGTGTTTGTATTGTCCAAAAATTGAAACTTTTGGACAACGAAACAAACGCAAATGAAATGAAAGATGCAAAGTGATAAAGGCACAACGAGAATAAATAGAAAACAAACAGAAAATCCAAAAATATGTAAAATTTATGTCAGCAATGCTCAGTGTTTGCGTAAAATAAAGAAAATATCACTCAAACTTTATCGATGTTACATTTATAATAACGTTATGATAAATAATATAATAATAGTATAAATTAACTTATAAATAATAATATTATCATTATATAATAAAATCAATATTGCGTTAATCAAAGGAAACGTATAAACACGAGGATTAAATAAAATGAAAGAACCGAGCGAGATTATAGTTTTGAGTATAGTTAAGTTACAGTGATGCTCAGAGTTAGATAAAGATAAAGTTGAAAAACGACGATTGAAATTTTTCGTGCAAAAAATGAAGCACGTCCGGCAGGACTTGGCCAAAATTTTCGAACTGTTCGCGCGCGATGTTCAAAAATTAAGTAGACCGTAAAAATCGTAGCAACAGCTTGAGAACGAGCTGGAACTTTCTTACGGGTCGGCCGACTATGAAAGTAACAAGTCGCTGATGTTTTCAGGTCGCTGCCCACATGTCTGACGTGTTTTAAATATTTCTCAATATTCTTTTACCTGAACGAGGCACTTTCCATAGTTTATTGGTCACGAGTAGATGACATCGGTGAGCGAACTGCATTTTTAAATAAATCACATCAATTCCTTGCGATTTCTTTGACACCCTCCGAAGGATATATTTATAGAAGGATGTTTCCGGGGAAAATTGGAAAGATGTATATCGAGAGATGTAGCAAGAGATTTCAATCGAATCAAAATATGATCTGGTTCCCTTAATGATTCGGTGAACGTCAATTTTACTCCAATTTTGATTCTCTTTATTTTTGAAATGATTCGATTTGGATTTTAGGTTTACTAAAATTCAAGGTATTTGATTATAAAATTAACTTTACTCTCGTGTCGAATATTAATTTTATTATTCAATTTTGGAATTTCGATTCAATCTAAATCTGTTCAAATTAAAGGCATTTAATCGTAATATTAACTTCAATTTTAATATCAATATTTCGAATCTGTTTGTGGTTAAATTCCAAGTTTACAAGAATGGTTGAAATTTCGTAAATTTCCAATAATAAATTTTGCAAATAATTGGACATTGATGTATACTGATTAAAGTTGATAAAAAAGTAATTTATTTTGAAAAATCATGACTTTCAAATAGTCGATTGAAATTCTAAAATCTGAGATAAATTTAACCCTCGAGTAGTGACTATAGTAATTTGTAACGCGTTGCAAACATTTAAAGTTACTCTCTCCCTATGAACTTACTAATCAATTATTTATAATTATAGTTATTATAAATATATTATTATATACAGTTATTTATAATATTATAGAATTATTTTTTCGAGACATTGAAGATTTAATGATTTATTCTAAAGACTAATGACTCTCATAATCGATCGAAACTCCGCTCTGATATAAACTTAAACTGATATAAACGTAATAGATACGATTAGATATTAATTTAATTCGACAAACTTTCTTTTAGACTGTCAAGCATCTAGTGATTTCCCCTGTCTACGAAACGGGGAACAAGTGCTCTCGGAATATGGATTCAAGAAGGCGAATCTCATCTGGGATTTCAGCGGTCTTCTGCTCTTAACAATCGCGATGAATGTTCTTGGATATTTTGGTCTACGAAGGAGAAGGAATATCAGAACGTTGTTGTGAATAACAATTCCACTACATTCGTTTACGTAAAACAATTTATGGCAAACGTATGATACATATCGATCTGTTTAACTTATACGTCTTACAATTATCTCACACTATACAAATATTTGTTAATAATGCAATTGTCGTCAGATGTCAATCATTCACGAATTTGTTAATTTAGTGAGATCAAGGACGATTATGCCGATCAATTCGAGAGCGAGATATCCAATTCATCCTTTGGTTAATTATAAGTATAAAAAACGACGGCAATAATAAAAACGTTTGTGCATTCTTCGAGGTACCCGGACTTTTTTCTTTCAGAAAGAAAAACGAATTTTTAAAAATACACGTATGTGAAAAACTGGAGTTGGGTTATTTTTTGTTTTCGATATTCTTGGGTAAGCGTTAGTTGTTGTTAGACTGTAGATTCGTGTGCATTTGTAAGAAATTTTAAAATCAAAATTGTATAGAAAGCAAATTCCGTGGAAATAAAATTATATATTGTACGAAAATAATTACGTAAAACACGTAATTCTAAAACATATAACTTTCTATATATAATATTTAATACATTTATAATTACATTCTCAACTCTATGAACCTTTAAGTTGCATTTAATTTAATTGTTATAATTATTACACGATAATTAATTGATAATCGTATTTAAAATTCGATGATTATATTTAATACATGTACATTTAGAAATCATTTATATTCCCATTTTTGCATAAAAATCCACAGTCTAGTCATTGTGATTGTAAACGTCGTGTTAAATGGACAAAAGTATTAGAGAAGAACGTCATAACAATTGTAATTTGTACTTATCATTCTTCAATTTAAGGAATTGAAGTCTCAAATTTGAATTGAAATTCAATAGGACTGCGATTTACTTTTTTCTTCAATCCGAGACCAAAATTTTTATCGCGAGCGTGACTCGACAAAAGGATCAATTTAATAGATTGGTTCTTTGAGACTTCTGTGCTTAATCACTAAGAAACCGGCCAAATGGCTGACAACGAAAATGACCAGAAGACCAACTATGTCCGTAACATAGTGATTTGGTAAATAGCCATATTTCTCCAGCACCCCTAGTCCACTGGAGATGCAAGGCTCTTCCGGATCCGGGGAACAATCTTTGACATTAAAGATTCACATGTAAAGAACGTTTTGAAGAAATATCATGTAAATATTACGTTCTTTTTAAAGAGATTTAAAGAAGACGTTATATCCCGATTTAAAATGAGAAAGATTTACAGAAGATAAATTAAGTCATATTAAGCAATTCACGTGATCAATTTAAATTTTAACTGTAAAATTTTCATAGAGATCAATAATAATGCTTTTTAATAATATATTTCACTAATACTGTATTGGGATAAAATACAAGCTCGGTGAACAATTACGTACTTATGTGATCTATCAGAAGCCATTGCGTCAAGGAAACTGCCTCGAGGCCGTAATAGAACTGTGACAGATATTTGAGCCACGCGATACCTGGCGCCAAGTGACTGTAAAAATTTATCAAGGGATCTATCGAATCCATACGCACTCGTTTCCATTAAAATTCATCTATTCATTTATATTTCATCTATTTTGTTTCTCTATTCGTCGCTTGTCTATGCTCTTCGTCACAAATTTTTTGAATATTTTTTGAATATTTTAAAAATCAGTCGATATAATAACAATAAACAGGTAAGAAGAAAAAAGAAAGATACGAAAATTCTCTATTTAAGAAAATGAAAACCAGAGAGAATGGAAAGAAGCATTTGATTTAGTTATCTTACGGTTGAGATATCACATTTGCAACGATGGTACTTCGTACAATCAAAGTACAAAAAAACAATGTTTTGCAGAAGAAGCGAAGAAATTATTTTGTTACTCAAAGAGACATAATTTAAAATAATACGCATTCCAAATGTACGAGTTAAATTTGTTTTATTAAATTATATTATTAAATTTAATTGAAATTTGTAATCTTACTCGAGATGCAAGTAAATTCCGCAGAACATCAGGCTAAGGAAGTCCAATGGCACGGAGAACAGAGAGGCAGTGTCTAGCGATTGAAACGACGCTGACAAAAACAAACCTGCTCGACAAATTAGGAGACCTTGTTTTCGTTTTTCGTATTTATACTTGAAATACTTACTTTTATAAACTGTTTATAAAGCTTATAAAGCTACTATTGATAAAACTCGTACTGTGATAATACTACAATTACTGTGATAATAATAGTACAATGACAGAGAAGAACTTTTCTAAAAGATGATTAAAATAACACTAGTGAAAAATACGAATGAAACTCGTATTACTGTGATGATTGAACAGAATTTTTCCAACAGATAATTGAAATAACACCAATATAAAATACTGTGATGATCGAGAAGAATTTTTCTAGGAAAATGTTTGATTTCTTCTTAATTTTAGGTAGGTAAGAGGTAACACAGTAAGAAGAGCCTCACCAAGAGCGGAAGCTGAAATGGCGCAGACAACTACAGGCAGGGCGAAGTAAACGAATCCTAAAAGTCCACCCTTCAGCCCGGTGATTGCGAATATGAAAGCCGAGTAGAGCAATGGCTGTATTATCGCCCCGGGTATCTGAAAATTTCCACGAAATCCAGTGTATCCGCACATTGAAATCGGAAATTGGATTTCGCCGCCATTCAACCAGAAATGTAATATCTCGGAAGCATAAAAGCCAGTATACAATTAAATCATGGCTGGCCTACTTTATTCCATTCTGATAAATACGTCTAATAATAATATAGAACAGATTAATATTTATTTAACCGTTAACTTTTTAAAAGACAATATACTTCTATTAAACAACGTAGTTAAACTTTATCTTCGTTATTATTAATTTTGCATTTCATTAATTAGCACATGATGATAATTTCAAAAATTTCATATTTCCATAAATCCACAAAAATCCATTATTTAAAAAAAAAGTCACTTATTGCCGTTCTATAATACATTGACACGTATTATATTAATATATTAAAATTGGTCACAAAATTCTAGGCATTGATAAATGACTCATAATTTGATCTCACCAGAACGATAACCTTGCTGATGTAGTATGGCGTCGGGCCATAGAGTCCGCTGGCGATGTCCCTCAACAGAAGTGGCAGTTCTCGCGGGAACGTATAGAAAACAGCATAATTAAACGTGAACACAGTTTCCACCACCACCAGGTATAGAAGACCCTGCATATTCTGTATGCTACCCTGATCTAATGCCTGGCCGGTGATGTTCATGTACGGCAGCGATATCAGCAACCCTATAAACTTTAAACGGTCGTCTGTCGATTTTTTGGAGACTGGATTTCCAACAAGATTAGGAAAGGAGAATTGATTCGCACAACGAGTGCAAGAGATGAACTTGAGGACTCTAAAATTCGAGTTTACGTCAAAGTAGAAACTTGCATTGGAGCGATTTGCATATTTGGATCGTATTTAAATTTCGTTGAATTTGAATTTCAAACGATCATTCGCGGAATTTCGCATTCGCCAAGATTTCGAAAATTAGGGGGGAATTCATTTTGGATCGGAAACAGAGTGAATTCGAAGAATAGTATAGTACTTTACATACTAATTGGAGAATTTCGAGGATCGGAGATCGCAAGAACAATTAGAACTTCAGAGTTTCGATTTCATCGATTGTTTCTAAACGAAAGTAAATGTAAATACTTTGATTTCTTCGATTTCACCATAAAGTTGCATATGAATCCCCATTGAAATTCCCCATTTATATTTGAGCTAAACGATGACACGAATTGTTCGAAGAGGGCTTGTTCATATGACACGGAGAAAATGTACGTAAAACACTCCTGTAGACGCAACATTAGTCCAATGGTTTCGGATTATCGGGGAACCTGGGACTTAACCCACTGCTAAGTCTGAAACACGTGAAACAGTGGCCGTAGCCGCGATACGGGAACGCTTCAGAGCATAAAAGCGTAGGAAGGAAGGAAGGAAGGCGAAAGAGGATCAGACGGCTTAAACGTGGTCAAAGGGGAAGCTTGGCGTGTAGGACAGAGTCTGATATCTCACCATGTACGTTATAAATCGCAAGAGCGAAGAGGCTGAGTTCTTCTTGGAATCGACGTATGTACGCCACATGAGCCAACGGAGCTGCGTCAGTGTGCGAGCTTTTTTGAAATCTTTCGGGGACAAAGAGGCCTGCGAGAATATTGCCGGCAGCTCGTTCGATTCCGCAGCGCAGGAGTATTCGATCAGTTTCGACACCCTTTGATCGTATTTCGATTTCTCGTACTGATCGCAGATCCAATTCACCTGTGTGCGCGTGATCATTGATTCATGCGACTTCGGACGCTTTTCTTTTTTTGTTTTACTTTCTTTTCTTATTAGAGGTAGAACTTATGTTAGAAATATTTTTCAATATTGATTTCGATGTTTGTCGTTTAAATACTAGTTGATCGATATATCCATGTGGATTGCTACGACGAAATAATGTGGAATTACTTGAAAGAATAAAGTAATTTTGTGTTATTAAAATTTTTGAAACGTGCATCTAGGGAAATGACACGTCGTCGAGCATTACGTAAGAGAATACGTATACATATCTCGTTACTCGAATAGGGTGAAAAACAAGTCGAAGAGAATGAATAAAATTTTTTCATTAAAGCCTCGAATTTGAAAATTTACCAAGTACATATATACTTGAATTTAGTTAATTCCTTAGTAGACAGACACGAATAATCGACACCGAGAATATTCTATGCGTACAAATAAGTGAAACGTGTGGAATAAAATTTTTTCGTTCGTAAAAGAAACTAGGTACTTGATAAATTTTCAAACTTTTATTCTTCCTTTTCGACTTGTTTTTTACGCAGAATCATTTCCTACTCGGTTGTATTATTATTAGTACATACATAGACACTCATGTATACCGCATATTTTTTTATCTCGTCACATTTTGAGAGTTTCGTTTAGAGTACCTTTTTATAGCTTTCAGCTTCTTTACCACGAACGATGGACAGCTGAGAAACGAAGAACTCGGCGTTGTTGAAGGTTGGAGGACAACGTAGTTCCAAGCTGAAAATTCTTTTATGAAATAACGTACGAATAATGTAGTGATCGGATGATAAAATATTTCTTTCCTCTTTAAAGAGAAAGTAGCAATTTGTGATTTAAACAACTTTTTGAATTCTGTACAAGTCAGAAAATAAATCAAAAACTCTAATTTAAATCGAAATATTGTATCACTCTCAAATTGAATTGAATTATTCTTGGAAGGACGTACAATTTGAATTAGATTAAACTTAATACACTCTGTGCATGCTGTTGATATTGGTTTACCGAAATATGATAATACTGAAAGAGAAATTAATCTTAAATTAAATTAAATTATCCTTGAATCTCTTTCTATTTGAATCAAACTAAATTGGTACCTACTCTGTACATTGTTAATAAAATTCCACAAAATAACCAATCGATTACGTTTCAAAAGTATCTGAATAAATAAATAATCAAACCTATCGAAAAAGTTTGTAGCATCAATGGAAGAACCTTGGAAAGCAACCCTGCCGCCAGAGAGCAGTAGAACCTCGTGAAAGATTTCCAACAAACCGGAAGCAGGCTGATGCAACGAGCATATGACTATCCTTCCGCTGGCCGCGACTTCCCTCAACGTCTTCACTACAGTCATTGCCCCGTAACTGTCCAAACCCGTTGTTGGCTCGTCGCAAAAGAGAATGTTCGGTTCGGTGAGTAGCTAGAAAAATTCTCTACCCTATGTGTATTTCGTATTAAGGAAATTGCGAGTCCACAATGCACGTGAGTCTTTCAACAGAATCTCTCGCATACAATACTACAATGTGTATACTAGTCGTGTATACAATTTGTGACACAGGAAAGGGGCGAATCGCGAGAAACTGTCATTCCGAGTATTACGAGTGTTCTTTCGTGAATTTAGATAAGGTACGTGAACATTCGCTTCTTTTACTTCGTTAAAAATTCTGATGAATTTTGTTTGAGAAAAATTTAATATCTTCAATTGCTTTTTATATTCCTTCTTTAAAACTCGGCAAACTGGGCAAAATTCCAGTTAAGGTATAAATTTAAATCAATGATCCAAAACATCGAAGAGGTATTGATTTTCGAAAATCTTACTTGAACAGCCAGGGTGACGCGTTTCCTTTCTCCGCCAGAAAGGGCGGACAGTTTTGTGTTGGTGCTTTTCGCTAGACCGAGTTCTCCAAGCAGAGTCATTATACGTTGCTTCCTGACGCTGGCCCTCAGCCTCCTGTCCATTTTCATGCACGCCTTGATCAAGCCAAGAACAATCGCCAAGTTTTAATGGGTCCGAAACCCGATCGTTCAACGTTTAAACGAATTATTAGACGCGGACGAACACTTGGTGAAGCACTTTCCACGAAATTTATACGAAATTTCAAAATGAAATTTGATAATCGGTTTCGCTTAAACGTAAAATGGACCTTGGAGGACTGTATAGTTGTTTGATGAGAGAGATTTGAGATTGATTTGATTCATGATAGATAGATGGAATTTATGATATTTTGAATTTTTGGATAATAAACATAGAAATCGCGAGAATCGTGCAAAATGAAAATTATGAACTCTGATGTAAGAAGAAAAGGAAATTATCAAAATCATGATCAACGTAAAAATTACGAGAATGAAAATAAAAAGAGAGAAAATTGTAAATATCGTGAAAAGTGCAACAGTTGTAATTCAAGAACGTAAAATTCAAAGAGATAATAAACAAACGAAGATCATAATTCATAGCTGAATTACAGATATTTATGCATTGATAAAAAAAAAATGAAAATTCAAAGGTATGTGCAAAATGCACGTATAAAAGATACCCGATTATAATATTTTATAACATTCAACGAACTAAATTCCAATTAAACACCCTTCACATCTCAGTTACATTTATAAAAATACAATTCGCAATTTTGTCAAATAGAGAATGAAAAATAATACTTAAATTATGTTAAAAAAAGAAATTCAATTATAAATGATTAAAATCACAATTTCACATTTACTAATAGCAAATCGTCACTGATAAACATTTCCAGTCAAAGCGTGAAAAAGTAGATGCAAGGTGTTTCTTACAAAAGTATCTCAGTTTCATTATGTTTAACTCGATTTGAGAATCGACCTATCAAAGCGACGTAATTCAATCTCGTTATACAACCGAGACCTCTGGAATATTAATCGCTTTATCGATGTCGAGTGTAATCAGCAAGGCAAATTGATCGCGAACAAAAAGTAATTATTTAAAATCGCTAACGACTAATCGACGCGTTTACCGAACAATTATTCGCGCCGTATGAACAAACTTCTATAGGTTTCTGATTATCCGCGATCGTATTTCTTTCTTTTTTTCTGAGATCGATTGCCAGCGTTTGAACGACAGTCATTAATCAAGAACGATTTATGATAGCTATCATCGGTGATAAAAGCTTTTCAACGTCTTGTAACTGTTCTAGATCCACTATTTTTCTTTCTTTTATATTTTCAATTCTTTAATCAATTTCTAGCAGCTGAAAAAAGATCGATGTCATCTGGGTAATGAGACACTTGAAAAATTATGGAAAGATTGATTTTCATTTTGTGCGTGTAGACTGTCGAAAAATAGATATATTCCTTTATTGATGATTTTACTTGATCAATATTTGAATCAATATTTTTTTTTTTTTTAAATTCAGTTTAGTTCTATTGCATTAAATTCTATGATTTCATGATTCTACATCTACAATTTCATGATTCTGTAATTGTGTAATTTTGTGATTTTATAATCTTTTGATTTAATTCTACGATTTTGAAGAAGATTGAGTCATTCAAGATTATACCATTCAAACTATTATTATATAAATCTTATGGTATAACAATTATACTTCTCTACTTCTACACTCTATATTATATTATTAACTATATTAATTGTCATACAAATTAATATTATTAGTTATATTATATTTCTTTCTATTTAAATTGGTATCAGTTCAATTAAAATCGCGTGTACGATATAATATTTATCATGAACAATGGTATATTAAAATTAAAATACCTAATTTCTTAAAGAAACAGAAATTCAAAAATCATAAAAGGGTTAATTAAAGCATTGTAATTGAACGAACCATGAATTCCATGTGCTCGAGGATTGTCAGCGATTCGACAGCCAGATCCGTTTGTGGAACGAATCCAGATATCCTTATCATCTGGCCGGTATCGATAGGCTTCCCGTTTAACAGAACGTCACCTGTCGCTTTCCCTATAGATTGAAAATTCACACTGATCAAAAATCTGCCAATTTTGATCGCAAATATGGCAAAATGGCAGAATAAAAGCAAATATTTCGAAACAGAGATAATTTCTAGAGAAATTCTCTTATATCAAGATCTTATGACAATTGTCCTCTAGAAATTATAACATAATTATAATAATTATTGAACAACTATATATCGTTATATATTTGTTTACCCATTAAAGTAACCAAGTAATAGTTATAAATAATAAATTATTTAATAAATGGACGTAAATCTAGACGTATTAAATAAATCGAAATTTTATAACCGTACTGTTAAGAAACAAAATTTCATAATGTAGAAAATATGAAAATTTACAGAGTTGCATTAACGGTGGTTCTGAAAAAAATTTTCTCGTGAAAAATCTATCCAAACAAAGAATATCTCGACTAACGGAGATGCACTACAAGTACTCAAACACAACTAAGAATTTCCTCAATGACTTCAAATTTCAGTCAACAAACAATTCCGTATTTTTCTCTCGCGTTTTCTCTCTGCAACTGCAAAGATGTTTTCTCATACACTCTTCAAATTTCAATATTTGCGAAAGAAATTTCGTCACTAACCTTACCGACATCTACAATACCATTTCGGTGGTATTTTTGCTACAGGGATTTTAATTCGCGAAACAGAAGAAAGAAAGATGAAACTTATGAACCTTTCACACGGCGGCTGATCGTCGCGAGCAACGTGGTTTTCCCGGCGCCGCTGCAAAAGCAAGAAGTTCTTTTTTAGCAAAAGGGACGAACCTTCCACGCCTTGGAAACAATTAACCCCGGAATACTAAGCATTCGTAATTCCTGCCAGCCACGCTCTGAACATTCAATTTTATTTCCATCTTTTCCCTTAATAATATGCGCTACAATGCGGACTACGATATTAAACGCGTCGGCAAACTGTATACGTATTAAAATCTTAATGGGAACGATTACTACGATTTGCAAATCTTGTACGTAAAGATAAAACTCTTAACAACCAGTTAATTGTTCCTAATGATCCGAAATATTTTAC
Organism: Melipona beecheii; assembly: GCA_032399605.1. Lineage (NCBI taxonomy): Eukaryota > Metazoa > Arthropoda > Insecta > Hymenoptera > Apidae > Melipona > Melipona beecheii. Next base: position 562,332 of record JAUCMO010000463.1, read on the forward strand.
TGATCACTAGAGAATTAAAAGAATGGTAAAAAATATTTTTCTGGACGAAGCCGAGTATTGAATGTTTTATTAAGTAGCGAACGCGAATGTATTAATTAATCTTTGTTATTTCAATAATTTAATACACATTGATTGATAATTGCCACAGTAATTTAATTAAGAGAGACGAAACAGATTTGTCATTCGTTTAGTATTCCAGGGTTGAAAGAAAAATTGTAAGAAGTGTTACCTTGGTCCCATAATCGCCATCAACATTCCAGAATTAACGATACCGTTGACTAGAAGCATATCGAAGAATTAATTATTTCATTAGTTTATTATTCCAATTCTTTTATGGATCACAGACTGTGAAATAAATTGAATTTTCTTAATCTCTTTACTAAGAATTATACCTCCGTTGAGCAGTTGAATGAATTCAGTGTGTTGGAGACCAAAAATTGCTCGAAGATTACCGCCATTGACCTTTTTCTCCACCGTATACGAAATGTTTCTCCAAGTCAGACACAAATCTTTTAATGTGTTTTGCTGCAGCATTGGATACCTCACGCTGCGCGTCGTCTAAAAAAAAACGTGATACTGATTCGTTTATTTTTTCTTCTTCAGATGTCGAATGGTCAAACTTTTATTTGAATATTTTCAATTGTAATTTTTGTTGAAATATTTTTATTTTAACATACTTTCAAACTTTACTACTCTTTGCTAATCTGCTCGTTTTTATTAAACAATTAAATTCACTTCTTGAGTTATTTATATTTTCATTGCTTGACGAAAAAAGAAAGAAAATTTTTTCGAATATTAACATGGAAATTTATTTTAAATATTCTTATACAAATAAAGAATCTAACATGCTTTTTAATATGCTATTTAAGACAAACAGAAGAAAACAAGATTAATTTACCAATGTACACCAACAAATTTTCACATAATCGTCTCGAATTGAATTAAAAAAAAAAAACAAATGAACGAAGATAGGAGCGAAATCGATGTAATGTTCATTCAACTTCTAATGCGATTCTCGTGTTTAAAAAGTAGATATCATTGGCTCGTTCGAGAGGATCAGTCGTAATTTTGGAATAACGCAACACGAGTCAGAAAAATCGAGGGAAGAGTTACAAATGAATAAATTTCGTGGTAAAATGGAATTACAATTATTCAAAGATCGTCCTTATGATGAAGGCCCTTCCACTAATAACGTCTCATTAATATGTTTATGAGTCAAGTTCCATTACGTAAAGCACAAGTCTGACTTGTGCACCGCCATCTTTAACCAACTGGCATGAGATTGTTTATATAGTACTTATATAAGTTTATACAATACCTGGCTGTACACGCAAGATTAATCTAAAATTGCGATATTAATTAAATAAATTATGATATGAGATTATATTTGATTTTAGAAAAAAATTTTGCAATACAAAAAATTTCTAATTAATACGCAACGTATTAATGAGTAGGTAATTTGTTTCTCGTAAATTTCTTACTACAGAATGAAACTGATATGTAATGTGTTGAAAAATTCCGTTGTACAACTGAGATAATTTCAAGTGTGAATTTTAACTTGAAAGTTATTATGGGAAATTTGACTTTTTTTTAATTAAGTAGGTGACGACACGGTAAAAACATTGATTAAACAATGTCTTACAGGAATAAAAATTTATAACTATTGCAGATTTGTTTATACAAATTTCATGCATATTTTTATAAATGTAATCAAAGAAAACTAATTATTACAGATTTTAGATTTAGATTAGAATTAAATATCTATATTTTGTATTTCTACGCTTTCAAATTTTCTGTACAATATTTTCCTGCTATTCCTCGTCATATTGTACAGTTACAATTCACATTTGAAATCATCTGAGGTAAATAATAGATTTTTTTCACCAAATACATATTAAATTTCAATTTAACATTAAATGTTAAACTGTGATAAAATTACAATATCCAGCTAATTGACACTTCGTAAGAATGTTGAGACAAATTGATTGACACTGTCAAAACGATACTAAAAATCTAATATGAAGAAATCTCCCGACTCGAATATTATAGAGCAATACACCGTGTAACCTACATATATGTAATACATACGTATCAAACCGCAAGCCTTCACAAAGATAAACTATTACCTTCGCGTGAACTTTCTTGCGAAAAATGACAGTATTATATGTACTATTTGATATTATTTGATACTTGATACTCGTCTTGCTTTGCTTCATATTGCAATGTGTCACAAAATGTAGCGTAAAAACGAAGATGAAATAAATTAAGAAGAAAAGTTATTAAATAATATTTTTCCACAGGAGAATCTAAAATTAAAACATCACGTAGCAAAAAGTCCATACTTCATTAAAAAGTTACAATAAAAATATGAAACGGCTTAGTTGCGTACATTTCAAAGTGTCGTCCCCATTTATTCATCTTAAATTGATATCAAAATCGTTATCGAATTTACTGTCGAGTGAATCTCATATCGAACTTGTTGGATTCTTTCAGGCGTAATTTTGATTCTACTGTAAATGTTTGCTTAATAAATATATTAATATTTCTTTGTAATAAAATAACAGAAAGGTAAGATATAAAAATGTAAAATCTTAGAGACGATTTAGGAAAAAATTGGTCCTTGTCCATTAATCCATCATTAAAATTGATGGATATGATATTTTTTGCCACATAATATTTCAATCTTATTTTTACCTGTAGAACATAGTAACAAAGTTTGAACACTATAATGCGGAACACCCTGTATACATCTAATTTCTAAGTAATAAATTTATAGTATCATCTCCCGTGATCAAACATTTTCTTTCGTTCAACATTTAAACTTTGTGTTAACAAAATAATCAAACTTACAAAAAGAGATGCAAATGAGATGAGATGAAAATTTACTTCGATACTTGGTACGTTTTCAAATTAATTTTCTTGAACACGGAGTCTCATTGTAAAAAATTTTATTCTTCGTCTTATCGTTTTATCGTGGAGAGTCACATTTTGAAGGAATGGATTGAGTGTATTATGTAATGGAGTGGACGAATGTGGTTTTAGAATGTATGAATAGTTTAATATTTGATTAACTCTTTGAACGTAATCTAATACTACTGCAGCGATATTGATAACACAAGTAATTAATATAAATGAAGTAATTTGCTCATTTTTTATTGAATAGGTAAATTCGCTTTTTAAATTCGTATTTTTACTGTTTGATAAAAGGAAAAAGAAGATCTTCCAAGTAATTGATAAAATTAAATGAATAAAAATATTAAAAGTAAAATTCATCGCAATAAAAATTATTTTCAAATATTTTCCACAAATGTCTTTTCTTGCATAAATAAACAAAAATTATTTAAAAAATCTAATGCGTATAATTTAAATATCCGTTTAAATGCCCAAGTTGAACAATCTGATTTTGTTTTTTCTCTTTCAATATCTCTGATGTCAAAATATTTCAGAAAGTACAGAAAGTCAACAATCACTACAAATCATCACGTACTATTGAACAATGAATTCACGAATGTATGGAATTCACTTTGATTTCACAAGTGGAATTCACAATTTAATTTATACTTTAAAGCGTGAAACTTTATCGATCAAATTAAATTTTATATACGTACTTACTGGAATGTATTGTACTTACTCTAACCGTATCATACAAGATCATCCTGCTGAATCACTATAATAAATAGATCCACAGGCTTCCATCGATCCAGTCACAAATCACGCATGCACCAAGATACTGTTCAACAAAGCAACAGCAACAAAATATTTCAAGTCGTACACGTAAGAACAATCTCTACTGCGATTCCAATTAACGTCAAAAATACTCTGAAAATACCCGCGTTGGAAATCGCATAACCAACATTATGTAACATTTTCACGTAGAAAAGGTCGATGCAAAAATCACTCGTCGAATACTCTTCGCATAAGAAATAATAATTTTTTACTGTCAAACTGTTAACCTGTTATAATTTCTTATTATTATATACAAGGAAATTTCATATACTGCCGCTTGCGATCGAAACCAAGTATTCTCTTTTAAAATTCACCAACGGATGAAAATCACAAGTCTCTATGGTGGTTTCTATGGGGACACTGAACTGACGACGATGTATCGTGTGTTGGTTCTGACAGTGGCGTTTCGGATGACCGAAGAAGAGGATCGAGAAACGGAAACGGAGCTGGTCGACTTGCGGTAACCGGAGGCGAATGCTGTCCGCGACAACACTATCGCGAATGGTTTTGTGGAGGAATAAGCGAGCGTGTTGTCTTATATGCAACGGAAGGCTGTTACACAACGAGAACTATGATACGACGAACTCGTTGGTGGAAACAGTGAAAGGATTACGCAGCAAGAAGGTGCTTTAACGCATTCCAACGCGGATTGGCGGATCTTCGTCGCGTTAGTTACTTTTCATGGCGTGTAGTGGGTGGTTAATGGTTCTCCTGTTTTTATGTGTCTCTCTTTTTTTTACACCCGAGAGTCTTTGGACGTAGGTACTGTGTTGCGTCGAAAGTTTAAGGTGTAATACGTTCCTACTTCAGATATATTTGTCATATTGTAGCAATGTATTTTTTAATTATTTAACAAATATCAGTAATATTAATTTGTATTAACAATTTAGTATCCTAGATATATTACATAATTGTTCGTTCTCTCACATTTTTCGCTGAAGACCTAAAAGTAACATTTTAGATCCCTCGAATCGATCTTCTCAAACTTCTTTCAACCTTTCTTCTTGAAAAAAAAAAAAAAAAAAACAAAGGTAATCCTAGATTCCGCGAATCTATCTACGTTCGAGCCTCTTACTCTTATATATTTCTCTTCAAAAAGAAAGAAAAAAGTGAAGAAACACCCTTCGAGCTTTCAAGAATCAATCAAACTTCTCCCAGTCTTTCTCTTATCCTTCTCTTGGAAAAACTGAAAAACGGAGGTAACACTTTGGACTTTCAGAATCAATAAAAATCACGAATCAATGTTTTCAAACTTCCATTCCACGAATCAACGTTCAAATTTTTTTCCACTCGTTCCTCTTGTATTTTCCTTTAAAAAGGAAGCTGAACAAACAATCGAGAATCGCTCCAAGAATCGTTCAAAGTTACAAACCTCTCGAACCTCTTTCACCCGTTCTTTTCATTCTTTTCTTCAAAAAAAAAAAAAAAAAAAAAAAAAAAAAAAAAAGAAAGAAAGAAAAAGAGAAAGAAGCAGCAAAAAGAAGTCCAACGAAAACACCATCAATTGCGAGGATCGATGGAATCAACGAACGTGCGATCGAAAAACTCGTGGGAGTAAAAACGAAACGGTGACGGAGAGGAGACCTGAAATCGGCGGCAGAACGACCGCAATCGCAATAAAACGATGGAAATATTGGAATCGGCGCAATATGATTCCGCGACGGATCGCGAAATGAAACGAAACAATGTTTGCGTTGCGCGGAACGTCGAATACCTCTCCCTTTCACCCTCTATCGTCCCACCGTTTCTCTTGCCCTTTCTCCATCCCCTATCCGTCGCTGGTTTTCGCTCGTCGCTTTCACCCCGGCTGGGAATCGAGGATTTGTTAATATCGAGCGCCTAGCTAGTACCTTGCCAAAATGGCCGACGTTTAGTCGTACCTTAATTCCGATTTAACCGAACGTTCAATCGCGACGCGTAACTCCGCGTAACGCGAGTTCGCGACGTATAATTAATATTTTAATTCGTTACCCTAAGGCGATAAAACTAAGTTGCTATTTCTTTTTTATCAGTTTGGAAATTGTGCGTTCGGGAATTTTCGGAGATTTGAGGATTCTTTGTTGCGAGATTCAGGAGTTATAGTAGTATAAGAATATTTTTGAGGATACTTTTGCTTCTTTTGAGAATAACCGTAAGGAGTACGGTAATTTTGTGGAATATTGTAGTTTCTTTCGGATACTTGAGTTTATCGGCTATTTAATTCTTCCCTAAAGATTTCAAATTAATAATTTAAAATTGAAGATTAAACTTTATAATCTAAAATTCACTCGTCAACTTTGTCGAAGACCTGTTTTTATTATGAAGATTATTTGTTTTTATTATGATGATCACACGATGATTATTTGTGGCCTTTATTATCCGCAAATAATATATATGCACTTATCTATGGTCAGACGTGTGGTCGATGTACGCGAAAAAACCATGGCACTTCTATTTCGCGGGTCTTAACCGGAAGAGTTTCGTGATTATTTCCATGTACCAAAAATCGGAGTAGAGAACGGGAAAAGAAAAAAATGGAATTGCGAGAAACGAGGAGAAAAATATTCCTTTCGGGGAAGAAGATTTGTGGAAATGCTCTTGGTCATCTTCTTCTACAAGAAAGGAATAGTAAAGGTGCTGTAAGTTCTTCCTCTTCTACTGGGGAAGATTTTGTGGAAGTGCCGTGAGTCGCAAGGTACCAGTCTCGCTGATAATGAGATACCGATTATCCGAAGAAATTCGGTCTCTTCGGCGTTAGCAAAAGAAGGAGTGCTCGTTTTTGCTGTTGATTGCTAGAAAGTGCCGTTTCTCTGCTAGTTTCCAGTTGGCTAGTTGAACTTCGATTTAATAATTCTCTCTCGCTACTCCGATTTCTCTGAACGTCTCATATATGATTTTGGTTAACACCTGCCAACCAGTCAGTTTACATTTCCCATAAATAATATGCAAATGTGGGGTATTGTTTTCAAAACAGAAAAACAGATGTGCAACATGAACCAGAACATTTGCATATTACGATATAAATCCGATGGACGCAACGCTCGTTTATATTATTATATTAATATGTTTTTCCTTTAGCTCAGTAAAAATGTTTAAATATCATAAGAATTCTAATAAATATCTTAAGAATTTTTTTGATTTTTTTAAATCCAGAAACAATTGGAGGAATCTATATCTAGATGTAAATTATAACTTGTTTGTCCATAAAGGGTTAAAATCTATAATGTGATGATACTTTTATTTAGAGAATGTTTACTATCTATATGAAAGTCTATAATGTGATAAAACTTGACCTGTGAGGCAACTTTTATTTAAAACGAATATTTTATTTAGCTCATTTTGATCTACGACGTCATCCCGATTATTCTGTTCTAAATCAGCAAATTCTGAATTCTTTCTGGAATAAATAGAATTTATCTATGAAGGAAGTAGATTTTTTTTATCATTGTATTAGCGTCAAATTAGTTCTGATAAATTTTGTAATTAATTTAACTGATGAACATTAAAATTAGCATGTTGGTCTAAAGAAACAAAAAACATAGATATCTAAGATTAAACACTTACTAATTACCAACACTATAATTCTGGCCATAAATATATTCCAAATACTGAGATTAAAAATGACTGGAACGAAATTAAAAATATATAAATAAATAAGTAAAAAGGTAAAGTAATCTAACACTTTGTAATAAATACTTAAAAATCTTATCATAATAATAAGTGTAAATTTTATTTCTTATTAAATTTATTTCTCTCTAAAGAAATATCTAATCTTTACTAGGTTATCTAAAAACTTATCTAACCTGAAATCTAACCTGAAATCTAACCTGATCTTCAATCCCAGATTGGTCTGAGAATCAATAAAAATTCGATTTAAAAAATTCCGAAAAGACCAAAAAGACTCACTAATAGAATTTAGTCATCAGAAAAAAATCTTAAAGAAAAGAAGAAGTAAAAGAGCCTTGGAGCGTCGCGAATCCTCCAATCACACTGTACACATTCGCATCGACATTGGTTCAACAGCTGACTGTGTTAAACCGGCGCTTAAACAAGTAAACGAGCGAAACATCATCTAATCGCGACGCGAGCAGTTAACAGGCGTGCGTTTCTGTCTATCGTTGAAATTAAGTTGAAATTAATTTAATCGTCCATTACACCAGCGATCTGATATCCGTTAAAAATATCGACAAGTAATTAGAAAGTTAAAATTTGAACGAGGATGTGTTCCAATTCGACCACCGTGTTGTTGAAAAAACGAGAAAGGACGCAAAATTGGGTGCCAGAAGAGAAGAACACTTTATTCTCGTTGATCAAAGAGCACGTTAATGCGATCGAGAACAAAAAGATCGACGCGGCAGCTTCCGCCATGAAAACCTTCGCTTGGCAACAGGTCTACTCGGCTTTTCGTGGGAGATTCTCCACGGACAGAGATATTACTAGAATAAGGGAACAGTGGAGGAGAATGAAGGGACAGGCCAGGATGGAAATGTACACCTTTGCTGAGAAGGTTAATCGATTGTCAAATTTCGTTCATTTTATCGATTTAACCCGTTAAGCTGACTATCACCGGTTACCGGTCATAGTCAGTTCAGTCATAAATAGACTGCAAATTTGTAGGAATACAATTAGACGACAATTTTACAATTTTACATTTTAAATAATTTTAAATACTTCCATTTTTATTATATTTAGAATTTTATATTTTTATAAAACTTCCCAAGCAGAAGTTTGTTTCCACTATTAAATAGTTAAATAATATCATTTAAGTAGATTTGCGGATTTTATGCATCTGTACAAAAAATAGATTGAAAGATTTATGATCTTTGAAATCTCTATGTAACGTTCTATTTTAATTTGCATGAAAATGATTTGAAGTCTACCTATAGAATTAAAAATAATGCTAAAGAACAGCATTCGTTTATTTTTATCGCCATCGATATCAGTAGGAAACATGTTCAAATTACTAAACAGATTATTTAAAATTCAGATTGGATTATTTGATCTAAACAACGAAACTTCAATTTTTATTTATTTTCATTTCGTCTGTGCTCGTGCAAATATAGACACGAGTATTTTTCTAATGTAATTTTATACTAAATATAAATTAATATTAAAGTGTTTAGTAAAAAATATAAATTTTCTATTTAGAAATGTATTAACCATTAAGAAAAATTATAAATTCTTCCATTCTCGCACGTTAAAATTAAAATACCTGCTTTGAAGAATCTACATTCTCTCTCCGCGAAAAGTAACAAATAACGATAAAAATTAGGTAAAGACTCTAGGTCCAGAAGAGGCAGCCAAATGTCGCCCATCGAACCTGTCCATCGAAGTATGGAAACTAATGGAAAAGGCGAGAAAAACCGACGGGGACGAGGATCGTTCCGACGAAAATGGTCGAGAAAGTCCCGAGAATTCCAGCTTGCAAGCGTTCCTGAACAAGCTGACTGCCTCCACAACGGAAATAGCCACGGTGAACGAAATTAAAGTGGAGGCGGATAGCGACGAGTACAATACGGAGGATGAAAACAACCAACACGAAGTTTTTAAGAAGAAATCGGACGTTCCACAGAGGAAACGATCGCGAATCTCTGAAAGCGAGCCTGTGGATCTAGCTGAGCAAAGGACAAATCCCATGACTCACAATGGTATTTGCAAATTTTCTTCAGAAATTTTGAAACATTGAGACTTGATTCGAAAATCGAAATTGAACTTTTTCTTAGTTGGACCGAGTTTAGGAGAACAATGAGCTGAAGTGTCTTATTCATCATTTCGAAATATTAAAGAGAAATGAAATTTTGTTATTCTTTTCTCTTATATTTCTCCATGTAATATGATGAATACAATATAATATAATATAATCTACAATATAATTATAAATACTTTACTTCTTAACTGATATTATCAGGCTCCGTTAAGGACCATGATAATTTAAGAATTTAAGACTAAATTAAATTTAGACTTAATTTTAGAATTAATTTTATTTCGAATCGAAGAAAAATATAATCAAATAAAACGCAATAAAAATCAAATGCCATAAATTTTAATGAAATCAAAAAAAAGAAAATGTTAGAGAGAAATATTAGAAATTTTATGTAAGGCAAGACTTTGCGAGAGCAAAATGCGACCGTGTAGAATCAGTATTAATTGGTATTAATTTGATGTAATTTCGTTTGTTTCTCAACACAAGATGGTGTATCCTTACCGAACGTAAAGGAAAGGAACGATAGAATTGGTGATGAGCAAGTTGAATCTGTTCAGAAAGCAACATGGATGTTCGAATTGGCTCAGAGGGAGCATGAGTTAAAGCTGAGGATGTTGAATATTGAATTGGAACGGGCAGAGTTACAGAAACAGACAGCGATTAACGAGTTGAAGACTTCGGAGATTAAGAGACAGTTGATTCAAAACCAAGCTGCTGAATATTATAGGTAACGTAGTGTTATAATTAATAATATATTATAGTACATGTATTTAAAAAAAATTGCGTTTGCGCAATTTATCAATATTACGATATTAGTGAATTGGTGAATTGTAGTAAATTGTAAAACAGTATCATTTTATAAAAATTTATAGAATTTACTTCTTGTGAGATTTTATTTGTTTTATTACTATAGTTGTTACTGCCAAAAAAACTCTGGAAACTTGTAAGAGTTAAGTATATTATTTGCTAATAATATAATAATACAAATCTTGCTGGTGATATTAATTCAATCATATAAGGAATAAGGAAATCTTGAAAATAAAATTTTGTATAAATCATCAAGGTAGAAGAAAAAATTAATAAGCATGAAATTCATCGAACATTTTTATGTTTGATAAAAACAATATATTTTTTATACTTATTTCTTAAATAAAAACTTTTGGCAGCTTCTAAGTTTCAACAAAATTTATTAGAATTTATTTAAAAATATCTTTCTTCTCACATATGAAGTGGATTTTAATTATAAAACCAATTGTAAAAAATGAACAATTCTTTTTTCTCAATATAGAAAGGCCAAAACCTTCGATTATATTGCTATATTGTAAAACACTTGTAATGTTACAGTTTTATTTATCTCTCATCTATCATATGCATTGACAATTCAAATTTTCACGCTTAAATTGTGATAAAAGCCGAAAATACTTTGACTCTGTGAATAAGTTGAATTAATATTGCCGCCAAATGACAAAACAGCCATCTCGCGGATATCCTACTGGAGCAACATGATCACAGTGTGATGTTCTCCTTCTCGTAGTGTATGGTTTCCAATAGAATCTTGAACACTTGCTACGTTTTGAAATTCTTACTCAGAGAATAATGCAACGAGTTATTACTACGTTTTCTCGAAATATGGCTTCGCTAAGGTACAAAAAAATACTTTCCATGGAAATGATTGACGTTAACTTTAGATTTCCTTTTTTTACATAGTTTAAATCGATCCCGGTTTTTGCATAGTACGTTAAAGGCGAGATTTTATTCTAATTTTTTTCATTTGTCCATAAAATATTAGCTAAAAAAGCAAATCACTTGTCAAATTAATGAATTGAGACATATTCCTTTAGTGAATTATAATAAGTTTATAGAGAATTATTGATTTTTTGTATGTACTTAACTTATGTAATAGCTTGCAGTATGTAATTTTCTTATTGAAATACTTTTATAATATATTTCTTTTAATATTGTCTCCGTTATGTTGTATTTACCTTTTACTTGTAATTACAATATTTCTGGCTCAAATTTAGTATGCTCTACAATGATGTTTTGTATTCAACTGTCCAATTGTATCTGTGATATAAATGGATACTATGTATTTTTAACTTTTGCTACTGCGTCACAGTTTTGTTTTTGGCACTATCGATCATTAAGGAGCTAATTAAGATTCAATCATTTGATCATTGTAGCCAAATAAGAATGGTTGGTGAACGTGGAGCTGGAGCTGGGAAAGGAGGTGGCGGTGGTGGAGCTATCCGTGAAGCTGGTGGATCTTTTGGAAAAATGGAAGCAGCTCATGAAGATCAATATTTTTATAACCTGGTTAGTTGCTTTAATTTCTTGGCACTAATTGAATTCTTATGGTGTTGGTAATATTTCTTAAAGATTTAACTGTATTATGTTCTTATATGTACATCATAGTTTGTTATCAGTTTTCCTATATCATATAATTATTTGAAATATCAATATTTACTTTTAGCAAAAGGAACAACTTCAGAAACTTAAAGAGGACCTTCACGACGAAATCTCTTTTCATGAAGAACAAATTAAACGTCATCAAGAGGCCATAAACCGTCACAAACAAAGAATCACAGAAATGGATGAGAAATAAACTAATTCATTCTATGCAATATACTTACTTTCTAAGCGTGATGTTACTCTTTCTAATGATGAAACTTATAATATTACTAATAGTAATTATAGTAGACATTTGTGTCTGTATTTTTTTTTAAACTGCAAAATATTATATATAATATATAAAGTAATATATATATATATAAATTGAATAAAAGTGACAAACTAATTATTTTCTCGTATTTATGCAATAGTAAAACTTATTTATACATCCTGAGATAAAATTGTTATCAGTACACGTCAATTATCTCGATTATTTTTCGATAGCGTTTGTATTCAAATGTTTCACTGTTTGTGACAGAAAGTCGCAAAATTTCTGTTCCGTTTAATTCTACAGAAGAATCTTTTATTTTTTTTTTTTAAATTAATGACATTAAAAACTATCAAAAACCATGTTTCGATATATTTTACGAAAATTGTTGTCCGAGAAAAGTTGGTAAGTATGGCATTTAAAAATTACTAAACTAGTTCAATTGTACTTAGTGGTTAGATCATCATTTTCAAACACGACAGTTCTAACAGTTCCAAGTATTTAATAAGGAGATACAGTGACTCTAACAAAAATAAAACTTCGAATAACGACATTGCATACGAAGCTGAATATTATTACAAACAGGTAATATTTTCCATGCATGTACAAAGTAATTATAAAGATGAAGAGTTACAATAACGAAACATTTTTCTGTATGCTTTTCAGGATAAAGAACTGCTAGAGCTGTTGAAACAAAAAATGCAAGAGGAAGTGAAATGCATGCAAGAAGAAGTGACAACAATGCGTAATAAAATTGAAGAATATAATCGCACCATCAACGAAAATCTTCGATTTTTAAAAGGTCTTGAGAAAGATTTGTCTGCGAGCGATAAGAAATAGTTTTATATTGATAGATATTTCTTTCAGAAAAACGCGAGACATTGTAATTAGTCGCTAATGATATTTATTAAAGTTCAAAATATCATATTTGAGAAAAATGAAAATTAATGTAAGCCAAACTTTTTATATCTTATGATTAAAAAATGGTCGAACGATAAATAAACACAGTGATTACTCTTTCAATCTTTATTTTAAAACTTATCTCTTTTCCGCAGGACAAATATTTATTTAAAGATGAAACTCACCACTATGGCGACGTCGTTGTGCAATTTTCCCGCCCATTAGTCTTCCGATTTCATTATCACTTTACACCACCTTAGCTAAAAATGAAAAACAAAAGAAGATTAACAATCAGATTTCCATCTTTATTAATTACACTTTATCATTAATTTTTATAATACGTACGTATTAGATTTAAGTTTGTCCAATTATAAAAATACAATTACGTAACAAGACAAGTAACAAATATAATATAATAGTATAATTATAATATAATATAATGTAATATAATATAATATAATAGTATAATTATAATATTATAATATTACTACATTATTTATTATATGTAATAATAATTTATATAATATTATTATATATGATATAAAATATTATTATAATATAATAATTATAAAAGTATAAAGTATTATATTAATAGGTAGATTTCAAAGTAATGAATAATTGAAAGAATGTAATGAATTTTTATAATAATAAATACAAAATATTATTTTATAAAAATTAGTAATGGACCGATTCACGTCCGTTGTAATTTTCAATCTTCCATGGAATTCCATACAGAACAAAGTTATATATTTACCATTGATTAAATATCAGACTTATACCAATTTATTGCACAATTCAACATCTTAGTTGCTAGTCGACTTATCTGACACTTTGTGTTTTATTTTTCTTCTCTTGGAACATTTATTAAAAGCCTGTTTTTAACGTATAAAATTCAAATAGTTCGCGCACAGCCGTAGACCCACAGAAAAGCAGATTTTCAGTGTCGGCCGCTGTGGGGCGCCCATGCTTCCTTCAAAATGGCGGCAGCTCGGCGACGAAAGTCCGATCGACGCGCCCTCAGTGTCTCGCGGTTCATCGATCAGTGTGGTGTGTGTCGCGTTGTTGCTCCGGTGGATTTTTTTTGGTGGTTTCTTTCTGGCTGGAACGTACGCGTATTTCTTTTCGTTTGGTTTCGCAGAGTCGACGCCGTGATCGGTCAGGGGGCTCTTGAATGGGCCCAGCGGCAATTACAAAGGACAAGATGCAACCGAGGATATACTGGATTCTGATCAGTACGGCCGTCATTCTCGCGGGATGCAACGCCGCTACCGAGGTGAGAGCACATACTTACTCTTGTAGCTTTCTTTCTCCCTTCTGTCACTCCTTCGTCGATCGTTCGATCGCCTATCCCCCTGTATCTCGTCATCGCCCGACAACTTTCGTCCCGAGACGACATTTCGTCTACGAAATCTGTCGAACGCGCGTTCCAACAAGTTTTGAAAAGGAACACGCTGCATCTCCGTGAATCGCTTTTGCGTCCGTCGTTTCTGTTTCTCCACTTATAGCACATTTCCATCCTGGATATATATTTATGTACGTCGTACACGTCGATAATATGCATCGCGTTCTTACACGTACCTTTGGCTTCATGCACGTCCGAGTGTCCTAAACAGTCGCGGCGCGACGCGATTCGGACAGCGATTGTTTACGCTTCATTGCCAATTGCACGAATCTGTTTACTCATTCTATCGTGGCGCGTTTAATGGCTAAGCAGAGTATGACTTGCTCCGATTAGATCTTGAATGCTACAACGTTTCTGTGTACAAATGACTTTTTATTTCGTGGAAGCAGATTCGTAGTTTATAGATTTATCGTATCCTACTTGTTTGCGTTAACCGAGATCGAATTATACAAAATAATTTTTATTTTACAAGGATATATTTCGTGTGATTGTTTTTTTTTTTTTTTTTGTAAGAAATAGGCATAATACGTTAAAATTAGAAGTTTATGGAGCAAATAAATTTGTTGTTTAATTAATAAAAAATCTTCAAGTATACTACATGACGCTACCATAGAATTTTTATTTTACATTGCAAAGATATGTTTTGTGTGATTTTTTTTTATAAGAAAGACATAATAGTCTAAAACTAGGAATAGTTTTAAGAATTAGGAGTACGCTAAAATTAGAAATAGTTTCTAGAGCAATTAAATATTTATCGTTTAGTTCGAAAGATCTTCAAGTATAGCGTTACTACATGACGCTACCGTAGAATTTTTGATGCTTAAATCGTGAATTGTTGATACGAATTACATCTTGAATTTATGCTGTTGTTACGTATAATGAATTCAGAAAGTATTTCAAAGAGTATCGTAAATTTTCGGTTTCTAAAAAAGATAAAGAAAAGAAATAATTCAATTGAAAATTGACATTGGAGTTCCGAAAGACTGCAGAGAGGACCATACGAGTGTTAAACGTTAACGGTTCGTTCCGAATTGATTTTCGAAAGATACGGTGCCTTACGACGCATTTTTACCTGACGTAATTGCATAATATGGTAAATCACGGCCCTACGCGGTGCGTGTCGCGAATCTATTATTATTTCGAAACTCTTAGTCTATTACGGAAGCGGTCTCTTCGACAGGCTACGACAGAATACAAGATACAAATTCTCCTACATACTCTTGTACCTGTAGACGAACACAGCAAATACACGCATTTTCAAGATATTTTCAAGTTTGACTAATACAATCAATCGACGATGGCAATCGTGTCTTACGTTACAGATAAAATTTCGTTAATAAAATTTCAAAATGTGCGCAGAATATGCACATGGAAATCTTCGAGTATTTGTTCAAATACTTTGGTGAACCACTGAATCTGGTGATTTTTTTTGTGCGGCATGCTGCACGGTTGCACCACTGGTCTGAACTTGTTTATACTCTCCTCGCACGGTGGTCGAGATATCGGAGCATAAGGCGCAAAAACGCAAGACCAGAAATATTCCGGCCGATGTTGACGAGTAATTCGAGACTTTGCCGCCACCGTCAGACCCGCATACATTATTTTTTTTTATTCACTTTTTGCAAAGACTCTCGGCTATCGTTTCGCGTGATCGTAGTGGCGTTGTGGCGTGGTGGCGGACGAAAATAAAATGCCCTTCGATGAAGTATTTATCGACGGCTGAAAAGTGTCAAAAAATTACGCACGAGTGCCCTGCGTACGTTCCATCTCCACGAGATTTATTATCGACCAGGTGTCAGGTATGTTTTTTTTCATTCTCCTTTTATGAATAGCAATTGAAGGCTATTGTTAAAAAATACAAGTCACATTTCTACTTTTTATAGAAAAGTGATTGATAGAGGCGAAGAACGTGACAAATCAAATTTTTTATCAAGTTCAGAAAATCGAAAATCAAACTCGCAGAGTTTGGTTTTGGAGCTGAATACTTCTAATAATGCATATTATTCCCCATAATATTAAGTTACTATTGTCACGTTCTTCTAAAATTCAAAGTCTCTTCGGTTGTCAAAGTCAATCTGGACGAGAAAAATTTGGCAAAGAAATTAACAAAAATGTACCTGT
The DNA here is from genome assembly GCA_032399605.1 of Melipona beecheii. Classification (NCBI taxonomy): domain Eukaryota; kingdom Metazoa; phylum Arthropoda; class Insecta; order Hymenoptera; family Apidae; genus Melipona; species Melipona beecheii. The sequence goes on from JAUCMO010000463.1 coordinate 578,820, forward strand.
CTATATATTTTTGTGGTTTTTAGCTGCTTGAGATTGAAATGAATGCTTTCTCGATGGAAAAACTGATGGCGGAACACGCGTGCGTGTTGATTTACGAGAGGGCGGAAACGCAGAAATTAATTGAATTCATTTTCGTTAATTATTGCGAATAAACAATGAAAAGCTCTCGGTTGGCTCCCCAGTTATCGTCCAGACGAAAGTTTCGACCCTTTTGCTTTTGTGACTCGTTCGAACTGGAACCGTGCACGCACGTGCGCCTATAATTCGCTGAAATTAATAAAGCCTTTTATTTACGCGGCGTTACGCGTATTATTACTTAAAGGCATTACTGCATTGTAGACAAACAATGCGTTGCCGAATGAAATCTCCTGGGTGCTGATAAATTCACCGATATATTCGATTCGTTTGCTCCATTTGTAATTTTTCGAAGCGAGAATTTACGCATACGAGCGTTATTTTTATTATTTTTGCGTCGTTCGAGATTCAGATAAATGTATTATGCTATATCGTTGATTTATGTTGACGATATTGTATGATATATTATTTTACAGGTTAGAGATATTAAATAAAGATTAAATAAGATTGTAATACACGAATCTTATAAATTCATATTAAATTACATTGAAGATGCTAAATGTAGAGGTTATACGTAATATAGTCATTTCTAGTTTTTCCGAGGGGTAGTTTATCCACGAACATTACTTTTATTATTTTTGTGCCACTCTGTACAATTTACTTGATATTTAGGCGAAGGTATTAAATTGGATTCATGTTATGTCGAAGATATTAAATTTAAACACGTTATATGATACACAGTTAGGTCAGTGCAGGTCGGTTTCTTGCGAATCGCCTTAAGCGAATTTTTGTAATTAAGAATGAAGATCCCGCTTATTTTGTATCAAGAATTGTTCAATGGCTTTCGCGTTAAATGCACATAGGTGAATATAACTTTTTCGCGAAAACAGCCCGGAGAATATATATCGAAATAGTCGGGTCAATGAACTCGAAGGTTGTGAACTTTTTCATTCTCTCTGATATTCCGTTAGAGTTTAATTTTTTAAATTTATAAACTGGAATAATTTGCAATATTAGATAGAATAGATACATTAAGTTGTAAAGTATTTATCAAATAATTTCTTTATCTCTCAATTAGTGACATGCTAGGTCTTTTAAATCGTTTAATGTTTCAAAAAATGCATAATAATTTGGTGATATATTCGAATAATGACATTTAGATACACTGGAAACGTGTAACACAACAGAATATTAGGAACGTTCAATTAATGAAGATCATATTTCATTTTGGAACGAAATGGATTTCGTTAGTCTGTTTTAAAAACATTAATAAGACTGGTCGTGCAGGTTACTATTATATTATTAATGTCACAATATATAAAATATTAATATAATAATTATAATTAATATCATAATTCGTGCATTACATAGATATATGTTAAGTTTCAAAGAATAAAGAAATTACAGATTCACTTACATTCAAAAGTTTTAAATACAGGTTTTTCAATATTTTATATAAAAATATAATACACGAATCGCAAAATTATATAATATACTCAAATACAATATCAAATAATTGTTCAAAGAGATAATGTAGCGTATTGAATATTTTATTGCACAGTGTATTCATTCTACCAACTATTCCAAATTACCCTGAAAACAACCAGACCGATACGTACAGCAGAAATTCTTCCGCGCTGTAAACTCCGAAGAGTTTTATTCGAACGTGAAGTCGCTTTTACGCGAAAAAGAAACGTGGAAACCGGGCCGGAAGCGATGTTGGAAAACGGACGCGGAAGAACGATGCCCCTGCAGTTCCGTTTGTCGGCCATTTCGCAAGGCCGTAACCTGTAGCACTTGCTATATGCCCGCTGTTCGACAAGATCCACTCGAACTTGGTCCACAACGTAATCCTATCGATGGTCCGTGCCGTTACAACGGCGATCACAGATTTTCACGAGCCACCGTTATTTCATGGTAAACCTTACACTGCTCCTCCGCTTCGTTCCGCTTTTGCGCGTTTGCAACTTTGCAATTGCCTCGCGTTAGCCGATTGTAATCTCGTCTGATCCTTGGGAGATCGATGATCTCTGGAATAATCGAAGGATCATGTCTCTGCGAGACATCGTCTCTTCGAACCTTGGAAGGTTAGGAGTATTAATGTTTGCGTAACGTGCTAAATTGTTAGTTTCGCGAGTGTTGTAAAAGTTTAACAGTGAGTCAACGTTTGAACGTTGAAAATACAAGTTGGTCGGTTCACGCGTATAAAATATATTTATCTTCATTTTTGACGATCGTATCGTCGGGTCGCACGTTGCTAAATTTTTGGGCATTTCATTTTATTTTATTACACATTCTTGACAGATAGAATCACGATAGAACTCGATGAAGCGAAAAATTGCCAAATTCCAATGGTTGAAAGATACCAAAAATTCCAGTTGAGAAGTAAAATTCTCTTTTGATCGTAAAGCGATACTGACAATCGGAAAATTAACAAAAGTACGCTTAGTCACTTATTTAATACAATTATTGGAATTGCGATGTTTGCTTTATAAATAACTACGTTGTTATTTTAGTCTTTGCGAATAATTTTAGAAATCGGTCGCAGACAAAGTGGTATTAGAGTAAGCTTATGAGTACATTCGTCACAATATCCGTTTGACTAAGCATTCCTCGCATTGATAACGAGCGAATACGTGTAACTTAAAACTGTAAGCTATACGTGCACTATTTATTATTCGTATTTGTTTGTCAGGAACATTCCAAACCGAACAAAAGATTAATAATACGATATATTAGATGAATATTCTAAACACACGTGTAGATTACTATTCTAAAATTGAAACATTATACATTAATTTATTGGGATTTTGTGAAAGCTTACGAAAGACTAATTTGAACGCGTACCTTTCGATTTCTCTACAGAAACCTAATAATCCCAAAAAATACAAACATAAATTGCTACAAATTTCTCACAACTTCAAACTAAAAACTAAAAAACATATTACGTACGAAATATATCTTTGCAGATTCTTATGCATTTATAGCAAGTCTCAAAAAGTCCATGTAGTATAACAAAAATATATACAATAATGCAATATTATCTAAATATGACATGATATTACAAATAGTATAACGTTTCTTGCAACGCATGTAGTAGATAAAATGATTTTTCAACTATTACGTATAAGAACATATGAATATTCTTATAGATAATAATCGAAAATTAATAGCCACTTTCGTTTCTTCTCCCCGGAACGACAACCAATTTATATGTATTACAACATTATATTGTAGTATTCTTCTTTGTCAACCTAGTAGCTAGTGAAACACGACTAAACATTAAACATCAGGGTCGTTGATCGATGATCAAGCGTATAATGCAATTGAGGTACATTGTACGGGGTGAGACGTGATGGCAAGAAGCCCTAAAAGCCCTCGCCTCGGTCATTTTCCATTGTCCTTGCCAGGCATTGTCCTATCGCATCGGTATTCGAGATCAGTCGCTGCAGAAAACGGTCTCTGAAGCCGCGTTTACCGCGGTCAACTTCTGATCGAGCTTGCATTAGTCATCCAAAGCCGTGAAATTTATATCGGGTCACGGAAGAAATTCACCAACGATATATGTAATATATATATTTGAGAACGATTTCAAGGCAATGTTATTTCGATTCTTCAGTTTATTTTTATATCATCGTTTCGTTTTAAATTCGTATCAAGGAAATCCTTTCTCCTTCGAAATAATTAATTGTAAATCATCGAGTCTTATCAGTATCGAAGAAATTGTACAGAGAGCGGAATGGTTGTTGCATCTGTTTTCAATTAATCAGAAATAAACTGCAGCAATGCAATTTCTGATTAATTGAAGCTACAATATTTCCAATTAATTGCGGATACCGTAATCGTTTGAAGACGCAGTATTATCTTAATTATAGTTATTAACGGACGTACTCGCGGGGGAATTGGAACTGTACGCGATTGGAGCGGGCAACCGGAACAATTTCGTTACACGGGGTTATATTTTATTTGTACGTAGTATTTATTTCACATTGGAGATAGAAAATTGACGAAAGAATATTTTAACTTTAATTTCGTAATAGTGATCGTTTGAGAGACGAAGGAAGGCGTTCGTTCTTGTTATGTGAAACATTTCTAATTAATTATTATACGTTCTTATTGTGGATTCCAACCGATTTACGATTTAACTAATTGGAAGAATCGACGAAATAAATGGCAATAAATATTTTATTCGAGTCTGAAGGACGCGATGACCCGGTTTTTTGATTTCGATTCGATTCGCAAAATTCGTGAGTCATGCCTGTGGAGGGTTAAGGCCGCGGGTTGTTTTTAGAGGGGATTTTGGCTCGTCAGGGGTTCCCGAAAGCCACATGGTGTCGTTTGCACAACCCCTACTAACGTTCCCTCGCTGATATTTCAGTGACGAGGATTGGTCCGATGAACAACCTACTCACCCCCTGGTATCGCCGTTTAGGATTTTCCTATGTTTTCTTGGCGCCCTTTCTAACGTTCTCGCTTCGAGTCTCACCGTTATGAAAGAAGGATTGCCGTGACGTGTACGAGATTCTTTTTTCGAATTAGATTTTTTTTGTTTAATCCGTTGACATTTATTGTTAGTCTGGAATAGACAGTATTTTTTTTTTTTTTAGAGAAACGAGTTTTTGATTTTATTTAATTTAGTACAGAGGATCGAAGCGAAATTGTCTGAAATAAAGAAATTATCATCGAAACAGCGACGATAAATTAATGATAAAATAAACAAATCATCGAGCCAATTTCCTTTTCCCCGATAAACAAACTCGCGCGAGCGATTCACTTTTTGGCTCTGAATTCCCTCTACGAGTGGGCACATCCTGTTTCTACGATTTCGTTGTTTTTCGCTATTGTATTTGGCCACCGAACGATATAGTAATCGACGTTTGAACAATTTTCATATTCCGTCCCTTTATTTACCTGACTTTGTTGCGTGGAAATTGGAATATCGAAGTTATTCTACCCAATAATTCTTCTCTATGACGCTCGAATATCGAACCACGCAGTCATTTGGCAATTTATTCGCTTTTCGTTTCCCCCGTTTCATTCTGTTTTCTGTATTTCTATTTTTCCCCTTCTCCTCCCCTCCCCTCCCCCCGGTTGGATGTACTACGTATAACCGGACACGCGAATTCTTGATTAAAATTAATTTTTTTATTCCTGTTTTTTTCCTCCCGTTTTTTTTTTTTTTCTTCGTCGCGTTGGATTATCGTCAAACGTGCGTGTTGCTCGCGTATCGCGATTCCAATCTTTCGAATTCTGTACGCGAAATTTAATATTCCATCGTTTCGAAATGCGGGTGTAAATTCAACTGTTGTTTTTTTTCCTACCCCCACTTTCCTCAAATTTAATCCTTTGTCTCGTGACGTTGAATCACATTCGTGAATCAAATTTCTTGAAACGAGATTTAATTTTCAACCGCAGTTTTTAGTTCCGTGTTACAACACGCGCGTGCGTGAATTATCGAATGCAAAATGTGCGCAGTATCTTCGTCTCTCGTTTCCATTCAATTTGGAGTCATGTAGTTTGAAATTCACACGGATAATAATAAACAGAAACAAATAAAAAGAAAAAAAGTTCTCGTTTGAGACAGAGAGAAATTTTATATATATTACATATATATATATATATGTGTGTGTGTATAAAATCAAGATTTTATTGTTTATATGTATATAATATTATTGTTTATATGTATACAGCATTTTATCATATATATATATACAGCAATTTTTAATTTCATTATATGCAGTGAAATTTTGGTTTTAATTAAATTGCTGGAAACATTGTTTGTACTCTCGAGTCTTTAGGGGAACATCGGTTAATTGAATCGCTTAATACGTTGAATAAATTGGACACGTTATTAGGTTCTAACTAGAGAGTTAATCAAGCTTGAAGAACCTTTAGATTAATTGCAAACCTTCCAGCGGGAATAATAATTATCTTCAGCGTTGAATTGTCCTGATCGTTCCATTAATTATTTGCACTTTCATTTAATTAAATTTAATCGATCTGTTGCCAAGTTTACGTCTCCGGTGCTTTTCAATTAGTATCTTTCGAGGGTAATTTTAAATTGCGAGGCACGCGATCAAATTACTTCTGTCCAATTAAATTCCTTTCAACGAATGGTGCTTTTGAAGAAAGTTCAGCATATAACGGTTAATATTCGGACATTTAAATATTAACATTGTTGTAATTTTGTAAAAAGAAATCGTACAATGATTTTGAAACTCGAAGCCTCTACTTTCGAAATGTGTTATTCGTTTTCTTCTAAAATGTTTTTACATTTTTTCTTCTCGGAAATGTTATAAATTGTCACGGTGTATGAAAATATTGAAAATAACTTTTTTTTAATAATTGAATTTGCCATGAATTTGAAACTTGCTATGCGATTTTTTTTTTCTGTTATTTCGTTGAACTTGAAACATTAGGGTGAGACGACAAAGTATTAGGATTCCTTTTGTCGTTTAACGACGTCGTAATGAAATCGCAAAGTTTTAAGAAGGAAACTTCAGTCTTCAAAATAATGACAGACCCAGTTGAAAAAAGAAAACTTTTTGACTAAAAAGTGTTTTCACTCGCGCTCGAATTTTTACAATTTTTCGTAACAAAAATATCCTCGATTTCCCACCCGTTTTTACTTGACGTAAAGTTACCTTTGAAAATTTAATTTCGGCAACAAATTGCAATTACTTTTTCCGCGTGACGAATATACTCGTCATCCACAGCTAAGAAGTTGAATGGAAAAAAAAAATTGACAAAGTAAATAATTCAAGCGTCTCTATTCACGTTAAAAATGCTTATTCTCCAAAGAGTTCCAAAATTTTCCCTCCGAATTTTACTCTTTCGATTTGGCTGTCGTCCGGATAGGTCTGATTTCGCATTAACAGATGCGAAGGAGGCTACCGTGGATCGAGGCTGTTTTGTTTACAATGTCGGACGACGCTCGGGAACGGTGTATTTTGGGAAACGGGACGTCGCCGTCTCGGAATTTACAATAGAATACATTAGAAACGCGACGTAGTAACATCGCCTCCCCCATATTGACGTCGAATGTCATTCAAAACTCCCGTATAGTCAGCGTATTTATGGACAGGCATCCGGTTCAGACGATTTACATTTTAATTTCCAAACGTTCCGTTTCGTGCCTTCGATTCCAGTTTCATATCCTCTGCCAACCCCTGATGTTTCTTTAACCCTTTGACGTGACCGGAAAGTAAATTAAATGAAACTCGACAAAATTTATCTCGAGTTGAAAGAAAACGTAAAATATATGTTAAATTGATATATTTTTTATAATTATTTTCGTAGATTATAAATAGAAAATTAACTATAATCCAAAATATAAAAGTGCATTCAAATTAGATTACCAATATAACACGGATATATGTAAAAAACTGCACGACTTGTACCCCAGTACGATTCGTCTCGCTGAAAGGCCCAGAAGCAACTGTTCCGACTAGGAAATGAAGACGACTCTCTTGCCATAAAATTTTATCGATACGCAAACGTTTGAATGCCACTCCTACTCGAGGTCTACGCCACGCCCCCTCACGAATCACGTGACCCAAATCAACCAATCGCTAATTTTCGTTGCATTGGCGTTGCACCTGAAGAGGCCCGATTTTCTGGGTTACCCCCGCTAAAATCACTTTCAGTGATAATAATAATTATAAACGTTGATGAAAACATCAATGACAATGTTCGGTATTATATTAGAAGCACGTTTCAAATTATATTTATAAATTATACGGATAAATTGTTACTAACGTAATTTACATAACAGAAATATGTAGAAAGATAAATTAGAATTTATTCTGTAACAAAGTTACACGCGTTAGCGTAATGATTCCGTATTAAAACGTTGCGCGCACGGAGTTTACGGAGATTAAAATTTATATCGTCAGCGTAGAGTAAAATTTCATATATTTTATCGTGAAATAAAGACAAAGCGCTATTATCTTTAAAAGGTTACCTCCTCGGTAATTATATCGCGTAATGAAATCCGCAGAAGAATTTCACGAATTCAATATCAGTGCAGAGTTCAAACGCAGAGTTGAAACGCAGTTTAAATTGAAACGAAAGAAGTAAAATTGATACCTGTTCTTCCAAGGTTTCGTGCGAGGAAAATGAAAATATTAATGGAACCGTGGTAATAGATTACTGATAGAATGATAATTATAAACTTAAACATCGTTTAAGAATTCAAAACCACTTTAAATTTTTTAATCAATTCAAAAATCAACGTTTCTTTAATCAAAAAACATTAAAGCAAGTGGATGTCATCTTCGTATCAAATCGTTGTAAGTAAAAAAAATTGATATTTTCGTTTCGTCGCAGAATTGAAAATTGAATATCTGAAGGAAAGAAAGTTGCACGAAATTTCCGATAAGTTTCGTGCAAGTAAAAATGACGCGTGACCTTGTCGCCCGCATGTGGCGATAGCGTGCCACAGTAGATACGTTTAGCGTCGAAATGGCACCAATTCACCGCGACGAATATTAAACGACGGACGTTAATGGCCTTTTACGACGACTCGTTTAAGCAAGCTTAGGTCAGGTTGGGGCAACGTACTTTCGTCGTGCTGGATAATACATGTGGACGGCAGACTCTCCGATATACGATCGCGGAATATCGCGAAACCATTCGTGCTCTTTCATCCGTGCAACACGTTAAACGAGTTGCTTGGAAATTTGAAAAATTCAGCAGAAGCTACGGAGACAGGGTTTCACTGAAACGACGAGAGTCACTGTTCGAACGGAGTTGTGGAATTTTATCAATATTAATACAAGCATGGAGTTCTTCCTTGCGTATCTTAAAAATATTTTCGAACGTAACAATGTGCGTTACTGTCTTTGCGTGACTCAAAGTAATTATTTCTGAATTAAATTAATAATAATTAATAATAATTTTTGAAAGATTCTCAAGAGACTGTTGTCAGATCTTCAAATTTATTTCAATGTCAGGAAACGTACTTACTGCGAGAACTCTTTGAAAAACATTGTACGCGTGCTGAGTATCAACGGCAAAAGGAATTTCCTTTTAACTTTCGAGAAATTGTCGGGAAAATCGATCGGTTTCGTTCAGAGGGAAACGCACGAGACACGTCACGAAAAAAAAAGGAAACTCTGAATACCGGAGAATACCGCGGTTTCGTCGAGCTACAGTCTCGGTTGACTTAAGATTCGGTGCGAGCAACGCGACCATATAAGGCGCGTTCTTAAACGGCGAACAACAGTCGCCCAATCGGCGTCCCACGAGTCACGTGGCTGCATCGAACGCATGCGGAGGAATTAATTATCCACGCATTCCTATCGCTCCACTAACGCTATGCTAAATTCCGATCGCAAGAAAATCAGTTTCAGAACGCAACGAATTTCCAAGATAGCAAACGGTAGACATTTACGCGAGTTTCAATATTTTTGTAAATAAAAACGCGTAAATATCCGCGCAGCGAGGTAAAATTAACGTCTCGACTCGCCAACGTTAAGTTCATTAAGATTTCAAAAACTGAAGAGAGTTTGTGTAAAATGTATAAACGAATTATTTCGTCATTCCGTAAATCACGTTAATTTTTCCGGTCAAGGGTAAATTCAACTTTCGCGGAGGACGAGTGAAAAAATTATTTCAAATAATTTCTGTAGAAAATTGTTCTTTTCAATTATTTCTACGCCGGTGTACGAAGTCGATATCAACTCTGAAAAACAGTTGCATCGTTACAGAAAGGTGACGTTGTGACAGAGAGAAAGAAACAAAAAAAAAATGGGAAAAAATATCCTCTCCAATTATCTCTCCACCTTTAAACATTCAAAAACATCGTTTGCCTATTTCATCAAAAATAATTACTCGCGCGATTTCCCTTTTTCAAACAACAATTTAAAACAAACTCTCCGTCAAATGATGGCAATTCAAAAACTGTCGTAGAAATGATAATTAAATAATAATAACAATAATGATAATATATTACAATACAACTGTTAAACAATGATATAACAATCAGATCAAATTCTTTATTATTTTGAAAGAAACTACTGGTTCCAAAGAATAATCTTCAATTACCAAGTTCTCGCCCTCCCCCTCTTCCAAGAAAGTAAATGAAAAATAAATGAAAATATCGCGTTTAAAAACGTCCTTCCTTTGCAAGCTTGCTGTAATACGGTACAATTGAACCGCCATGCACGAGGGGAAAAAGCGAAAGGAAGGAAAAAATGAAAAAAAAAAGAGAGAAAAAGAAGAAAGGGACAGAGAAAGAGAGAGAAGAAAGGAGAAAGAGAAAGAAAAAAAAGCTGAAACATGAGCAATTCATAGCGTATCAAGCACGAAGGCACGTATTCAACGTGGAAAATTCAGCGGCTAACGAGAGGGGAAAGGGGAGAGGAAGGGCGCCGCGACGGGTGCTTATTAGAGCCGATTCGCGTTGAACGACTTTCTCGAAATTTCAATGTTCTGAAAAAAGCTTGATTCCAAAGTCGGCGGGGGAGGGGGCCTGTTCCCCTACCGTTTAATCTCTCGCGCTGGAATAACGTGCCACGCACGAGAATTTTTTATTCCAAAATTGCCATATTTTCTCAGTTTTAAGTATATTTAAGTATAACCCAGGCAAAATGAATGATAAATTTGTTACTTTTCAATAATTTCTATTTATAGTGATGTCATACCGACGAGTTCAAAAAGAAAGCGACGAATTATTGTGTACGGTTTGGTCACTCGTTATGGTCCGCAATCAGTTGCCAGCGCAAGTGGTTAATGACGCGTCACTCTCGAAATACTTCAATTTTCGTCCAGGAATTATCCTCTGACGTTCCTACTCTTCCCTCCAGTTTTTGTTCCCTTCTCTCTAGCACCTCTCTCTCTCTTTCTCTCTCTGTGTGTGTGTGTGTGTGTGTGTGTGTGTGTCCCGCTCTGCGTTCCTCTTTCTATGCGCGTTGTTTTCACAACCGATCGCGTGGCACGCGAACAACGACGATTATCCGCGATACAAATCGACCCACTTGCTCCATCTCTTCGTTGGAAACGTGTACCTACAATTTGCTTGCGTTCTCTTTTCATTCTTCTTGTTCCACGTATTTTACTTTTATTATATCTCGGCTTTACTTGTCCCGTTTCTGCAAGCGTGTGATTTTCTTGAGACACGATGAAAGATTTTGCAATTGTTGCAATTGAGCACGTTAGAACTTTCTTAATCGGTTATAATTAATTGTGATAAATTTAATTAGTGTGTGAATTTAATTTGTTAGTAAAAATATTTCATTCGCGATGTGATGTATTTTCGTACTGTAATCGTAACTTAAAATTACAATATTCGTATTTATCCATTAAGAAAAAGGTGCTCCAAAGTTCTGAGTAGTGGTGTAAGTAGGATTGCGATCACATTAGTTTCGACTCAACAGTGTTCATATTTCTTTTTTCACGTACTTGAAATTAAATTTCTATCAGATTTATATTACAAAAAGTGTTGAAAGATAGATGGCAGTGTAAAATGCTTAATAAAAGTTCTTTATAAATTTTATAAAGGTGTAAAATGCTTATAGTTCTTTACAAATTTTATTTGTAGAATTAATATAAAATTGAGAAAAATATCGAACCGAATGAATTGAGAAGGAGGAAACTTCTAGTATTGAAAGATATTTCAGACTGGTCTCTGTATGTCGTTGATAATGCTCGTCCTTTCAAAAGAGGAAAGAATGCGACCCGATCGAAGAAGAATCGAAGAACCATAGATCGAGATTAATCCCGAGAAAATTCTCAGTTTTCGCTCGTTTATTTCACGTTTCTTTGTCTTGTTCGAGGGATCCTTTTATTTGTCAGACGGCAAAGTAAAAAGTAAATTGCTTGTCCCCGGTGACTTGTGTGACGAAGGAAATTGGAGCGACTCCTGACGAACGATTTAGATCCGCGAAAATGCTGCCAGCGAATAATTATCTGTCACGAACAGTAGTTAAGCTTGCTTAGAGCTAAACTGCTGCCACCGACGCGTTATTTTGCATTTTCTTCTTCTTTTTCTATTTCTATCTGATAATGCTTGACACGGACGACCTGGAAAAAAAAAATCGAAAAAATCAACGATGCTCAAAAGAGAAGGAGATTAGAAATAGAAATTAGGTTCTTCGATTCGATTTTCCTTTCATTTACGTCGGGTAATTTTTATTTACTATTCACGCGTTAGATATATAATATTTAGAAACCAGAAAATACTACTAAAGAAATAGGGATACTACTAAAAGAAATTTCTCCCTTTCAAATTAGATTAATCTAATTTTTACTTATTCGAAAATTAGAAAAATGTAAGAAGAACGAACAAACAGAAGCGTTTGCTTCTTTTTTTCTTTTTCTTTTTGAAAGAGACTAGAGATTGATGAAACTCTCCAATTAGAACTAGAATTTTCATTTTTACTTTTGCAAATGTCTCTCTCCGATCGTTTCTCAAAATTTTTCTTCCCGATTAATTTTTACTTTCATCGAAGGGCTAATCCCGATAAAAATAATAAGGCAGACGGTTGCTTTAGATTTGAAAGACGAGTTGAAACGGGGATTGCCGTGACACGTTTATATAGTTTATTTACGTTTTATCGGAAAGTTGGCTTATATTGGCGAAGGTTTAACCAACGTTGCGCGACGAAAAAACGTCGTGTCGATTATTGGTATCTTATCGACGTCCTTGTTGACGAAGTATCAAACTTATCAGCTTGCCGATAGCAAAAACGTAATAGAGAAAAACTTTTAAATTCGCCGCTGTATACGTAGATACTCTCGACTTCTTTTACACAGTTTTCCTTAGCCGGGTACGCGATGGGCACACTCCCTTTTTTCAGCGAGTTTGATTACAAATATTCGCGCGAAATTAAGAAAAACGTAGTAAGAGATGATAGTACAAGTGTCGAGTAAATTAATCAGTATTCAATTACCTGTATTAAAAATTAGAATAAAATTCTTGTTAAATCGTGTTAAATTATACTGCAATTACTAAGAGGTAAATTGGGAAATTGTACGAAAAAATTACAAATAACACAGATGTAATAACTTGATAATATTTGTATTGTAAAACGAACAATATCCATTTCTCTTGCGCAATATAACATTTTTATCGTAATATAATAAAATCAATCGGGGCAGTCGACGCGTTGGCGCGAGAACAATGTAATTATTTCGACGAATTTAAATTCGTTATCGAGGGGTTGGCTCACTTGAGCATCGACACCGCAATTTTATGAACATTAGAATGGCTGGAGAGAAGGACGTAGGCAAACGGAAATTGGCTCGTTATTTTCGAGTTTTCGCACCGAATCCCCGAGGCTTGGAAAAACTTTCATCCATCTTTCCAGGCTCGTCCCACGGGCGACAACTTTTCTCGTCGTACTTTCCTCCCGTCCTACCACTTTCCTCATCATCGTGCTACCACTCTGTGAGCACGGACACGGATTCGCGGAAATTTTGGTTACCTTTCGTTCCTTTCGTTTCCGAATCTCTGCAGAGATTTGTTTGATCGATCTCGGTTGCGAACCGCATAATTTTTGAAATGAAGTCGAGCAATTCTGTTTTCCGATTTTTATTTCGTTGCAATTTGGAGGTGGGAATTGGAATACGATTGTCTCAGACTTCTACGTGAATAAACATAATTATAAGTAATTATAAGTTATTTATTTACAAGTAGTGTAGTGTAGGATTAGTAGCTGATTATATTGTAAAGCGAACAATCTTCAAATAAAATCGAGGAATTTTACTGATTTTTATTTTATTGTTATTGGAATATATAGGATTGTGTCGTAGTTCTATGCGAAGGGGGTGGATAAAATAATAAAAATGAAAATTGTCGATTATAGTGTAAAATGAATTTCAATTATTATGCGACGAGGATGAATGAAATAATAAAAAATGTAAATTGCATGTAAGTTTGGTTATTTATATCGTCTAGTTTGTATTATTTATAACTGATTATGTGATTCGTATAATTTCGAAGTGAAGTTGAAATATTTATTTCGTTGTAATTTGGAAAAAATTTAATAATTTAGGGGGGTGGGTAAATAAATTCTAAATTATTTATGATGTACAAAATCACGTTGTACGCACGATTTGAATCTTCTTTTACGTCCTCACTTTCTCACCCGGTGCGTGACGCGTGAAACCATCTTCGAGAAAAGAAAAGAAACAAACTCACAGCTGTGGAGGCTTCGTCGCGGGAGCAGAAGTGGATCTTTATAACACGATCTTTTTTCCACGAGGTTGTATCAGTTTAAATTATCGACGATTTCTCGCTGTCGTCGGTGCAGTTATGCTCCTCGCTGCATGTCACGCGAACGGATTGCAGTAAAACAGAAATGTACGTTTCAGTCTTTGCGTCGGTAATTTCAGCGACCGGCGAAAAATACCAACAATAAACCCATTCTTTCCAACTAGAAATGAAACAACGTGTCGATATCTCGATCGTTTTAAATTAATCTGTCGAGGAACGGACGATAAAAGTGACTCGTATTAATCTGCATAAAGATCGCACGATCGAACAACAGCACGAGTCCAGAGGCGAGGGGGTTGAAAATATGTATACTTTTCAATTCTCAAACACGCGTTACACGTGTTTCTTTTAAATACGCCGACGTCTCTTGTTTTCGAGCGGAACGCGAAAAACATTCCGTGGGAAAAATGAAGAAGATCGATCGACGCGATATCTGCGGGGATCTTTCGCGGAGAGATCGGTCGCAGTCGGACCGAAACGGGAGGATCTCGATGCTTGCGCGCGATATGCAAAACTCGATTCCACCATTTTATGGTGCATAAATATGCATTAAACCCCGACCTGACGGTGTGTACGCGTTTCTCTTTTTTTTCTTTTTTCTTTTTGTTTTTTTTTTTTTCTTGCTCGTTTTTTGCCCTCCCCGTCGAGCGGAATTATTTGTAGCGGATTGTTTCACTTCCCGATAGTCCTGATTTAAATCGACAATGAAATCAGATAAATCCCCATCGACTGTTGATTCAATGGCGACCGCCAGTTGAATTCTAATTATGTCTACGCTCCTCCCATTGTTTTCCCGTTCTGTTAATTCGATTTTCGATGGGAAACAGCCAGAGGGGCTGGGTACACCGCCATATCGGATCGAGCACTGATTTACCGACTTACCAAATTTAGTGTATCAAGATGATTCAGTTTAGTACGTTAAGACGACGCGAGAAACATCTAGATCGGAAATACGGAGTGCGTGGTATTACTTGACTTTCAAAATTATCGATTACAAGAGGCTAGAGAAGATCAATCAAAAGAGTCCAGAAAGGGGAGATATTGCTTGAAAATTTTGTGAAAATTCCTGATTTAACAGAATTTAAGAATTATGCGAGAGAAAAGATTTAAGTAGCAAGAAATTAAACGCGTAAAAGAGAAGAGAGGAATTTTAAATTTCACTCTCGGAGGTGTTTTGTACTTGTACTTTTTCGAGCAAAGCGCACATTAACACTTTATAGGCGACCCGGGTCGTTCGTAATCCATCCCGCGGCATAACTTCACTCGTAAATTTTTCCTTCGAGGCAAATTTTCATTCTCCTTGAGAAACGTTTCAAAGGTTTCGCCCAAAAACTGAATGTAACAAGAATCTCGTTATGTCTGGTATATTAATCTAAAATTTTCTCACGTTTTTTTGAAGGTTTCTAGAGCGATAAAAAGAAAGAAAATTAGGCGCGGAGACGAAGGATTCAACTTCTCTGCGATAATACGCTCGCCCACGAAGGATTAATATTCTACACTAACGCCGACGATTTTAAAAGGGTGAAAGGGACATGTGGGAGAGGAGGGGATTTAAAATTTCATTCTTGGAAATTGCCATGACGGCGTGTATTCTTTTTCTCTCTTTCTGTCCCCGTTTGTCTGTCTGTCTGTCTGTCTCTGTTGCTTGATTTTGCTATTTAAAAAAAACGAGCACGTCCCGAATGGTTGAATTGTTCGGCTTTGTTTTAGTCGACGTTGCTTTCCATACGTTTCGAGAGGGTTTTAATGGATTTACGACGTTTTGTTTCGTCCGTTCACCTTTTTATTTCGGCTTCGTTTTGTTAATGGGTTCGAGGGACTCTTGCGTTCCCGGTATTGAAGATTCCAGGTTCTTTTTTTTTTTTCCTTTTTTTCTTTTTCTCTTGTAAAAATTGTCAAAGGTTGTTATCGCAGGAATTTCACCCCTTGCGAATTTTCTTTCGATATTAATATTTTTACATTATTTGATATCGTTTTACTTGATGTCATTTTAATTTAGCTTCATCGCAAATAATCATCTTTTCTAACTTTTATCTAATATCAAATAATAATAATAATTTATTTCGTGGATTTTTCAAATAAAGAAATTTCCATCCTCTTGAGAATGCTCTAATGGAAGCTCTGAGAGTATAATTGAGGGAATAATTGATCCTTACTAATACTTACAAACAGGGTATACGTTATTTCTATCCAATTTGTTTACTCTTCGTAGCATGACCTTTCAATTTCATTTTTTCAACGCGTAATCTCAATTTATCCAAATCGTGAATACGTAAGTTTTAAACGTTCAAAAATAATAATAGGTTGTCGGAATTGAAAGAACGAGAACTAGAAATTCAAAAAAAAGAAAAAAGTCATTCGCCAACGAGACGAAAGAAAGAAAGAAAGGAAGGAGGGGAGGGGAGAGGGGGGGAGGGGGGAGATAATTCCGGGATCCTCCTAGGAAATAATGTAATTCAATGGAAGTTATTGGAGGATAGTTTCAGCTCTGGAAGTTTGGTTGCTTGCGCGCGGACGGGGGTAATTCGTCGCCGGGATGGAGGAGGAATTTATCGCGTCGTTCGAATTCATCGGCGTTGGCCTATGGATCGTTATTGAAAGCGGCGGGGAAAAGTATAATCCTGTTAAATCCATCGCTCTTGATTCGGGGATCCGTAGATTAAATTGAACGAGCCGCGCCAATCGAATTCACGCGCGCGGGCTCGTCTAATTCAATTGAGAACCTGGCCTGGATTGGCCGATTTTAAAATATAAAAAGCCCGCCGAGCCTTTTCACCGGGCGAGTGCTTTCCCGTGCGCGTCGGATTGTTGCGTATTTCGAGGACTGCCAAGCGCCAGCGTTTGGATGGCAACAAATTCGTTTGAAGAATCGACGATGAAAAAAAATGAAGAATTAATATACTCGTGAGAAATGTAACACGGATCGAAAGTAGACGTAAAACGCTGGTACGCTCTTAATTAGTCCAATCTTCTCACCTGTCGATTGTACTTTGACGTCGCTTCAGCATACTCTTACGTTTCAATCTCGAAACACGTTCTCTTCTTTTTAATTTGTGGCCAACCTCGTTAGAGGCCAAACATTTTTTGCAGAGTTCTACTGCTAGGTAGATCCAGATTTCGCAAACAGATATAACCAATATGCCCTCGCGAAACAGGCTGTATATATTCGTTTATTTTTTTATTTAGAAGTTATTGGTCGATCGAGGCAGAATTTTACGTTCGCACATGCAAAATGCAAAGTGTTTTACCCGCTCTGCGTGGGAATTTTTAGAAACGGTTTGATCGGAGATGGAATTTCGCATTTCGTGTATAAAATATAAAATGTAGAATTTTATATCCGCTCTATATCGAAATATCCTTTATTGGAAAAATGTTTAATTGAAATAGAATTTTATGTCTCATCTATGAGCCGCGGAATATTATATAAACCGCGAAATATAGAATTTTATATTCCGTATGAAATATATAATTTGTTGCGGGAATGACGAGAATGCCTGTTGTCGAACGGTTCGTTAAACATCTATTATCGAGTGGTTCATTGAGATAGAATTTTGTGTTTTATACGTAAAATTTGAAATATTGCGCGGGATATATTTTAGTTTATTACATTGTAACAATACATTTCATTATATCTTTTGCTACTATCTGATAACATTTCCGATCGAACATTCCTAATTTCTTCATTCTTCCCTCCCTTATGTATCTTTTTTCTTTTCTTTTTTTTCTTTTTTTCCATTTCTCGTCAAAGGTAAGGATTCGAAGGATTTCCTCGGAGGAAATTCCTCGATAGACGATACACCTACCAAGGAAGGTTTCGTTTCTCTCGTTAACTTCCGACACGGCGTGCCAGAGGCGCGAACCTGAATCGATACGCGTATCAGAAATCCTTCTTTCCTCGCCTTCCTGCCCTTTCATTTTTATTTCGTACGCGCGCCACGCCGATCGGGAATACCTTCGACCTCATACGGTCGTAATACGGCGAGAAATTTCTCGTTAGAAGACGATTCCCTCCTTTCAACTCTTGATAATTCTTCCATCACAGACTTCTTCCTTTCAACTTCGCCATCTCTGCGTTGCGCAATTTTCTTGTTTCCGTCCTGTTTGTTACCGTTACAAATTTACTTTGGCAAAAGATGAGCTTTTCATTTTTATATTTCTTTTTTTTTTTTATTATTATTATTACTCAAAGAGATTCATCGTAAGAAGAAAATTAATTTCCAAGAAACTGAGCTTTCCAAACACCTTTGTGTATTTATTTAATCATTTTATTTCGTTCTTCTTTCAAATAACGATCAGTCAGTTTAATTGACCTGTATTAATAATACAGTCGTTTTAAAATTCTCAATGCTCGATTTCAAACACAATCTTATCGCTCATATTTTGTACTGTGGCTTGATAATATAAATTAATAATAACAATATAGATATTATTACTAAATACTAAATAATAATAATATAAATACTATTATTGAACACTAAATAACAATAATATAAATTTTGTACTATGGCTAAATATAGTTTTCAAAATTCAACGACCCCGATTGAAACCTCTATAATCTGTAATCAAAAATCCCCATGATTTCTGTTCGTTCTCGTTACCATAATCTCGGTTAAATTCCAGAAACGTATCAAAGAACCCTGGACCTGCACGAATTTAAAAAATTTCCTCGGGCCATCGAACAACCCTTTCTCCCGTTCGTTGAAACGAACTCGAAGTCAAGAGAAGAATCGCGAAGAAATTCGAAGCGTCGCTAATTGCGAGAGAAAGAGAGAGAGAGAGAGAGAGAAGGAAAAAAGGCGAGCAGGTACTTGGTCACGCGAAATTAAATTGCAAACAAATCTTTCGGCCCTCTCGTTTTCTCCCATCTCTTCCCGGCCGTCGGAATTATTACTTTATCAGCGTTAAACGAGCTCGATAGCGGCCCCGGCCGAAAGACAAAGTCGAAGTCGTTCGCAGGGTTAATTAATTCCGGTTTCTCATCGCGTATCGCGAGCGCCGCGAAGCATTTGCATAATGGGAAATTAGAGGAGGCGCGGCGCCGAACCCTCGCCTTCGCGTATATTACTTCAAACTGTCTTAAATTATCCCGTAACGGCGGAGAACTCGCGATATGCGCCAAGAATCGCCGAGCTTCCTCGCTCTCGCGCGCGAGGATTGACTCGCAATTTGTCCGACTGACGTGATCTTCCGAACACTTCTCGCGTCGTGTGACGTTAAATCCAGAATCATTCTCGTTGCATTTGGTTTGCTGATTCTTTCGCGTTTCGGAACTTTGCTATTCGACGTTTCTAGTACCCGGAGTATCCGCAGTTTTAACAGGTGGCGTTGCGCGCTTCTTCTTTTTGTTCCCGTGTTCCTTAACCTCTCTAAGCTACCGAACGCCATTATGACTCGCTAGTTTCTCGGTCGAAGCTGTATGCAACCCCTTTTGTGTCGTTGTGATTTTTTTGAAATCCTTTGTGCAACAAACGTTAACTTTGTTATTCGTATTTTTTTAATTTCGAAACTTTCATTTATTCGAAATGTAATTACCTTTGTGGTGCAAAGCACAGTCGGATGTAAATTTCATACTTGTGCTTTTTTGCAGAGAAGTGTAGCTTTGCGAAAGACCTCGTCTCGACCTTAAGATATAAGTTGGAATATTATATCCTCGTTTTCAGAATTTTTTGCGTTGTGTTGCATTTTTTTTTTAAATCTTTTAGCAACGAAAATGTTATTTAGTCTTTTCAATTCATGAATAATGGAGTGTTTCACGATCGTTTACGAAATTGTTCGTATTAGGATTATTTTTATACTTTTATTTAACAACTCCACTGTCAAATTAGTAGATAATTTTTCATCTTGCGCGTTTCGTCTGCGAACGTCTTGCAAAGATAAACACTCGCGTTTTTTCCTGATAATATTTCACGAAATTTCGCATGAAATTCTCATATTTAGGTGATCTTTCTTTCTTTTTTTTGTTTCAAATTTTCATCGTGCTTTATATTTCTCCGATATTTTGCAAGTCATAAAGTCAATATTCGAAAGTCCATACCCAATAATCTCAATATTCAATTCTTGGTATTTCATAACGTTTCCGACGTATCTCGCAGAAAAGATTACGCGGAATCGTGTGTACGTTTTTCCTTCGATTTTCGTCTTTTTTTCATCACAATTTGGCTAATATGTCACGCATTAAAATTATCAGACATTCCACGCAAACATACGCGCGTGTATTTAATTTAAAAAATTAAGAATCAATTTAAAGATCTTACACAGTCGTGTCTCATTTGAACGTTGACAAAGTTTCAAAATGTTCTGATCGTGGACAAATTGTAGTTTAGGTACTTTCGTGAATACGTTGCGAATGAACGGAACTTTTCTAGATTAACCTGGTTCGAGGAACTGTCCTTCGTTTAATTCTCCGTTCTATGCGAATGTTGCGTCACCCTCTGAAATTGAACATTAAACCGGTAATCCTGACGAACAACGATGTTTCTGATACCTCGGGATCAACCAGTCTTCAGATTTATATCCCAAAGGAATTCGTCACCCGCGCGCGTGTGTGTGAGAGACAGTCGTTGCTTGTTTATTCCGCTGTTCATTTCTGTTTGTCGTTCTCCGTCATGGTTAAACACGAGGGATGAAAGATAGCCGGAAGAGAGGAGAATCGAGATTTTTTGAAATTCTCGGATTAGTTTCTTCGAGGAATTTTTCCCAGGGATGATACAACTTGGAATTGGCCTCTCTTTCCTCTCTCGTTCGACAGTGTCGATTTGCAAAATTTTACACGGTATTTGTTTTAAAGGAGAATCGACGCGCTCAATCTATGGAATTTCTGTACGATTCTTCCGAGAAATTTTCGATCTTTTCAGTTTCTAGATTCTTCAGTTTCTCTCTGTTTGAATCCGATTGGCGGATTGTCGATTTTTATGCATTCTTGAGAAATTGGACGATGCGGAGATAATTTGTAGAAATATGCAAGAAGTATACAAAAATATCTGGATTATAATTAGTAAAAATTTGAAGGTGCAAAAATACATACAATACGAATAACATCGAAGTATGATGCTCCTTATAATTTTTAATAATACACGTAATAACATAGTGTTTAATATATAATTTGCTAATAAATTTCTCTCTAAATTTCATTTTTTTTTTTTAATTATCTTCGTAAAAATATAAAATATAAAATTGTATGAACACTTCTAGTCTAATTACAATATCTAACAGATAAAACGAATCCCTATTTAGGTTCTGTCTCTTCAGTTACGTTCTTGAAAATTTGAAAATGCATAAAAACACGCGGTCCAGAGATTGTAATTATAATTTTATAATCTTCGATGGCGCAACATAATTGCTAATAATATAACACGACGTAATTGATTTTTAAAGTTAATAATTTTTAAATATTTTTGAGAATTCTTTGCTGGACTTTTGCAACGTGATTGAGTTGTTGCTACATTCCTTGAATATTTAGAATTTTCTGATCTCGAAAAGGAAGAAGAGAGACATTTTCAATTCAAATTTCAAAAATTTAATTCTCAATTAATCTTCCAACTTGAGATTAACAGTATCGTTTATTCGCATTTTGTCCGCGAATGAAGTTTATAACAAATCCGAAAACAAAACGAGAAAAAAACCTGCCCGTTTCGACGTAATTCCTTCAAACTATTTCAACGCGTCGCATTCGAAACGAGCAACAATTCAGTGCATCTCTCGTTCCAATTAAAAAAGAATTCCAAACGAAATTGTTAATGCAAAAACAGTTTTAAACGGATATCCCTCTCTGTGTGATGTTTCCGAGTGTCAACGGAGAAAGGGAGAAAAAAAATAAAGGAATTTCATACTTCACAAAGGAATCGGCCTGTTAACCGGAAGTGAGCGACGCGTGGAATGTTGCGCGTGCTTTGCAAAACGAATAACCAGCGGCTCGTTATTTTCTCCTACGCTCTTCCTCTTCGTTTTTTCCTCTCTTTCTATTTTCTTCTTTTTTTTTCTTCTTTTTCTTTTGTTTTCCTCTCTCACTCATAAGCGAGCCGCTGCATTCTTTTTGGGAAAGTTTCGAGCGTCGTAAAAGTTATTATTGGAAATCTTGGGAAGGCTCGCGACCGGTTACAAAGAGTTTTCGCGCAGTTGGGAACGAGGCTCGTTCCTAAGTCGGCTGGCTGGATCCTTCCTTCTCCCTCCTGAATGTGTAAAACCATTTTTCGGCGTGCAATTTTCCGGCAAGCTGACGCACGATGGGCCGGGTCGAGAATTTTCGCGACGTTTTCAAATAACTCTTGGCCCTTGAAGAGATATTTGACGTAAATGTTTATAAAACATATTCCTCTTCAGTAATATACGATACGATGTATGTTTCATGTTAACGTTTCACGTAACGAAATTTTGAATTTCGAAACAAAATTTAATTTTTATGTATAAAATGTGGTCATCTGTTTTTTTTTTTTTTTAACTTGTACTAAATTACCACAAATATTACAATTTGTATTTATTTATTTATTTATTTATTTATTTTTTTTTTGAAGTAGTTTAATTACCGTCAAATTTGACAAATTGTTTGTTTTAGAATTTATTTGATATATTTTTGAATTAATTTAAATCACATGTAAATCGTGTGACGAAATCTTTAATTTTGAAATTACGAATAAAATCGGATTTTTGGAATATAAAATGTGGTCATTTGTTTTTTTTTTTTTAACTTGTCATCATGTTATGTCACAGGCATTACAATTTGTATTTGTCATTTTTCCAAGTAGTATTTACGTAATAATTTTTTTGAATTTGTCTCGTGTTACGTTAAAATATTATTGGATAAAATATGGTTATCTTTTTTGTCCTTTTCTATTTGTCGCAGTAAATTATTATAATTTGTAATATAACAATTTATGTTTATTATTTTTTCCCTATATTTTTTGCTTTTATATATATATGTATTAATAATTCTTTTGGATTAGTTTCGTGTATGTTATAAAATATCTGTCCATTATTTTTTGTATCTACTTAATTATTGCAACACCGATTGAAAAAGTGATGTAGCATTAAATTGTTATATTACAATTTATATTCATCATTTTTTCAATTGATTCTGCTTCCTAAAAATGTAGTGTACTTTTTTTTTTATTATTCCAACATTCTTTCGTCTGTTACATACACATATTAATGATAATTTTGAAAAATAAATTATTTCATACTTTTTCGCAAATATGCGACTAAAAGCAATTCCTCTCTCTCTCTCTCTCTGTTTTTCTGTTTGTTTTTTTTACCAAAAGCAAGATAATAGGTGCGAAGTAAGCAACCCAGCTCCATCCACTTTCATTTCTAAACAGAACATCCCTGTGTTTTCTGTTTCTCCATCAAAATTCCGGGTAGATGAGTGCCTCGCTGCATACACCTCTGTTCGTTTATTTTTTATCAAAATTCCATAACAAAGTAGCTACTCTGGCAACGTGAAAACCATGTTCCTCTCCATCGAAAATTGATTGTACGTATATACTTACTTACATATACACGTGCATAGCAGCCAAATGATCTTGTTGCATCTTCTTTTTTTTTTTTTTTTTTTTCGAAAATTTACGGATAAAATTAGTTGGAATAACGATTGATTAATTAATTAATTGTAATCGCGAAGAAAAAGTTACATCACTCCATTTTAAAAAATTATCCACGCCAAAAATGTTGGATTCTGAGCATAATTTCCAACGAAAAAAATTGCTCTGTAATCGCAAAAAGAGGAAAAGAGAAGAAACAAGACAATTAACGAATAATTTTTCACCCTCTGTAACCTCGCCTGCGACACTGCAATAATTCCATCCTCCAATTGTCCTCGACACCGAAACACGTTACACCCCATAAAAACCGCTAAAAATGGACATCCCTCCTCGTTTCCTCTCGCACGGCGAGTCCCGCAAAAGGATTTTAAAAGTCGTTTAAACGCCAGCCAACGACCAAATCCCCGGTATAAAAACCAAAAGGGAGAGGAGAGAACAGAACGGGGGAAACCGAAAGGAACGAACAAAACCGCGCAAAGAAACAATGCGCGGACGAAGGCAGACGCTGAGGTACAAAAGGGAGGAAGCAATTAAACGAGGAGAATCGAGCAGAAGGGCGGATACGAAAGAGAGAGAGAGAGAGAGAGAGAGAAGGAGGGAGGGAGAGAATGGCAAGACGCCATAAACATACAGGGTGTACGATATTAATCTTGAATGTTAAAAGCAAATTGTTAATCAACTAGAATTTTCATTGTATATTCGTTACATTTATTTGTGTATTTATGAAAGAATGGTTCAGACGAAGAGTGGTGGATGATTTCGATTTGGTTAATCAAACAAGTAATTAACTTTTCCGTGAATAAATTGTGACACGCCACGAAATCATTCGCTTTGCGTTTACCAACCATTTTTTTCCGTTTCTTTTTTTTTTTTAAGTACAACCATTAAGTTTACCATTCACATAATTCACATTCGCAATAGACTAAAATCAGGCACACCGTGTACAGAGATGGGGAGAAAATGTTGGGACATCGAAAGGTGAAAGGGATAAAAGCGACACGAATGGTAGTTGGAAAGAAAAGGAGAAAGAGAAAGAGTGAGAGAGAGGGGGGGAGAATGGTAACGGGTAAGACAGACAGGAAACGACATGGAAAAGCGAGGAAGTGAAGCGTGGGCAGAGCATGCGAGAGACAGTCTCGTTAGTCTCTCGTCAAAACAAATCGCGTCGGCTTAAAATCCCGCGCGAGCTCTACCAGTCTCTCTCTCTCTCTCTCTCTCTCTCTCTCTCTCTCTCTCTTTTTCTCTCGTTCCAGCTCTTTTAAATGCTCGTGGAAATTCCTCCGAAGGGAAAGGGTCGCGCAGCAACGCCACTGTGGTGTTCTAAACGAAATAAAAATTCGAGACACATATGGGGGTGTTTCTGTTGGTAAAGACGAAGGATTTTTTATAGATTATTAATAGATTAGGCGGATTTTCACGCGATTCGACATTTTTTTAATCTTTTGAATCCGAAAAAGAATAAAACTCGAGACACGTGGAAGAGTTTCTCTCGGCGACACGAAGGTTTTTTCTTCTTTTTTTTTTAATAATCAAAAGGGCGCTTAGGAATGGAGAAATTTACGTTGTTTGTGTACTATTCATTTGTGAGATAGTCATCCCTGAATTAATTTCATTTACTCGATAATTTTCGAAAGTGTCTGACATTGCAATTTAAATTACAATCGAATGCATCGTATCGTGATATTAAGAATAATCATAAAGATATTTATAAATAGATATGGAGGATAATTTGTAAAAATAAAATTACAGGAGAAAGATAGTTTAAAATTATTTGTTATTTGTATATTTCCCTACTTTTCTATTTCACAAATAATATTTTAAATCTGAATTTAAATTAATACTAAATAATTGTAATGTATATAATAAAAAAACAAAGTGACTACAAGTGAAATTAATTTTCATAAATCTGTTTGAAAAACTTGACATCAATTTATTTATTTATTTACCTTACTGAGTTATACGCAATTGTTAAAGTTCTTTGGTGTAACAAAACAGTCTGAATGTGAATATTGCAAACAATAACATAACGAACATTGATTTATATAAATGTCCATAATCCAATAACAAATTCTTTTTTATAATAGTGAAACTTTTCGAGTGATTAATTTCACAAATTATTATCCAAGCTTTATTCGACGTATTCAACGATTGTTCTACGTCAATCAATATCACACGCGGATCGCGCGTGATAATTAATTTTATACGCTCGTTTTTATCGCCTTCCACTTCTCTCGGTTCCTTCCATTTTTTCGTTTATCGTCGATATACGTCTACTTTCTTCAACCTCCTCTTTCGTTCTACTTCACCTCGCTTCCTAATCCCACTGTATTTTTCCTTTCTCGAATTCCTACCACCTCTGTTTTTCAATCGCACCCACTCTGCATTTCCAAGGCTCATTTCCCACTTGCTTCTTTCTCCTTAACAAAATACTCCTCTTACCCGTCCTGTTTTCCTTTCTCCCTCCACTCACCCTCTCCCACCCTTTTTATCATACTTTAGGTTCCAGCTTCTCCGAGCATTCATACCTCACTCGGGGATCCCGAGTACTCCTCCTTTTCCCCCCTTCTCTTTCGTTTCCACGTTTCAAAACATTTTTCGTTCCTCTTTGCGATCCTCTCCTTCTCTGTCACTCGTTCGTCTCTCGTCCCGTAAGTTCTCGTCCTGGTCCTCCTTGTTTTTCCTGGGTTTGTTTTCCTTGGTTTGTTTAATTGTTCAAACTCTGTAAATCTTCTTCTCCTCTCCTGAACCGCGCCGCTCTTTCCTGTGGCTCTGGCCTGCGCGCGATATTTTTCAACATAGAATTTTCCATTCCACGGTGGTCAGCTTGAACGTTATCAAGTTGAAGATATAAAATGACTAGAATTACCAAAGCGATTGAAACGACCAATTTATAATTCTGCAGATTTGCAACGTTTTTTTTTTTTTTTTTTTTTTTTTGTGATATTTGGATAATTTTTATAAATTAGACGGATTAAAATTTCTCGAATCTCAACTATTCGGGTTTCAATATTCTTTGACTTCTTGCGCTGGAATGAAGTGAAATTGCAACATTTTCTCAGTTTTAAGTTTTAAGTTTATTCCAGTGATATCACACCGACGAGTTCGAAAGCAAAAGAAAGCGACGAATTGTTGTATACGGTTCGGTCGCTCGTTATGGTCCGCGAACCAGTTGCCAGCGCAACGGGTTAAAAAGACTCAATTTTCCTTAAAACCAACGTGACAATATTCTCTCTAATGTATAATTCGTAGTAAGATCGATTTCGATATTTATCTAAGAATTCAGATTCACAATTCTTCCTAATTTTTGTAACTATGTATTCGCTATTATTCCAACGACGCTCGTCCAAGACAGTTTCAAACATTCTCCAATTTTAAATTATTATTTTTCTGATTCTACGCTGTACATCGTATTTGTTACATTTTACGTCTAAATATATCACTGTGGGAAAATAGAACAGTAATAACGTCACGTTACCGTAGAATTTCTGTAATGATAATATCCACAACGTGGATCGTACATGGATTAATAACAAGAAAAATCAATTCATTTCTCTGGCGAATTGAACTTACGAAAGAGAGGAGCAAAGTTAAATTTAAGAGAAAACCAGTAAAGATTAACCGGTTACGGATTTACAAGCGAGTCAAGTTTCATTTTATCGCGACGGTTTGTAGAATTAATTCGCGAGATGGGGATGGGTTTGGTCGATGGTCAGACGGCTAGTTTTGCTTTAAATTTCAATTACGTTAAACGCACTACGAAATTTACTTGAGAGCCAGAGAGAACATACGCGAAGATAACAGTGTGCACACATGATACAATTTAGAACCGGCGTACTCTTGACTCGAAGACACAATGGTATCGTTTTAAGAAGATGTTGGACGTCTAATTCCATCTGACAGCGAGAGAGCGCTACAGTGGTCTCGTAACCACTGTTATCTTTTGATTAGAAATCTTATCTTAATGCGGATGTTTTGCTTCTCTGTTGTACAACATATGCGACAAATTTTACGTAATCACGAATATCAATTTGTAGATGGTTCGAACGCAGAGAAAACAATGTGCGTTAATTTCTGGATTTTCTTCAAATTTTTCAATCTCCTCGAAATTGATATGTTTGAAGGGGGATTTATGTTTGCAATTTTTCTGGATTTCTTAATCTTTTTAAATATTGATACGTATTTGGCGATATTGGTACTTTTAAAGAGAACAATTCTTTAATTTGAATTATCTTTAAAACGAATTTATATTTTTTTTTTTTTTGTTAAAAGTTTATTCAGACGCAAAGAAAGCGAGGATCAATCTGGCCCGACAGTACTGGCTCATTGATAATACCGAGCTAGCGATAGTCCATTTAAAAGTGGACTGTAAATAAATAGTCACAAGGGCAAAATTCAGTAGTTGGTCATCTATGCTTCTTCCCCTTCCACTTGACGATGATGATAACTGAAATTATAAAGACAGAGCCGAGAAGAAGCATTGAGATAGATTCTTTCTTTCCATCGACACGACCAAAGATTTTGTACACAACCACGACTTCGACTTGAAACAAACCTCTACAAAATTAAAAAGTGTTGTTCCATCACGCGAAATCCAACAGTGTTCAAGTTTCAAGATTCGCATTCTAAAATTTGAACTTTCTTTAAGCTAAAATTTTAACCTGCTCGTTAGATTTTTAGCAAATGTTCAAAAAATTTTTCTCGTGCAAGGAATGTTACGTGTATTATTTAAATATGGATCTTGTTTAAATTTAATTTCTTTTAATATCAATCTTGAAAAAAATATTTTTTCAAGATTGTCTAGTCTATTTAATAAAATTCCTTTTTGAGGTGATATCGCATTTTTAGAATGTTCCTACAGATTTTTAGAAACATGTATGTTTTTATTTTTAATAAATTATATAAAATATAGAGTATATATATATATATATATATATATATATATATATAAATATATAGATTAATTCAATTAGCGAAAATTAAGATAAAAATCCGCTGTAAAGTAGTGAAACATTCAATAAATATAAAAAAAATTCTTACATTCAGTGGAATCTATTGGATACAACAATCAAAATGTTCATCAAACGAACATTTTTTTAAATAAAACGCGACGTTACGAACTTAAACACACACTTGCGTTGGCAGTGTATGTTCGAAATGTCAGTTTCCAGTTTCTAGCCACTCACGCATACTACGCAGAAATGAAACGTACATTTTTCAATCACGTAATTATCCCGATAGTGCTGAACACGTATGAGTCACTATGTTTTCCGTCGAACATGCTTGTTGGCACAACTCATCCTTTAACTCTCGATTAATTTAATTGTAAAATATGGCGTAAAAGGTAAAATATAATCGAACAGTCAATTAAACAGTCATATAATATAATCGCACAATCAGTTAATTTTAGAATATTATAATGTGAAATGTAATGTAGCGTGAGAAGAAGAATATGATAGTTGAAATTTATTTCAGAGTAGAACGTTATAATACGAAATACATGGTGTAAAAAGAAGAATAAACAACTTGAAATAAATTTCACAATAATAAATTCAGACAATCAATTTCAATAAATTTTGGGATATTATAGCGCAAAGTGTAACGTAATACAAAAAAAGATGTAATGTAGTAATTAAAATTTAGAGTTTCGATTAATTTTGGAGTACTGCGATACAAAGTATAGTGTAATGTGATGCTTGAATTTCAAAGTTTTTTTCATTCATTTTCATTAATTTTCCGAATATTCAAATTTGAACATCCGACGGAAAGACGCGTTGAATTTTCGGAATATCTTCGCCTTTTACGTATGACTTTTTAACAGGGCTGCTACAGGCTGCGTGACATTTTAGTCCCGTTTTCACCTGTGGAACACCCTTCCCCCGTCCCAGTGTGCAACGCATGTGTGGGGAACACTAAATTCCAGAACGTCCCGGTACCACTCGTTTCTCAAAGCGAAATTTTTCAAATACCCTTCGCTTCCACCACCGCGAAATATCAGTTGCAAAAGAACTCGAGACTCCCTTCAGGCACTCGAGTTTCATCGTGCTTCAGCATGGATGAGCCTCGTAAATTCACAGCGTGTCGCCAGCTGTTTTCCTCGTCCCTTCTGCACCTAGTTTCTCCCGTCTGTTTCTTCCGCCTCCGTGACTAACGTACTCGCCCGTTTATCCATCTCTCTTCTCCCCCTTTCTCCCCCTTTCTCCCCCTCTCTCTCTCTCTCTCTCTCTCTCTCTCTCTCTCTGTCCCAATCGCAACCCTTTTTGCCCTTTGTCACGAGGATATAATTAATTCCGGTGTATCTGGCGCGTGTGATGGGAAACGGGGGCAGCAGAGGCATTGTTCCTTGACTCTTTCACCCTTTGTCCTTTGACGGTGAAGCTGCTTCTGCCCTCGTCAAACGAGAACCAACTCGGCGGTACAGGTTTCTCTCTCTCTGTGTGTGTGTGTGTGTGTACGAAAGAACGTACTCGCGAGCATGCGAGTCTCAACAGATTGAGTTTCTTGCTTTAATTGATCAAGCCTTTGATTTGTAGAGCCCAGGTTTCGTCAAACATGCATCTGATGCGAAGGGTCAGAGCACGAAAATGTTGGAAAATTGGAAACATTCTAAAAATAAATGTAACGATATACAGAAGGCTTAGAAGCGCTACGCAGATGCTCTTCTTCACTGTAAAAGTTTGTCGATTGATTCGACAGAAGAGTTTAGTGATTTCAATATTACGACTGTAAACTGTTCCATAACAAACAAAAATTCACTTTTTCTGAAAATTTCTTATTTACAATTCAAGTCTCTTGTAATTAATCTCGAACAACAATTTCTCTTGCTCTTTCGCCAGTTGAAATTTCATCAATAGTAGGAAATGGAATTGTGCCACTTTGACAAAATGATCCCGCGTGAGAATAACTTTACAATCACTTCGTTGAAACTCGTCGTAAATTGTACAAGATTTATATTTATACAAACGCGGAACTGCAGAAACTCGAATAGAGATTTCTTTCATCCGCATCGAAGATCACGCAAATTCTTCAAATTCTTCAAATTCTTTTCTCAGAGTTATCCCTGAGTGGACAAACAAACATCCACAGTCTAGCGACGCAGTCTCGGACGAGGATGTAGTCATTTTACGCAGTCGTCGATTAAATACAAAGCCAAGCGGTTGTGGCTTCGTAAAGAGATACGCGAAGCAACCAGCAGCGAAGCTTCTCCCAAGCTCGAAGGTCAACGCCGATCCGTGAATGAGATCGTTGTTTCCGGACACCGAAACGCCACGCCAGTCTCAGTCATTAAATCCTGCGGGAGAGACGAGACTCCGGGCCAGAAACGAAACGACCGCAATAAAATCGTCGCGATAACCGCGCACCAAGATTCCATTCATTAAGTTCAACGCGTGACTTCTGCTTGCTCGATTTAAAAAAGAGATGTCGCTCGTTTCTCGCATCCCTCGCCTCTGAAATATCACATCTTTTTGTTTTTTTACAATTATCGACTATCGTTGCTACAGTTGTTTTCAGTTTTGAATTATCTAAAATTGCAGAACATTCGCGAGATGGAAGTTCTCAATTTCGACGAAAGAATTAAAGCAACTACGAAAGAGCGAAGAACTCGAACAACAAGGAGTGAGAGTATACGCGCGAGAGTATACCACACACGCCAAACTTTTTGAAATACTTTTTAACGAAATAAATATACATCTCTGCCGTATTCCCATCTTTCCCAAATTTCAATTTCAAAGCACAGTCTGAGTATAGTTGTTCAAATCAACGAAATCACTTGTCGATTTTCCGACGATCAACTGCTTCCTTCGACGTCGAATCACCTTTACTCGATCGAGCTAAAAATTTTTAACCAATCCCGCGCGCGCTGCCACCGTGCACGATATAAAAGTCACGAGATAAAAGTCCTCGAGCTCCCCTTTCAGAAATTCAATTTACCCTCCAAATAACCTCGATGCGAAAAGGAAAAAGAGGAAAGAAAGAGCGAAAGAGAAGGAGGGAGGGACGCAAAAAAAGAAAAATGAAAGAAAAGAAAAGAAAAGATAAAAGAAGGAGGAGGAGGAGGAGGAAGAAGAAAAAATCGAAAGCACGCGAAACCCTTCGATTATACGGGAGCACTCGATCGTCCGGAGTGCACCGCTCGAGATAATTACGAAACTCGGTGGCGAGAGGAAGCGGAAGAGGGACAGACGTAGGGACAACTGAAAGGGAGGGATGAAATCGTCGTCGAAGGGGATGGCGGGTCGGTCGCGTGGTCGTCGTGGATATCGATGGAGGCAGGCGGTGCAGTTATTAGGTGAACGTGCCTCTCGATATTGCAGTCTATAATTGAACGCCATTGCCACGTCAACGGAAATAGAATAGAAATTGGTATGGAAATGACCGCGGGAACGCAGCTGCCGCCGTCGCCGCCGCCGCCGCCGCCGCCGCCGCTCTCTCTTCGCCGATATTACTTTCGTTTTCTCGCGCGTTCTCCAAATTTCTTCGACGATTCCCTCTCTACGATCGTCTAACCGTTTGATTACATTACGTTATTTATTTGCGTTAATACTGTAAAGTATATGTTATAATATATAAGTGTAATACTACCAATAATGTAGATAGTGTAATTTAAAAAAAAAAATTGCACAATAATTCATTTACAACAATTTATAACAATTCATTTGGTCTCGTTTAACTCTTTAATGTCATGAAACATAAAATACGTTCTCGAATAATAAATTGATGGAAATTTTCAAAAATCAAACATCAGAATTTCAATTTCGCGTTTTATTCAATTTTATTCATATCGTTTAGAGTTTATTAGAATTTGTTGCTAAAATTCCAGGTAATTTCCATTCGAGCGACACGAGAGTCACGTCCTTCTCTCCCTCTGTTTCTCATTTTCTCCGGGCAGCCCTTTTTTTTTTTTTTTTTTTTTTGTTCAGTTTTCGTTAACTGTACTTACGGCACAAGGGAAGAGAAAAGGCAAAGCCATTGTTGGCACGAGCAAGGATTTAATTTCCACGAGTCGGTCGTTGTTTAATCCCTGGCTCGCGGCTGGATTAGCCTCTATCGAGAGGAGACGATCCTGATGACGGAAGTTGTTGCCTTCTGGGATTTTCGGGCTGGATCGAGGCCTCTGGTGAATTTCTTCCTTCGTTGGCGACTCGTCGTTTCACTCTGCTTATTGCCATATTGTATCGCGACATGTATCAAATGGATCGTAATTATTAATTATTTAAATAATTATTTAATAAATTTTCAATTCAAGACTTGAATCGTTTTCAGTTTATCGTTCATTTCGATTGTTTTCTCGAATTTTCACAATGCCAATTTTTATTAATATTATATCGAATAGCAGTATTTGCGACTTAGGTGTGTAATTGGCATCGCGAAAACTATACTTTTATGTCTCCAAAAGTCAATTTAACTTGATACTATTTTAAGACGTTATTTATTATTAGATCGGTGAAAAATACAAAAAGAAAACCGATTCCACTAATATGTGTACATGATCACCTTTTCATTATAATTATAATTTTCTTGTGTATACAGTTAATTTATGTTCATATTTATGTATTTAAGAGCTGCAAATAAATAAATATAAACACACATTTATGTGATGAATGTATAATACATTTAGTAGGAACGTGATAGAAATGTATCAACTTTTGGTAAAAATTTGATCGTGATTTCATCCGTAATTCTTGAATTTAATACATATACTCGTATGTTGCGTAAGATATTATAAAATGTTTTTTAGTTCGATCAGTGATTTAAATCCACGTTATTATATATATATATATATATATATATATAATAACGTTCTGAGGTATTTACAGATTTTGCGGGAAATCGTAATGTAATAAATCAAGGGAAAATGCCTTGAAATAATTAAATTTTTACGACCTCGGTATCACGACCGCGCTAAGCGTTGCTTGCGTGTTGCGAATATTCAAGCGTTTAATTTAATCTCCTTGATTAAATATGAAAACGAAGGTAACTGATACCGCTGACATTTCGGAACAATTTGAAAACTAAATTGAAAATTGCGTTTTTCTTTGTCTGTTGCAGGTACGTGTCAAACGATCCGTAATCATACTTTCGTAGAGCGAGTAAAATTCGTGAGTAAATTTTATTGCCGTGCAATCGCATCGAATGATTCCATGTAAAAATTTGGATTTTTTTTTCTTTGTCTTTTAATCAACTAAAATTCCTTTCAAACGACCTATTTTTACCTTTAAAATAATTTAAATGACAATTATTTATGCTGTGTTAACTTTTTATGCAAGTTACATTCGTACTTTATTATATTTTACTCGCAGAAGTTTAGCGTATTACGCAGTTTAACGTAGATGTTTGTTTGTGCATTCTTTTGAAAATCCAAAGTCGCAAAAAACTCGCGAAACCGCATACCGCGGCACAGCGTACTCGTTGTAACATTAAACGGATTTTATTTCTTTGGCGAGGTTCGTGGGAATCGCAGTCCGGTTGCAAGAAATTATATTACGTTCAACTCGCGACTGAAGTTACGGAAATTTCGATTGCGCGTGTAGATTGTTCGATTTTCACTTCGATTTCTCCGTCAGAACAAGAGTCTCGACCGCTGAGATTTCGACAAATGCGAAAAGTATTGTTTCAATTTCGACGAATTGTAATTGAACAACCTGATTCAAGTACTGATTCGCAATTAAATGGCTCTGATTACCTTTGAACCAACGATATCGATAGATAATTGATACGATGCAGCGTAGTTCGCAATTTGCAACTATAAATTATCAGCAATTTCCATGCGTAATATATAATTTGTAATGTATACTTATTGCATCAACTACGAGCCGTAGTTTAACGATTAAAACAATACATTGCAATTTGCAATAATTCACAACGCACAATGTGAAATGTACATGTCCTCTTCGAAAATGACGCAAGTTTCAGGTGTACTCAAATACTTCTTATTTGACCTCTTGGCTTACAATTTTCCAATATAGAAAAAAAAATTGTGTACAAAAAATCCGCGATTTACTTTATTCACGATTTAATAACGATTACGATAGCACTCTGTTTGTGTAAACTCGTCGAGGAACGATGATGATTCGTATGAAATTGTGATGTGACAGAATAGATAGTCGAATAGATGGATAAAAGTTTACTTGTTCTCTTCGTTGTCTGCGATCGACAGTCTCGTGAGCAACTAACTAGCACTACTTGCCTAAATTGCCTGATTAAAGAACACAAGAAAAAAATAGCCAAAACTTTCTTCAGAACGCGTGATGAAAAATCTGCAACGATCATTACACAATTTTCGTTCGAGTTTCACAAAAAAGTTTCGCTTCCTTCGGTTTATTATTATCGACGATCCTCGCTACGACTGTAAAAGGTTGAAATTACTTGATTATTTTATTATTATCGGATACCAGTGAAAACGAGTAACTGGCAAACGAAGAAAGATTCTTAAAACAGAGTGTTAGGTGAACGTTATACGCAAACGTACCTTTATACCAACTCCCTCGTAGTGTACGCGAATCTTGGTCTTGGCGGGAGATTTTTGCGCGATGGAACCGGCCGGTTGAACGGAAACCGGCGGACCAGCTCCGTTAACTAATCGAATACGGGTCTCGACGGGTTAAAATCCCAGCCGTTTTCACCGATGCCATAAAGTATTTTCGTTCTATCCCTGCAGCGTCGGTCGTTCGTTCATATTTCACCTGGTTGGTTGGCTCCCTTCCTCGGAGCTACGAACTTCCCTTAATCGGATCCCAGTGGCTGGTTTCCAGCGAAATTTTCCTCGTAACCGGACTGAAACGAAGTCTTCTGAATCGGTTCTATATGTGTGTGCCTCTCTCTCTCTCTCTCTCTATCTATCTATCTATCTATCTATCTATCTATCTTTCTATCTCGTTTTCGACGAACATTCGCGCGGAAATAAAACGGCTCACTCTACGTGCAGACACGGTTGTCGATGGCAATCTTGGAAACGTTGCGTTTAAGGGGCGGAGATCTCTTGGAGATTTTTCAAATTCTCGAAAGTCTCGATCGATGCTCTGCCATGTTTTTTTTCTCTTTTCTTTCTTTTTTTTTTTAAGTATTTACGGTATATCAAATCAATGGAGTGAGACCTCTTGAAGATTCTTTACATTTTAAAGGAATCGATCGATGCTCTGCTAGATTTCTCTTCTCTTTTCTTTTCTTTTCTACATTGAATCGAAGGAGTGCACAAAATTTGGAAAAGCCAATTGATATTCTGTTAATTTAAAAAAGAATATATTACCTTACTGCGATTTATTTAAAAGATATTAAAAAAAAAATTAGTCCGCCCCCCTCTATTAGGTCCTTCTCCATCTTTTATAGTAATAACTTTCTTCTTTAAAGGTTCAGTCGTTCGGTAGTATAATATTTAACGAAATCAAGCGTTGAGTATTCGGAGATGCGTAAAAACGCTTTGAATTGTTCTACAAATTAAAATTCAGGCGTGATATCGTAATTAAGTATTTGAAATTGATCGTGCGTTGAGAGCGAGGCTTATCTTCGTCGTAGTTGAACTTCGAACCCGTTGATTAACGTGACACAGTTACTAGGACACAATGGATTAAAAAGTTAATCTCACGCTGAGATGAATTTCAGAGGAAAGTTTCGAGGCTGTCCCTAATTGATATGCTGTTTGTTTCAATTAGTTTTGACTTAATTATCAATCGAGTCGAGTCGCGGTCTTTCGTGTCATTGCAATTTATTTTAAAATACGTACGATGTGAATTTAGTCAAACAACAGTAATGATAAAATGAAATATAGTTTATCAAATCATTGTTTGTAATGTCATGGAATTATTTTTATTTTTCCACTTTGTTGTACTATAATTTAATAAATGTTTAACTGTAATTAATAAAAGAAAAAAAAAAGTTGAAACTCCCAGTTCTTCTTAAAGCCGCAAGTATTACATTTTCATCGTATATGCTCTCGTATTACATTATGAAATAGTTGGACGTATTACACACAGAGAGGTCACGTTACACGCAGAGAGGACAAGCTACATAAAAATGTGAACTTTATAATTATATTAGCTCGAGTCGCTCGCGCGCGACACTCTGAAGTAATTAACAGAAATTATGTTGATTGCTCAAACGACTCGAATAAGAACGTCCCGAATAAAACAAACTCGTATGTATGAAAATTCTCCAAATTTGAATTCGTAACACTATATTGGCTCGAGTCGCTCGCGCGCGACACTCTGAAATAATTAACAAAAATTATCTCGTCTGCATAAATGGCTAAAAAAACGTCCGAAATGAGAAAAAAAAAGAGAAAAGTCCATACGGCTAAATTTGAATTCGATAGTGTTATATATATTGGCTCGAGTGGCGCTGCGAAATATTTAACAAAAATATCGTTTCGATTGCCCGACCGCTGTAAAAGCGATGACGTCCCGCTGAAAAATCGTCGATCGTCGGAGCGGATCATTCATCTCTTCGTTATTACGACCTCGCGGATGACGAGACCTCGCTGAGAACCGCTGCGGGTTTCACGACTGCAGGCCCGCGGACTCCCATTCGCGTTCTCTGTCCACTCTTTTCCCTCGCGGAGAGAACGTTTCATGGAATTAACTCGCCTTGGGCCACGGCTATATTTCAGCCCTTATATAGTTATACGGTCCTCGGAACGTATTTGCTTTCCATCGGGGCCACCAGATACCGGGTCGCGTGTTACACCGGGGAGAGCGATGAATTTTAATTCTCTCTCCTCGGTTCTGAGGAAGAATCTCTGCCTCTCTCTCTCTCTCTCTCTCTCTCGGCTTACTAGCTCCCTTTACTATCGACCCGTGCCTCCTCCTACCCCTTCGTAATTCGTTTGCCCGGTAATTGGATGAAATTGGTTGGTTTAGCTCGTATGAAAATTTCGTTTGCTGGATCGTAGCGATTTTTTTTTTTTTTTTTTTTCGTAACGGAGTACCGGCGATTTTGATTGCGAGGCGAGTGGGAGGGGAGATGGGACGTGTTTCGTTGAAACTGACGGAGGGGCGCTTGGTTGGTTTTGGATAACGAAACCATTTTTACATACGCGTGAATCGAGTCGAACGTAAAATGTTATCACTGCAAGTGCGCGTCTGTAGCTGTTGCGTGGAACTTTTTGCGAATATAATGTGTGCGTCATGCGTGAAGTTTCATCGACGTTGTAACGAAACGGGACAATCTGAGACCAATTTGTAGAAACATTTTACGAATCTCTACGTCGCGTCCCTGTTACGCGTGAAAGGAAGTCGAAATTTCATTGACACTGTCGAAGCTAGCAGGAGATATTCAACGCGAGTGCAGTTGCCCGCGAGAATATCCAGATATTTATTGGAAACACTTCCCGAGTATACAACGTACATTGTATGAAACATTTTGAAATTTCATCGACACAATTACGTTGCTATAAATTTGAAATCAATTTTAAAGTATACACAAAAGTTACGAGGCAATTGATATACAAGTACGAGTAAACGTAAACTCTCTAACGAGACGAGACAGTTGTGATTAAATATATTGGTCGGATTTGTAACAAATTTAAAAATTATGTTGTGAAATAATGAACTGTAATATATTTCGCGGACATGGTAAAAGTACAAAAGTACAACCATTAATATTCGTTATTTGTATGATTTACGCGTCGTTGTAAATTTTCAGAAAAATCAACAAATAATATTCCGCTGAGAAAAACTCCACGAAACAAACGTTTTAAAAAAGCGCGCAAAATATACACGCCCCGAGGAAAATCTCGAGGAATTTCACGAGCTGTTCGCCGTGATAAACGCTGTCAGTTATTTTTTTTTTTTTTTTTTTTTCTCCTGTGTGAATAATCTTGGAAACGTTCCAGGAAATGAACATCAAAAATTTTCGTGCGTAAAACCATTCATAAGATTCTTCGGAAACTTTGCAAAACAAATACGAGTGTCGTTGAAGTAGAGCTACTTCGCGAACAAACGTTATATCCTGTTGTGAAAAAACTCGAAGAATTCCATTTTTTTTTTTTTTTTTTTTTTTTTTTTTTTTAGGAGATAAATATTTTAGTCTCACCTTCGAGCAATTATGAAGAACCGTCTCTCTGTCGAACCGTGACGGATTTCACTTTCACGATCGATCGAGCGAGAAACGAACGCCGATTTGTGAAAATGAATCGCGTCTTTGCGAAACTTTGGGCAACTCGAAAACAAAAAAAAAAAACCAATTAAATCCAGCGTGGCACTTGGTATTTTTTTTAAATCCGCGGAAAATAATTCGCGATTTCGATCATTGATTCCCTTCCGCTCGTGCAGCCACGTTAATTAATTGATAATATCTTGCGGATTAACGATCCCAAGTGCGCCGAAATAATTCGATGCTCGAAATAACTCGATACCGCGGACCAACAGCCGAAAACGTGGTTTCACCTAATGTCCATCGCCGATTCCATACGTTCTTTAAACAAACAGTCCATCGATAACACGAATTCCTGTTACCTTCGAACGAGAATGTTTTTAACTACTTAGAATTTAATCTATTTCTTTTTCTATTTTTATTTTATTTCGCGATTATTTCGCGTCGTATCAACAGGACGACGTATATTTTTTAAAGTTTTAACAGGAATTGGATCAATGAATAAATTGATATCAGTGCGAGCTTGTGCGTCCACCACGTGTGTACATGAAAATTATAAATACAATTAATACATGTTATACATTACACATAGTACGTAATATCGATGTAATTCATACATAAATTGTAGAAATATAATAAATACGCGTAAATACATAGAATTAATGATCAACTCGTGTGAATTTGTAACATCGACAGAATTAACAGCATCAAGGTGTAAGCTTCACGACCGATATGCCTGTTATTTCGAATTAACTTGTGATCTTTGCAATCTCACGCACAATTTTTTAGTTGTAAAGATATCTCTTACCTTTCTTCCACTAACTTGTAGAAAATTTCTCTCTGT
Organism: Melipona beecheii; assembly: GCA_032399605.1. Classification (NCBI taxonomy): domain Eukaryota; kingdom Metazoa; phylum Arthropoda; class Insecta; order Hymenoptera; family Apidae; genus Melipona; species Melipona beecheii. The sequence goes on from JAUCMO010000463.1 coordinate 618,574, forward strand.
TCTATCAAAAAATCATTATTTACAATCGCAAAAATCGCAAAAATCGCGAATCAACAACGATTGTCGAAATTATTCATTTTCTTCTGCTTTTCACCAACACGCTCCGACCAATCTGTTCCGCGTAGAAATTAATTTCGCACTTGAATTAAACCCGACACTCGAATATTTTGTCACCACCTTGGAATTTTGCACATTTTGAAGGCGAATTGGCGACTCTGCCGAGTTATTCCAATGATCGTTCGATCCAATTTGTCGACGAATAAATAATAAAATCCAACATAAAAGGTGCACGTTCAAATGAAAAACATTCTTAACCTGGTGCCATCAGGTTCATCCACGTCCCAGAGTTCCACTTTCCGGGGACGTGTACGTTTCGAGTCGTCGCCGACGCCGAAGTGAAGCGAAGGAAAGTTCCTTGGTCTCGCGAAAGTAGCGCGATGGGTCGATATTGCAAACGGAAATCGGCCTGTTGTCGCGGAAATGGAGAGCGTTTCGTAACGTCCCTCGGGATAGCTATGACCTAGATTCCTCGATGATCCAGCCGCGAGATATTATCAATTAATTAACGAGCCGGCAACGAACGAACCGAAAGTTGGACTGTTTGCACGGGTGTCTTCATTTTGGTCATTCTTTTCGCGTCTGTGAAATTGAACGACGGATAGGAACGAAACGAATTTACAGTTTACGCGAGCTTTTCAAACGACGTATCGATCGGTTGCATTTGGTCGGTGTAACGCGATTTGTATGGGATTTACGCGCTGCGGGTTTTTATGCGATTTGTGAAAAATTTAAAAGTGCAAAACAAGCAACACACGGTGTGACACGGAAAAATGTACGCAACGTTCAGAGTATAGTTTTGATAATTAATCCCTAGGTTGGAAATTGTTTGACTGCGAAAACGGTGAAAATATTTTTTCTTAAATTATCCAACACAAAAGTTGTACAAACATCTGTATTCGTACATTTTTGAATTATCTAAACATCCACAGTAGGAACATATTTCGGTATGAATCTTGTAACAACAAACCTCAAAGTTGTTTTATGAATTATTTTAAACTTTTCGATTGTTTTGGAATTGTTTTTCGTTTCGAGTCTCATTTGATTAAAACGTACGCGTTACAAAGTTGTTTGGACAGAGTGGAAGGACAGAGTGTCTTTAACCGTCCTCGAATACTAATTAATTAGTTGTCTTGCACAACTCTCATTGTGATTATTCATGACGGTTAATAACGAGGTGAGGTAATCTACGCGTTAACCTAGCAATTCTCTCTATTTTGAAAAATAGTCATTTTGAAATAAAATGACGTTACACAAATATTTTTTGACTTCCGCTCATAAATTGATCGCCGTCGTTGAATAGTTTCTGGTTCGACCTACTTCTTCGAATGTTTCAGATTAATCGTTGATCAAAGGAAAATTAAAGAAAACCGATCGGTTTTTGAAAGAGTAGTCTGGAAATTATTGTAAACACGTTAAATCTGTCTGAACCAATAAGCAATACGAAAATATACGTGAAACCTCAACAAGTACGGTTTTACTGCAAATCAAGCCTGTCGAACGCGCTATGGCGGCCATACTTGTTCGACGGATGTAGGGGAAGAGCCCCCTCCACACTTACTTTTCTCTCCGTCGTTTCTCCTCCTTGTGGACGACGCACGTACCCTACCACAACACAGTTACACTTCAATTTGATTGCTACGTGTCTCTCTCACAGGCACGTAATACAGTTATGCAAATAAAATACACATGAAAATTTGCACTTTTTTTTTTTTGGTAACACTTTAACGCAAATTTCGTCGCAACGGACAACATTTCATTGCAAAACGTACAAATCTCGCGTAGCAGTCAACGTGGCGTTAATAATATGATCCGTATACAGTCCTATTATTCTCTATATGACATAATAGTGTCACGTTAGCCGTATAGTCACGTTGCCACGTACATACATGCCTGTACGACAGATACAGTCGTGTTATATACTTGGCTGTGCATTTACGTAGTTGGACATAGACGGTTGTGCTGGTAGGACGCCGTACATAGAAATGCATTAATTCCAGGTAGAACGAGGTTCGTACAACGTTCGATCGATGGATCCTCCGGCGCAGGAATCCCTTCGGAATCCTCTTGGGACGATCTTTAATTGACCCCGGCGATATTTCGCGGGAATGTCTCGCGCGATTCTAATTAATACCGTGCTCGTAGCCACGGAATGGGGTTCTTGCGGCCTGCGGGTCGGTCCTCGAGGTTTTCGAAGAATAACGACCGCCCCTGAGCGATTGTCTGCGCTTCTACCGCGCGTTACGAATAAAACGGCGGTTATCATATTTAACTGTGTCCGCAGCCAGTCGAGCGACGTCTCGAGTATCTGAAGAATTTGAAACGTGCGTTTGTAATTGTTAATTATTACTTGCAAGTCGATCTTGAGAAAAAATAATTGTACACATTTGTTTAACGTGAGGTACGTGAAATTGATGGCAGAATATAAACAACAACAATAATATACAGAACAATTGTTTCCTTTTATCGTCCCACGTCGTTCTAATACGTGACAATATTTTCAACGAAAGAAACAAAGTAAGCGAAATCGTTTCGTTTCATTCTCCAGAACGCGAACGTAACGACGTTGGCACGATACGGGGCGCGATCGTGAGCCTCGCGGTAATGCATAGCGAGAAAGGGCCGGCCGGTTATGAATCGACGATTACTTTTCATTCACAAAAGACCTTCGTCGGCTAACACGAGCGGAACTGCTGCTCGTTCATTTATCGCGGGCACTCATTTAATTACGACGAAACGTTGAACTTGAGCGTAATTAAAGAGCGCTTTTCGACTTCGCGATTCTCGAGCCCCCTCCCCCTTCCCCTCCCTCTCTCACATAATTCTACCATACTATCGTTCTCGGGATTTTCTCTCTCGGTTTGCAGACCGAGACCGTGCAGCCCCCGATTCTCCATCTGCGTTTCCTTGCGTTTTCCTGTTTCTCCTCTCTCCCCCCTCCATCCCTTCACCCCCTTGATTTTATCTTCGTTCCTTGTTGCTTTTCATTCATCGGTTGCTCCATTGTTCCTAGCCTTTGTTTCGAAACAGTGGGGTTTTTCTTTTCCACGCTATTTGTTATCTTTGTTTTTCTTCGCATCTTTTGCGATTTCCACCCGCGTATTTTCAGATCGTTTAATCCGACGAAATTTCATTTGAAAGTTCTGGCCGATTTGTTTCACCCGTTTGCATTTGCTGCATTTGTTTTCGATTTGGTCTTTGATCGTTTGATTCGCTGTTCGAAGTTAAGTTGGATTTTTCTTTTTGTTAATTGTTTCCTCTCATTTGTTGAATCCAAGAAACTGTTGCGTTGGAAAGTTTAAAAGTTAAAAGGGTTGTTTAAAAGTTAATGTGTTATTTTTTTTTCTTTTTTTCTTATAAATTGTGAAACAACAAAGAAAGGGTACAAAATAAAATTTTCAAAATGTCGATACTGCGCGGAAATGTGTAACTTTCAAGTTAGTATTTCTCTGTCGCGAAACATTTCAACAATTTTCAAAATCACATTTAAGTTGAACGTTGAATTCAATTCAAAGTTCAAAGTGTGACTTTTTTTTTTTTCCTAATCTTTCTGAACTCTCTCGGTGTTTCTTCTTTTTTGTTTTTCTCCTCCAATCCTTTTCAATCATCTCCCATTCGCTAAAAGTATTTGCTTGTTTCGTGGCTTTTAAATTTCGTTCGGCCTTTATAAATCTCTTTCTACTAACTGGACTTTTTTTTTTTTTTAATGAAATTTATTTCCTCGATGTTCTTACTCCCTCGAATTCCGATACCGAATTTTTCCGATATTTTTTATCACTTCGTTATTTCGTCAGGTTTTAACTTTTGTTTCTCTTTCGTCAGCGTTTTATTCTCTTTTATTTCATCTGAAAGGAATTTTCTCCTCTTCAGCATCCAATTTTTCCTCTGTCGCGTTCCTTTTCATTCTCTCTGACCTTTTCACCCTTGTTCTCGCACGTTTTCCCCCTTTTTCTCTCGTCTCTTCCTCCCTTTCTCTCTTCTTTTACTATCTTGTAAAAGGGACGATTCGCACAATTGTAAAATGCACGAATAACGTGTATTTTTTGTCAGTTTGCCAATATCGTTGTTCCGATTGATTAAATAAATTCATAGATTTTAAATTAATGAAATTGATCGATATAGTTGAATCAGTAGATTTTCGTTGCAGTTGCATTATTCAACCTATACGTACACGTTTCTCTCTCGCTTTTTCCTCCCGTTTCTCTCGTCTGCCCTATTTCTGCGTCGAGATATAACGTAGCTACCTACCCTCTCGCAGCCGAACGTCTCCCCGAGCCAACCCCGTGGAATAATCTCGATGCAAATTCGCGACCGGGCGCACCCTCGTCTGAATCTCATCTCCGTGAATCGGATCCCTGTGAACGGGGAACCGAGAAGTCGAAAGTCAAACGACGCCAAGTTTCCTCTGCTGCTGCTCCTCGGTTGTTCCATTCGAAAACCCTGTATCGCCATCTCGAAATCTTTGTTTAATTCTAACGTTCCAAGCTTCACGTTCCGAGACATTATCCAGGATGATCGATGAACAGTGAAAATTGCATTTAATCGTTTTATCGAAAATTTCATTCTCGGCGTTTATTATTGTCTCGTGCAGCAGAAATTTGTTTATACCACTTGCGCTGGCAACTGATTGCGGACCATAACGAGTGACCGAACCGTGTACAATAATTCGTCGCTTTCTTTTTGAACTCGTCGGTATGATATCACTGGATTTTAGAAATTATTGAAAAGTAACATTTTGTTTTACTTAAACATGCTTGAAACTAAGAAAATATTACAATTTTGGAACAAAAAATTCTCGACGTGCGTGGCATGTCATTCCAGCGCAAGAAGTTAATTTTGAGATGCCAGATTTCGTTTGTTCCTCGATTTTTCCATTTGAAAACCCTACATTGTCCTCCCTAAATCTTCGTTTAATTCCAACGTTCGAGACATTGTCCAGAGTGATGATTGAACAGAGAAAATTCCATTAATAATTGTTTTGTCGAAAATTTCCTTTTTGGCGTTCATCATTCTCGTACAGTAGAAATTTGTTCGTACGAACTCTAGTTAATATTGAATCTCAGTTATATTACAAACTCACAATTGATCAGCCTCTGTCATCCATGTCTATTATATCTCATTATCCAAACAAGCAGGATATGGAGAAAGTTAGTGAGTGAAAGTTATCGAAAAGGAGAACTCCTGTACAGTGAATCGATAATCTTTGAATTATATAGTTGCCGAATTTTTGAATTATCCTCCCAGTCGAGGAGAAAATTTGATTTTGTTGGATTTTGGTTAATTCTAGTTCTTTATTTATTGGCAAAGTGAAAGATTATTCAAATTATGGAATTTATTATAAATAAAAATTATAAATTTTGGAATTGAAAATTTGAAATTTTTTTTACATTTTTATTACCATTTTACTTCGTAAAGTTTCTTCCGTCTCTTTATGACTGATGTTTCAACGTTTTACTCTATAGTTTTACGTTTTATGAAATTTCGCGGGCTAATTTAAAGGGTCAATTTAAAAATTAAATCTGCTTCTTCGTCGGAGTTATTTGGAATTCGCTTAAATCATACGCGGGTGCTTTTAGCAAAATTAACATCGGGCTTTTTCATTAAAATTATCTTGGTTATGTTAAATGAATAACTAACTCACGAGGAAGAAAAACGTGTAATTATAATTCAGTGTTTCTAAATCTTTGCGTCTCAAAGAAAAGTAATTAATTAATTAAAAGACAAAGAAAGAACAACTCGCGAGTATAATTATCAAATAATTCTCGGGTAGATATTGAAATTTTTTTTTTTTAAATTGATCGTGTCCGATAACATGTTTTTTGTCATTCAATTGCAAATTCGAAGAATAATATTTTGGATCGAGGCACGAATATGCGTGTAACATTTGCAAATAGTACAACAACATAATACACAGGTATTTCTCTTTAATAATAATAATAATATTACCATAATTAAAACAATAACGATTAAAATAATATTCTGAATATTCACGAGTAATAATTACAACACTAACTATATTGTTCTGTTATATGCCTAATGATACATTGCATTAATATTAATTGCGTTACGTACAGTACAATATATATATATCGCACGAACGTGAGAAAGAATTACAATACTCGTGAGTACAGTAATATTTATTCCTGTTGTTAGAAAATTAACTGAACTCGTTTACTCTCTATTGCGAAACCGCGGGACGTAATCTGTACGTGTGTGTACATACGTATAAACGCGGCCTCGCCAATGTGAAAGAACCAAATTCCACGGTACACGAAAACGAAGAAATTCATTCGCCGTGTGCAAATATCGCGAAACGCGAAATCAAGCCGAGATGAATCCGTTTATTTTGCCATTTATCCTCGGCGGAAGAACGGGAATATAAAATTTGAGAAGAGAGAGAAAATTCGTAACGTGACTCGCGAGAGACCGTTTTCACGGCGAACTATTTCCGCGCTAGGGGGAGAGATGTCCTAGGGAAAATGATTCCTTTTTTTTTTTCTTTTTTTTGTTCGCGGAGAAAAAACGTGACGTTCGCCGGCTGAGCGGAACGATACGCGAAAACGCGCTTGAAAACATGCGCTTAAGCCGGCCGGATGTTTATCCGCCGCGGAATATTTCGATGAAACGCTCTTTTATCCCGAATGTCTGGCTGGTTACCGGGTTTGCTAGGGATTTCACTTGAATTCCAACATCGTCGAAACGAAACGCCGTGTCGCGTTGGGAATCAGCCTTTCGGCTGGAAAATTGTCGTTCGTTTCAGTCCACCCCTCCTCCGCCCCCTCTCTCTGATGATTGCATTCGTTACTGTTTTTTTTTTCTCCCTCCTGTATTTTACTTTATTCTCGAATTCGAGTTTGATATCCGGATAGGATTTCCGTTCATTTAAAAACGGAAGTTTCGCACGATTTCGAGATACCTTTGATGGATCGCGGTTGATCCTTGGTCAGAGTCGGAGAATCTTTTTGTTCCGGCTTTTGGGGAGATTTGTTTGAAACCTCTCCCCGACGGAGAGAGACGGAGAGAAATTTTCCAATTTGTTGCGCGTTCGAAACGATTTCAATCGCGCGTTTGAAATTCGTCGAGCGGTTTTGATTATGCGCGTTCTAAATTCGAATTTGAATGTTCGACCCGTGTACGTTACATTCGAGGGAGGATTTTCGCTCTGTCGTTTGAAATTTGGGAGAAACGACGTTGCGTCGACGCGTCAAACTCGGAAAAACCGATTTTGATCGTGTACTTGAAATTTCAGGAACGATTCTGGTTCCGCGTTTTAATACTCGAGGGACCAAATTTTGCCTCGGTGCATTAAATTCGGAAAATCGATTTTCGTCGTATATTTTAAATTTCGGGAACGATTTTGATTGTCCGGAAAACGATTTTCGTCGCATGAATTATATTCCAAAAGATGATTTTGATTACACGTTTTAAATCCGAGGAACAGCTTTGGTTGTATGTATCGAAACCGGGAAACAATTTTAATTGTACGTTTCAAATTGGAAGAACAATTTTGCACGGGCCAAATCTAAAAGAAAAAGAGTTTTGATTGTTCTTAATTCGTGGAACAATTTTAGTCGTGGCGTTGATGACGATGATAATAATAATAATAATCGAGAAAAAAATTTTTTGACAGTGACAAGCATTGGTAAACATCGAAACTAGGTGTAGCAGGCGGTATCGCTTCGAAATGGAGGTTAATGTGCAATTAAGTCGAATGATACGAATGATCGATGATCGTTAATTGGACAGTAATTTAAACGAGGTTCTATTGAGCGGATCGGCGATAACTCTTATCCGGATATTCTTTTCGCGGCGTTGGTCGTTCGGTATATTTAGAAGTCGTATATCGATTCGTGGCCTGGTGGCGCTAGTGTCGCGCGATTAATCTCCAGACGATGGCGAGTAAATAAATTGGAAACGGGGAGGACTGCAAAAAATGGAGTGAAAATTGCGCGCGATACGTTTGACTGTTATTACGAGATGATTACGAGACGATTACGGGACGATTTGTAATTAGAGGGGAAGAAAGAAGGAATTCAGTTATTAATTACAGCGTCATCTTTATTGATTAATTAACCCAAGTACATCTAGTGGAATTTATGTAGTGCGAGCCTCTCTGCCTAGACTATCGATCACTTATCGTTAATTATAGCTATCGTTAATTTAAACTATGTCGCACCCTTGCGAAGAAAGCGATACAACTCAAAAAAGAAAAGAAACCCGGTTTTTGAATTAGCACTGCGAAAATGTTGCAGAGACGATCGTTCATCGATCGAAAATAAAAATATTTTTAATTTAAGAGATATTGCTAAGAGTAGCAGGTCTCTGCCTTAATTGATTTATTTATTTTAATATAATTTGTGATAATAATATATTGAAAATATTGAATAATTATATTATATATTCGTAGTATAATCGTACAACGAAGTATTATTACAATAACGTTCCTCTTCGTTCAACCTTTTAATTATTTATTATAATATAAGCTTATATAAGCTTTAAAAATTCTGTGCTGTGCTAATTCAACACAACTTTTATTCACTTTTATTTTACTCTTTATTTTACGTTCCTTACGTTCAAAGTTGCCCATCAATTCTAGTAAAAAAGTTTTCATCGCGGTGAAAGCAATGATCTCAAGGAAGGTTATGAAATTCACGTAAGCAATAACGTTTAGAAGCAATCATAAATTCACGTTTTGATGATACAGGTACTGATCACCGTTGAAGTCAAAACTGAATTATAGCTCGCAGAATTACAGTTGAAATCGGTAAGAAAAATACATACTGATTAAAAATTCGAGAAGCATTAATTTAAATTTGAATTCTAGCGCAAGAGTCCTTCATTTTAAATCAACCGTGGATAATGATTTGAAAATTGTTAAGAAACTGTTGTTTTTCTCTTAAAATAAAAATGGATTCTGTGATATTTTTTAATTTGATGTCTTGCGTACAAGAATCATTTTATCCGTACGTTATAGTCGTTGGTCGAAAATTTTCAGAGACTCGAAAATTTCACTTTATCAATCTTTTGCTATCTCTCGTTCTTTATTACAAAAAGCTACTATTCTTTGGAATTCTTCCGTCAAAAATAACGTAAAGTAATCTGCAATAAAAATTATCTTCCGTCTAAATTATATTTTCTGATAGAAATCTACTACTCTCAGCAATACCGTTTACAAAATAACGTCAGTCATAAAAAAATAATTAAAAGACTCGAAATCTGCAATTGACAGAGTTTAGGTACTAACGAGAAAATTAATGAAAAATTTAACAGAGATTTATTAAAGGAAGACCCTGGCAGTCATGAAGATATATTTTTTTGAAAATAACGTCAACCGCGTTGGAAGAAAAATGACTACAGCCTCGGAGAGACATAATTCACAGTCTAATAACAAGAAAGGTAATTAAAAAATTTGCTAAGCAGAAACTTGCTTGTCATAAAAATATTCTGTAGAGAATAATGTCGTCCAGTTTGTAAAGAAATAAAAGAAACTCTGAAATGCACGATTCACAGAATGTAGTAACGACCAAAGTTTGCTGTAAAAATGTTCTTGGCTGCAACTAGGAAATAATCTCAAATTGTTGGAAATAACCATAACTTATTTGTTATTCTAATGCAGTTCTTTCGCTTTTTATACTAATTATAGTACTCGCGCTAATGAATAAACGAATAGGTAAATAACGTCAGTTCTTAGAAAAATGACTTAAATCACGAAAAATAACTTCATAACTAAGTCATTGAAAAAAAAGAGAGAGAATAGAAGACTTTGAAACGAATAATTCGCTGAGTCGAAGTGGCACAAAAAAATCTACCAAAAAGAAATGTAAAACTCGTGCAAAAAGACGTTCTTTGGAAAATGACTATTCTGTCGCGGAATAATAATAATTTTAATTATTAATAACTACAAATCTCGCGAATAAATGTATTTAACTTAAAGTAACAACTCTGCGCTGGCAACTGGTTCGCGGACCATAACGAGTGACCGAGCCGTATACAATAATTCGTCGCTTTCTTTTTCTTTCGAACTCGTCGGTGTGATATCACTGGATTTTAGAAATTATTAAGAAGTAATAAACTTGTCATTTATTTGCCTGGCTTACGTTTAAATATATTTAAATGTAAGCTGAGAAAATGTTGCAATTTAGGAGAAAAAATTCTCGACGTGCGTGCTACGTCATTCTTTCATAAAGAATTCTTATTCTTGTTGTTCAACAGAAAAATCATCAAAAAAGTCGTCAAATCGAAAGTTGAGGAAGAAAGAGAACTCTGTCCTCGAGAACTGCGCGACTCGGAGAAGAACGATCGAGGACGAATAAAAGTGGAAAGATAAAGGGGGAAGGGGGAGAAAAAGAACAGTTACAACGAAGAACAAACGAATATCGTGGAAGAATTATCGTTGACGTAAATTTCACGAGTTTACGTGTCAGACTGTGGCGCGCGCGCGCGCGCGCGCGCCCGCACCGACGCGGAAATGGCGCATTGTGTGGTATCCTTGTGGCGGGATATCTACAATTCTCGGTTGGAAGGCATTCGACGCCGCGTATGCAGGTGATTGCACTTGTAGTGCAATGCGATTCGAGCCAGGATCCAGGCATTTCGATATTAGAATAGCAATGAGTTAATAAAGGACAGGGACGGACAAGTAAAGAGGAAGGTTATCCGCGAGAAACTTGAAAACTGCGGTCACTCGTGACGATTTCTCTAATCGATTTTTCGAACAATTTAATCTTTTATCCTTCAATTGTTATTCACGTTTGAGGCTACCTAGTAAGAATTTTTTTTCGGAATTTTCAAGATCGTTGATATTTTTCTTCATATGTGTTTAACTATGTATTTTCTCTTTTTTTTCTTATTGCATCGTGTAGCTGGTAAAAAAATATGTTCAGCATTGAAAGAATTGAAGTTACGATGTAAAGTTTCAACGCTAACACGCACAATCGTTTCGTTCTCAATTTTTGTTCGTTTCAAATTGCTCACAATGTAGTGCGTCGCAAATTGAACATCACGAGTTGATGTAAAATAATCCGTAAAATAATCCTAAAAAAAAAGGGAAAAAAAAGGAAAAAAAAGAAGAAAATATTACGAACCGTAATACTCCGCGCAATGCATTGCGTTTATTATACTCCCTGACAAAATCCAATTAACGTGAAAATTGCGCTCGAAACTAGCGCTAAAACTCAAAAATTTAAAACGATTTAACAGCGTATTCGGCTGCGTCCTCCTCGTCGAGACATCATAACGAATGAAAGCGTGCAAACAAGTTTCGCAAGAGTAGCTCGTTGTTAATCGAGTTTCCCCGGGAGTCGTCTCTATTTTCCTTATTTTCATTCTTCAACGACGATGGATAAGCGCGTGCACCGACAGGAAAATTAACGTAAATAGAATTACCCTTCTGCTCTTCGGCCCTCCTGCTAATTTCCCTCGTTTATCTTTCCTCGTTATTTTCGTCTTTTGATCAAGGGCCTGCCGGGTAAACGGCGAAATCAAACTTTATCAATCTGCTCATTTGCCGAGTTTTCGCCCTTTCGTCGGGCGACTTTGGCAAATTTGCCTTTCGACAATGCTATTGGCGTTTCGCGCGATATATGCCGTTTGTTGCAATCTGTAAAGTGATGGACACTTTGATTCGTCAAACGTTGAACCTGTCCAAGTGTCGGGGTTATTATTTACAATGAAAAGATATTTGTTAACCTCGTAGTGTAAAGCGTTCGTTTGCGAAATATTTTATATTTTAAACGCCAATGGAAATTTGTAGTTCTTAAAATTACACAATAGCAATCTCTGTGCTTGGATAGAAACATAATCGTACAAATCCATTTGTTTCGATCATCGTTTAAATTATAATGATCTGTATGTATTTATATTTATATTTATATTTTTGTTAATCAAAGCCTATCAAGCATGTGTGTGTGTGTGTGTGTGTGACGCTCGCCGTAAAAGTGTTAAAAATTAAGAACCTAAAAATCTTAAAGGCCTGTTTCCCGTCCGAGAATAATCTCAAACAGGGACGCGGGTTCTCCACAAGGCGTTTGCTCCTTCCTTTGTTTTCGTCGATTCGGCCATCCATCACTAAAATGGCTGCCACATATTACGAAACACCGTGTATATTGGTCGGGAAGGAAAATGGGTCGAACGTGAGCGCGTCCCGTAAAGGCGGCACACCACTCTCTCCGGGTCGGTAATAATTCGGAGCGTACGTGCGCTCGCGCGACCCAGTCTCGCGCCGTGTGCACACGGTGCATTTTTCCCGGCGACTTCCGGCCAGCCTCCGACCATCCCCCTCGAGGGAGCCAGCCAAGCTAACCGGTCGCGATGCTTACCAGAATTTACCGGACCTTCCCTGGGAATTATCTCGTGAAACCGGGGTGGCTTCCAACGCGCTACGCTGCACACGAGGACACATCATCGTATATCTAGGGGACGAGTCGCCCAAGATTACGGAGTGAAATATTTTCGAAACTCTGATCCTATCGAAAAACATTTTAAACGAAATTTCAATAATTTCGAAAAGTAATGTTAATCGATGTAATTGATATTTTTTAATCTAATGAAATTATCTCGCGAAACACGAGGAGTGGTTTCCAATCCACTTTACATATCTTGGACAAGTCACCGAAGATTAATGAATAGAGGCGTTCGAGGGTGCAGTGAAATCACAAGTTCTTTGACACAAAAACACTATTTCGTCAAGCTTTTTGCCATTTTCCAAGGGAACGATCAGATTGCGACCCGTAATCCCTTGTTCCAGAAGTTCGATCTTCGTCACGAGTAGAATAAAAAACTTTGACTTTGAAATTCAAAAAGTTTCTTACAGACGATACAAGAGTTCGTGCGATAGCCAAGACCAGACGTTTCTTTCCGCCCTGTACATACTGGATTTGATCGCGTCCCTATCCGAGGCATTCGCACGCTGCGTTAACGCAATGGTTAACCTACATACTTAATCGTGTCCCAAGCTGTTTTCACCCCTGTTCGACTCGTCCGTCGAACGAGAGAGACTTCTTGCCTGTCGTTTCAAAACCGATAAACGTGTTTGCTTGGCAGCTGCTTGGACCGCCGATCCTGGATACGTCGAGTTTTATTGGATTATCGTTGCAGTCGCTTCCCAACTCCCTTCTTCGAAAATGGTTTTAAAGGCTACGACGATGTATATATATATATATATATATATACACATAGTTTTTTTTAGTTTGTTCTTTTTTCTTCCTCTTCCTTCCTCGAAACGTATATAAAAACATGAACAGAGGAAATCGTTTTCGTCCTTACACCAGGAGAAAAGGAAAGAACTATTGGTAGACCGAATGACGCCGGAAGTTGCGCGACGTTCTTTATTTATTTCGCTGTACGTCGCTTCGAGTCGTTGTTTGTCGTTGATCGGCGTTTTATTTTCCTCTGGCCGACGTCTCGCGCGTACGTATACAACGAACGATCCGCGATTGTCCTTAAAAACTCCTTACTCAACCGTGGTATTTCGGTGTCTCTTCTTCTCTGACCTTTTATTATATCTTGTGCTTGTTGGTGATTTACTCTTGCATTATTTTGATTTATTTTAAATGAGAGATTTCTTTTTTTTTTTATTGTACTCTGTACTTGCGTGTAATTTATTTCTGCATCATTTTGCGACGTATTATGTGCTTCTCCGGATTTTCTTATTCAATTTTTATCGTGTTCGTTGATTTTTTATCTCAGATGAGATTTTTTTTTTTTTTTTTTACTATACTCTATATTTATATGTAACTTATTTTTGTATCGTTTACTTTAGATTTTCTTATTATCCCGCAGTGATGGCGACAAAATGGTTGGAAAGCTGAATAAAGGATTTAGGAAAAGAAAAGAAAGGACGCGCGAGAAACAGTGAAAGAGCTCCAATACAAAAAAGTCCATTAGTGTATCTGCGGCTGAAAGGTTGTCCCGGTATTTATACTGTTCCTCCGACGTTTTTCTGCTCGCTTCCAGTTCACGAATGAAAGTTTCAGCCATGTTTCTTCCGAAGAAGTGGAAAATTCTATTCGTTGAATAATTTATAACGAGTCGCTCAAATTTTGGAATGGCTCTGTTAAGAGCTCTTTGCAGTGTTGAAAAGTTTGCAGTAATTCAATTTCAGGAATTGGAAAATATCCAACAATTGGATCGCGGATTTTTATAGATTTTTAACTTTCCCGGATTTGAGAAAGTAGAACCTAAACTTCTACGTGACGTATCGAATTTTTTCTTTCGGAGATTTTATTTATTTGTTTTATATGTGTGCTTTTGAATCTTCAACAAACCAGAAACTGAAAGGGAACACGAAAGGAGGATGAAAAATTTCGAATAAACTGCTCGAGTTTTAGAAAAGTTATTCAATGTCAGTCGTGGAAGAATATAATTTGCAACGAATCGCTCGTAATTTCGAAAATTTTCCCGTGGAAGAGTGTCAAAATTTATAATGAGTCGCAAAGAGATTAAAGATTTGTAACATGTACCTGATACGTACCTCGCAAATCGAACACAGATGAAAAATTAGTAATGAATCGTTGAAAGGGCAAACGTACGTACGATAATTTATGTTTCAGAGGAATGAAAAATTTGTAACGAATAGCACGGAGGAGAACTAAAGAACGTAACGAATTACAGGATGTTGGCAAAGATGTAATGAATCACAGGGGAATTAAAAAAATTTCATTGTGTATTTAATTTATTTATTAATCGCGAAACGTGACAAACAAATTGCGTTTTATTGAGTATTGTACTTCTTAAATGCAAATTTGCAACGTTCTGTATCCGTATTTTTTAATTCCAAATTTTAAAAGACTGCGCACTCGACGCAGTTACCATTAATTCAGTAATTGCACGAGTTTTTCAGCTAAAGGATCGTTCAATTTAAGGAGAAGAATGTTTCTTCAGTTATACAATAATCTAAAAGCTTCTTTTGCAATGGATTAAAATAATTAAACTTGTCGAAAAAAGAAAATTATCACTCGAAGGATATTTTCAGCTGTAATTGATCTTGTGGTGCGTTGAACTTCTGGATGCATTGCGAGTGACACGTGTACCGGGATAGAGGCACGCGTGGGCATTCTCGTACCACGTCTATGGCACGCGTTTTCTTACCTTTTCGAACGATATAACGGTACACGCGTGCGCCCACTTGTCCCTCCTTCGTTTTCTGTTTCGTCGAGATCGCAAGTACAAATCAACGGTTGGGCAATAACCTCTCGTTTCTGAAACCCTGTTCTCAAATGGCACGTCAATGCCATAATTGTTAATCAAAGGTTCTTACATCACTAACACTTTGCTGTCATTTCTATATCAGATTGTTGAAATTTACACAATTTAAGTAAGTTGGGAATTTTTATATTGTTAATCTTTAGTCTTGGTTGTAGTTAATCTTTATTGCAACAGTATTAAGAATTGTAATTTTCGTAAATTTCTAGTTTTTCCAATTTACAGTCTATCGAATTTTTTTTTTTTTTTTTTTCCAAGTAACGAGAACTATGTAACTTCTAGCCAATTTCATTCATTGCGAAAAAAAAAAATTGAGGAGAACGTATTTCATTCCGAATTCTCCGAAATTTTTTATTTCGACGTTCAACAAATTTCATCTGTTTTCTTTGAAAATTTCAAATTAAAGAGATAACCTTTCAGGTTTCAATTTTTTTTTTTTTTTTTTTTTGTCTTGCGAAGCCTCGCTTCGCTTTTGACCGCTTAAAAAAAAAAGATATCGTTTAATCCCTTCGCCCTTTTGTTTCCTTCAGGCTCGCAGATTTCCAAATTTCAGGTTAAACAGAATTTAGCCCGGCTTTTTTTTTAATCCTTCGTCCATTTACTTTTAAAATCCAATACGAACAGTATTACGCATTTAATCCTCTTTTTGATCAATTTTTCACAGTTTAAAACGTTCCATCCATTTACTTGGGGAAAAAAACGTCAAATTAAAAAGGATATTACGCATTAACGAACCTTTCATCGTCGGAAAATCTCCATTACGTTTTTCTGCAACATTTCGAATTGCAGAGAATATTGGATATTGAAGAGGGATTTGATTGTAATTTTTTTGTTCTTTTTTTGGTACGTTTCTCTTAAGCCAGAGGTATTGTACGTTTTCAAAATTCTAACCGGAGAAAAACGCGTGTAATTCAATTCCGTCTTTTGCGAATTTTTCATCGTGCAGAACGTTTTCCATTCATTTAGTTAACAAAATTCGGAATTGAGAGAGAACATCGTGTATTTTATTTTCACCAGGTTTTTTTTCTTTTTGTCGTCTAGAAACTTTTATTTCCATTAGAAATGTTCGAATTAGAAAGAACGCAGAATTTGTTTATTTGCAGCTGGAAAATCTTTCATTGCTCGTTAATTTCTGCACGTTTCAAGTTCTCATTTGAAAGTTTCAAATTAATTATTAATTATTCTCTGTCGAAGAGATTTATCATCCACGTGCAATTTCTGTGTATTTCCTTTTAAAATTCAAAATTAAGAAGAATAATATCTTATTTTCGACAATTTTTCTGGGAATTTTCATTCACTCCTTTAAAATTTAAATTTGAGTAAAATTATCCTTGCCAAGTACCTTCAATTTAAAAAGAAATTCCTGTGCAGCTTCTCTCAAATTTTCAAATGTAGAAAATTAATTTTAGAGAAATTTTCATCCTCGCTCTCGTTTTTAAAATTCCCATTCAAGAAAAAATACTATTTTCCAAGTACACTCCACTTGGATAGTTTCGAATTAAAAGATACATAGATAAGAACTTTTATCTAAAGTTTTTATCGAAGTTTGTAGTTGAAGAAAATCATTTTTCACGGATAATTGAATTGCATTTTGTCGCTTAAAAGGATTTTGCGTTAAAAGGAATGTTATTTGATATTTGTAACATCGGGATAGCACGTCGAAGTAAAATCTGCGAATTATAAAAGAAATGTAATTTATTCTCTTTCGACGAGTTTCTTATTATTGCAATCACAAAATCAGTTTTCCACGAAACTTCCACCACCCTCTCCTCTTTAAAATTCCAAACATTTCACGGATACTTGAATTCCGTTCCATCGTTTGAGAAGATTTATCTCGTTTAAGATCTTTAATATCGAAATGAAACGTCAAATGTTGGCACAAGTTTTTCAAATTAAAGGAAATCTTCTTTACTTAAGCAACATGGTTTCTCACGACACTTTTCGTCTACTCGTCATCTTTTACAAAATTCCGAATATACAAGAACAACATTTTGCGGATAGTTAAATTCCATGCTGCCGCTTAAAAACAAGATATTTATTATTTTCAGTCGTCAAAATGAAATTCTCCAAATTAAAATAAGCGTAATTTACTCTCTTCCACGACAAGTTTCTCTTCATTTAAAAACTCCTCCACATTCTGTTTCGCTCAAAATTTTCAATTTTGCAAGATTCGCAAACATTGAACAAACGGAAGCAACATTTCGCGGATAATTAAATTCCATTCTGTCGTTCGAAAAGATTTCTCACGAAGGAGGAACGCTGCTATCGATATCGTTCGATCTCGCGGCGAAACGTCGATGTACAATTTTCGCACGCGTGCACCCTTACGGCAAGAAGCACTTAACGCGTCTCTCATCTCGCTGACCATCCCCCATTTATTCCCTTAAATGCATTTCACTTGAAAGTGGCTGTTACGGTGGCACCTGACTCGAACGGCTTCGTTATCTTTGTCGCGTAACGTTTCGTCCGTCGCGGTTTCCGTTTCCCGTTTTCCATCTTAACCACTGTGTCTCCCCCTGAAAAAGGGTTTACGGCTTCCTTAAGAAAGAGATTGTTATTTCGCGCGGCGCCTTTGATAAGGAATTTTACGATGGTTGCCTCGTCCCCTGACGATGATAAGTTTGTCAGAGATGAAAATTGATATTTCGTGTCGGGAAAGAAGAAGGAAAATTGCGAGTCGCAATTTTTCCATGGTAGAAAATCGAGAGTTGTAGGCTTGCTTGTTGAAAATTTATTTCACGTGATACGTTATAATTATATTTATTATATATTGTATTATAGTACAGTAGAATGTAACATGTAATGTATATGAAATAAGACGAACGATGTGTTTTTCGACAGTGGAGGCTTTAACCCGTTGCGCGCTGGCAACTGGTTCGCGGACCATAACGAGTGACCGAACCGTATACAATAATTCGTCGCTTTCTTTTTCTTTCGAACTCGTCGGTGTGATATCACTGGATTTTAGAAATTATTAAGAAGTAATAAACTCGTCATTTGTTTTGCCTGGCTTACATTTAAATATACTTAAAACTGAGAAAACGTTGCAATTTGGGACAAAAAATTCTCGACGTACGTGACGCGTCATTCCAGCGCGAACGCGCCCAATACGAACCCAAGATTTTATTGCTACAAGACTTCTTTTTATAAAATATAATAATTACAACGTTTCGATAATTAGCGTGCTATATTCTCATTCATATTATTCCAGTAAATTGAGGATTTATCTCAACACGTCTGTACACGTTTGAACCCAAGTTGCATACGAGTTAAATATAATTCCAAACGCTTGAAAAAAAAAAAAGACCGTCAACAAAATCATCCCGTACGACGATGATACGGATAACAAAAATAACAAAGAGTAAGACAAAAATACAACAAAGTAGAAGCACGAGATATATCTACCTACAAAGATACGTACGTATATCGATAAATAGACGTGTCGGGGTGATGGGTATTTTCTGCCGTTCCACTTCTGTCAGAAGTTGGTCGGAGAAGCGCGTAGTTGTCTTTATCGGGAACCTGTGCGATTTCATTTATTCCCTTGGCGACCCCGGTCATTAATGGAATACAACTTGTACGCCCCCGTGAGTTTCTATGTCGCCCACGAAAAAGGGCGGTGGCGCCTTGTTGAGAATGACTCGCGTTCATTTTATCCGCAGGCTTTCTCTCTCTCTCTCTGCGTGACGAAACATCTTTCAATCGCCATCTCTCTGTTTTTGGTAGCTTGCACCGAATTATTCGTCTAGCGAGAATTATTTCTTTTTTTCATTTAATTTGCACTGCCATTGTTCGTAAACTTCGAATGGTGCCCTGATTCATGGCACGACCATTATGGGGACTCGCGTTCATTTTTGAGGTGGTAAGGCTTTGCTAGATTTCAATAGCGGTATGGAACTCGTGGCAGACGCTTCTAGTAGACTTTGACGATCGCAGTCGAATTACTCCCACTCTAGCTACACTTCAACTTTAGCTGCTAAAGTTAAAGAAAGATCGTACCAATTTCCTCGGTGAGGGAATCGGTAGACTGAGTGAGCGGCTCGTTGCGGGGAAGAAGTTCGTCACTCTCATCGTGAAATTTGCCGAAAATATGAAAAAAAAAACGAAACGCGCGGCAATGATTTTCCCCCGATTTTGAGGTCCAAAATCTCCAAAGCCAATGGAAAGGGATACAAATGAAAGTTGTACATTATCGAAAGTGATTTCTTACTTTGAATTGTCTTTCACCTTTGTCTTCTCAAATACGCTGATCATCGATCGATCGAAAGAGGAGTGTTCTTATATTTTCCAAAAAGTAAGGGAAAAAAAGAGAAATGATATAAAATGTGATATAAGTAATAATAATGATAATAATGAAAAAAATTCAAGAGGTGAAAGAAGCAACGTGGAAAACGCAAAAGTAGGAAAAAAAGAGCAATGACATAAAATGTAATATAAATGATAATATAAAATAATGATGATAATGAAAAAAATTCAGGAAGTGAAAGAAACAACGTGAAAAAACGCGATTGCCACTTTGGTCGAGAAACCGCGAAGGAGCAACGAACTCGTTTTCCATAACGTGCAATGTGGGACACGAATTGTCGAAGATCGACGTATCTTCTGGTCGTTGGATTCTACGTAGACGGAGAACGTGGAGGCTGGCACTCGTCTGAAAACCGGTCCGGCAGGGACACGCGACCTTATAGATCGGAAGCCAATAGGCACGGCGGACATTTCTACACTGAGAACACCGATCGTTTCGTGGAAAGCGAGGATCTGGTTTCAAGAGTAGGTAATCGTTGGTCATCGTGAGGTATCAAAGAGAATGGAAAATGCGTCGGCGAAGGATGAAGGTTTTTCTAGCTTTTGACGATATCTTTTTAGCGGAATGCAATATATATATTCGTGACTTTTTGTTTTTTTGACATTTCTAAGAAGAGTTGGTACATTTTGAAAATTGCATTTGGAAATTGGAAAATTGGAGACTTTGTTGGAAGGTTTGAGATTCAATTCAGGACAGGTATTTGCTTAATGCTCCAAATTTGGCGATTTTAAAATTCAAGGTTTGGAATATATCAGACTTTTAGAATTCGGAAAACACCGAAATTCGGGAATTTCAAAATTCAGAAGATATCGGTATTCGAAAAATTCCAACTCGTCCGAAAGCTTGGGAATTCCAACATTTCAGTACTGCAAAATTCAGAAGATACCAATATTCGAGAAATTCTGAAACTTGAAAACTCTGAATTTCAACATTCCAGAATTAAAAAAATACCAAAATTCGAAAGTTCCGTAGTCACTCTGCTCGCAAAAAAAAAAAAAAAGAAGAAAAAAACAACTATCTTCCACGACTTTTGGACTCTAAACCAAATAAAATAACAAGAGACAGAGTCAATCATTCTCAATCGTGGAACGACCGGTTGGTTGTTTAGCGAATGAAAGTTTCGATCGTTGGTCCTCGAAGAACACATCGCGGCTAATCCCTTCGATATCAGCTTAATGTTTCGAAGGATAACAGCAAAGGGGATTTACGTTCGCGATAAGTTTGCATCCGGTCGGCGAAGTTGCCCGGTCTCGATGGCGTTTCAACGATTCCGACAAGTGCATGGAACATCGCTACGATATAATTGAACGTTGAAGCGTTCCGAATCGAGAACCGAACCTCCGACTATCGCGTTTCCTGTTTGCCGAGGATTACTCTCGAAAGACAGTATTTTACAGATTGTTGGTAGAAACAAAGAAAGGAACGAACGTTTTGAAATTTTATTAATATTTATAATATTGTTAAAGAAAATGAGACGCGACGATCGTACGTTTGATAAATTGAAAATAAATTTTGAAATATATATCAGGCCGGTCGAAGAGTAATTGTCTTTTTTGTGCGCGAGCGAACGGTGAATTTTTCACGAGAAATTAAGTTAGGTCGATCGGTTAGGTGAAGCCACCTAAATTTGAAACAAGTTTGAAAGTGTATGTAGAAGGCACGAGATATTTGATACAGCTGCAATTGCTTGGGAGTGTTGAATCGTTTGTAGAAACTTTTTGTGGATGTGTTATTTATTACACAGAAAATTTAGAAATTTTATTAACTGTGTAACGAAACACGACTATCGCGTTTATATTGGTCAAGTTTAAAACGTAACTATACAGAAAAATTATAAAATATTGGTAACAGAGATGCACCGTACTGACGTTCGTTGCTATTTTATTTTTCCTTGTTCGTAGAGAAAAACAAACAAAAAAAAAAAAAAAAAAAACTGCGTTCAATTCACGTTACATTATTAATAGACTCTCACAGCCGAAATTTAATTAAACTTGTAGTTTGTGAAATTTACCATGCGTGCAACATGCGTCGAGCAATTTATTAAAAAAGAGAAAGAGGAAAAAGCACCGTGTAATCAATTTGTTTCAAAATATTAATAGACTTTCCAGCCAGCATTTTAATTAAAATTGTTTTGGAAGTTTGATGAAAAAAATCTAACGAAATCTGGCACACACGTACGCACACACGTACGCACAAAGGTTTGACGTTTTTATTTGACAAATTTCGTTTCGCAGAATTATTCTACCTGCTACAATAAATTAAAATGGAACGTAATCACTTCGAAGATTATATTTGCAAATTCATCAAACGCGCTGAAATTCTCCAATTTTTGTATTTCAATCTTATTCACTCGCCCGGTTCAGCAAACGAAAATGAAGATTAAATTTGATTCGAAGAATTATGCATAGGTTTTGCATAGCAAGAATTTGTCCATAGTTTATTTAACCCTCTTGGTTTATTTACTTTTTATTTAATTTTTTGATAAATCATCTACAGCGATTGTCTTCTTGTTCTACAAACGTGACTTGCTAGTCTTCGGTGGAAATCAACTGTTATTGTATTAAAAAGGTACTAAAAGAAGTATTTAAGAAGTATTCAAATAAATTTAACTTTTTTTGGCACGTTGAACCGTTCAAAGTATCGAAACAAGACTTGGATACTAAAACGGTTGAACTTGAGATACGTTTGAATCTTCGAAAAAACGCGAATCGAAAAGATTCACCGGAAGAACTGAAGAATTAATTAAAGTTGTTTCGACTCAATCCAGTTCTTGTAGCTCGAATGTATTCGAATTCTATTTTTTTTAGAAATGAAATTCTAAACGCGTCACTTGATTCTGAAACCTCGAAGCTGAAACTGAAACTTAGAAAACTGAGAAGTTCTCGAATTTTCCAAAATATGGAAAACCCTGGCCGACCTATTGCTCCCGTCCTGTGACAAAAGTTTGCCGTTTTCCAATTTTATCGCGTTCCACGTCCTTACGACCAAGATTCGGCTCTGGCCGGCAGTCCAAACTCGAGAGGAGAGAAGATTGGAAGCGTGGACGACGTCGAAGTGGAGAGAGGATGACAGAGTAGACGTTGGACCGTTCGATTAACCGGAGAGAAATTCACGAATTCGTCGACGGAGTTCCTGTTATCCTCTGGCGATCGGTAATCCATTAGGGAAGAGTTCAAGAGCCCGGCAAGGCGAAGGGAAGATAAGAGGACGCGAAAGGAAGAAGGGGGAGGGGGGGTAAAGATAGCATTGTAGCTGACAAAAGGGATAAAGGACGGTGGGTGGTTGTAAAACGGGAGGATAGAACTGGAGATAGCGGGGCGAGGGAGGGTGTGGAGATTCGATCGAAATGGACAAAATTGTTAAGAAACAATCGGTGCTCGAGAAGAAGAGAGGAGATCCTCGGAAAGAATTTCCACCTTTTGCAAGAGGAGGCTGGAGATGCGAAGAAAGGGGCAAGGAGCGCGACAAAGATGTATATTGAACGGCAGAAGAGAGAATCTAAAGAAATAACGGGGTTTAAAGGAGAGATTCAAGATGTCGTGACAAGATAGGATGCGAAAAAGGAGACACAAATAATAAATGATACCAAATGATATTAAAGAGGACAGAAGATTGTTAAGAAACAATCGGTGCTCGTTTCTTGAGAATAATTTCCTCCTTGCGAAAGAGTAGGAAAAAAGGGAGAGGGGTGCGAAAAGATAAGTGCGAATATGAGAGAATCTAAAGAAAATAAAGACCAGTGTGATGAAATAACGAGGTTTAATGGGGGGAAAAGTGGGGGGGGGGGAATTAAAGAAAATGTCGAGACAACAAGATGGGGTGTGAAGAGGGAAACGTAATGGAGGGTGAGGAGAGATGGATGATAACGAAGATGAAACGAGAAGCGAGAAAATGGAAGAAAAGTAATGTAATAAAGGAAGATGGGGTGGAAACAGTAGAAGATACAAGGAAGGGGAACGTAATGTAAATTTTAAAAGAGCAGTAGAGAAACAGAGAAAAACACACGATGCACGCACAGTGCAAGGAAAGACGAGAAATTGAAAGTAAAATTAATACGAAGAAATTGTTGGTTATCAGTCGCGACGATATTAAAATATAATTTAATTGTGAGCGGTTTTTACAAGCCATTTGACACTTTGTACAAATCAGTATTTAATTCTTATTTCATTTTTATACAGCTAATATTTTTCAGAATATTTAATTGGTAAAGTAATTTTTTACTTAGGTTTCTTTTTTTTTTTTTTTTTTTTTGAGAAAGAGAAATTCACCACACTGTTTCCACTGTTAATTTTAAATACAATTAATTTTATGATAATATTATATTACTTAATTTTATAATTGTATTTAAAATTAATTGTAAAAATTAATACCAAGAATCTCAGTTCATCTCTATAAAATTCTAAATTCTTTTTTAACTGAAAACGACCCAGTTTCTCATAGAAGAAACTTCAAGAAACAATCCATCTAACCAAATTCCAGCAAAACAATCTCCTGCAAAATGGTTGCAGTTTAAAAGACACAGATAGTTTACCTCTTTCTTTCTTCAAAAAGAATCTAGTTCACACCAGTTCAGGTTTCCCTGGAAAAAAAAAAAAAAAAAAAAAAGATCGGCGTTCCACTTTTTGAAATCCTCTGTGCGTGCTCTTTTTACCTTTTTTTTTTTTTTTCTTTCTCCCTAGTCGAAAACAAAAAATACAAGTCTCTGAAAGGCTTTGCGCTCGGTTTAAAAAATTGTTCGCATTAACTCGTTAATGGCCGGCAGTTTGGAGCATTACCCTGCTGGCGGGGAAAAGTTGTTTCGCCGGCGAAAAATTGCGGCCGCGTTTCTGAAATTGTTTCCTGGCCGCCGCGGGAATTATCGATTCCATTTTGTCGCGGCAGGGGGGAAGGGGACGCGCACGCAAAACGCTCCGGAGGATCCTTCAGTTCGTGGTCGTCTCGCGATTCTGACGCCGTAACTCGAACTTGCGATTTTCAATTGTCATTTTAATGGCCAAGCCGGTTGTGCACCAATTACACACACACACACACACACACACACACGAGCGAGCGTTTTTTTTTTTTTTTTTCAGCCAAAAATACTTTTTCAAAGTGACACGATCAATCGAGCGTCAAACACATTCCCACTCCCACTCCCACCGAGGGAGCGAAGCAGAGTTTCTGTCGAGTCTCCTCTCTTCTCTTTTTCTTTTCTTCGTTCGTTCGTTTCTCGCGTTTTGCGTTGGACAGAAAAAGGAAAAAAAAAGAACGATCCCGTCGCGCGATTTATAGCCGCGCTTAAGAGAAACTACACGCTTACTTCGGCCCTCGTTGCAGCCGCGGCAAATCGAGTTGACCCGTGAACTTCGAAACTTTGTTACGAGTTCGAGCTCGAATTGGCGCTGTAACCGCTGTAACAGTGCTTCCTTTCTAAATGCAACGTCCACACACTCACGCCCCCTCTCCTCTCGCCGCGACGGCAGATCTAAACTACCTTTGTATTTAATTTCCTGGCCAATTTGTCCGTCTTTTTGCAACGGGACAAACGACCTGTCGCGCGAGGTGACTACTTCAGTTTTATTCGTATCGAGTTGAAATTTTTCTTCCGCGAGGAGGAGGCCCGGCGTCGATCTCAATGAAATCGAACGTTGGCGATAGAGAAATTCAGCTCTTAATTAGAATCGTCAGTGTCGTTGAGTCATTATCGGTGCTGCGATACCGACGTAGCTTTGTTCAATACTTTGTTCAATTAATTTCGCCCGATTTCGATTTTTATTTCATCAGTATACCGAATACGTTTGATTTCAGAACGTGATTATAGTTTCATTGAATTTTCTGCTCTTCATTTCCGTCGAATTATTAATCCTTAATAATCGTGGAGTTGTGAGGTTGTGCTACATTGGCTATGATTATTCGTAATTGTACGACAAAAATTTCAGTCAACTTGATCTTTTCTTCTTTCATATTTTCTCTGAAATTCAGATGAAATTAAAAATTAATTAATTCACGAGAAAATGATACATGCGTATAATTTCATCGTGAATTATACATAATTATACATTATATACAATGCTCCTTTCTCCTTCGAATGATTTTGTTTGAATTTTCTTCCGCCTCTCACAAAATGAATATTATTATTGCGCTGTAACCAACTTTTTTTCAATAGATTAAAGAATGGGTTTACGATGGCGTTGTGTTCGCCGCTGTTTTTTACGTCGAAACTTTGTTGGTTAAACTGTGAAAAGAAACTTTGCTTAGATAACGATTAAACCGGTATATGCGACTTCAAAGTTAGTCGAGGAGCTTGAGAAAAAGTTGCGACACTATGGCCGTGATGATAATAGCGGAACGTTTCGTTTGTTCTCTTTTCGAAATAGACGATTTGGAGAATATACGAAAGCGTATCCGTAAAATTGAAATTTCGCTGCTGATAAATTCCAGAATTACTTTCGATGGTACTTTATCTGTTAAATCTGTACAATTACTTTTACATTGATTTATATGAATTGTTTTAGAAGCTACAGAGAAGCTACTCTTGCAAAAGATTCAGAAATATTCACAAATATCCTTTTTATCTTTTATTTTACTACGCAGCGAAATTAATTCCGTCAGTATTGCAAACTAAAGTTTAATTCCAGTCAAAGCCGTAGAAAATTACTCAGAATTACATCGAAGCCGCGGGAAATCATTCCAAACTGCTCCAAAACGCACGAAGCGGAAGGAAAAACTACGAAAATAACGAAAGCCGCGGAGAAAATCTTTCTTTCGAAGAAGTGAAAAGGAAACAAAAGAAGAAAGAAAAAAAGTAACAAGATTCGGATTGATCGAAGAGATTTATCAGAGCTCGAACGATCGTCGTTGTTTTGGTAAATTGCGTTCAGAATCGATTCTTTTAATGGAAACACGAGCAAATGACGCACGATGCTTGTTACATGTGCGTTCTAATCACTGCACGACCGAGTACACCGGTTTCGGGTATAATTCTGATAACCTTATCGCTGACAAACAGCTTCCAAATTGATAGCCTTTATTAGGGATCCTGCAATTAAACGGAGAAACGTATTTCTCGCGTGTCGTGTATCGTTTCATCGATTTGGAAGAATCGGGAATTCATTGCTTCCTGTATTAGCAATTGATATTTATGACTTTGTGTCGCTGTACTGTACGGTATCGTTAATTTATCAATTGGCGAAAGTAGCGTCAAAAATTTACTCGTTATTGCGTAGAAAAAAAAAAAAGAGAAAAAATTCAAGTTACAGCAGATGCAAATGAAATTAAATAAAATTGGATAAACTTGAAAAATGTTCAATGCCAGAATCAAAAGATCCGCCGCTCGCCTTCGACTCGTTCGGATCTACGCGATTTTGTTCTCACGTTGATAACACGGATGACACTTCAACGAAGCTTAAACTCCATTTTTCTTCTTGACTTTTCTCTCTCTCTCTCCGTTCTCTCGTTTCGTTTCGTTTCTTTTCCCTGTCAACTGGTTCGTCGATTTATTATTCAACGTGGCGCGTTCACATCTGGGACGATCAGGGGATCGAACGCAGACGGGGAAAAATGGTCGACGACCGGGCAGGTCTCTGATCGATTCGTTTCTAAACGCGTCGACGACCTAGGGATCGTTAAACGACCAGCGGAATATAACGAGCGGACGCGCCGTTTCGACGAATATGAACGTCGCGCTCATTATGGGCCCCACCCTCTTCTCCTTTATTTCTTTTTCTCCCTTTTTTTCTCTTTGTTTTTATTTTTCTTCGAATTTTCTATATATATATATATATATATAATAAATTTAATTTAAGTTGTTGGAATTATCGTTCAAAATTGGAATTTCATAACTTCTTTCCCTTCGCTGTACTTTTCTTATTTCATTTTTTTTTTTTTTTTTTTTCAATGTTCGTGTTTTTCTGTGATCCCAAAAGCACAAATCAATTTTATTCCTGTTTTTGTTGCGCGTTCTTTAAATTATTGGAATTTAACAGTTTACAGTTGTTGTAAGTAGTTATGAGTCTTTTAACAACCTTTCTCCTCCTTTCAAAATCTAGTGATGTGTTCTTCGAGTTGACAAGAAAACTTTTCAATCGCGCACAAATGATGTATATTAATGCACGCAGTATATAAATTATATTTATATTACTTTTACATTACACAATATATTATAATATTTTACAATATTATGATATTATTATTAACAATTTACAATTTTTCCTTCTCTCTTGCACATGTAAATGTCAGTTGATTCTCCCACTTTCGAAATACACGCGATACCCGTCCCAAAACTTTCGAACTTTCGGGGTTGCACGTACGTAAACCACTGTGCGTAATACGCGCGTAAATATTTAAACGTGGAAAATTGGGAATTCCATCCAGTCTCGACTCCCATCCGTTCCGGGCCATCGGAAAGTTAAGTAAATGCTTTCGGTTAGCATTTCCAGACTCGCGTGTCTAAATATATAATACGCGAAATTTTCGGCGAGCGACGGGAACGGTGGAAATTTGGAAGGAAGCCGTAGTAAACAGGGAGAGCCGAAGGGTGCACAATGAGAACGGGGTATTTAGTGGGAATTTAAGTTACCCTCGGGGGCGACGAAAGTTAAGTCCGGAAATGTTGTCGGACTTAATGCGAGTCCGGCTACGAGAAACCGCAGCGATAATTTCCTCGACGGATCCGCCGCGTACGGGAGAGCAGGCGAGTCTTCTTTTCCTCGGAGATTTTCCGAAAACCCGGTTCCGTCGAGGCTCTCGCTTCGCGGAGTAATTTTCCGCGACGTTGACTCGATTTTTCCGCGAGAATCTCGTTAACTAACTGAGAACGGGAATGTGAGGATCCCTTTGCGTTTTAATGAAGCGCGACAGAACGACAGAGTTGTTAACACCGATCGGGGAACTGAATTGAGACGGCAAATGGTATCTGTAGTACCTGTGGTACTAGTCAAAAAATTAGTTCGATTTATGATCCGATCCCAGCCCGTTTTTCAGGAGGAGACCCAACTGAGAGGCTTGTGCAAAGATTATGTTCGTGCAGATTTGAATAGCGCGTGGAACTGGTTCTACGCCTCTCCTCCTCGTCTACCAGACTTTGACGATCGCAGTCGAATTACTCACACTCTAGCTACCGCTACACCCTACACTGTAAAGCGAACTGGCGGCCCGTGCCCCTACTTTCTCGATCGCGCCGATCTCTCCACTTCAACTTTAGCTGCTAAAGTTGAAGAAAGATCGTACGACCCGCCGTGGCGGAAAAGAATGCACAGAGTGGGAACCAATTTCCTCGGTGAGGGAATCGGTAGACTGAGTGAGCGGCTCGTTGCGGGGAAGAAGTTCGTCACTCTCATCGTGAAGCGTCCTCTCGATGAAAGATTCGCCGAAAATCTTTAAACAAAACGTGTTTCTCAAAGTTTCGCAAATGATGTCGAGGATTTGCCCCTGATTTTGAGGCCCAAAAATCTTCGAAGGTAATGGAAAGGGAAACGAGAGAAATCGTCCGACTTCGGTGAGATGATGCAGTATTAGATCGTGCAACAGAGAACGTCTCCTCGATAGTTTTGACTGTTGTTGCTTCGTAGAAGAAAATTACACGTACGAAACGAGACCTGAAATACAAACTTTTTCAAACTGTAAACTTGACTGTTCCTCAGTTGAAATCTCTCTCTGGAATATTCTCGCTGGAACCTAAAATCTCGAAGAAAAAGGGTGAAAAAAATTTCTATCAGGGTGCAGAGACCAATCGTATTTCTGAAAATTTTAAACTTCACTTCAACGAACCAGGCTGGCAAACTCAAAGTTCACCTCAAAGTTCATCTCTTATACACAGGTGTAACGATTCCATTCGCGAAAACGAAAAGCAGAGAAATTAAAAATTGAAAACGACCCACCTAGTCAGAGAAGTCTACGTTGTACGGTTCTACCTTCGTGTTTCGGAATTCACCGTACGGCAAACTTTCGCGACCGGCTGTATGTTGGAAAGAGTTGGAAAAATAATGCACGAAACGAGAGGGGCGGCGGCGCGATGAAATTGGACAGTGATGTAGCGGCGGTTCTCGTTCATCGATTGTCGCCGGTGTAACCGATCGGACAAAAGTTTCCTCCATTCGAGCGGGAGTGGCTCGATCATATCGTTCGCGGATAGAATTGAAATCTCCTCGATTCGACCGCGCGTCACCGCGCACTTTCCAATAAATCCATTGTCTACCCGATCGAACTGACTCTCTCTCTCTCTCTCTCTCCCTCTCCCTCTCCCTCTCTTTCGATCGTCGACTATGATTTGTCAGAAATAGATATCGATACCGCGATAAATTTTGTGTCGCGTGTTTAATTGTTCGCCGGTGTACAAAACTTCTCGAGCTAACACTGCGACAGAGACGAACGCACGCGGTCAAATTTGTGATAAAACGGTGGCTTTTTCTACCGGCGACGTGTTGCACCGTGATTTCACAGGAGGATTGTCTATTGAGGATGAGGATCTTTTGGTTTTTTTTATTTTTTTTTTTTCTTTATTGAAAAGTTTGGAATTTTATTGTTGTTCGAGTTTAGAGTTCGTGTGTTAAAAGTTCGTAGAAATAAAAATATAAAATAATAGTAATAATAAAAAGTAGAAATTAAAGATAGAAATTAAAAGTAATTCGTCGAATGAAAATTTCCTCTTTTTTTTTCAAGTGTTTGATATTATCATAATATTTTATTTAATAATAAATTCTGGAACGAGGAATACCTTCCTGGCAAATCTGCAATTTCCGGAGCAAAAACAAAGCAACCGCGACGTCTTGAAATTTTCAAAAAAATCATTTCGCCTTTTAGAATAATCCTCTTCCAAAAAAAAAAAAAAGAAGAAGGCGAAGCTATTTTTCAAATAACATTTTCGAAGGAGGATCGAAGGATCGAACAAGTATCTTCGTCACTGTCACTGTCTTTGAACGCGACGATTCGCAGCGTCGATCGTTAAAATTGAAATCACCCTGCCTCCCCTTGAGTCAAGGATGCGGAGCGTTATTGATATCCACGCGTGCGTATGCCCGTGTGTATGTACGCGCGCCAGACGTGTCCACAAAATCCTGAATAATTAGTACAGCGAGGAATTCCCTCGGAAAACCACGCGCTCCACGTCCACGGTTTTAATTAGGGAGGGCGGCGAAGGGGGGGGGGGGGTTGCTTTCGCGAAAAGGAAGCCTTTCCACTCGGCTAATCCCGAGTTTCGGCCAAATAATTATGTGTCTGCGTTCTTTGATTCCCGTCCCTTCGCCGGACCATCGTTCGTTTTATGTGCCATCATTTGCCTGGGGTGTGAAGGGATGAGGGACGATGGAGAGGGAGAGAGTATTCGGGTAACTGGTCACAGTTGAATTGATAAACGATGTATCCACGATGGTAGAAATAAAATTTTGCGCTCAAAATGCACAAACGAACGTTTCTTCTTTTTATCTCTTCATTGATAACGATGCGGTTTTAGATTGTCGAACTCAAATTCCTTTAAAAAAAAAAAAAAATGTAGCGGAACGTGCTTTGTCAATTATCTTAACGCTCGTTTCTTTTCAACTGTCTCTCACTTTTTCCAATTTCATTTGTCCCTTGGTGTCAAATCGATGCAGCGGTGAAAGAAATTAATATCCACGAGATGAAAGTTAAATCTACAAGTTCTTTTTATAAAAAAAAAAGAATGTCGTCTCTTTGCAATTCAGAATAACGAAGATGCATTGAATCAGAAATTTTAAGAAATTTTTTTCTATTTTAGGTAAGAAACTGACAACAACTTGTGTGACATGGAAGCGTGACAATTTACCCTATTATCAATGTTACAGCAAATGAAGGTTTCTATTTCTAATATTTATACTTGCATTATTACATAATCTTTCTACTTCCTATCTTCTTTTTTTTTTTTTCAAAAAATATATTAGCTCGTCTTTAACGAGACGTTTTTTTTTCAAATGGAAAATGGAACATGGATTTAGTTTTAGTCTCGGTCAGACCGGTGAAAGACCAATAACAGATCAATAATAGAAAAAAATGTAGCTTAAAATAATGATAGTATTGTTCGTAACACATAAAATACTAAATTACAGATATAACGTAACTGTTATTAAATTTTTATTATTATTGTTATAAATTATTATTTATTATTATTACTGAAATGTATATATATAAAAAAAAAGGTACTGTGTTAACGAAATGTCATTATGAAAAATAAATGACGCATCTATATATTGTAATCAAGAAAACCAGAGAGTAAATACTGACAAAGCTGATGAAGAAAGGGAACGAGGAATAATATTGTAAAATGAAATGTAAAAAAAGAAGGAAGATTGATGGAATATCGTGACTTTTGAACAAGATTTAACGGAATATAGGGCGCAAGTGACAGTATCAAACGCACATAGAAGAGCGAAAATTAACGGCGATGGCGTGTACGAGATGAAGATGAATTCAATTAAGTTACTCGGGAGGTGGAGGGGGGATTGATATTTAAATATTTAGACGGAAGCTGACATCGTGCTGTGAAAATTTCATAAAACGGAGAATTGTGTAAAATTCATGAGCTTCGACGAGCGCAAACAGCATGCAAAAAGAAATGGAACGGAATAATGAAAAGGAAGTGGGAAAAATCGTGAAGAATGCAAGATATAAAGGGGTTGAAAGAATGTGTAAAAATTGAATAAAAAACTGTATCGTGTCATTTTTTTTTGAAAAGAGAAAGTGAAAAAGGAACTGTATTCGGTAACAAAAGTGTTGGAAAATCACTGGAGGTTGAACGATGATCCTCTTGGGACCCGGGGTGAAAATCAGAGAGAAAGGAGAAGAAAAGGGAAAAGAAATACCATGTGCACATCGTTCTTGGAGAGAGCATTAACGATAGCCACTGAAAGT
The DNA here is from genome assembly GCA_032399605.1 of Melipona beecheii. Lineage (NCBI taxonomy): Eukaryota > Metazoa > Arthropoda > Insecta > Hymenoptera > Apidae > Melipona > Melipona beecheii. Next base: position 650,978 of record JAUCMO010000463.1, read on the forward strand.
GTCAGAAAAATCATCGCGAGTCATTCTCTTCGATCGAATTTCTCGAACGAAGTGAAGATGTGAAAAAAAGAAGAGAAAGAAAAGTGAAACAAAGTCGGAAGGGTCGGGAGAGTCGAGAAACAAACAACGGGAATGGAAATCGAACGAGATATCTCGAAGAAATTCATCTCGCTGGCAGCGCCACCCTCTCGATGCGAAAAAGCGACACACAATAACGTTCGCTGGCGGCAAGCGAGTATAAATTTGACGTTTTTACGGGGCTAGCTGCTTTTTGTCTAGCCTCTCGTTTTGTGCGACGGGCTCGCGAATACGCCGGAAATAGCCTCATCGCTGGCGAAAGGAAGTCGCTCTGCCCGTTTTTTTCCTCTCTCTTTCTCTTTCTGTCTCTTTTTTTTCAGCCCTTCTTCATCGAGTCGCGGTCGTCGTTATTGTCCTGGAAATGCGATTTAATTATGAGCCTCCGGGCGTCGCTCGCTGGAAATATGTCGGCGCTGATCGCACGAATCCTGAATTTCGACCAGTCGACGCTGTTTCGCGGTTTTTTTTTTTGTTCGCGGAAACAACCGATTTTTTTTAGAATAGTATAGATTGTTCCAACATTTTAACTCGAGTTTCGAATTTTCTCGAGAACGAAGCATCGTACGGAACAATTCTCTTCTTTCTTAAATCACGCCCTGGCCACGATCTCGGAAACATCTTGTATATTCAGCAGCGATCTACGAAGGATTAATTCGCATAATCTCGAAACGTCGACGTAACGTGGTTCGGGTCTTCCATTCAAACATCACGCACGTTCGTTTCACTCCAACGTTGTACTTCCACTTGAAATCCGACTGGCCGTACCGAGCAACAATCTGTGTCTGAGAACAACACCCTCCAACACGTGGATGTGTATCTGGATGTGTTTTAAGCCTAGCCGTAGCTTCCAGGCCGTCGAATCGTGCCTCGAAACATCGATTCTCAATTTGGCAACAGGCAGAAAAGCGGAAAGACTGTACCTTCTCATCCCCTTCCCCTTTTTTCCTCTTCTTCTTCTTCTTCTTCTTTCTTCTTCTTCTTCTTCTTCTTCTTCTTCTTGTTCTTGTTCTTCTTGTTCTTCTTGTTTTTTTTTTCTCTTCTCGCAACGTCCTTTTGGCTCCGTCCTCGTTTTTCCATCGATTTCGACGTCACTCAGCCGTGACACGGCTTTTCCCGTCCCCATCCAGCCCTTTCTTTCCGCGCCTACTTTCGCTAATGCCCCCCTGTCCTCGTTTGTCCTCCGCGTTTTCCTCCGCTTCCGCCGCCACGTTAATGCGGATCTCGGCCCGTACCGATCGAATCCTCCTTTCCTTCGCGGATATCGACGAGATTATCCAACTAGTCCCTTCTTTTTTTCTTGTCTCTTTCGTTTCGTAGTCTTCTTCTTTTCTTTTTCTTTCCTCTTTTTTCCCCTCGTTTCGTTCTTTTTGGTTTTGGTTTGTCTGGTTTTTCCATCTCGTAAATATTCTTCTTACGATTGAACGATCGATCTTTGAAATATTCTACGTATAAATCATTGTAAATGTAAAGAGAATACTAATCGTTGTGAATAATTAGTAAGGAATTAGTAAGCGCGAGTAATCATTTTATACTTGTATAGTATGTATTAAACACATTATGAGTTATTGTCATGCTCGTATTGTATATACGCACATACTATATGTATAACACAAAATTTTACACGTACACACATAACATATCATACTTTTGTGACAAATTCAAATTACGTGTACGTAAAATTGTATCACGTATTAACATACACGTGAAAAGTACATACATATATAGACACGTGACGCAAAATGTTTCATATATATACGCGTGCACCATCACACTTTCAGGATTATACATCTGTGTGTATGTTTAAAAATTTTTAATTAGAAAGAGACAAATTTTTGTTTTAATTATTTCATTACTTTCATTATTTCATAATATTTGTTTCATCCGTTTCATTTTACTAACAAAATAAAATAAATAAAACAAATAATTACTGAGGGGACATCGTACTTAAACCCAGCCAACAGACGAACTCGGTCTTTTTATAATTTGTTGATAATTATAATGAACATTTGGTATACGTGCGATGTATAATAGTACATCTGATCAGACGTCTGGAGCTGTGAAAGCTGTGATAACGACGTAAGAAGAACAAAAAAATTTCAGAACAAGAAATTTCTTAAGACAATCCTAAATGAGTCAATTGACACTCAATAATTCACATAATTCGGAATAATTCGCAAAGTAAATAAATTTCTCATTGCCTTTTATGAAAGTTTAAAAAATGCTGAAAGACATTTTTCCAGAGATTGAAACTATGATATCATTAACTCCTGGATATTATACTTGTTCTCTAGCAAACCCGCAATGCACATTGATGATTGCTTTAAATTTATTTAAACGATATCCCACGTTAAAACGATATAATCAATAAAATTTCGTATTAAATACCACTCGAATGATCATTTCCAACGCTATATCATTTTATTTGAAGTGATGTTTCGTAAATAAATTGCTGGCAGATGATGAACAAAAGAAGTTTGTCGAGGGCAAAGTGTTAACCTCATTGCGCTGGAATGACGTAGCACGCACGTCGAGAATTTTTTGTCCCAATATTGCAACATTTTCTCAGTTTCAAGTGTATTGAAATGTAACCGAGGCAAAACAAATGACAAGTTTATTACTTCTTAATAATTCCTATCCAGTAATATCATACCGACGAGTTCGAAAGAAAAAGAAAGCGACAAATTATTGTATACGGTTCGGTCACTCGTTATGGTCCGCGAACCAGTTGCCAGCGCAAGGGGTTAATGAAATAGAAATTAGCAACTTTTACCAAAATAAGTCAAGTACATCTACTCATTTCCCTCCATTGAAACACATAATATTTCCGTTTCATAAAATCTCCGCGTTATCTCGTCTGATTCTCCTTCGAAACTTCCCTCCGTCCGCCGCTATCACGCGCGTATCTATGCGTAAAACGTCACGTCGTTTCTCGGAACGGTTGATTCCACTGGTTTCGCGGAAGTGAACGAAGGCGGAAGTCGTCCGCGATGCCGATCATCCAGACCGTTTTCCCTCCCTGTTGCGCGCGTATTGCCTAGAGTTCCTCGAGCGACGGCGCGTGTGTGCGCTCCGAGCAGCCGAGATGCAATCTGCGATTCCGGCGGCTTTGATCGGCAATTGGGAAATTGCAGGAATTAGGCCCCGTGACGTCAGCCGGCCGGACAATATTACCGTGATTGGACACTTAGAGGCTGGCTCGAGCGAAGGTCACTTTCGTGCCCGCGGCCTTTCGTCCCGACGACGAAACGGCGGAAAACCGCGACAACTGTCGTTTAACGCGCTCGAATATCACGATGACATCGACGAGGTACCGCGCGCTGCTTCTTCGACAATAATTGGATAATTTGGAATCTTTGAAATTCCTGGGGTTAGATCTGGGTTGAGAAATGAAGAACGACGCGAAGGGATCGACAATAGATTTGAAGATTCGAGTCTCCATGACTTTACCATAACTTCCTGAAATTTCATTTTTTTTTTTTTCGTCTTTTTATTAAACTTTCATTGTATCAAGATTAGAATAATTTTCTTCGATAATAATTGGATAATTGAGAATTCTTGGGGAAATATTCAGGTTGGATTTGGACTGGAAAATAAGAAATGAAGCGAAGAAAGGGAAGAATTTACAATGGATTTTAAGATTGAAACCTCTGCTTCACCATGATCTGAATCTACTTCTGAAACTTGATTTTTTTCACCTTTTTACTGAACTTTGAATATTAAGCTTAAAACAATTTTCTTCAATAATAATTTGACAATTAAGAATTCTTGGAGTTCTTGGGATTCGTGGGGAAATATCCAGGTCAGATTTGGACAGGAAAATAAGAAATGGAGAAAGGGAGGAATCTATCGAAATCTAATTGAAATCTTCACTTTATAACGAACCACTAATCGTGAGAAGTATTTTTCAATATTTCTACACACACTATGACTTTATTGTGAAGATTTTCGAGAAACGAAAAATGTAAAAATATTTTGTAACAAAATGAACGATGCATTTCAAAGATAGAAGCTCGAAACTCGAAGATAGGCCCAATTTTTTTTTTAAATGCTCACTTTTCGAATATTTATATTATATTATATTATATTTATATTTATATTGTTACTTATATTGGAGAAGTAAATGTCGCGAACCGTCAGTTCTGCACCTGTTGAAAAGTAACGCAACGTTTCACAAGAAAAATGTGTCGAATCGATACAACGGGTGGACGAGAGTTCAGTTCGAACGGAAGTGAAATCAGAAGGAAAAGGATAATTTGATAAAGAGAAATGAAATGGTTGTTAATTGGAAATAGAGAAGATGATAACGGGTGAAAGAGAGAGAGGGAGAGAGAGAGATTTATACGAAATTTCCAAGTTCTTGGATATCTGGTGTCGCTGAAGCGAAATTCACGAAACTCTCGATAACAGGCTAACCTTCTGTATCCTCCGTACTGTCTGGCTGATTCAATATTTGCCAAGCCATGTAGAAAGGGGATAAATGGTACAGCTATTATTCCTTATCCCTAGGAATCTTATCTCCGGTGACAGCTACGTGGCTGTAATTACTTGTGAAAGTTGGCGAAAGTTTCGAAGAATTGAATTAGTTGTTATTAACGAACGATGAACTTAAAATTCGTGGCAGAAATAACAGTTTTAACTAAATTAACTGTGGAAGTTGAATCAATTCTAAAAAAAAAAACTGAACGTTAGTGGAAGAAGTGATATTATCAACACGAGGGATAAACACAAAGTTCGTAAAAGGAATAATTGTGATTAATCGTGAAAGTTGAAAAAGTTTGAAAAAATGGAATTAATGTCATTAGCAAAGAAAATAAATTTGTATGAAATTTATATGTCAGAGGCATTCGTAATAAAATTCCTCGTTCTTAAGAATTTTAATAATTAATGATAACAATTAATAATTTTAACAATTTAACGATAAATGTTTCAAATAAATAAATCGGAAAAATACTAGTAAACCGTGGATTTTTATGTAAATTAATGGCTTCAAGAGTATAGTTCGAAATGTAACACAGAAACCGTTACTATTTTGTTTCGTATATTTCTACATTTTTCGTTTAAAATATAACTGAATTTTTTGAATCAAACTTCTCATAAACGCATAAAAATCCTGCGCGATCTACTTACACAATTAATACCACAAAAGATGTCCAAAAAAAAGAAAAAATACACTTCAAGAAAAAGTCACCTTTATTTTGAAGAATCAAAGAGGCAAAGAAAATTCCAAGTGAGAGAAAACTACGTGATAACGAAACTAAAAGTATCTTTGAAGCTTTCGTATTTCTTGGTTCCATTCTGCGATTCGGATCTCAGGCGCGCAAATATCCGCAAATAGGGACGGAAAGAGGAAAAGAGACAGATATCCACGGGAACTGGAAGCATGCGCACACACGTACACGCACGTACATGTATATGTACTTTTTCAGATGCAAATTACGCCGGTTGCACAATAATAATCGCGAGCTGTCGTCGCGGAAGCGCGCCCACCGCCACGAGCTGCATTTGAATTAATGGCGAACAAGCCCCTTCACCGTTGGATCGTGTCTGTGTAATCCCGATTCTGAACCGGGAACGACCGGTAATCGTCAAGATCGCGATTCTTAGTTGTCACACGCGCCACCGGAACCGACTGCGCGCTTCCGTTCTCAAATGACTGGAATACAAATACAATATTCGCGCGAGCTGTTATTTTTGATAATGTAAATTTAATCTAATTCAATTCAATTGAGTGCGAACAGGTGGAATTTAAAAGATCTGATTTATCCGTTAGCCGATAATCGATCAGAGGTTGATTTAATTTCATTTGATGCGAAGAGGTAGAATTTAAAAGATTTGATTTATTTATTAACCTCTTGCACGTCGAGAATTTTTTCTCTCAAATTGCAACATTTTCTCAGTTTTAAGTATATTTAAATGTAACTCGGGTAAAACAAATGATAAGTTTATTACTTCTTAATAATTTCTATCCAGTGATATCATACCGATGAATTCGAAAGAAAAAGAAAGCGACAAATTATTGTATACGGTTCGGTCACTCGTTATGGTCCGCGAACCAGTTGCCAGCGCAAGGGATTAATACCATTTCTCGCCCTAAAGAAAATCTTGCATTTCTTTCGAGAGGTAATTTTACTCCTTAGAATCGAATTATCGCACGAACGAAAAACAGATTGTGTCTGAAAATGAAATTCTCGGATGAAATTCTCTACTTATACACAAAGTTTCATAATTTCTTAACTTTCCCCCGATAAATAAATTAAGTAATATCGTATTTAATTAAAATAATTAAAATACTTTAACTATTTATCTTCTTCCAATCTTTGTTTTCGAGCTACATGTCAATCTCACTTTTTTATTTTGCTCGTTTCTTTTTTATGTCTTTGCGACTTTGTTAAATGTCAAAATGTCAATGGAAGTGAGGTGTAACCTGGCGAAATGCAAAATCGGGAGAACAGTGTAATTTTCAATGGAGAATTCTTGACTTTTCTCGGTCCATTAGCCTCCCGATCAACCGCACGGCGTCGATCCGATTCGATTCGATTCGACAAACTGGCTTAATGTAAATCCAGCGTCGCCGGTGCCAGCCTCGAATCCCGAAACGATTTTCGTTCTCGCCATTGGAACCGATTCAAATTTATCGCCGGTCCCAACAGAAATTTTTTTTTCGCTCGCCGTCGAATCTGTATTCCATTCGCCCCGGAATGGAAATGCTCGCGGAATGTTAATTGGAGGGAAGAGGGGGGAAAAAGAAAAAATATTTCCACGTGAAATATTAAATCAGGATGGTTCTAGCCAGTGATTTTTTTTCTTCTTTTTCTTTTTTAAGTGAAGATTAATGATATCTATTTACGGGACATTTGATTACCATGTTTTTAGAAATTCTGGAAATATTACACGTACAAGTATAGAAATATAAATTGGATATATATTTATATAGATAGATATGTTCATAGGGTTTGGGCAATTTATAATTTTTATAAATATTGGGATTTCTTCTTCTTCGAGAGCACGGCAAATCTTGTTTCGTAAAAATAACTTTCTTTTTTACGACCATCCGTATCAGACATGGGCGTTATTTAAAAAATGTGACGTAACGAAAATGTTTCGTTAAGAATCGTTCTCCGCGACGTTAAATCGGTATGAGTGGGTGGAAACGACGATATCGTTGTACCTAAGTGGATATAATTTTTAAATGGCACCGTTACGAGACACGTGAGCGATATTAGCTTTACGCAGATTCAAACGACGTTTCCGCATGAATTTTCGCGAATTCGCGATATCCTCGACGAGACTTAATGGCTAATCACTCGAAGACGATCTCTTTCAGCCTTGGACTGAGGCTTATTTCAGAAAGTACGTATGTACAGTATGTTTCACAAGGGCGTGGACCCGATATCCCTTTAAAAATTAACTATTTTTGTAAAAAATTGTTTATAATCCGAAAGTAAGTTCAAAACAGTAATGCGCACTCAATTAATAGTGCGTCCAATCTCCACCGTTATCGATTATAGCTTGACACCGTCTAGGCATACTTTCAACTAGTTTCTCTGCATATGTGACAGATAACGCCCTCCAAGTATAAAATACGTTTTCCTCGATGTTTATACTTCATGATGGACCGTACATTTTCGATTGGGTTTGCATCGGGGGATTGGAATGGCCAGTCCAATACTCTGATACCGTTCGTTTCTTGTTTTCCACTCGGTGCCAAAGTCGACTTCGATGTTTGGGATCGTTATCCTCTTGAAGAACCCATTCGTGTCCAGTATTTTTAAACCATCGTTTTATAGATGTCAACAGACCTCTTTCGTATAAAACCTCGGACATTGAAACAGCCCCAAACATGCACTTTCAGTGGATGTTTAACTGTTCTTTCGATTATGGGTTTTCCATAAGCAGACCATGCTCGCTTTATAGGAATTAAAGCCCCAAAAGAAGATCCGTCAGTGAATACAATATCGCTCCAATCACGATCAATATTTTCGTGTGCCCACGTAAGACGATTTTCAACGTGCTTCGCCGAAAGCAGCAGTTCTGACACTGTGCTACGCTATGCAACATTGTTCTCCTTCAAACGACGCTTCAGTGTTAAAATACTAACGTCTATTCCCCTTTTAGCCAAAAGAGCTTGCCCTTTTAGGTAAGGAGAGGTTTGGATTTTTTGAATAAAGCTGCATAATCGCTCTATCTTTACTTTTTACGTCGTAACTCGCTTCGTACCCCGATCAGGAAGATCATCCACACATTTTGTCTCTTTGTAACGTTGCAGCCACTTGTCAACGAATTGAGGAGACTTACGCAAATATTTTGCCGCAGTCATTTTAGGATGGTAGCACAAGAACACCGCTTCGAAGCGTTTAGCGTATTTTCGACACTCATCTCGAGGAGGACTATGTTGCTCGACAGAACCGAGGATACCAAGGTCCTGAAAGCTAACGCGCGTAACAGATGACTGATTCACATTTTTATAATATCACGATCTCACGATCAATGAATATCGCCTCCACGCTCTTGTGAAACATACTGTATATATAGTTCGTACTATGAATCACAAAGCAAGGAATCAACGCTGTAATCGAATTAGAAACGACGAGGAATTAAAGTTCTTCGCGTTTTCGCCGATTTGAATTTCACTCTGATCTCTCTCGCGCGCGTTCTTACTGTTATTAAAGAAAACTCCGGCGACAATGGCCGATAGCCAGCCAACACTTCTCCGTTGAGAAGTGTTACGAAAGTGTCATTACACGAATCGGAACGGCGACACCGAGTGCTCCTAATCGGATCACGTTGCGTTTAAGAAGGACGTGTATGGAAAACATGTTCGCCCGAGGAAGACTGCGAAGTGCCAATTTCTCTCTCTCTCTCTCTCTCGATCAAACCATCAAATTATATCGCGCGATCAAGCCGTGACTCACGCCTAACGTGAGAATATTTTTCCACTTCTTTTATTTATTTATTTGTAATCAAGCGTTTAGGGTCACACGTCCATCTTCTCGAAAGGGCAGCTATGACTGTAATAGACTTTTTCCCAAGGATCTTCTTTTTTGCGACATTTCGAGTGAGTTCGTCTTCGATCGAGTCTTCGACGCGAAGGTCTTATTGTCGTCAAATACGTTGTAATTGTATACGCTTAGGCTCAGGTTTGTGCGAATAATTAACGATAATTAACCCGTACGTACGCAAGCTCTTGCTGTTCAGAATAAAATGTAGAATCGCGTAAAGACTATATTCATTTAAAAACGAGAAGCGAGATATTCGATTTTAATTCAATTTAAAAGCAATAGCATCGAGCGTGTCGTTTGAATATTTGTTTCGCGATTCGTTGACTGAAACTTGCGCGATACATTATCACGGAACCCATATCCGCGATCCGCTTATTGAGTTTCGTAGTTCAACTTCGATAATTGCGGGCCCTTGATGTTCAAGGCCAGCTGGCTAGGAAGTTTGATTGAATTTTGAACGAGCACAACAGGTTTCCCCGGTGAAAAATCGAAATCGATCGAGACAGGGTGTTGGCAGTTCGTAAATAAAATACGTAACGATGATTTAGTAATCTGAATGAATATTGCTGTCAATAGTGAGTTGGAAACGATACGAAGAGAAATTATTGGACACGAGAGAGGGAAAAAAGAAAATTGAACAAAATATACGTAGTCGTAAGAGAATATTAATCAGAAAAATGATTGATATTTTTCATGAAAGAAATCATTATTCTCATACGTGACAGCGAATTTCAAATATTTCTCGAATAAACTGTAAATACGTACTTGCTTGGTAAATATTATGTGGAAATTAAACCTCCTTTTCTTCTTTTCTTTTGGCAGATTTTTTTTTCTAAACGTACGATTGTTAATTTTATCAATTTGTTAATCCCCAGTTTAATTATACCAAATATTTTGTTTGTATATTTTACGTAATTACTTATATTAATATAGAAATATTAAACATGGTAAGATCATATACAGAGTCGTTTCATTTTTTAATTAGTTTTTAATTCGATTTTTAATCAAATAATTGTGTGTGTGTAACTAAAATACAATTGCTCAAAATGTTCTGCTCATCAAGGCATTTCGTAAAAGAAAAAAAGTCAAATATTTCTCAAAAACTGATGGACTATGTGAGATATATCTCTAATGGACAGACAAAGGAATACATGTCAAAACTGTTGATATTGCAGAGAAGGATTTTTAACATTTAAATTCAGAGCGTTGTGAACATGATAAAATCAAATATCAAAGTTTGATTTATTATGAAAATTAAAAATCATGTACTTCAAAATATGTGCATACAATATGTTTTTAATAAATGATGACCTATATATTTCTGCGATTGAAATTGAATTTATACATGCGTATATTTTTTTTTTTTTTTTTTTTTTTTCTCCATCGAAAATATAACAAAGACTTTGTCAAAAATATTGCTTAAATTTCGCTCTCTTGCAAGCAAAAAAATACGAGAGAAACGTTATTCATTTTGTACCCTCCAAAGTAATCTAACCCCTTAAAACTCTTGCACGGTAAAATGTAATATAAAAGAGACGGGAAGAGTTAGAGTAACGTCACGTGTAAGAAATATTCCTCTCTCGCTGTTCTCATTGGTACCAACCACCCGGAGCCAACTTCACGGAACGATACTCGCTCTAATAAGTTCCAATTAAGAGGCGGCCAACCCCTTTTCACGATCCTATGCTCTTCTTCTTCTTCTTCTTCTTCTTCTTCTTCTTCTCCTTCTTCTTCCTCCTCTTCCTCCACTCCTTTCCACGTTGATGAAGTCTCGCGAGATCGTCTCCTGTTTTTCTTTCTTTTTTTCTTTCTTTTTTCTTTTTCTTTTTTTGAAAACATATCACGTAGCTAGTTTGTTAAAGTATACGTTTGCGAGCTCTTTAGGTGAATGGGTATTTTTGGTGAAGGGTGTTGTTTCGAAGTTACGTCTCTCTGGGATAGATAGGTCTCCTGGGAGCGGTTGCATGCACTCTGTACATACTACGCTCGCGCAAGCTTCGATCGTATATCAAACGAAGTTATCTGTTGGTACAAATGGAGCTTGATAACGCTGACGGAGAAATTATAATAAGGAAAGATGATACTGTAGTTTGTTTCAGCGCGATAGTTGCAACAATTGTTTTATATTTTACGTTTTTTCGATTATTAAAATGATTGAACTAAATTAAAAACGCGCGGAGGTTTGTTTTAGCTATTAAAGCATTACGAGCGTTAGCCTATATAAAAATAATTATTATATATAATGATAAATTATATGTTTTGATATGTTACATATCATATTATACGTTATGTTATAATTACGGTACACAGTCAAACATTGATAATAATTCTCTTCTGTTGAGGAAAGAGAAGTTTTAGTTTTCAGATCATGAAAATACGACGCACAGTCACGTACGATATAACATTAGAAAATTTAACAGATAATGTATAAAATTTAATACAATGTAACGGATGAATATCCGAACAAATACAACACACGTGACTAATGCGTAAATAGACCGACTCTATCGTGGCATTCAGTGCGAAATAATACAGATGATTCGTGTTCACGTCCTCGGGGAAGACGCGATAACATCTGCCGTGTAACATCTGCAACGCGTTACGTCTAAGAAACCATTTATCCTCATCACGAGCAATCAATCGACTAATCCACTACCGCTATGAGGATCATTAAAAACCATCGTCCGCGCTGCTGTTCGTCGCGAACGAATCGGATCGAATGAAACCTCGTTAAATCGCCATTCATTGGAAAACCGGGCGAGTCACCGGTTTTCACTGCTGAGAGAAGAAGCTGGGGAAATTCCTCGCATTTCTGCTTGTCCGGGCTTCCAATCAGTGTTAAGCGAAGCCTGACCAAGAAACAGAGACAGAGACAGAGACAGAGACAGAGAGAGAGAGAAGAGGAACAGAGAAAACTGGACAAATAGAGAGAGAAAAACTGCACGACTTGTACCCCAGTACGATTCGTCTCACTGAAAGGCCCAGAAGCAACTGTTCCAACTAGGAAATGAAGACGACTCTCTTGCCATGAAATTTTATCGATATGCAAACATTTGAATCGATACAAAACAAATTACCAGACAACGCCACTCCTATTCGAGGTCTACCCCACGCCCCCTCGCGAATCACGTGACCCAAATCAACCAATCGCTAATTTTCGTTGCATCAGCGTTGCACCTGAAGAGGCCCGCTAAAATCACTTTCAGTGATAAAACATAGAGACATAGATAGAGAGAAATAGAGTGAGAGAGAGAGAGAGAGAGAGAGAGAAGCAGATGAATTAAAATGCCGAAGAATAGGCACAGAGATAGTACGGAGCACAGTTGGAATGAGCATGGAGGAGAAGGTCGATTCCGGTGTCTGGCTGAGAATAATCGACCGCGATGTCGCAGCAACGTCGTTGGAGACTTGCTCATAGGTTGACTGGCGCCTGTTTCTCATCCATTATACATGAAAACACTCGACTAGTGGCCTGGCCAAGCTTTTTCGTCAAGATTCCAGCCTCTGTACGTGTATTCGTGTACACAGCCCACCGTAATGATAATTTCGTGCATGCTTCGAGGAGGATGCATGGGATGATGGGGTGATTCTTATTATCTAACAAGTAATTTAGTTATGGTTAATTGCTGTACTCTGTATTTCTAGTTATAATTGCAATAATTATTCATTATTATATTTTATATAATTATACATTACATTAATACAATTATAATGTTTCGTATTGTGTAATTTATAGTTTATTTTATATATGTAATCTTTGGAAATCAAACTAATTAACTTCATCTCTTGTAAAATTCTCAATTTCATTAGTTTAATTGATATTAATTAAAGCAAATTTTATTTGTTGAACACAGACAATATGAATAATTTGAATGCAAATTCTCAGATGTCTACAACCTTGTTTGCTTGGCAAATTTTGAAACGAAACGCAAAATTTGTAACGTACTCTTCTGAATTTTACTCGTATCGTGGATTACGTTCCTATAATTCTGCCGGAAAAATAGGGAACACCCTGTACATCAACTGTCCCCGTAATTCCTGTTGGTTTCTTCGTGGCAAGAAGAGACGAGGACTCTAAGAGTCAAGGACGTGGAAGAAGACTCTTCGCCTTGCCTCTCTCGTAGTCTCTCACTCTATTTTTCTCCCTTCTACCACTTTCTTTCTGATATTTGCTTTCTCTCTCTCTCTCTCTCTCTCTCTCTCTCTCTCTGTTCGTTTTATCATTCCACTATGTAACGCAGAATGTGCACCGGTGCCTCGCCGCTAACGAACCAATCAAAAGAAGAAGACGAACCACCCTGCTCCGCGCTGGTTTCTCTTCGGGACGAAGGCTGAATAAGCGAAACGAGGGAAAGAAGTTGCCACTCAAAAGAGGCCACTGAAAATGAAAGGACAGAGAGAAAGATAGAGAGAGAGGGAGAGAGAGGGAGAGAGATACGAACTTTTAGTAATCAGACGCGGATCCTTGGGTCTTGTCTCGCTCTCTCGGTCTTTCGGAGACCAAAGGTTTCGGATTATCTTGGATGACGGTGGTGTTGAGACGGATAGAGGGTGGTTTTCAGAATGAGTGGCAGTTTCGCTGGAGATGAGTTGCGGTTGCAAGGATTTTTGGAGTTTGGCTTTTCGAGAGAGAGAGAATTCTGATTGGAGAATTCTGAAATGGAAATTTTTGTTGAAGGCGCAGCTATTTAGAATCTTATTGAAGATGGTTTGAAAGAGAGAAGCGTATGTAACAGATATTTCAAATTATTTAATGTCGTGTTTAATAGAATGAAATTTCATGGTGACGAAAAGATACGGATTCGAGCAAAGAAAAATTCAGCACGCTGTAAAAAGTGTAAGGGCCGCTTGAAATAATTCGAGCAATTTAGAAGGTATTTAAAAACGACGGAGAAGAATTCCCATTGTCCCAACAGAAGCGATTCTAATTTTTCTTCGCTTATAAAAATCACCGATTAAAACTATCTTTAGGAAAAGTGTTTGAATAAGAAAAGAAGGTTCGGACTTGACAATCTTTCGCTTATTTGAAACTATAATAAAACCATTGAATTACGTGAACTTTCTTCTACATTGACTCAACTTATTTATTAAATTTCATATCTTTCTATCAAGATAAATTTTACCAAAAAATCGATCGTTAGTAAGTCGAGAATATTTCAATCGTTTAAAAATAACAAAACCATTAAGTTACAATAAATATTCGTTCGATATTAACTCAGTTTATCTATCAAATTTCACCCAAGAATATCTTCCTCTCGAGACAAATTTCACTCATTGTCAATAATTTGAGAATGTTTCGAAAAAAAAAAAATATATATATATATATGAAAAATTTAATTGTAAGTAAGTAAATATCGCTCGACGTCGAATCGATCATATTTATTAAATTTCATCCGAGAACATTTTCCTCGTCTCAAGGAGTCGCAGCATTAACGACTCCGCAACATCTTTTCACCCAAGGAGGATAACGATTACGTTATACAATCAGGCTCGTGTTTCCATTTAACTAATTTCGTTCGATGTTCGTCGATAATTGGATTCGCCGGAACGATGGCTGCAACATTTGCAGGATTTCAACTCGGCGGAGCCGAAAGTTGGCAAAGCTCGTTGATAGTTGGCCGAGTTAGCCTATGAATTTCTGATACGAGGAAACAATCGATGTTGCTTGCAATTAGCGGTTCACCCTCGGCTTTATTTCTCTCTCTCTCTCTCTCTCTCTCTCTCTCTCTCTCTCTTTGTGTGTATTTCCATTTATCGATTATTTATCGGTAATTACGCGGATGGATTCTCCGAGAAGAAAATATATATCCGTCAGCAGTGAATAAAAATGAAATGTCAAAAGAAAGAGAACATTACCACGCAGTAGAATTCCATTAGGTATATTAGGTGGGCGGAAAAGTAACCGCGTTCTCCTTGCGTTCGAATGGAAAGCGAATTTTTCACGAAAAGCAAAAACTTCTGTGTATCCTTTCGCAAAAAACATTTCTCGCCTAAAATAGCAAATAGCAAAGGCTAATAATAACACGATGAGAATATTCGTTCACGGACATTCTCTTCCGAAGAACGAATGTGGGACCACGCATTTCGAAAGCTTCGTGTAAGAATAAAGAGAGAAAGGGAAGTGAAAGAAGAAAAAGCGAGTGCGTCGTATTATTAGAAAACAAAAGGAAGGAGAAGAAAAGGAAAAAGTACTCGAGCAAAGAAAAAAGAAGAGAAGAAAAATTCCTCGATTAAACAATAAATAAAGGGCTAAAAAGAGTCAGAGTCGGTACTCGAACAAAGAGAAAAGAACGAATCTGAAGAAAAAGATAGGGAAAAGAAGAAGAAGAAGAAGAAGAAGAAGAAGAAGAAGAAGAAGAAGAAGGAAAGGAAGAAGCAGATCTTGAAAAGTATCACCACTACCAACTACCGACTATTTGCTGCTGGCTACGTACGTGTGGGTATATACTTGCTCGCCATCTCTCTATAGAGCTCAACGATCCGCCCTAGAAACCCGGTCTCCGTTTAGCCACGGGCTGAAAAGGGGTGAGAATCTGTGGTGGTCGGCGTCGATTAGAGGCGAACGGAAGCGTTGATCGTAAAACGGGAACGGGCATCGATCGTTTATAAGCGGCGTGGATGGATTAATTAAAAACCAGCCCCGGATAACACACAAAGCCAGAAGGAGAAGGACAGAACGAGCGAGCGAGAGAGAGAGAGAGGGGGGGGGATCACAGAAAAGCCTTGAAACCTTGGGAATCGTTGTATCTAGAGATGGGATCGAATACCTCGCAAATAGGTTCGAACCTTTGGTCGTTGGAAGTAGATACCGCAACGATACTTGTGGGGATGGTTTCTAATGTTTCGCGAGTATCTCCAGACATGAAGACGATACTGGTCCATTCTACCGAGGGGCGATAACAACGGAAGCAACACTCTGAAGCGAAAATGCAATTATGCAGTTAATGATGAAAATACGCGCGATAAAGGAATATAATGAAAATGTGCAAAATACATATAACAAGGAAGATGGAAATGTAATAAAGATGCAACGTAATGTAACGTACTCATTCACAAAGCCATGGAACGAAGTTGAAATATCGTTCAATATCGAATTTAACATGAATTCACGAGCGCATTTTTGTTCGACTTGATCCCATCCCTAGTTGTGTGTGTCGTTACGGCGACGAACCACGAAGGGAAAAAAGGGGGGCAAGGGATCACGCAGAGAGAGGGTAGGAAAGAGAGAGGGAGAGAGAGATAAGGATGGTGAAAAGGGGCGAGACCAGCGGAAAGGGCGCGTCCTGGGTTATACCAGGCAAGTTTTTCGCTTTCGCGGAATAATAAAAGGATCGCGTGCTGCGTGGAATTCGATATTACCCTGTCGGCTGTCGTCGATGCCAGCTGAGACCGTCGTCACCTTGAATATCGCGTCTTTTTTTCTTCATCGAGTTTTAGGAAAAGAAGAAGAAAAAGTTTCCGTCTAAAGAAATATTTTTACACATTATCGACCGGCAATTTGTTATATGAAAACTGCACGACTTGTACCCCAGTACGATTCGTCTCACTGAAAGGCCCAGAAGCAACTGTTCCGACTAGGAAATGAAGACGACTTTTTTGCCATAAAATTTGATGCAAACATTTGAATCGATAGAAAACAAATTACAGGCGCGGTCGCTCAGTGCCAGACAACGCCACTCCTACTCCACGCCCCCTCGCGAATCACGTGACCCAAATCAACCAATCGGTAATTTTCGTTGCATTAGCGTTGCACCTGCTTTCAGTGATAAAAAATATGAGTCAACCACCGAGCGTTCCAGCACGATTTTCACTGAACTTTTTGCACTCTAAGACGACTGTGAAAAAATTTTGTGATTTTGGAGAATAGCTTTTTGACATTGATAACGGTGTTTTAAATTTGAAAAAAGGTTGTTACACGCTGTTAAATATCGGTTTTTATGGGTTTTCTAATTTCCGAGGATATTTTCTTAATATCGATGACGGGAGTTTTAAAGTGGCTTTCAGAAGTTGATCTTAAAGTTTCTCAGAACGTCTTTTCGATATCGATGACAAGCTTTTAAATTATTATTATTGGGTATTATTGTACTTTCTGGGAATAATCAATGACCAAGTTTCAAGATTGAAAATGTTATTAGCTGGTACTAGAAGTTAATTTTGAGGATTATCTGACTTTCGTGAATATCTTTTCAATTTTACGAGCAGATCTTTTCTTTTTTTAATGCAACTTGGAAATTAAAATTTTCAAGAGAAACGGCGAAAGAAATAATAGAATGAAATATCTGAAGAAAATGATTGTAAATGGGTCAAGTTCAAGGATAAAGTTTCAAATGACGAAAAAAAGAAAGTATTCTGCGAAGAACGAGAATCGAAGAGGAAAGAAGTTTCGGAATAATAACGACTGTAGATTCTTCGAAAGGAAAAGTTGTTTTGATGGTTGAAGGGTTGAGCTTACGAAAGATCTACCGAAAGAGAAGAAATTTTCTTTGTTCCTTAAAAATATTATTCCCTAAAAAAGAATTCCTCGTCCTTCCATCACACAATTTAACTGTTTTAATCTGTTTTTCAAACTATTTTCGTGGAAATTATCTGTTTTCTGAAATTTCCTCATTTGATATTATTTTGGGTTAAAAACGCAAAAACATGAGGTTTCAAAATCCTCTTAGAAACTGCGTTCTAAATATAAGGTATCAGATTCATTCAAGATATTCGATGTTTTCCATAAACTTTCCGTACAAAAGAAAAAAAGAAAAAAAAAGAGAGAGAGAGAAACAGAGAACGTTGTCGAAGAGAGATTTTTCCATAAGATTTAGAGCTTTCGAATAGTCAGGATGACAATGCGAATTTATGGTCGGCAGATATGCACGTACGTCGATACTTTCTAAATATGATTAATCTCCCGACCATTGCAAGTTTTATCTTTTCAGTATTTCAAAAAGTTTCGATGCAGCAAAGTTCTTATTCCCTGTTGCTTTGGGCCGAGCCAACCGGGGTGCTCCCGTGCTCTCCTCCCTTTAAACGTGTTGAGCACTGGCTTTCCAAGCGACCCAGATTTCCCGATACAGATTCCCGCGCCTCCTATATATCTCCCTGCTAAACGCTCAAAATTCTCGATACGGTAAATCTTCCCCCTTCGACGCATTAATCCTCGTAATGTTTCGCGTTTCCTTCTTCGTTGTTGCCTTACCCCTATACAACGGGTATTTTCTTCTCCTGCTACGGCCAAGGCATAATTTATCGCTGTTTGATACTTTGGTCGGACAACTCTCGTAAATTCATCCGTCCGGATTAATAGCGTAACGAAGTACGAATAAAGTGGTAACAATGTAGTGGTAAGGGCAATGGAATAGGTATAATAAAGTCAACGTGCGTATTTAAATTCTCGAATTAATTCGCTTGTGTAACATTCATATAATTAACAACGGCGGTTGAAATAAATAAAATTTTGATACGTGCAGTACATGTACATAGTATTAATATAATACGTGAAATTTTTGAATATACGAGTTGATATGTATGTTATATCAATGTATAATTAATTATATCAATATATAAGTTGTTATATACTTGTGCAATATTGATAGAAATTAATTAACAATATGATTGATATAACATGAATAAAACTCTTGAATAATAATAATATACAATCATATAAATTTATACATATTTTTTTTAACACGTACTACTCGATGTTTATTATTTGTTTAGTAATTTTTTAATATCAAGTTACTTGGCAGTCATCGTAAAACAACATCAGAATTCCAAAACTCAGTTCTCAAAAATATTTCGAATCATCCCTTAACGCCAAGTTTCACGCTTACAATCAAAACAAAAAATTCTCTCTCAAAAAAAAAAAAAAAAAAAAAAAAAAAAAAAAAAAAAGAAAAGACTTGAGAAAGTCAATCGATATTTACAACTGCAAAAGAATGATGGCCCGATTAGCGTGTATCGGTGATTAGATAAAGGAGGAAAAAGGTGTGCTCGCCGAACATCGTCTGGTCGACGAGTCGTTTTGCCAAATGGAATCAGACAGAGGAAATAATTGTTTGTTCCGTTGTAAATGGGACGGGCTGTCGGGGAGAGCAGCAAGGAAGAGAGCACGCCATAGAGTGGGAAGAAGAATTTATTGAACCGTTTCGGCCCGGGTCAAACGTTCCTCTGGATCCGTTTATGAATCATATTCCGGCGACAGCCTCGATAGCTTTCCTCGCTGCAAAAAAGAAAAAAGTGGGGAAAAAATAGATAGCTTCTATCGGTCTCTTTTCTCTTTCTCTTTTTTTTCCATCAATTTCTTCTGCACGGAACCCTGCGTAATGTAACCTATGTGTGGTCGACAGTTTTAAATAGTCAGCCATTGGTTTATCATTGCCATTGGTTCAGTAGTTCCAATTTCATCAGGATTCAAAGATCGATGATAATTGTGGACAATTACCAAGTTATGCGGAAATCTGTCAGTCCATAAAATGATATTCATTTTGCAAACACTTCTCTTTATCGTTCAAGAAAATATCGATATTCTTCTAAGTCAAGGTGGGCGAACTGGCGGCCCTTGCCCCTACTTTCCTGACCGTTAGCGCTATCCCCTCCACCACGTTGAGAGTGTCGCAGCCGCAACACTTGCATTAGGTATACACGTATACGTATAAATTGTCTTCTTCTAGCCATATCTGCCAAAGTTGAAGGAAGATGAACAAAGTAATTTGTACGGCCCGCTGCGGAGCAGAGCGAGAATTAATTTTCATTGTGGAGGAAGACCTGCAGACTGACAACGAGCAGCTCGTGGCGGGGAAGAATAATAACACCGTCCTTTCTGCCATAATCGCCGAACCAATTTCCCAAACCATCCCAAATCCATCGTCGGCCAAATTCCAGCAGCAGCAGCAGCAGTTTCCGATTTCATCGGGAACCTCCTCCAAAGAGAGAGGATCCTCCGCGTCCGCGTCGGTCTGTGACAGTGGCCCGCCACTTTTCATTTCCCCAATTTCCTGGCCCCGGAGCCGGAGCCGGCTAGCGAGCGTGTAACGGCTGCGTCAATGGAGACGTGACTCCGACAGTGGCACAGACGCGGAGATTTAGGGCCTTGGAACACGTCCTCGAGCGTCGCCGCGGGTCAGATAGGTTATCGTGGCGTGCAGTCAGGAAATGGAAAAGCGTCCTCGAGAGGACGCCCGCTGCGAAACCAAGGCATTTCGCTCTCCTCGTTCTTCCAATGGCGATTCGAGCGCCAAGGACCCTCGGATGCAAAGGACTCGAGGGAGAGAGAGCAGCCTAGCTAGCACGTTGTCGTCGTCGTCGTCGTCGTCGTCGTCGTCGTCGTCGTCGTCGTCGTCGTTGTCGTTGTCGTCTCGAGAGCCGGAGCGCGCGCTCCGGTTGCGCCGCGGAATTTAATTAGTTCCACTGATGGGAACGCATTGTCCTATTCCCGGATCTCTGCAGCCTCTCTTTGCATTTTCACGACGAACGCAGCCGTAGAACCGCTACGAAAGGTTTCGCGGTATTATTGGTGAGATTAATGGTTTTGCGCAGTGGGTTTTCATTCGTAGGATCTTCCGCATTTTGATTTGTTCGAGAAAAAAAAACGCGTGTATCGTATGCGTATTCGTTATCTCGTTATCTTCACTCGCGCGATTACGTTTGGCCGAGTTTGAAATAAATCTAGAAAATCTTCCATGAGTGTTCGGTCTCACCGAACACAGCGAGAGCCAAACCGGTGATGCGAAAAACAAATTCGTCGAGCCAGGGATAATAACTTCAAATTTATTATTTTCCCCACAGCAGGGATTTCCCTTGACCGTACTTTCCTCCATCCCTACTTTCTATCGTTGTAGTCATACCTGACTCCCAATTCCAAGGCTCGGTAAGTTTCTTTATCGCCATAAACACATTAGACCCACCACTATATAAGACCACCCACAGAGCAGTTCAAGTTCAGTAGTCTACAACAATCCAGCAGAGTAGTCAGTCGTCTTCTCACAGCACTCCTACGTATATAATCATACTATCTTGCACATTCCTTATAATTCATGTTCGTCAGATTATCAAATTTCACTTCTGACGAGTGAATTAAAATCCTACCAAACCTAACAAAAAAAAAAATCAAACCAAACTTGAAACAGCTGCCTTTCATTAACGTTGAAAGCAGCATGCCACCGATGTAATCAACGTCCCTAATACGTAGATTCAGATCGGCACGCTGCAATGAGAGTATTTTATTAGTTTGAAATAAATCTAGAAATATATATAGAAAATTACAAAGTTTTTAATACGAGCGATAGTTTCTTACAAAAGTATTCAAACTTTGAGCATTTTTTTACGAATGTATAAAAAAGTTGTTACATTTTATCACTGAAAGTGATTTTAGCGGGGATAACCCAGAAAATCGGGCCTCTTCAGGTGCAACGCTAATGCAACGAAAATTAGCGATTGGTTGATTTGGAATGGCGTTGTCTGGCACTGAGCAATCGCGCCTGTAATTTGTTTCGTATCGATTCAAACGTTTGAATATCAATAAAATTTTATGGCAAAAAAGTCGTTTGCATTTCCTAGTCGGAACAGTTGCTTCTGGGCCTTTCAGTGAGACGAATCGTACTGGGGTACGAGTCGTGTAGTTTTTTTATTTATTTCTTTTTGATTTGTTTCAAACTTGTCCCGATATAATCGTGTTCTCTATTGAGAATTATGAAATTTCACGAGATATCTCACCCTTTGCATGTTTCAACTGCAGCGTAAGTTCGTAAATGTGAATATTCGCAAAAACAGAAATTCTTATCGATTAACGCACACATTATGGTTACGAAACCATAAATATTGAGAATATTTAACAGATCGACGTGAATTATTTTGTTGACTTTTCGTTTGGAATCCTTTATCGACATCAAAGCAATTTAATGAATCTCGACATTTGCAATATGTGTGCATTTGCAAATATTTGCAATAATACAGTGTAGTGGCAACAAATGAAACATATCGAATGTTACTAGTGATTATAATAGTAGTTCGACATCAATTTATGTCAGTCACCAAGAAATTTCCGTAAGAATGGTTGTTTGAAACAGAACCGATTCTAATAACGTCCACTGTCAATTAATTTTCCATGACATTGGTAATTAATTGACAATATCGATTCGTCAGGTGCAATAACTTCACGTTGACTAGCTATTATATTAATGAAAACTATTTATGCAGCGTAAATGGCCGCACAAATAGCGAGACAGTTGGATTTTTGATGGTTGATTTGAATTAAGAATCTCGATTCCAAAAATTACATCCCAAGTAAAATACTGTGTTTCGATATAAAATTCTGAATTAAATATTCAGGAGATATAAAATTAGGTGAAACGGGGAATAGAAAATATTAAATCAAGTTTTACTCAAATATTAATTTAAGTATTAAATCGAAACGCGAAAGGAAATACTTTAGCTGTTTAATCAATAACAAAGGGATTCAAATATTCGAATACATTGGAATAGAAGATATCATGACAAATGGAATTAACATAACGAAAGAAGATATTTTATCCGTTTATAATATATATGAATAACAAAACGATTCAAATATACTCGAACGTAGGAACAGAAGATGTTGTAACAAATTATATTAAAACACAAAAGGAAATAACAAAACTTTATTATAGGTTTAACCTATAATAAAACGAATTAAACAGAGGAAGAAGAGATATTCAAAATTGAAATGCAGAAGGAATGAATAATTATTTGCTAGAAGACTAGAATTATCGACAAATAAAGTATGTAACACGTGTCTCAGAGAAATAAAATACAACACTCGTAAAGATGAAGATGAAGATATTTCTGGTACTCTAACAATAAGATGAACCTTCGAAAAAAAAAAGAGAAGAAATAACTAGCAATTTACTATGAATATCCCTATGAATAGGATATGCAAACAACCTCTGACCACAGATTATTTTAAATTCTAATTTAAATCCTGTTATAAACCTATAATCTCAGTTTTCTTTTGCAAAAAGAACCACGATAAAAAAAAAAGAAAAAAGAAGATACAGCGTAGAGGCGACAAAACAGCGTATGTAAAGTAATTCGTTAACGATTCCTTCGTGCGTCTCCACTCTCTTCGTGTGTGCATCGAAGCACGCGCACAAGCCGTCGAACGAATCGAGTTACGCGAATTTTGCATAATGACATTTTCGACGTGACCGATTTTGCGCTTCTTCTTGCGTTGCCTTTTAATCTCGGTCGGCAATTTCAACTAACGAGGCGTATCACGACTGTCACGGGAGCCCGCGTGGCGCTTCTCTTTATTTTCCATAGCAAAATCTATGCCGAAGAGACGTACCGAATTTGTAGTAACGAGCGCTCGTCGCGCGAAATGCATCGCGGCGTCCTGGCACATCCGGAGAACAGAGGCTTCCCACTAACACACCTACTACTACGTCCACTCGTTTGGTAAACATTCTTCTTTCTGCTTGTTTCGCGTCCACCCTTTGTGACGTTATGTTAAATCAGATTCAGCCTTCTTTATTTCGTTCTATTTTTCTCAACTTTTAGTGAATAATATACGACAAGTTAATAAATAATGTATAATAAACATTGTGCAATAATAGAATGTATAATACGTAATTTTACGTTATTTCATGATTTTAATAATGCGATTTAGTAACATGTTATGTTACAATTATTATATTATAACATATTATAATTATATAACTGTATTGTTATGACATAATTGTGTGTATATATACATGTAACGTATAATATGACGTATGTAATACATTTTATATTATACAACGTAATTGCAACATATTAAATTGCATTATTGAAATTATAAAATAATGTGTAATTATGTTATATATATAAAATACATAACGTTATAAGTATATGTAATAGATACATGTATGTGATTATACGTAATGTACGTTACAATGTCTTTTCAACATAAATTCTAAATCCACAAATCCAAACAAATTCAGCGCTCCGAAATTTCACCAAACACATATCAGTGTAAAAAAAAAAAAAAAAAGAAAAAGAAAAATATCGAAATACTTTGTGATCTGATCACGAAGTACTTTCGATTGGATGACAATGGTGCCGGAAGCGATCGGATTCCCAGACAGTATTTGTCCACGAGAGAGAAAGAGAGAGAAAGAGTGTGAGAGAGTGAGAGAGACCGTATGCAAATCGCGTGGCTATCGAATTCGACTCGGTCGGATGGCTCTAGGATTTTCCGGCAAATCCGCGATCGCCGCTCATTTCCAACCGTCTCACGGTGACCGGCTTAATGGCGAATTATGCGTGCCCGCGACCGCTGCAATACCGAGCGAGCTCCGCCGACCGGAAACCGGACAGTCCATCGAGTATGCAGTTTACGCGCGAATTTCCCGCCAGTGGCACCGTTCTCACCCCCTCCATCGGAATTTCTCTCTCGCCGAAATTACGTTGTTCCCTTCCTTCCACGTTACGATTGCAACCGTCACGATTTCGAGCTCTTCTGTCCTTGTCCAACTTTTTTGCTTTTTTCTTTCTTTCTGCTCTCGTTACTTCATCGCGTTTCGTTCGATCCCAGATTCGTATGGTTTTCTCGTTTTTCCGCGTGAAGATTTCAACTTCGTCTCGGAAGATTGTAACTCGATCGAGAGTTCCAATCGCATGTTGGAAAATCTTAGCTCCTGCAAGCTCGTGTATTTCTAGAACGTAGAATTTTGGAAATCTCTTTTTTTTAATTCCTTGCGTAGAAGTGACTTTTGCCTTTGTGTCTCTGATTTTCTTAGACGCCGTTCCTACAAGCAACCGCTCGAAACGAACAATTAAGAAACTACTTACTTTGCAAAAGCATCGGAATTTTCATAAAAATAGCGTGCGCGTATTAGTCGATAGATATGACCGGGTGTGGGTCAAGCGAGCGTTCAATTATCGGGGCCCGTAAGCCGTGAGCACGCGTTATTAGCATCGATTACATCGCGGCGTGATTAGTCCTATTAGTCGGATTCGCAATCGGAGCAACCTGGGGGCTGGGTACTCACCAAGAAACGTGACGGCAATCTCGACGAGGGCCTCGCCTTTGTCCGCTCCTTATCGAGGCCGCTTGTCCGGCAAAGCCAATTAAACGATAAATTTGGAGAACGAGGCTGGATCTCAGCCAGATTTCGATCATCGAGTTCGATTCTTTCCAACGTTCTGTGATTTGCCAGTTACGTGGTTCTGCAATCGCCTTTATCTCTTTTCTTTTTCTTTTCTTTTTTTTTATTGTTGTTATATTTTCTTTCTAATGGCTTTAAGGGGGAATTTTGTTTGTTCGGCGATACTAGCGTGGAGAGTTGTTTTATTTTGGCGACATTGGGAAATTATCTTTCTTTTTATTTTTCTGTTGCCTGTTAAAAATCTTCAAGAAATTTCAAAGAAATCGCACGAATGGGAAAACACGAGTTAAACGAAATAATGACAGTTGGTAAATTATATGAATCAAGAATTTCATAGAAGTTACACGAGCCAAATCTCGAGGAAATTACACGAATTAAGAATCACGAAGGAACTGTACAAACGTGAACAAAATTCACAAAATTATAACTAAAAATTCTTTAATTGACATTGTACGAATCAAAGAAATTGCACGAGTTAAGAATCGTAAAGAACCCTGAAAGAAATCACGCGAGCGAATTGAAACTCTCGAGATCGAGAAATCCCCCCACTGACTGGAATTTCGTTTTCTGTTACAGGTAAGAAGCATACCTTATAAACACCTGTAGGTGTACACCGTGACTGTCTGCGATTTGCTACCAAGCACGACGGATCAAGAGTAACACGGATAATAATCGTCAACACGATCATGGCTGAAAGGTACACGAGCGATTACTCGTCTGACAAAATGGAGAAAAAAAAAGGAAAAGGGGGGAGAGAGAGAGAGACGTCGATAAATTTCCTCCGGTGGAACGCGAGGGTCTTGGCTCTTTCAAACTGTTAAGCAGCTTTCCCCCTCGGGTAGATTTTCTTACGGGCTTAAGACCGAGCTTACTTTCCGGAGAAAGTCCAAGTACAATATTGACTCTGGTGTATCGGCGTTCAGGATGCAGCATCGAAATTGTCCTCGCAACCGCGTTTCATCTCCTCCTTTTCCTCCTCCTCCTCCTCCTCCCTCTCTTCTTTCTTTTTCCTCTTTTTTCCTCTCTTCTGCTTCCAACTCTTTCCTCTCCCTCGTTTCCAACCATTCGAAATACGATTTAATTCCTTTTTAAGTTTCCAACGAAGATGTGTATCTTCCTTTCTTGTATTCTCGTCGCTTCGTTTCTTTCTTCTTGACCAGCATTCTCGGCAAAAACTCGGTGGCGTTTCTCTCTGCAAAAGTTGGATATTTCTCGGTTTTATTTTTTTGTTCTTTTACTATCCCGTTATTGATCTTTGTCAGGATGGATTTTCGAAATATGTTGTTCTTCTTGCTTCTCGTGGAATCTGGATTTTTTGGTAAAGTCTGCAATTTCTTTCCTCTTTAACCTCTTGCGCTGGAATGACGTACCACGCACGTCGAGAATGTTTTGTCCCAAAATTGCAATATTTTCTCTGTTTTAAATATATTTAAATATATTTAAATATAACCCAAGCAAAATAAATAATAAATTTGTTACTTTTCAATAATTTCTATTCAGTGATATCATACCGTTCGAGTTCAAAAACAAAGCGACGAATTATTGTATACGGTTTGGTCACTCGTTATGGTCCGCAATCAGTTGCCAGCGTAAGTGGTTAACGTATCGTTGTCCATTGTTTTCCAAAGATTTCAAAGTTTTCCTTGAAAAGAATTTTTGTTGTTGTTGGAGTTTTCTTCGAAATTTCGAAAATCTTTTTTTTTTTTTTTTTTTTAATTTTTCTTGCATTTCCGCAGTTGATTTAATCGTTCATAATATTATTACGAACAATTGCGATATAACAACGGTATGAATGTTATATTTATAATTAATAGAGTATTAAATGATGTACGTATAAATAAAACATTAAATTAACAGAGATAGACAGGAAGAAATTAAGAAAAATTCTAATTAAACGAGCTACGAGTACTCTGGTCTAGACATTGTCAAACATCATCAAAATTCAAATGAAATTTGTTTCCAAACTGAATAGGTTGTTTGGTAAATATCTTTCTAAATTAGTTAATCAAATCCTGTAGATATATGCGCTACTGATCAAAAGTTTGAGAACACTGTATGTAAAGTATACATATATGTACCCACATCTTCCAATATCAGTACACACTTCTAACGTCGATTATGATTTTATAATAAATTACATCATAGTATACACAGTACAATACATTATTATAAGATGCATAGAAATGATTTAAATATATATAATTACAACATTGTTTGTTTATAAGAGAATATTGTGGTTCCTACGTGGTTTTAATATGAAATCATGGTTTAATACGTTGGGTGCATAAAATGATGGCCTCAAAGAGTGAATTACCGTTAGTTTAAATATTTATATTTAAATAAATTACTGATGTATATTTATACTTGGAGATGGAGTGAAATTTCAATAATTACATTCATTACATTTATTATGTACAGTAAATTCCATTATATTTTATTGAAATAATTATATTATAATGCATGAAACATCATGATATAAAATATAATGAAATTGTAGCGTGGAATTATTGGAATTGATTGTTTCCTTATTTTGATTTTATACTTGATATTACACTTTTATACTTTGCATCAATTTTAATGCCCAATAAACGGAATTTAGTTTCATTTTTTGACTAATTTCTTCTGGAAACTGAAGAATTCCCACGCACATTTATAAAATAATTTCAATTTTCCTATAAAACATATCTTCGTAAAAACAAAAACCAAAAACAAATCGCGCGACGATACAACGATCGTTTTACTCGCGTAATGTTCCATAAAACAGCAAACAACTGGGATTCCGCATAACGAATCACTTACCAAATTAAATTAAAAACCCTCCCCAAATTAATTTCATTTAACGTCAAATATCCGGCGATGGAACGCAAAACTCGTTTCGTTTGATCAAAATCGAAAGCGGAACGTTAATTCTGCAATAATTCTACGTATTTCAAGTGGTCAATCGATTGTAAAATGATGGTAGTTCCCGGATGCTTGAAACGGTTCGTTTATTTTGTAACAGTTCCATCTGCCGTAGAAACGTTTCATCGATTCCTTGATAATTCTCTTTGTAAGTGGCTCCCCAGGTATAACAATTCACTGTCTGTTGACACTCTGGTTTATTAGCATTGTCGCTACCTGCGACTATTCCTATTAAAGGAATTATTCCGATCAACTACAGCAAAAAGAAGACGTTTTCAACGTGAATATTTAGACAATGTCAATGAATTTTATCGAACGTACGTAATAAAACGTACGTAGAAAGTTCCCTCGCAAACAACTGTACTGTATCGTGACTGATTATGATTATATACTCTCAAATACATTCCTTCTATATACACGTCAACCCCAAAACCACGTAATCATAAAAAAACACCCAAAACACGCAAAATCATATATCGAAGCAACATTAGTAACGTCGAATTCTCCAGAAACGTTTCTCAGAAGGATGAGGATCTGCCGGTAATTTGAAAGAATTCCCAACTACCACCCATCGCGACTTTATCTCTCAACACAACTCTCTCCGTCCCTGTGTAACTCTCTCTCTCTCTCTCTCTCTCTCTTCTCTCTCGTTGTCATGTGCTCTTTCGTGCACGCGCGCACATGGTAATGAAATATCGCGGTACATTAACGCGCTGCAGTGTGTCGCTGATTTGCATGAAGCGGGAACAGGCCTGGTTCTCTACAGAATGATTTAATTTGGGTATCAAGGCTGGATGCGGGGAACAAACGCTTTGTTAGCCCCGCGAGCACGAGCAGCCCTTTTCGCTTCTCCCCTGCGCGCGTTCCTCTTTCTGCTGCTTCCCCCGAATCGTATTTCCCAAGTTTGTAATTTGTCGTCCCTTCGGTCCGCGAGGCGTCGACTCGCTACCAACGTAACGCTACCCTCCTTTCCACTCCCCATCCACACTACCATCTCGCACTTAATTACCAGCATTAGTACACTCTCTCTCTCTCTCTCTCTCTCTCTCCACTTTTAAAGCACAGCAATTAAATTCAAAATTTATCTAAGACTCTAGATTCTACATTCTTAGATTCTAGAACGTAGAATCTAGAAAATTCAATTACTTCATGCAGGTGTCATTTCATTTTCTATCACTTTTTACCAAGAGATAAATTATGATCGAACAACGAGAGACAGACGACGCAACTTTGTGTCGCATTTATGTATCGAGAAGTATCCTATGTTATATTCCAAATTAAGAAATGAACAAAAATTTTTGAAATTAATTGACATGCGATTGATATAAATTTTCTTATGCTGTATATAAACTACTTACACTATACTATACTGTAATATAGTATATAATATAGAATATACCAGAGTATAGTCTTATATTACAGTTGGAGATATATCATATCGTATTATAGTATATACTCACTCCTATGTAGATGCAAGGTACACGCTTCAACAATATTCGTCCCACGAGAAAACTGTGAAAAGAGAAATAAGAATTAACTTGGCAATTTACACTTTCAACTTGGCATATTTATTAGCAAACTCAGCCCCGTTGGCTATAACGTAGCCAGCTTTTTGTTCGAATGGGAAACGTCTCCAAAGAGGTAGTAAGCGGTGGAAATGAATGGAGCACAGGAGCGTAATACCGAATCGCGGGTCCAGGGATATCGATCGTAAATAGTTGGTACATTTTGGTACCTGGCCAACGCCTAACGATTCATCCGTAGCTACGACGACAGTTCTCGGAAACCAACTAACTTATCGATTTCTCCATTCACTCCAGCATGGTTGTGGTCCTTGCACATTCCAAATTCTTATTCTTAACCGCTGTGTTCATTCGAACAGACGTATCTGACGAAAAGGTGGTTTTTGACAAATGAACTTTAGAAAAAAAAAAATCTTTCAATGATTTGTGCGAAAGCTGCAAACACGTCTTTTTTATTTAATACGGTAGCGTGTTTGAATTTTAATCAATATCATTTATTTGGGCCACGTAAAGTTCCCAATCCTTAATTCTCATTTCAACTTAATTTGTCTCTTGGTGTCGAATAAACGCGAATGGTGAAATTAAAAAAATTAATGTCTGCAACGAAAGAACAAACAGTTAAACTTATCAGTTCTCTTATCGACAATAAATAAGCTAAAAATAATAAAATTAAACGGACATTGAATATTTTCTTCAATCGTTTATAATTCACATAATATTTTTCATTTATCGTGTACGTAATTTTTACGTATTACGTGCGTGATTCATCACCCAAAGTACAGACATGTACTTTTTCTGAATTTTCTGTCACAAGTTAGGGAATGAGACCAAAGTAATCAGTTGCAGAGTCTCAATGGCTGAAGGATGAAACGATTTATCTGAGAAATAAATTTGTTATGTGTCTCGCGTACACAGGTCGCCTACACATAAATCAAAAACGCGATGCAGTGTTTCACAGTGCTGTTCATTTCTGTCAGAAGATACCGTGATTTAGTCACCAAAGTTGCTTTTACACGTGTCCGTTGCACATGCTCGTTTGTAACAATAAATAAAACGTAGAACTTTTGACGAGTACGAACGTTGATCCACGCAGTGTCTGCTCTTATCGCGGGAGATATTATTTAATTTTAATAACTTCAAACAGTGACAAAACGGAAAAGTACGTGCACGATGGAGCAAATTTTATTATAACACGCTGTTAATTCTTGTTTAGTCTGTATTAAAGCGTGGTACAAATAATCAGTGATAAAATAATTGGTTAGATTTAGGTTAGGTTTGTCTATTAAAGGTTCAACGTATTATATCGTACAACAACAATATAACAATATATTGAATAAAATAAATACATTAAACATTAGAATAAATATATTCTACTAAAATATAAAATTCTATTGGAATAACCGGCCTTCGATACGTATCCTCCAATACTAATAATGCCAATGGCTGTCATACCTAAATCTTGGGAGCGAAAAAAATGTCGATTATCATATTATAAACGAGCAAACGAACAGTAACGAAACAGTATTGCCTTCGTTCTGCTCGGCTCGCGCACGAGACTCGTCGATCAAGTATGATAAACGGACGTTGAGAAACGTCTGTCACGGAAACGCGCGAGGACCGCGAAGCGAATATTTCGCGTCGTGCCACGCTTAACTCTCGTCGGGAAATCAAAGCAGCGTGCTCAGGCGAGAAGTGCAATCTCTATCTCTGGCTTCCATTTCCACGGAGGCAGGTTACGTGTTACCTGGAGGAAGAAGCAGCAGCCAGCCAAGCTAGCTAGCTAGCGCGAGAACACAGCAGCCGAGCATTGGGGCAACTAGACGGAGTTAGGAGCGTAGGAGGGAGCTAGTGTCGCGGACCGACGTGCACGCGACAGACAGAGAGGAAACTCGACGCTGTATATTTACTCTGCGCTCCGCTGCAGGCCCACTTAATGTGTTTAAGCCGAATATGGATCGTGGAAATTGGGTTCTGTCGTTTCGCCTGAATCTTAGCGACCGGCGAAGAGGGAAGTGGCGTATGGAGGCATATATATATATATATATATATATATATGTATATGTACGTGATATAAGAGAGGCAAAGCGAAATAGAGCGAGATAGCGTTCCGTCAGAGAGGACGTATTCGCGCTTTGACAAATACGGGTTAGTCTACTCTTGGATCGACAAAGTTCGCCGACTTTAACGTCGACTTTCCCCGGCCCTTCTTGCGCTCTCGATACAGACAGAGTCGACTAGCGCCATTTCCCACCGTTACCTGAAAATTCTATTTGCCTCCGGGGTAATTCGCTCGGGTGTCTTCTCCTCGCGATGTTTGGTCGCGGCTTGTCGTTTCCCACGCGATGCTCGTGATTCGAACGTGTTTGGATTGGTAATAGGTTTCTTATTCGATTCTTTGTCGGTTGGTTTGCTTCTTTGTGCACGACGAATCAAAAGCGCTCGAGAACGCTTCTTCACGGGTTCTGTAATTACAGATGCGATTCGAAATGTATACGTAGTGCAAGTTCTTGATAAATACACGATATCTTGAAACTTGGTCGATTCTTTCGTAGAAAGTGAACGAATTTGTTTGTCGAAATCGTTTGGAAGGATAAAAATCTTGCACATTCTGATTTTACGGTTCTAGGCTAGATCAATAGATATCACAATTCGATGCTTTATTTTATGACGTGGCTATAGGATATAGAATGGTCGCTTTTTAACTTGAATTCAACAGGCTAATACTTTCTATGAAATTTTATTCTATGACTGATTGTCGTCAGTCCTATTAAACCAATAAAAGCTCAGGGATCGTTGAAAAACTGCCTCTTTTTTTTCAACACGGAGCGACTGGACAAGAGTTCAATGCATTGTTGATCGATCATACAAATATTTTTGTATGAATTGATTTGCACAATTATTGGAGTAAATATCAACTAACTGTATTAGTTATCGTTGCTGTGTTATGTGACGATATTTATTTGAGGATCAAACAGTGGCTTTAAAATTTCAAGCTTTAAATGACTCAAATTCTTGATGTTTGATGTTCGAGTGACACTTGTCGAAAATCAAAGTCGAAGTGACGAATAATACAGACAGAGGAAGGCCGACTCCGATAAGAAGAAGAGTTAAAGGGAAGAGATTCGTCACTTGTCGAAATAATCCCGAGAGAAATGAAAAGAGAGCGTTCAAATTAGCGGTCGAAACTACCGAGGGAAATTACTTACTATCAAAAAGTACTTTAGAGAATTGTGAGAATTCTGCAAATGGCTCAAAAGGAATTTTCATGCGCGACGGAGCGTAGGCTGGGTTCAAATCTAAATGAACGGGAATATTAGACCGATGATCGAGGGGCAGAGGGGGAGGGGAGGGGGGGTGATAGGACGGGAGAGGGAGGGAAGAGAGTTTAGTGGATGGAATTAGAGAGGGGTGAGAGAGGCGGCGTGGCTTTGGTGGTGCAATTAGCGGGATTCCGCGTGACGCCGAGCTACCGGAAATCGAACCGAAGCCTCGCGCATTAGACTTTAATTAGACGCAATATGCCGGATCGATCACCCCGACATATCCACCCTCGATTTTCATCTGTCCACGGTAATCCGTTTAAGGGTGCGCGTTTGGTCGACATTGAGCAGAACTGTCAAAGAAGTTGGAAAGCCATTTACAACGATTTTTGGGGAACGAGAGTATCGTTTAGATTCTCTATTTTGTTGGCGCGGAGTTTCAATAATTTGAAGAAGAAATCTGTAGGTATCTCGAAGCGCGTCGATGAAAAACTGTGAAAAATGTCCGCGGGGAAACAATGCCGTCTCCACTGGGTAAAAATAAACCGTCCGCGTTGGCCGTGTTCTCAAGAGCGCATAATACGACGCTGCTGTGCTATTGTTGCTCTTTATCATTATTATCGAGCGGCGTCGGAACCAGAATCGAAACAAGAACGCCATGCCAAAGCCGAGCAAACGTGCGGTCGTTTCTCTGTGTACGTACACGTGTCTGGAAATATGTGCATTATGCAACACGCGTGACATGGAATTGGCGTCTATACCGTTCCTCGTTAACCTTCAATGAAACTACCAGAACAATCCCGCTCGATCTCCCATCAGCGTCTCCAACGGAGAAAGAGCTTTTCATTTCAGCGAATGAAAAATAAAATTGCAACTAAATTTAATTGACCAAAAGTCAAAATGTCGTCGGGCATTAATGAAAGAAATCTAAAAACTATAAAGCAACGTATTTGTACATGAATGTAATATTAAAGTTTATGATATTATATTATAATGATACAACAACATTAAAGTAAAAGTAACGATAACAAACTTTATGAGTAATAATATATCAAAATTATGACATAAGAGTTTCGATGGGGCGAGCGTACAGGAATTTTGAACTTTCATCAAGGTGGACGTCTCGTCAATGTTAATTAATTCCTCTATTAATTATCGCATTCCACTCTCGTCGAGGTTTGAAGTCAAGACGCCTCGTTTGTGTACATTTTGCACGAAGTAAAATTCGTGGTTCGATCGTTATATTTGTAAAATGATTTTGGTCGGACGGCATGGAAAATGTGCAAAATTACGCGAAACATCGACTTCATTAAATTTAATTAATTTTCAGACCGTTTTTACTGGGCGTAATGATACGCGTAAATTTTCGTGTTTCTCTCTCTCTCTCTCTCTCTCTCTCGCAGTGCTTTTTTTTAAATTTTTTGATAGATTCTGATTCCTTTAGTTTCACTTTTTTTCAACGGTTACTACACGGATATTTTTTGCCAATTTAATGCACTGCTGTTAGCAGGATCTAATTGCTCGGAAAAATTTGTCGGAAAATCCTGTGGCCGGACGTGATGATAACTTTTCGCGCAAATTCAGCGATGTTTGGCCGTTTTCGCGGTTGCGGAATTTTTTTCCGGACGGCCAGTTTATTGAATTTACGATCAATTTGCAAGTTAGGCTTCGAGTTTGAGAGGGTAGAATATTAATATTTTTCGCATTTCCGATGTCGGACATTTAACTTGATAATTTTAATAACTGATAACGCCTGCTTGAATAATTTATACAATGAATGTTATCTGTAATAACATTCGGAACATTGTAAAATGATACAACAAACGTCAATAACGACGTTTAATAAGAGTATTTTACTTTGAAGAATTTTATGTATTTTTTCTTTTACCAGATTTCCCAAAGATTGACATTTTAAGGATTTACGAAAAGTTACTATGTACAGTGACAATGTACTAGAACAAATTAATTTCTCCAATTTTAATTAATTGATTAATTTGCAGTAATATGAATTCTATAATATATAGATTTATCCATCTAGAGTTTGCAAGTTTATATAAAATTGAGGAAATTGATTTATAAAAAGCGTATTGCGTTGTTATAAATTATTTTCTAGAATATGTATATAAATTATTAATATCACTGTTGGTAATTCTATAAATTATAATTATTAATATAGTATGTATAATATTATAAACGTAAATATAAATTATTAATAATTCAACAAATTTATTATTACATTGCAGTAATAGAGTACATACTATACAATTTACACTAATTACAGAAAAATGACAATAAATTCAATTGATTCGAGCAATCTCTCAAGACACTACGTATTAAAACATTCTTCGTTGCGAATGGGTTAAATTGGAAGGCTCCAAAACTTCTCTCTCACACCTCTCAACCACATCTATTCACACCCCCAAGTCATCCCGCAATCGTCCATTAGCAACACAATAACCCTCGAATTCCAAACAAACCTCGAGCCCACCTCAACTCCAATAGACCAAAAAACCACCTCTTTCGAATGAAGAAATTAAGCCTCGCCGCCCTCGACTACTAAAAATCGAGATGAAAGCTCGTCCCTGCCGGTGGTGTATGTGTATAAATTCATCAGACCAGGACGGAGAAAGGGGTGGTAACTGTTCGGACGACCGTGAAAAGCAACGATACAACAGTCGATGTTGAAACGTTAGGCAGAGGAGGAGGGGTCGAGAGTGGTTGAAAGTGGTGGTTGAAAAGGGCCAAAAACCAACAGACAGGACACACTCATCAAAGATTGGAGTACGTAAATAGGGAAGACACACACACGCATATAAAGAGAGAGAGAGAGAGAGAGAGAGAGAGAGAGAGAGAGAGAGAGAGAAAGGGCGTTTTAGCCGTAGAAACGACATTGGAAACCACTAATTCAAATTGGCAATTTTGAGATTTCGCACGAGCCACGAAATTCTCTTTCGTGCGGAGGGGTTCGAGCGATTCGGTAGACTGAGAAACGGCTTTTGACCTGTGAAAATTCACTTGACCGTGGCGGTGACTTAATTTTATTCGATGCTCGCGTGTCCTGTGATCGCGTTATATCTGACAGGAGTGGTCGCTGCTGGCTGTTGATTAACCGTGCGTCAAGTTAGAACAATGAACATTGGTGAGAATGTGGTGTATGGTTTTTTGTAATTCTAGATTCGCCATTGTATGCGTTGAATTTCCATCGAAAAATCGTGTCTTAACTTTACAGAGCATAGTGTGTAAAAGATTTAGGGCTAATAAAGATCAATACTTTTTACTCAGAATTCAATATCCTTTCATATTTTGATACAAAAGAATATAGTATTCCATTTAAAAAACATAAATACACTACATAGTGTGTTCCTTTAAATTATGTAACTTTTGTATACAAAATTATCTTGTGCAACGCATAGTTTGAAAGTTACAGAGGTGCACAAGTTGCGTGGACCACCCTGTATACTTAGTTTGTGTTATTGAAAGTGAACATCTCGATAAAACATTTTTGTCTCTTCGTTTTAGTAGATTCTTGGCTTTAATTGTCATATAATCGTTAAAATTCTGTAACATTGTATAATTTTATATATACATATATGCTATATATATTATTTAATCCTTTGAGTGTTTAAAATTATCACAAACAAAAGTACATAAAAGTTTAATAGTCTTCCTTCTATCAATTCTATTATTATTATCAAAGAGAATTAATCATAAAACTATCCACATAATATTCCAAGACAACTTTAAAAGGTCAAGAGAAACGTAAATTTTATTTATCAAACGTGTATTATAATATACACCATAATAACACAGAGCATTGTCAAAAGATAAATCAAGTCGGGAAATTATGTTAATAACTATATTATTAATGACAGACAGATCATCACGTTCACAGATATGATCGTGGTATTAACGTTAGTATGAGTCACTGTACAAGAGTCACACAAAACACACAAAATTCCTGCTTCCGAATATTTCCGCGAGCGAGTTGCTGTACGTCCAAACGGATGCAATCGGGAGACACCGGGGTTCAGTTTCCGGGTTTACGGGCCGGAAGTCCCAAAGACAGCCTCCGGGCCAGTATGTTCGTCCCCCTTGACCGAAAGAAACTGCTCGCGGACACGTTCCTCGTTATCCTCGCTGCTCCCTTTAACCAAGCCGCGTTTGTCCTTTCATTTCGGTCACGTTCGACGTTTCGCGCGACACCACGCTCTGCATTATTCACGAGACGCAGGCCCTTCGATCCCTCCGTGCGTCCTCGATCCCCTTGACAACCGCGTACATCCGATCGAGGCTGCTCTCTGCTCTTTCTTCGCCCAACTCGGCGTCATTTCAATCAGTTTCTGACGATTAACGTTTTCTCGTGAGGGGGGAGGGGGGGAGTATGTTTGACGATTTCAAGAGATTTTCGTGGAATTTGATCAATTACGAGTTTTTACGAATTTAGTCTTTCTTGGCGCAGGTTTCAACTCTCTTAAGTTAAGGAACAACGTTGAACTTGATCCAATTCTTACGAGTTTGATCGATTTTTTTTTTTTTTTTTTTTTTTTTTTTTTTTTTTAGATTGAAATTTTGTCACTTGTAAAATCGACACAGTCAGCAAAAATGTATAGCGAGTGCTGAATGTTAAAAATGAAAAATCTAATTTTTCAACATTGAAATGTAAAGACTATAAAATAAAATTCCAAAGGCTCGTTTGATATTCTTCTATCCATGTTGTACATGGATTCTACAATTTAGAGGAATTGAAATATCACGATAAATTATTGTGCTTTGGTCTTTCGTGGACCGCAAAAATAATTCTGATCCTGAATTTCATTATCCTTGTCTTTTGCCTCTGACGAGAGACACCGTTTAGATATGTTTTAGATTAAACACAGTTTCCGTGGAACGTCGATGAAACTGTGCGAGAGATTTGCACTTCAATTTTATTGCCAAGTTAATTAACAAGAATTTTAATATGCGGCGTTGCTTTCAGCCGAAAACAATTTTGACGCGATTATTTTGAGATCCGACGCTCGAAATTCGAAATTTAACGCTCGCAGTTGGAAAATTTGGAATTCGATTCGAAGCGGAATGGAGTTGATCAGTTTGACTACTGAGTGGCTCAATTTAACCCCTTGATACTGCGTTGCGTAGCTTGCATCTAATTCATTTCGTGACTTAGCCAACTAAAATTGAAATGCCAAACCCGATTAGGGATTTCATTTACGATGATTCGATATTAATTGTACAATATCTCACAACCGGCTGTTGTAGCTCTACCGTTGAGAGATTCGCCTAATTTGATCGAGCGCGTGTCAAAGCCGAGTCAAGCTTTTTGAAAATTCACAGACGCGAGTAGACGAATTAATAATTCAACTCGCACGTGTGATTAATAATTTATACTTGCGTCTGTGAATGTTCAAACACTTTGTTGTTAAACATTGATGACCTAATCTGATTGAACGTGCGTCCAAATCGGTAAGTATCTCATAACTTACGGATATAGTGTAAATCTCTAATATTATAGACGTTAAAGAGGTTGACTTAATTTGTTTGGACATTAGCTAAAATTAGCGAGTATCTGCTAATTTACAGATACAGTGTAAATTTCTAATTTCAAAGTATACTTGTACTTGATATACTTGAATAAAAGTAGCGTCGATAATAACGATCGTAACGTACACGTGTACACAGAAATAGAGAAAATCGTGGAAACGCGGCTTCCTTTGACTTTTCCGGCGTGTTCCACTTTGTTTCGAGTTGTTCGGTCCGCGGGATTGAATGGCCTCTTAAACGCACCAGGGACCACGGGGGGCACGCGATCACGTGCACTATTGGGCCAACATCTGGCGAACATCTTCCGATGGTTCAATTACCTCCTCAGAAAAGTTGCAATATCGAATGTTAATTTGCAACGTTGTATAGATTGAAACGTTTGACGTCAACGGTCACGTTTACGCAGAATAAAAATTAGAGAATTAGGGAGTGAAGTATCACAAACAAATCGTTAATCTTTGATCCATTTCTCGTGAGTATCTTCTGAATCTTTTTAAGTTAGATTTATTTGATAAATTAGCTATGTTAATTTTCCACATCATGTAAAATATAACAATAATTTTCATTTTTTTAAAATGAAACTAAATATCCAAACGTTTTAGTAGCCTAACATAAATCACTACTATTCAGGGGTTCTTTACACACAAATGACAAATTATCTCAGTGTTTAATAATCCAACGATACGATTTAAGAGTTTATGACTATCGTTATTTTATGTTTGTTAAATCACAATCCGAAATCTTTAAATACTATCGTGGAAAGACCGTGGAATAATAAAATATCAGGAAAACAATGAAGGAAAGATAATAAAAAAAAGAAGAGGAATAATCTTCCTCGATTATTGCGAAATTCGAGATGTTCAAAAGCTGGCTGAATTATACGAGCATTGAATAATACAAGAATTTATCATCATCGTTAGATCGTTTTTTCGAGCCGAGATCTTTCCACGCTGTTATTAAAAGACCAAAGAATAAGATTCAAGAGGGGAAAGAAAAAAAGAAACGAAAAAGGAAGGAAAGAGAGAACATCGGGGGAACGACGAAGAAAATCAAAGGCAAAAAAGAACGAACCTTTCCTGATTATTGCGAAATTCGAGATGTTCAAAGGCTGGCTGGATTATGCGAGCATCGGAGGGTTGTCGGACCGGTCGGATGAAAGAGCTGCCTTTTGATATCGAGACAATATTGTCAATAAAAATGGCCGGATGCCGACGTGTCAACAGGTCGATAAAGGGTTGAAACGTGGCTGGCAAATATTTGACCGCCCGCACCTTCCTCGTTTCCCTTTCCTCCTTTTTCGACTGTTGCCCGTTCGTAAATATGGATGCCGCTTTGAGAACGAGACCGAAAGGGGATTAAAGCGTGGCAGACGACGCCGACACCGACGCCGACGCTGACGCCGACGCCGACGCCGACGCCGACGACGTGGCCAGGGACTACGGGGAGTGAGGAGGATGAGCCCCTGTCTGGAAACAGAGATGTGTACAGGATTCCGGCAGCTTCCGAGTGAAATTTGTTGAGAAACTTGGAAAACAGGGCTGTAGGTGTGAAATTAGACATATTGGGCTAATAGAAGGTTTTCGTCTCACTGAAAGGCCCAGAAGCAACTGTTCTGACTAGGAAATGAAGACGACATTTTTCCCATAAAATTTTATTGATACACAAATATTTGAATCGATACAAAACAAATTGCAGGTGCGATCGCTCAATACCAGACAACGCCACTCCTACTCGAGGCCTACCCCACGCCCCCTCACGAACCACGTGACCCAAATCAACAAATCGCTAATTTTCGTTGCATTAGCGTTGCATCTGAAGAGGCCCGATTTTCTGGTTTACCCCCGCTAAAATCACTTTCAGTGATAATACAATGTGACAACTAAATCATTCACAAAAATGAACAAACTTTAAAGTCGATTTTCTCGAAAACCGAGCCCCAGATAAAAAATGTTACACCAAATTTTTTCTTATTTTTCTTCTGACGTAGAATCACCCCCCGCTCGGTTGTACTACGAATTCCGGCCTATCCTGTGTGTGTGTGTGTGTGTGTGTGTGTATAGTGTCATGATAAGTATTGGCACACTCGGACAAATATAAAATTGTTTTGCACTAAAAAATAAATTAAGGATGCAATTTATTTATTTGCAATTAGTACTTTAATGTTTCAAGAATAAATGCGCTCAAGAATTAACACAATAAAACGATTTATTTGAAGTAATAATAAATGTATGTAACGCAAGTTGAATAACGTGTGTGAAAAAGTAATGGCACTTTACGGATTACTACAAAAACATATAGTAAATATTAATATTTAGTATGGAGTCCATTATTTCTGATAATCGCTCTTAATCGCTGAGGCATTGAATGGACCAATTTACTCGTAAATTCTGCTTGAATTTTGTCCGATTCTTCCAACAGTAAATCTTCTAATTGATTTTTGTTTGTAATGTAATGTTTTCGTATCCTTGTTTCGAGTTCAGCCCACAAATGCTCAATAGGGTTGAGAGCTGGTGAGGTAAAGTATGTGCAACATTGTAAGCAACCTACATACGAACTATGTGGGCAGTATGTTTCGAGTCGTCGCTTTGAAAGTAAAAATCTTCTTTTAAATTTTCTTTTAAAATGTTTAAATAAATCATTTTATTCATTATATAGTCATTTATAAATACAAGCTCACCAACTCTCGAGGACGCCATATACTCCCAGATTACACCACCACCTCCATATTTCACTGTACTTTGAATATTCTTGATACTGAATTCTGTATGTGGTTCACCACACTCTAACACGACCATCACATTTGAATAAATGAAACTTACTTTCATCAGACCATAATACCTGATCCCAAAAATTTAGATCTTTATTTTAATAATCATATGTAAATTGTTTCCTTTTTTGTCGATTACGTATAGTAATTAAAGGCTTCTTTCTGGCAAATCTCGATGTATAACCCACACTTTTAAAAAATTTCCAAATGGTTGAAGAGTCAATTTCTATATTATCACATTCTTTCAACTGTACAGATACTTCAAATGATGTTAATTTTGGGTTGTTTTTTATCAAACGAAGAATTTTTCTTTTATATATAACTTGATGTAGTTTACAATTAAATAATAGACAAAGTAGTAGACAATTAAATAATATGTTCGTAATTAAATAATATATACATATGTGAGTGTAGTATTTAATTGTAAACTTGATGTACATATTATTTAATTGTCTATAATACATTCTAATACATACATACATATATATCACGTTTTTAAATAATATATCATCATTAGGTTACGAATTTTTGTACATACGTACATATCACAGAAATTGAGGTTAAGTATTAAAAATACACGGTAATTTCTATATCGATCATTATAATTTTATAATATTATTTATAAAAAAACATATTTATTTATTCATACTTATACAAAAATTTTTACACAACATAATATTTTATTCTAATTTCGTCTGTTACGTGAATTTTACATACATATTTTATTTTATTCAATAAAATATTTCAAATAAATATATTATGAGATTGGACTTTGAAACATAAATACATAAAAATTCACAGTTTAATTATCGTAAAAAATATACTCTGCACATTCCTCAGGGACAACAAGATAACACGTTCTAAACTTTCACATATTATGTACGTATCGTAAGTAGAGAAATTATCACATCATCAATATCCTTGGGCATGGATTAGCCACATGTATTGTGCCGAGTGTTATTACCGAGACACGGAATTTCTCAGAAATGCAAAAACAAAAATGTAAATACTGCCCGTGACCTCGAAGCAAACAGGATCGAACAAATCGGAATATTTACTGTCCTTAGTCATGCGGGAGCTATCGAAAGCGCAATTTGCGTGAAATACGATCGGTTAAGTGCGTATTGAGATAGAATAAGATAGAAGAATAAATTTGTAGAAAAATTCGGTCGCGGCAGAGAGTTAAATTCAGTTGAAATACACGCGATATTGAAATTAAACGGAGAACGTTATTCCGTTGTACAAAAATAGCCAAGACAGTTAACGGAAGTAGTGAATTTACCACAAGATCCCGATAATTATGGGAAAAGAAGAGGTTGCGGACGACCGCAGCGGTGTCTAACGGCTCGGGACAAACGTGCCACGATACCTACAGCGTTAAACTCAAGCTCGACTGTGAGACAAATTACAGAAAAAGTTGGAGTTAGGAACGTTGGACGTCTTTTGTAGAATTAAATCCGAAACGACGAAAATTGCAACGAAAACCTAACCTAACCTAAACCTTGGTTAAAGCAAGAACGCAAGCTGTGCCGTTTGCAATTTGCAGAGAAAACACGTTTATACGAATAAGAAACTACGCAAAGACTCGTATTTCCCGACGAAAAGACGTTCAATTTAAACGGACCTGATGACTACGTGTTGTTATCGTGACCTATGAAAGGAACACCAATTTCTAAGTCGGCGACACAGCGGTGATTTGGGAAGGTCTCGGTTACTAAGGTAAGATGGAAACAAAATTTATTACGGGAAAATTGAAGAGTAAAGAGTGTATTGAAACGATTCACGAAATCGTTTCAAATCAACACATATACGACACGAATTATCGGAAATAAGTGCGTTTTTCAACGTGATGATGCGACCGTGCACACCGCGAAAGCAGTAAAACAATATTACTTTGCAAATAAAGGAAACTCGTGTTTTAAAATAGCCAGCCAAATCTCCGAACTTAAATATTAAAGAAAATTAATTTGACGAGAATTTCAATTTCAGAATGGAAGACAGTTCGTAAATATTAATTAATTTAAAAAGTGTACTGTGAAAAAATGAAAACAGCTAAACAAAAAAAATCATTAAGAAATTACGTAGGTCTTTGCCTCGAAGAATGGTTGCCGTTATTAAAAGCAAAAGAGGTTATTACATTAAATTATGTTAAATAATATAAATAATAATGGATTAAATATATATTAAATAATATAAATTATATTAAATATTGAACAATTGTCAAATTCGTCTCTTTTGTTTCTCTTCATTATTTTCCGCCATTATTAAACGTGCCATCGTTTTGACCCGCTAAATATTTCTATTTTTTTTTTTTTTTTCTTTTTACGATACAAAATGTATTACAAAAAGTAACTCTAAAAATTGTTAAATTTCTTTTTATTCCTTTGGTTCGTGTTATTTATTTATACATGTCGATAAAAGCACTAGGAAAGAATGCACGTGAGAAAGATTTTACATCATTCGTCTAATAAAAAGAAATTTAATAATTTTAGAGTGTGCTGTCTTTTCGTTAAACAGCTCAATGTCTCGTAGTTCTGTCGCAGAGCGCATAAATAAATATTCGCAGATATGTCGCGACAATAAACAAATATAAAAAAAAGAGTAAATTATCCGAATTTTCATCAGACGATTATTTTATATTAATTCGTACGAAGAATTTTAGATTAATTTGCACAATATCTAGTTCACAAAGTGGGATTCGTTCGATTCGAGAGGAACGAATTACGGCGGGAAAATATGAAAATGTAGAAAATCATCGGGGGAATAAATCGCGTGTGCTTTTTGAAGGAAAGTTGACGTAACTTGCCCGAAGTCGATGGAAAGCGAGATTAGCGAGTTTCGTAACGACCGACTCTATTCAGTTTCTCTTTTTCCAACCAACGAATCTTTCCCTCGTTGAGTGCTTGTGAAACTTTCTAATTGTCGAGTGCTCGTCGAGCCGAGCAAATAAGAATCGCCGATTCGGCTGCTTTCGATACTTACTTTGAACGAGAATCGGCACACGCCTCTCTCACTTCGCGATTCACCGACGTCGAATTAGTAATGTTTTCTTGCAACAAGGTTTGAATGCAGTAAGAAATTGGATGTAGTTGGTCGAGATTACAATTATTTACATCACTTGTCAAGTTGAGGAATTTAGTTGCAATATCTTTAACAAATTTATTGATGAAAATTCTTGCTTCGTTTTTAAATTTAAGTTACTGAAACAAAGAGAGAGGTACGCAGTTGAGAGAATACAATATTGTATATTTTTATGTTTGAGGTTAGAAGAGAATGTTGAGAGTGATCATGGAGAACCATTTTCGCACGATTCTATTTAGCAGTGAAGTATATTTTCAAATAAAATGAAATATTTTTTTTTTAATAAAAACTCACTTATAAATGGCTTTTATGAATATATATCGAATATATTTGCAAACACGTAATATATGTATTATACGTGTGTGATACATTTTG
This sequence comes from Melipona beecheii, assembly GCA_032399605.1. Taxonomy (NCBI): domain Eukaryota; kingdom Metazoa; phylum Arthropoda; class Insecta; order Hymenoptera; family Apidae; genus Melipona; species Melipona beecheii. The sequence goes on from JAUCMO010000463.1 coordinate 695,609, forward strand.
GAATTAACACTAAAAATATATTGCATGCTATTGTGTAATAATATGTTCACATAATATATAGGATAAGGCAGTTCAATTAATTATTCATTCCATTAATAAATTCATTATATTCATAAAATTCCTTATATTCGTAATATTGTAATTCGTATATAATTCATAATATTTTATGAATATATATAATTTCATAATATTACAGATTTGAAAATACAAATAACGCACACTATAATACCATTATGAACATTATTACAATACTTTATAATTATTATCTATTGTAACGTAATAGTAATATTTATAATTAAGTCATGTATTGATAATGTGTCAAATAAATAATGTACTATCAATGTCTAACGCAATGTATAAATATTATTACAATACGTTATTTCTATTTTATAACAAGACATTTATAATTACACTTGTGCTCTACGTCGCTCTGTAGAAAACAAATCTCCACATTCACAAAATTCCTCTTTACGTCGGAAAATTTTTTTACTGCCGAATTCTTCGAACCGAACCAAAATTCTAGGACCGATCGCAATCGCAAAGGCAGATTCGCTTTGCCAGAATGTTTGACGTTCAATTAATTGACGATTATTGAAACTGGGCGAGAAGATGGTAGATCTTCGAAGGGGCTAAGAGCCTCCCAGAAATTCCGCTCGTTCATTTGGCGAACGTTGATGCGACGAAGAGGGAGGAAAATTCGAAAACGATGAAAACGGGAGAGACTCGGCCGACGAGAGGGAACGTCGTTGAAATTTCAAGATTGGAGATTAATAATATAACTTCCATGAATTGCCGATGGATCCGGGAATGTTTGAGAAGTGAGACGCGCAACTCTCGTGCAGCAGATTTCGCCCGTCGTTCTGAATCTCCGTTCGCATTTTCATTCTACGTACATATGTATATGTGTGAATTTGCGAGAAATAAATAACCTAACTTGTATAATATATTAATATGATACAATGAATACAATAATGTAACATTAATCTTAAGTACATTACATATAACAATAAATAGTTCATTCGTCTCTTTCTCGGATAATATCGTGAAATTTTGGTAATTTAAAGTAAATTATTACAGTTAACTATAGTCCAGAGACATCACCTGATTTTAATTATTATTTAACATTCAGAGTGTTATTTACATTGTGCGTAAAAAGAGATGAGCGGACTATGCGTCGCAGTTTAAAAATTCACGTAAGACTAGGAAATTTTAAAAATTAATTCAGAAAGTAGATAAATCAACCGTAACACGGTAACCTAAATATCACCACCCCTTCCCTCAGTTCTCGAACCCTTGAAACCCTCCAAAAATTCCATTTCACGAGCCTCGGGAAAGAAGACACGAGAAGATCGAAAAACAAACGACACCAAAAGGAAACAAAAAAAAAAAAAAAAGAAGAAGAAGAAGAAAAGAAGAAAAGAGCAACAAAAGAAAAAAACGTATGGTGACAAGGGGGTTGGCACGCGATCCTTTTGTACGCAGTCATTTCCATTCAACTTTCGGAATTAACCGAGTCGCCTCTCTTTACCAGCTGCTTAATTAACACCTTATTGTTATCGGAGGCCAAAGTCCCTTCCATTCTTTCTCCTTTTTTTTTTTTTTTTTTTTACTTTGCTCAAAGGGCTCGTCGAAGCAGGGCTGGCCATTTTCCTCCGCTTCTTTTTTCCCTTCCCGCCACTCTCCGTCGCGTGCCGGAGGGAGGAAGTTCGTTCCTTTTGTCCGCGACGTGTCGTTTGCAGTGGCCTCTCCCTTTTCAGGTAGAAGCGACTCCGCGTTTCCTTCCCTTTTCCAACTCTTGCCTCTCGTCGACGCGACTGCGATCGTTGTGCTCGCCGGCTCGACTATTATCCCCGATCATCCGCGGGCTCCGCTCGATGACAATGGCCGGTACAAAAGACGGCGACGATACCGATGAAAATGGCGAATCAATTATCAGTAATCGACGACTCTCTCGGTGGGCGAGGGAAATAAGTCGCTCGGGAGCCACGTCGGTTGACTCCATAAATCGAAACGTTGTTAGAAATTATGTAATCAGTCATAAAGTACTTTGACCAGGGACAAGGTATAGATCGGCGAAGAATATACAAGTTTTCATTGCAGTATTGCAGTCAGCAATTGAAACGTTTCCTACATCGATCGGTTGTATCGTTAAATCTAAATACATGCAATTATTGTATCAAAAATCAACTGAACTGACACATGATTACGTTTGATGTTCGACTCTACAAACAATAAATATAAAGTATCGAAATTTGTTGTTAGAGATAATCAATCAAATTTGAAACAGTAAAAAACAATAAAAACGGTGAAAATGATCGATTCGATGTCGGTGAAACGATAACGCCGTAAGAGCAAGAACAAGGGGAGTACAGAATGAAGGAAAAGGATAACACCGGGGGTAGAGGAATAAGTTTGAATGGGATCGATCGTCAATTATCCGGAGGGCCGTCTGTAAAATAGCCGACAACTGTCGCTATCAGAGACGAGAGAGAGAGAGAGAGAGAGAGAGACGAACTAGACTAATCCTCTTTTCATCGGCAGTAGTAGAAAACAAAACCGGGACGTGGATCAATGGCGGACAAGAGCGGGTGTGTTACGGCTGGTCGATCGATTCGGTGATTTCAACGAGAGCGCCATCGCTCCTCTGGTTAATCCGGTTGTTCCGTCACGGAACGGAATTAATAGCACGGAATAAAATGTTCCGGCGTTATTCACCAAGGACAGGAGAACCGCAGCCGGAAACCGGCGCGTAATTAAATAGAAGACCGTTCGATCTGCTGTAGTACCGATCGTTTAATTTCGATTTATTGCCAGCCGTTGCTGCTGGCCATCTTGAAACACGTTGGTTGCGTACACGTTGGTTGGTCGCTGTTTGGAGGGATTCCTCGTTTGTAAAGTAGAAAACGGACGAACTGAGAGATTGCTTTCGTTCCCTGTTTCTTTTTTATTGCCGTTCTTTTAAATCGAGAGCGACGATTGAATTTTTTCGTGTCAAGTTTCGGTGGGAGATTGGGAACGATGTTTTTAGGGAAGATTAGAAGTTAATATTCTATTTTGAGTATTGACTATTCGAGTGCTTATTAAAATAACAAAATAATAATCGAATGTAACAAATTAAGAATGCGTTTATCTTTAATTGTACATACTTTTTGATACATCGGCTCGATATGTTTTAATATTCTATTAAACTTTCAGTAAAGTAATTATTTCTGTACAATATTCATCAGGCTAAACCCTCCAAGGGTTGCTATTAAGAGTAACATTGAATATTATTATATTACTTATTAATAATTTTAGTATAACGTTGACTGCATTATGCTGCATCAAGAACTAACATCAATTAACTAATTTTGCTTCTTTTTCGGTCGTTTTCTTCATTTTACGAGAATATGAACATTTTACGTTATATAAATTCGCTCGACGTTGCGAGTATAGTCAGTCTGTGGTATAGACATGGTGTGTGACATATATGTGTGTGTCGTGTATGGCATGGGAAGTGTTGTTATTGTTTCGGTACTGGGCCGGTAAGAGTCGAGTCGTGAAGGAGAAACCGCGGTGTGAGGAACTGAGAGAAAAGAACAGCGAGTTCTAGACTAGTGAAGAGAGCGAGTGATCTAAAGCTTTACTGTTTTGTATCTAATTGTGCTTGTTAAATATATATTTTTAATATTAGGTCGTTCCTTATTCCATTCACAGACGTTCGGAATTCCATCGGAATCATTTTTTTAATAAATGGAAAAATGAAAAATCAGGGTGGAATAGAGCAAAAATTGTAGAATCAATAGTTTTAAATATATATCAAATGTATCTATTATAATTAGTAGTCGCACAAAACTAAAAAAAAAAATTTGAATTTCTAATTTCCGCCTTCGCCGCGTATTTATAAATTCGCGGTTACCGATTTAAAAAAATAAAATTGCAGATCGACCTTTCCTTCGGTACATCGTTCCCTCAAATTTCATTTTAAGCAAACTAACGAAGAGCATCGAGAATTTTCTTTCGAGAACTTCTGTTTTTCCCTTTCTTTCCTCCTCTCTGGCCGGCGGCGTTTCCCCGCGACTTTATTTTCTCGTGAAACCTCGCGCCCCGCGTTACTTTTTTAACGAGTAGCCGACGTATAAAGAGCTCGTTCCGTGAGAAGAGGGAGAAGCTTTTAGGAACGCTAGGGAATGATTCAAAAAAAAGAAAAAAAGAAAAAGAGAGACCGGTCTCTTCGCTCGAGCAGGATTTTTAGGGACGTCGAGCTGAATTCAAATTCAGATCAAGGTTAATCTCCCTTCGACGTAAAAGCGGGAAAAAAAGTACTGACTGGAGGTTCTCTTTCTGCAAAAGTTGTTTATTTCTCGCGCGTCGAGATAAGACTGGATCTCCGCCTACCATACTTCCGGTACGATCGCCGCCATTGTTCCTCCGCATCGGGGCTTTGAAAAATACGTATCTCGGGAGGATCGATTTTGAACCGGGTTTTAAAACGATATTTGAGATTGGAGAGAGACGAATCTTGCTTGAAATCGTGATTTTTCTAAAATAAAGTTAGTAGACTGCGAATTTTCACACATTACGTGGGAAAATCTGAGGGTACAGAAATAGACACCACGCACGCAAAATGTAAAATATCAGAAATGGAATATTTATTCCAACATCTAGTAAATTAGGCGAATTTCTGTTTAATTGAAGTTGTGGAATAAAATGTTCTCGAAAATTATATATTCAAGTTAGGTTTTAATGCATATTTACACTTGATATGAAATGTTGCTAAGAACCAAATGTTAGCGTTCTCGGATGCGTGACGAGAATTTTTTCTTCGGCTATATAATAGTAGATTTTATTTTTATTTTGCACGCTAGTACGGGTGGGGCGTTAGCCTTCGCTTTTAATTTTACAGAGATAATCGTGTAAATCGACGAATTTCTATCGAACAATTAATAAGACGAGTTGAAATTGCAGAATTACGTGAATTATATTTCAAGTCCTGAATCATTGGAAGATACATTCGTACGTTAATATGAAATATTGTTAATGTATCGGTTGAGGAATTATGTTTTGATTTTACTCACTCAACGCTAAATTAAAAATTGGAGACACGTCTCTAATATTCGTTCAACTGCTAATTACTTACAATAACTATTACAATAACGCAACGAGCAAAAGACGTCGCCAGTCGCGTTTTCAATCGACGATGCGTAAAACAGATTGAGATGTGCTATCGAAACTCGAACAGTTTCAATATTCATCGGTCTGCAGAGGAGAAAACGTATGGAAAGAGTTTGGAGGAACTTCGATCATTGTCCTATTCCTTCCGCGAGATCCTCTCGTTCCACGACCCGTTTCCTCCGCGATTCCGTCGATTCCACCGCGAGCGTAATTATACCGCGTTAAGTCTCGAAGAATATCCCCAGAGCCGTGGAACGGACGCGGGATAAGCAATTCAAATTATTCGGTTCCTGCTGGATCGCTGGAGGTCCGGTCCTCTTTTTCCTCTCTCTCTCTCTCTCTCTGTCGTTCGCCGTTAGAAAAGGGAGGAGAGAAAACGGGGTTGAAAGATAAAGGAGCAGTCAGCGATTAACGTGGCCTCGTGCAAGAAGCGTGGAAACGCTCTCGTCGGAGGGTAAACTTTTTTAATTTCGAACATCCGCGGAAATTATCCGCTAACTTCTCGCGAAGGTTTACTACTGCCCATCGCCACTCTCTGCCTCCTCTCTACCGGCCTGGACACACCTCAGCCGCGGCAACGGTATTCAAATTAACCGGAAAGTTCATCTCGGCTCTCTGTACGCTTTAATAGGTACAAGTCTACCGACGTGAAGAATGAAGTTTCCAGGAGGTGCCTGTAGCGTCTAATGAAACGGCGGCAGATTTCGGGTGTAGAATATATGTAAGAGGTAAAGTTACGAACGATGAGTTATTAATCGATGAGATTCCTAGAATCTTTTCTATATATTGGGTTGTCCGGGAAGTTGTTGGTGCCGATTTTGAAGAAAAATTGAAACGCAGAGTATTTAAATTTTAGTGTTAAATTTAATTTATATTTAATCGGAGGCGTTAAAAAGAGTGCGTTCTGTTGCAGTGAACTTTTGAAAGTGGACTTTTAAGTTAATTTGAATCAAAATAAATTATCGTATTATTATATCATATCATTGTTCATGTACAATTATCTACTATATCATTATTGTTTATTGTTCACAATTATACATTATATCATATTACTATTATTACTGTTGTTGCTGAAAATTCGATTTTCAAACGGCGAGAATCTCAACTTTTCAAACTTTTCCTCGTTCTCCTCTCGCGTTAGTTCCCTAGGAATAACTCCCTTTTGGAGCTCGTTGTAGCAATAACGGAACAACCCCTGCAGATTTACACCCTGCTTCCGATGCGTATTGGTTTTCCTCTTCGCTCGATTCGAAGTCGAACGTACCGCGACGGAAGGCACGGTTCTCCCTTCGAAGCAAACAATACGATGGTTTATTCTAGGTGGAAGGCGCGTAGGTCTGCTGCTTTTGAAAATTTACGAGGAAACCTTCGAGGCGGTGGACGGTTCGAAACGACGAATGAAATCGAATCGAATCGAACCGAGTCGGCGCGACTTTGCCCCCTTTCAATTCGTCCGTCAAGATTTTTACGTCGGCGTTCGCGTGAACGTGCGATCGCTTAAAATCTTTCAGATTCACTCGCGCTGCAAAGTCGACGATTTTTATTGTTTACCATTCCACTCGCGTTTTTTTTTTTTTATCCCTCGAATGACCACGACTTTTATTGCTCTTACTTTTAATTTTTAATTTCTATTTAATATTTGCAATTGTAAATTAATTATTACGAAGAAGCAGATTGTGGATTTTTATGTATTTAGAAGCAAATTTTAGAATGCAAATTGCACAGAAAACTTACAGAAAAATTACAGTGCTTTTTGTATAATGCAGAATTTATTGCACAATATGATTTCGCATTTTTTCAAAAATCCACAGTCTTACGTTACAAAAAATTATAACGAGGTGCAAGAAATAACAAAAATAATTGAGTCATAAGGTTGCGTCAGAGGATCTGAAGATCTTTTTCTGGCTTAGAGATTAATCAGTGTGGGTTACATTTTATCAAAATTTTGTATATCAATTTCATTCTCAAAAATTTGACAAAGATCGTTTTCATTGTGGTTCCATCAAACGTTGTTATAATTTGATCTTCCATCAGGAGAAATACCCTTTTAATCGTAAAGAATCTCATTAAATTCTCAAACAGTAGAGTTCGATATAAATATTCTGTATCTCCCCATGATAAAGTTTAGTACAGTTCAGTTAAACGAATAATCGCAAAGTATAATTGTCAGAATTATGAATTTTCGTGTCTCCAGTTCAACAAAAGTCCATTTTTCTTTCATTGATTTGCCGTCTCCGTGTGGACGGTACAAATACAAATAAACGACGCGTGTTTCTTTAAATCGCTCGTCGTTGGCGTGAATTTTATTACTCGAAGGGGGGATGGCGGGTGGGAAATTCTCTGTCAGAAGGAAACGATTAATTCACTGGCCACTTTCGTTACACCCGCGCTAAAGATTTTTCACCCACTTCAACCACTCAGCGAGATAACCTTCCAGGCAATTTCCAGCAGTTTTACAATCGGCTGCTAAGCAAAACCGATTGTTTCATCCCCTATTTGCATTCGACCGGGCACGGATAAAGCGTTTCGCAGGATGAAACTCGCGAAGGATCAATCCTTTCGCAAACGAGCTCTTTTATCTCGTAAACGATTAATTCACGAGCCACTACCGTTACACGTTTGCCATTGTTATTATCCTCTCGAGTGATACTCGGGCAGTTGTAAAATATCGCAGCGTTTAATGATCCATAGCGTTTAATCCCCGTCCCGAAGATACATTTCTCCCAGATTTCTTCGCGTATTTTAATGGAATTTAATTGGAATTTTTGAGAGAATGGAACTCGTTGCTCAACGATTCTAATAATATTATATTAGAATTAATAATTCTATGTATAATTCCAGGCATTATCATATATGCGTAAATTCGATCGGAATTAATGATGAATAATTAATTAATGTTAATTGATAAATTAAAAATTAATAATCCTGTGCGTTCTACACGTTAGAATTAATTATTCTGCTAAAGACTAAATAAAGAGTGAAAAATTAATGATTCCGTGCACAATTGATTAAAGGTATTAACGTATCAAGTTAATTTAATTTAAAGTATAATGAAAAGTTTGAATTACGAAATATTTCAATTTCATTGTTTTATACTTTGTATTGTACTGCATACATTACCATAGTTATCTATATTTATTCGACTTGCGTTTAAATTCTTTATGCAAATATCTTCGTTCGGCGCATCTTCATTTGCGCATCAGTTTTGAAATCTCAAAAAAATTCTCTCGATCGTTTATATTTCCCATGTAATTATTGCTGTCTGTAATTATTTATCCTTGCTTAAATTCCTTATTTTTCCACGAATTCTTCCATTTGATTTGTGCGTTCATTTAAATCTGTTGTTTAACCAACGACTCTTTTATTTAGTCTTGACGTAACATTCGTATTAAACGTTAACTGAATTTTTTCACTCGATCGTAAGTATAGTGATATCGCTTCTCAATGACCGAATGAGTAACACATTCCGATTTCTTTGAAAGAGATCATGTGGGGAGGGGGGACACTTTGATAAGAGAAATTGACCCATTTCCACTTTCGCAGTTTCCCTGAATCCTTGAATATTTTAGATCGTGACGTGGCCGTAACTTCTCGGGTCAATTTTTTTCCTTTCTCTTTCTCTTTCTCTCTGTCTGTCTTTTTTTTTTCAGTCCAAAGTTACTTCGAATCCGTGGAATTCGCCAGACGTGGCAAATGAACCGTTTGACCTTAAAAAATTCTGATTATAAAAGCGATCCATCTTTACGCAACACTGATCACGTTATTCAGTGTTCGAAACAGCAGATTTTGAAGAAAATTGTAATTAGAGAAAGAATACACTAATACCTCTTTCACTAACAAATTTGGGTTGGTGATATTTTTACTGTAATTAATAAGTCGATAGTTTCAAAATTGACAGTTATCACTCAAAAATTGTTGATATATTTGTGTCTAGCTAAATGTCGTTTAGCGTCGTTTACTGTTAAATTGATCAAGTGCATTTTTGCATCGTTTGAGTACTGTTGCAAGTAAGCAAACCACTTTACCTTCAAAATTAAAATTAATAAATTAACGCGATTTGTACAATTAAATATAATTATTCTAAAACGTCGTTTATATCTCTGAGAGAAAATTTTTCATTTCTTGAATATTACGATACCAATATTTTCAAAGTTCATAAATTCACAATCACAGAATTGGTCTCAAAAATATCAGTATCTTCGAAACAAACCACTGTCCGAAATCACCTCCAAAATGATTAACAAGATTCACAAATTTTATCACGCAATTATAACGAAATCATTCCTAGAGATACCGTTTGCATTTCCACACGAATCGACGAAGAAAGTTACGATTCCCAGCTTTCATATTTATCAATTTCCCGGGAAGAAGAGACAACAGAAGCAGGGGGGGCGGGGGGGAGAAATTGCACAAGTTCGCCGAGCTGGATAGAAACCTGTATATCGATCGCTGGTATAATGTTGTGCACGGCGACTGACTTATTGACAAAGTGATAGAGCCGAGACTTAAGCGGGTGGCTCAAGGGTGCTGGCGTCGAGGGGGTCGCACCAGCGTAACCATACCCTCTCCGGAGTTCCGCGGAATTATTTCGCGGGTCTTCGTTCCCCTGCCGACGACGAGCATCCTCTACCCGACTCTCTTTCACGACTGAAGAGCCCGAGGAATTAAGCCGAGGGAATTTCCATCGGCTGATATTCGATTTGGAAATTAACGGACGAGTTCCAACTGCTTCTGTTAATTTAATTAACGGGAACGTTTTTCAGTCGTGAAAACATCGTGGAGAACGAGAGTTTGCATTTCCAAGTGATATAATTTCTCGCCTTTTTCATCGAACTTGGTTTTACGATCAGTCGAAAATAGATTTCGGTGAAAGGATCGATGTCGGTTCTAATAGAATTTTAAGAGAAGAATTTTTATAAAAACTTGGACACTGCACGGGAATCTATTTTTTTTTTTTTTTTTGTATTTATGTGTGTTGGTCGTACATTTAAAAACGCAATTTACAAATTGTATAAATGTATGTAAAATGTAGAAATGAATTATAAAAATGAATATTATACAAAATAACTGCGTCATAAATCTATTAATCTTGCACACGTGTGCAATTTATGGAATAAATGCTACGCTCTGAATTTATAAATCAGTTGGATACATTATAAATACGTGTACAAGCACGTACAGTATTTATAATGTACAACGAATGAAGTAACGAACAAGTTTCTGAAAGGGATTATTTCGTCGTAGAACGCTCCACCATATTTTCTTATTATTTTGCATGCGTTCTGCATCATTTTCGTATCTTTGTGTTTCCTATACATACACAAACGTCCACAATTTCGTAATTATTTCGTAATAAAAGTACACAGAGGTTCGCGAAAGAGTAGTTGAAAACGACAGAAACAATTCTTGTTGGAGGATTCAATTAGTTCTTAACGTCTCGACCCTCTCTTGGAAACCCTTCTCTCTCTCTCTCTCTCTCTCTCTCGACGCTCTCCAAGCGAGTTACCATTCAGAATATCCTTCCGAAACCTCGCTCGACCCTCCTAAACCGCCCCGAAACACCGCTATCGTTCCAAACCCTCCCGATCCACTTCCCAAAATTCCTTTCAAACACCCGGGTCACTTCTCACCCATGCAAACTCCATTGTGCGCGAGCCTGTCCTCGAGAACTAGTTCCGGGGGAATTTCAAAGATCTCTCCACGTGCACATATATACGCGTTAGCGTTTTGTACCGCTGTTAATGCGACGTCGACTCTTTGATTCAGACTACAGAAGTACAGAAGTGTTTTTTTTTTTTTTTTTTTTTTTAAGGCGAAGGACAATTCTCTCTGACACAATTGGCTGGTTGCAAATTGTAGATTATTGATTAATTACAGCGATTCTATGTTCAGTTGTATTTTGCATTAACAAGGGATATTTAAAAAATATCTCTTGACTTACAAAATTATTACTGCAAAGGAATATTTAGTTCGAGATTTACAATTTGTTACAAATATTTCAGGATGTATAATTTCTTTGTCCCAAATTGCAACATTTTCTCAGTTTTATGTATATTTAAATGTAACCCAGGCAAAACAAATGACAAGTTTATTACTTCTTAATAATTCCTATCCAGTAATATCATACCGACGAGTTCGAGAAAGAAAAAGAAAGCGACAAATTATTGTGTACGGTTCGGTCACTCGTTATGGTCCGCAAACAAGTTGCCAGCGCAAGTTGCCAGTGCAAGTGGTTAAACAAACCACTTAATTAAACAAACCTATCGCCCAAGAAAAAAAAAAGAAATAGTACAAAATATTAGAAAATTTCTGTCGCATTTCAAACGTTTGAAACGATTTCAAAATCTCTCCCTTTCTTGGCTGACCCACTAAAAACTTTCTGCAACGACACGAGAACGTCTGGATCCTCGCCGAAGAAAGGCGAACAGCAGAGAGCTAAGTGTTAAAGCCGTGAGCAAAGTTTTAGTTGGAGTGTTCCAAGGGGCTGGTTGTGATATCATTACCTGCCCGAGTCTAAATTCTGGTACTCACGAGCGTATGGAGGAACATGATACGCCGGCTTGACACGGGACTCGTCTTATGAAACGTCGCCTATTGCAACCTCGGATAAGTGCAATATACCCGCGTCGGTATCTTCCACGTCGGTGGAATAGTACAGTGTCGTTGTTCACGCTCGTATCAATTTCCGAAGGTGGTGGTAGCTTGTCTTTTAAGTTAAACGTGTGTCTTATCTTATGTATCACTACCCCTATCTGTGACTAGCAGATTGCGATCGTTTATGATTATAATTGAAATCTTTATGAAGACAGAACGTAGACGGAAGATTATCTTATTATCTTTGTTACATTTACATATTTTGTCGTAATATTTATTTATCGTAGCATATTTTTAGTATTCGAGTATATATATTAGTATATTTATTACCGAATATTATAACGAGTAGCGTGCTTTGGATATTTTATATGTTAATAATTTATTGTGATTAATTGTAATTTCAATTAAATGTAAAAATATGTCTGTGTGTAACGCACGACGAGCAAAAATATCTACATAAATCCAAGCCAAAGCAAAAAATATTCGTTATAATGTTTCAGAACAGATTGTCCATGAGACAATAGGATCTATTTAAATGTTCGCAAATTGGACTGCAACTCTTGTTAATATTTAATCTGTAACAGTGCCACAATTACATTGTAATAAACGTATGGCAACATAAACGTAACGAGATTTTAATACATTTCAAACACACATTACTGGCTGCGCGATGAAATAAACGCGTAACAGGGAACAGTTATGGAAATACGATAAAAATCATCATTATTCCCCTGTTTTAATATTCATCCGACAAAATATCCATCTTCCATAATTTCTTCTTGAAATTTGTGCATGTTAATTCACGTTTCATAGAGTTGTTCGCTGGCCGACGTTTTTACATCGCAGTCATTAAAATACAATCAAAATTCACCTTCCCTCCGCTCCAGCATTTCCCGCGGGAATTCAATTAACAGAAAATACTTACTTTTAATGTCAATCCCGCGCAATATTATTTTTCCCTTTTCCGCTCTTGCTCGTTTACACGAAGCGAAATGAAATTTTCTAAATAAAATAATTGTGCGAATGACCGATGCTATTTAAAAAGAAAAAAAATATGCTTGAACGTTGTTGAAGTATCGAATATTATTACACGTTATAATTATTATCTAATGCTATTAGTTTCGTGCTCTGACTTTTATAATTTCGGGACGCGCTGAGGTGCGATTTTAAGAGCCGTAGGAATATCGAATATCGAATATGTAATTATCGTTTAACACTTTATAGTAACATCATTGAAATTTTGAATTTTCTTGTGATTGTGAATTGCAACTCACAGTTTTTGTTTTCTTTTTTTGTTGCAGGTAAGACGACTATGAGAATTATTATTGTTTTATCAAATTTGGAGCCATCAAAAAGCAGCAAAAGCGAGAGGTACGAAAAAAAAATATAAATCTTTTATCCGTAACGTTTATAAAATTTCTGTGAAAAATTGTGAAATGTTGAAAAATGAGATTTTCAACGGTTATATGTTTCTTTAAATGATGAAAGATTTTAAAAGATTGTAAAATCTTGTTTCTCCCCACCAATTTTTTTTAATAAAACGTCAAAATATAAGAAAACTACTTTTATTAATTTTTAAATAATTAATAGTGTTAAGAAAAGTGTATAAAATACAAAAAATACGAATTTTTTTAATAGGAAGTGATTTTTAGCACATCCTACATGTGGCGAAATATCGATTAAAAAAATCCTATTACAGTGTTTTTCTTAAAAGCGTAATATTACTACTCTTGCACTCTCTCTCAATTTTTATAACCCAAACGAAAAAAAAAAAAATATATATATATATATATATATCATTATAGTAGCAGTATTATATTTTACAAGATTTGCAAAAAATATAATACCGTACCGAGTTATCTTAGATCCCCTTTCCAAATTAAACGCCGCACAAAAATGTCCACAGACGTTGGTTTACACGTGGTTAAATGCGGCTTTTATATCGTTACAATTAATTTCGAAACCACGCGTTATTTATCGCGTTTCGCGTTCGAAATGCCAATTATAATTGCCAGAAACGTTTCTCTAACTGCCACCTCCTCCCCGGCAACCCTCCCCACTTATTGCTCGTCATTAACGAACACACGGCCCCAGCAGCCGCATAATTCACAAGTACGGTAATCTAAACTGTTTCGAAAGCGTTGCGCACGCTTTTGTCATCACCGACAGTGTCGCAATCGGCCGATTTTAGTTTCGATGCTTGCAGCCAACCGCCATTTCGTGCTCGTTTCACGAGCTTCCGACCGCCAAATAGCCACTAAATCGCTCGTTTTCCCCTTGAAAAATTGCCACATTTTCCGTCCTATTAACGCATTGTATCTCGCTGTTTCGTATAAAAAAGAACAGAAAAATCATCGGTCAAACGTATTGTATTTAGAGATAGATTTTAGTCGGAATTTTAATCAAACCGGCATTTAGAAATTTTAATTGATCCGAGTTGGAAATTTAATCGGCTGTCACTGTCGAATTTTCAGATAGGAAATTTTTGGATCTTTCAAAGAGAACGCTGAACTTTTGCAATGTCACTTTTAACTTCAACAGTTCTAGATTCAATAGAGTTCGTGGTTAAAATAACTTGCCAAGATAAACGAAAGCTTCGTTTGAAGATTTTTCTCAACGATTAAAACATTCGTTCAATGAAAATTATTTCCTAACGATCTGTACGCCGTGATTCGCCTCGAAACGTCGTTACTTGAAAGATTGAAACAAAAGAAAGAAACACTACCTAGCTCGGGGGGGGAGGGGGGGGATCTTAAACAGGCAAAATTCACAATCAGCTGCCGACCAATTTGTAGCTTCAGGCAAAATTCCCTTGGCGGTTTCGAGCAAAGAGAAGAGAAACACCGTGGATGATCTTCGACTCAGCTCGAACTCGCCGTGCAATTTTCCATCTCTGTTTCGTCCTGCGGGTCGTCGAAATCCCGTTTCAGTCTGGCGGGAATTTCTTCCCGCCGTCTGCGCCTCCGCGAAACTCAATTTTTTCCTCCTCGCCTCGCGCGCCTTCCGCTCACTTTTAAAACTTCTTCTCCCCGCCCTCGGCCATTTCCACGCTCCCCCGTCCCCCTTCGAGTCGCTTTATTCGCGCGACAGAACTTTTCGCATACATACATCTCCAACGAAGGCAGGAGGAAAATCGGAGGAAAGAAAAAAAGGAGAAGAAAGGAGAAGAAAGGAATGACGATCGTTCGGCGAGAAATCCCGCTAAATCGCGATCGTGCGGAAGCCGTTTAGCCGTTTTGTTGTCGAGAGTTATCGCAACTGTTATTGTTCGCTGAGATTCTGGATATCCGCAGCGATGAGATGTGGAATTTTAGCAGCGAGAGGGATATTTGTAAGGAGTTAGACGGGGAGGGAGGGAGGGAATTTTAGTAGAAGAAGACGCGAAAGGTGGAACTAAAGTCGTCAAAGTGCGAAACTCGCGTCGAACAGGGAAAAGTGTAATATGAATGCAACGTGGAGGTGAAGTTTTTGTTCGTGGATGATATGATTAAAATCTCTAAAAGCGCGCCGGTTGTAAATACCGGGGAATTTGTCGCGAGAAATTACGGTGAAAATAAAGGACGTCGCCAGGGATACCAGGAAGGAATTTCAACAGATAAAATTAGAAAAAGCAAATTAGAATACCAACGCACGGCGGTGGGGAACAGCGCGAAATCTTCTGAAAGAAAAAGAGTTCGAGCAGTGAGACAATTCTGTTAAAACCAGAACTGGAATGATAATATTAGAAGAAGCAAAAACAAACAATCGTTAGACTTTTTTTCCCCGTGCGTTTAAACAATTCGTAAACATCGTAAATTGAACGTTGCAAAAGTACGTGCGTTGCAATATATAGTAGTAGATGAAGTAAATTTCTGTTTAGGTTTCATTTCTTGAACTACGCGCGTTGAAAAGATTCGAAAAATGGAAAGTTCAACGATCGTAAACTGGTCAAATCGATCGTCGTTACGCGGTGCAGTGTGAATTGTCGCGCGATTAGCAGAAATTTTAACGATCCTTGTAATTAATGATGTATGGTATAATGTTTGCTTGATAAGTTTACCATTTCCGGGGGAAGTTTGGCCGCTGCTGGAGACACCGAGAAATATGTGACACTGTATGCGCACTCTGAATTGTAAATTAATCGATTTTGGGTAACCGGCCGTGTATACCCGGCGTCCAAATATTTGCGAAGCGAATAAACGAATGCTTGGGCGGGACGCATTCGTCGAGTTTTCGCACAACTTGCGAAAGAGTGAAATTTCGCTAGAGAGTCATTTTGGAAAATTGATTACGTTTGTTTAAATACAATTCCAATGATTATTCTTTTATCGGACATTACATTTGCACGAATGTCATAGTTTTCCAGAGTATTCGCGAGAATTTTCCGAGCGTTCGTTACATTTTTTATATTTGTCGGTCTTTCAATTATTATTCGTTCGTACGAAGAAGCAATATAATAAGTTTTGTACGGGTATTTTTATTTATTTTTTTGTTAAATTGATAGAAGAAAATTTATTATTTACTACATTTCATATCTGTCGATTTTTTAATTTTTTCTTTTTCCATCTTGTTTTATTTGTTCTTATCAGACGAATATACGTCTGTGCATAAAGACCCGCAAAATATCGGGTGGAACTTGCTGCTGCTGCGAGCGACCGTTCAGTCAACGGTGCGCAAATTAATGATTATTTCTCTAATCAATTGGCGTTTGTATGAATTCGCGCGTGATTTATAACGCTGGAATCCGGCGCCACCCTCCGCCCCCCTCGAGCGTAACAAATCGCGCGCACGCAATCGCGTAAGTGGCGAGCGAGCCAGGACGATAAATTAATCAAGTATCTCCGACACGCGACGATCTCGACTTCCGTCGCGCGGACCGGAAGCCCGCGTAGAAACAGCTGGAGCGAACGAGAAGGATCAATCTGACCACTTCCATTTGCGTTTCCAAACTGTGACCGGAGAAGAGGGTGAACAATCGTCGCAAAGGGGTGGACATCCTTATCTTACGCAAAATAAATATACAAAGTGTCTCGCCGGTTTGTTCCGCACACTTTGTCCAGGTAAAAATAAGACTGAAACATCGTGCAACCAACAGTCCATGTTCACGTTCGTGTTACGAGATCGGGTGTTTCGTTTATTTACTTTTAAAAATTTAAAACACGCGTTTATTAAATTTAAAATTCTGCTCGGTTTCTCGAAAACTCTGCTTCGTTCCGTCTTTCGCTATTTTACAATAGTCTCCCACAAACTCGCGAGTCGATTTATGTCTCCGGCGTTTTGGAGTCTGGAAAATTACCTAATGGCCAAGAAACGAACAAAGGGTGAACGGTGGCGTCGATGAAAGAAACGAGGGAACCGGAAACTGAAAATACAGGGAGTATCTTTGCGGAGCGTGGAATAAGAAAGGAAATATAAAAATTAAGGATCTGACGGGTGAAAGGAGAGATTCGCGAGGTGAATGGAGAGAAAGTAGTCGGATAATAAAGTAAAAAAAATGGAGATACAGAGGAAAATGTGGCGACATAAAGGAAAGAAAAGATAGGGGATGAAAAGGTGTTAGGTCACAGACACTGTGTTTACCGCGTCCAACGCTTGAAAAAAATATGGAGCTTGTGAAACGTTTTTATAGGGGGGGGAAAAAATGTTTGAACGTGTAGAGACTTTTTGTAGTTTTTATTTTTCAACTTTGGAATGAAACGTAAAAACACAAACGTTTTTTAACGTCGGATTACCTTGAAATTTCAATACAACAACGAGGGGGGGGGGATGAAATTTATTTTTTTCATCTCGAAGAAGCTTACGTTTATTAAAAAATGTTAAAAGTGTTGGCTTTATGCGATGAGAATGAGTGTAGTCTGTGGTATATATGTATGTCGTGTATGGCATGGGAAGTGTTATTGTTGTTTCGGTACCGGGCCGGTAAGACTCGAGTCGTGAAGGAGAAACCACGGTGTGAGGAACTGAGAGAAAAGAATAGCGAGTTAAGACTAGCGAAGAGAGCGAGTGATCTAAAGCTTTGCTGTTTTGTATCTAATTGTGCTTGTTAAATATATATATTTTAATATTACGTCGTCCCTTATTCCATTCACGGAATTCCTGACGATAGGATTGATTTGCAAAAGACTCGAAGAAACAGAAAATACATAGATCGTGAAATGAAGAAAATTCGAACCGACATTATTGCTTGATCTAAAAATTAAAAAATTTCGAAATATCAGCGTGAAACATTACGCGATCGCCAACACTAAATAAGCTTGATAAATCGAGAAGTAGGAAACGATCCAACAGAGCGCGCACCCCTTATCTCGTTTCTTATTGCCTCGTAAGGAGCCAAAGATGAACGATGCCGGCAATTTTCGTGATTATTCACGATCGTATTTACAAATACATCATTTATACGTTCCTCCGGCGCAGCTTTATGAACACGACGGAGAGCTCTGCTGAACTATAACTGGATTTTGGCCCGGCTTTGGTCGTACAAAGTAGACGAAGCATCGTCTTCTCTTTGGCTAAGATTTTCTTGGCTTCGTCCTCGCGTCTGGCCCCATTGAAACGATGGAAGCGACAACGTCTGGAATACGTTGCGATAATAATTGCCTCCTTCCCCCGGAGGATTTTCGTCTCTACCAAGAGGACAATTTTCGTCCTCCTCCTACTCCTCCTTATCCCGAAATTGGAAGAGTGCGTTCGAGTCAAAGAAACAAATATTTTCGGCTAGTGCCGCGTCCCGTCTCGTAAGTAAATTGAGAGGAGCCTTTCCACGATGCATTGACTTGTTAATTTGATGAAGAGATTGTTTATCATTGTACCCTTATTCTACAAAATATTATTTTACTTTATTGTCTCGTTAAACTTAATTAGTTACTTATGGTTGTTTGTTTCTAATTAAAAACGAGTGTTTAGTGTTTGGCTCGATGTTGACGATAGACTAAATAATAAACTAAAAATATGGGAGAATATGATCTAATTTTTGAAGTTGAAAATCAAATTAAAGTTGAAGAAGAAAGAGCGGGAGATACTGATTCGAATTCGAATAAATAACCATTGGTATTTACTCGAATTAGAAGCACGTGAGGAAATATAATTCAATTTTTGAAGTGTATGCTTGATAAAAGAAATGTGCGTCCATACTTAAATCGAAAGAGTAGAAAGAATAAAATTACAAAAAGTAGAAAGTGGGAGATATTTATTATACTCATGGTTGTTTACTCGATCTAAAAAGTCATCGTAGTATGATTTTTAAAATATGCTAATATTAGCGTACTTTAAAATGCATTCGTCGCGCTAAAAAAAAAAAAAATTGGACGAAAAAGTAAAAGATATTTAATGTTCTACGATTTGTTGTCCGAAATAAAAATCGTCAAAAATAGATGCACCGCTGATATTTAATATTAAAATTAAAAATAGACGTAGAAGAAGCGTGACGATCGATACGTATATATGTAACTGTTATTTATTCAGGTCGTTAGCATTAAGGATTATTGGAATGTCCACGACATCACAAAGAGATTGCTGTTTACAGGATATTGGATTTCTGTCGTGAAAGCAGTAACTTTTTGGTATCCTTTGAAAGCATCTGTTCTCCAAGATCGATAACTTTCCTTCAGCGTTATCTTTCTCACTTTGTGTCGAGCATTTTCTCTTGTCTTTGACTCGCGGTCATTCGCGAAATTTTACGTGGATGTAAATATATTATCCAATAATTAGTAAATATTCGAAAAACGCGTCAGAAGCAACTTTCCATGCTAGACATTCGGAGAAATGTAATATTTTTTTTGGAAAGAAATATTCTTTTTTCTTTTTTTTATGAAATGTTTATTAGTGCCAATATATTACAATGGTACATTTACAGAAAGTTTAATGTTTAAATAACTGCAGTGGCTGGGGCTCTATTTCAGATTATAAGCAACCCTGATGCACGGTTTTCTTAATTACACTTAATGCTATCTTGTTATTATAAAAAACGTTTTTTTTTTTTTTTTTTGCTATACTATGGGGATTTATTTTTGTTTTATCATACAACAAGGCACTGCAATTGTATAATATTTTATGTCTGGCCTTCTGAAAGAAATGTGCTCTGTTCAAGTGGGAACGAATGATATTTAACACTTGACAATACAAAGCGATGGAAAAAATTTTTCCACAGAAAAATGATTTTTCGTCAAAAGAAACGAAGTGAATTGTAATCAAATCTCGAAACGTTCGACAACGAAGACAGCTTCAAACGAATAGCGAACCGAGAAAAAGAGGCATGAAAATTATTAATTATTGGCGCATCACGGTAATGGAATTGACAACGAACGCTTGAATTATCAAGTACGTACTAGAATCCCGTTTCGAAATTGCAATGGACTAGAAATATTAAATTCGTTCGATTCGATTAGAATAATTAACCGCGCAGTGATACGGGCGATATCGAAGTGTAAACCCAGAGAAATTTGCCAGAGGCTAGTTTCAGTTTTATATATATATATATTTCGTCTATCGATACAAAATCGATAAAAATTCGAACGAGTCAACGAAGAAGAAAAGAAAAAGAAGAAAGAGGGAGGAAAAATAAAGATTTTTGTCACGGCAACTTGCGAAATTACGTTAATAGTAGCCGGGGGGGGGGGGAGTGGGAGATTTAGATTGCCAGTAGTATAGTAGTATCGAAGTTGACCGAAATTGCTGTTACAAGATTAAACGCTGAAACGCGACTGAATCATTAATTTAATCATCGAACGTAATCATCGGTTTCCATTAAAATCGGGAATTGAGCGTGTAAACGTTGCGTGTGTCTGGCGCCGCGTGCGCTGGAATTCTACGAAATCGATGATGAAAATTTGTCTTTCGTCGCGAAAGAAAAAAAAAGAAAAAAGAAAAAGAAATTGGGAGAGGAAATCGTCGAACCGCGGAAGTCGAGCGACGCGATATAAATAATGAACGATGATCGATCATCGTACGTATCATCGAAGAGTATTCTGCGACACGACAGTGTAGAATTTTCATGACTTCGAAAATAGAAAGATGGAAAACGAAAACAGGTTAAGAAGAGCGAATATAATGTAGTTTTTTTAAAACAATGTAAATGAGGGATGCAACGTTTTATTATTATAAAGAAGAATTCCATTCGAGAATTCATATTATATTCGATATGAAATATTATACAATAATGTTCACATTCGTGAATACTATATTTTATTATAATTTTATTATTTTTCGCGATCTTTGGCTGTTTTTTAGACAACGCAAATTCAGCTGAAATTCCACAGAAATAAAAAGACACTGCGTAGATTTAAACAATATTGGAAAAGAAATTAAGACGCTGTTTGAAACGTCGCACTCTGCGAAGCGAAAACTTCAAATTTTGCAACTTCGAAACGTCGATCGGGTCGGTTCGAAGATCTCTCCGCGAATGAAGGCGGCACTTTTCTGCTTATTTCACGAAATAAATCGATGTACCCGCGAATCGGGCCATATATTTTTCTTATCGTAATGGAGGAACGTGTTAGCCAGATCCTGAAGCTGAACAGAATGCAAGGACACTGAAACGTGTCTTTCCTCTTCCGGGAGGTCAGCGAAATGGCCGAGGATAGATCACACTTATCCGCGCGATAGATCTGTCTTGCGGTCGATGCAAATTTCCATCGGGGAAACGGAAAGATAATCGAATCTTCAACGGAAAAGTTGCCCCCCCCCCCACACTTTTGCAGTCCCATTTTACTTAATTTTATTTATTTGTCTTTGAAACGATTTTATTTAATTGTCTTTTCGCGTTTGTGAAAAATTTTCAGATGCGTGACATGTATATATATAACATTGAAAAACATGCTTCACGTGCAGTATGGTATTTTATTTATTAATTTTATACCTTGGTTCCATTTTCTAAATTTATCATGAATCCGCAGTTTGCCAATGAGAAATCGTGAAATGGAATTCGAAATTATCATTGAAGGCAGAATTTTCAATTTTCAACTTTTCATTATTATATCAGTATATTTCAACATCTTGGGAGTTTATTTTGCTCTTGGAATTAGTTAGCTTATCTGTTTTTATCTACTAACAGAAACTCGTCCCAATAAAATTTGGAACTAAAATTTGTGGAAGAAAGTACTTCTAATTTTACTTCACTGTTTCACCTTCTGGAATTAAATTGGTTTGAATGAGGTAGATTTTAGAATCGGTTAATCAATGGAACGAGGAGTTCAAAAGCATCAAGAAAAAAATTCGCAATTTCCTTTTACTTTGTAACTTTTATATTTTTCATATTTTAACAATTTTATAATTTACATTTTATACTATTTTTACGCTATGTACTTTCTCTCGTCTACGTTGTGTATTTTCCCTTTTCAATTGTCTTCTTAATTTAGATTGCACGTGCAGACATCAAGAAGAAACTGGTTAATTAATCAACGGTTAATTTATTAATTGATTAATGCAATGTAACGTGGAATTATCACGAAAGAAAAGATTTGCAGTTCCAGTTTTTTCCAACTTTTAATCTTTTCTAACGAATTTATGCACCTCGTTCTCCTCGTTTAAAAAAGAAAAACGATTCAAAGGATTGTGAATAATAGAAATTCTGCCACGTTAGGCGAAATAACCGGTGGAATAAAATTATTCCACGTTTAAGCATCGGCTAATTTTACGATAGCGAGAGATAATGGCAAAATGGCGGTCGGTATTATCGAAGAAAAAGCGGGAATTCCTAACGGCGGGCGGTTAATCGCGAAAGAGCATCGCCGCTGGTATCTCTGGTTTCTATCTCTCGCCGGTTTCTGAACGTTAACCTTTTCGTTTTGTTGCGTAAACCGCGGTGAAAGTAAGAAACATCCGCCTGATTCTAATTATCATTGGTAATTTTTCAATCGACTGAAGGCGAACGCTCGATTAGCTAGGAAATCAGCTTGAAATTAGGAAATTACGAAGATGATAAAGTCATCCCCGATCGCGACGAAGAAGAATTAATTTGTAAATCAAATATCGACGAATCAAACAATGAAAGCTTGAAAGATATTTTCCTGTGAGGAACGTATATTTCCTTTTCTTATATTTTATTTGAACGTACGCAGATGATTTGTTGCACAAATTTAAAATTTAATTTAATAATATTAAATAAAATAATATTAAAAAAATTAAATGTTAAACAAAAGTAAGATATACGTGAGTTGTAGATTCATGCACGTAGATCTCGTAAGAATTTTGTTGAAGAGAATATAATAATATGGTAGTTGTAGAAAGCAATAAATGTACAGTCGATGTACAGCAACAGTAATGGCGGATATAAATCTATTATATCATAGAAACAACGATGACAATGAGAGTATATTTCAACTCGTGGTAATAAAAGAAATATTCGCTTGAATCTTTGCCGAGGTCGATAAAATTCTCGCTGAGAAATTGATAACCCCGTTCTTTTTCTTTAAAGTCGTGAAACACGAACAAAAATAAAAGAGGGAATCCCGCATCGGCTGTGGTGCCACATCCGCAAAAAAACTTTCCGCTCTTATGTCTCCCGACGTATATTTCAGAACTTCTCCCCGCAACTTTTGTCCGTTTCTTTTTGACCGCGTTCAGAGTGAAAAGTATCCTACGAAACGGCCGGAACGGATAGAAAGAAACGAGAGAGGCAAGAATAAAGAAGAAAGAAAGAAGACAAACGAAAGGTAGAAACGAGACACAATTGCCAGTTACGAAAGGGGTTGCAGACGACTAATTTATGCGATAGTTCGACATCCCGCGCCAATGTTTAAGACGGCTGACTGCCGTCTTCCCTTACCACTTGCACCCTTATTCTCTCTCGTTCGCCCGGTTCTCTACGGGGGTTCCAAGGGGACAGGAGAGGCAGAGTTGTGAATCAATACAAGGGCCACCCTCCCTCGGCCGACTTACCCTAGCGATGGCTTCAAGACAGTTCTGAATTCCTCTTCAGTGTCGCGTGCAACGCCACGATTTCGGTGAATTTCGAAGAAGTTCGTCGTAAGAACTGATCTTAGCAATGATTGTTCAATCAATTGCGAATCATCCTTTAATATCACAGAATTTGACGTTACAGAAATACTGCAGAACAGGATTATACATTCGCATCGTTCTTCGACATTACACGAAAGAGTAGAATTTTGGGGAATTTTAAAGATCATTTTACAACATTATGGCTTCAATAGTATCAGCTGTCTCTCATTTTTTAATATTGCACGGATTTTGAAAATCTGAGGAATTTTAGAAATTTTGTTGCAACATCTAATTTGGATAGATTGGTTTTAATTGCCAGCTTAATGCAAAAGGTTCAGATTTTCGTGGCTCAAGAATAATATTTCATTAAATTTTTTCTTTTTGTTATATCCAAGGTGGAATTTCGGGAAATTTGTGACATTTTTTAACGTCCAACTTTAATAAGCTACATTTAATTACGAGCTTGAAATACATTGAATCTTTGTCTTACATGATGAAAACTAAAACACTAGAATTTGAGAGGAATTTTTTAATAATGCCTAACTTTCAGAAATCATTTTCAATTATAAACTCGATAAAACAATAAAATTTCGTGGAATATCTCACGGAAGAAGAAAATACTCTACTCGGTTTAACTTATCAATGATTCTACTCGTAAATTAACTTGTCAAGGAACAATCAGAGAAATTAATTGCACGACGTACAAATTAATCCCCCGATTCCCTTCTCCGCCTCCCAGTAAGAGCAGACAAACCTCATCCCCCTTAACAAACAACTTACCATCTCCAGTCAACAAACATCCATCTATCTCCCTAAATTTCTCTAAAATCTTACAGACTGTTCTATCCATATCGATTCACTCTGACAACCGAACCGAACACAAAATATGAAACGTTGAACAACCTTCGCCCAGCAACCCTCTGTCCCAGCTGAACGAAGGCCGTTAAATTCCGAGGGAAAAAAAATATCGAATATCGACTGGACTTTTATTTTTCTTTTTTCTTTTCCTTCTTTTTTTTTTCCTCTCCCCCTTTGTATTTTCGCGTTAGAGTCGGTATTTTCGCGAGAAATTTCCAACTGAGAGCTTAGTCAGGGTCGACGAATCAACCTTCTCCCTTCTCCCCCTCCTGGAACAGCGCCCCTTTCTTTTTCTCTCTCTCTCTCTCTCTCTCTCTCTCTCTCTTCAACCGTCAGTGACTCTGCAACGAGGGATAAGTAGCATTGAGAATCGGAAAAGGATTTAGTCGGAGGGACCGGATCCGGAATAGGCGGAATTATCGTGCGGATTTCGAGAGGCTGCCACCCCTTTCAACCCTCTTTCCACGCGACGTTTCTCTACACTCCCTCCCCCTCTCTCTCTCTCTCTCTCTCGCCCTCTCCTTGTTTCTAGCACGCAAACTCTGCCGGTTTAACGAAGAGGACGTCTCGCTAATGGCGCTAATTATCGGTACGGATTGTTTTGTCTGAGAAGCGGCGGCGTCCTTGCGAATGTCAAAACGGAAAACGGGGAGGTTTGCTTCGACGCTGGAGAAATCTCGGAGAAAGACTCCTTTTTTTGTTTTTATTTATAATTTCCTGTCTTCATTTCATTATTATCACTGTGAAAGTGATTTTAGCGGGGATAACCCAGAAAATCGGGCCTCTTCAGGTGCAACGCTAATGCAACGAAAATTAGCGATTGGTTGATTTGGGTCACGCGATTCGTGAGGGGGGCGTGGAGTAGACCTCGAGTAGGAGTGGCGTTGTCTAGTACTGAGCGATCGCGCCTGTAATTTATTTCGCCCATTTGTATTGATATTGCACATTTGTAAATGGAGATGGAAAAGAAATTTTCAGGAATCTCAGAGTTTTTTAATTATTCTAGTGACACTGATGAAAATTCGGAAAATACCGCGTGTAGATAAGGTAGAGGGGTTTTCTTGGAAAGCGATTAGAGAAAAACCTTCTTCTTCTGTTTTTATTCATAATCCCTCTCTCTCTTTCTCTCTCTTTCACTTTTTTTTTCTTAAGTTGGATGAATTATTTATCTCGTAATTTTAATGTATCTTTCTTTGTCATTCGGTACACATTATACGTGTATCGAAAGGAAATTTTTCAAACAAATAACAGAGGCAACGTTTATTTATCAAATCTTTACAGCGAGTCATTGTATGGACGGAGGATAGGGTATCGGTTGCTCAGGCATCCGGTATCCGAGGGTTAATCCAAATACACGGTACAAAGCATCGCGCGGCACCGAAGAGTTAAATCAGTGAGAATCGACGGTTTTCCGAGGGAGAAAGGAAACGGAGGCAAGACTCCGTCCGATCGAGCGTTAAACGAGCGTTCAATCGAGCAAAACGAACGCGAGCGATTCGTTCGGCCAGAAAAAGAGACGGCCTTTAATTCGTTCCGGACGTGCACGCGTTTAGGCGCGAGCAGTCGGAGCGTGCCACTCCGGGACGATGTGCTCATCCGCGTCGAAAGCCCACGGAATTGGCCGCGATAAACACGGATAAATAAGCTGCACCGTTAAATCGAACCGGTTCTCGAAGCCGGCGAAACCGGAGATCATGGTCGAACGAATTCGTCGGTCAGCTCCTAATTTTTCGATTAACTCTTGAATAACGGTCATGAACATCAGTCATTTATAGGGGGAGAACAATTGCACAATTATGAGATGAATATACATCTGTATAGTATTTGTAAATTTTTTTTTTTTTTTTGCCTGAACTTGTAAGAAGCTTAAATATTCAATGGAAGAAAAATGTTATACAGGTATCATTGGATATTATTGAATTGTCAAATCATCGAATCAAATTGTCGAATCAAATCATCGAGTCAAATTATTAATATTGAATTAAGTCTAACGCTGTAGACGAAAGTATAAAATTATCTGTCATCGAGGATGATAGAGTCAAACTACTACAATACGTATCTCCATTCTTAATAAGTATTAGAAGGGTGAGATAAATCTAATAATTTTAACAATTTTTCTAATAATTATTTGAAAAGCAAAATTGCTCATAACGTTGTCATAGTGTTGAAACGTTGTTCAAACTTTTTTTTGCAAGAAACTTTCACAAGAAATTTTCATCGTCCACCTCATCTTTGCCTATCGCTGCGTTATACTACCAACTCCGCCGAAAATTCTCATACTTTGTCAGATTTTATCACACTCGAAAAATCTCACGGTCCAGCATTTTCATCGTTCAATGTATCGTCACGTAGCTGTGAGACGGTCTCTGCTTACATAGTTATTTTCGCGTAATTACGGTCCACCGATAGAAGAGAGGACCCGGGCCTCGATAACGAGACGAGGACCTCGATTCAACCCGAAGAGGAACCCTCTCTCTCTCTCTCTCTCTTTCTCTTTTTCCTCGTGTTTTCGTTGTTTTCGCCCTCACGTATCAAGGCCAAATTGAAAACAATACGGCCGTCGAAGAAGTCGATCGAAGCTTCTGTCGGCTGTCGAACGAGCCGCCCAGGCAAAACGAAGCTTGCACAGGGTGCTACCACGCGATGGAGAAACAAAAAAAAAAAAGGGAAAAAAGAAGGAGAAAGAAGCGTGACGCGAGCTTGACTCGAATTCGAGACGCTCGAAGGCTTATTAAGGCCAAGTGTCATCCGGTGAAGCAACGACTTCCTTTCGCTCCCCGTAAAATACTACTCCCTCTGCGGATACCACCTTACCAGATTTCGGTAATTTCGTCGAACGTGCGCTCGACGCATGGAATTTTTAATCTCGAACTTTCAGCTTGCTCACGATATTTTTGATGGGATCGGTGTGATTACTGTGATTACGTTTCTTTTTTTAAAGAAGGGGGAAGGAGAAACTTTTCTCACTGTTCTCCTTGTTGATTGTATTTTTTCTTATTGTTAGATTTTTGGCGTGTAGCTGGAATATATATTTATACAGGGTGTCCCATTTTAATCTACAAATGCAATTATCTCTGAAACTATTCGTCATTTAAAAAATGTTTCGAATGCATTTTTTCTTTTTCCTATTTTGAGACGACAAAAGTTTGTAGGAGATACGAAATATAATTACGTAATTAATTCTTTTTCTTTTTGCATCAGTCGATACGGCAGATCGTCCTCTACAAAAAGAAAGATATCAGTTTATACTTTATACTTGTTATACTTGAACTGCAATATTTTAACTCGGGATTTTTCTTCTTTTCGCGTACAAAGTAAAAGTGAGAAAGTAAGATTATAGTTTCTTAGTTTTATGGAGGAAATAAGAACTTTGTAACAACTCCGCATCGCTGTTCGATGTGGCGATATTTCCGATTCGAATGAATTTCTAGTTATGCAATAAATCTACTACAACTTACTTATCAAAGATGGATACTGACTCAAGTCGCTTTGTTCCTATTCTCGGCGTTCCACAGAATTTTCAATCTCGATCCGTTAAGAATTCGTCTTAATCTCTTGCACTACGGACCATAACGAGTGACCAAACCGTATGCAATAAATCGTATTCTTTTTGAATTCATCGATACATCACTGGATAGAAATTACTAAGAAGTAACAAATTTATTATTTGTTTTGCCTGGGTTATACTTAAAATATACTTAAAACTGAGAAAATATTGCACTTTTGGGCCAAATATTCTCGACGTGCGTGGCACGTCATTCCAGCGCAAAACAGTTGTCGTTAACAGCGACATTCTCGATTCGAATGAATTTCTAACTAATTACTCAATCTTTGAAATTCGTAACTTGAAATGTTAAAATATTGAACGTACATTCTTGTCAATACCATATTAAAATCCTTCCCCCTGTGCTTATCGTGTCGTGACAATAGTCTTCAGTTATTTTAACAACTTTCACAAAAAAAAAAAGAACCTTTGGTTAACAAACGTGACTGCACGCTAATTCACATGGTTCTAAAGGCTCTTTCGGCCGCCCTTCAGAAGCTTTCTTCAAGAGGATCCTCCAGAAGCTCCCTGACTAAACGAGCGTCGCAGGACGAAAAAGGGTTGGGAGCTCTAAATGAGTAGGAAAAGGGTCGCGGGTGGGAAAAAAGGCGAGCATCGGCGGCTCGAGTGTCCGGGCAAATTGGTCGTTGTGAAGGACGAAGAGAAGACGAGGAAGTGGCAGGAACGGAAAGAGAGGGAGAGAGAGAGAAATGAAAGAAAGCTTGGTCCCTTGTTGAATAAAGGAAGAATAGGACGTTCTTTCTTCTCGATGAAGTTGATCAATTCCGAGTGGCTCGTAGAGCTCGTCGAGGACGTTCGTACGACATTCGTCGTCTACGTTGGCGTGCACGCATTTAATCCGTTCGAGTCGAGCGAGGATCGAGGATCGAGAATCGAGGAAGAAAACGATGGAGAAAGGAGGGAGAGGAGAAAGAAAGGAAAAGTAGCCGAGGGATAAAAAGAAGGATGGAAAAGGAAGAAGTTCGGAAACGTCGCGCCCAGTGTCGTCGACAGAAAAGACGACGAGGAAAGTTCGCTCGGAGTTTAATGAGATTCGTGGACAATTTAATTGAAAGTAATACGGGGCCGGGGCAAACAGAAACGAGGAGATATTTCGTGCGCTTGCTGTTCGCCGAATGGCGGAAGAAATGGATTGAAAAGGACAGGATATTCGTGTTTTCTGTTAATTAAATACATGTACATAATAACTGCGAGCCAGGGACAAAGGAGATTCTGTTTAGAGAAGTTCGAGAGAGAACAGGCGTTCTTTAGCCTTCCTTTGTGCATGTAGAACGGTGCTTTTATTCTTTCGTTTGTGAGAAGATTGTTGGAAAGATGGAGAAAATTTCTCCTCCTGGGCGCGTTTGTGACAAAAGTGAACGAGTAACGCTAATTATAACTAATATCAGTTGAAAATACAACATTTAATTTCACTTGTTTAACTTGATTTAATTTTAAAAAGATGCGCTGCAAACCTATACCTACGATCATCGGTTCGAGAAGTTGATGATAAAAGCTAGCTATGAAATTTGTAGTTTTGAATACGCGGACGCTGTCCGATGTTTAAAAACAAGGGAGCAGTTAAACGAAACATGCACGTACACGTAATACGATTTTATAAAGATACATTGTCGTTCGTTGTATATTATAATTTCGAGCAATCCAAATATTATGTTAAAATATCCCCTTTTGCTCTTCACAGGATGGGAGAAACATCCGCTTCTGATAAACTTCCTACGGGCCTGTTTTTATGAAAATCGGCCCGGCCTCTGTTTGCTCATTACACTTTGCATTCCGGCGTTGTTCGACGATAAATTAAATAAATTAAGCAGATACGGGCTAAAATTCTACCGGTAGCCCGGATATAAATGATTCGATTAATTCGGGTCGTCGAATTGAAAAACAATTCGCCTACAAGTTGCTTCAAACCCCGCCTCGTAAATTATCGTTATCGATTCGCCTCCGTTCGATCTGATTAAAATCAATTAAAAACACACGCGTAAACGCGTCATTAATAATTCATTTAACAGGGGCTGAGGGGATGAAGTCAGAAGAGAGGGGGAACAATTGACTCGCAATTTCGGCTTGTCGAAGAATGAATATTTCATTCAATGCGAGGCATTTTCGTAATAAATTACGCCGAAACAATGAACCTTGAAGAATCTCTGCCTCACTCACTGGAATTATGTTAACGAAAGTACAAATCGTATTGCGAATCGTTGCGATATTTGCATCATTATTTCCGCGAGAATATTGCGCGGAGAATCGAAATGTAAATTTCATGATTGTTTGGATTGCGTGTTATCATTCTGCTCTGTTGAATTTATTCGTTCGTCATTATTTTATTCGTTCGTGGATATTTCAGATTAGAAAAGTAAGGAACTTTGAAGAGATTGTGACTATTATACAGAGCGATGAAACGATATTTTTTTTTAGAAATGTCTGTAAAATTTAATCTGTAAAAGGATCGAGGATATTCATTTCTGTAAATAAATTTCCTTAAAAGTAAAATCTCTCTGTGCGATGAAAAATATTTACGAATATTTTTGTAAAATTACAAATAAATAATTTCGTGTTTCTCACGAATTGTTGAAACGTGAATGAAATTATAGCTGTGATTGTTACAAAGTACAAATGAAATTAACATTACAATTAAAAAGTCTTGAATCAATGTCGCGATATTACAATTATTAAAATATGAAGCAATGAGACTGGAGAGTATGTTCTTTTTCGAGTGTACATAAATATTTGTAAAACAAGACAAATAACTTAAAGAAGAGGTATTTTCTACCTGAAATATAAGCAAGATTCTACAGAATTCAGGGGATAATTAAGAATTCTTTCCACTGAAAACTCCGATGCACATTCACCAGTGAAACCGGCATCTGCATTAGTATTACATTCCCGTTACCCCCGTGGTGCCACCTAAGAAATAAGTGATATCGAACGAACGCTTCCGTGTCGCGCGACGAACCACGAAGATTTACTACTACCCCCCTACTCGTTCGCCGAACCAACTTTCTACCCTTCATCGAGAAAATCACAACTTTTTCCCAGAGAAAAAACAAAAAGAACCATCGTCAATTTCGCTATAATCGACTTTAGCAGCGAGTGAAAAAAAATAATCGTCATGGACGCAGAGAAAATTGCTGAGACGGTAGATATTAATGTATTTCGTATATTTTTGCACAATATTTATCAATGAATTAACTTAAATTCGACTCAAACTCTTTTAATTATAACGCATAATCGATACACGAAGATTGATTCTTTGTGAAACATTAACTTAACTCGTGATGTTCAAATCGGAACGCAGAATTCTTCAATTCTTCAACTTTAAGCCACAATTCCTCCACGGGAAATCCATAATGTGGCAAGCCCAGAGGGACGTATAAAAGTCACGCAAAAAGTTATCAAATTAATTCCACCCTCGCCCCGGTATCTACCCTGTGTGTCAAAGAATCTAGATCCTTCAAGAGGAGGGGACGAAAAGAGAAATTGTCTAGAAAGGGGTTGAGAGAAAGGGGGAAAAAAGAGAGAATCGAGCTGCGAAGAAAGTTCAGCCTGTCCAACTCAGCTTCTCTGCATGCTAAGCGACGAATTAGGCAAATATTTCCCCACATAGCTGGCGGCCACGTGCAAAAAAGAATCCATTCGCTATACTTGACGTGGATCGACGACCCTTTGCCTACCGAACTGCCGTGCATACCCTCTTCACAGCTCTCATCCAGCAACCCTTCCAACGTTGCTTTCCCTACGATACAAATAATACAATACGTTTCTCTTTTTCTTTCCAATTTTTTTTTTTCTTTTTTTTAATATTAATCTGTACTCCATTTTCAATCTAATTATCTATCATCTATCATCTGTCATTTGTGAAACAAGTTCTTGCAGAAACAGTACTAACTATATCAAATGATCGTTGTTTAAAATGTTCGAAATAAAAATAATTGCTGAATAATTGCTCTCTGACGATATAAATTTCAATTTTACATATGTTTCTCAGTGTCGGTTAATCTTTCTAGTTAAATTAAATCAAGTATTGAAGAGATTCAAGGATCGACAAAGCGTGACGAAACTCAAAAATAATTAAACATAATGTTGAATAACGTTGAAACATGCTCGGAAATTTGCCAATTCGTGTGTAAATCATTTTCAAAAGTAACGCAACAAGTAGATAAGACAAATTTACGCTGTCAATTAAATTTATCGCGTAGAATACAGAAATTTTCGTTGCAGTCGACTTACAAACAAAAAAGGCGCCAAAAACAAAAGCAGACGAAGGAAACGAAAAACTGAAAAACTCGACTAGAAACGGGGAAGACTTTTCCTTCTCTCCGTTTCTTCCGGTATTTCTCTCGAATTCCTCCGTTCCTCTTTCGAACATCTCGAAAGAGGATAATGCAACAAGACGCACCTTTCTCCCTTTTCCTCTCCTGTCTCTCCTCAGGCTCTCATTAGTATAATTCCCTTTAACATCGGAGCTTCGGGTTAGATATTCATTAGCGTAATTCGCCTTAATGTTTAGCAGGCTAATATCCCCCTTGTGCGAGAAAAATCTCGGTCTCTCGACACACGATCTCCAAGGGAAGCGTATTAACGTTTCTAACCGGTGAATTCGAAATAAATCTCCAGTGAGGACCGATATCAGCCGAGGGGGGGGACTTCCCCAGGTGTGTAAGCCGTGTCCCCTTGAGAAACCGTAGAAAATCCTTTGAGTCGAAGCAGAGCAAGGGTTGCATCTGGGAATTTCTGATAGTCGAAGCCAAAAGGAAGCCTATCTTGCTCACAGAGCAAGCTCGAAAAATCTTTTACAAAGATAAAGTTGCTGATGAAAGAAACGAGTTTCGGGTTTCGAAAAAATATGTACAGTATGTGTCCTTGTACATATATGAAATTAACGAACGAAATGGTAAACTTTAAATGTGGTAAAATGTCGAGGAAGCATCCACTTCTAAAGAGCCTTTGTAGCCAGCAAAGTTCTTACGGCTTTGGCTGCAGAAGGATTCTGAAGAAATTGTCCAACGGCTGGAGAGATTTGATGCAGCTGCGTAACGTCGGTAACGTCGGAATCATCTTGGTAGAAAATTCTTCTTGCGTTTGTAGTTAAAAAATTATCATTGCTAAACAGTAAATTATTTTCACTAATTTCTCACGTAGTCGAGGAAAGTCTTCCGTTGCAACTTTTACCCGTTTCCACGATGTTTTCAATAAATCTCCAACCTTTCAAAAGGCAATTTCCTACCATCGAATCCACCTCAGTTCCCCCCGTAAATCTTCAATTTCGATAGAAAATAACTTTCCAGTTCTCAACTTCGCTCCAGTTCTTCTTTCTCAACTGGAGAATCCTCATTTTCAATTTTCGAAAAACAATTGTCCGACGTTTCTCGCCATCAAATCAAGATCACCGTCTGTTCCTCATCCCGTACAAACGTGTTCTCGCCACCAAATTACCATTCTATCCGTCCGACCGACCATCCATTACAGAAGATTAAAACATTTCAGCTAAAAACCACCGTTCTACTCTTTTTCTCTCCCCGCGGGCTCGAAAGCTCCACCGGAGTTAGCCAGTCTGTTGCATTGTAACGGCGGTATAATTATCGCGATAATTGCCGAGGCACGTGGTGCGTCCGTGTTTCACGCGTTTCGACGCATCTCCAGGAGCTCGTTAGCAAAATGGAACGCGATTGCGGGTGTCTAGTCTGATGTGTTTCACGCGACGGCGGTCTGTTTGCTTTTCTTCTTCCCGCGTTTCTCCCGTTTTTCTTTCCCCTTCTTTTCCCTCTGCCTTTAACTATTACACCTTTCCCCCCATTCCCCGCGTCTCCTCTTTCTTCCCCCTTCCCCTCCCTTCATCTCTTCCTTTTTCTTTCTCTTTCGTTTCTTCTTCCGAGAGCAACAACGCAGTCTTCGCCTGCCGCGGCATTCGACGACCGACGGATTTTCTGGATTCCCTCGG
The DNA here is from genome assembly GCA_032399605.1 of Melipona beecheii. Classification (NCBI taxonomy): domain Eukaryota; kingdom Metazoa; phylum Arthropoda; class Insecta; order Hymenoptera; family Apidae; genus Melipona; species Melipona beecheii. The sequence goes on from JAUCMO010000463.1 coordinate 729,631, forward strand.
GCCTTCGGGTTGCTCTCCTTACTCTCCTTCCTGACTTCTCCATCTGACTCCTCTCTTTGTTCTTGAACGCCATCCCTGGTATTCCAGCGTGTCGAGAAGTGCCGCACCTTCTTCTCTTTCGCCCGCGACACAATGGCAGCGAAGTTTCGCGTCGCGCGCTTCTAGAATTGTTTTGTCGTATTTGCCAGATGATGTCTGAACAGCCCGCTCAGCGTAAAGTCCGCGGTGTAATAATGGCCTCTTTGACTTGAAACGGCCGAGGAAATTGATCGGACGATTTCATTAAAATGAAATTTGCATAAGAATATCGCGAGGCAGCTCGAACGGGAGGTTGAAACGGCTATTGAAAGGTTTGTGCGGGACGTATAATTTGCAACGGGAAATATTCAACAGATTTCTTTTTTAATATTGAAATTTCTCTTTTTCTCTTTTTTCGCTGGAATTATCTCTTCTTTTTTCTTTGTTTTTTTCTTTAGGTGTATCCAATGCATTGAAGATATTCAGGTTCATTTTTATTTTACATGTAGCAAAAGCGTCTCGGTACGCTGTACGCTCGGTATGCCGTATTGGAGCGTTTTAAATATTAAAACTCATCCTCTTCCTTCCTACCAGAACAATAAAACGTTATTTGCATTCATAATGCGATACATAAAATATCCAATTTTCCGTAGCGTTCTCCCGCGACAATAGGCACTTGCGCATCTTTGCCTCTTTCAAGATAAAGTATCACCGTCTTTAACAACAAATATTTACCCCCCGAACTCTCTCTCGGTTTCTAAAATTTATATTCAGCTTATCGCAAAGTACACAGTACGCATTGATATTTTCTCTCTCTCTCTCTCTCTCTCTCTCTCTCTCTCTCTCTTTCTGTCTTTTCTTCATTATACAAGCTTCCATCTGACTTTGCATACTTGCCTTAATTCCTTCGCGGCCAGTCGCTGCAGTCCTTCCTGTCTCCGCAGTTTCTCTTCCCTTTTGAAGTTCACAGTTCTCGGCAAGTGTTCGGAGCCAGCTGATTTTTCTTGATTTTTCCATTTCCCGGGGGATTTCGGTTTCCGTCGACTTCCTCTCTCCACTCCGTTTGCCTCTGTCATCATCTTTTATCGTCTCATATTTTCCTTTTCACCGTTTCCGTTCCTTTCTCCGACAATACCTGTTTCCACGATTCCACAGTGTCTCTGGCACGATATCTTCGTCCGCTTCGTTCCGTTGAAAATTTTCATCCTGCCTTCTCTTCCACGAGCAATTTCCTCCTTGCACGTGGATATTTTGATCCTCCCTCGGTTCCCGTGTCAGCTACTCAACACTTTGATCTCTCGAATATCTGGCGTGTCTCAGCGGTTCGCGATCATCGTGTCACGGTCGAAATTAACAGATAAATCAGCCAACATCTTTTAGCACGCACTAAAAATCCTTTTAGTAGCTCTTTTAAAATTATAATTCCGACGACTGCTGGAAAAACTGGCGGCAAAATTTATTAATTTCATAACTGAAATTTTTTATTGCAAGAATTGCAAGATGTTTGTAACCACGAAAATACGAGGAGGACATCTTTATATACATTTATCCCCTAAATTACCAAGTATGTTTAAAACATTTTAAACATTGACAATACTGGACAGCTGATGTTGTTAATTAGCATACAAAATATCTCTCTAATATAAATCATTGATTTATATCGTAAATATAAATTACTATAATAACCTATTTCCAACAAGTTATAAGTTACATGTATCTGCTAAAGAAAAGAAATACAAGAAAGGAATTCACTTGTTCGTGCGTCAAAAAACATTAGGCTACTTTTTCATCGAACAACAGAACATTCGAAACATTCGAAATCCGTTAGAACAAGTATTGCATTGCCACGCTACGCTACGAGTCCCTTTCTTTCTTACAGTTATTGGATGTCTAATTCTCACAGCGCATCCTTTTTCATGCCGTGTAGTTGATGCCATCGCTATATCGATCTCCGTTCCGTCATCCATCCATCTCTGTCGACTAGTTCTTTGTCGACGACAATCTCCCGATCTTTTTTCCCCCTCGTCCCTTTTCATTTACTTGAATTATTTCTGCGGCGTCCTTTGATGCCGACGGGACGTCCAGCCTGCAAAGCTTCCCTGTCCGTGTTCGATTTTCACGGACAGAACCAAAAAAAAAAGAGAAAAAAAGACCGACGATTTTCACGATCTGTCAACAGAGCACAGCTTTTCACCGTCGAAATATTCCGCGATCGCATCGCTACAGATCCTTCTAATTACGACATGAAATCAATCGAATGAATCCCACTCCATTTGGGGACTGTTTTTCTTTATTCGTAAAACTTTATGCATCTCCTTGTTATTTATGTTTATTACAGTACAATTTATCTAATATTTAGATTCCAAAAAGTTAAGTTTCAGACAAGATTCAGATCGCGTAACGTTACTAGAAAATCTAATCTCTATCAATTGAATACTCAATCTTGAAACGATACTTGTAAGATTGCTAGCAATTCCACGAAATGTTCAGCTCCAGGATTCTCTACAACAAAGAGATATGGTAAACGAGTTTTACAACAGAATCTTATTTTTTTTTTTCTTTTTAATTTACATACATTAATTTATGAAATGGCAGAAAGACAAGAATAATGTACGCACACTGCCTAAAATTAACAAACTTACGAAGATTACACATATATAAATTCATTCATTGCACGAAGTTGGTAATTTTTATCAGCTATCAAAGGAACGACGATCCGTTTGAAGATTCCACGATGTGTTATCACCGTCGCCAGCTGTTTTTACTACATATCCATTGATATCCCGGCGTATTCGCGCACGTGAGAGCTATTTTAATAAGTTACAGTTGGTAGAAATATTCAGCGTGCTGTTAAAACGTTTCAAAACCGGCACCGAAATTAATTGACACGAAATTGTATTTCACAGGTTGAACAGGCTAATTCTCTGAAATGGAAATGATGGAGTCTTTATCCTCGGTTACAGCCAATAGGGATTGGGATTGGGGTTGCGGGAGGGGTGGAGGGACGATGGTGTCGGTGGTCGCACGTTGTGCATTTGACACCTTACTTTACCGACATGTTGAGGCGCGAAACAATAATCTATGCGGCTGTTTCGCGCATTTCCACCGATTTGTTCGAGCGGAAAGTGCATTCGGAATTGGGAAAGTGAAACCCAATAGAAAAACAGCAAACAAGTACCATACCTCTCTCGTTGCCGTTCCACTGTTAATTGAATCGACTGATTCCAATCGAGCGATTTTAATGTCATGGGGAAACAATGAGCCGCGTGTCGAACGTTTCTATGAATAATTGTGCGCGACTATGAATAATTGTCAACGATGGACAACAAATACAATTACATCGTGACATGCTATGTGAAAAAAAACGAAATTCCTTATTTAATTAGTAAATTTTCATTAACGTTATTTGCTTTGGATCAAGTACGTAGCAGCTGGCATTAAAAAAAAAAATATATATGTATGTATATATATATATATATCATTAAAAAATATATATATAATATAGTATATATAGTAAATATGTTATAATTTCTGTCTGAATATCACGGAAATGAAATTTTTAATCGCAACTTTTTTGTGTTGGTACCAGCGCACGCGCGCATAAAGATCGAATCGAAAGAAAATCGATTTCTTTTGCTGCTGATGGGATCAAATTTACCACGTATAAATGGGTGTATTTAAGTATGTAGTAACTTAAAAATTACGAACGTATTTCTACAAGCATACGAAAGAAGAAAGAAAAATGAACGCGTACAAAAGATAGCAATGACAACTTAAACGTGAAATTTTCCGATGATGCGATTCGAACACGATTCATCGAGCGTGAAACGAAATTCGCAAAAACAAGTCACTACTTCGAGTTTCTCCCTTCTTTCATGCGAACGCACTTATTTTTTCATTTACCCGAGATACGTTTTATCTTTCTACCATTTCTCCCGTTCTCCTTGTCGGTGTCTGTATTTGCTCTGTTACGCACTTAATGAACCGTTTCTGCTCTCTTGCGCTGGCTCGGAGGATCGATCTGCCACGTACTGGGAACCGAACGAAATCTAATCGGTTGAAATTTCGTCCAGGAAGTTCGCCTGGAGAAGCATGCCAGGCGCTCCTCTGCAAGTACGAGAACAAGCCCTCTGCTTTCCCCGAGTAAACCAACTTCGTCGATAATCGCGCGGTTTAACTGTTCTCTTGTTACGGGAATTCATTCATGGTTATCAACCTCTTGCGCTGGAATGACGTGCCACACGCGTCGAGAATTTTTTCTCCCAAAATTGCAATATTTTCTCAGTTTTAAGTATATTTAAGCATAACCCAGGCGAAACGAATAATAAATTTGTTACTTCTGAATAATTTCTATTTATAGTAATGTCATACCGACGAGTTCAAAAAGAAAGCGACGAATTATTGTATACGGTATTTGGTCACTCGTTACGGTCCGCAATCAGTTGCCAACGCAAGTAGTTAAAACATTTAAATCGTTTTATCGTAGAACTAGACTGTTGCGTTTCTTCAACGTTTCTAACATGAGATTAATATAAAATGAAATGTCAATAATTCAAACGTACATGTAATATCGTAGATCATTATCGTAACTCATTGTTAAGTTATGTTAATCTGTTTAGATAATTTGTAATGTTTGCTGATTGTAGGGATGCATGAAAAGAAAGAAAGTATGACTGTGGTGAGAAAAGCGTGAGTTTTTCTTTTTCAAAAAGGAGAGAGTCGAACGAGTGAAAAACAGAGTTGATTTGAATTTTGAAAAAGAGTTGATTGAGTTGTTAAAAAAAAAAAGTTTGTTTGAGTTGTAACCGCGTATATTAATTGTTAATCTGTGTTCATTACCTTGTCTAATTATCTATTGTTTAATCATCAGCATTGTTATTAAATAAATATTACTTATATTTAATCTCTACATATATATATATATATATATATATACTCAATATATTTTTGAAAGATCTTATCTTGCTTTTCTCGAAGTTGCAATGTTTCACAAAAGTATTTCAACGCTTACCGTAGAAAACGTGTATTAGTGAAATTTAAAAAAAAAAAAGACATTTGCAAATGTTGGAACACTTTCGTACAGTCACACGTACATATACGGTCAATGTCATTTTAGGATTAAAACGAACGCGTTTGCAATTAGCCTCGTCGTGTTGGCGCTTTATGGATAACACGCCCCGTGTTTTGCTCGAAACGCATCGATTATCGGAAAATAATGGGCGCAATTTGTGTTTTCATTCACCAACAGCTGTCGACTGATCTGATCGACCAAGCAGTTTTTCCATTTGACGAGCGAAAATCGATTTTGCTTCGAATTTTTTTTTTCGAAACATTCATACGCGAGTATATTTTTAACACTTTGGTCTTCCCTACTTTCACCAAAGGCACAAAGGTGACGTTTGATTCGTTTCATCGTGCGATATTAGCTTTGACGGAAATTCATTGTCTTTCAAACATTCAGTGTTGCCTTGCCTCCCGTATGTAAGCTGCGTACGCACGCAAGACAAAACGGGAGAGCACGGCTCGATGCAAAACGTCGAGAGCAAACGGATCGATCTAAGGAAACGGCACACGACGGACTAAGATATACGAATTTCGATCCAATATATGAAAGATTCCAATTCTATTCGAATATACGCATCGCCGACTGTGAGAACGCGACACGTGTAGATACAGATGCGCGTATGTATGTGCCTACGTATGGTCGCGCGCTCTGACCGAGCTGCTGGATTTTCAATATCTTACGACCTGAAATCGAATGGATCATCTTATCGTGCGACTTACTGTATATTTTCTATTGTGTATCGACGTCTTCGGAATTTTTCCTGCGCTTGTGCACGCGAAAAAAAAACAATATATACATACGTTATATACAATATATTATACAATTAATGCATTATATTAATATTATATAATAATAATACGTATTATGTTGTATTACATATATTCGAAAAAACTTGGAAAGATATTCCGAATAAAAAAAAATTGCATATTCACAGCACAAACTGAAGTAGCATCGAGTTATCGGGAAAAATTCTGTGAAATTATCAAATATCTCCCCTCCATTTGATCTCGCGAGTAAGATACAGATATCCGACAAACACGTTCAGTTTATAGAATATCTAACTCGTTTTAGAGCGGTCAATTAAGAAGATGGCACTGTCGACCATCGGGGAAGGTGAGAGAATTGAAATAAAACTGTATAGGGCGTCTGGTGGTACGGTCCTGGCCAGGTCCTCCCGTTTTATATCTAAAGGAGCTATATAGAGTAGCCTGGAGCAGTGCCGTCTACAGGCTCGACCCTGTACTACGTCAGTGCAGTCGCCACTTGCCTCAAAAGCATATCGTGTCTTATCTGCCGAAAACTTGTCGTTCCCAAAACCGTTATAATCGACGACGCTTGCCATCGTCATCTCTGTCCACGAGTCTCGTAAGTAACCTCGCAAATCTCCGGCTGATTCTCTCGTCAGAGAGATTTGTTCGTCGCGTTTGCCGCGAAAATTTGTCGGCGTTGCGACGAAAAAGGAAAAAAAAGGCGGGATTCAAAGTGGATTCCAGGAGCCTTGACCTTAGCCTTTAGTCATTTGCATGCAAACACGGCCGCATTGTTCGCTTCTCCATAGGCCGGCGACAATAAGGCATACGAGAGAGGGGAAGGAAGGGGGAAAAATAAAAGAAACGGAAAGGGGGAAAAAAACGCGTAATGCGGCAGAATGCGCGAAGGAGGTCGATAACATCGCGCGCCCGCGCAATTCTTGCGTTTCCATAGACGTAGCGGGTGGGAAAAAAAAAAAAGTCGAGGGAGAAAGCAGGGGATCCGGTGTGCGTGTGGCCGTGGCTGCGTGAAATATACGCGTGGAAAATCAGCCGTGTCTCTCCGGATGAAGGCTAGGCCAGGCCTAGCGTTGCGTGTTATTGTTTCGACGTTGTGAGTAACCTGGCCCCGGGACGAGGACGAATTTCGTGTTATCGATCAGCTGCGAGAGAGACACGCTCGCCGATGTATCCGTACGCACGATCACCTGCACCCGGTGCATTGATCGCGGACATTGCTCTCGCAACCTTGTACAACCCTAAGTACAACTATCTAGTGACATTGTGACTGGTATGGACATTAGATATACATATATATATATGTATATATATCATATTTCTGAATGAAGGTTCGACTTGGTTTCAGATTTTGTAAAACGATCTCTGGTTGGCGTAAAAGAATTGTTGCGATACACGGTTGTGTGCTAGAGAATTTTTTTTTTCAAGCACGATTCTTCTTTCAGAATATTTTCCTGTTTTTAACTTTTCTTAAAATTTCAGTTAATAATTTGACTAAATTTAGTTGTTGGTGTATCTCTCTCTCTCTATTATATAATCCTCCTCTGTTCTGTTGTATTACAGAGCATTCGAAATTTGTCTAATGTTATTTCATATTTTTAGATTAACGTGTAATTTTGTTCGCAGCGATTCTCACGTTTCATTATTTATTCTGCTCAGTTTTCTGCTCACTTCTATCGGTGAACCACTCTGCGCAGCTATTACTTCGGAATTAAATCTTTGAGGAATTTCATATTTCCCCTTCTTTCAATTAACGTTAACAGATCGATATGCTAAAACGGCGACGAAGTTCGAGCTGCTTTCAATTAAAAAAGTTTCGTAAAAAGATTGCCGATAAAAAAATTGAAATTATTTATATAGATTGAAGTCGGTCTGTGAGGTCGGTTTCTGTAATTGATACTCATCCCTTGTTAACGTTATTCGATAACGCATAAATATTAAAATATTTTAATAGTTTTATTAATAGTATTTTTTCGTACATTTTTTTCAGATATGCATGTTACCAATATATAATATGAAACTAACAGAAATTACGTCGTCGATTAATGAGTAAAAACACACGAATTTTCCATTCAACCGCCCAATATAATTAAAACTGTCCGATAAAATTTCAATAAGTTTTAAAATTATTTTTCGATTTCCAAACGAAAACATAATATTGTATTCTACGAATTTTGTTCTCTCTACTCTAACTAAACGATCAGAGTCTACATACGTGTGCAAACACGAATGCACTGGATGACAGCTTTCGTAACGGCGTAATTAGTTTCCTTTAGTAATGCTCGAAATTTTGGGAGTCGAGAATTTGGTCCGGCTGCTCGTTTCTATTTGATTGTACAACGTGTACATAAACAACATGTTGTATATACACTTGTGCTTCTCTTTCTATTGTTCCCGCCCGTGTCAGGGAGAGATCATGTATGTCCCGGAATTGTTTATTTCGATTACTTCGAAAAAGCAAAATAAGTCATCGATGACAATTTGAGATTGACATGAAAATGCTACGACAAGTCTATTTTCATTGATATTCTAATTTTTATAACGCTCGATGACTTGATAAATTTTCGAAAATATAGATTAAGTTTTGAAAATTCACTCGTTTCTAAACGAACAAGTTCTATAAAAATTCACTCCTGCTCTTCAGTTATCTTTTTTACTACATCTGCTCGAATAAAAAAAAAAAGACATAATTAACTTGCATTATTAACGAAAATGTATAACGGCAGGGATATAAAAATTTATCGTACATTCTTTTGTTATGCAAATCTATTTCAATTCGATGGAGAATTGATATGTCGAAGATATTTTTGATCGAAATGAATAAATGAAGAGATATCGGGGATCGATAGGGAATCGCGATAACAATGCCATTTATTATTCTGGACTTTATTGCTCGTCACTCTAGCATTCCAGTACCGTTGACTAACCGGAAACCATCGCCTGAAGTTTCCTTGACGTTCCGCAGGTTTACTGTTATTAATCATTGCATCCTGCAATGTTTTATTTTATATCGATTTCATTACTGCTACATTATTTATTTTATTAATGAGTAATACGGATGATTTTTTTTACATACATTGTAAAACTATAATTATCTTTCAAGTTGCAAAGCTAAAAATAAAAGAAAAATTCAAGACACCAAGAAAAATCGACTAACGAGGTAGTACATTATAAAAATTAAATTGAATTTTGAAACGTAGTTTGTAACTTATATTTTTCTCTGGAGAATTTCTATTCATGGCATCAACTAAGAATTAATATGAAAATGTAATTAAATTAATAGCAAAGTATTTAAGAATTTGTGTAAGTGTTAAGAGAAGCATGAGTTAAGAAAAGTTGGCATTTCCTTTTTTGTGCTTTTTCTTTTATTAGGCACGACGTTACAAAATAGTGTCTCCACGACCCCGACGTTGTGTAAGGTAACTCGATACCAGAACAGACGAACGTGTCTACAGAAATGGATTCTATTTTGGGATACAAAGAGTTTCGTCGAAGTATAAAAAGAACCCAAAAAACATGAGACGAAGCAATGCTGCCCATATGGTTCTCTTGTGTTCCTCTCATTTTTATTTTCATAACGATCCTTTAATCTTCTCCTTGTATATGTATAAATAATCTATGTACTCTTAAAATATCGTTCTACGCTTGTAGGAACATATTAACATAAAGAAAGTTTTACACACACATATATATGTAAGTTTTTTCTGAAAGATATTTGAATAGAAATGTAAGAAATTTTGTTTCTTCTATTTCAGAAGAATCAAAACGAAAAAGAGAGGACAGCGGCAGGGAATTCGGCGTACAATTCTTCGGACGACATCTATTTGGACGACCAGGACTTTTCGGAGGGTTCCGGTCGAGGAGGCAGTGAAGGAGGTCACGACACTGAAGCATCCGGAAGTGGCCTTGGTCCGGACGACGAGGACGGCGACGACGATCGCGGTAATTACATTTTATTCATCCAAAGTTTATAAAAATTTATTAATTTTGCCCATCATTCAAACATTTAATATATATTGAAGTTTCATGTTAAAGGATGTAATATTAATTATCGACTCCATTGTTATAGGAAATTGAGTCATAATGAGATTGTGTCATTCCAAGAAATCTACAAAAATAAAACAGCTTAGTTTTTAATTTCTTTGTGTGGAAATTCCACATTGAAGAATTCAATATTGATAAACTTCAAATCGAACTAAAACACGATTAACTTTCACTGTGAGTATTTCAGTTTAGAGACAACAGAGAAAAAAGAATTTGAGTATTTTGGCTACGAAACAATCGAGCACCATCGGGGCTTTTTTTCGAAAAGCTACTCATCCGTACGGATTCCATCGACAGTCCCCCCGACCAGAAATCGACAGTACCAAAGAGTTACGTCCCTCTGCGTTTTGCTGGAAATTTTTCGATAAAAATTCAGCTCGTGGAATGCATTTATATATATATATATACGACACACCAACGATGCGCACATCACGCGATTTCCAGAAACGTTTCCTCTTTTTTTGTCTCCATTTTTTTCAAAATTGCCAAGCTGGAAACCCTCAGCGTTTTATCGCTCTCCCTTCAAATCTGCTCTCTCGATCGTTCGAACGATCATCTTTGATTGTCGAAAGTACTAGAAACAGAAACAAAATGCAATTGTTACACTTACGATTGCGGATTTCTATACAAAGATATGTCATACAATTAAAGAAATATCTTTGAAATTTCCCATAAATGTGTAAATCTGCAATCTAATAAATACACATGTTGAACGTGATTGAAACCACTTATCGTTCTTGTTTAATTAATAATTGTGTAAAGACTTTATTTAGAAAATAAACAGTGGTAACGAATTATTATTTATCTTTTTCTCTTACAGATAATAATAACAGGATAGAATCAGCGCCTCCAAGGCCGGCAGAACCAAAAACACCATACTCCGTTGACGAACCAAGTGATAAAACTAAAGAACAGGTGAATATGGCTGAAGTTTTTATGATTAATTGCAAACCCATGTCAAGATACTTTCTACGGGATTAAAAATCTTTTAATTTATCGACGTAGTTCCCAAACTGTTGTGTCAAACAATCTTTCTAAAGTTACCAAATTTATCACATTTTCTTGAGACTGAAGAAATTTTTTGACAGTTGAGAAACACAATTGTGCCAAGAATGATTGAAAGAACGCGACAAAGTTAAGTTAATTACTTTGTCATGTTAAATCTAATGAAATACCTTTGAACGTGTTGAAACCCACACTGATGATTCATTGATCCGTTTAACAATGAAATACACCTTTCTTCCCTCTGATTCTACGTAAAGGGAAAACCCACCGAAACGCGTGGGCATTGAGACGGGTTATTAGATTTGTTTGAAAACACACCTCTTGGCGAACGTCCGAATTAAACGGATTAAACTGATTAAACGGTATCGCATTGCAGACGATCGTCGAGCCCGTAAACCGACCCGACAACGAGGTCGATGTAATCGAGCCCTTAGATGTCGAGGACGACCACTCGGACAACACCGACGACATCCACGAAGTGTACATCATGAACCCGAAACACGAGGACCGTGCCAGCTCATTCTTTGCTCAGCCAGGTGTATTGGCAGGTAAGTTTGCTTTCTTTCTATTTTTTTACAACTGGTTTTGCTAATGTTCTTCTTAGATTCAAGACTTTGAATTTGAAATATTCTGCAATTTCTGTTTGAATAACTGAAATAAATTCAAATAAGAGACTTAAGTTATAGTTATTTTTGAAAGAATCTTCAAATACATTATTGCAATATTATAAGTTGTGTGATGTATATATAATTATTTGCTATATATATAATTGTATTACTATACTATGTATAACTATTTTTTTATATTTTATTTTATAATTATTTTTTATATTTTATTTTTTTATATTTTTATTTAATTTAAGCCTTTAATTACTCAAACAATATTTTTAATGTGTAACTAGCGTTTCGAGGAACATGTTTCAATTGTTTAGTTTTAGAGTACATGCTTCAGTTGGAAGTTCCATATTTTTCCAAATAATAAATACAAAAATGCATTCAACGTTATTATGTATAATATTTTTTGCGTTCAAACATTTGTTGCACGCAAACAAAATAAGTCAATCACGATAGAATTGGTAAAACACAGTCGCTTTGAAAACCAGAGTGCTTTACGGAATCGAAAGGGTCGCGTTATTTATTAACGCGTTCCCTTAGTATTAAACTTAAAGTATAAGGGCAACACGCGGAACAACATTCCACGGAAACGGTATTTATTCACGAGAACTCTGTAACTCTGAAATTCTGGGTTAAGTTAACTTATCCGGAGCCACGCATAATAAATGCGCTACATAATTAACACTCTGAATGGTTTAACGCCACTGAATAATGAATTGCTACTACTTGTGTGGCTACTTAAGATATTTCAGATTTGAGATTCCCTTTAAAATCAGTTACCAGTTAGTTAAAACTAAATTTACTGTTAAAGGAGAATAAATTAAGAAACAAAGAAAATAATATTTCGAGAAAATAAATGAGAAATATAATGCAAAATAATTGAGAAATTCATTAAGATGCTATTTTTTTCCTTGTACAAACATTAATTATATTTGCAAAGTGATATCACTTATTCAAAATGTAAGCATAATATTAAGCAATTCTATATATTGTATTTTGTACGATTTCTTTTATTTAGAATTTTGCGCTAATTAAAACAATCTTTTGCAGCGGTGATCGGTGGCGCAGTAGTTGGTTTACTTTGCGCAATCCTCGTGGTGATGTTCATCGTATATAGGATGCGCAAGAAAGACGAGGGCTCATACGCCCTGGATGAGCCAAGAAGATCACCGGCGGCGCAGGCGTTCCTTAAGCCCGGCGCGCCGCATCACAATCGGGAATTCTACGCTTGAGGCGACAAAGCTTATCTGGCTTTGGCACCGCCCAGTTTTGTCCCACGATACCATGCCGAGAAAGACGATGTCCTTCGACCGAATTAAGCGCCACCGCCGACGATACGATACATTCGGAATCTCCCACGAGTGTCTTGCGACACCTCGTTCACTGACCATAGAGAGAGAGAGAGACTTCCTTCACGTCGGGCAAAAAGCGTCACCTTTATATCTTTCTAACCTTTCGTTCAGGGGCTTTCCCAATACTTCCGTTTCTGTTCGTCTAAACGCGCCTCAATTTCTTTAACGATCTATTCATTTCGATATAATATTCTATATTTTATAACAGGCGCCTGTTTTTAATTTAACAGGTTACTTTCTGAGGTGGAACCTCCCTTAACACCCCACATCACTCTATTTTCCTACTCGCGTGCCATCTCGCTGCGAGTAGTTCCCTGTGTTAAGCATTGGTCCACCTCCGGGAGTAAAACGTCGATTTTCCTCTCGGTTCTAGCTTATTTTATACTTTCGTACGAACTCGGTGTTTAATTGTTGGATGTCTTTGTCTTTCTTCCGTAACTGTCGTGCGCTGATCGAGCAGGAAAGAGAAAGGGCGACGACTGATGAAGCGCCCACCGTCGCGAGTACTCGTCGGCAAGGTCGCGCCAATTCCAGATGCATTTAAACAGCATGTATTTCAAAACGTATACGTATCCAGGCGTACATACACGCCACGCCACCCTGTACAGGACTGAGAGCGCGAAAATTCGTGGGCGATAAACGCTGCTGGTATGTCGTTAATCATTCTGGTCCGGTGGAAGGAGGGAAAGGAAGAAGGATCGTTGCACCACCGTGATTTCTCTTCAACGCCAATCCCATGAACCACGACCTCGTTTATCAACGTTTCCTCTGTTGTTTTTCTTCCCCGTTTTTTTTTTCTCTCCCTCTGTTTTTCGTTTACTTTCTTTTTGTCTTCTGTTTGCGATATATCATTTCCAAATTATTTACCAGATTTGCAAAATCTTCTTAACGGTATGACTACACTGAGACTCTGATCCATTGACGCTTTCCCCTTTTCTCGAGTCCAATTTTGTGGAATCTCAACGCCTATTACGATTGCTAGAAGAGAAAGACACATGAGATTTTTTTTCTAGGAAATCTGTAACTTACTTTGACCTAGATTGAGCAGGTAGAATTGTACTAATAAGAGAAATTAAAAATTAGGGAATAGCATCAGCTTAGGCGGTGGGACAAGTGATAGGTGAAGATACTAAAAATAACTTAAGGTTCTTAATTTTTTTAAAATCATTAATATACCTAGATATGATGTAGGATAATTAAATGGATAATCTAGTAAGTTAAATGGATTGTTTATAATGAATGATTATAATATGTTCACATTTTGATAAGGACAGACGATGTTACTCATTAATTAAAAAGAAATTTAGAAGAAATTGACAAATTGATGAATTGAAAGTATATTCGAGTGTTTACATCTGAAATCATGCTAATCATAAAATTTATTCCCTAATCTCATATATCGGTATTTAATTACGTGAAATCGATTTACTATTTAATTTTTTTTTTTTTTTTTTTGAATCCCTCTTTTTTAAATATACATATATATTTTTTTCTTTTAATATAATAAACAAATGTCAGATGGCACAAATACAGTTGCGATGTTCCTCTAAGATACTTTTTTATATATGTACGAAAATTATTTATTTCTAAGTTAATGAGATAAAATGTATATCTCTATCAATAATTAGGCTTAGAATTCCATATGATAATTCTAATTTTAATCTCCAGATTTTTATTGTATTTATTCGTCGATCTTGTAGAATTATTTAAATTATTGATTCACTTACGAAAACTCGCGAAAACCAGTGATAAGGAATCCCAGCTAAAATTCTAGAAACATGTTTTATTAATAAACGTGTGTTTCATTACGCTCACGATAGGGTTTAAAGCTTAACAAGCCTCCAAGCGGAAATGTCCTCATCGAACACGGTTGTATCGATTGCCATGCACTTAGTGGATAAAAAACTCAGTGTGCCATTTTAAGCACCTTAAGTGACGACGTTTTCCACAACTGATCAGTCGATCTTCCGTAAAAAACAAAACGAACGACATTATAAAAAAAAAGAAAATTCATTTATCGATTGCATTTTATCAAAAAACGGAGCAAAATGTATCCTCGCGAACATTCCCTTCTTCCACTCTAAAAACAACTAAGAAACATTTTGTATTTTAAGAAGAAAAAAGCTTCTTCTGCTGGTCGAGAAAGATTCTATTTGCCATGAGAACAAAAAAAAAAAGAAAAAGAAAAAGGTGTTTAAATATCTCGCGTGTATGCAAGAATGTTACTTCTTTCAATCTTGAAAGAAATATACGTGCGTACACACACAGATTTATATACGTACATGCAATTTTCATCTCCAACTGCAAAGAGACATGCGTATGCCATATTGAAAAAAAAAAAAAAATGAAAGGTATTCACACGTACAAGTGTATATCTATTTGTTCCAAGATTTTCATCCGCGGTATTTATCCTATGGTCGATCAGTATCGCGAAGTACGTTGTAATAATTTATTAACTTTTCCATGTAGGACCAAGCGATTCTCCTTTTTCTATTCCCATTTTCTAATTCTTCTCCTATATCCTTCTTTTCTTTTTTTTTTCTTTTTTTTGAAATTCTCCGTTTCAGTGATCCTGTGGATCGTTAACTCGTCTCTCCTCAATTATTTGAGCTGTTTTCGGCGTCACGTTCGCCTCTTTCCAGGTAGAACGCAATCAGTGTTTCAATCGTCGATAATTAATTTTAAAAAATGACCATTTTATGTATGATTTTGTTAAATGAAATTATGAATACAGAAAAAAAAGGATACATTTGATTATGCTGATGAATGAAAGAAGGGAGTTGTTAAAGCAAACAAAAAAAAGAATTATTAAGACACAACTAATAAATTAACCATTGTAACGTTATTATTATTAGGATTATTATTATTATTATTATTATTATTATTATTATTATTATTATTAGGATTATTATTATTATTATTATTATTATTATTATTATTATTATTATTATTATTATTATTATTATTAACAATATTATTAATGGAACATAGCGTTAGTAGATTGAATTTTTAGTCACACCATCTAGAACACGTTGTTCCATCATGTTCCCTCCAATTTCGAATGATAACAATTCGTAGAAATCTAGCATTATCTTCTACTATCCTGTTAGATCGCGATATTAATTGACGTTAACTTTTCAATGAATAAGTGTGAATGATTTCCATACTTGATAAATAATCTTATATATACGATATTATATCTTTTATAATATCTTATATATAACGTTATGTCACTATTATATCCTGTGCAATAATAATATGAATTTTATGTACATGAATCGTTGCATTTATTATCGCCCGTATCGACCAATATATAAAATAAAGCAACATCGCTTAAAACATATAAGCAGAATCTAACACAAAAATAATTAAAATATTAAACACATTTATTTGTAGTTGAAAAAGAAGAAAAGAAAAAGAACAGTGGACACACAAATTTCTATTTTCTCATGTAAATAAATAAGAATTATTAGAATCCTATTTTTCAACGCGCGAAAGTTTTATTTAAACAATAAGATTACCATAAATCTGTATTCTACCTGCGTAGGAGGAACACGGGCGCCATTTTTATAAAGTCCGGGGTAAACTAAAATATATCATGTCGATACTGCCATGTATTAATTACATAAGGAACACCAATTGCCTACGAGAACTGTCGTAATATTTTTTTCACGTAGTCGCAGTTTCTTCCTAGATCTTTTTTTTTTCCGAAATAATTCACGTAATCTATCTATCTTTTTTTCCATTTCACTTTAAAACGATCATTGAACGTTACGGGCAAAGCGTTTTTTTAATCGTATCATAATCGATGCCGTACGAAACGATTTTTTTCCATTAGCTTGTAAAAGACGGAAGAAAAAGAATGCATAAACATCATGTTTATCATACATTATGGAAATTACTTTTTACGACATTGATTTATGTTTTCAAGTGTCGTATGTTTTTCATCGAGACAATTTTCATCGATCAGCGCATTTTAATAATGGCACACTTATTGCTTCTAAATCGATCTTATCGATTTGTAAAATCACTGGAAGCTATTTTATAGGTTTATTTATAATAAAGTGTCTAAACGTCTCTACACGTAACAGATAGTAATAAAAAGAATAAGTGTATTGATAGGGTCAACTTGGAAGAAGAACCATATAAATAAGCGACTATTCGATATACAGATTATGTGAGAAGTAAAGATCGCAAATAATTATCAATATCTAAGTAAAAATGATCAAAACTGTCTGGAAAGTTAAGGTACGATAATGTACCGAATAAGTGATTGTGTTTAGAATAAGTTACTTGCAATAAATAGAATGGAAATTAATTCTCTTTTCTATTTCTCCCAAAATTAATAAAACACTACTACCGCAGTATCTAATCAGTTGTGCAGAATATATATATACACATTCATACGAATTTTCTGCTTTGCCTCTAACTCAAAAATCGTTGAAAAGGAAATTAATTTTTTTATATTACTACAGATTTATATTACTAATTCATTTATCAAACTTAGTCAAAATTACTGCTAAACACGTCATCTGTGTTTTCTTCGCGTCAAATCAGTTCTGCAAATCCTCAAGTACATACATACATCTCTTCACTTTTCAAAAATATTTTAATTCCTCGAATCCCCTTCCTCTCTTGCTATTCGATTTCCCCTTCCCGAATATTTCTTTTCCTTTTTTACTACTGGCAAAAAGAAACTTGGAGACGAAATAATAATCTTTCATTGTAATAATAATTGTACGCAACGTAAAGAGAATTATTTGTTACATAATAATTTAATTTTCCGTGCGATGATACGGAGAAACGCAAAACTCTTTTTCTTTATAGGCGAAAATTTAAAAAATTTCTTCTTTTCACGAATAAATATTTTCAAATTAAATATAATTAATTTAAAAAAAAATTAAAATTTTTTATTATTGATATAATTTATTTCATATATATATATATGAAAAATAATTTATTAAAAAATATATATATTTGTTCGTGAATCAAGAAGAAATTTCTTACAGAATTTCTTGCATTTAGGCGCGATCAAAACAAATTATGTTGGACACGAGAATCCTAGACAACAAAAGAAAAGAAAGTAGTAAAAAGAGCATGTTGGATTTCCATACGGCTCATTTAATACTCAAAATGCGCTGTCTACGTTCTATGCGACAAGAAATAATACTAATTGTAATGAAATCTTATTTTATAAGAGGATATATTCCATAAAGAATGCTATAGTAACGAGAAGTCTGTCTAAGACGAACTAGACGAAAACCCATAGGCCAGGTGGACAAATGAATAATAATTTTAAAAATGAACATAAGTAATATTTAATGATAATGATAATTAACAATATTATTTTTTAAGAATAAGTATTGTCTACCCTCCTACCCTTTTGGATCGCTCTCAAAGCTCCATAAAGTATATATTACATATATATGTATATATATTCGTGGTCAATGAACACATATATAGGTATATACATGTATATGTATTTGTATAAAAAATAATAATAATAATAATAATCGCCCGCTAGTGAACAAGCGAATTATAATTCTTTCTTTTACACTTTTACATTTTTAATCTATAACGATTTTATCGATCCGTGCTTGAAGTTCTTAGGATCTATAGTATGTCCAACAAATCGGTGAAAATAAAAAAAATATTTGCGCTAAAAATACACAATAAAAGCAACAGCCCAGCAAATATTATTTAATTATTTATTTTCAAAACGAAAAAGTGTTAATTGTTTAAAATTTGATTTGTATTTTTATGTATTCGTCATTTATATTCATAGTTGCGTTACTATATTTATATAAGTTGTGGAATACTACAATATTCCACAAATATAGGAAATATAAATATAAGTTATTGTTCTTCTGAAATATTTCTATTTCATAATATATTTCCATGAATTTTACCTTATTTAACATACATTTTTTTTTACAAATGTTCGTTGGATATACTATACATACACGAATCGATCAAAGTTTAAGATATCGCAACATCATATCGCAATATAGTTGAATTTCATAAATTGCATTGCATTTCAAAACATGTTATTTCCATTGCGGGCATTTACGTCAATGAGATATGTTATTATTAACAGAAATTAACAATAATTGCACTATGTTAATATAACGAATAGTACTGTATGTCATCGCTCCTATTCTGTAAATAAACACTGTGCCGTATAAGAAAAATTAATTTTAAAATGCAATTTTTTTTTTTTCTTAAGCACGTCGAACGATAGAAATAGACATTTTGTATTTCAATGTCACTGCAAAAACTGTATAGAAAATATCATTTTTCATAAAATATTTAAGACATCTTATGGAATGATCGTACAATCTCAAAATGATTCTTATAAAAATAAAATCTCTATTAAAAATTCGTTCATAATTATTATGCTCCATTGTATAAATGACACGCTCACAATGAGAGTCTATAAAAGTCGTACGAAAATATTTTTCATTTCTTTTGCCAAACGTTTTACTCGTAATAAAATGGATAACATTCATACATTCTTCTTCTATATATAATAATTATTGTGTATTATAAATTGAATTAAAACAACATTATTGATTATCTTTAAAGTTTATATATAAAAACATCTTTGAAAGGGAAGAATTCTCATTAGAAATACATTTTACGATAATGTAAAATCCTCAAAGAAATTGAAATAATAGTTATAACTTACTAAGATTTTGCTTAAATAATATCGCGCATTATAAATTGCTTTTGATGAATGGTTTCAAATATTTTTCAAAAGATATGTTCACAGTTTCATTGTTTAAAGGACTTTTCATGGCTTCTTGAAACAATCGTTCATAAACGTTACCATCGTAAGCACCCAAAGCCGAACAAAGAATATCATCATCAATATCGAAACCATCTACAATTCCCACAGCATTTCGACGGATTTTCATCAATAAATATTCCAGGCGCGATTGAAGTACTTGGACATCTTCCTTTTTCATTGAAGAAAACTTAAAAAATAAAGAAGAATTAATTCAAAGTATGTAACAAGATATAATGAAAAATATTGGTTTCATTGTAATTCGAGCTTCATCATTCAGAAAAATTTTTACCTATTCTTTTACTTAAAAACATCAACACTTACCTGGAGAAAAGCGCCGTAGTTTCTTAAAATCCAATATACTATATACAATTCATAGAGTTGAAGCAATACTTCGCGAAATTCATCGGATCCCAAGGTAGATTGTTTAATAGTTTTAATGATTGTTTTTACAATAAACGCTCGACAGTGAGCCACTGCGCAATCAGATAATTCGATGCTAGTTTGATTCCAGGCTTCCTCCGAAGGAACGCCATTACGTATCCTCCTATCTATATTTTTCGTTGCTAAACAAATAGTACTACAAAAAAAATTGGAAAATTCAAAGAAATATTTGTATAACTAATTATTATTTTATGTATTTGCAAATTACATACCCTGAAGCCACCGCATCATATGCTTCAATAAGACATTCTAAATCATTATTCCAAGGACGTTGTTTTATTCCTTTCGCTGCTTCATTAAGATAATTTACAGATTCTGGTAGCGGCTGACCATTCAAAGCTTGTTTCCATGATTTTACTAAGTATCTAGCTGTTTGCAAAAGCAAGACCGTATTTTCCCCTTCGTAAGTGCAAACTGCGGTGGCCAACCCGTAAATTATTGGAAGATTGCTGGAGTTCATATATCCATGTCCGCCACAAGATAACCGAAGTTGTTCTACTCCAGCTGCTGTGTCTGCAGATATAACTGCTTTTAAGCAACATGTCAAAGAATGCAACTGTTAACAAAAAAAAAAAAAAAAAAAAAAAAAAAAAATTAATAAAGCCAGACACGAAGATGAAGAAGAGAGTATATTAGTAAGAAGACAGCAACCTCTGGTAATTTTTCGAAATCATCCTCATGCAATTGATCTTGCACGGTAACATACATATTCCAGACATAAGTAAAAGTAACTTTTATTGCAAAACATGTGGCGATATGTGGAAAGAGTTTGTATTGTTGCATTACATAATCAATAATCTGTACTTCTGACTTTCTAAAAAGAAATAGATAAAATAATATAATAGCAACGGAAAAAATAATTTTTAATTAAAATTAATATTTCATATGTAATATTATATCATAGTAATATTCATATTTCATTTTTTTAAAAAAGGGACATGAAACACTTTATGTTATATGAAATTGTTTTTAACAACACTCACTCTGAATTTATTTGACCCTGACGTCTTACTACACTATATCGAACTGCAATCGTAACAGCTTTCATTAAATAATATAGGAGGTCTTGCAGCAACATTACTCGAACGAACACCATTGTACCATATGTTAACTTATCATTTACTGATTTTATATACGTTCCATCTTCTAGCATCTATAATAAATAACGTAGTTCTACAATTTGCAATAGCAATTCCGATTTCTAGACAGTTCTATTTAAACAGATTACATACGTAATTTACCTTTCAAGTTCACTGCCACAAGAAAAGAATTTGGCGAAAAAGCAAAAGATACAAAGATAAGAAAAATCATTATTCTTCACGAGAGTATATTATCAAATATTATTCATATTGCAACAGTTTCAACGATGAGAAATAGAACTGTTTGCTTTTCTTACAGTAATCTTATGAAAATTTACCTTAGAATTCTGCATCAACATATTCTCCCGAGGTATCCTAAAGTTACGGAATCCGAGAAAGCCATTGTTAGTACCGTTCATTCCCAATTTTGTACCAATCTCTCCGATTACAATACCTAAGAATTAAATACAGATTCATTTTGACTACTAAGTTATAAAGAAGAAAATTGATAACGTGAAAAAATTTGTTCATATTTTTAATAATTAGGAAAATAATAGAGTGTACACGTTTCAATCAAATATAAACGGTTAAAACAATATGTATATATACCCTTTAAGGGTTCATGTGTATTCACGTCTCTTAATTGTATGATAAAAGGATGAACTCCCTTGCATTCTCCTTGTGTATATAATTGTGCAACAACTACCGCATGATTTGCAGTATGACCCACTGAAATTTCAAATTATAAATAAATCATGCTTTTAATGAAGAACATTATTACGATATAATTACGACATAATTACATCCCCCTGGCCACCATTTGTAAGATGTCAAAGTTGGACTATTTAAGATAAATTCTTTCGTTTTAGGATCGTACGTTGCAGTAGTTTCCAAACCTCTGAGAAACGTTCCATGACCTAGTTCAGTCTAAAACAAAAAAATAAGATGAAATTTATTTAATTTGCAAACTTTAGGATTTGTAAGGATTTAATTTGAAAAAAATTTTCTTGCCTATACATGCACATTACCTGAGCGTAAGTTCCAATAATATCGCCATTAACAGCTTTAGTTAGCCAATATTCTTGTTGTTCTGAAGTACCTTGTCCCATAATAGCTGGAATGAACATAGCATAATGTAGAGACAATGGGTTCCCATCTTGGAACAATGCAGATCCAAGTCTCGCTCCAAAGGTATGACTGCAAAAATTTTAAATAATTAAATTAAAGATTCGATATATTTTACTAATGTTATTTTTTAATGTTAAGAAAGAAATATTCAAAATATGTAGAAGGAAATTAATTCCTTGATGTAATTATAATTGTCTTCATATTCAATAGCATTGACATAGAAAAGTTATGTAACAAAGCTCACACATAAAGTTCAACGCCCGCTTTTCCTGATAATTGCAATTCCTTAATTTTGCTAAGCACAATGCACGCAGTGCGTAAAGATTCTTCATATACCTCTTTATGACTTCTACATTTTAATGGTATACTTTGTTTTAACTGTGGATCGTCCAAAAAGTATCGTTCTGCAACATTTATACATTAGACATCGAATCTTTTAATATTATATCTTTTAATCGATAAATTAGAATATTAAATTCTACATATATAAAATAATAAAAAATAAAAATATTGGAAGAATAAAATAAAATAATTACAACTTACGAATTTCAAGTAACAGTGAATAAGCAGTTAATAAACGTTATGCATATATTGAAAATAGGAAGAACATGAATACTTAAAATATAAATAATTAAAAAAATACGTAAATGTGAAAAATGAATATCCATTTAAGAATTGAATATTTACTAGATATTCTTATTGCAAGATATTATTAATTATTAACATTAGGATTATAAAATATTTCAATGCTAGTCTGAGACTGTTTACATTATTTTAATTTATTTACATAATGAACTTTTTTTTTTAGGCTCATCAAAAACTCAACGTTGACGTAACTTGTTCAAAGCGTAAACTGATAAAATCTGATATTATGCTAGTTATAATTTGAAAATGACTAAGCAGTAATCTGTTCTATCGACTTCGGACTTTGCAACGAATATATACATGTAAAATTGAAATCGTTGCGACAAATAATATATCGCAAAGTTTTAAATACGCATTTCCCGTATTTAAAAATATACTTTCTCAAACAATTTTATATTATAATTTACTTAAATATTATATAATATTAAGATATTATAATATTAATTATATTATAATATTAAGATATTATTAAATGATTATATATACATGTAAAGATATATATAAAAAATGCATATTTTTTGTAAATATGACTAAAGTCCTACACCCTATGTATATGAAGATTTGTTTTATTTTCATTTCGAACGAAGAACGTTCATCGTAAAAAAATGAAATAGAATATTTTGAAATTTCATAGGCGCTTTAAAACACGGCTATTATGATTATATTGATAAAATTTGAAACTAATTTGAAACTATATATAAAAGTCACAAAACGTTTATTGTACACATTTATTTTTAGTATCTAGCATAAGTAATTATTAAATATTCGGACTTACAAAAAATTGTAGAAGAATATATTTGAAAAAATTATGAAGAATATATTTGCAATGCTTAAACAAAGTAGTTGATAAATGATATTCGCGATTTAAAAATATTGAATATCTTATAACATGTGTATATAGCAGTTATAAAAATTTTCTCAAGTTTAAAAAATAGAAAATAAGCAATGCAAAATTATGTCGGAAAGTAATCGAATCACTAGTAATTTATAGTGACTGATGCGTTAATAATGTTAAATGAGGAATTATTATTTATTTCTAAAATTGATTTTCAATTTATGCAACTAATTTTAGTGATATAATTATGTAGATAGATTGTCAAAATTAATTAATATACATTTTATAATCTGAAATAACAATTTAATTATAATTTTAGTAATGTATATTATAATATATATAATTTCCTACTTTTTTGTAAATTTTAAATAATATAAAAATACTGAAAAATTTTTCAATTTTTCTGTAACAATATTGATTAAAAAATAATTTTTGCAATTAGTAATTCAGAATATTAATATCAATAAACGCTATATAAAACAAGTACCATATTGCTAACGTAATTATTCAATTATGAATATATCATATGTAATTGCACCGCTTAACACAGAACTGAACTTGATATTCTGATCTGCAGTATATGATTTAAATCGATGAATACAAATCTTTGTAATATTCATATTTATGAATATAATATGAAGTCAGAAGTTAATTTATCGCAAATTAAACTTTCCTCGAAAAAGAAATTTTAATAATAAATTTAAAAAATTACAAATATAACAGATATCAATTATTAAAAAAACTTTTTCTACAGGGACTATTTAGGTGTATTTTCAGCTGTTTCTTAGGTATACTTCAAATATACTATTTATACAAGACTACTTTCCAATTGAAAGTTCTCTAAAGTTCTAAAGTACATATGATTTCATTATCGACTTCATTAATAGATGTTTATATATTCAAAGTATTTTATGCTTTGATAATATTACAAAGTTTTTATAAAAAATGTCTTTTTAATTGTTACAATCTATATCGTTATTTTCTATCTCGTTAACTGCAAATCAGCTGAATCATTTTTCAGTGAAAAAAATCTATAGTGAATCATGAAATTTGTATATTTGGAACTAAAACAAGAAAAACCAGTTTTAATTCACGTCTAAATAAACTAATTGCAGTTAAAATTTTGTATTGTAAATAAAATAAAATACACATAAAAATTTCGTTTAACCGAACATATTGGAGAACAAGACCATTTGAATAACCGAGGAATCCGGATAAGTTTACTTTCTCTATATCTTACTCTTGTTGAAATAATATTTATAAAAATAAAAAAATAAAATATTCATTTTCATTTCATTAAAATTATCTAACAGTGAAAGAAAAGGAATTGAGATCCGTCACTCACAAATGTTTTAACGTCATACATGCACATAAAGACGAAAAGGCTTTTAACTATACCTTGCTTACGACGTTGTTCCACCTTCTCTGGACTGCCATCAAAAAAATATGTAATTTCAATAGGATCAAATGTACATCTACTTCGCTCATACTGCAGATCCTTATTTACGGTCATATTTTGTTTCTGCATATTACACGGGTTACTTTACAAAAGATACCTAGATCAATCAACGTACTATTCTATTTCAACACTGTTTGTTACTCAAATGTACGACTTAATATATAAATATGATTCGTCATCAGTTTATCTCGTCATTCCATTAAAATTTCTGGTACATGTTGAAACTTCAAACCTTTATAACTAACCATTTTCCCCTACTATAGCACAAGCCACGACATAACATGACCATAAATCAAACTGCCAATTAGCATTGCCGACTGATATTTTAACATTTTGCCATCAGGTGTCCACACGATTAAAAATTAAAAGTAATAACTTTTAATCAATAGTAACAAAAGTAAAAAAAGTTTCAAGAAATTACACACAAATAAAGCAAGTGTATTGACTCTATACTAAAAGTTTCTTTGTACGGTCCTGTTAAAAGTGCTAAAATTAGACGTACACGTTTTTTCTCTTTCTTGAAATTATGTGATATTACTATGATATATTTGTGTGATATTTAGCACACAAATGATGCCACTGCAATAGCAATTGATGTGATACTAATAATATCACAAATAGAGTATAACTCATTCTATATCACTTCTGCGTTCGGCTTTTTTAAGCGGGAAATTACAAATTCGACTACGTCTCAAAGACCTTCGCACAATTGTTACTAATTTCACTACCAATATATTGTTACTGAAATTTTCTAATTGTAAATCACAAATTACAAACAATGGGACAAATGAAGTTTTCAGCTGATTATCCTAGTTGACATAAAATCATAACATTATAAAGGAGAAATTTTTCCTAATTCGTCAAGATATTAATATTATTAGTTGATAAATTATCGTGCAAGAGAGATTATTCGCCAATTAATAAATTGATAGATATTTTGTGTGTTATAAGCAGACTGCTGCTGTATTTATGCAATTTTATATTTTATATTTTCACAATGTTATGACAAGTACTTGCATATTTTTATTAAAATACTACTTTTAGCATCTTCATAAATGCATAAAAATTTGCAATTTAATAATAAGGCTTTTAATCAAGTAAATACAATAAAGTATCTGGATTTAGATTTAAATATTTAAATTATTAAATTATTTTCATATGTTTCAATTAAAGATCATTAATGAAGCTATTTTTATATATTTTTGAAACAATGTAATTAATTTATAAAATATTTTAAGATGTAATATATATTACATGTACACGTATTCTTTATTTCTAGATATTTAAACTTTTGCATATGAGTATGTTAAAAAATATTTTTTCATCATGAAAAAAAGTGATAAATGATTATTTTCTTTACATTTCAACTTAAGTTATTTTCGTAAACATCGATACAAAATTGCTAAATAAAATTATTTAAATGAAAGTATCCTTTGGTGCTATTTCCACTTGGTTTTGATGTACAGGAAATATAGGTTCTGCCATCTTGAAGTTCTTTATTAAGGAAAACTGGTAGGAGCTCTGTCATGAGGTATGAACTGTTTTGAAATTTTTAATTATATTTTAGCAATATTCACTCAAATGTAATTTGTGTTATTTATCACATTAATAGATAATTTGTATTAATCTGTATTATTATGTTTTGCATATTTTATGTTTGGTAATTTGTTAACGACTAACCACATGGTTTCACGATTCAAATTTATGTTTTCTAAATATACAATTTTGTACTTAGTAAATTATAATTTTCGATTCTAGTAATAGTTTTCAATAGATTAAATTAAAGCAAGGAATCGATGCCCTATTTGATGTTGGCACAATTCGTTAACATAACATAACCTCACTTTGTATATTTCAGTTCGTTGAAATTACAGAAGAGGCTTGCAGCCTCTGTTATGCGATGTGGCAAAAAAAAAGTCTGGTTGGACCCCAATGAAATCAATGAAATTGCAAATACAAATTCTCGTATGTTTCTTAAGAACTAAATTCTACTTTATTTACATATAATATGTAAACTTTTATTTATTTATTTTACTGTTTAAGGACAAAGTATCCGGAAGCTGATTAAAGATGGTCTTATTATTAAAAAACCCGTTGCCGTTCATTCTAGAGCTCGAGTTCGTAAGAATACTGAAGCTAGACGCAAAGGACGTCATTGTGGTTTTGGTAAAAGGAAAGGTACAGCAAATGCTCGTACACCTCAAAAAGTAAGTGTACATTTTTATAATTCTTAGGTAATATAAACCATTTAAATTATTTCTTTATTACATATATAAGTAACATTTAAAACGTAATAATTACATTATTTCTTTGCAGGATCTATGGATCCAAAGAATGAGAGTTCTTCGTAGACTTTTGAAGAAATATCGCGAAACAAAAAAAATCGACAGACATCTGTATCATTCTCTGTACATGAAGGCTAAGGGTAACGTATTCAAGAATAAGAGGGTTTTAATGGAATTTATCCATAAAAAGAAAGCCGAGAAAGCAAGAGCAGAGATGCTTTCGGATCAAGCAGAGGCGCGTCGTACTAAAGTTAGAGAAGCGCGTAAACGCAGAGCAGAACGTATTGCCACAAAGAAACAAGAATTATTGCAATCTTACCAACGTGAAGATGAAGCTGCAGCAGCACAGAAAAAGTAATTTTACAGATTGTTGTACAAATAAAATCTAAAATAATGTATTTGTACTTATTTGATTGTTGTTATTTTATCCCTTATAAATAGATAAGATACAGAATTTACATAAAAGTACAAAAACAATTTCAATTTATATTTCGAAATATATAAATGACTAATATTTATTCATTTAATTAATATTAATTATTTAATGTGAATTTTATATTTTGCATAATCTATAGACGAAATGGCATAAACTAAACATTTGTTTCTAGAATTAGTATACAAGTACACCTCTAGATGGAAGTACTGTTATTTTCTAAAGGTTTAAAATATGGTGAAAATATTGCGTACATATAATCACAATATAACTAAACATTAACTAAAAGTGAAAGAACGTTCTTTGCACGATATATTATTAAGAAATATATATTAATTGTAAGTTAAAAGGTACTTATGTTATATATGAAATATTTGAATGAAAAATTATTTTATTATGACATCCATTAAAAAAAAGAAAATACTCACAATAGGTTAGGAACATGTATCTAAGGTAAATGAAATAATGAAGTCTTTAAATAATTAGATTGTAAAATATCATTTGTCAAAGTAAACAGTTCTTTCACGAAATTTTATACATATTTATAATTATTATGCAATTTATGTATCCTGACAAATATGCTATTGAGTACATTTTCTAAAATAACTAAATATTTCGTAATACATTGTAAATTGGGTAACATATCGTCACGTCTATTTAAAAAATAGCGTAAAAATATATATAAAAAGATATATATATGTATTACATGAACAGAAATGGATAAATATTTCATCAACAAAAAATCATATTTTAATTAATAGTTTATAATTTCATAAAGTTGAATTATTATTCCCAGCTGGATATTCTTCATGTCTATGACTGAGAACTGATATGATGATGGTGGAGCAAGAAGACACACACCATGTCCGTAAATATTTATACATTTCAACTACAAGAATTTTTTGTTCCTTTTTTGTCACATTGTATGATTCTTAAGTAATTGAGAAAATTATTAAATTAAATTCATGATATTGATAAAATTTATTTGCAGAGGATACTGAACTTCAGAAATCGACAATTATATCAATCAAAATGACCAATAAAAAGGGAAATATCTCAGAAAAATCAAGGGAAGAAATAAAAGCAGAACGAGAAGCGAAAAAAGCAGCTAAAGCTCATGCTAAAGCAAAAGCTAAGTCCACTAAAATACCAGACAAAGATCCTTCGAACAATAATAAATCTCCATCTTCCGATAGTATTAAGAATAGAACGAGCAATGATATACCAGAGACTGTGACTAACAAAAATATTGAATCTCCTAATAAAATATCAGTGATCACTAAGACTTCAAATATATGTGAAAAAGATGAAAAAGTAGTATCAGAAGTTAGTAGTGAAGGGAAGAGCAAAGCAGAATTACGAGCTGAGAGAAGAGCTAAGCAAGAAGCACAAAGAGCAGCTAAGCAACAAATTTTGTCAGAAAAAAATAAAAATAAGATTAAAGAAGAAGATACTAATAATAATAATAGTAATAATAATAATAAACTTGCAACACACACTATAGATACAGTAAAGAATGTATCACCGAAAAAGACTCCAAAAGTTAACATTCATGAAATAAATCTGTTCAAACACTTATATCATGAAAGAAAACAGGCTATTGTTAATGTTCCATTTGTGAATTCAAATATACACCCAGCAATAATTAGATTAGGTGCACAATATGCAAACAAAATAATTGTAGGTAGCAATGCAAGATGTGTTGCCTTTTTAGCTGGTGTTAAACAAATTATTCAGGATTTCGAAAGACCGCCACAAGCTGATTTTATCCGAGGTTTTGAAGCAAATTTGCAAGAATCTGTAGCCTATTTGCATCATTGTAGGCCATTGGCTGTTTCAATGCACAATGCATTGAAGCATTTAAAATGGCAAATGACACAGTTTTCTTCTTCTTTGTCTGATGTGGATGTAAGTAACGTTTTTAGATTTTAAATATATATTCTTGTATGATGTTTATAAAATGAAATTAATTTATCTTTCAGGTAAAGAATAAATTAAGTAATGCAATAGATACTTATATCCGGGAGCAAATAGAACTTGCCGATAAGGCAATATCAATAACTATTCAAACTAAAATATCTAATGGAGATGTTATCCTAACTTATGGCTAGTGAGTGCTCACTTTAAATCTTTCAATATTTTCTACAATTACAATGAAACTTATACTGTTTTTAGTTCATCTTTGATACATAAAATACTATTAGATGCGCACACTGCAGCTAAAGAATTTCGCGTTATTGTCGTCGATGGAAGACCATGGCTGGAAGGAAAAGAACAACTTAGACGTTTGGCAAAGCACGGAATTGAATGCTCCTACATTTTAATTAATGCTTTAAGTTATATAATGCCTGAAGTAAGTAAAAGTGATGCTTTTGTTTTTATATTACTTAAATATTTTTTAAGATTATCGAAGTAATAAAATTAATGGATAGGTAAGCAAAGTGTTTCTTGGTGCCCATGCAATATTAGCGAATGGTTCGGTAATGTCAAGAGTTGGTACCGCTCAAGTTGCCTTAATGGCCAGAGCCTTTAATATTCCAGTCTTAGTAGCTTGCGAGACCCATAAATCTTGCGAACGCGTACAAACAGATTCTATTGTCTACAATGAATTAGGTAAATGGAAAATTTATATTTATTTCTATATTATCAATAATTTATTTATAATCATTCTATATTATAATATATCTACGTATTTTTAATTTTCTTTTCTATCAATAATTTATTCACAGGAAATGCAGATGAGCTTGCACAAGATTATGGTAACGGTGCGCAAAAATCGTTATTAACGAACTGGAGAACAAAAAAATTCTTAAACCTTTTAAATATCGTATATGACGTTACACCAGCCAATTTAGTGACAGCTGTTGTTACAGAATTAGCCATTTTACCATGCACTAGCGTTCCTGTTATTTTACGTATCAAACCATCAGAGATATAAATTTCGCTGTGCCGAAATATATGTTTCGATTATTTTACATAACGTTCAAGCATCAATATGATAACATGTGTTTATCGTGTTCTTCATACCTGTATATATAAATTGGATTTTAGCTAAAGTTACAAAATTATAACGCTCCAGTAACGGGGAAATATGTTGCAACCTCCTTTTTTACTCACGTCTACGAAAAAATTATTTTATGTATTACTATTGTATATTATGTTGTGTACTTCAAAATAAATTTCTGCAACATTAATTGAATAATTGTATTTTAATAATATCAATATTATATTACATCAGTGTTAGGATGTAATATAATATTCAGTATTACTTAATTTATTTTTTTGTTATTTTAAAATTAATTAAAATAAGAAATACAAATTATTTCATTTATAATTCGGCAATGGAAGGAAATTTTCTGGGACGGAAGAGAAACGAAAAAACTAGTTTTCTCTCTCCATCATTGTGCTATACTACATTTTGTTTGTTATTATGCATTTTTATATTTATTTTTTTATATAAGATTATATTAATCATATCCAAAAACAATCAATCAGATTCACATTCTTTTGATTTTTAGTATTATTTGCCTATGTAAACATGTTTAAAATTTCGTAAGTTTGCCGGTAATTATATATGTGGTATTATTCTAGAATGAAGATAATAATAGATTGTTTCATATATTAAGAAATGCAACGAGAAGTATTTTACTATAAATTGTAATTGTGAAAATCAGTGGCATCCAGAATACAGCCATACTTTATATTTTAAATGAATAAAAATTATATTAGTTATATTGTTGAATCGGATAACCTTACTTCGAAGATCTCAATTGTTTTCTTTTCTTTTTCTTCTATTTGTAAATAAATATAAATTGAAATGTTTAAACAAACATTTAAAACGAATTTTATGATAAAACAATTTGGAAAATTAATTTCACCTATTACAACTGAATCAAAAATTTATAATGTATTGGCTACAAATTTAAAACTTGATGGGAATGCTATCAAAATACTTCAAAAAAATAAGGTGGATAGTAAACTTAGGAAAATACCAGAAGAACAAATTATTCGGAATTGCATAATATTGCAAGTAAATATTTGTGTATACTATAACTATATATTTATATTTAATGATAAGAATATTACATGTATAATAATATATAATATACAACTTGTTTCTCAGTAGTAATTCATTCATTTCTTTTTATTTAGAATATGAATATAAGATTAGATAAAGTGGAGCTGTTGACCCATTGTTTAAAGCTTCAACCTAAAACCTTAAGAAATAGAATTCTTATACTTAAAGAAATGGGTGTGAAATCTATAAATTTATATAACATTCAACGGTATGTTAATAGCTTTTAAGTCAAGTAAAATTTGATTGTTATTTATTACAGCTACTTTTCTTATTGTAGATTTTTATTGTTGATGCAAAAACCTACGATGTCCTTTAAGGAATTATTTGATATTCCACGGAATAAAAGTATGATAAAGATCATACTTTCCAATGTAAATGTAACATATAATAAGATTGATAAACATATAATTAAAAATGAGACTCATATTACAGCTGGCATTTATTATCAATTATGCATTATATATTATCAAATATGTCATATGAAGCTACATAATGAATTATTTTATAAAGGAAAAAAATTAAGATACGTAAGTCTTACTGAAATGATCAGATTGCTAGATATACTGAAAAATAAATGTCAGCTTAATGAAGAATTTGTAAGTATAATTATTTAAATAAATATTATATATTTGGAAATAATCTAATTTGATATTTTTCGTAGCTAGAAAAACATTCTTACCTTTTGAATATAGATGTTGATAATGTTGAAGAAATTTTGAATGAACTTAATACCAAATTAAATGACAAAAATGTGATTGATTTAATAAAATCATATCCTCGAATTCTGTTACATCATATAAGCAAAGTAAAAAATACATTACAACTTTATCAAAACTTTGATTTACAAAATCAGACGCTTAAATCTGTTTTACAAGGTTTTAAAATTAACAAAGATACCTTTATAGAAAGATATACAAATATTGCAAATAACTCGGATTTAGATGTATGGTTGAAACATCCACGATTGGTGTATATGCTTTATAATTACAAATTAGTCATGAATCGTTTAATTTATATGAAACATTTAAATTGTCTAAATAATGCAAATATTCATACATACCTATCAAATAAACATTTTTTTTCAAGGTAATTATTATTATTATTATTATTCAAGGTAATAATTTATTTCAAGATAATAATAATTATTATTATAAAATAGAAAATGAGGTATTACAGAATGATATATATTTAAATTTTTTAATAATAATTCATAATTCTAGGTATATAGAAGGTGATCTATCTCATACAACAAGAAAACATGTGAGATATATTTTGGGAAAAGAATTTGGCGATAATAAAATTCATTTACTATCTTCTATTGAAAAACATCCCTTTTGGAAATCCATTCCACTGCTATGCGTGGATAGAACTATAAAATATTTAAAGGAATATTTTTCAATAGAGGACATATGTAAAAATATTCAAATTGTACTTTATCCAAGGTGAGAAAATTATATTTCAAAATGTACTTACGTTTAAAAATGTCGAAATATATCTAAAGATTAATATATTGTATTAATGTAGGTTGCTGATTGATGATACATTAAACTTATTGTATAAAGAATATTCTTCACAAAATGGATATAATTTTACTTCTACTCAATATTTAGCATTATGCTTATACAAATTAGAACAAAAATATCATTTTAGTGGAGATGGAGTTTGGCAACACGAAATATCAGTTTTCAAATTAAATCTTTTTGAGGATGTGTATAAACTTGATAATCTTGTTGAGCATATGAATAACGATGAAAATGAAGTAATGAATTTAAGTGGAGAAGCGTGGTTTGAACATTTATTACAATAACATTAAGTACATGTATAGAACAACATGTAAAAAGTAGGATTCTTAATGTGTAGGAATTAAAATTAAATATTCATATATATATATATATATATTATATATATATATTATATATATATAATATTTCGCATGTTAATAAACTATCTTTATGAGTTAGCAAAATTTAAAAACTATCTTTATGAGTTAGCAATTTTATATACAACAGTAGTATGAACATTTTACAAAATCACCGACATTTTCTTAAACAACATTATATTTTTGAATTTAAAATACATATAAATTAAATTATAATTCACATTCTAAAATCTAAAGATTTTGTGCTTTCTCAAAATATTTGATTAAACTAAACTTTTGAAGTTTAATTACATTTTTCGATTGTTATACTTTACATGATTTATGTATATATTATATAATATGAATTATAGACTACATGATATTACATAATATAAAAAATGTAGAAGCAAAATTCTTTACAATATATTTTGAATATTTATTAAAAATCGTTTTTGTATACAAATTTCATATTAACATATAAAGTTATATAACAATTTTCATTCAAGGCACATCATCATCAAATAATTGATTACATGTTTTTATTTTCAAGTGTATTTAGTTGCGAATAATTACAAACATCATGAAAAAGTAAGCAGAGTACAACATACACAAAATATTTTTGTAGAAAATTTTATAAATTCAGATAATGTTTTATACTCTCGATATGCATGTACATGATTTAATATATACTACAGAATACTTGAATAAAATACAACATGTTTTCATAAATAGCAACGCTCATTTTCACTCGATATTTGTGAATAAAGGATAAATAATACAAAAGTACTCACATCTTGTACGGATCCATATTTTTAAGGCACTTGAATGCTCTCATCCAGTTAATTGCTTCCCTTAAAATACTTTATTTCTTACATGTAACTTTATTATAAAAAAATTCTTGAGGCTACTTTTATACTAAGAAAAATCAATGGTTATATTCTTAGTATTAAATGTTGTTTTAAAAATATAATTTCAATAAATCTTATTAATCTTTTTAAACTATATGATACAAAAATGGAACTGCATGGAGAATAGGACTTTATTTTCAAGATTTCTTAAAATATTAAATATTCTATTAAAAACCTCCAATCTCAAACTTCTTTCTATTTTCAAAATAACAAATTATGATAATTCTAATTTACTCAAAGCCTTCTATCATCATCAGCGTAAACAAAATAGTAAAATAAATCTTTCCAAACATCATTTATATGTTTAGTCCTGATATTCCTTTGCCAAGAAAGATCTATTCCAAACCGGGACCGCCAGTTGTTCTACAGTAAATCTAAATCGGAGGTTTCGAGTCAGTTCAAAAAAGGAGGCAACTGCACGTAGTTCTGTTGGCTAGTTGGTTCGCTTTTCACCATCACCTGCTCCTTCATCCCTTGACGTCCTTGTGGTGAGTGCATTCCGTATTCTTGTTTCTGATCTTGCTGCTGCTGTTGTTGTTGTTGTTGTTGTTGTTGTGTGTAATCAGATTGTTCATGCTGATATTTATCCGCTGGACTAAGACCACTGACATAATCCAATTGTTTATTTTGCTGATGATCCTCTTCGGACATGGAATTAGCTAGATGAGTGGGTGGCGAATGCGTAGTCACCATAGTCTGATAATCGTTGCGGGTTAGAGGTGGTGGTGGACTATTACTGGCGTTCATGTAATCCTGGTGCACACGCATTGTATTCCCAGATGGTGTAGAGAATAATGAGACATCGTGTTGCGGAAGCATCGTTGCGTATGAGTATGCTGATCCGTTGTTGCTTGGCCCACCGAAAGAAGTGGAGTACGGAGAATTAGATGGGCTAAGTAAGTTCAAATGTGGCGCCAGATCATACGCTGGAGAATACGCCCAGGCATCTGGCGGTGCCGTTGCTGTCGTTGGAGAGGCGAAGGGGTTGAGAGTATTGTTCAACGAAGTAAATGACCCTGCTGGGAAAAGAATTTTCAGAAGTTAGCAGTGTGTTATTTATTATTAAAAAATTTGATATTACAATTTTTACTAGTTTATATCAATTTATCAAATATAAATTTTTGCAATATTTTCAATGCAACTGATTTTGTAAAAATCGATGAATTAAATGCATTTTTAAAAATGAAAAATTAAAATGGTGAACAATAATTACAAATTTTTCTTTTTTCATTCACAACTTCAATTAGTACATTAGATCAATAATGAATAAAATAATCGAAAAAATATTTTCTTCCTTTGAATAATTTCTATTTATATTTTGCAAAATATTGTTTGTCTCATTTGTTTTTAGAAAAAGAGTTGAACTAGTACAAGTATCATATTTTTAGTACAATAATTTCGGAATAAAGTAAGGATGACAAGAAATCAGCACAGATAGATGTCAGTTATTTTTGTTATAATTACCTGATAAGCCAGGACTTGCTGAACCAGCAGCCATGTAACCGGCAGTTTTACGTGGAGGCTCTCTCTTCCGCCATTTTGCACGTCGATTCTGAAACCAAACTTGAACTCTTGATTCTGATAAAGCAAGTTTCAAAGCCAATTCCTCCCGTGCAAAGACGTCAGGATAGGGTGCACGTTCAAACGCTCGTTCCAACTCTTCCAATTGATAAGCGGTAAATGTTGTTCTGAAATAATTAATTTGCACAATGAAACTGAAATATTCATTGGATGGTGATGATTGTGGATTTTTTTAATGAGAAATTTGAAAATATGACAATGGAAAGAATGTACACAATATGCAAAAACATACAAAATATCTAAATGTAGTACCTGTTTTAATATTTAGCTTTGTTTCTTTAATTATTCACAAAAAATCATAAAAATTTAAAATTGCAAAAAAATCTGCAGTCTAGTTATAATAGTCAAAGTTTTAGATTATATAATTGTGTTTTCAGAAATTCAGGACATGTGGCGCGATGATGATGTTACAACATTTTAAATTTTAAATTAGGTCTTTATACAGTTTTTTGTTTTTAATGGTAGAAAAGAAAGGATCGGGAGTTATAATAAACAACGAATTTAATTTTAAATAATTTTAAAGAAATATATACCTAGTCTTCTTCTTTTTAATTCCATTATTGTCGGTTTTCTTCTTGGAATCTTTTTTAGCTGGTTGAGCTTCACTACTGACTATAAATAGAAATCAACAGAATGTAAAATCGTTAATAATTATTGTAATATCATAAATATAATTATTTCACTTGAACTACATAACATAACGATTTAACAATATAATAATTCTATTCAGTTCCTTTGTTTAAATCAATTATAATTTATTGGTCTTAATTTCCTTTTAAAATCCAAATTTCCATGAATCCAAAATTGGCTATACTTTTTAAATCAATTTTTAATAGTTTAATATTTAATAATATTTAATGCTAATATTTTTAAATACAATTTATTACTTTTTTCAACAATTTTATTGCTTTATATATCAATATAAATTTCAGAAGTGTCTCTTCAAATTAGTAGGGATCTTATAAAATACAATATTAACCTGGAGCAAGAGTATTCATCGGATCTTCTGGTTTCCTTTTCAAAGGATTTCCAAGCTGCAGACTCTGCTGTAATGTCGTTGAGGTCGGTGTCGCAGCGGTGGACGTTGACGTGGTAACATCTTGCGTCTGAGGAAGAGGTGCGTACATTCCAGCTAATTCTAATTCCTTCAGCTCCTTTTGTTGTTGCTGTTGTTGTTGCAGATGATGATGAGCCGTTTGATGATGCGGCGGACTGTTGGAAGAATCCAACTTGTGAAGATGGCCTCCAGTGGGCATTAAATCACCACCATGATGTCCACCATGAAGGCCAAGCATCACTTGAATACTATGAACCCCTGAACCTCCTCGACCACCGAAATCAGAGAAAATTGGGTCATCGAAGGGACCTCCGTCCATTTTTTGCGAATTGAAAATTCTTCTGATATTGAAAAATATCAATTATTTTCTCTTTTCGATTCTTCGAGTAACAAATAACAATGCTAGATTATTTCTCTAGCGTTAAATAATGTTCATGAGATAATTATCGATTCGTTTCTTAAAAATTTTTGACATTTTAAAAGACACGCAGTTTCATTATCAAAATTAAATAAGAAGTTTCTTCTTCTTAATAAATAAGAATAAATATATACAGAACTCTTTCTTTCAATCTTTAATATAAATTCATATTTGTTTTTTTTTTTAACAGTTTCACAAACTTCGATTTTATTTTTATTTTTCTCCTTTAGGTACTTTCTAATACTGAGAAAGATTTCTCTTTTTCTTAATTATTCACTTCTTCTTCTTCTTCTTCTTCTTCTTCTTCTTCTTCTTCGACAGTTGTTTATCTGCTTCGATATTCACGGATAATTTTTCTATTAATCTTCGTGCGATTAATAAACAAGTACTTGATTCTTCACTTAGATATCCAATACAAATTACACAACAGTTTTCTCTTCCCCGACGTTATCTTCTTCAACTTTATTCTCTATCTTCTGGTTCTCATAGCAACAAATGATAATTCATCGATGTCGTCCAGTCAGAGTTCCAAATACCCTGGACAAGTATATTCAATTTCCATTCACTTCCTGTTCCCTTTATTGTCACAGATTTCTTGGGTTCTTCGCGAAGACTTCCAGCTGGCCAATTATGCAAAAAGGCGCGCGCGGTGCGCAAGATGACGGCCGTGGCGTTCGCGCGTTCTCCGTAATAGAATCCGAGCCAATTGCGATCAATTGTTGCCCGGGTTATGATTAATTTTGATTAGTACGAGCTAACGAAGCGAGAGCCAAGCATCGTGTCGCCGACACACGGGCAAACTTTGCGATGCTCTGGGTGAACCGGGGGAACTCAGTTCAAATCGTTAATATCGAAACGTTTTCTATAAAAAAAAGACAATTTAAAAAAAAACGAAAAGAAGAGAGAAAATAAGAAGAGAAGAAGACGAATGATTTTCTCAATGACTATGTATATTGTTTCTCTTGCAGCTCGACGAGTTTTGCTCAATTTTCTATATATCGAGAACCGGGTGAGTTGATCGCGCGAAACAACAAGAGCCGCCTAACTAACCGGACACTGTCGCACTAAGCGACGATCCGTTCTGACTGTGGCTAATCAACCGACACTCACACACGCTTATATTTTCAACGGGTTGCCGGCCAGGCCGCCCCCACACATAGAAGCCAACCAATCCTGTAGCACCTACTACGCGTTACGTGCTCCACGAGAGGATGGCCGTTTTATGCGGGCGCGGTATGTGCCATTCTCCTGTACATACATATTTCTTCCTCTTTCTTTCTCTTTTCCTCCCTTTCCATTCTGCATCCGAGTCTACGTCTGTCTGTCTCTCTTTTCAATCCCCCTTGCATAGAAGAGAGTCACCTCCCTCTCCCCTCTCTTATGTCTCTTCTCCTTGCTTCTGCTTCTTTCTTCTTTTTTCGCTTTCTAGCCTTTTCTCTGTCTGGCGTCCACCACTCTAATTGAAAGTGAAACGATTCTTCATGGTATTGACTGGATGTACATAGGGTAAATATGTGTACCGCATCTTTCTCGTTGATGTCTTTTCTGCTCGGAGTTGGAGTTCCGAGGGTCTTTCTCGTTGGTCTCGTGGCTATGGCCACTGTCACATCATCGCGTTACGACCGCCCCCCCGGATAAAGAGGTTGGAAAACGCCGCCTTGCACGATGTGCGCTAGGTAATGTTGCAGAGGATGACGTTGAAGGGAGAGAGGACGATGTGGGAATCGGAGCGGGTTGACTTGTGCACGATCCACAGCGATGGGAAAATTCTGTGCGCCACGATTCCATTTTGTGCGTGAATAACTTGCGCTTGACCCACGATGACCTCGATGTTTCTTGGAACGGTGATCATTGCAGAGAGAACACGCTGCGTATGCAGGAGAAATAAAGTGGTTTTGCGAAAAATTCACTTTTAAAAATGATTCGATAGTGGTAGGGATGACTGACTCGATAACTATTATTTAATTACTTTCTCTTTTCCTGTTGCAGGATGTAAATAGGATGTAAATTTCTTTTAAATTCAAGAAAAGTTGATGAATACCTTATAATTGAATCTTTTTCAACTGTATAGACGAAGCTCAAGTACAATGGAAGATTTATTGATTTGTTTATTTGTTCGTACCATTGAAATTCAGGTTTAAGAAGAATGATGCATGGAGTAGCACTGGAATGCTATAAAGTAAGATGAATAAACTTAGACAATGGTACTTTTAAAAGAAATGTCAATGAAATGACTTCTAAATGACTATCTAAGGTTCTAATTAGAATTTTAAAACTTAAACAAGTTGAAAATGTATAAAATCTTCCATAAAAAATTAAAATAAACGTTTTTAAAAAGAATGATTTTTATAAAAATCTACAGACAGTTAAGAGTTTCGTTAATGCAGTAATTATGCAGGTAATTATGCACAACGTAACAGATATGACTCATTACATAATTTTACGCAGAGATCCAATTCTCGCTTACGCGACATATTCCAACGATGACGTTGGAATTGAACTTTCGCGTGGAGTTACTCAAGTAATGTGTAATATACATATGTCATTGGTGGCCTATGTTTCAACTTTTCAATATTTTCTTAAAACACTTATAACAAATAACAAATAATTAAGTTAATAATTAAAAAGAACAAGAATGGATATCGGAGTACAATTCAAATATCAATTAGGTAATTATTTTCTTAAATTGCGAAGCTTTTAATTAATACGCACTACTAACAAATATCAAAACCATGTGGAGGAAGGCTCAGACAATTTCATACAATATAACACGAATAAGTCTAAAAATATTCAAATTCACAAGCAAATACCGCAAATACAGTGTTACCTCAATTTCCAGATCCACGTGTCTCGCTCCATTCGCTAGAATCGTTTTAATCGTTCCGCGAAATCCATCTTCTTGGCCACGACAATCCATCTTCCACGAAGCATTACCATTCGATTTCACCATCCCAACCCCAGGTCACATCCGTATCACATCAGTTATCAGTTTCGCGTTTCTGTTTGCAAATGTCCTTGAACCGGAACCTTGAACCCCGATCAAACAATTCGAGAGTAGCGCTCTCGGGGACGATCGACGTGCGTTCGCCGCGTCAGCGATCCTTCGTCGACGGAATGCATGATTCTCCACATCGATTCGCGTCACACGCACGATTTGAATCGTCCCGCAATTTCGCTTCTGCACCATTCCGTCGCGTCGTTCCCGGGTCAGTCGCTTTCGGCGAACACGCACTTGAACCGGAGGGGTTTGAGAACGTACGGGATCCATCGATCGATTCATGAGAAGACGATCGATCGGAAGGACGAGAAAGGTAAGAGTACCTATATACTTTCCAAGAGATCCATGTCCGTTGACCGGCAGCGTGGCACTGAGCTCTTAAGCGCAGGCTCAATGAAACTAGCAATCGCCAGGAATTGCCTCGAATTGGCCCAATCAAACTACCCCCATTCCGTGTGTACACGCGTATATTAACTGCTAATTTCATCGGCGGTAATTAGCGCGCGCGAACGCGCGCCTGTCACGCGCTGATTTAATTGCACTCTCGCGGACACTCTTCCACTTCCTCCCCTACCATTCTTGCGGTGCATCTTTTCCGTTGCTCCGCGCGGAACCGATCGCGCCACCGATCTCGCGTCCATCCTCGTTTTCGTTAAACGAGCCTGTTTTATTCCAGATCCATGGAACCCGTGATTATCCCCGCGAATAGAAATGTCTGGCTTGGACATGGTAAAAGGATGGAATTTAAATGAAGGACGATTTTGGAGGTTTTGGATGAAGCAGTCAAATATATGAATTCATGTAAATATCTTTTCTTATTTTATCAATTTATTTTCAAACATGAGTATTTGTTAGATAAAGATCGTATAAGAAAGATAA
This sequence comes from Melipona beecheii, assembly GCA_032399605.1. Lineage (NCBI taxonomy): Eukaryota > Metazoa > Arthropoda > Insecta > Hymenoptera > Apidae > Melipona > Melipona beecheii. The sequence continues at coordinate 771,368 of JAUCMO010000463.1, forward strand.
TCTAATCGTTATTCTGCAATTAAGCAATTTCATCTGTTTATAATTGTTAGCAGTTTTTTTTTTCATTCTAACAAATGTACATGGATGACGAATGTTTCTTAATATACTACAATAAAAAACTGCTATAATATACATATGTACGTGCACTTGTATGTTATAGATTACTTTTGTACGCTACTTTGACCAATCAGTCATAATTAATTCAAGAAATCAATTCCTACTGAAGTTTTTATTTATTATCATATAATAATCATATCATATAAATATATAATTAAATCATATAAAATATATCATATAATACACATCGTATAAAATCAAATATATGTAATAATCATATCATATAAATATTATCATATAATACACATCGTAAAATCTCTTCTACTGTCACAGTGTTTCCAAGATTCAAACCTAACCTCAAACTATCTTCAAACAGGATTCATGAACCAAGGGCAGAAGTTTCGATTCTTCAATTCCCCATATCTGAACTTGAACGCCGACTGGATCGGGCTTCAATGAAAGTTGAAGATGATTGAATGCGGGTGAACGCGGGCGCGCGCGCACGATACTCGCGCTTGCAGGATATCCGTGGATGCAGGAGGCGACGGCAACCGGGAGGATGACGGCGAGCGCGCAAGAGCGAGAAGTCGGTAACTTAACTGGCCTAAATGGGTTTAACTCGATGTGATTTTGCTGGCGAACCACTAAATTGAACGAATACGAACTAAACTGAACTCAACTAAGCTAATCATATCACATTACTAGCGTTATTAGCCGAGAGACGATATAAGTGAAGGTCCGGTGGTGCCAGGCTGCAGTAACGGGTCGCCTCCTGCACTGACCCTCTGCACGACTTTCTTTTCGACCCCTTTTTCTTGCTCGCACAGTCGGATATTTCGTGTCTTGTATCATATGTTCATATATATATATATACATATATATACATACATATATATGTGTACATATATGTTCATATACATAGCTATAGAAATGTGTTCGTTTCGTACAATTTAATTTCGAAAACATCCTTTAGATTAGTGATTTTGTGAAAGTTTGTGGAAGGTGAAATTTTCTTGGACAAAACGGATGATTCTCTCGTTGAAGAGAATGTGTACGAGGTCTAGGGTACGATGTTGCCCGATTCCGACCGAACGGTGATGCTACCCTGGCCGTGCAACAGGAAACACGTGCGCTTAGTGAAAGTGACAGCTCGCAGCGCGCCAAATTTGAAATCAGGGGAACTCGAAATAGAGTTTCCGATTTAATACGTTGTTCGTGCGAGTAACGTGTTTTTATAAGTGTGCAGTGATTTTTGGATAAATTAGTCAGAAAATCATGTAATTTCTCCTTATTTGGATGTTATATACGCTGAAAATAGATGTGTGTGTGTGTCTACTTTAATTTAAAACGAATACGGTTCGTTATAGAATCGTAATAATTGGTATAATTATTATACAAGTTATTGGTACAATTATTTTTTAGTGATAAAGTATAGATCTTGAATTAGTATGATTCTCAATTTAAGTGATTTTTTTATTTCGTTAAGCTTTGTATATGGATACATTAATATTATTAGATTGTGTATAAATTCCATAAATATTAATTTTACGAAGGTATATTATTTAAAATCTTCGTAAATATTATGTGATATACATAAGTATAATAATAAACAATTTTTTACATTTAAATTCTATTTAATATTCAATATTAATCAAGAAGCATACCAGAACCTTATTATTATTATTATATAATGCTAAATTTGAATAGTTTTAATTTTCGTTGAAAAAAATATTGTAACATGCAATATATATATATATATATATATATCTTGTAAAATGCAATATATATATATATATATATAATAATAAATCTTGTAAAATGTAATATATATATATATATATATATAAAGAATCAATAGTTACTAAATAGGAAAGAAATATATCGAAGTGGTGGTTATCGGCGGCGAAAGAAAGAAAAGACAAAACAATCATCCCCCACCAACCACTTTGACGACGCAAGAGAGAGATAGGAACCTGGTGGACAGATAAGAATGAAATGGACACGATACGTTGGACTCCCACCACTTCTACCAGCAGAATAGAAGGAGTTTCTCGGCTCCACCTCTTCCCCTTCCGATATCCTCCTTCAATAATAGAGAACGTTGTAACTTACATTTATTCGCTCTTCTACCCCACGAGAATTCTGTTTACATTTCTGTTATGAGAAAAGTCAGAAAAGAAAACAAATTTTCCAACAACTTGTGACAATTTAATTTATAATTCAAAAGAGTATATTCTAATATTAATTATCAAGCACAATATTTACATGTTGCAATTTCTCAAAAATACACATTAATATCTTTTTCTATGATATAATAGAATTTTATTAAAACTGGAGTCTTAGGATTTTTATTTAAAATTAGAAAGTCCTTCATTTTTTCATATTCGCGTTTTTCTGATTCTACTTTATGTTATATTACATTTTATTTTCATATTTATTTTTTAGAACAGAACAGAACTTCACACCATATGAATGTGTATAACATACAAACCTTCTACATGAAGATGATAATAAGCAGACAAAGGGAAAGATACTTCTCTCTTGTCGAGAAGTATATTTAGATCAAACGATAAAGAGAAACGAGATGAAGAGGAGGGCTTCAGGGCGACTTTTTGCACGCGAGCCGCTTTTTTTTACGTCGTAGGTATGCCGACCGGATAGTATTGCCGTGTGGCCAGGCTGGCAGGGCCGACCAATTGAGCCTGTTAACGTCAATTGGACTGAATTAGTTCAATTGGACGTAATTGCACGAAGGCGACGGGGAACCTCCGTTCTCTGTTCGCCAACTATGCGCGCGTTTTTCTCTTCGCTCTGATATCGACGTATTCTCAGGACTTCCTCCAGGTTACAATCTGAATGTAACAATAACTAGTTTCAATAAGAATTGTTGTGCAAAACTAATTCTTTTAATAGATAGATCATTTAGAACAATAGTTTTATATAATATTTAAGGATGGAAATTTTTGAAAGAATGGTCTTCTGAATATTTTTGAAAAAGTGTCTAGATAGTGATCTGGATAGTAATGTTTATAGATGAAAGTATAATGAAAGTATAGCTTAAATTCTGTACAACAAGTTTGGCATGAAATTTTTGAAACAATAATTAAGTTTTGGATGTTATAATGAAGTGCAGTTAATATATTTCCCATTCGTTTCTAGTTTACTTATTGCAAAGGGACCAATTTTTTCTTATTCCTCTAGTTTTCTAGTAGAAAGACAAAATCATCAACATAATTGTTATGTTGAAGCATTTAAATGTTATATTTATTTATATCTTCATAATGATATTTACATTTGTCAAATAACAAATCAACTACATAGAGAAATATTCGCTTTTTAAAAAAAATAACGAGAAATAATTAAAAAATCTTATAGTAAAATAAATTTCACCCTGTTCACGTTCTCTCTGAGCTTCCCCAAAAGCCATATGTATTGCAACATCACCGGTACTAGGATAATGGCCATCAGAGAAAGCAATTATGACAACCGTGGTCTACGAATTAACGGCCCACATGGCCGTCGCGAGATTCCCCGATCGCGATCACAATGATCACGTTGCTTTCTCTCTTTTTCTTTTCTCTTTTTTTTCACCCCCATGAAACGTCGGCGAACAAGCAACAGTCATTGGCATTAGTCACTTTATATCATGCTGGTACATTTCACGCGTCAAAGCGTGGAAAGATGACCAACGACGAAGACTCACTGCTATATTTTGAAGAAAAGAAATATCCGCACCCTCGATCGGACACAAGAATATTTCGGTGTACTCACAGCTTCTGTATGTTCAATGATTTTACCTGAGATTTGATTCACAGGGAAGACAAATTCCTCGTTCGAAATAGAATGAACATGACCATGTGTGTTGAATGCAACAGGTGTATTTGGCTCGCGTGAGACCACCTGTTGAGTGGGTGTAAATTAAGCCTCCAGCTTTCAATAATTATACCGATGCAACACTTGTTTTACGAGTGTACAAAACTCTGCTTCTGATTAATTTATTAAGGACCAAGCAATAATTTATTATGATATCCTAAACATTTCAATTTCTTGTTCCAGTATTAATAGTTTTAGCAATGTCAACTGATATTGTGAGTTGTATTGATAATATTAAATTGATGAATTTATTTTAATTGGAAAATTAAAAAATCTAGATTAATCAAAGATGTAAATTATAGCAACGTGCGAAGAATGTAGAATATAATTGAATTGGATTGTTAAAAAATTGTAGGAGGAAAAATTTGAAAATCGAAGGGTGAAGAACGAGCTAAATTGGATTATCGATGAACGGAATGAAGATCATAGGGGGTGAATTTGAGAGTTAAGGGGAGTAAACTGTAAACTGTAGAATGAGATTGATTAGATTGATTATTAATTATGATTGAAGGGTATAGAATACATGTTATAATATTTGGCAAATTAAATTGTTAATAATTCTCCAAATATTATTTATTAATACATTTGACGATAAAAATTTTAATGAACATAAAATATCTGTTTCTAGAGAGTAATAAAATTAAAATCAATTGCTAGTTAAAGATATTGAAATTTGATAGTTAAAGAGTGTAGAGTACAAAAGAATCAGGAAATTGAGTTACATTATTCAGAAACTAATAGATTAAAATGTGAGAAATTAACTTAAAATTATATTGTGTAATAAAAATATAAAAAATATAAAATAAATAATTTATACTAAAAATAAAAAATTAGTAAAATACATAAGAAATGTCAAGTTGAGTTAAACAATATATAGAATAAAATAAATTGAAATTAAATAGTGGAGTCGTAGTAATTAAATAGTTTAGAATAGAATTTTATTTTATTTACCCAGATTTTTCTCGAATTGCTTTAATTGTAAGGATAATCAGGCTGATGTTTTAATTGCACTCTTAGATTCGGAGATCGTGATTCGAAGAAGAAGATGTAACGTCGCAACTCGATGACGTCGCATCCTTATTAACCAACGTAGTCACATCCGTTGCTGTCCCGTTCTGTATACACGTGCAGGGTGTTTCTCGTAATGATACCCTGATTTATGCATTGAAATCAACCTATAAATTCCTATTGAGCCACATATTTCACTGTAAAATCCTATCCATTTTTAATTTCGTAGATCGTTTCTAATTCACTGTTATATATTTTTATATATTTTTGTAGTACTACTGTAGATATAATTAATATTACAATTCTTTAATATATAATTATGCTATATATAATTAATATAATTACGTATTATACTAAAATTATTCTACATTTGTTCTTCATATTTCGGATAAAATAAATTAGATTTTTAAATTAAGATTTTTTAGGTATCTTTCTTATGTAAGTACATTAAATATTACTATTCCAATTTTTTACTTAAAGAATGATATGTCAGTCAAATTTCGTAAAAATAAATGTAAAGACATATCTACTAATTCGATATGTTGATCTTTTAAATATTAAAGTACAAACTAATACAATTATAATTGCAAATCAAATAATAATTATAAACTAAATAACAAATTTAAAGCAAATTTTATTCAGTACAATAGACAAGTATACAGAAGTATACTGAATTTTCTAAAGCAATTCCAAAAAGGACCAATGAAGTATCAAAGTACATGCTTACATACAGATTCTCACGCAGCCGAGAGCAAATTGTATTCGTTGTAAATTCTTCGCGATCAAAAAGCACAGTCCACATTGACGGACAATTAATCGAGGACCTGTGCCCTCATATTTCGTGAGAACGAGAAATTCGGATTCTGATACGTGGTACGAGGTTTATATCATCCCGCATAAGGTCATCTACGTACAATAATATAACAGGACTGCGGGTGGGAAATTTACGGGGACATCTTTAGATCTGATTACACGGAATTTTGGATGCTCGGGCAACCAAGTGGAAAACTGCGCCCATATCCAGAAATGTCACATAAAAGTGTCGATGTCACGGCTAATCTCCCCCTGAGATCGTTTTCAAATTCAATATTTTCGTTCGAATAAAACGTAGATCTGGAAATTGACAGCTTTATTTCTAGTTGTGTAGGTACATGTTTAAATAGTGTAGAATATTAATAAAATAGAGTAATATAGAATAAATAATACAGAATAACATTAGAACACACATTACTGGATCCTTAGGAACTATGACAATTTAAAAATTGAATTGCACAGTTTTAGTATTTTCAATTTAATTGAATTTAGTTATCAATCTCTGCCATGGGAAATATAAAATACAAAATAAAACTGAGTACCTCAATGAATTATTATGAATTATTATTGCTATTATAGTCATTTATAACCCAACGATATTATTTGAGACACTAGAATAATCAAAATATTACAATAATTTAATTTATATGTTTGTTAAATATAACGTGAATTACTTTTGCAAAATTTATAAAATACTCCAAAAAGCAACAAATACAATAGGTCTGTAGAAAATTATTTCATCGAGAGTCTTCGAGGGTTTCCTACTTGTAGACCCCATGTAGAAACCATATGTTTTTACGTACGATCATGCTGGCAAAGATGACTCTTGCTGACACGCGACCCGCAGCCACCCTAAATACTTAATTGTCAATTCGATTTCAGTGCGGGAACGATATCCGTGGAATTCTCCGCTTCTCGATTTTCTCTTCTGATTTTCTTTTCTTTCTTTGTAATAAGAATAATACTGAGTATTAATAGAAATTTTATGTGTCTAGAATCTGTTATTATTAAAATCTAAATTTTGTATAGGTTATATAATTCTACGAATAGAATAATAATTATAAATTAATGTATACGTTTTATACATAAATATGAATTTTTAAATCTTTTTATTTTTATTTTTTGAATCTTTCACGACATAATCGATGCACTGTTATTGAGAAACAATTAAATAATATGTACATATATCAATTAGTAAAATCTTTACATACTGTTTATAGATTTAAATTATATTAAATACGTATTTTGATCATTTTTATTATGATCAAAATATATGAAATATAGTCTGTGAAGAGATCTACTTTACCAGCTTAAAGAAATAAAATGTTCTATGGAGACATCTGCCGATTATTTCGAAACTATTATCATTGACACAGACGAGATATACGAATAGACATTGCATTTTACGGACTTTCGCAACTCGTGACCTGAAATACCGACATACTAAAAAAAAATCTATGGTTTTTTAGCGCACTCTACGTTTAAACAACGGTGAGTTGGCGAACTAATGAACCAGCAATGATTTTTAAGACTCATTACTGTTTTGTTAAACTTTCAATACAGAAATGTAGTTACTAGCTAGTAATCACAGACGAAATAAATCATTCTACTCAATATAAAAAAGAACTCTATCCATGTTTTATAGATTCATCACAACTTTTTTCAATATATAACAAGTTAAAATTTTTAAATTGTTAATACGTGGTTTTATGTATAAATTTTAAATCATTATTAATATTAAAGTATTAAAATTATTATATTTCCTTATTTACATATTCCTTATATTACATATTCAAATTTATATTAAATTTTTAACAATTTTATTATATTATTTATTATATTATATTGGTTATGACAAATAACATAAATTCTATAATTCATTAAAAATTAATCAAAATATTATTCGATATTTTTCTATAAACGACTTTACTTATCAATATTATGATAACAACAAAACTTTGTTATTTATTTAATATCAATCTTTAATATTTCATAAAGATTTAATAAAAAATATAAACATAAAGATACATGAAAAATAAATAAATAATATAAATTTTTTTATTTAAAAAATTTTCTCTTTTTCATTTTGATTGTTTATCAAATATTTAAAGACAATTCAACTTTTATTAATTAAAAAATAACTCACTTTCCGCTACAACTATTGATAAAGCCAAATTTCTACTATGACTATGTCATATTTATACGCAACATGTCTTTCTTTTATCTTAATTTTCCTATTATTTCATAACGCAGATAATGAATGAAAGAATGGAAATAACAAGCACTGACAATGAATGAAATAGAGTAGCACGTCCATGTCATCAATAGTACGTATCATTTAATATTTATTATTGCATTTTTATAACTATTTTTTATTGCAATATTTATATTTTTATATTACGAAGATTTGTTGAAAAGAAAATTAACATTTAACAAATTACATTTATGAAAAACGACGATATTATTCGCGCGATTCATTTTCTCATATTCAATATAACGAATTATGAGATAAATAAAATAAAATATTATTTTTGTTTTATATAATATTAAGTATAGAATAGATGTATTCTTGAAAATCAAAAGTGTGGATTAAATTATTTTTGATATTATTTAAATAAAAATTATACTTTTAATTATTGCTTATTAAATAAATTAGCTATTATTACTTAAATAAAAATTTTCTCAAATGGTTCAGATGCGGATGATCGATACTTCAGGTCGACTCGGGTAATTTTAGTGGGCTCGGACGGATTCGGAGGCATAAAAAGAATCCTTAAAAATATTCTGAAAAATAAGAGTAAGTTTTTTTAGGAATTAAATTTTCATAGTAAATATAAATAATGTAATCTATAAATACAAAAATCATCTGGAGATTTGAACTTTGCAGTTGATTCTACGAAATACAAATGGCATGGAGAAATTAAAACTAAATTTAAAAAAAAAGAAATAAAGAAATCTGCGAAGGAAGTAAAATAATTAAGGAAATATGGGAGAAGCAAATGTGAAATAATAAAATTCTATTTGCCGCCAGAATTTTCAAACATCGTTCACGTGATTAAGTAGTTATGAACTCTAGCGGAATTTGTTAAAATGATCCACGTTTCTCGTGAGTTGCGAGTAGTTTTACCGCGACTTACCGGTGAGACGTTTGTTAAGGAGATTTTATATTGTTTCATAACTCAAATTAAAAATTTGACTTTATTTCTGTGTAACAATTGTTTCTACGAACAAAAATGTCTCTCAAACCTCCTTTTAAAGTTGGTAAGTTACAGTACCACTATAATCAGATACGTGGTTGTTATTTTGGAGTAAACTAACCTAAACCTCGTTGCACGTTATTTAAAGCACATGATTAAATAAACTGTTGAAATAGAATATCGTGAAAGAAAAAATATGAATGTTGAAATATGAATGCCTGTTGGGAATTTTTAAATGATATAAAAATAGCATACCGTCAACGTATAGCGATTAACCGATTGTTGAATTAAGTTTCACTAATAGCACGTCATAATTTATCAATGATATGTAATTGTACTGATAAAAAATAATAGAATAAAACATACGTCTCTACACAATTTTTCATTCAATTTAGTAATGAAACATTTAAGGATATATTGTAAAATGAAATTTCAAAAAAATATTGATCCAATAATGTATCAATAAACAATATCAATTTCTAATAATTATAGCCGACTTGTCGTTGGCGGAATGGGGACGAAAGGAAATTAATTTGGCGGAGCATGAGATGCCTGGTCTTATGGCCATAAGAAACAAATACGGTCCAGAAAAAGTTTTGAAGGGTGCACGAATTGCTGGCTGCTTACACATGACTGTTCAGACTGCTGTTCTCATCGAAACTCTCGTTGAACTCGGGGCTGAAGTAAGTTAACCTTTTCGAAAATTGTTTTTGTGTCATCTACCACTAATTTATTTACGGATTAGTGATGAGGCATTACATTACTTCAAATAAAATGATACATCATTGGGAATAATTATCTTGTTCAAATTGTATTCATCATAAAATTTTGATTATATTTTTCTAACGTATAATGACGTTTGAGATAGTCATAAACGAGATCATTATTGCGAATTTGCTAGAACGAGTACAATATATAGAAGATAATATACTTACAATCTCAGGAAGAATCATTTTCACCATTTTATAAATTTTCGTAAGGACCAATAAGAAATCCAGTTTTTGAATTATTCTAATGAGTGTCAATTGACTTACTACTGGTCTCTGCCCTCAGGAATTTCTTTTTCTGAAATTCTTTTATTCTTCTTACATCCTCTCATAGATTTTATTCTCATAGATACCTGTTTGAATATTATATTATATCATACAACATATCTGCATTCATTATAATTATCAGCAATTATAAAAAATGAAAGTCTTAGCTGTTAGCTAGATTTAAGTACGATGCTGCTTAAAAGGAACAATCGAGTTAATATCTTTTGACATTAATGTTTCACATTTTCGTGTTGGATGCTCGATATTCGAAATCGGAGATTAAAGATACATTCAGTTATGAAAATTTATTGCGCGAGAAATATAATTATTGCAAAATATTTGAAGGCATAAGAGTAGAAAAAAATACGATGAGGAAACTAGAACGCATTTGTAGATCTGTTCCACAAATCGTGACCCTGCATATTTTACAACGTTCGTCAACAATCGTATCAGACATCGGAAAATTTTTGAATCATCTTTAAAGATCAAGATCAAAAAAACCGAGGCTGACGTCTCTTGTTATTATGAAACATAATACACTTTTAAATTTATTGAAAGTTACGAGAAAGAAAATAAATATCATAAACTTCCATGACGCAATGATAACATCGTATCTAGCAATGTTATTCCTATGTAAGAAAATTTAGATTAATCAACAATAATGATCAAGTTCTTATTATCACTATCGTGATTTGTTCAAAATGTTATGGATTTGAATTTTAATATCCAAATTGCTTGTAATTTAATCTCATTTATAATTTAAAATGAATTTGACAAAAGAGGAGTATGTTGAGATGAAATCTCATAAAGATATATTCTCAATTTTGATTCGAAGTATAAATTGTATTTTAGAGTATTACATTTCGAGTACAAAACTTATAAGCAAAGAACAGAGCACTACGCGATTCTTTTATAAATCTTATTACACTTTTAACGTCATGTAAATAGACGTAATCAAATAGACGTGATCAACTCCAATACTAGATATCATTCAGATTACTCGATCTTATACAGTGTCCCAGCTAAATGAGATTACCTAAATATTTATTTTATTTACTGTTGTATGAAAAAAATTCTCAGAACAAAATGCACTATTTCAAAGGCTATGTTAACGGTGGAGATAAATTTTTCTCAAAATCGTTTTTCTACAAGATTTTATCAGTAATTTTTTATATGAAACCACGTGCGCGTATATGTGTGTGTGTGTATATTTTAGTATTTTTACAGAACATAAAAAAACAAATTCAACGATCCTAATGACCATATTATTCAAATCATTTAATTTCAGATTAATTTAGCTGAGACACCCTGTATGATGTACAGCACCGATTAATGTCGCAATACTTAGAGCTATACATTGCAATCTCCGATATAATAAAATTTGCTTTTAATAAAAAAATCTGAAACATTTCAACAAATTGATGAACAAAAGATATCAAAATATTGCAAAAAATTAATATATGAAGTAATAAAAAGTTCAGAAAACATGAATTATCTCAACATACTTGTATGCATTATACGTACGTATATATTAACTTTAAATCAACAAATTTTTTCGTACAGTTTCATCATATTTTGTTCTATATTATACAGATGTATAGAGATATCTTTGTGTTTGTCGACTTGTCGACTTTACTCCAAAAGTTAACGAAAATATTAATGACTCGTTATCGCTTCTACATTGATAGGTTCAATGGTCCTCGTGTAATATATTTAGCACGCAAGATCATGCAGCAGCAGCTATTGCAAAAACGGGAGTTCCCGTGTATGCTTGGAAGGGCGAAACCGACGAAGAATATCTCTGGTGTATAGAGCAGACTCTCGTATTCAAAGATGGGAAACCATTGAACATGATTCTTGACGATGGTGGTGATTTGACCAACTTAGTGCACACCAAATTTCCAGAATATTTGAAGGAATGCCGCGGTCTTTCCGAGGAGACAACAACCGGAGTTCACAACCTATATCGCATGATGAAAGAAGGCACTCTGAAGGTTCCTGTTATAAATGTGAACGACTCAGTAACGAAGGTTCGTTGCACCGTATTTGAAAAATAGAAAGAATATTTTGATCTGAAAAAAAAAATAAACTGTTAGATTGTTGCAAAACAAAATACATACTTGAGAGATTTAGATATGATAAAATGAAAAAGAATCAAAAATCAAAGAATTAAATCTTTTTAGTTGAGGATTACAAGAAGAAAATATAATAAGTATATTTTGTTGATTTTCTGCTTTTCTGATTACTCCAGAGGAAAAATTTCTGCAATCTTATAAATTATGTCTCGTCTATTTATTTTGACTTTCTGATATCAGATAATTAAATTGTGAAATAATTTTCTATTGCCGAATAGAGTAAATTCGACAATCTTTACGGATGTAGAGAATCGTTAATCGATGGTATCAAACGAGCGACGGATATTATGATTGCTGGAAAAGTCTGCGTGGTTGCTGGATACGGAGATGTTGGAAAAGGTTGCGCTCAAAGTCTCAGAGCACTCGGTGGACGTGTGATAATCACGGAGATTGATCCTATTAACGCGTTACAAGCTGCTATGGAAGGATACGAGGTGATTTTAAATTAAAGATACTAGATTCATACACATGAAGTGTATTTAAACTAGTATTGGTCAAAAGTTGCGATAGAAGTAAATTGGGGCCTAACTGAAATTTTCAAATATATTCTTTAGGTAACGACGATGGAAGAAGCGTCGGTCAAAGGACAAATTTATGTTACCACTACCGGTTGTAAAGACATTATAGTGGGTGACCATTTTGTAAATATGCCAGAAGATGCTATAGTCTGCAACATTGGTCATTTCGACTGCGAAATTGACGTTGCATGGCTTGAGAAGAACGCTGTTGAAAAAGTGAACATTAAACCACAAGTAGACAGATATCAATTGAAGAACGGCAGGTGAATTAATAACTTTTATATACGTGAACATTATATACCAGTGAAAAATATTTCTATATTAACAAGTCAAACGTTAAATTATGTAAAATTATTTAAGGAAAACGTTAAAAACATACTCACTTCTCATTAAGCTCATACACTGCAAACTCAGATTTTTGATCAATTTTATGATATTTTCGGTTCATATTCCGCGTTTTCATTTTCAGGCACATTATTCTTCTCGCAGAGGGTCGATTAGTTAATCTTGGATGCGCCACAGGACATTCCAGTTTTGTAATGAGCAACTCGTTTACAAATCAAGTATTGGCGCAAATAGAATTGTGGACCAAACCTGGGTCTTATCCAATTGGAGTTCATATGTTGCCGAAGAAGTTGGATGAAGAAGTCGCTGCTTTGCATTTAAATCACCTTGGTGTAAAATTGACGAAATTGACAGAGGAACAAGCGAAATATCTTGATGTACCTAGAGAAGGACCTTATAAACCTGATTATTACCGATACTAGTTATTAGTTAATTCAGAGGCTTATATGTACTTCTTTTTCTATGACGAATATAAAAGCATCACAGTAACCGTGTTTTGGTTTAAATTGTCATTGATTTTCATAATTATTCATTTATTGATTTTAATCTCAATTTTCTAATGTTTTATTCAAATAAGTTACATTACGGAAAAGACTGTATACTATTGTAATTTATAAAATTTGTTAGAAACAATTGTTGATTTTAAATAAAACTATCTTGTACGATAAATAAAATGATAGAGAAAAAAATTTCTCCACTTTCGCTAGAAGTTAGTCCTTTAATAAAGGTAATGATATTTGAAGTAACAGATTAAAACGTTTTATAGGATAATTTACACCTTTAGTTAGTGAGATGGTCCTGCTTAATTTCTGAAGTGATTTATAGTTTCATTAAACAAAGAAAAATCCACGATGGAAGAAGTGTTACGAGAAAAAAAGAAGCAGAAAGACCTTCTAAAAAAGCATTGCTGGTATATTTTAATATCTTTTAATGTATAATATAAATATATTTTGCAGATGCTCAATTCTTTTTTTGTAGTTGAAATGAAGGAATTGGAAGAAATATTTCTTGGAACAACTTTATCTCACGAAGAAATGAATTCAATGAACGATAATAATAGAAAAAATAAAAGTTTTTTAAAGAAAAACATATTTATTATCTTCTCGTAACATTCTTTACATATCTTCATGACTATGTACATCTTTCTTTTATCTTTTATTTATAACTTTAAGAAGGCAGAACTTTCCTGTAGGCAATAACATCCACAACCTGTAGGGCATAATGTTTTGTTAGTAAACCATGTTGCTAAATGTTGCGTGTGTCCTCCATGCCCACAAAATATACAAAAATTGCTTGGACCTAAATGTAAAAAAAAAAATTATTATAAATTATTATATAATTTATGATTTAATAATTGCACTGCATTATTAAATTTACCTCTAACAGAGATATGACAAATTACACATTCCAATGCTAATCGTTTACAATTTATACACTGAGGTCCTCTGCTAACTTTACCACATAATTGACATTCACTTTGAAATTCGACACCTTTATGCGTGTCTAATGGAGTTGTGCTTACATGCTTTAATACTTGTGCACGCGCGTCTAATAACCGCCATCTATGTAGCACTTCGGCATACGCTTTTTTATAACCGTCGTAGAGAGTAGTATATTTTTCATCAAGTAACCTGCATGACCAATGTTTGTGCAACAAAATTAAATAATTTTGATTAAAATTCATTCAATTATGTACCTAATATTTTTCATGGAATCCCCTGACGTGTCTTGAGTTAATTTTAAGTCGTCGAGCGAATCAGACCACGAGTTGGATCGATGTTGCTTCAAATTTTGGAAGTTCCATCCTTCTAATGTGGTATCGGCTAGATGAATCGTGTGGTACGGAGAACCACCAGGCTAAAATAAAGTATCAAATAATGTATAAAATTGCAAGACTAGTCATAAACCTTACATAAACAATATGAAAACAATATACACAAATAACATAAAAGGCATAATGTCTATGATCACTTTCTGCACAAGGATGTTTGTCTTCTGTGTGAAATTTCAAGGCATTATGATAACAAAACAGTACATCACATATGATTAATTACTACTAACATGTACGATTATTTTATGAATATTAATCATAATGTAAAACAGTTATTAGATGCAAGATCGAAAAGTTTGGCATTTGAAATATTAAGCAGGGCCAAACCTGCATGCTTTGTGGGACCATCACACTTCCACTCCGATGCTGTAAGGCAGTAACAAATATCACCATAAGAGAATCCTAAGAACATTTCAAACACGTACGAACTTAAAAAATTCAAAAACCATGCCTTACCTTTAACCACCATTTTCCTGTAGAAAGCCTCTATAACAGAGATAACATAGTATCAATCATTTGGTAATTTTTAAAAAAATGTATATATATTAGAAAAGAAAAATACTGAAATAAAATACCAATGGCTTGCGTCAGTATACTATGATCTATTTAAATTCCAAATTAGATAATTTTGGACATTTATTGTAGTTATAATATATATGCGTGATATGCGATCGTATGATAAGATATTTATATTTGGTCATGCATCAGAAAAAAGAAATGTGTGCTGAGTATAATACATGTGATATACTGTAGTTTAAGGACATCGGGACATGAATAGATGGTACAGTGGTACAATAGATGAATATGTTCAAAGAGTATCCTCAAGTATCTTCAGCATGTTTGTGAACAGAAGACAAAATATATGATCAAGACATGTAATGTATCAACTACTATTGCTATAAAAAAGTAATGATGCTATAAAAAATAGTGCTTGTGCCAGATCATGCTAGAACATTTTAATATTTACAAAATAAATATAACATACTTACACTAACATTAATGGACTTGCTATTTAATCGTGTTTGCGCAACATCAGGATTTTCAGAACGATAACTAAATGCACAACTCAGCATACCTGCCATTTGAATATCTGACTGATTAGCATAATGCTGTATTCTAAAATAGAAAAAAATTATTTTATATTAATTTGTTTTTGTTGTAAGTAATATATATATTCTTGTTACTTACAAGGAATGAATTAAATTTTGACCAAAAGGATGTAAAGGCCACGGAGCATCAATCTCGGGTGATTGACAATTTTGCCCAATATTTAAAACAGGTTGTGATATCACAAGAGCGGCTAAACACCACGCCTGAACTAAATCAGGACGTTCTAATGATGCAGCTACATTTGCATTGTATTGACACATTGCTGGAATATCGGTGATGTTGATACTATAGATATAAAATAAAATTAAACAATTATTTTCTGAAAATCAACTAAAAATCTCTGAAAATTATATCACACATATTTTTGTACTCACACATATTTTTCTGCAAGTTCTTTATTGACGAAAAATAATGAAGAAGCATCGTATATCATTACCATAAAATGATAATTTTTACAACATGATCTGTGGGTCATTCTATTTGTATTATGTAATCCACGATTTATTTTCTATTAATTTGAAAATAATATTTAGTGACTATTTTATATTATTATTTTTTTCATAAAAAATGTACATACTCGATCTTGAAAATAAAAGGAACTTATAGGAATGTTGTCATTCGATCGAACATAAGAATTTGGATACATGTGCATAAAATGTTCTCCGTTGCCTATTCCGTTTCCTAACGCAGAAAGTGCTCTGGGTGTTGTACATTCTGGTTTCATGGACGATCTTCTGGTATATGAAGCACGACCAAAACAAACGAGTATACCTATTGAAACAATAAATTAAGCCTTTATTGTACAGTATGTTGTTGGTATTTTTTACTATTTTTTTTTATACGTACCTACGCAACAAAATTTAGCACCAGATGTTCTAGGAAACGGTATGTAAGCATCTTGATAATTTGTATACATATTAGAGGAACTTAAAAAATTTGCATTGTCTTGAATGTCGTATCCTAAATGATTACTTTCATTTTCATCATTTTTACATGTCTGCAGGAAAAATACCAGACATTAAAAATTATAGAAGACATGTAATCTGAAAAATATATTTTTTTTACTTGTTCCAATGTTGTAATCAACTGTCTAAGACACGGTTCCAAACACGATCTGTTCTTTTTAACGCGTTGTTGAGCAGTTTGTTTTAAAACTTTCAACAGCTTTGCCAATGTTGCACTATCGATTGTTGTTCCAGGACAGAATTGGAATGTAGGTTGCGCACTATAAGGATAGTTTGCAGGGAAATTTACTTTTAATATCACATTATAACTTTTATTGGATGCTGTTACGGTACAACTGCGTTCTACAGCATCCATTGCGTTGACCTGTAAAGATAAAAATAAGTATGTATCCATGTATCTTCAGTTTATATTTACGTATGTATATTACCTCTATATTTGGTATATTCATATTTATTAAAGAAAATTCTTGCTGTAAAGTCTTTGGTTGTGTAGGAGACGATATTTCTTTATTACTTTCGATATATGTATCTGTTTCAGAATTTAATATAGGTTCATCTACTTTTGTTGTTATACAATTCATTTCACGATCAGTTTGAGTATCACTAAGTTGTAACTGTTGGACGGATTGTAATGTTCCTATATTAATGGCAATTACATTAGCTGAATAAAAAAAAAACACATTATACTTGTGAACAAGACAAAAACATACTTAAATTATTATCTTCAGAATATTGAGTATAGATAGATGAACTATCATCTATGCCATGTCCACATAACTAAAACAAAATTACATGTTAAATTTTTTTATAAATAAAAATCATAATCTTTATGTATATGTATATAGAAATACTTACTTTCTTTAAAAATGGATCAATTTTATATATTCTTAAACATTGATCTTTTGACCAAGTAATTAATTCAAAGTCACTATTTTCTGCAAATTATAGATACTATATTTCGTAATATTTTATTCTATTTTTTCGTTTGAAAATTTATTTATAACCATGTACCTAATTTTTGGTGTCTCCACTGAAATTCAAGAACAACATCAGTATGTCCTACGAAAGTATAGATAGGAGCACTGAGATTTGTTGTGTTCCATAATAATAAACTATTTTCTCCTCGTCGTAATTGCGGTACTACTATTGTTACTAATCCTTCTCCAAATGGCTGTGGATACAACTTAATTTTAATAGGGAGAAAAAAATTTTAATTTTCTTTAAATACAATGTTACTTTTACCGTATATCTCGCTCTCCATACTGGTGAGTTCGTTGTTAAAATGCTTTCGGCTCTTCGTGGATTACTGATATCAAAGATTTTCACTGTACAATCTTGACTAGATGTTGCCAATTGATTTTGTTGAAACGGACACCAATCTAAACCATGTATCTAAAATAACTTTAATGTTTATAAATATCTCGTAGAACTTTACTAAAGTGATATTACTGAATATTATTAACGCGAGCTGTTGTGAAATCAGGCTTTACTTTTGTTAGATGAGCAGCTATATACTGCATAGGACTATTTCCTTTTCTTTGATCCCATATTTTAATATCTCCATCATGAGCTGTAGCCAACATGTTGGGAGAAAGAGTATTCCATCTTACTTGAGAAGAACCAGCTATAACACATTCAATTGCATATATCTTTAAATGTTTTGCAAACTGATTTATTATAAAATTTCGTAATTAGTGCATTTACCAACTGCAGACAAAGATAAACATGGCCTTCTTTGATCTCTTACGTCCCATATATGTATGAATGTATCAATGCTGCAAGAAGCAATGATGTCAGGTTCTTTGGGATGCCAGTTTAAATCACTCACCACTCTTGTATGCGCTTTCAGGCTATTTGTTGTTTGTAAGTCGTAATTACCATTCACAGTGAGGGACAATATTTCAATGCGTGTATTGCTCTAAAATTTAAATCCAGTTAGATATATTTACAACATTATTCACCACATACAGGTTAATTTCTAACCGATATGGCGCAAAGATGACAATTTATACTTGTGGGGTTCCATTCTGCAGAGCCAACTTCATATTTACTTTGTCTTTGAAATTTTTTTAATATATCAACACTGTCGTCGAGTTGTTTCACCGCAAAGCATCTGCGGCTAAAAACAAACCAAAAAAAAAACAAAAAAAATGAAAAATTGAAAAACATGAAGAAAACTGTGAAAATTATATATCACATTATGAGTATAAAGTTCGTTTCTTGCTTACTTACCCGGCAAGTAATACATAATTACCCGTCGCATCCACGGCCATAGTATTAGCCTGTATATAAAACAAAAATAATTCAATAATAAATTATACATTACAACATTCGAGGCTAAAATCTCACGTTATTCGTAATAACGCACAGCACGTAATATCGAGCGATGAGACAAGCTACCTGTAAATCACGGTGTTCAGTAACGACATAATCGCTGCCCCAACGTTTTGACATTTTACCAGTGAATTCGAATTCCTGTCAGCATTCTGCAAGGTTAGAGTCGAGACCGAACGTTACGCAGACCCGCGGACCAGAATTGAATCGTGTACGCAATCGTGCACACAATCAAAGCCAGTACGCGACTCATTGCGTCGCGTCCTGACATACACATTCTTGTCGGTGGATTTCGATTGGCTGAACGAAATTCATGTATACATCCCCACTGTAAAAACATATGTGGGCAAGGGGTAAAGCGCGGAATAGCGGTGTAAAAAGAGCAAACGAGACGGAAACAAAGTCAGAGAGAGAGAGGAAAGTTCAAGACGCTTCTCTGTGCTATTTCTGTCACGTAGGACGCATATACTCGTTGCATAGGTGTACTAATATCGAAACACAAATAATTGGTAAACGGTGCGAAATAGAAGCGGAGAAGGGTTGAAGTTTGTCGATCCTTAATCGTCGTATCGAAGTTGGATCAATTTTACGGTGATATTATTTCATAGTGGCCGTGATAATTCAAGTGATAGTGACAACAATGTCCGTAATTATGGATTGTTTTCGTCAGTAGCGAACGTGCAGAAGTTCTTCTTAGTCACTTTGTTTAGCTGACCTCTAATAAACGGATCTGATTCATTGTTTTTCCCGTAACTCTTGTGGCGACTTTTCGTTCAGCGCGAGTTTTCGATCTGAAAACGAGAAAAGAGAAGAGAAGAGAAGAGAAAAGAAGAGAAGAGAAGAGAAAAGAGAAGAGAAGAGAAGAGAAGAGAAGAGAAGAGAAGAGAAGAGAAGAGAAGAGAAGAGAAAAAAAAGAAGAGGAACGCGGCGTCTTTTGTTTCTCAAGGGTAGTCTCGCCTGTCCTTTTACACTGCTTTCCTTCTCTTTAGCTTGTTAACGTCATTCGCGCCAGCGGCAAGGCAGCGCTTCAAGTTCAATCTGAGAACCGATTGCTAAAATCGGACTCTTACATTTTTACGGACGGTAAATTCATCTCGATATTTTTAACTAGAGATCTGTGATGTACAAGTTCGGCGCCGCGGAGAAAATCATTACGTCCACGATTAATTTCGTACACTCAAAAAGGAAAGGAATTTTCATATACATAAGAAAAATGTACAAAGACTCAATAAGTCTTCGATGTTCGAGAAACTTTTTAAATTTTCGACTATATTGAACACCTTGGCCGTCCGACTGAGAAACGAGGTCAAGTTTAGCCGAAAAAACACGTTAAAGGTCATCAGCTCCTGTGTAATGGAGTATTAATGACAAGAGTGTTCCACTGGGAGATGCACCAAGGATATTCGATACCCAGACGCTGTTCTTACACAAAATAAAGAAAAACTGCTGCTTGCTGACAAGATGAAATTGCTCGAGAGTACACGCTTTGAAGCTATAAACAGTGCCTTGTCCATTAAGACTGGAGACAGCAAAATAATAGGCAGGTAAGACGATCGCAATGCTATTTATTGGATCCGTATTATCCTTTGGAATAATCTCAAACATTATTTGTTTCTTGATCCGCAGAATAGAGAGCTACTCTTGCAAAATGGCTGGAAATGATAAACAGTTGTACAAACGTTTCAATGCAGAACAAGGTTTTACTCCGCATGATCTTCAAGCTTTATCACCACCACAAACCTCTTTAGGAACATCACCTGCTCAAGGGTATTTTAGGTATTAAGAGTTGTAGATGAGACACATAATAAAACAATAAATCTAAAAATACTAATATTATCCTTTTAAAGTAACAGTACAAATATTATCCTCTTTAAATAACAAAGTAAAAGTTTATAATACCTTGTAAAAGAATATCCATGTTTACTGTTTGATAGTATCAGCTACCTGTATAGTAAGTTAATGAGTTTCTATATTTTTGCTCCAGCCGCAGTGTTTCTGGTGATGAAGATGGTCCACTGTGCGATACAATCAGTAGAAAAACATTGTTCTATTTGATTGCTACTTTGAATTCAGCTTTTCATCCAGATTATGATTTCTCCGATGCTAAGAGTCATGAATTCAGTAAAGAACCAAGTTTGCAATGGGTCATGAATGCTGTAGACAGTAATTTGAGTGCAACCGCGGGTGATCATTATCGTACTCTTCGAACGGCACTTTGGGCTGCCATTGATCATGAAATATCATTAAATGAATGTGATATTTATAGGTAAATATTTCGAATTCCACGGAGAAAAATTATATATTAAATAAGATTAAAAATATGAAAATATTTTAGTTACAATCCAGACTTTGCATCCGATCCATTTGGAGAAGATGGATGCTTATGGTCTTTTAATTATTTCTTCTATAACAAGAAGTTGAAACGCATTGTGTTTTTCCCATGCAGAGCAATAAAGTAAGTATATCCATTCTTCAACCTTTGTTCTTCTTTAACCATTGTTCAGTTAGATTTACTGTCATTCATTTTTATGTGTATTTACAGTCCTCTCTACGTGTTAGATTCTGGTGTTGGCAGTGACTTTACCATGGATGAAGATGAAGACAGATACTAAATTCATAATACATGTTTACAAACTTTATCACTTCTCTTTATTAGTTCTGCCATACAGGGACATAAATGAACATTAAATTTCTTTTATTACAGTAGTGTTACGTCTAACTAACCGCTACTACCAGTTCTTGGAACTTGCTTCGTAAAACTTCTGACGTTACATAATTGAAATAAACAAACGTATCAAATATTCATATCCCATTCACATTCAATAGAGAATAGTTTTCTAGGGGTGTACTTTTCTTGAAAATTAATTAAATATAATTCGCTACGGTTAATAAACGCGGCACTACTGTACATATTATTATTATTATGTACAGTGATATATTTCGAATTTTACAATTATTTCATTTATTTTCACTTAAAGTGACATTTATTTCAGACTCAATAGAGAATTTAATTATTTCTCAATTTCTCTTTTGTACGATATTGAAACGTAATTATAATCAACAAAAAATCAAACAGAAGAACAATACTATAAGAACTTAGAACCATATTATTTTCCGTATGAATTTATAATTTTTATATACGCGTTATTATCCAAGAGATTTTAAACATATAAATCTGCTGCATAGTAATCAAATTTTTATAAACCTAAAAACTAGATTTTCTTTCTATGTGAAATGCTTTTTATGTTCAAACTTAGAAATCAGAAAAATCCTTATTATCATTTATATAAAAAAAAAGCAACAAACTTAATGGATTTTAAATTGATGTTGTGCTAAGTTGCTCCGTTTAAACTGACGTTAGAATTTTTCAGAATTATTGTAACGATAATTGGTGTCGTACTAAGTTGTTCTGTTAAAACATTGTACTGTTAAAACATTATTGTGATGATAGTGAATTAAAATAAATTTAATTTGATATTATAAAATAGAAGTAAAAAATTATTAGTGCAACGATAGATCTAAAAGTGCAACATTAACTTTCGAATCCTAGTCATTATATTTTTAAGTTACAAAAAATTTATTAACTGTTTATGCTCTTTGCTACAAAAATCAATCTATGATATTCTTAATGTCTTAAATAAGCTTCCCATATAAAATTGTTTATGTTTCATATGTTACTTTTAATAAATATACACGATCTTAATGTATGTATTGATACACAAATATCCAGTTTTGTGAATTATAAAGTTTTTAATTCAATATTTTGAATTTACTGCTAAGAAACTAATTATCAGATCGTGCAATATGTATAAATTTTACAATAGTATAATAGATTTTACTATAACTTTCATATAGCGTGGAAAATTTAATTTTATGTCACTAATAAATATATACATGTATACATATATCTTGTGAATTTAAAAAACAGCACTATATTCGAGTTAGATTACTAGTTTTTGATTAAAAACAGTGATTTTCAAATGATTTCTATAATATATATGTATAACCTTAGTTTCTTTAAGATTACATGTTTGTCTGTCTGCATTTGAATAAACGTTATGAGCTGACATAATTCAGTCATGCATTGATATTTTCTTTATCTCTCATTCTTAGTGACACGAAATCTTTATAACATATATGAAATAAATAAAGCAGCAAGCACAAATATCATGCCTATTTTTATTGAATAGTAACTTTAGACCTAACTTACCTAAATTATCAGGCAATTTAACTTATTTGTACATCATAACATCAGGAGATTGATACATGCACATATATGCATCGCATAACAATCGTTTTGCATGCTCCGGTAGATGACGATCATCCGTTAGTTCAGTTAGATAATTTCCACCTTCTTCACTTAGCCAATATGGGAAATCTGGACATGGAACCATTTCTGGTATATTGTAACCGTTTTGTTCCCCTAACAAAAGAAGTCAATTAAAAATAAAGATTCAATAGATAAATTTATCGAAATATTTTTCGATAAGATTGAAAAATACCTTTTCTATCAGCCATAGAATCAAAGAAACACCATGGTGCTTCCGAACCAGAACCACATTTTACGAAACATACATAATGGGAGGTTTCAATGCAAACCACTGCTGATAATTCCAGATACAATCGTGGAACCGGACAATGTTCTTGTAAAATAGCAAACTCCATTGGTACTATAAGTTTCTTTGGTTCGTGATTTGTTCTTCGTTCATGTCGATGCACCTAAACAAGTTAACCTTCAATTTTAAAAGTATAGTTCTTATTTATTCACTCATCCATTTTACCTTTTCCAAACATTGCAAACAGAAAGCAATGCTTTCGAGTCCAACACCACATTGTCCATAGCACTCTTTACATTCATATTCCGCTAACTTTCCACAAACGGTACATTGTCTTGGAGCTGTAAACGGAAAATTAGAGATGACTACAATGTTCATATATTACAATATAACAATAATATAATACCTACAATCTTCAATTATATCTGTTACATCAAGTAATAATGTAGGTTGAATTTTCTGATACATCTTAAATGATTTTCCAAATCGTGGCATTTGTATAATAAGACACGAAGGAACTTCTTTCAATCTTATATTACTTGTAAGAAAACTCTGTTCTAATAATTGTTGAACAGTTGGAAGATTTAAGTGATCGTCTTTTTCAACAAAAAGTTGATAATGATATGCGTCTTGGCCAGAACTTAATTTGAGAAATGGTTCAGCATTCAAAATTTGGGCAACCAGTGATGTCAAAAATTCTTCAGGATCTGAAAATATTTGAATGATTTTATTTATTCAAATATTATTCGTGTATGTATTATGTATGATCAAATACCTTTTTCTTCACTAGTAAGCCCGGATACAGATGATAGTTTCTCAAGTAAAGTCCGGAGTTTCATTACTCGATCTGCTCGTACAAACATATTTTTTCTAAGTGGATTTACAATTTCTTCACGTAATACTCTTTGTACTTCTTCATATTGTGGACAATCCTTTTCATTTGGTGGTCTAAAAAAATAAAATGATACGTATGATATTTTATTTTTGAAAAACGAAAATGAAATGTTTGAGATTAATACCTAAATAAAAGATTATCAAAAACGCTAGTAAATGTAAACATGCTGAAAAGAGTAGCATCTAAATAACATGAATTATGATGACCTTGGATCCCCCGATATTTTCCACAAATACTTTCTAAATTTCCTTTTACGGAAATAGGTCGTACCATACCGACGATAACAGAGCTTTCCATATTTCCGAAATTATCTGTACTTAGTGATGTTGTTGGATTATCAATTTTTGCCTAAACAAATATATTTTGTTATACGAATACAGAAAGAATATACAATACGATACTTACCATGGTATCATATCGTGAACACTGATCGAGATCCGTAAAAATAGCTCTGTAAGGCAGACAATGGAAATACCTTACATCTTTATATGTTCCATCAGTACCAGATGGGTGACTATCATCCTAGAAATAAACGAAGCGATTATACTTTTCCATTAATCATTTTGAACTTTTTTTATTGTTAGTTTTTATGTTACATACCAATTCCACAGCTGCCATTAATTTACCAGACGTAATACCAGAAGGAGTTCCAATCCAACGAATAACTCCATAGTGTATATCAGAATCCAAAAGTACCTTCACATTTGAACCCACAATTAAATCTACATTTTCTGTTCGCCCAAATTTTTTATTTTCATTCTTTTCAGGTGTGCTACCTGTTACAATTGAAATTTACACTCGTATATTGAAATCAAAATAAATATATCTCTTTATAAAAGAACATTGATTGTAACTAAAATTGTGAGAAAAAATGAAATGTAGTTCAACAAGTTAAACGTGGAATGCTAATAGAGTTGAAAAATATCTATTGTTCCTTACTACAATCCAATGGACTTGAACATTCAAGCGTTCCCTCAATATCACTATACACATTTGATTCAATATCACTACTCCATTTATGTTCTAACACAAACAGGGGAATGTTTTGCAATGCAGCAGCCATTTTACAATAAAATTATGATAGGTTTATAACACCAAAAAGCTTGCCGGCAGTACTAACCGAGACTAAGATTGTGGTTATTTTTAACCACCTCAGTTATTCTTAACTCCCTCTACTACACATGGTAGGCAAAGGCAAGCATACTATGTGGGATTCATAGAAAAGTTAGCAAGATATCCTATCGAGCATTAAACTGAGCAAATATAAAATTTATATTTTTGCTATTACCATGGGTGACGGCATTTTTAGTTACATTGCTGTCATTTTCATGTGTTGCTGATTTTACTGACTGATGGTGTTCTTTTGATGTAGACCTTTGGTCTCTATTATTGTTTTTATTATCATCATACAGAGTAAATCTTTCCAATAGGACAGGCGGTATTGTATCTAATACAGACTTTTTCTTGTCATTTGTACAATTATTGCTTGTTTCATTTTTCACACAAAAATCTGAAATAAAAGATTCAATTAACGAATAAAAATCCTATAAATTGAAAAGAACAAAATATTTTTATCTTTGTACTTTTATCTGGTTTTGCCAGACCCGTAGGACCTCCAGGTTTTAAAGGAAAAATGTTACTCAGTGTAGCGAATCTTCCCTCAGAGTGGGTAGAAACAAAGTACTCTTTACTCAGTAAAGCTGTCTTAGATGGTTCGTCGCCATCCTACAAGCATATCGTCATACAGGTATATTTGTGTATCTTATAAAAAATATTTAGAAAAAAACAAAATAAATAAAATATTTCACCGAATTACCAACAAGTCAAGGCCGAAATAATATCCTTGCCCAAGTTGTGGCACAGGTCCAATATATTTAATAATAGCTAAATATTTGGTGCATCCCAGGGGATCAACGCAGTACCAGACAGTGTCATTCACTCCTAAACTCAAGAGTTCTTCGCACAGGTGTTTGTAATTTGCCAACCGAACTCTCTCTTGAGGCACTGAAATAGCAGGCAGAAATTTCCATACTTCTGACGTAACGGGAATTAGATCGAATTTGTGACATTGCCATTCGGTGCTGCGCCAAATTTCAGATCCTGTTGTATCAATTACGCGTACTTTGAGCGCGCTGTCCCCCAAATCTTCGACAGCTTCCACCAGCATGCCGAGACGCAACGTATTAACACTCTTGTCGCATTCGCTGGACATACGCTTCAGAATGGTATTCTGTTTGGCGACAAAATACTGCGAGGCCTGACGGTCCTCTTTATTACTGGAATTTCGTTTTTCCATAATTAATCGCTGACAAGCATAGTAACAGAACAATTTAACAGACAGAACGTGTACGGAACACGCGGGTAATATGCGACATTTATCTCGATCATTGCTCGGTTTTTGTTTTAAGCCAAATTAGACAAATAGAAGCCTCATATTCACTTTACTTATTATTTAACTTATTACCAAGATTCGCGAGTATCCAGTAGATATATTTAAAGAAATGTTGTTCGCAACATGCGAATGAATGCCCCATTTGTGACAATCAAATTCAAGTAGAAGGATGCACCTTGACTGTCAATCTATGTAGGGTATTTAACAGTGAGAAAGACAGATTGCAGAAGTGCTGTTGGTAGTATTAAATCTCAAATTAAATCTCGTTCTCATTGACACAGATTGTACACGCGTATAATTTGATCTTTCAAATGTGAAAAAATTTTTTAACAATCTTAAGATTGAATCGAGAATTAAAAATGATCTTTCCCAAAACATATAACAAAAATCTGCGAGTCAACTATTTTCTCTTTCAAACGAAGATATTATTATTATACGTGGGTAAAAGAAATATCTTTATTGTTCGTCAATTGTTACAAATGACGTAAATTATGATAAAGTAAATTAAGCTTCATGATATTTAAAATTCACAAGTACTAGGGTACGACAAGGCAGATATGCAATGCTGTTCGGTAATGTTTACGAGAAAATTAAAATTCCCTGCAACGCTGTTGGACTCTAGTTTATGAGACTCATGGACATCGAGTTTGAAATATGAGCGATCTTGGATTTACCGATATGTTAAACACGGATTCTTCCCGAGTGTCAGGAGATACTGGCTTTAGTGAATTGTTGCGGTCAGCAGAACGATTATCTGCCGCTGTAGAAGGCAATGAAGAACTTCCTCAAGTTGAGAGAAATCTTCGTCAAATCTTAGAAGCTTCCAACGAACTTTGGTCTCGTGTCACACAGACCGGCACGCAGGATAATCAAGTACAAGCGTAAGAACATTCGTCTATTTATCGCACACGAAGTTTTTAGATAATTCTCAATCGAATGATATAGAATTTATACTTTTGATACGAAATTTATTTACTTAGAAAAACTTGTGTTCGCAATGCTGTATATAACCTAAGAATTCTATAAATTTCTGGCGCCAAAATTTTTAGGACAATACCTATCACTTTAACTTCAATAATTTCATTTGATTTTCTGATTAAAGTAAAATTGTTTCATGTTTTTTAAATTTACTTGATATGTGTAATATATGTATAATGTTTTTATAATTTTAGGCACTTGTTGCTTGGTTCACGTGGTGTTGATTTACCTCAGATTTCACAGAAATTAAGTTCACTTAGTGCAAGACGTACGTTTGAACCTCTAGATCCTATTGCAGACACAGATATAGTTAATTACCTTAGAAATGAAAAAGAAAATGCTATTTTATCAATCATTGAACAGGTTCATAAAGATGTAAGATGTTTTATCATGTTTTTTTTTTTGCAAGCTACACTTCACTATTTTAAATAGAAATTTATAAGCTATATAAATTTATTTTAGACATTTGAACTTACCAGAGTTCAACAAATGGAGCATATGTTGGGTGAATGGAAACAAATGAGATTTGAGATAATAAATGCGATGACAGCTCCGTCTGGGGAGCTTGTAGATTTACGTGGTACTCCACAACGTACTAAATTAGCTGGGTCGATGATTACTGGTTTATCTAGTGTAGAAGTAGCTTATGTAAAAGAGTTACAAAATTATAATGATCACGTGCTTAGGGGAATAACTAAGCCAAATTTGTTTAATGCGTTCTGTGAAGCTGCAAAGTCATTTGATGACAAAAAAATTGTGGACCTTTGGAAAATGGTTAAATGTATGGTAAACATTCGACCAGTCCCTAGAGAAGATCAGATCAAATCAAGAAGTGCACCTATCGTTGAACAAGAAATTGTGTTACATGCAAGAAAATACTTAGAAGATAGATACAAGGAATTTATGAACTCTGTTATTAATGAAAACCCTGCTCAAGCCAAACGGGGTGGCATTCCAGGCACTGTGCCATTAGTTAAAAGTTTTGTCAGTGTTAAAGTACAAAATATGAAGGATTTAGAAGCTGTCATGGTTGAAGACAAACCATTATGGCCTTTAGTTTATTATTGTATGAGGGTTGGTGATTACAAAGCAGCGTTGCAATGTCTTAGTCAGTGTAATACAGAATTTCCAGAATTTAAAGTTGCCTTGGAAGAAGCTTGTTGTGATGTTCAAAGACATCCTAGTAGTTCTGCAGAATCAAATTTAAAGTTGCAGTATAGAAAACATGTTAGATCAGTTACTGACCCATATAAAAGAGTTGCATATTGTGCACTAGTTCCTTGTGAACCTGATGATTTGCACTCCGATGTAATATGCACAGCTGATGATTATTTGTGGTTGAAACTATGCCAGGTTAAAGATCAACCAGATGCAGAAAATAAATTGACCTTAGATTATTTACAAACTATGATATCAGAAATATATGGAGAATCATATTATCATGCTCACGAACAACCATTTGTATATTTTTCAATGCTATTTTTAACTGGTCAATTTGAAGCTGCAATTGAATTTTTGGCGAGAGGTGCAGGAGCAAGACATCTGCCACATGCTGTACATTTAGCGGCTGCTATGCACGAACATAATTTATTAGGAGTCAGTCAAAGTGTTTTAGCACCTTTAATAAGTGTTGATCCTGCTGATAAGCCTCCTGCTAAAAGATTAAACTTTGCCAGATTAATGTTATTATACGTTAAACGATTTGATTCTACAGATCCAAAGGAATGTTTACATTACTTATTCTTATTAAGGTTTGTATAGAACATCAAATAATTATCTAAATTTTCAAGATTTAATTTTAATTATCTGATTATCTCTTAGATCTATGAAAGATCCGCATGATCGTAACATGTTTGCTGCATCAGCTGCAGAAATGGTAGTTGATACTTCTCCAGCAGTCAGAACTCAATTAATTGGAAAGATAGTAGATGATCGTTGGATACCAGGAATTTTAGATCAATTCCAAATTAATACAGAGGATGTTATAAACATAAGCGCAGACACATTATATAGAAAGGGTCTTTTAGAAGATGCAGTGACAGTGTATGATCTTGCTCGCAATCACGAAAAAGTTCTTAGTCTTATGTGTACGCTCTTGGCGCAGGTTGTTAATCAAAGGACTTCGCCGGGATCACTCAGATCTCGATTGCAGGTGACTGCTACTGACATAAGCAAAAGGTAACATTGAGATCTGTAATATCGTTATTGTTATCAGAAAACATTAAATATGTATATAAATATTTATTTTTAGGTATCAAAACATTGAGATACAAGCACCTTCTGAATTGGTATCTGCATTTTATACTTTAAAGCATTTAATGGTGTTCTTTGATCAATTTCATAATGAACAATATCAAAGTGCGCTTAGGGTAAGATATATGAGATTATAAATATTCATATTCAAGTTTATATATTAAATACATTATAATTATTTTTATTTATAGACTATTTCGGAGTCGAAATTACTACCATTAAATATAAAAGAAGTCGATGAAAGAGTAAACGCATTGCGACGAGTGCCACCTGAAGTAGCTGGTACATTAGCCGACGTTCTTTTAGCTACAATGACAATACTTTATCGTCAGTATCAAAAGTTACGATCGATGGAACCAGGTGATGAAGAAGCAAGAAAACAGCAACTTCTTGATCTTCGAGAACAAGCACGAGCATTAACCAGTTTCGCAGGAACACTTCCGTATCGTATGCCAAATGAAACGAATAGTAAACTTGTACAAATGGAGATCCTTATGTGCTGAATTAAACATATTTCTTACTTTATTTCTTACTTTCATTTTCATACTACTTTAAGTAATACAATAGATATATTTGTGCGAATAGTGAATTAATGAAGCATAAATAATAATCAATGTTTACAACTCTTCAATTTTGAAGAATATTATAAATACAATGTACATATTTTTTTTGTACTTCCATAAGTTAAACAAAAATTATAAATAGAATAAATGTACTGACTTTCGAAAAGCGCAATTGAACATAAGAAATGCGATTAGTAATTTATTTTTTTAGTATGTTTAAAATATATTTATTGATAAGATATTTTACCCAAAAGAATTATTGTCATTTGTACAACTTTTGAGAGATGTAATAGATATTCCATGACTAAGATCTTGAACTTTTCCTTCTTTCATCTGAAAAAGATTCATGTAATTATTGGAATTCATTTTTATCTCTTTATAATATTGATATTATATTACTTACAGCTCTATAATCGAGGAACATTTCTTTGAAGGAAATGAAGTCTGTGAATGTTGATAGCACTTCAAACACTTCACCTTCCAATTCATTTTGCTTATTACTGTATTATTCAATAATCATTAAAAAAAGAAATCTTTTAGTGATATTTATGATTTTCATATATACTAAGTATAAAATTGTTATACTTACTTTAAATGTTCTAAAAATGTGTTAATATTAAAATGTGGTATAACCTTTTGTAAGTAATTAACAATATAATTTTCCACGGCCTTATTCTATAAAAATTATGTATCAGTACACAAATATGAAAAATTTGTTATTTTCATTACTGAACTACTTACATATTCATTAAATATATTCGTGTAAATTAATTTATTTTCTTCCGCAGGCTCGAAAACATCCCAGTAATTATCTAAAAATTTTCTTTGAATAGCATGGAAATCGTCTTCTAAAAATAAAATTTTTATTATAAAATTGAACTTTTTTACATCTTGCCTTGATACACACCTAATAAAATATCTTCTATGTGTCCAATAATTTCATCGAAAAGTTTATCTTCTATGGCTTTAGAACTCTGTCCCATGTTTCTTTCGTCATATATTAAGGTACAATTATCTATTAAACAATATTAAAATATTAAAAATAGTTGCATTGTTTATACTTATATATATATTAAGTACTTATTATTAGCACCATCGAAAAGTTGTTAACATTTGGAAGATAAATATATGTTTAATCGTTTATTGAAATAATATAAACAGACCTATTGTTTCTCCAGACATAATCCCAATTGTTTACAAAAATAAGGCTATTTATTTCTATGATGGAACAAGCTCGTTATTTGTCAGACATCATCGATATCATAAGTCGATAATTGTTGAAAATGAGAATCGAGGGAATATTATTCGTCGACCAATCAGGTTTATCGTAATTTGAATATTTTATAACAGTTTGCCAGTGTTTCAACATCGATTGAAAATATGAGTGGTCAGTGATTTTTGGAATGAACATTCCTCTTTTATTCGTTTATATATTTATAATATATTAAATTTATAATATTTGAAAATATAGAATCAGATGTCGATCTGTTTTAACAAAAGAGCGTGCAGCTTTCTTGATTCTTTACTTCGTTAGACACACACTCGAAGCACAATTACTACGAAAGTTTCGTTTTCATTTGGTTAGATATATTAGACAAAGGATTAAAATCGACGTTCTCGACACAACTTGTAATAGTAAGATAAATTTGTAACTGGTAGGC
The DNA here is from genome assembly GCA_032399605.1 of Melipona beecheii. Taxonomy (NCBI): domain Eukaryota; kingdom Metazoa; phylum Arthropoda; class Insecta; order Hymenoptera; family Apidae; genus Melipona; species Melipona beecheii. Next base: position 803,886 of record JAUCMO010000463.1, read on the forward strand.
GTGTATTCATAAATTTTTAATATGATCGATCGATTTTCTTTAGTTTACAGATAATCGATGGAGGTGTACGCCTTTAATAAAAGTCTTCAAGAAAGGCTAGTAGAATTAACAGAAATTTTATCCAGTAGAGGCGAAATTGTACCTGCATCACAAATTAAGGCAGAATGGTCTTATCACATAGAACTTGTAATAGAACCTGTTGGTTGGCAAGCATTATGGAAAATACCACGTTTGGTGTGCGAGGATTTTCATATCCATTATCCTACTATAGTGGTCGTACAAGTTGAGCAAGTTGATTTTTCTGATTTATCTGCATTAGTGAAAATTACTGCCGTCCAAGATGATATTCAATTACTTAACAAGTATGACGTACCACTTATTGAGCTTTACCCAACACATGTGCAAGAGAATAATGCTCTGGATATGGTGGGTACTGCAACTTGCATCGATCAGTTGAGGTTCTTTTATAAATACTTATGGATGCCATGGGATGTAGATGATGATGATAATGTTGATTGGGTGTCTGTACATTTAGAAACTAGAATTAGATTATTCTTTGATATGAAAAGGAATGTTATTACTAATGAAACTAGCGATGTCATTAGAGGTTTGATAAGAGAGGGAAGAGAAATTGAAGAGAAAATATCAAGATTAGAAGATACTATCTCTGAGGAAGAACAAGAAAATGATATAGATGGAGGAACAGCATGTCAGTTGATGAAACTTCATTTTCGGTTGCAACAAATTAAAAGAGAGATGGAAGTTCTTGAAAATCCAGCTATGAGAGAGATTCTTGTAAATCAGACCTCGTCTTCAATGAATGATAAAATAGAAAGAACAGAAAATAATGAAAAACATAAAGAAGGTTATTTTGTGTGGCTTGGTGGTACTTTGGAAGAAATGAAGGAAGCTATAAATAAAGTTCAAACATCTTTACCTACAGAATTATTTTTCAAGTAAGTTTGATAATATTAAAAACGTTTTACTGATGTTTGATCCTTTCATATTTTTTTCTAGAATATCTGGATCTTTGTCAGAGACTCTATACACGTGTGATGTAGGAGATATCATTGTAGTTGGAAAAGGAACTCATACAATAAAAGCTGCTGGTAGATTGGAAGATGGCGGTACCATTAAAGGATTTGATAGTTCAGAACATACTGTTCTTAATAAGAAAGATATTGAAACTGCACCATCATTGCTTGATTTTTCTGGCGATGAAGTAAGTTACATAGTTAATCGTTACACAGTTGATCATTAATTGTAGCTATATTGTGTATATGTTGATAGGTTTTGCTAGAAAATATCACGATAGATGTAGGTGATCTTAGAGCAGCTGTTATAGTGAGAGCTGGAACCACAAAAATAGTCAATTGTAAAATATGTGCCTTAAATAAGGGTATGGTGAAATTAGGAATTGTAGTTTTACCTAACGCAAAACTAATAATAGAAAATACACTTTTTGATAGTCTTGTGACTGGTTTAGTCATTTATAGCAATGGAGAAACATTTATGAATAATTGCATCTTTACAAATTGTACAGAGGGCATACAAGTACGTATTTTCGTCTCGATTATCACAATTATGCATAATTATGATATTTTATTATTTTTAGATTTATGACAATGCAAAATTAATAGCAAAACATTGTTCTTTGACACAACTTAAAGAATATGCCATTCGATTGGAAACGCAAAAATATTTAGATGATACAAAACGTAAATGCGGTGGTTTTGAATTACTGGAGAATGTATCTGAAATTTCTCTTTATGATTGTAAATCCGAGGGTAATGGCAAAGGAGATGTGATATTGAAACCAGCTACGTTTGTTTTAAAAAAACAATATGAGCCCATGAATGTGGAGATTTAAAGTAATTTATTTTATTATAAATGAATTTTTTATTTTTGTTATAAAAGTGCATGTAGTTCTTGAATCCTATAAAAAATATAAGAATTTTGTACTTTTTTATGTGAATTTCTTCTTAGAAGTTATAATAGATGTAATTTGTGCAAAGATTATTTCTGTTACTTTTTCGTAATTAAAGACGAAAATTATGAATTGCATACAAAACTTATATGTATATGCGATCTTTTCATCGCCTTTTCAATTAATTTGAAACCAATTGAAAAATACGTGTGAACTTTTAAATTCCAAGTTACTAGTACATTACTAGTTACACTCGTCATCGTTAGATGGCAACACCATTTCAAATTCTTCGTTTACGGTGCGTGTTTCTATATTTAAAAACCTTGTGTACTATTGCAAATACAATTTTTAAATGAATGTGACGTATTTTATCGGTGTAGTGTCTTACATTTTAAAACGACCTGTAGTAAGTTTTTCATTATTTAACTTGCATTATTTAACATACTTCAATCTTTCATGTCAAAAGTAATTCGAACTTGCCTCCTAACCTACGTGCATTTCTCCAACATTTTTTCGATAATTCTATTAGTAACGTTATTTTATGACAATATATTTCATTTTATTAGGTTTTTTTTCTATAACGTCAATTAGAATAATGCTCGAGAAATAAATTCTATTTTATTTGAAAGTATTTCGTGACACGAGTTGGACAAACCTAACCTATAATACAAACTAGCATCAAATTGACGTCAATATATAGACACATGTACACATAAATGCATTTGTACACGGCTGCACGCATGCTATATATATGTATACAAAAGGAGATAGATAACATCGCATATACGTTGTACATACATTGGCGTGACGTAAATGATTATTCGATCTATTTCCATATTGTTCATCGCTGTTTTCGTTTAAAGACCCGCTCGTATCTATAAATGAAGTCATAAGTACATGGCCATGTGGTCGTATCACGTGTACACGGATGAATGAAGTAGCATGATTTAGAGACTCATACTTTTGATGATGAATGGAAATCCTTCCGTTAGTGATACCGCTTATCAGTTTTCCAGTCACTGCGTGGTTATTGGCCTGTTAGGCTAGTAATTTTTTAAGCATTCCTATAGATGAAATTACGTTTTCTTTTTTTTTCTAAACAATAGATTACATTCTTTTTTATTTTTGAGTTACGCTCGTGTTAGGAATTATGGTTTCAATTTGAAAGAAAAAGCAAATTGTAGAATATGAATTAAAATTTTAATTCTTGAAACTGAAGATTAATAAATACATATATGTATATAATACTTTCAATGTTTTACACGTGATACCATGTAACATGTTACAATAATTAATGTTTACTGAAGATTGAGAGGAAAATCATAATTTTAAGAAAAAAAAAAGTTATTAATGAAAATTCATTTTTTCATTACAGAATGTTTTAATCAAAAAGACTATCACTTCCAGTCAAATTTTGAATCAGCGAACGAAAAATATGGTAGAGACGACTTGTGCGAAGCAATTGACGGATCGACAGACGCAATTTGGCAATACGCGCATATTGGATTTATCGGAATGCATCTTTGTGTTCAAGGATTCGCAATCGGATTACGAGGAACCATCGTCGGACGAGGAGGTGAGTGATTTTCCTATTATATCAATTTTGCATCTATACTGTGTGATCTATTTAAATTTATGCATGCATTAATATATCATTGTGTATTTGAAGAAGCAGATTGAAAAAATTGGCTACTCCATTTTTGTAGAGAGTGTGGAGCTACGCACTTTTTTTCGTTAGAAGTGTCTTATTTTAAATAACGTTTTAAATACGATATTCATTTTATAAAAATTAATTAAAAATTATTTAGGTAACTAAGCAATGCAATATATTTGTTAATAGTAGTGAAAGTATCGAGAAAATTTGATAATAATACACAAACACGATCACACAGTATAACCTATAAGTAGAAAAATGCTTATTTTTTAACTGCATATAACTGTATCATGAAACTGTTTTATTTACACTTTTTTTTTTACAATACACAATTGTAGTTTGAAGTGGATTTGATAGAAATTTATGTACTCGTCACTACGCATTGTCTTAGTTTTACGATTTTATGAATGTCATTTGCCAGTTAATATCTAATTCTAAGATGGCGTCTGTATAGTTATCAATATAGATTTACAAATCAATATAGTTGTGAGTGATACTTTTCGGATCGTATATTTATTTCGTACGGCGTCAGGAAAAAAGCGTGGCTCGTAAAAGATTTACATGGGAACTTCTTAATAATACACGAGCTATAATAAGCTCGTGCCACGGTATCGAAAGATATGGGGTCGGGAAATTTATTTTGCATTAATGACGCGACTTTTCGGAGCTTGGTTTCTTTCTTTATTTTCTTTTTTTCTCAAGAACGAGAATTGACAAGAAGTCAATTGTTAAGGAAAATACATATGGCATATATGTGTTTATATATTGTTTAGTTATATACTGTATATAATATATTGTTTAGTTATATATGTATATAATATTTAATATACAGTATATACTGTATATATATATAAAATATTTTACACTGATATTTTACTTTGCTGTAGTTTCTCAATTTCAGCGAGCAAGAGAATTTTTAAGAAAAACATTGGTGTGAAATGGACGAAGCCATTTTCGTCAAATGTTTGGAAAGACTGTGTAGAAAAGACTCGTTTATGATAATTACACCCCTTTCGTGAGACCTTCTCACGACGTAAAGTCCACGACCCCGTTACTTTCACCATACAGCGAAATCCACATTCCCTTCTCGTAGGAACCGTTCACGCGGACGCCTATGATTAAAAATTACAACACTGGAGTCGAGCGAAAGGGAGAGGCCTCGCGATGCATGCATGAATCTCGTAGATCTTTTTGTTGCGTAATAAGTTATTGCCGGATCAGACATTCCTTTTGGGTCATCGTAGGATTCTTTCATTTTCCTCTTTATTAAGCAATTTTCTACGTAATACCGCGCGTTGCATTTCCAAACAAACAGACCCGAGTGGTTCAGTTCTGATCGCGTAGCTAGCTCTCGTTTAAATCTTAATTCAGTTTTAGCTCTTTCAACAGCTTTTTTTTTATTAATACACGCCCCAAATCGATTTATCTCACTTTCATCAGTCAACGTTCCACATTTGCTCCGATCGTTAAAAATTCGTGGCACACCAATTCAAAGGAAGAAGGATTAACTGTAAAAAACCGTAACGTGACGTTAATGAGCCTCGTTGATTTAGAATTCTTCCTCTCTGCTGAATGATCCCGCTCTTTTTTTTTCCTCGTTCTTTCTTTCCTCTCGCACGTTCTGTCATCCACGGCTCACGAGGGATCGTTAAAAACAACGCGGAGGGAAGAGTGACGAGCGTCATAACACGTTCGTCGATGCTTTTGACCAGCACCACCGAGCACGAGTTATTTGCAGCCTTTTCTCCCTCTTTCTCTCTTCTTCCCTCGCTTCTTCTCGTTCGCTCTGTCCTCTTATTTTTCTGTTAGCTCGACGCTTCCGCGTTATTTCATTCATCGCTCTGTCTCCCGCGTTTGAAGCATTTCTAATTTCAATTGTTCCTGCTCGTCATCGACACCAGTTCCGTACCCTTTGTCTCCTCTCTCTTTTTATCGTCTTTATCGTTACTTCGTCGTTTTATAAACAGTCAATCGTTCTTCCTTGTTTACGCGCTTCTTCATCTACTTCTCACCCCCTCCGTTTCTCTTTTGCTTCTTCAAGTTCATTCAGTCCCCGTTCTACACGTCTTACATCTGATCTCATCTTTCTTCCTCCTCTTCCACGCGAAATTAATCTCCCTGCTGTGTGTTTCCTGATTTATTTACCCACACCGATCTCTTTCTCGTCGTTCTTAATTCACCAGCCGCTTTCCCTTTCGACCGTTCTTCCATTCATCTTGTTTCATTCAGCGTCCAGTGCCTTTTTAATAATAATAATAATCCGACCTTTTTCTCCTTCTCAACGCGCGTCTCATCTCAGATGTCACTGCGTCGATATCTTTTTCTTTTTTGATATTCCAAATGTCGTCTCGGTGGAAATTAATAGCGGCGCCCTTTGTTAAATTAAATGGTAATCGTGCCGTTCACTCGGTGCATTCTTTTCTTTTTTGTTCATTTTTATTACGTTTTCGTCTAGGACGCGCTTTATTGTGTTTGCTTTATCATGAAAATTGCGTGTTTCCACGAGTCCTCGGCTCCCTCGAAAGCGCGCCATTCAAGAACATAATAAACTTTTCTGTCGAGCTTTTTTTCGTTTTTAAATCGCCCCGGCTAACGCTGTTTCTTCGCGCTTTTAGCCATTTCTCTCCAACACATCGTTTTTTTTTTTTTTTTTTTTTTCTTTCCACCCTGCCTCTTCGTCTTCTCTTTTTCTCCCTTTCCTATGGAAGAGAGATACACGTCTTCATTCAGCCAGTTTCTTTCCTCCTCGTGAGCCGGCCGGTATTGGTGAACAGGTTATTCTCGACGTACACATTGTGCCTCTTCCGCTACGTTTTATCTTCGGCGTTATTGTCCAAGCGCTAGTTTTATTGTCACGTTTTCATTTATCATATTTACTTGCCGCTGGATATAGAAGTCACTCTCGCTTGAAAATGTGTTCACTAAATCGGGCTGCATGCTCGATGCTTTATTACTGCAACGTACTTCGTATCGTGTCGTCGGTAGTTTTGTGTTTTAGTATTACAATACCATACACCGGCAGTTAAATTCTCTGATCACTCGATACTCTGTTGTTTTAACGTTTAATACTTTAATTTAACGTATCGATATTCCAACACTGTTATTTTAACATTGTAACTCCGATATTTCAACACTTTGACACACACTTTGGTGTTGGAGCATTCAGTGCTCTCAAAACTCCAGCGCTCTGTTATTTTAATATTAATTACTCCAGTATTTTAATGCTCCGATAATTTAATACTTTGAAACTTTTCTCTTCCAATATCCCAGTGTTCTAACACTTATTGCTAATATTCCAATACGTTAACAGCTGAATATTTCAGTGCTCCGATATTCCAATATTTCGACATTCCAGTACTTAATGACTCAACACGCTAGCACTTCGGTCCCTAAACATTTAAATATCTCAACTGTTCGGTTCGGTTTTCCAATACATTAATATCCCAACGTTATAGTGCGTTTCAATGCTCGTTGATATTCCAATACTCGGCGTGTCAATAATCTGATATTCCAATTCTTTGGCCAATCAAATGCCTCCTTCGATATTTTAATATCCCGATGTTAATATTTCGCCGTCTCGCTGCACCGATGTTCCAATATTCTAATATCTGGCGAAGAGTAGTTATTTTAGAGTAGCCGAATTTATTTATTTTTAATTGCACACGTAACGCGGAGGTAAGTAGGTGATGTAGAATTTTATCGCGGATATACGGTTTCCCCTGTTCCATTAGCGGCGATTTCATTCCCAGTTTAATTGGCCGAGAAAAGTGATCTCGTCGTTGCGACCACACGGTCGAGATCGAGATACGCGTTCCTTCCGATCCGTTTTTGACACCGGTATCGGTAAAGAGAATGCTGCCGGTTCGTTCTAGAAATAGATGAAATTCCAGAGTCGGACGATCGAGCAGAGATCGAGCTGTCAATATGTATTCCCGGTCCGGATTATTCTCGGCTCCGTTCCTCGTTTCGCGATCTCGTGTACTCGCGAGGCGGCCGCGAGTATTTTCTAAACTGAACCGATTAAAATCGAAGCGTCGACACCGGTGGCTGGTGCCAACATTAGTAATGGATAAATACCCTGGCTCGCCGCGCCGCCTCTCTTAGTTTACGAGCTGAAACGTATCGTTTATCCGTCGGGATAACGTCCCATTAATTCGCACACTTTTGCATCGCACGTTTGTTGCACGCCACTTGCGCGAAACCTCCTCGCCTCGTCGTGCTGAAATCGCTCCTATTCGACTAAATATATCTTTTCGGCAGTGTCTGCGTTGACGGTCTGCTACTCGGTATTCTGATTTTTTTTTTAAATTCGACATTACTCACGTCGATCTTGGCATGTTAGAGGGCCAAGTCGAGACTGACTTTCATCAGTCGATTTAGGTAAGTCTGTCCGTTAGTAATTAGGTAATTCTGTGCTTCTAGAGTCCAAGATTCTTTGATCTGTGTGAGCAGAGTATAATATTCAGAGAAAGATTAGGAAAATGATAGCCTGGAATCGTAAAAGACACAGTATCACATGTCCTTTCCAAGAATCTCGTCTTTTACTAATTTATATTCAATTTTCCTGTTAAACCTGTGCCAAAATTTTTCTTCGCCGCTGTATCGTATCGGTAAAGTGTACAGTATAGATATTTGGCTCTCTTCCTAAAAACACAAGACAATGAGATAAATCATTCAAATTATTCCTCTCTATCCTCGTAAATCGTGTAATCTCGAAATATTTGATCAAAAATGACAAGGAGAAAAAATCAAGACTATATTGGAGGGTTAAAGACCCGTTTCTTTTTTCCATTTCGGTTGTAAATCAGACATATTCTCCTCTTTATCGGTGAAAACGCGAAGCAGGGGCACCATGAGCGCGAACCATCCTCATTGACGCGACGACACTGATATCGCGATAATTCGCGATATTCACAGTCGAGTGAATTTTTGGTTCAGCCATTCGAGATGAATTTAATTTAAAAAAACGAGGCCTCCTGTAATATATTATCCGGGCAGATGTGATCGAAGACAATACGTAGCCGCCCGCGATAAGAGCGGGCTCTGATTTAATCATCGATTCAACCATCGACGAAGTATTTAATGCGTCGAAGCGTTACAGCTGACCCGTGTTAACGACGAGTTATCTTCCAAACGCTACGAAGGCAGGATTTCCTGTAAGCGTTTTCAAACACGTGCGTCTGATGAATGTGCTCTTTATAGTTGGGACTACATATCCCATTATAGTTCCATACTTTGGACGATAGTTCGTTTCAATCGATCTGCAGTGACGGGATTTAAATTTTAACAGAGTGTGTGAATTAATAATTAAAAGTCTGAAAACGAAGAAATTGCCAAGTAACAAAATATATCTATATACGCGTACATCTGAAGATTCAGTAGATACTTTCTACAGTATATTTGGATCATAGTTTTGGACTATAGTTAATTTGGATTACAGTGATGATATTTAAATCTCTGTAAGATTTGATAATTAAAGACGTCATTTATATTAGAGATTGTTAGTTGTATCATCGTGTGGAGAAGCTTCGTAGCTTCTTTGTCGTAAAATATATAGATAATACTTTGCCGATGAGAACGTCTTATAACTACAAAACGAGTAGATATTTCACGTTCCTATAACTAGGTGTCGACTTGTACTCAAAGTACTCTCTCATGTAGACGCGAGACAACGATAATTGACTTTAATTACGTATAATTCTCCTTAGGAATTATGTGAAATTAAATTCACGCGCAGCGAAACGCAGAAATAGAACACAATAGGTTAGTAAAACTGTCGCTCGGATGAGTTATCGGACAATCGTAGAAACATCCGTTGCCAACAAAAAGCGAGGATGTCAACGTCGCGCGATAAATTGAAACAAATTTCGCACCTTTAAGATCGCGCATCGTCCGGCAATTCCGGTGGCGAGCTCTCTCACCATTCTAGCTTAAGGGTCAGCTAAATATATTTCCACCGTTAAAAATACACTTATTAGTGTTGCAACGAGACGTTTCGTTCTCGCAGCGGCTCGCAGCTTCCTGAATATTTCTCTCGTTCAGCCTGTGACGATGATTTACAACGCTTCAATCTTCGACAACGTATTCAACGTTACTACATCGGCTATATTCGTAAATCATCTCCGTTTGCTTGCGTTGGGCAGTGTCCAGTCTGCGTTGGTTCCCCCTGACCAATCTTTTTCAATGACTCGCGGACATATTGCCAAAGGATAAATCAATAGGGGAGGATGATACGGTCGACAAGGCGGAGATAGAAGACGAAGAAGAGGAGCACAAGGCCTAGACAGCTCCAGCTGAAGCTTATTTCGAGCTACTGCGGCTCTGTACCCGTGAACGCATAGACAGCGACGCATTCTTGTCGGCTCTGCGTATTACCAACAGTCTACACGGACACGGTACAAGAAATAGATGTACAGCCGCGGTACACACGTGTTTAAGCCCCCCGAGGAAATTGATTATTTATTGGCCCATAAAAGTTTTGCCTCTTCGTAGAGCGTGGCAGTGAATAAAACCAGTTTATCGCTTTGTATACGTGGAATATTGGCGAATGATGCGCGTTTGTCTTAGATGTGACATATTTTTAGATTAACCGGTGATCACCTCGAGCGATACGTTACTTAGGCGTATTGTACTTTGTTGTATTGTACATCGCTGGTGCAAATGTATGATTTGTATTTAGCGGCGCGTTTAAGCCTTCTAACACCTAAGAATCGATATAAACCGGCTCCGCGATTTTTCTCTTCTGTTTCAATACTGTCTGTTTTATCGAGATGGTTACACGTTCTGTTTCTATGAAAATGCAGCTGTAGACTATGTAGAAAAATTGCAAGAGAGTTAGGATGTTAAAATGTTGGAGGAGATGACAATTTTTCTTCAATTTCGAAATCCAGTTATTAATCTCTTCTCTCTGAAACAGTTTGAATTATTCGAGAAACATAAAGCAAGCGAATATAACGTTCTTTGCACAATATTTCTTTCAAATCTGTTCCTACTGCCATGTCCAAAAACATCTTTCACTTTTTTGTCAGAAATATAAAAAAATTTTTTATATTGTAGGATTGTAGGTTGCAGTTATTATAAAATGGAATAGTAATTAAAAAAAGAGTAGGGAACACCATAATATTCTTTTTCCAAAACCATTTCTACTGCCTAAAAACATCTTTCACTTTGTCATAAAAAACCATTTTGTTTTACGTAGAGTTATAGGTTATGTAATTATCATAAAATGGGATGGTAATTAAAAGAAAGAAGAGAAAATAATATCCTTTCAAAACAGTTCCTATTGTCTTGTCTAAAAACATTCTTCACTTTGTCAGAAATATAAAAAACTCTAGAATTATAGGTTATGTAGTTATCATAAATTGGGATGATAATTAAAAAACGACCAGAGAGTAATATTCTTTCGAAACTATTCCTATTGTCGTGTCTAAAAACACCTTTCACTTTGTCAGAAATATAATATGAAAAATATTTTCTTTACACAGGATTATAGGTTATGTAGTTATAAAATAGGACGATAATTAAAAAGAGACCAGGGAAGGATATTCTTTGTCCAAAATTGTTTCTACTGCCGTGTCTAAACATATTTTTCACATTGTCAGAAATATAAAAAACCCTTTTTTTTGCACAGAGTTATAGGTTATGTAGTTATCATAAAATAGGATAGTAATTAAGAAGAGGCTACAGAACACCGTCGTAAAAGATCTTTTTGTTGAAAGGAGAACCCGGAAATATTACGAAAGACCCATCGGGTAAAATCAAATCGATTTTCGAGACCGGGGCGCAGCTCCCTGCTGAAAAAGTGTAATTGGAAATTGGCCCAGGTCGATCGAGGGCGCGAGGTAACGTCGGGTACTTCGTTAACTGATCCACGTCACGGTGACTGGGAACAAGCTTGCCGGTGATAAAACCGAAAATTGTGCAGGCGTCCTTATCGATATTCTCCCGGCCACAATGCGCCGAGTACCGCGGCGTTTCAATCTATCGGAGCTGTTACCGCAATTCCCGTTTTCAGTCCCTTGGCGCGTACGACTTACAATCGCTCGTGAATCGTTTCGTTCGATCTTTTTTCCATCCACTGCGTGGACAGTTTCTGACCCAATGGCTTCTTTCGTTTTCTGACTATGATTACAGACTATGATTACCATCATAGGATCTCGAGATCCAGGTAATAATCAAACATCTCGTATGTTATTTCTTTTTAATCCATTTGTATTATCGAATTCTGTTTTTCGATATGAAAGGATAAATTCCAATTTATCGTCGCATTCTCCACTTGAAAAAATTACATAATTTTATCGTGAAATTGAAAGTATTTGTAATATCAACGATTTAATTGAAAAGATACGCCAGATGGAATTAAAATACCAATCGTAAATACGCGAAAGAGTGAGAAACACGTTTTTCTCTCCGACCGAGAAAGATCGAAATTTAAAATTTCCCGTGGATTGATGATCGAGCAAATAGTCGTTGAAATTTCGTGAGATAACAACGCGAGAAGATATATCGAGGCTTATTCATCGGCTTGTTCATTTACACGTTACGACCGTTGTCGACCATTTGGGCAAATAAATGACTCAACTGGACTCGACGCCTGGCTATAGGTATACCACGGATCGGATGCATAATTGATTCAACGTCGTTGAAGCGACGAAGAATCGTGCTATCAACCGGATTATGCACCGGGCTTAAATTGGCCGAACGAGAATTACGTTGGCGAGAAAAACGTTGCGCGAGAACGACGTGTACGTACGGTTTTATTTCCGTCTGCCAATCTTCGTAGGATTCAGGCCGCTGTAAAAAGAACCTGGAAACTCATATGAACATATTTCTGTTGAGTACGTAGCCGGTCGTTTCGACGATAAGGGCGCGAAACGCGTCCGTTTTTATCCGTTTGCGTATCGGGTATACAATTAAGGCCTGATTTATCGTTAGTTTTCTGGCCATGAATAATTCACGCGTTAAATTATTCATAAGTCGCGCGTGGCGTGTTGCAGAGGGTAACTAATTCAAAAATAGAATCTCACTGGGCCAGAGGGGAGCCGAGGGGCGCTGGGCTGGGCTGGGCTAGGCTGGACTGGGCTGGCGAAAGGGCGTAAAAGCGACTCGTAATTAAAGTTAATTACCGAGTGAAGTACATTCGCGGCTGAATCGAGTGTCGGCGATAAACGCGCGGGAATAAAACGAGCAAACGCGCGACTAAACGAGTCGAGATCATCCCTCTGGTTGCGAGTTTTAACCTTTGCATCGAGTGTTCCGATCTGGGACACCACGGGAGAGTTTTCCGCGAGAGTTTTATGAGAGAGGCGTCAGGTTCGCCACTGCTCCTCCGTTTCATTTTTCTCTTTTTCTTTCTTTCTTCTTCTTCTTCTTTTTTCTTTTAATCGTAGCGGAGAGATTGTTAGGCCACGATCGTTAGAGAAATTAGCGGCGGTTTCCGGGAGGAGAAAATTAGTGGTCGGCGTTGAAACAACGCGGGGATGAAAAGGCACATCCGGCGGGAAAGTTGGATGCAAAAAAAGAAAGTCGTTCGTCAAAGTGCGACTATTTCTTAGGTGAAAACGATAAAATTTATTATTTTCGTGATGGAGGGTAATTGACAATGGAAATGAGTACGAAGTATTTTTTTTCCAAGATATTGTATAACAGGCATGAAAAAGTGTGTTCGGCGGGTGAGTTAGCGATACGTTAATCGTGTAACGTGTTTCTCTTTAATTTATTTAATCGACGAGATTGATTAAATATTTCGGTAACGAGTGTAATATATTTTTGTGGTAAATGTCCGTATTTGTTGAAATAAATAAATGCCCGTGACATCTGACGGGCATTTTCGTTAAATGACAGAGAAAATTTTTCTTTAAGCCTTTGCTTAATTTATCAACTGCAAAATTTTAACAAATAACGTTACTAAATTATCGTCGAAGCAGTAAAAAATCATGGCAATTTTATGACAAACGAATCAAAACGAATATATGATAGGATAGCGGATAGTTTTGTTAATTTATCATTCTTGTCATTGTGGACGTTCGATTAGTGGACTATAGGGAAAAAAAAAAAAATGAAAAAAGATCAGTGGATGAGCAATAAATGGCATTTGTTCCGGTATATGGAATATAGAAGCATCGTATGGCATGTGGCGACGATGAATCGTTAAAAAAAAGTCCCGGGCCATTTCCTGAACATGACACGAGAAACGATTCGGGGAAACCGTTCACGACCACGTGCCATCCATTTACAATGCGTTTATACGCAAATCGACTGCACCAGTCTGCTACTTTGGCCATTCGATTGAAATTGGCCAAAAACCTGGTCCTGCTGGGACACCGTCACGCGTATGATTTTGTTTTGATACGTGAAAAGAATACATCGAGTCAATATTGCGAGAAATGTCGAGTTGTACGTATATAAATAATATCACGTATGTATGCACGTGGTGAAAAATCTTCATCGTAGAATCGTGAATTTTTAAGTTTCTGATCCAGATGATCAATACGTAAGACTTGATAAATCTAAACATGTATGATTTATGAGCAAGGAATGATTCAGAATATGTAATTTTGATATTATACTTTTAGCATAGAACATGAAAATTTTTATTAACAGACTGATGTATTGCTGCGCTTTTTCATGTTTAAAGAAAGACATACATTGGTATGTAAATCATTATGAGATAAGTAGCGAATTAATTAGAAAACAGCTTAGTCAAGAACTGATCTTGTATTACAAAGATATTCAAAGCAGCTACTGAGGAGAGAAAAAATACACATTATGTTTATTAGAGAGAGGGAGAGCGATTGCACTAGTCAACGGTTAATTTCAATTATAATATTAATGAGTGATGTACACGATATGTACAGAAACAAACCTCAAACTTTGGTGACTTTATTTTATTTAATGCCTCGTGTATTAAAAGATGCACGCAAATGTTATTACTTGATATTGTACTTTGCATAAATAAGTATTATACATGCTAACTCGATCCTCTTCTTTGTCGGACAGAGACATGTATTATACAATACAATATTATATCTGTTACATAATACGTATATTTTGTATATTTTTGAATCTTTATGACTTTGAATCTTTGAACATATCCTTGAATGAAAACAATATATGTTTTTTTTTCTATTTCTTCGTCGTAAAATTCCAAAATCTCAAGTCGATCTTCCTTTTTCATACGTTTATACAATAATTCTTTCGATGAAAATTAATGCCGATCGGATGCGGTCGAGTCTGGTTTCGATCCACTCATTCTTGTCGAACAGAGGCCATGCGTGAAAAATCAGTACACCGATACGTAACAGGATTAAAAATAACGATAACGAATGGCCCGGCTGTGAATTGTTTCACGTGTGCGGACGTAAACCAGCGTTTCGTCGATTACGTCGATTCACGTGGGCAGCAGGGCGAAGAAACTAATGGAACGTGTAAGCACGTGGGCACAAAATAGATTGCAGGATGTGTGTGTACCTTTGCTACGAGATGCGTCCGTTTATAATTATTATCCTAGACGAGACGACGCGACGTCTCGCCATTTCTCTGTGCGTGTGTGTGCGTAACGTGCACTATCATCGACAATTCTTGTATGCGACGCTAGAACGTGACAAGAAAAAAAAAAAAGTCCGTCTCCCATTTTCTCGCTGCTCGCCTGTCTGTCACGTGTCGTTTAGTTATTGATGCGTGATGAAACGGGAATCTAAATTGAACATTTGAACTGAAACGCTTGAATGTGACTGCTCGAGGTGCTTGAGTTTGAATATCCGGCTCTAGAAACATTCCGATGCAGTCAAAATTGAATTTTGCAACGCGCGCGACCTGATTTTGCGCAACCGATCGATATTTGAGATCGTTGCTCTTCAAGATAAATATATTTCTGTCCTGTTCGGGGAGAATATCGATCATTTGCTGCTTGATCGAATTGCGAACGCCAGATTTATTATTACACATTGCTGATTGAAAAATTATAATACATTATTGTAGGTAAAATTGTTGCAATTTAATCTGCCCGTAATTTTATAATGAATTTTGTAATGCATCATATCAAAAACAATCAAGTATCCAGATGGTACATTTAGATCGATCGGTGAATCAAAACGTGGCACCTTGCCTCTCTGAGACGTTTTCTGTCGCCACGTTTGCTATCCCCACGAATCTATCTAACCAAGCTGAACGTATGTACACGTATTAGGCGAAGACACAGAGTCGGAGAACACGCAAGCCACACGATGATTTCTCTTGTTCGCTTTGTTTCAACCAACTATTTCTGTACGACGTTCGGCGCTGCCAGGAGAGACTCTTGCGCGCATAGATTTTGCAAGTTCCACGAGCCCCTCGAGGAAGCACCGTTCGCCAGAGGACACGAAACGCTTCCGGCTGCGAATCGAATTCGGCTCGATTTACACGTAGCCAGCCGAAAGCTGTAAGACACCGAGAGTCATGGCTCGATCGGTTTATTGAACGATCTCCGAGCGCGTAAATAATCGTCGTTGATCGCTCTTGGAATCACACGGGACGTCGTTGAAAAATGCAAATTCACCGTCAAGAAGGAATTTCATTTTCTTCGCCGTAGAATTTCACGAGAGTTGCGTGTCGTGCACGCGCTGTGTGCGGTTTTGTATATTTAAATTTCCCGCGAGTGCATGCACAATCGTCAAACATTTTTTTTTGAAATTGAGATACGATCGTTTTTGTTTTTTTAAATTATCTTTAATAGCAATGCAATGGTGTATTATTATTTTACTCTACTTTATAGCTATTATTAGAATTTATTAACCAGTTATCATTCACGGTTATCTTATCATCGACAACGTGAGAATCGACAGAGCTAAAGTTTTTCGAGAACAGTACGTCGGTTCGCCGAAGTCTCAACCCTTTCGTCAGATCACTTTTCGCGAGCAAAACGTCGTCGACGTAGACGACACGAACAACCACCTACTAATAGGTGGTTGTTCGGGTAATAAATTCTTTCAACTCCACGGATCGTCGAATCCGTATTTCGTTTCACGTCTAACGAGCCACCGAGTGTCGTGTCGATTCGAAACCTTTCATCTTTCCGTCGATCATTGATTTCACGAGTGTAGACGTGGTGTAGAAGTAATCACAAAAAGTTCGTGTAGTGGAAAGTAATTAATAAAAATTATTTATTCGAATCTTCATCATCATTCATTCATTATCATCTGATAATATACATTATCATCTTCAAAGTACAACTCTGGCACCTGTACGTTTGATCCAGCGACGTTTCCATTGATTGTGAGCAAAAGAGTGCCGTAGCTCGAGTGAAATACTTTTTGGCATCCCCGTCACTTCACTTTCTATCGTTTTTATAGCCCCAAACTATAGCTGCAACAGTCCCTGCCTGATATTTCTAATTTTGGGGGGAATAAAAAGAAGGGAGCGAAGCGTGAACAATTTTGGCACAAAGTTCCTGCGTGTTCTCAAAAAAAAAAAAAAAAAAAAAAAAAAAAATGAAAAAATTGGAATTTTTTTAAATTTGTGCGTTGTTTCCTGTATTAAATTGATAATTAGTCGTATTCCTTTCGTAAAAAGACCTGACTGATTACAATATATATATATACACACAGGGTGGTCCATTTAAGCGAGGCTAAATATCTTTTCGAAATGTAACGATGAAAAAAATATATAAAGTGCCGATGTGTTTAGTGTTAATTAGGCGTGTAGCCTCGTGTTGAATGTGTTTCACGTTCGTCGTCGGTGAACAGAGATGCCTGTTAATTATCGTCGCATCCACACCGGCCACGTATCGACGTTCGATATTAAATGTTGTCGTTTCGCGACGTTGAGAATCGTTTGTTCGTCGAGTCGCTCGTCGACACAATAAATCCTGTCTTATCGGCCGGCGTGCACGCAGAATCGGTCCACGCTGTGATTTCCCTTCGCGATAATGCCCCCGGCGCAACGATGAGTTTCTCGCGAACAGGAGACGAGAGCCCCGTGCGAAAGTGTCGATAAAATATTCCCGGAGCTTTCTATCGGTCGTTTCGAAACGACTGGGGAAATTGAAAACGCGGCGCACGTAGAGATTTATAATCCCCTAATGCGATCTCTGATCTGCGGTATCGATGTCGATTCTGGAGCCCGCATCCCCTAATTGCCCGCGTAGATTTTTTTCTTGTTTTTTTCGAAGTAATTTTTGAGGTTTTTCTTTGTAATTTGACGCTGGAAAGACAATTAAAGCGTGAAATTCGCATCGATTATTATTTATATTATAATTATTGAAGGGGAAAATGGTATTGAAAATGTAGCGGTAACATGAATTTTGAAATTGGATCAAAACCACATTGGATTATTTTTCTCTAAATTTAATATTTTTACTGTTACAATGAATTTATTTAATTTAAAAATAATTAAAGAAATGATAAAAATTAAACACGAAGAAATTATATATATATATAACATTATTATAATTAATATATAATAAAATGTATATAAAAATAATCAACTGTCAGTATCAAAAATTGAAAATTCAAAATTAATATTGATGAATAGATGATTCGAATAAATTAAGTAATACAGTAGAGTTCACAAACTTTTATTTATTTATTTTACCAAAAATCATTTAAATTGTTTTACACGTGTAAAATTCCTAATGAGAATCATAAATTGGTCATTTTGATCACTTTGATAGTTCTAGTGTTCAAATATTTCTGAATAATTCTTAGCTTAGAGGTTATTTAAGGCTTTTTCCGATACGTCCTAGAATGACTACCATAAATTGGGAGCTTCTCGAGCCCATAGAAGAGAAAATGTGGAAACAAATACATCGTTTTCTCCATCATTTTCTCGAAAAATTCCACAAAATTGTTTATTGTCTTATCTTAATACGAATAAACCGAATTTAATACTTTCGAATATTTGAAAGTACCAACCAAAAAATATCTGGTATTTTGAAAGACGTCTACTTTAGTCCTAGAGTTAATTCTAACGTGTGATACGTTAATTTTTAACTACAAGTCAAGTCGGAGACGTCGTATTCTCGAAATATTCGGAGGAATATCGAATAATGCCGACGTTCTTGGAGTTAAGTGTAAATAGACCTTGATTCAATGGGAATTTTGCGTTTAATCGGAGGCAGGAGACACGTGCACGTAAAATATCGTAACGCGGTTTCCGGCAGGGCGGAAGTCGATTGAAAGTTTCGCGATTCGAACCGGCGGAGGACGGAGGAGGGGGGTGGATGAGGGGTGGAAGTTCGGTGTCGCGTTCCATCGCGTGCTTCATCGAGCTGCGACCAAATATCGAGTCTCGTTTAACGAAGTTAGGATTGCTTCCTCCTGCCTTCGGTTCCGATATATCCTTTGTCCTTCGCTCCGGTTAACTTTTCAAATTACGTTCGTGCGTACGCTCGCAAGAGATTCGTCTGAAAGATTTCGTTTCGCGTGTCGTGAAACGTACGTCGTTGCATAATGCAAACGTGCGTATGCTCGCAGCCACGAGAGTGAAAAAAAAGAAAAAAGAAACTTTTGATCTGGTTTTCGTGGCACTTGGTTCCCGTATCTCGCGCCAGCCAGGCCGCAAAATAAAAAAAAGAGAAAAAAGAGAAAAATCCGCAGAGATCGTTGGACCGCGACTCGCTCGGACCACTTTCACCTATGACGCACCTCGGGCAAGGCTGACCGACGCTAACTCCGAAATAGGAACGAGGGGAAGGAGCAGAAAAAAGGAAGGAAAAAAAGTGGCCAGTCGGGAGGAAAACCGGGAAAAATTTTACTCGTTTGTCTGGTCCCGTTTCCACCGCTTCGTTTCAATTTCACTGAACAGGCGTTCCTGTTCAAGAATGACTTTGGAACGTGGATTGACTTCGATGTTGGGAAATTTTAACGAAGCGTTTTCTTCTTAATTGATGTAATCGAAATGCCGTGATTGACTATAAAAAATTGACCGTTTAAGGACGTCAACGCTTTCACGGCGGGCATATATATATATATATATATATATATATATATATATATATATGTATATATATATGCTTGACTTTGATTAACAAAAACATTAATATAGATAAACAAATGAGAATATCTATTAATATCAAAACAATCGTACGAAAATATTCCACATGTAAATCGTTATGATTCAAATGATAATTAAAATATGTTTCTCTCTGAACAGAAATTAATAGTAATTTTGACAGGAATATCCGTATTTTTTAAGCACTTATAAAAAAACGGAAATCTGAAATTGATAATATTGACGGGTTCGATTGTAGTGTTGAAATTATTTATAAAGTTTCTATAATGGCAGTTCTAACAGATGATAATAAGTATTTATTATTATTATTTGAAAATGATAAATATTTCTTAGGCAGCTGTCATTTCAAATATCTCGCCGGAAAATTGTCAATTAAATTGAAGCATTTTTAGGAAATCATAGTTGAATATAGAATAAAATTTAGAAGTATGAAGTAATAATACGGACAATCTGTCTTTTATTTGTAATTCAGTATTTCAAAAACTATAGTGTTTTTTAACAAACACTTTTTAAAAAGTACTTCTAACCTCATGTAAATAGTTAAATTTCAATTGATTGGTAACGTAGTAATTAGAAACTCATGAAACTGACGATATAAATCTGAAATCATGGTTGGGATTTAGCGCATGATAACAGTAATAGTTGTCGCGGGTAAAAGACAAATCTAGAAAAATCTTTAACTTCATTCCTTTGCGGATTGGTAGAGGTGGCACGGAGTTTTCGATGTGAGGTCCAAAATTCGCTCGTAAGTCGTTAAACACGTGACAACGGGAGCGAAGTTGCACCACGTTGAGGAAACTGGTCGTGGTACGCTATAAATCAGTTGGCTCTTTTGGCGCACGTAAGAATTATTATCCCGGCCAAACAGTTTGCGTGCTGCTTAACTTTTTCTAATTGTTTCGAAACCGACCCGCGTCTGTCTTCAGTTTTCGGCTATTTTTCCAGCAATTTGCGGCTCGTGCCACGTTAATTTCAAATGCTAGAAAAAGTAAAAAGAAAAAAAAAAAAAAGAAAAGGAACATTAACAGCTACTATAAATTCTAAAATTAACTTTTACATTTGCACTCGACGACATCGATTTGAGTTTGAAACACTGAAAAAGACAAGTTATTCTTAATCGGAAATCACAAATTGAATTTCAAATTCCTGAAGCTTGACTTTAAAACGAGAATCCTCTATTGAAGATTCATTACGTTACGTTTCCAAAAGTCTTGGCAGTCGACGTCAACGTATGATATTTTAATGCACTATAGACGCCCGTTATAGCTTTCATTTATTTTGGATTCTAGGATCGAGCTCCAGGTCGGAATATCGCTCGTCTTTGTCCGCTCTCCACCCTCTCCCCTCCCCGAAAATCCAAAGATTTCTCAGAAGGTAAAAGCTGTCTATCGCGTCGGCTATTATAACATCGTCGCTTGCAGTTGGCTGCAATTAATTTCCCCTCTCCCGATGTCTTAATATGGAGCGCCCGGAACGCGGCGACAAAAATAATTGCCAGACACGTATGTATTGTGCGTGTTCAGTCTCTCGGCGTGTGCATAAATTGTTTCACGTTCGTCGACGTCGTTATTTCGTCCGTTTGATTCTCTCGTTTGCTTTTGTCGCGTGAACCGGCGGCGGCGGCTCGATGCGCGTTTTCATTGGAACCCAATCCTAGGGGCGGTGAAACGCGTTTCGCGGACTTTTAAGCACGGGTCGGGGATAACAATTGATGCCTTTTCGTCGAACAGTTTTTAAGCGCGATTTTTTCCTTCTCTCTCTCTCTCTCTCTCTCTCTCTTTCTTTCTGTCCCTCTTACCTTCGTTTCTGTCTCCATTTCCGTCTCCGCCCCTGCCGTTATTGTTACGCGAAACGTTTAATCCACGACCAAATAGTCCTTTCTCTCATTCGCTTGGGAACTTTGACAAACTTTGCAAAAAACGTCGAAGGGGAGAGGTCGAGCGTATTTCGCACGAGGAAATGAGAACGGTGAGTTTTCTGTCGAAACTCCGGATCAGAAATTTCGATTTTCGAATGTCAACAAATTCTGATGTTTGAATTTTTAGTTGGTATCTTGGATCTTTCAAATTCTTTTTTGCTTAAATTGTCTCAGATTTTCGACTTTCTCCTCATTTATATTTAACACTAAAACTACCAATGATTGAAAATTTCCATCAGAGATACTAAAGCAAAGAAAAGAAAAATTTTATAATACAATGGAGCAATTTCTTACTTATGTGTATTTCTTACTTTAAATCTTTAAAAGTACACTGTTTTATCTATAAAAAATCTTTGGTTTTGGTCTCCTAGTTCTAGTGTTAAGATGCTTTAATACGATATACTTGTACTTATTATAATATATTATAATACAATATACAATGTTTTAAAATCTTTAATTGTCGAGTAGTGCATTTTTTGTTTCATAATATTGTCTAGTCAGCTATTCAAAATTCTTTAGCTGACGATATTTATTTTATTTTACTTTCGAAGCACTTCGGTCACTGATGATCATCCTGGTCTCATCTTCAAAAGGAGCAATCTTCGGTCACAAGTGTTAAACGTTTTGATCCAAGTAATTTTTTAATCTGACGAGAGTCGAACATCGGTGTCCGATCAATGTGAAAGCCTTTACCTTGTTATTGGATACTCGGCGTTCAGGTTGATTGGCCAGATACAGAGGTGACAGAGGAAGGACGGTTCGTTCGTCTTTCTCCCGTAATGTTGGGATTACTTTCACTTAATTAATCAGCTAGTACCTGTTAAATCACCTAGTACCTGATTAAGTGGGCACCTTGAAACGCACGTAACATCACCTGGGCGTAATATCTTTGCATCACGCTGTTGCGCAATCACCTCGGATATCTACCTGCTCTCTCTTTTTCTTATTCTCGGTGGCAGGACCAGGTTGGCCTTGAACCAGAAACTTCTCAAGCCATCGATCATTGGCATCGTTTGTGCCGCTTGTGTTACTTTCTCTCTCTCTCTCTCTCTCTCTCTCTCTCTCTCTTTCTTTTATTGCTCTGATTCTCGTTTGTTCATCTTATTTCTGCTGCGATTTTTTTGTCACAGTGGTCAACCTGTTAACCAGAGAAGACGTTCTTTCAAATGATAGAAACTTTATTGTTAGATTATTAGAACCTATCATTTTCCTTTAGATAAAAGTTGACTTTTGTTTCGTTAGGGTATATTTTATTTAAATTTGCAAGTTGGTCTTACTGAAATTGTCTTCGCTAATGATTTTTCCTTTCTGAAAATCTTTGACTGAGTAATAACTCTTTTAATGAATTGACTTAGGATCGAGCACTCTACCAGTTCTCAGTATAAGTCTCTAAATATTGATTCTTTTAATTCATTGAGAAATCGAAATATGAAAATGAAAATACCTTTCCGGCTTTCTCTTTCGACTTGTGTCGTCGTAACGAAGAAATCATAATGGCTTCACGTTGATTATTATCGCGAAGAGTATCTTGTGGAGAATTTTTATCGAGAAAGAGAAGTTTTATTACGATTTTCCTTTTTCTCGTTAAGCTCTCCGTAAAAAGAAGAGTACTCCGTAAAGAATTACGTGGTTTTATGTCAGTTTTCAAATGTGAATTTACTATTTTTCAAGGTACGTGAGATTTTGAGTGACGATTACGAGTTCCAGAGGTTAAAATTTCTCGTTACTTAGTTTTAACGACATCCAGAGTGTTCCATTTGAAACACAGTTATCTCTTCAACTATTTATTATGTAAGAAAATGTTTCAAGTAAATTTAAAACTTTGTTTCGAGGTGGATACCAGGATATAAATTACGACTTTTTCTTTTTTAACGAAACTACGTATTTTTCTTCGGATGAACATGTAGCCCGTTTCACGACGAATTCATCGACCCGTCACTTGTGAAACACTTTAAAACATTGAAGAGTAAATCAATATACCGACGCTCAAGGTCACATATCTCGAATACAAAAGATTAGATAATAATTTCTTGGTAGACAATAAACGACTTTGAATTACAATATCATATCAACATGCGATAGGTCGATGAATTCGTCATGTCTAGAAATGACATTTTCTTCCGAAGAGAAAGAATACATAGTTTCATTTGAGAAAGACAAAGGTCACCTCGAAATCTCGGAGGCACGTCCACCTAGACCAAGATCTGTGATCACCATAAAATTTCTTCCTCAAAACAAAGTAAGTTTCACTCGAAACATTTTTTTCTCTATAACGAATCCTGTATGTCACGCGTCAGAGATTTTTTATGGTAGTTTATTTCGAGATAAACACGAGAGATACTGACTGATAATGAGAGTTGATTTGCGCTAGCGATTGCGTTTTCAGCAATATCTAAATGTCATTCGATGGCTTGAAACGTGTCTGAACCGTGGAACAACGGCCCCCTTAAGTGATATTTCACTGAATTATGATCGTACAACGATAGGCCTTTGATATTAGACGTCACATCTTTAATCATGATCTACCAAGAATCACGCTTAGCCCATCGCATTTAGTCGTCACTTTCGTTCTCGAATCAATCATCCATGTTGTCATCCCACCATTTTTCTCTCCAAACTATTACGTACCACATCAGAAACTGCTTACTATCATCTTCGATTCTTGTCAATGAAACTGCGTTTCACGAGCTTATTTTGTCACGTACAGGTAATCTTTGGAACTCGATACTTCACGGACATTGATGATATTTGAAGATAACAGGCGCGACAAGTACATTTTTATTGATTCTTCTGATCTTAGTGCCACTTTGTAATTAAGTATGAGAATTTTAATATGTTGCGTGGTTGAAAATTACACAGAAATGAAAATATGTATCTGTTTTTGTTGAAATTAAATCCAAAAGATTTCTATATATTTGTACGAAATTGAAAGAAGCGAGGAAGTGTGCACGAACACGTGCAATATTGTCGAATAAAATTTCAATACAGAAATAGGGGAAAATAGGGTAACTACTCCAAAATAAGAGCTTCGATATGTAATGCAACTATGGTATAATATTCGAGTGGACTCCACAATCTTATTAACAAGTTTCAAACAAGTTTCAGAAACAAACGATATTGCAGTGTTCCGTACAGATAGAGTTAAAAATTTCACACTCAAGAATTCATTCAGATAATAGTATTTTTAATAGTCTTTGCAGAGTATTTTGATCCTTCTTTCACCGTTCTATCTCATACTGAAGTACAAGTATTTAATGTTTAGTAAATGAATGCATTTGGGACGAAACCGGTTATTTGGCTACTCGTATTCATGTTTTTGTGCGATTGATCTTGCAAATTGACTTATTTTGTGTCAAACAATTTTTTCAAAAATGTTTGGCCATTTTATTATTGTATAAAGTCCAATCAAGAGAGTTAACTATACGCGAATTTTTTTCTTTTGCCATCCGATTTTTCGTTACAAGTTAAATACATTAGACGCCCGGGTTTACCCTATCTGTTTTACACGCTAGGAGCGGGAATTGTGAAACAAAGTGCAATATCGAGTCAGTCCAGATCTCAACGCACCTCGCCGAGATCGATCATCTTTCGGTTGATCATTCAGGCCGCGCTCGCTTCTATCCGCGACACTTTTATCCGACGCCTTTTATCCCGGGAAACGCGGCTCCCTAGGGGTAAAATGGCGCGCGTACACCCGCGCCCCGGCTGGTAACGAACAAGTGAAGAAAGGAAAAAGGAAGAAAAGCGGAAGAGAGAGAGAGAGAGAGAGAGAGAAATAAAGAGAAATAAAGAGAAGAGTGGCGGTGTTCTCTTGCCTCGGCCAAACTTCCCGTGAAAACCGGGCATGAGGTTTGGCGATGGGCCAAAGCACAGTCGCTCGAGGGTCCACGTCCCGCGACTTGGATTTCTGCTGATTTCGGGGGAGGCAGCGGCAGCGGCGGCGGCGGCGGAAGGTGAAGGAGGCGGAGGCGCCTGGGCGTCCCAAGGGGCAACAGGTACCCACACATACACGGCCATAAGCTTTTCTTCGCTGCAGAGAGATATGCCCGGCCACGTGCTCGCGCTAAATATAACGTTTGCCCACTGTTTTCCTCCTCTTACCCCCGTAAGCTCGTTCCAACCTCCTCCCTGTTCCGCTTGCCGCTCGAGAATCTGTATCTCCCGGCTGGATCGAATGTGTGTTTCTGCGTTTAATGGAAACTGCCGCTAATTACCTGGTAATTAAACGGATTAGTTTTCGAACTAAGCATCGGGGAACTCGTGCAGGGGGATACGTAATTGACTGCATGCTGTATCGTGATTATATCTCTGCGACTAATTTCGAAAAATCAGCGCTCATGTTACTTTTGTTTTCACTTCTTGTCTTGATGGTCGTCGAGTCATATTCGTTGTAAAAAATGAAAAAAAAAAAAATTAGAGTAGCACGAAATTTGAATTTGAGTTTTAAGTTAATTTAGAAGTTAAAAATATGACGTTTCGATACCTTACGTTTGGTACGATGTTACGTGTCGTCTAAGAAATTTGGAAAGAAGAGCAAGCGGTTAATTATATTTGGAGTATTTGTCAATAGAAATTTGCTTATCTTGGCGTGTTATTAATTCTCGCGCGTTTTCTGATCTTGGTTTTGACGATTTTCAATATCAGTTCAGATCAGGGCTTGTATCGTACAGTATATATGAGCCAAAATTGGACAAAGAAAGAACATTTTTAATTCTACTCCTACCAGAAAGATATCTAATGAGATATCTAACAATTTTGATTCCATAAATTTGTTTCATAAATTCAAAAGTTACAAAAAAATCCAAAGGTCTTGAATATACAGTCTTGCACGAGTTTCACACAGAAGACGATTTACTTATTGCTCGTTACGCAAGAGGTTGCATAATAGCTACATACTGCGAAATTTGAATACCATGAATTTTGGTTAATTGAAATTAGCTTTTCACTTGGAAACCTTACTTTGGAAATTCAGCTGTACCTATGTCGTTCGATTTCGTTGACCATTTTCGTTTAGTCTTGCAGGATGGTTTTCCGGATGTTTGATGAGTTATAAAAGTAAATGACGCGATAAAGTACGTCTATCGGACAGCTTGTTTCGCAACGCCGTGTCATTTTCGTAGCATGGATCATGCGTTACGATTCAATAAAAGCAAAATTCTATTCCTGTCAGCGTTTCAATTCCAATTTTATCCTCAGGCCTTTGATCTAAAGTCAACGATTTTTCTACATGCATTTCAACGGAGCGTCGTAATGGCGAATAACTAACTTTATTTACTCTTCCAAATATATAATTCACCTTCTCCATTGAGAACTTTAGAGTCAAGACAGTTCAGTTCCACGAATATTTGTGTGTTCCATCGGTAGCTTGAGTCTCGCGAGGAAACTTCCGAGATCACTCCAAAGGAATCTTTTGAACGGAAATGTAACGTTCTTATTTTTCAATTCATTTCTTGCAAAGGACCGTCCTCAAACGTTCCATTAATATCGCTAAGTATCAAGGACTGTAGCATGGAGGATTTCATTAGAAATATTAAAGTGAAAAAAAAATAAACCTATGAAATACGATAAAATGCACAAACTTTTATTTATGTATTTTGTAAAAAGTTATTTAAAATTCTCTAAAAATACATACTGTTTTACATCTATAATGTATCTAAGAATTAGTCATTTTGACCAACAGTTTCGGTAGTTCTAGTGCTAACCGATGTCCCAGTTAACACTAGAACGATCCATATCCCTCCCTCATTCGTTAATCGCTTCTGATAATTCCATTATATTCCGAGGAATAACTGAAGAATTTCTTTCAAAATCTCCAAAGTTTCCGGCTTTTCCAGGAGACTAATCGACTCGTTTATCAAACTCAACGTCCGTCGGGATGTCGTGGGGGCCGTTGGAGGGATGGAGCAACTCCCTTGGAACGGCGTCCCATCGTTTGCGACGCTTTTCATAACCCGCAAGGTGACGGCGTCTTGATGCTGATCCGATTGAACCCAGGATCCAAGCGTTGTCGCCGCGATTTACTGCTCGGAATGTCCCTGGTGTATCGTCGGTCACGGGGCAAGAAAGTTGCCCGGGATCGGGTCTCAGGAACACGGCCCCGGATGCGTATTGAATTACGCGAGGTCGTCCCAGTTTCCGGCGTTCCGGTGGTTAGTAACCACCAGTAACTACCGCGGTGAATACCATTTTCACTTTGTTTCACGTTCATTTTTCACGCGGTCGGTAAATTACGCGCGGCGAGCTGGAACTTGGTCGTTTCCATCGTGCCTTCCGATTTATCATACTCCGACGTATGGTATTCGTCCGTTCGGAGACAATGTCGCGGCGGTGTGAATGGGCTTGGAGAATATTTCGGCGATGCAGAGAAGATTGAAGACATGTTTTGAAAGTTTCAACGTCTTGGTTAGCGATCGACCGCGTGTTTTAAGGACCGTTCCAAATGACATCATTCACTGTCTTTCTATTCTTGAGAATCCAGCGGTGAGTCACCGTTGTCACCGTTAATGACCCTTTTCAGATGCTAAACTGACCGACTTGTCGTTTTGTAAGTTTCTTAACACGGTCGTGTCAATCTTGAAAGATGTTTTTTTCAGTGTATGTACGATATGTACGATATATTACTGAAAATTTGCGATAAAATTTGTATGCTATGTTTGGACTAATCTTGTCGATAGTGTGCTTCAAACACTGCGAGAGAGAAAGTACATTTCACCAGAAGTCTTCGATTCATCGGTAGATTAAGCTATTTTAGTCAGCCTATATCTTAATCACCAGAATAGGAGATTAATAGAGTCTAAATCGGGGATTGTATTAAATTGGCCGAAAAGTAATTGCGTTTCTTTTTCTGTGTGCAAATGAAAAGTAAATTTTTCATGAGAAACAAAACTTTATTAATATATTGATCATTTTGTTTGATCACCTTTTGCCATCTTTCATAATTCCGCGTTCAAAGACGTTCTTACCTTTTTCGAAAAATGAAAAACAGTTCCAAGAACGATTTGACATCCTCATCAGCGGTGAAATTTAGTAAACCAATTCTAACACTCTTGTACAGCAAAAGTTCCTTTTTGATTTTCTATTTTGAAATCGGCGCCGAACAAACAATCGTTAATAAATGAGATCGTGCGAGATTTTCTTTCTCTAAAACAAGCTTGAATGAATTTGTAATTAAAAATTAAATTAATTACATCTTACATGTCCATCTATTAGAAAACAACGCAATTGTTTTGGCCAGTGCAATATTTGTATGAAAGAAATAGCTGAATTATATCGGTCAACTCTACCGAGTTTGAAATTTTAAATTTTGAAAATTAAATATCGATCACATATATAAATTATCTGTATTAAAATTAGGAATCTCGGAAATAGCTATTCTGATTTTGAAATCTTAAATTTTGAAGAATCAAATATCGAAATTATCCGTATTAAAATTAGGAATCTCGAGATCCTAATCGAGACAAAGCCGATCACTTTAAGCTCCTCTTTTAGATAAAATTGTATTCGCCGCTGAGAATGTAAGGACGTTTTTAATAGAACAAGAGTAAGGACATTTTCAAAGAGCTTGCGAGTAGCAGAAAGAATTTACGATGATTCCCCCTCGACTGTCGTTTACCTTCTATCACCTAAACGGACGCTTTGTAGACGAGAAAGGGAGCGAGTTCTCGCATTTGGAAGACGAATATTGACTTTCGGCTGTTTCGGACCGGAATTCGGCCCTAATTGAATTCAGCGAATGACAGTTTGAATTTATTCAAGTAATGTGAATAGTGTACAATGTTTGGTGAGGAAACACGTATCAACCGTTCCGGGTCGAATTTCAGACTTCTGGATCAACAGCCAAGTTCGCTTCTTCCATCGGGGTCTCGGCGCTTCCGCCGGAAATCGTGCTTAATGATCGTCGCTGCGGCAACGCGCGAACAGCTGAGAGGCACCTGAGCGTCGGGAAAATAAACGAAAATGTTGCACGACCGAAATGTTGCACCAAGAGGTGGCAAGATAAATGGAAGGAGGTTGAAGACTGCATCAAGAGCCTGTCATCGAGAACTCAAACTCCTGGATATTTCAAAAAACTTTCGAATAAACTTTCGGAATAAGTAGATCACAGTACTTGGTATTGTAACGTGGCTGCTCGAAACGAAACGACATGTCCTCGATCCTGGGCCGAGTAATACCTCTGAGTCGATCCTCTGCCTATTTATTCCGCGATGCGGGGGGAGGGGGGGTTTACACGCGCGAGTCCTATTGTTCACGTGAAAGGGGGAAGAAAGAGGCTTGGTGGCCAGGTCCGGAGACGGTTATGCGAATAACTCGGGGCTGGCACAGGCATACTCGGCCTGTACGATCCGAAACATCCTCCCTCTGTCTGCTTGGCCTGGCTGTCCAGCTCCTAACATGCCACGGCCAATTTCTGCCCCGCCACATTTGTGCCCCGTCTCCCTTGCCAATTGCAACGCTACGCGCCGCTTGCTTTTGCCGAATGGAATACATAGAGCCAGGCACAGGGAGCAGCGGCTGCCTCGAAAATAGGGGGTACGGAAGATAGAGGAGGGAGAGCGGGAGAGAAAACAAAACGCCTCGCCACGACGCGACGCGACGCGAAGCGAAGCAAAGAGCGCGCTTGGTCGAGTGAGCGTGTGCGCGATGAATAGGAGAGAAGCGAGAAAAGCAGGCTAAGCGGATTCCGGTGCGGTGGATAACTCGGCACGGTCAATGATCGCGGCTCGATACCTCGAATAGTAGCGAGAGTAGCTTGGTGGCCAAGCGAACAGAGAGAGAGAGAGAGAGAGAAACAAGCGAGATAGAGAAGTTGGAGTGCGTGTCTGATAATAGGAGCACTCGGTTGGATGAGCTGGATAAAGGTCCCGATGTCGAGGGCGTCTCCGTCAATCGTTGGACGTCAAAATACCGTCTGATTGAATTTTTTGAAAATCGACTTGTGTGCTGTTGGGCTTGTAGTCACGAGCTCGATGGCTTCTTGGTATCGCTTTCGATATTTGTAAATCTAATTGCAAGTTTAATAGATGAGTCTGTCATTTGGTTGATTAATCATTAGCTGATCCGTTCGTCTATATTTATCAAGCTTATGTACAGGGATGTTCCGAACTTAAACGGCCAAACTGCAACAATTTATCTATATGTAAAATGTATAATCTATATGTAAAAAGAAGAAAAACAATTTTATACAAAATATTCGACACGAAACGAGCTACGAACAAATATTGCATATGTGAAATATACACGCATTTTTCATCGCTGTGCACAGACGACGTCGTTAAATACATGTTTCTTTGTTCATGTGCTGAGAACAATTTCGGTATGAGTATGATTAATTATAATAATGTAAAAATAATTTTCAATTCCAATTCCAATTAATAACACTATAAAGTTCCTGAGGATTTTGCCAAGTTTCAGTAAAATAAAATTATGTGTTTAATTCTTTGCGCTAGTCACTTCTGTTGAATAAATTTTTTGTTTTAAAGTACTCCGTAAATAAAAATCAGTGCTGTCTACTTCATATATTATACGATATTTGTTTATAACTCTTTAACGAGACCTTTCCTGACAAACTTTATATATTTTCTTCTCCTTCTCATCTGCAGATCAAACTCTCGCACTTTAAGTTTGAAATACCCTGTATATACATGTAGTTTTAGAAATATAATAGAGTTTGATTAGATACTTACAAGATACAGGGTGTCTTGTAACTACTGGTAAGAGACGTGAAAAAATAAGTTGAAAAGAAAGAATAATAAATTTTTCCATTAAATTGCCCTTGGTTTTTGAAAAAATTTGAGTTTGAAAATTTTTTTTACTTCAATTTTGGCTAATTTTTTACGCAACAGAAAAGAATAATTGACAGGATTATTCTACGTGAAAATAAGTAAAAGAATAAAATTTTTCTGTAAGATACTCCGTTTTCGAGAAAATCGAGCTTGAAAATTGATCAAACACACGTGTACCAAAACAGTTTTTAACGAAGCCTATTTTCATGAAAATGATGCTTTGAACGAAAAAATTTTTATTCTTTGTGCATGAAATATTCTCGTATCGATTATTCGTATATTTGATAAATTTTCAAACTTGAATTTCTCGAAAACAAAGGCTCCAGTGACAAAATTTTATTCTTCCTTTTCGACTTGTTTTTTCATGTAAAATCTATTCGGTTTATTGTGCCACCAGTTACGAGATAGCCTGTATACATGTATATGCATATTATATGAAAGACTCATTGTCAGTGGAAAGTTGGTAGAATTGCATTTTCTGCAGGAACAAGATAAATGCAAGAGAAAGTACGTGAAATTCTGATTTATTTCGAAGAACGTGTTATAAATTTCTAAACGCAAACTCATAAATTACACATATAAAATATGTTTTACTAGATCACCTTTACTAGAATGCGTGTATTGCGAATATTGGATATCTGCCCCAAAACTCTGCATACATTTAATTATTCACGTTCTCTCCTGTCCTCCATCAGAACAGACGGACGATAGAAACTTTGACGAATAAAATTCACTTCACACTTTCCTGTCGACGTTCGTCTCTAATTGCAAGTCCGACCGAAAAGTTACAAAGTATATACGCGCACGATGCATGCATTTTGTTTCTTATCGCAAGGTGATTCGAGTGGCGCGGGAAATTCGATTTTTCACTCGGGAAGTTCACGTCGTTGTCATCAGAAGGCTGTCGTTACGCGCTGCTGCGGGCTTTCACGAAATCTTGCCGGAGCGATTACGAACGATGAAAAATGGCGGACCGCAGACTGAAATATGTACGTTGCGGCGGGCCAAAGGCGGACTAAACTTGTGCGTTGCAAGGCACTGGTGTATCCTTTTACTGCAATGCAGAACATTGAATTTCCAACCGCGGCCTGGCTGCACAGATTCTCCTCCAAGCTAGCCAGATTGTTGTTACGGCCCCCCAGTGGGATCTTCCGCGTTCGAGCGACGATGCGTTTGATCACACGGTGTTTACGAATTCTGACAGCGAGTTCCACCGCTTTCCTCGGCGTTCTTTCCTTCCTCCCCTTTGAAATTTCACTTCTCGCGAGAACGTGAAAACTGACCTCACGCTTGCTAAATTGAGCGCATGTTTCGCTCAAATTTAATTGTCTTGTCCCCCCCCCCCCCTTTTTTTCTGGTGAAAGCAATTCGCCAGCTTTCGAACATTTCGTAGAGCTGTCGAAAACACTCTTTTTACATTTCCAGTGATCCAACCAAGTCAACTTTCAGTAAAATTTCTTTCTACGTTGAATTGCTCGCAACTTCTTTGCGAACAATATTTATCCAGCAGAGAAAGTGCAAAAATCGAAATTAAAAAATTTTTTCCAACGAAGCTCGAGAACGTTTCCAGCGCGCAATTCAGACAATTTATTGGGAAATTACTTTGACGTATGAATTGCAATGGCGTTCGCTATTGTGGAAGTATGTAAAGGGTGGGAAGAAAAATTTGTCATTCTGCATCTTCGATTCGATGGAAATACGTGTAAAGAACTTGCCACAGAATTGACCTTGGCCTTGAATTTCAAAGTCAAAATTATTTTCTGCATTGTACTTTACTCACCACGAAGGTAGAACTTTTCCTATCCTAACAGTTCTTTCGAAAAATGGCAAAAAAGTTTCTTGATCGTTTAACACTGCGAACGCGTGCGTGCTAACAACGACTTTGTAGCTCTGAACGCGTGGATGTCTATTTTATGTAATTTTCGTATTAGGTTTCACTAACACTAAAATCGATTATAGTTGTAGGATCAGTGTAAGTCTAAGTAATCAAATGATAAAACCAACTGTTAATACAAACATTACATTTGTAAACACTACATTTTTCAAAATAACTATGGTTTCTTCGAAAAGTTTTACCAAGTTTTACCTGATGAGTAGAGCATAATGCAAAAAAAATGTTCACCTTCAAATTCAAGGTCAAGGGCAATTTTGCGGCAGGTTCTTTACACGTATTTCCATCAAGTCGAACGTGTAGAATACATCCTTGATAGCCGCGGACAAACTTTTCTTTCCACCCTGTACATTGAAAAGGCAATATGGAGTTCTAAGCGAATGACAATGAATTCCTCTCGACGAGGCGCGGTGTATTTGAAATCGAAACAGGCAGAGAGGGTGGGCGGAGATAAATGGGATAATATTGTCGGAACCGAGAGACGAGGCACGCATCGTTCGATGATATTTATTTTCCTTCGTCGTCGATTTAGAGTAGGTCGTGTCCCGCACATTACGCCATTACTGCATCTGCTTGCAACGTTGCGTTGTTATTTTTACAGTGGACAGCTCTCTAGCTTTTTCACCCCCCTCCCCCTTGTTCAATTTTCACGAAACGCGAAATACATTATCGTTCGACGAGAAAAGTCGATGGTTCTGGATTTTTAATTACGGAACGGTCGGCGTCGGCGACATTTGACCTTGAACGCTGGTTGCATTCGGCCTGCTCGATTCGGTCTAAATAATTAAGAGGCACGGAAATACCGCGTCTGACGCGCGGCAAAAAAATATTCGGAATATTTGGGCTACTACGACTCTGTTAGCTCGTTGTTAATAATTTCGCAAACGGGTGAAATTATTTGGAGTTTAATGATCACATGTATCGTTAAGTAAATCGAAGGGAGTGCGTGGCAAATTTTGTGAGTCAATATTAACCAATTTGTTAATCTGTACGAAATTTAATTGCTGTTAATTTAGTTTACAACAATTATTATTTTTATTTTAAGAACCGAACGTTAATTCAATGTTATTGAATTGGCCGAAAAGTAATTGCATTTTTTTCTATTAGATGGACGTATACGTGTATCTTAAAATGTAACTAACTTCATTTTAAACCACAAATTCATTTTATAATCCGGTAGCTGATCAAACTTGCTTTAGAAAAAGAAAATGCACGATTTAGTTAACAATTGTTTGTTCGGCATCGATTTTAAAGTGGAAAATCGGAAAGGAAAATTTTCATATTGAAAAGAAAAAAAACACACTGTGCAAGCTTATAATATGCAGAAAGCGAAACCTACGGCATTATCAGAATTAGTTTACTAAACTCCTCTGCTGATGAGGATATCAAATCGTTCTTGGAACTATTTTCTTTTTATCGAAAAAGATGAAAACTGTTTTGAGCATGGAATCACAAAGTTGCTTGAAATGCGGCAAAAGTTAATCGAAATACATCTGAGAGATCTACATATGGGTGTCAACAATAAATCGAAGAGTTACCGATAACGATAAACAAAAAAAATTGTAATTGAAACAATTTACCAACAATTTACAAACAATTATTATTGAAAATTCATTTCGTCTTCATTTAAAATTCGCGATTCGCAGAGAGATCCTCAGGGAAAAACAGGAAAAAGAAAATGTGAACGGTCGGACAGACACGCGTTCAATTTCCACGGTCGACGATCGTGTAAACGTGGAACGCCTCGACGAAACGTGGGTGTGGAGAGAGTGGAAGTTCGAACGAGGGTAGGTCATGATACAGACGGTTGCAGTCGCGTTATTTTTACGTGAAAAACTCTGGGTGGAGATACACGGCGTCGAACAAGCACCGTGCCGCGCAAGCGAAAGCCCGCGGGGAAACGAAACCACGGCGACACGTCAAAGAGACGGAGTCTGCCCGTCTCCGTCTCTTCCACCTCGTTCGCCCACGAAAATTTCCTCGATCGCTCGGCAACGACGCTCGAACGATCGTCCTTTAAGGTTCTCAAATTGGAGAAATATTACGTTTCTGTGCACGTGCCGTGCTTCGAACGCGGTCGATTGAACCGTCGTTGAACGGTCTCGTCTCTCTGTTTCGCATAATGTTTGTTGGCTCGTTATTTGAAACAGAGATACTTACTTCGATGACGTTTGTCGAGCAAAATCAGCCTGGCTGTTTTCGATTGATAATTCCATCGACTTCATAATTTGATGGTGCAGTTGGTCGCAAAAGTTTCTTTTTTTCCCTTTAAATATCTCAATTGGATTATGGATTTTTGCACAAACTTACATTTGTACACGTGAATGTGAATTGGGTAATTGAATTCGGCGTAATTTTCAATAAAAACAGCTTTGCTGCAAGGTGTACGAAACTTTTTTGTTTGTGTATATAGAAAATAAGTAAGGGGTGAATATTTTTAAAATATTTTAACTGGATTGCGAATTTTTGCACAAACTTACATTTGTTACGCGTGAACGTGAATTAAGTTGAATTCGGCGTAATTTTGATAAAAGCAGCTTTGCTACAAGGTGTACGAGAACTTTTGTTTATGTATAGAGAAAAGGTATATGTACAGAGAATATATAATTTTGTTTATGTATAGAGAAAATCACTGAATGTGACAGTTTCTCGTCACTGACTGTACTTATTTCTTCGTTCGATGCGGAACGAGGGGGAAATAAAAATGCAGACATGTAATTTCATAACGATAGATCAGGGGACCGATCGAGATAAAAGAAACGGGGAAACAGGAGAGGGGCTAGTACTCGAATAAACTAAGTTAACAAGCAATTTCCTTCGATTCGTTCCGAGACACTTGAGCCACGTCTCTCTCTCTCTCTCTCTCTCTCTCTCTCTCTTTCTCTGCAATTAGACTCCCGTCTTATGCACTTTCATGAAATTCTCGGTCCGGCTGCGATTCTATATTTAGCACAATTACACTCGCCGCGAAGATATAAACGATCGCCCGGCTGATTTATAATTGGCCACGTCTAATCACGTATTTTGACGTTTGGCGATCATCGAGAGAACGCCACCCAATAATTCAACAACGCTCGCCCGACGAACGCACGCCGCCGCCCTTCAACATTTTTGGTATTTTATTACGAAAGTCCCATTTTCCCACCGTCGCGCGATCGCGAGTTCCCTCTCTTCAGCCACGCGATCCCGAGATCGGAATGAAACACACCCGCTTGCGTGTCTGCCTCTCAGCGTGGCGCGGTCATCGTTCATCGTGACAACCAAAGTGTCGGAATAACTTTACAAATACATTAACCCCATTGGTCGCGGTTTCATTATTCACTCTCTTTCGACTGTATCAATTTTACCATTCTATCTACTCGACACGATGAAAAATAGATTTTCCCTCAAAAATTACTGATTTTTCTATTCTTGTGCTCTGTTTTGGTTGAAATATTCTGAAATATTCCAACGCTGTTTCATTTTTCAAGATATTGTAAATCCAAAGTTTTCCGCGGTTTCCGTGCCAGCTGATGTAAAATAACGGTTGAATTTGTTTTAACAATTGAATGCGTAAATTTATTGAATAAAGCGTAATTTCACAGATTGGATATAGTTTGAATGATGTTTGAATCAAAGAGTTTTTAGTTTGACGATACTGACGAATCGGTGAAAAGAGATCACGTGGTCGAAAATGAATATATTAAGGATACTCATAAGTAATATTGTTGTTTTTTGATGCTGTACAAAATTTTATTTTATTTAAGAGTTGATACAGTTTTAATCTATAGTAGAGTTTAACAGTAAGCACACTAAATGTCAATTTACTACAACTAGAATATAAGTTACGTATAATAATAAGTTAAATTATTGTTGCTGTGTCTATTAAATTTGACATTACTTATGGGTACCTGTAATATTATTAACAACCGGTTGGTAACTTGTAACACATACATTCGGAAATGAATAATGTATCAGTAATCTTTTTTTTTCTGGTCAATGTTCAACCCTGATCTCCAACAACTATATATAGTAGTACGGCTTTCTAATGATTTATTTATAATCTCTCATAAATAACAGCAACTCTTTGATTCCTAATCGCAGCGTGCTGAACCTTGTGCTGAATCTTTTTGCGTCTTGTTTTAAATAGACAATTTACATTCCATACATGAACGGCGGTTTTTTGTGCGTGATCTTCGCGCAATAATTGACACTGCATATTTAAAAAGTTGCTGCACGCGCGACGCATTCTGCATTGTGTTGCAGCGTGCACTCAAAATTTCCGCGCGATACCATTTTTATCCTCGTATTAAATTTTTCGAATCAATTTTCATTAGTAATTAACCCGGTGGCGTTTAAAGGCGTTTTCAAAATTTGTTTAACTTACTTCGGCGCGTTGAAACGAGAGCCTACAGGCTTTCACACTGCTCGAGTCAAACTAAAAGTGTCTACATTTATATTAATTTTTTACAAATTTTTTTACAAAAAACACAGCTCAAGTAGAACATACGTATGCAAATCGAAAAATACTGGTAATGAACTTTTTCGTTCGACGAAAAGGCATTTTCCGTCTACACGTGTAAACAATACAACTTGAAAAAATTCTAGGTACAAATGTGTAATGTGTAGAAAATATAACAAAAGAAGGGAGACGCATTGACCCATGTTTAGATATTGTACCACGCTTTGTTAGATTATTAGATAAATCATGAACTAAAGTTACTGTTAAATTTTTAGCATGTGCACTGACAATTCAATACAAAATAAATGAATAATCTTCAATACGGAATAAATAAATAATGTTTAACGCAGTGCAAATTCTGTGTTTCGTTTATTTCAATATACGTTCCTGAGAAACGCACGCTGACGAAAAATTTCGTCACGATTGAACTTCTATCGTGTGCGTGTGTGTCAAAGTCGGCCGTAGTGAAAGGATTAATTAACCGTGGGATTAATCTTTGATTCGTCCAATCGCTGGTTGCCATGTTCTCGTTCTCGCATCTTCGTTTCCAAGTAACGTCGAAACAGAGTTAATAAACAGAGTTCGAAACACGCGGAGGAGCAGAGACTTGAGGGAGGTAAGTTCGCCGCGGTTGACTCGTTAGGGTTCGTCGAGTCTCCTTAATTTTGCGCTGCAATTAGATGGCGCGCGAACGGAGGGGGAAAAATCGGTTCCTCTAATGAGCCCGGCGTCCGCCATTTGCATATCGCGTTCGCGTCGCGCGTCATTAATCATACCGTGGTTAATTTGAAAGTGTTGCCGCCGCCGGTAATTGATTTCACGCTTGCGATACGCTTCAACGGAAGAAATCATATTCGTCGTCGCATCGGAATAGAACGAAACGATATTCCGGTCTCCCTGCCAAAGATAGAATTAACCCTTTGCCCTTGACAAACTTTTTCTGTTCATCATCCACCAGCAATTTATTTACGAAGCGTCATCGCTTCAAATGAAATGACATAGCATTGGAAATAATCGTTCAGATGGTATTGGAAATTTTCTTGATTATATTTTTATTTTTCCAACGTGCGATATCGTTTAAATTTAAAACAATCATCGATCGTGTGCATTGCGAGTTTGTTAGAGCAAGTATAGGGTGGGCTAAAAACTGAACGATCAACATTTGAAAGAAATAATTTTTAAAACAGCTTAAATTTGTGCTGTAATTGAGCTTAAATTTAATTTAAAATTAACAAAATTGGTTTTTCCTTGTATTCTGATGTTTTATTAAAACAAGTGGAAAGAAACTTTTGGCCCGTCTTGTATAATACAAGAGTTAATGATACGTAGTTTCAATTTCTGGAAAAGTAATGTCCTCCACCTCCATAAAAAACAATAAGAAGTTCAGTTTATGTGAATCATTTCGAATTATGTGAATTATTGAGTGTCAATCGATTCTTAAAAAGTTTCTTCTTCTGTTCAGACATTATACTATTATAACGTATATTATAATTCTATAACTACAATTACAATTATAAAAAGAGAAAGTCCGAGCTGCTGGCTAGATTCAAGTACGATGTCCCCTCAGAAGTGCAAAGGGTTGATTATTCGCTATTGCAGTTCGTCGCACCGCGTGTTTCGGTATAATTAGTCCCCAATTCGAATCTAAATCCGCGACAGAGAGAGAGTTCGCTCCTAATGACCATTGCCAATTACTCACCATGTGAATGGACCACGTTTGACTGTCTTACATTGTACGCATCGAGATTCTCGTCGAGAGCCACTGCCAAACGTCAGGAGGCTGCGAGAAGCCTCCGAGATCCGAATCTTCGCTCTCTCGTAACTTTCGTTCCTTCTCCCCTTTGGTATTTCGTGGCGTGGGCGAAAGTCGCACGTGACGAAATTTCCCTTGCGTAACGCGTGCGATAAAACGAGCTATACAGAGCTAGCTGTACAGTCGTGACGATTTATCAGTTTTCGAGGCGAAATGATATTTCTGCCTCGCGGTTACGGGTCCGCGGAGATGTTTCCAGTTTGTTCGAGACTGGGTGGGAGAGGGGTGGGTTGGGATAAAGTTTCGAGAGAGCAGCGTTCGGCAGATCAGTATATAGGGAGAGGTTGAGGGCTCGTGAGAAAGCGGAGGATGACCAGCAAATGCAGTCGATAATGGATCGCGAAACTTTTCGTTGCGCAATCGAGACATCGTTTCGCGTTCGGCGAAAATTATTCCCGCGCGCGGAGATTATGCGCCTCGCATAATCTGCTTTTTGTGCAACCAAGTTTACTCTTTTCTTGTTTCACGATTTTCTCGTTGAAAATGCGAGAATGTAGAATGTCGAGCGGCGGATGGAGTTTGTTCGAAGGTAACATGGATCGAACATCGAACTCTGATTAATATTATATTGACCGACGATCCTTTTCGAGCGATTGAAAGATATTATTTTGATACAAGAGTTCTAACGTATAGAAATATTGAACTCTGTGGTGACATTAACTCAAATCATTATTCAATAATCAACTTCTCCACAGACGAGTCTCCTTAATTGGTCTATAATTACCATCTGTATGTTTCAAATCTCTTTCAAGAAGTTGACAAGAATCCGTGTGATTTTTCATTCGTCCAGTCACCAATTCAAATCGACTGTCACAAAAAAAAAAAAAAAATGATATCGACATCGATAAGTATCGCACGATCCACGAGATTCTCTGAAAACTCCCATCGCTCGATCGGTCGAACTTCAACTACGTAATTCGTGCTTCGT
This sequence comes from Melipona beecheii, assembly GCA_032399605.1. NCBI lineage: Eukaryota > Metazoa > Arthropoda > Insecta > Hymenoptera > Apidae > Melipona > Melipona beecheii. The sequence continues at coordinate 844,227 of JAUCMO010000463.1, forward strand.
GACGCAAAGTTTCAAAACGATGAGAGAAAACAAAGAAAAGAAAAGAACAAAAAAAAAAAGGAAGAGAGACCTAATCGTCGAGCTTACATAAGGCAGCCGAAATGGCAGGTGGAAGTGAAACGTCCGCGTCTCTTCGTCGTCGTCGTCGTCGTGCGTGCCACTCGTCCTGGCCGGATTCTGCGATTACAGATCATAGCGCCCATTATAACCGGCTGCTCTTTAGCAGCCGCGATAGATCATCCGTTCAGCTATGCGCGTCGAATAACAAATTGCCGGCAGGTGGCCTCGTCGCGGCCCCCTTTACCTTTTCGAATATTCGACGATTTACTAACCGAAGAGGCTAACGGAGCTAGCTATAATCCCCTCGATTGTTCATTTGGATAGTTGTTGGCACCTGTCCTTGCATTGTTCTTCTCGATCTAGTTCCTCTCGGAGAGGATCCGAGATCACTTGTAATGGTCGGTCAGACGGCTTTGTTCGTGGCAATGAATCTTCGGCGCAAGTAATACAATTTGCTAAGCGGTCGGAGAATTTCCTCCGACCTGCAGCAGAGAGCGTAATGACAGTGAAACAATTTGTTGGTAATTTAAATTGGCATAACTTTGTGAGAAAGAAACTCTCTCGAGAAAGAAAGAGAGAGAGAGAGAGAGCTTGGTCTCGTTTTAAAGCGCCAAGCTGCTACTTTGTAACGTTCGCGAGCTCGTCTTTTTCGAAGGTGAGTTTACATCACGCAGCAAGTAGGAAAGTGAAGGCTTTCTCTCGAAAATTTATGCGCTTGTAGAAACATTAAAAATTTCTTTTCTTAACTAGATCATCATTTTTAAGATTGAAGTCTTACGAATGTTGAATATTAAAGCTCAAGACAGAAATATAAGAAATATAAGAAATCCCAAAATTTCTAACCCTGGTGTTCAATAAAATGATCAAGAAAAAAGTCGTAAGAGTTCGGAAAGAGGAAATTTCGATTTTCAAGACCGTAGTGGATCTGTAGTCGAGAGAAAAATTAAAAAATTCCAAATTTGAAATAAATTTAGAAATTAAAAGGTCTAAAAGAGAGAAAGAGAAATATTTTCACAGTTTTTACAGAGAAAAAAGTATCTTCACTTTTTCGCCTGCCGCATGATGTAAAATTATCTTTAAAAAAACTCACGACTGTCAAAATGGAGGGTTCATGCTTTAAAGACCAAGTAGATCGTTATATGATCTTTCTCGACAATTTTCCATCGTCGTTGATACAATCATGCTCTTTCACTGTACAGTTAATTTCAGTAATTACTCTAAGTTTATACGTCTCATTTAATCTTCAGAATTTTATGATTTTTCTTTCCTTCGCTTAATTATTATCAGTTATTAGTTTGATCAAGAATTTTTACAAATTTCTTGTACTTCAAAAGTAGCAAATTGTGGGGTCTGCACCGTACAAAAGTCTTTCTCCCTATTTAAAGGATAATAAATTAAATCCATTTAATTCTGGAATAATTACTTTAAATCATTCAAGAGATAGAAGATTATTAATAATTATTTCATTTTTGAAAATATTTGGAAATTTAATTATTTGCAAAATAAATAATTATTAATATTAATAATTTTTACTAAAAGTGCACAATTTTGACTTTTTGTCCGATTACCAATATAATAGCTCCTACTCCCGTTTCATTTTTAATTCATTCGTCAAGTTAATTTCCATTTAAAGAATCTCTCTGCTACCCTTCATCAGGTCATTTTCAAGTGACACTGCAGAATGCGCACGAATTGTCGTGGAATGTCGATGGAATGGTTCGGGATGTGTTTTGCCGTGTTTGTAGGGGAGACTAGTGGAGAATCGGGTTCCTGGGGAATGCCTGGTCGGTGGTGGAAAATTGACGAACCTCGTTTCCAGGCGAATCGTTCGTCGGTACGCGGTTAGAAAGTGGGAAGAGCATTTTTCGACGTGACATTGCAACTGCGCTTCGTTACTCAACGAAAGTAAAAGTTGTAAAGGATAGCGCGAACGTTTCTTCCGTTGAAAGAAAGATATCGTCGCGTTCGAAAAATTTCGAGTCATTTTCTCTCTCGAGTTCTGAACTACGCTGAATTTTCTCTTATTTGAAATTGTCAATTATCAACGTCGGCAATTTTCAGTAATTCTTGTTGTTCCGGTAGATCTTTCGCGTAAGGTAAACTTGAGCTTGCGAAATTTCTTAAAGCTCAAGTGAATATCAGAGAATCTCTAATATGTGTGATCTCTTCTTGAATTTCATTTCATTTAAAATCTTTTCTCCGTATCGAACGATTTTAGTTGTTTTCTCGTCGAAATAAATCACCGATCGCAAAATTGAGAGACGTGAAAGATCGCGAACCGTGTCGTGATAAAGAGTGTACAATGGTTCTGTTGTCTCCAAGCGTCTCGCTAATAGTCGACCGATAAAGACACAACGTGGCGTGTGTCTGTTACTGGGATAATTCTGGCCGGCGGGATCGAGCTATTAATTTTGAGTTATCCATTACTCGAGGTCCCGCTGCAACGCGGAGGAACTCGCACAGGACAGTGTCCGACGCGGATCTTCCATGAACGAGTGTACAAATATGATGAGAGTAAATAGTCCCGGGCGTAGCTCAACAAGATACACACGTCGCGACTGTATGTGTTTCATCCTGAGCTTATCCACGCTTATCCTTATCTTTTTAATTTCAAATTGTTAGCAACAGAGATCAGATCGTCGTAGTTGTAATGCGAATTTGGAAAAAAGATTATAGATGATATATTTTAGTTTGATCAAGAACGACGATACGAATGATGAAAATTTGTTTAGTCACAGTTTGTTTGGTAACTATGATGGATTTCGTCGATGAAAAGAAGTAGAAATTAATATTTCTTGGTAATATTGTTTTTTTGAAAAATTTAGCGAGTCTTCAAATTCGTCGAATGTTTCAAGTATTCGTTTAGATTTGACGATTATTTAACACTAGAATTACCGACGAAAAACTATAATATTTGTAGCAAAGAAATTAAAGTGCAAGGTGCAAGGAAAAGTTAATAATGCAATAAAGAATCATAATACAACAAGCTCGCAATATATTTTATTAAAAATCACTCGAGTATCTAAAAATACACTGTTATAAATATATAAAATTTCCATAGAAAATTATAAATTAATCATTTTTACCACTTTGACAATGCTAAGTGTTAAAGAAATTGTATTTGTAACATCATAACGGATTAATGTTCGATCTGGTGGTCCCCTCTACTGCATCTCTTTCTCCACGTTACCCTTGACTCAACTAATTGTAAGTTAACTCTTTGAACTCTGAAAGTGACAATACAAATTTGCTATGAAATATTCTTTATCACCTTCGAACTTTGTTGACGATAGTTACACTTTAAAAAAATCACAAAATAATCATAATAGTAATAATAGTAATAATAAATAAATTAAAAAAGCATTGAATTTTGGTGGACGCGTGACAATATTGAAAACAAATCGAGTTCAAAGGGTTAAAGGAAAAGCTACGTGGCCCGCTGCGGGGAGAAAGAATGCACAGAATATGGAAGGTAATTTTCATGGTGGGGGAACCGGCAGTTCGCCGCCTTTGGATTAAATTATGAAACAACGTTCTACGTAGATTCCATATCTCTCGCTGCATATGCATAAAAATCGGAATTGGCATAAACGTCCGCGGTCTAGTAACGCGCGAGTGATCTAAGCGAGGAGATTCAAGGTTCACGCGCGTGCTCTTAATGCGACCGGCGATTTCACGTGCACGTTACGCCACGTTACGTGGCGCGTTACGCAAAGACTCGCGTGACGAACCGTCGCGTCGTGTCAATGACTGGAAAATCTCGTGCGTTGATATCGTACGTGGCTGTCTGCATATTCTCTGGTTCTTGGATGTTAAACCGGTAGCGCTCGATTCCTCGTCGACTCGCTTGTTCTCTCGTTATTTGTCGCCTTTTCGAATTGAGTGACTAGTAAGTGCGAGGCCGGATAGGATGGTGGATCTCGCAGAACGAGATGGTAAATCATTTTTTTGACAGGGAACAGTAGATGTAAACATTTCAGTAAGGCGAGTGAACAAGATTAACGAGCCTGAAAATATCTGTGCAATAGAGACCACGCGTATCAGAAGTTGTTGTATTAATTGTTATATAAATATAAATATTATAATATTTATTATTGAAATATTTATTTACTATTATACTATATTATTAGAATATTAAAAATATTATTATATGAATTATTAATTTTGAAATTTCTTTAATTATATTTGAAAGTTTAAGACTGTCAGTTTATTTGTTAGTTACCTTTTCGTAAATATATAGTTTCAATTAAAATTGAACATTTTAAATAGGTATCGAGGCATGGGATCGGGTGATTGGGGTAACATAATAACATGTCTTGTCTCGACACAGACTGCCCTTTGTCTCTATATAATGGCGAGAGCACATAAGAGAGAGACAAAGAAAGCTAGGTGGTGCGAAGAAAATAGTAATTAGTGATACATCAGAGAGAAGGATGGGATATCAGATGTATGGGGTTTCAAAGACCATTTTGAGAAAACGAGTAAAATAAATTAAAAAGTAAAGGAGAAATGATTGATATTAGTCGAAACCACGGTTTTAATTTCTTCAAACGAACGAAATTGTTTGAATTACAAAAAAATAATTGAAAAGAGAAAGAATGTGAAAATTTTTCCCCCCCGATAAATAGAAAAACGAATGTTGGAAAATTTAGGTCCAAACAAAGAAGAAATAGAACCCTTTTACTTACGTGCAATAAGCAACGCATGAATTTTGTATTTGTTATATAAGATATTTGTTATTTATACAAATAATATGTGCAAAATGGAAAAATTCGATTACTCAAGAAAAATATAAATATTTAAATTCGCGATGTCAATTATATTGTTAACACTAGAACTGCCAAAGTAATCAAAATTCATATAATAAATTATAATTTTCGTTAGAAGCTTTATACATGTAAAATAGTGAGTTTTAGAGATTTGTATGATTTTTCGTAAAATGTATAAATAAAAGCTTGTGTATTCTATTGTATTATAAAATTTTTCTATATTTTTTTACTTTAATGTCTCCGTTAGCGTTAATGTTCGAAAATGAACACACATATATTTTACAAATACTTCAATAACTACTATACATTTGATGTATTTTACATTTTTTTTTAACCCGTTCCGCTTTCCCCTATAAGCGTAACTTTAATTTTCATGTCCTCTATGGTTGCATGGCGCCATCACACACGAGCTTTCAAATTTTTATTTCAGCTCGTATAACGTTGCGAGGTTTATTTCAAAGGTAATTACTTACGTTATGTGAGAGAAAGAGAGAGAAAGAGAGAGAGAGAGAGAAGAGAGTGTGTGTCTATTTTATCAGTCATATTACGATTAATAGTCTGTGCTTGTTACTTTGATCTTTAGAGATTTGTCTTTAGAGAGTGATTTTACTTGTGAAATTTGTAATTTGATTAATCTTCCGTGATTCAACATATTAGATTGCATTGCCTATGGACAAGCAATCGAGACATCCATGTTCACATCTAATTTCTTTTTGAAAACCTATTTTAGGCTTTCAGAAAAATGTAAAAATGTAAAATCACTGAAAGAAAGAAAGATTTTAGCGGGGGTAATCCAGAAAATCGGGCCTCTTCAGGTGCAACGCTAATGCAACGAAAATTAGCGATTGGTTGATTTGGGTTACGTGATTCGTGAGGGGGCGTGGGGTAGACCTCGAATAGGAATGGCGTTGTCTGGTAATTTGTTTTGTATCGATTCAAATGTTTGCATATCAATAAAATTTTATGGCAAAAAAGTCGTCTTCATTTCCTAGTCAGAACATTGCTTCTGGGCCTTTCAATGTGACGAATCGTACTGGGGTACAAGTCGTGCAGTTTTTATATAATTAGTTTTATATTTGGAAGGTTTTTCAGGACGAATAAAAACTTTGTCTCGAACAATTCATCTGAGTGATATCTCGATCAGGGCGTAGACGAATTTACTAAATTACATATAATAAAATCATCGTCGTATAAATTACATTCAAGAATCTTAAAGCACTATGTATCAGGATTTATGAGAAGACGAGAGATTATCTGATGATTTTTCACGAACGTTGAAATTTTACGACTTTGCCGAGACGTTGGAATGTAGTCTATTGTATTAAACTTAAATTATCTGTTTGCCTTGTAATCAGTCAGTGGTTGTTAGTGGCCACTTTCTCTGAAATTACTAACGACTACTCGACCATTGTGAAAATTTTCTAGTGAAAACTAGAACAACCTTGTTCGGCACCAACTTCACGGACCGTTTTACATCACATACCATTCCAGATCAGAATAATTTGTAGTTTTTAATTTATAGACTTTTTCCCAGCACAAAGATATTATCGAAAAAAAATTTCAGCTAAAAAATGTATAATTCAAGATCTAACGTAAAAATTCAACTGATGAAAAAATTCAATTGTGGAAAAGGCGACAGAGGAAGAAATAGTAGGAGAAAAGAAGTGGAGATAAGGACATTGAAGTTTGCAAGATTTGTCCTTGCGACAAATACGATCTTGAGCACGATCGAGTTTCTGGAATATCCTAGATTTCGCAGAGACTATTTATGTAGAGCGAAACTTCGAAATTGACCAGCTTTGACCAATTCTGAATCATACAACCTTGTCGAAAATATGACGTTGAGACTCGATCGAATGAGATAACAATCAATTGTCAATGTACGGCGAGTGGCCGCTTGCAACTTTGAAAATCCTTTCACTGGTTTGTCGAGGCAGTTGAAACGTGGCCTTGGCTAGAGAGAAAGAGTAAGAAAAACCGGCTTTATTCTCTTTTGCAACGCCAAGCGATTCAACCCTTGTTAAGCGATGCTCGTTAAACACTCGTTTAAAACGACAAGAATCATCAACGTGTTCGTATTTGACGACGACATCGAGAGAGAGCAGCGTTTATCTGATCTCTGGCGGTATTGCACACAGTCCATTAACTCGAAAAATATTCTTACATAATTAATGCAGCGCGCTCGGTTTGCTTCCGCAAGAACTTATCGCGGCATACAGTTGTTCATAATGGCCGCCGGTCGTTCGACAAAAGTGAAAACTTCGCGCGCGTTTCTTGGATTTCTGAAAATTCGAAATAATTCCCTGTATTTCTTCGAATTTTGCGTTAACGTATTTACAGACGTCTCTCCTTTTCTTTTAGCAATTTGCAAGAAATATCTTTTCATTTCAACACCTTATCGACGGGGTCATAACGTTGATTTCCTACCGCTAAAGATTGGGAGAAAATATGCATTGTAATGCCCTTATTATTAGTAGAAAAGTAAACACTTTTCACTTGAAACTAACAAAAACGAAAGATATTATTCAAATTTTACAAAAAAGTTAAACTTTATGAAAAATAAAACGCATATATATTTCACAATATAATCGCAGAAATAAAAATTTAGTCCGTATAAAGTTACAAATTTAATATCGAGAAACCAATAATTTGAGACTTTATAAAAACTATACATATACTTGGTTTCGCTTCTTCTCTTATTGGCGTAATCGTGATAATATTGTTTTTTTTCCCTGTAAATTTATTAGTTGGTCTTGATCGATATCGTCACTGTCAGTGCCAATAACACCATTAGTTTCTACATTCTCCGTAAATGTTGTTTCCGAGAAATTTCATTTTTTTAATGCCATATTTAAAAAATTTCAAAGTTTACAGTAATAAATGTTAGGCTTATTTTATCACTTCTAAAATCTTAACTGCAACTGAGGATAAAATATGGCAGCTACTGCGCGCGACATTCATATGACTTAACGACGTAATAGATAACAGTATTCGATTTGACGTCAAATGGTTAGATAAGGTGTTGAAATTATTCCGTGTCATTTGACGCTGACTAATTGTAAAATATTCAGCCTAACGGTGCGATTGGCAATTCAATTTGGAATTTTCCAACGTTCGCCTGAGTTCGACTGAAAGCAAACACGGATGAGAAAGAGTCGCGTAACCCTAAATGAACAACAAGCAACCCCTGTGCGACAATCAATCCCCGTGAACGCGATACGTATCGCGTACAAAGCAGAGACCCGAGTGAGGAAGCCCTCCATTTCAGGGGGTTGCCGAAGAAATCCTATCAGCCGAAAGAGACGCTGGAAATCTAATTTTTTCCAACGAAACGGCGAACTCTCGAGTAACTTCGTACGTAGTGTATGACGTACGTACACAGAACGCGTTCCATTTTGCCAATTCTCGAGATTTCCGAAACTTCTGTCTCTGTGCAGCCCTCTAACCGCTACTAAGTAATTGTCGTTTTATTTTTCACGATCTGGCTGTGGTCGATTTGGAACGAGATTCATTTTTTTTTTTTTAATTTTCAACGTTGAGAATTTTTCTCAGACCGAATTCTCGTTTAAGTTTCAGTTCTTTGAACTCTCTTTACCATAGCGTAGTGATTCTATGAAAAAATCCTAAATTAACCCTGATTTGACTGATTTTTATCACTGAAAGTGATTTTAGCGGGGGTAACCCAGGAAATCGGGCCTCTTCAGGTGCAACGCTAATGCAACGAAAATTAGCGATTGGTTGATTTGGGTTACGTGATTCGTGAGGGGGCGTGGGGTAGACCTCGAATAGGAATGGCGTTGTCTGGTAATTTGTTTTGTATCGATTCAAATGTTTGCATATCGATAAAATTTTTTGGCAAAAAAGTCGTCTTCATTTCCTAGTCAGAACAGTTGCTTTTGGGCCTTTCAGTGAGACAAATAGTACTGGGGTGCTTGAAAAAATTCTAAACAACTGTTTTATTTGAGGATTTCTGCTGTTTCTATTTTTCAAGTGCTATTTGCTCCCTGTTGAAAACAATATATATCACTAAAATTGATTCGTCTCTGTCAGAACTGAATTTTGATGATTATAAATGTTTAAAAGAAGATCCGATTGACGGATTGAGTATCACATAAAACGCGTTTATCGCGTTCGTGAAAAAAAATGCGTTACAGCTTTCTGGTTATCGTTACCCGGTTTCAGTCTGAAGTCGAAGCAAATGGCCGGTGAAAATCGATTCGTTCGTCGGACTGACGTTTATTCTTTGCCCAAGAACGTTATGCCTGTTTGGTCTCTCCCTTGTTCCACTTGCAAAACCGAGGCCCCAGTTGTTCCCCACAGCCTGTATTTGTCATCCCCGGCCTCATTCTGATTTTTCTCGTTCGCGGGTGCCGTGAAAGCGTGATTTGCTGTTCGTCGGGTGCGCCTTTTCGTTTGGCGATTGATAGCGATCTTTTGCTATAGACGAACGTACGATAAACACTCTTTGCGTTGATTTATTACAAGCGGAAAATACGTGTGCAGCTGATTTCTAAGCTACTAAAAAGTGATTTTTGTAAAAAAAATTACTACATGTTAATATCACTTTCTTTCGTGCTATTAAATCCGTGCTATTTCCGAAGTGGATTAGTTTCCAATAATTGAATATAATAACGATAGTCTTAATAGATACTTAATAGAATTATGTTTGTTCGATTTGAATAATTTTTATCAAGTTCGAGGAGAATCACACTTGTAAACATTATAATTTACAATCATTGCGTCATTAAAACACAGGGAAATTAATGTCTGTCAATAATAACCGATGAATGAATGGATGCTGTTTAAACTAAGGAAGAGAGAAAGAGAGAAGAAGGAGAGGACTAAAGTGGAAGTCCATGTATTTCTTTTTAAATTAGGCTCACCGCTTTTAAGTATGATCGCCGGCTGTAGTTTGCGTCGGTGATATTTATTCCAAGTTTGACATAGATTTGCAAATTTGACAGGGAAAGCCCAATGAAATGTATCCAACTGGTCACCTTCCGCGAGAGCAATGGGTCCGCGATCAGCAAGTGTAATGACGGCTGCATTAATATTAATATTCGGGCTGTTCGTCTCCGAGGGGATGAACGTTTGTTCATCAATATTTGCCTTAAATGTACGGTACCGTGTACACCTGCTGTTTACCGACGCTTGTCATTCCTCTCAGTTTTAATAACGTCGAACGTGGCTCGTTTCGATAGCGTTTCATTTAAAAGCGACGCGAAGTAACGCGGCGATCGAAATTCGCTCGCGTTTACCACGGAAACTTCGTCGACTGTGGGGGAAAATTATGCGCGGTGTTCGTACCTGCCTTTCGCCAACAGTTACAGTGACGAGCAAAACTAAAACCACATATGGATTTTTAACATTAATGATGTTTTATGATCGAGCGTTTGCACAGCGTTCGAGTGCAAAGAAAGCAAAATATGTAAATTTTGCGATGTTTTTCCTACCCAAAAATAATTTTTTACGACCTTGTTATCGTCACAGTTCTGGTAACTATAAATTGTTTTTGTGGAGTCAGTTTTAATTTAAATAAAAAATTGCCAATATTTTATGAAAAAAGATCATGATATTGAATTTGTTTTTTTTTTTTCAATACATTTCAACACCATGTAGCAAATAAAAGTAAAAGTGTATCCTTTTCTTTAAAAAGAATTATAAAATTTCGCACGTATGTAAAAACGCTGAAAATTTTTATTTATGACCAAATCCATCCACGATTTCGAAGATTTCGAAAGTTTCTAATTGAAACAAGCCCTTAACATTTGCCGTATGATTCTTTTTTCATCATTTTATTGAACTTTGAACATTAGCGTTGAACGACAAAAATTCGAAAACATCCCAATATTTCGTCATTTAACCTTAATTCGAAGTTTAACAAAATTGCAAAAAAAGAAGAAAAAAATCGCACGGTAAATTTTAAGAAATCGTTGCAAAGATCTTTGATTTTTGAAACTACGATGGATCGAGTTGCGAAAAATGTTTTTTTATCCACTGCACGATGTAAAAGTATCTTTGGGAAAAAACAAACTTGGGAATAAAAGCTTCGTGCTTCAAAATGAGACCAAGCAGATTTTCTTGAACCAAGTTGTAACAGTTTACAGCATCGACAATTTTTCGTCGATTACGTGTTGAATCACGCTCTTCACTCTACGTATATCGTAGATTATGTTCCTTGCCGCCGGCTGTCTACGAAATTTCTATGAAAAGTTTTCAATAGAGAATGCAAAGCTTTGAATATTTCTGCCAAGCTTTCCTTCCTTTTTTCCCCTTTTTTCGTCCGCGTGAAAATTTTACTTTTCGCAAATTCCCCTGCACTTTCATCGTCGCCACGTCGCGCGAGAGCGGTTAGGTTCGCAGACAGGTTTTCAGTTATGAAATATGAAGTAATGCGAAAGCGTGTGCTTAATAATAAAGTAGCTGCGATACAATGAGAGTTTTACGACATAACGGCGACGAGTTCTTTCGACGAGGACTTTTTCTTATTTCTGTGGCGATCTTTAAATTTTTCTTTCTCGACGTCTCTTTTGTCTTGATAAGTCCAAACCTTTTAAACGTCTTAGCTTTTGATGTCTCAGCAAAACATTTTCTTTTATCTCTGCTCGTTCGTTTGAATATTTGTTCTTCAAGAAATAAAGTTAACATATTGATCGCCGCGACATTCTAAATTTTAAATTTTTGGAGGCAAGAAAATTGGTAGAAAAGTATTAGTAGAATTTATTTAGTAGTATTTAGTAGAAAAATGTTTTGATGGTAAGTTAAGATTTTAAGAATTTTAATGAATTAAATTATCAAACACCGATGCAATAATGCAGTAAATTGTTTAATTATTTTGAAAAAATACATAATACTGTATTAACAGTCGTGCGTGATATGTTGGAAAACATTGTAAACGAGACTAATTGAGATTTAGGGGTCTCGTAAGTTCTCGAAATGGTCTATACTTGAGAGATGTAAGAAAACTTTTATTTGACGAGGCAACACTGAAGAGCACGTCCGTGACATAAATTTAAAAAAAGAATAAAAAGCAAAAGCATAAAAATAGAAGAATAAAGAACAAAAACGTAAGAAAGTGCATAAAAACTACAGAATACCTAAGGAGTAAATCTAGGTCGATTTCCGCTCGGCGATCAACGTGTTAAAGGATCGTAAAAATCAGCGTCTCCTTTTAGCAGTTTACTGATCCTTGGAAAATTCTCAAATCGTGAAATTGTGTAATATTAACTGCTTCGTTCGAGGTTAGACAAAAATCGGATTATCGTATTTAACGGTGGTTAAAAAGTGCTCTTGTGACTACTTCTTGTAGTCAATCGCGCCGTGCATATTTTATCGACGTTGCAACAACGAGAACAGAATGCTCTGCACGTTATAAAATACCATTGGCCGGTGGCGCACGTCGTTATTGTTCGTCGCGTGAATGTTTCGAGGGATCGCGCTTTTTCATTGATGGCATTTTAACGGGGCTCGTTTGCAGAAAGTTGGTGGCTTTCGGCGGCTGGCCACCGCGCTTATAAATACGTGATACGTTGAGGGAGAATCGGGGCAATATGGGATCTCGTTTGATAGTCTACGAGTATCCTCCGTCTGCCGAAGTTAGATACAGTTATATCCCCCAGGTGTATGTCCAATTTTAGGTGGCGCCGGTGTCGGACGGTAATTATATTTAACGAGAATGTAAATAATTCCCGCCGTGAAAATCCCCGCCAACTTTCCAACCGAGCCAATGAAATTACCGTTGTAATTTAATCGGCGATGACGATTCCCGATCGCCGGCTTTATTTTTAACACCGATATAATTCCAGATCCCGGTGGCGTTCGTAAACAGATGGAAATTCAGTTTCCGCGAAGATTATGTTATTTTCAATCGTGGAGTTTGGACAAAAATTCGAGCGCGTGTACACCAGATTCGAGAAAATTTTGTTTGAAGTAAGGATTTATTAGGGATATATTTGCCATAGGTAATGTTTTTTTTCTTCAAATTTAATAAACGTTCCCATCTAGTCACGATAATTTAATTTATTATGACACAACCTATATTCTAGTTAAATATTGACATTTAGCACGCTTATTGTTAAATTATATTACGTTAGATTAAAACTGTATTACCTGATAAAATAAAATTTTGTACAGTGTCAAAAATTTTTCGTTTCTTCTTCTTTTTTTTTTTTTGAATGAAAATGTCAAATAATTTGGATTTTAAAATTGATTCAAACTTTGGTGCGTTATCGTATCGTTGTTTTGTGTTTGTTTGTCAGAGTCGTTTTAATTATCCTTGTACACGTTTGAAGCTTCGATTAATTTCGACGAATGACGGCATTTGTATTATAAAATAAAGGAACAAACAGTTGCTGCAATTTTGAAATGTAACTTCCATCAAGGTGATTAATTATAATTTATCAAGTCCTACGTCGAATTTTGCTTGGTTTCCTGTTACATGAGAAAAGTTGCTGTTAACTTGTTACTGGTAACTCGTAACTGGTTAGTAGCTAACCAGTAAAATATTAACTCTAATAATCGTACTTCTCATCAAGAATTGAACTCTGAATAGAGATAAAACTTTCCTTTCTTATCCGTATCACCATCGGTACCAAGAATATTCGCAAACCAACGTTTAGCATGACGAGATTAATTGTAAGTAGGGAAGAGTCGTACAGTACAGAGGTAGTTTTCATCGTTAGTTATCTGCATTATTGATGATGAAAAAACAAATTGATACTACCGTCCTTAGCAATTCCGGTATTATTCTTTTTTTTCGATACCAGAGATATAAGACAATTATACGTTCACGTTGCTACTTTGTGTGATAAAAGTTATTTTTCACAGTGGATTTTTCATTTTTCAGGTACTGTACGTGATTAACAATCATTTTGTTATATTATTTTGCATTGTAGATTGTCAGGTATAGATTATTTTGTACATTGCGTACCAAAGCTAAGTCTTTTTATAGGTGTTTGTTGTTAGATTTCTTCTGCTTCGTTTTTACATAGAAAAATGTCTGAAGTTAAAGAGAGAGAAAGGAAAGCAGTCTAACTACAAGGCAGGCCGCCGAGGCTTTTCACGTTCCAAAACAAAAAAATTTCGATTATTTTTCTCGTGATATTTATAAACACATTTAGACAAGAGTTTATCTCCATTTATACATCTTTTTATTAACGTTAATTCCACACATCTTAAAATCCACTATTTATGCAGATAACCACAATTTTTACGTATGTCGCGAATTACGAACTTTCCATTTACACGAATTATCAATCCTTGTGATGAAATTTAAGGAAAACAGTTTGTATCCTCATTTTTCACAACAAACTTCTCAACTTTCAAAAGTTTAGTTCTCAGTCGAGAGAATTGGTCAAATTGGAGTACAACTGTACGTACGAGCCTGCTTCCCGTACGCTCTCGGCTCGAGAATGCAACGCGAAAGCGTTGAAAAACGAAAGACAATGGGATGAGAGAGAAAGAAAAAGTGGTTGGGGGGAGTTAAAGGGTGGCAAAAGTCAAAGGTATCAAACGGTTTGTACGGGCATCGGTGGGTAAATGGGGTGGCAGGGAGCGCGGTGCGAGCGTCTGGCGGCCTAGAAGCAGCTCCGCGCGAGTTGGTGGGGGTCGACGCGGCCATGTGCTCGAGCGTCGACGCTCGATCGGCGATCAGTCGTTGCCGCGCGCTCACACCGAGTGCACGTCTTGTGTGTACGTACCTGCTCCTCAGACCTTGTCTATTGCTCCGTTTAATTCGTGATCGACGCGATCGAACTCGACAACGTTCAAGGCCACCGAACGCCAACGTTCGATTGCGGTCGACCGTGTCGAAAACGAGTCGAAAAGATAAACAGATAAAAAGAGGAAAAAAAAAGGGAAAGAAGGAACAGGGAGAATTTGTCAGGACGAGAACTGTTCGTTCTACGATGACGTCAGTGTTGCACCCTAACGATAGATCGTCGCGCGTGTGATTGAACGAGTTGAATCTCGAGACAGAGAGGGGGCCGAGGATCGAATCGCGTTCGAGTAATAATCGAGTTGGAAGATGCCAAGGTGATTTCGATATTTCGTTGCTCGTCCTCGATCGTCCCGCGACACGTTGCACACCGCGAGAGGGGCTCGTTCAGCTCGCCAAGTCGAGCAAATCGAATCGAGGGAAACGCGCGAAACGGTGATCCAGTGGTAGATCCGTTCCATTTCCCCGTTCCGCGTACGCATCCTGGCGCGTTGTTCTCGCCGTACAGTGGAATTGTTCACGATTGTGCCGCGATCATGCACCACACGGCGCCCTGGTACCTACCCTGGGGCCTGAAGCTGGTGCCTCTGCCGATACCGCCTGGACACCCCGCTTCTGGCATCCCGAATCCTGGATTGCATCTGCTTGCCCCGCTACCAGGCATCTACGCACCGGAACCGCGGAAGGTAAGGGTTGATTTTTCCTCGCGTCCCCTCTCGTTTGTTTCTCTGCCTCTCTGCCGACTTTTGCTACATCGATCCGGCCAACTTCCATTCTTTCGGCGACGCGGATAGATATCGGAGCTACGATATTACCGATTTTTTCGTTTACAAAAAATGTACCCGATGCTGTTCTTTCTATGATAAATTTTGACTAGATTATTTACGAATTTTTACGAAGGGATTATTTTGCCGCTCGATGGAGGTAATACGCGTCTTTTAAAAGCAAAAGAAAAGCAAATCGACGATTGGTGGACATTGTTTCATATTTATTAAGCATCGATCATCAGTTGACTGTATTTGAAAAATTACAGAATAGAAAATAAATCATACGAACTGTAAACTCTATTCTGGATAGCAATACTCGTCCCCCCTCGAGCAGTTTCGTGCAAACAGAATTCCACCGTGCTCTCTTACGTTAATTACAGTCGCGTGGACGAACATATTTTTCATACCAATACGCAACGCGAACTTTTATCCTTTCGAGGCTCTGCTTTGCTTGTTGATGACTAGATTAGATGGATAACGTTATTGGTTTTGGTCGAGACGCCGGCCCCCTAAGGGTAGAACGCGAAAACAATTCTCGGAAACGGCAGAACGCGCGTGATATTAACGCGCTGATAATCAGCCACGTACGTTAGTTTGAACGGGAATAACGATACCACGTGAAAATAACGCGATTACTTCTTCGGTTCAGGTATGGCCCAGATAGCGTGCGTTCGCGTTATAAATAACCGCGCGAAAAAAAGAGAGAAAAAAAAAACATCACCGCGAGTATCTAACACGTTGGCGTGTTTCATTAGCTTTGTCTCTGGTTATTGTTCGCGGGCCGCGAGGCTGGAAAGGAATCCTGGTTTCCCGATGTAAATTTTATCTGAATGGAAGTTTGCATTGTGCTTGCCTCCGCGTTACGAGCTGCCTGTTTTTTTAACTCTCTCCGGTTAAAAATCCGCGGCCGTGTCTCGCTTATTGCGATTGTTTCGTCAGTGTTGACACCTAGGGACCTAGGGACTTTTGCTTCAAAACGTTAGGCGTCCGACGTCGCAAATTCCAATCGAAATCTACTACTACTACTTGTTCAAAAATGACAAATTCTACGTTGAAACAGCAGTAAAAATCGAATGTGACGTCGGACAACCAACGATTGCTTAGACTTTAACACTAGAACTGACGATAAAATTTCCATCAATTTAAGAGACATTAAAATGAAAAAAAAAAAAGAAAAGATGGAGAAACTTTATAATACAATAGAGCATAGAAGCTTTTATTTATATATTTCACGAAAAATTATCTTAAATCTTTAAAAGTACGTTTATAAAGTATCTTTTTCTTCAAATTTAATAAACATTGCCATCTGGTGGCAACGATTTAACTTATTATCACATAACTTGTGTTTTAGTTAAATATATTGACATTTAGCGTGGTTATTGTTAAATTACATTATTGATTAAAATTATGTATTAACTCTCAAATGAAATAAGATTTTGTACAGTGTCAAAAGACGACGTCGTTACTCTTGATATCCAACAAAAATTACAAATTGGTCATTTTGACCGCTTTTGGCGTGAAAGCAACAGTCAACCGCCGATTCCTCTAGGTCCCTAGGGCCCATCGTGGCACTTGACGCGTTAATTATAATCTCGACATCTCGATTCCGACATCGGGACGTTATGCAAACGAACATCGGTTCGTTAAGTAACTGCTCAACGCGCGCTTCTTTCGTGCATCGTTTTTGTCCGAGTTATGTAATAACGCCTTGGATCGCGAACGATTCGGCGATCCTCTCTCTCCCTCTCTCTCTCTTTCGCGCCCTTAACGAACTCGTCGAAATTTCGTTTCCTCGAGCGATCGTTCAAAGGGGACGATCCTCCCCGCGGTGGTGGAGGGCTTTGAAACGATTGGAATCTGTACGTTAATTATTCTCGGCGATCTTATTCTGTCCTTTACAATTGGGAGGGACGCTCGCTCGGCGCCGATGCATATTTCACGGATCGCGAGGACGATCGCTGCTTGGACGATGAGAGGATAGATGCATTTTTTAACGAACGCGACGCTTCGAGACGCTCGGTGAGATCTGTTTTTGGAGCTGGAACTTCATTGCCGTTAATTATTCTTGCCTGGGAAAAGTTCCACCAGCGAACAGTTAGCCTTTGTGTCAATTACGAGAATCGCAAGATGTGTCGCTGGTCGGTCAAACATTTGAAATCTCTTTTTTTTAAGTACTTTCCTTCTTTCTTTCTTTCTTTCTTTCTTTCTTTCTTTCTTTTTTTTGCTACTCGATTTTGCGTTTTTGTTGATAAAAGTCAATTTTTTAGAGTAACAGTTGACCCGTCTAAGGCGGAGTAATTCCAAATGGTTTCGGACCAGTTACACATTTCTTTAGCTATACTTTTTTTTAACGAAGCTAGAAACCTGTTTCTCGCCAGCTGCAACTTTGTTGGCGTTAATTATTCTCGTCTGAAGGAAATTTTTTTACGCGTTCGGTAATAAAATTTCCTTTTACCGATTTCGCTTGCGGGGATCTTGCAGACAGGATTTCAATTGCGACGATAAGCGAGAAAAATCGGATTCGAAACTCGCTCGCTGACTCTGTCGTTTGATAAACACGTTGGTTTAAAGAAAATGCGTACAACTCCGCGTATTTTTTTTTAACGAGTACAGCGATTTGAAAAAACTGGAGAGACAGAACTTTGCCGACACGTTAATTGTCGTGTCTGAGAAAGCGTTTCGCGCTCTGGCCTCGCCCTGCTCAGTCATGAAAATTGTGAAAACTCTTTTGAGTTGAATTAAAAGTCGGAGCGCTCACATTGAAATAACTTGTTGTTCTTCTTCTCCTTCACGTTGATTCTGCACGCTGTCGATTAAAAATTTGTCTACGAGACATTTCGATCTATCGTTTCTTCACCGGATCATTTACCTGTTTACCAAATTCTGTTTCTTTTTACTATTTTGGTCTTTCAACAAATCTACGCGAATTCTTACGTCAAACATCTTTCTGTAAATTGTTAACGATTTAATCCACTGACATACGAGAAGGACTGTCGAGTTATTAATTTGTTCTTTCATCATTTTTTCCGTTAATTCTGTTCACAAGTATCGTGCTCATGACACTTTACGGTGCAAATATAAGAGTACAAAGATTACCTTCGTCGAGTTTACACAATACAAAAATAAATATCACGTCGAATTTTATTTAATTCGTACGTCAAGGGGTTCGTTCAGAATTGATTCAGAGCTCACGTTCAAAATACGGGCGAAACTCCATTTTTTTTTTTTTTTTAAGTCGAAAAGTTTTCTGAAAAAACAGCAAAATTCCAATTTAAAACGTATTCCACGCGCGCAGTGACTTCCGATTTGCACGTAGCTTTGGTGGCACGTAGATTTTCGTTGATTCTGAATAATCGTGCTAAGTATTGTGCTCGAAAGTTGCCAAGGATGGGGAAAACAAATAGACGCTCGCGAGTATAGTTCGCGTTATTCCAGTTGCCGTTGTTGCTCCTGTTACAATAGAAACGTACGTTTTACCGAGTGGATCGGTGTGCGCGCGTTTTACAAAATACAATGAGTCATAGATTTGTTGGAATATCAATTTATGCCGCTTTTGTGGCGTCGTTTCCGCGCTGGAGGAAGGACGTTCCGCGTTACATTGTGAATCTCAGCCGTGTTACAATATATTTTATTCATCCGAGAGAATTGCTCGGTCTCTCGAGCGGAACGCAGAATCGAGATTTCAGATTTCTTCACTAATCTGTCTTCGTGTTCCCTCCCCTTCGTCGAAAAGTTCCGTCTGTCACTTTTCCAAAAATCTTCGTCATTTCGAATATTTTAATCTCAACTAACCTCGATATCTTCGGATATTTTTGCTTCAAACAGTTTTGACACACTTTGACATTTCGAACGATTTCCAAAATTATTATCTTTCAAAGTCACTGTTTCGAATAATTTTCTTTACTTTAAAGACAGAGAGAGAGAGAGAGAGAGAGAGAGAGAGCGAGAGAGAGAAAACTGCAAAAAAACGACTTGTATCTCAGTACGATTCGTTTCACTGAAAGGCCCAGAAGCAACTGTTCTGACTAGGAAATAAAGACGACTTTTTTGCCAAAAAATTTTATCGATATGCAAACATTTGAATCGATACAAAACAAATTGTAGTGCCGTTCCTACTCGAGGTCTACCCCACGCCCCCTCGCGAATCACGTGATCCAAATCAACCAATCGCTAATTTTCGTTGCATTAGCGTTGCACCTGAAGAGGCCCGATTTTCTGGGCTACCCCCGCTATCATAAATCACTTTCAGTGATAAAAAAAGAAGAAAAGAAAAACAGTTAGATCGGAAACGAGGCGGAAATCGCGTTATTGCCAATGTTGATTAGCATTTGCGTGACGCGGAGGAATCTGCGACTAGTCGCGTGAAACTAAACCGACGCGTGGCCGTGTTGTTTATTTAAACGGAATACCAGTCGAATCACTGGCGGTCTCGTCGTTTGCGGTCTAGCTGTTCGCGGTTGCGGCTTGCAAATTTCTGTTATTAACAATTACTGGCAACCGAGCATCGGACGCTCGCGCGAAACGAGAAACGTCGCGTGAAATCGTAGATAAAATCGATACGATGAGTGTACAGGATGAATAGAGAAAAGGGTTCGTAACTTGTAGGGTAACATCTACTCGCCGAAACGTGAAAAAAAGTTTCAATGAACATGGGTCGAAAAATTAATAGTTACAAACTTTTGATTTTTTCGTTTCGATTGAAGAAACGAATTTCTTCGCTTCTGAGAGCTATCATACTGTATGTAAGTGTTTTGTCTTATGATTTCTTCTTTTTCTTCAATTACGGGAAGTTTTCTACGCGTCTTCCTTTCATTTGTATGCACGCTTGACGTTTTCGTGTTAAAAAATCACGTACTTTTTTCGAAGATTCCCAGATGTGTTCCAAGTTTTTCTCAAGCCGATTTCAACCGAAACAAAACGTTATTTATTACTTTGAAACTATGAATTTTCCGACCCATGTTTATTTTTTTTCATATTTCGGCGAGTACTATTTATCTTAGAAGTTATGAATTCTTTTTTCTCTTCGTTCTGTATAACCTGGCGTAGATCGATTCCTTTCGAAGGAAATAAAACTTTTTTTTTTTAATCATTAGAGTTCGAGGGTTTGTCAAGTATACTTTTGAATTCAGTTAATAAAGACGCGACAGAGAAGAATAATTCACTGGAGATTAATCTACGTGCGGAATAAAATTTTTTTGTAAAAAAATATTTCGTCCTCGAGAGAACCGAGTTTGAAAATTTATGAAGTACACGCGTGTCAGTGCAATTTCCAACATGAAACATATTCAAAGTCTGTTTCCTTGAAAATGAAAAAACTTTTTTTCTACTTATTTCTGCACACAGGATAATCTGCTGTTAATTATTCTTTTCCGTCGTGTCTCAAATTAGCTAAATTCAAATACATTTGATGAATCTTTAAACTCAATTTTCTCGAGAAAGAGAAGCCTCAAATCAGAAAATTTCATTTTATGTCTCCCTTTCACTTTTGAACCCGCGTCCGCTTGCACTTGTGTTCGTATTGTCATCTCCGACTTTTTTTTTTGTGAATTTTGACGAATATTTTCATCAATTAATGTACTGTGTAATATTTTAAAATAGAAAGATATGTAACTTTTTTTTTTATGTCTTTATGCTATCACTTGATTTTAGCAGAGGTAACCTAGAAAATCGGGCCTCTGCAGGTGCAATGCTAATGCAACGAAAATTAGCGATTGGTTGCTTTGGGTCACGTGATTCGTGAGGGGGCGTGGGGTAGACCTCGAGTAGGAGTGGCGTTGTCTGTAATTTGTTTTGTATCGATTCAAATGTTTACGTATCAATAAAATTTTATGGTAAAAAAAGTCGTCTTCATTTCCTAGTCGGAACAGTTGTTTCTGGGCCTTTCAGTGAGACGAATTATACTAAGGTACAAGTAGCGTAATTTTTTTCTATTCACTCTGTATACTTAACTCATGTAAAACCAAACGTTTGTCCAACGCTTCGAGAACTTGTCCACGGAAAATGATGAGACGAGGGCTCGCCGTTTTAGTCGATCGCGCGCGTCACGTCGTGAACGATATTGATGAAAATGGTCTTCGCGCGAGAAACGTGACGCGCAATTCCATTTCACGTAAATTATCCTGCCATTATTTTTATCAGGACTCTTCGGTCTTTGAGTCTCACGGATGTCCCCGCGGATTTATGGTTTCTGTACGCGACGGAGTAGAGAAACGCTTCCGATACCGCATGAAATATGTGGCTGGAGCGTCGCGTAAAAGGTGCGCGGTATTCACAGACACTTATCAACGAAAAATGGACCTCCGTGTTGTTTTGGTTTCGTCAGTCCTGCACGTACGGATATGTACTCGGCTCGCGGATGCGAGCGTGTGAATTCATTCATTTGAACGCGGCGATTTCTTCGTTCGGGCCGCGAGAAACTTGGCTTTTTAAGAATCAGACTCTTGAAATTAATTCTGTTATGTTCGATTGGCGTTAAAAAGTAATTGCGTTCTTTTTTCGTGCGCAACTGAAAGGTGAATTTTCCATGAAAAACGAAAGCTTTACTTACGACAATATATTGAAAGACTGAATGATATAAAACAAAAATAACTTTTACAAATACATTCTCTTTCACTGGAATAGAAAAAGTCAATTAGTTTTACGCGTTGCTGGAAATCGTTTTAATCTCCAAGGGATCATCTCTAACCTAAAAAGGAAATAAAAAAGATTGAAAACGAACAAGTTATGACTTTTTCAATCCCTTCAGTTTTTTAGTAGCCACCTTATATATATATATATATGTAGATAAGAAGCTTATCTTTTTTGACAAAGGACGATTTCATATTCTGATCAGGATTGAAACATTTAGCAAACCAACATTTTGACACGGCACAGCAAGTCGTTTTCGTTTTCAGAGGTAACACGACGAAAATGTTCCTTTTCGATTTTCTATTTTGAAATCGACGCAAAACAAGCAGACATCGTTGTCGAGACCGTGTATTTTCTTTTTCCAAAACAAGCTTGAATGATTGGATATCAGATTGCAGAATGAATTTTAATTTAAAATGATGTTAGTTATATATGTACGTTTACCTATTTTTTTTTTTTAATAGAAATATATCCTTCCTTATCTCAGTTGGGTAAAGAAGCTTTCGCTCTTTGATCGAATTACGTTCTCCAAGATGTTCAAATACAAATAGCTGTGGACGTAATTATATTCGTCAGACGTGTCTCTTTAATCGTGATTGAGAAACGAAGGGTTTGGCAATTCAATTGGAGGAATAAAACATCCGGCTATACCAGGGCCTCGCGGTTTCCAGCTCACGAAACACGTTCGGTTTGGTGGTTCCTAAGTGATAACTTGGTAATCACTTTGACCTCGCAAATACGGGTTGATATTAAATATATTACCGGGATCGGACGAAGCCGGGTTTGGGCCGTTATGTTCCAACCTTTTGGCCGCTGAAAACTCTTTAGATCGACGACGACGACGATCACGTGTAAGCAGCTGTGAAAACTTTTATTCCCTGTCACGTAGAGCCGGCATTCGCAAAACTCGACGAGCCGATCACGAACGTGGCTGACGGGTTCCTCGTTTGCTTCAACTTCTCTTTCAATCGTCCTATTAATGTAGCTGAGCGAGCGTACACGAGAAAGAGAGAGAGAGAGAGAGAGAAAGTGTTTGAATTTGGATGACGATTGCAAAATTTTCTGTCTTGACGACCACGATAGTTTCAAGAACTGATTGTTCGCGGAATCGCGTGACAATCTTTGTAGCGAAAATACACGCCGGCGCGAATGTGTTCTGGATCTTGACAACAGTCGTCGCAAATAGAAGTTGCGCCGGTTTACAACGATCTTTGACATCTTTGAACGTCTTTCGAGCGTCTTGAGTTTTCCAAGTTCCCCAATTCTTGGACACGTGGTCCAGAGCTCGTGCGTTTCGTAATTTGCACTAAATAAATGTGATTTTTTTTTATGTATGTTTCGTAATGTTCAGATGAAATTTGTTCAAAAAATATAGTACGTATCTGCGCGCCGTATGTGCAGAAAAGGACTGTACATCACGCATGATGCACGGGACAGTGAACATGTTAATCCTTTTAAGTAAATGTTTTAAATTTTTCAATTCTCAACATTATCTAACTTTTTCAGCAGTCAGATGCTTTTAATTCGCAAACTTTTTAATACTCAATTTTTCAAGTTTCTAAATCGGATATTTAAATTTTCGAATATTCGATTATTCGACTTTTTAACTACTCGTAACGTCGATCGATGTCGAAGAAAAATTTGCATAAAACACAGATGATGTCAGATTTCAATGGTTTAGTTGTCTTCTAGACGAGCGTAATATATTTATGTTTGAATCTAAAATTATATTAAAATTTATCGATATGTTTCAGTTTCGTCATTTCTTGACGTTCCGTAGACACGATTTCTTAAATTCTACTTGTAACTAAAGGGTTAAAAATTCAAATTATCGAAAATTTCCAATATTCTACTTTTCAAATTTTTATACACTTAAATTTCCAGACACTCAACTTTCGAGTCTTCAAAAGATTTCAATTTTAAAGATCTCCGATACTCGATCTCTCAAATTTTTATCCGTTTCTTTAGATCTTCAAACATTCCAGTTGTCAACTTCTGAGTTTTTAAACGTACAGTTGTCAAGTTTGGTTTAAATTCCGGCATAATGTCGGAGGATTTGTTTCGAACGCCGCCTTTACAATTGTAGCGATCACAGAGGAGATGCGCTTAGATCATTTGTAACGGTGACACGTGTCGTTGGTATCACGTTTCGGGTTTTGGACGAAACCTGTCTTGTACCCAGATTCCACGATTGTTCAAGACTGCGGGTATTATTATTAGAGTAATTTATAAATAGAGGAGGAGGGGGCCAGAGCAATGTTGCAGCAATGTTTCGGTAATTTTGGAACTTGGATTATGGCGCAGTGTCGGAATTTCTTACCTACCCATAATTTTCGCGTGCCACCCTTACAACCATCGTCAAATTGTTAGGATGGTCTCCACGACTGACGTCGTTATTTGACGTTGTAAGACGACGATAAATCCGACGAAATAACTGGACTCTGATTCATCAGATTTATGTTTTTGCAATTACGCGGAAATATATCAACGCCAAAATATACCAATTTTCACAGAATTGTTTTATTTAATCTCGCGTGTCAAAGGTTAACACGATGGATTTCAGACTTTCTTTTTTTTAATAATCATCGAAAAGTTCCCAGTAGTTTTGTCGAAATTAGTATCGATCGTTGTTTAGTCAGAGATACGATCTATTTATTTTTATTTGAATTATTAATTATCAATTATTCAAATTGTAACGACTGATGTGTAGAATTTTTAGTATATCTACACATGGGAAATCGATAGATCAATTATTAAGGATATAAGAAGTTGTGCGCAGAGAAATTCGAAAATTCAAAAATTCGAGTGTGCGAAAGTTTGAAAAGATTCAGCAGTCGGGAGAATCTAAAAAATTATAACGTTTGAAAAAAAATTCGAAAGTCGAGCGTTCCTGGTAATTCTGAAAATTTGAACGTCTTCTCAAAATTGACAGTATGGAAGGTGCACGTCGAACGAACGATTTCTTAATATTTTATACTCGATGAAAAAGAAGTTTTTTAAAGATCTTCGCGCGATCGTGGTAATTTCACGGATTCGACGAGATCGAATTTGACCCCCAGAAAAGCGATAGGACTAATGCGTTAAATTCGTTCGAGTAATCGAATAACCGTAACTTAGACGGAGTTTAAATGGCCGTCACGTAGTCGAGACGAATGCGTCCGAAATTACCTGCAGAATGCTCATCGCGTGCATCGAGGGACGCAGTATGACAACCATTCACGTACCACGCATACGTTGATGAACTTGGCGTCGATGTCATCGCGATCCTTACATCCAGATAATCAAGCTACCTCGATGAATATGTTATCTCATTATTTTTATCGTCATGTACAAAGGCGTCGCGTCACTGGTGTTACAACCGAGCAAAGTACGTAATTTTACGTGAGAAAACGAGTGGAAAAACAAAAGAACAAAACTTGTTCTTATTAAAGCCTTTGTTTCCGAGAGAATTGAGTTTGATAAATTTGTCAAGTATACTGGACAGGCGCGAGGATATTCTACGTGCAAAAATAAATGAGAAGCGTAGAATAACATTTTTTTTCCTTCGTTTAGGATGTCATTTTCAGGAAAACAGGCTTTGAATGTGTTTCGTTAAAAATTGCCCTGGTACTTGACAAATTTTCAAACTCGATTTTCTCGTGAGCGAAGCGAATGAATCTTGCGAAAAGATTTTTAGATCCTACATCTTTTATTTATTTTTGCGCGTAGAGCAAATCTCTTGTTAATTATTCTTTTCTGTCACGTCTAGAATCAGCTAAATTCGAATATAGTGAGTGAATTTTTAAACTTGATTCTCTCGAAAACGAAGGCTTTAATAAGAAAATTCTATTCTTTCTTTTCGACTCATTTTTTCACATAGAATGTTTGAATTATTATAATTTTGTAAAAAAAAGTCATACAACAAAGCTTGGAGCCTTCACTTTAAAAATGTATCATTTATTTTGTTCTAAGATGTTTTTACGTCATTTTTCTTTTCAAAAATGCTAATAAATTGTCAGTATGAACATGAAAAAATTTTTGGATTTAAATGGATTTGAAGATTGAAGTCTCCTCTCTATAACGATCCAAAAATTTTCTGGATAATCGTCATTTAAACCTAATATTCAAAGTTCGATAAAATAGCAAAAAAAAAAAAGAAAAAAAAATCATACTTCAAGTTTTTTGGGATTCGTTATAAAGGAAGTTTTAATCTTTTAATTCACTATGGAAATTCAATTCATGAAACAAATTTCTACATGTTTCTGTATACTATACTATCATGACAATTTATAGCATTTTGGAGAAGAAAAGACTTTTACTTTCCCACCCGTTATGTAATGTAGAAACGTCTTAGAATAAAACAAACGATACATTTTGAAACTAGAGGCTTCAAGCTTTAAAATGAGCCCAGCATTTATTCTTGTATGAATTTTTTTTCTACGAAATTATAATAGTGTAAATATTAATGGCAATCATTATTATCATATATTTACATATTTGCATATTTTATTATCTTCTTGTATTATTATTTGCAGTCTAGCTTCAAAAACGTCAAACACGATTACAACATTCTACTTTCGTCCATTCGTTGCGAATTCAATTTTCAATGTTTACAACATTAATAATCGCTATTTGCAAACATTTAGTTTGTGCAGTTGGTTGATAATTTATCGAGACTCCATTAACGTTGATACGATAATTATCGCGTTGCATCTTCGCAGAGTCGCGATATTAAAACCGTGTCAAGTGGTTAAGATGTTGCAGAATTTTTGGTAATATTGAATTAATTACGCCGAAGTGCTTCCAGTGCATAAACTGACGTAAAATTGAATAAAATCGTGGAATCTGTAACGTACCAGTTGATCGATATTATTAATCAAACTCGTACGTGTAGAGTAAGTCGGAGAATGATGGCCCACTTAAAAAAAAAAATATAATCGATATACCTAAATATATATATATATATATATATATATATATATATATATATATATATAAAATAAGCAGAAAATTAAAAAGTAATTATAGATTTAGAAAACAAAATAGGTAAAGAATACATATTTTGAGTTCAGTATCTAGTTTATTGTTTAATTGTAGACTTGTCTCATCCATATTAAATATATTTCTGTTTGTTTGAGAGATTTTCTCGTAAGACCTGCTCTAACAGTTGAAAATATGAGGCAACTCCTACGCCATTCGTATCCTGGCACCGAGACAAAGAAACAGCTTCTGATTTTCGGACACTGAGATCTTGTTGGCGTTTTAAAAACATATTTAGCCAATCTTTATTCAGTTAGTTCAGCTAATCCTTATTCCTTATTAAATTTCTGAATTGAATGTCACGGATCTTATGCATTTACGTGTTAGTGTGAAACCGTACTTTTGCAATTTTTTGATACAAATTTTAAGTCTTTTTCCTCACTTTCCATACCTAAAAATAAAAGTAATTTTGAATAATCATTATTTTTAATTCATTCGTTTTCTTAATGAACAGGAGTCGAAATATTAAAAACTCTAGATTTTACCGCCATTTTGCTATTCTGCCATTGTACCAATTTTGAACTATTTCTAAAGGACTCAACAATCATTCATATGTCCATAATTAGATTTTGTCTATTGTTAAATTTTCTTTCAAGTTGGTATGAAAAATATTTAGAAAAATATCTACCAACTGTTATGCAATTACTGTACTAACTTATATACAATTTCATGATGACTGAACTCTCCTAACTTAAAAAACCGCATCATCTAACCCGATAGTCTAAAAGTGACTACTCATTTTTTTCTTTTGTGATACATTTTGTGATACGACAATATCTAATTATAAAAGCATAACTATAACTTCTAAACACTATATTAACACACTGTATTCCGAAAATGTCGTTACTTTTCGGTAAAATGTTAGTAAATCATAATTTAACCTCTTGCGCTGAAATGACGTGCCACGCACGTCAAGAATTTTTTTCCCAAATTTTCCCAACATTTTATTAAATGTTTATTACTTCTTAATAATTTCTATCCATAGTTATCCAGTGATCACATCGGCGTGTTCAAAAGAAAAAGAAAGCGACGAATTATCGTATACGGTTCGGTCACTCGTTATGGTCCGCGAACCAGTTGCCAGCGCAAGAGGTTAAAGGATATGCAGAAAATTTCCAAGACCATTCAATTATACACAATGTGCTTTATTCTTGATAATATGATATAACGTGGTACAATAAGAAGATACAATATACTACTAAAAATAGCTTTTAGTAAAAATTGATATTTGATAACTTATGTAACGAGATCGATCCCATCCCATCCTATTAGGGACTTACCCTGTGTTGCCTAGAGCCTAGGTATTAAAATTACGAATATTGATGAAACACTCGTACACTTGAAATTCCCTGTGCAGTCGTACAAGATGGAAAGAGAAGAAAACGTCGAGACACCGAGATATTACAATACTTGAATTATTACTCGGTTATTACTTGAATTCGTGGACGTGAAAAAAAAAAACAGGGCGATTCCTGCGCAGTCATTCTTAAAATCCATCAGCGAGCGGAAAATGGGTTCGTTCGCCCGAGCTTGTTAAAGGGAACCGAATGTAAAAAGCGCGAAGGAAGGGCGGACACTTAGTGGAAATTTGAATCGAGGTGGTGGCGACCTCGAGCAGACAGGGTCGAGGCGTGCGTCGTAAACGTTCGTTGGCTGCATACCTATAATTTGACGAGCACTTTGCCATCACTTTGCTATCGTTTCGCCGCTTTTCAGCCGGTTTTACGCGCCGTGAGGCTCACCTTTGCTCAACACCCTGCATTACCGTAATTCGTGAAACATGAAATTCACGGGAGCGGGAGTAAAAAAGTCGCTGTGAAATCGTATCGATCTTCAGCGAAACGTAAGAGGTTAGGATAGTTGCACTGCTTGATTCTGAATGATTTTTCAGATGAAGGATCAGTAGATGTTGAAATTTTGTTCTTGAATCGTAGAAAAGGAATAATCTTGCAAATTAAACCTAAAGTGATATGATAGGTGACTATAGTAATTTGTGTTGTGTTACAAAAAAAATTTATGTAATACTTTTTGCTAGAAATTAGTAATAAAATAAAAAATTTCAGAATCGAACATGGCTTTGAATATTCGACGATAATAATTATGGGTTAAGGGTTGAAAAAGATTAGAAGATTGAACTGATTATTAGAATTATTGCTAAAATGAAAGGAAAAAGTCGCACGAAGATCGTATCGAACTTTGAAATTTCTAGAGGTTCGTTTTGAATGTTTTTCAGATGAAAGATCGGTCGATATCGAAATTTCGTTGTTTTTGAATCGTAAAAAAAAAGTTGATTTTGCAAATTAACTCTTAAGTGGCATCGTGGGATTACCATAGGGATAAATAATTTACGTTATATTACTTAGTTTTAAAAATTTAAGTTACTCAATTTTATTTCGCGTTTTACACGTTTCTTTTTTGTCAGATATTAATAAATCAAATACAAAATATAAAATTAAACAACGTGGAACGTAAACTTTATATAGATATAAATTTTTTATAAATTTTTTCGAACGATCCGACGATATTAGTTAAGAGTTGAGGGAAGGTCACGAGAGAAGTCACGAGGGAATATTGTATCGATCCTCGAAATTTCCAAGTGGCAGTTTCGCTACTTGTTCTTCGCGATTTCTCAAATGTTGGAGATGGAACTTTCATTGAAATTTCATCGACTTTGTTCTTAAATCGTAAAAAGAAAAGTTGCTTTTGCAAATTGGGAAAGTTGGAAGATGGGAAATGAAATTCATGGAAAGAAAGTCGCGTGGAGATCGGGTGTCGTCGCTTCTGACGTCAAGAATGAAATTTTCTCCGAAAATTTTGGCGTTTCTGCAAAACACCAAAGAGACTGGCGTTTTTTTCAGCTTGGCAATGAGCGAAGCAGGCACGTTTGAAAATTTAAGGAACTCGGAGAAATTGAAGTAGCTGCTGCAACTTTGAACTTCCTCGGAACTTCCTTCGAATTCGTTTAAACGGTCCTCGTCTTTGTCGTTTGGGAGTTTATTATTGGACTGTTTGAAGATTACTATTGAATTACCCAGCACCAGAAATTGCAGGATAATTTGAAGAATAATACACTCGTACTTCCTAAAATTTGGATTTTCGTAAATTTACGCTTAGACTACGCTTTGTACGTTCAAGTAAATAATGCAATTAAATGCTTTCTTTAAGTACTTTTATATGTATGTATATTTTTTACGTTCTGCAAATGGAGTGGAATGTTCGATAGAGTGGAGAAATTTGTATTGAATTTCGCAACCAATTAAAAGAATAGTATCGAGAACAATATCGATTATTGGATTTTTCAGAACGGTTTACCATACTTGCCCGCGATCCTCGTACACAGGCCGTTATATCGAACGTAATTTCGAATCTCGTGCAACAAGCGTTTATCTTCTTTACGTTTCGTGTCGACGTTATTATATATAATATGTAATATAACATATTGTATAATAGTATGTAATAATTATATAAATACATAATATAATATATAATAATTTAAATTGCAGGCTTTTGTCTCCGCGGTTTCGCAAGCTTCTGTCGCTTTAATTTCCCTCTTCCTTTACCGTTCTGGTCGCTTCATTTTAAAAGCTTGAAACATTCACAGGTTCGTGAATCTCCTAAAGTGAGTGAGAGAGAGAGAGAGAGAGAGAGAGAGAGAGAGAGAGAGAGAGAGAACAACACTTTGTGTTGTCCGCAATCGAGTGTGACTTTATCGGTCGCGTAAGTCTTTCCTTCGAGGCACGTAGATCGCGATCTTGGATAAACTTTTGTGCTGGAAACGAGCACTGGTCGTGTCCGTTGCGCGTATATATTTCGCCGCTTCTCTCTTCTCCCCTGTCTCTCGCTGGATAAATCCACCCTTCTGTGTATTATCTAGTCTACAACGTCCGTGAAAATCGAGGGGGACGCGTACTACGTGTGCCAGTTTTCGAGCAAACAGGTGTGTCTCCATTGCTTTAGTCGTTCGTATTTTCCCGCCGAAAGATGTATCCTCGTTTTCATTCTTCCACGGTATCGTTGAATTTTCCCTCGATTCGCGAGACACGCGTTCACGATCGATTCTGTACAATCGAGAACTTTATAAGGGCGACTTTGCAAGAAAAAATAAACGAGTGAAAGTCTCTTACGTTTGATTTTGTCTTGGAGATCGATTTTAAGTATCTATCGACTGATGGATACATCTGATTTCCAGTTGTTTGATTTTTATTCACGAAGATTTCCTCTCTTGCGGAAAAAGAAAAACGACAAATTTCCGCCATGACAAAATTTGTCTCAACTTGAACTAAATTTAATAAACTTCGTTCTGTGTCATTTTTCTGCTGTTTCTCGCTTATTTGGTCAATTGTATGCTCGTATAGATTTGATAATAGAAAATTGATATTTTCCCACATGTTCAGTAAAATCCCTCGAGAAAAGCGACGAAAGAGAATTCTCGAATTTTTACACTATCTTCTCCCATCGTGTTCTCCTCGTAAATCTTCATAATTTATTTGTTTACGAGACACATCTCGCCCAGTTTTTCCCCCTCAAGTTACGTTACGTTCAGCGGAGAGCACGTTGAATTTAAGATGTACTCGAGTCGTTGCGAGGTGTCTTTACAATGTTCTCGCGACCGTAGAATCGAAAACGGACGCGCGCGTTCGATAAGAGGAAGTCTCTCTCTCTCTCTCTCTCTCTCTCTCTCTCAATTGTGCGCGAGAACAGCAATAGACAAAAGAGACTCGCCTTGTAGACAGTTAATTTTCCTGACGTGCTGTAAATTTCGGTCAATTAAACCAGGAGAGCTACGAGGCGGCACGTGAAAAATCGCGAAATCAGAAACACGTCGCGGGGAGAGACGCGAAATGTCAACGATTTGCCGCGTTTGTCTTTGTCGACGCGCGCAAATTAACTCAGCCAGAAGCGGTGCAGCGTCTGGGCGACTCGGTATATATTTAAGTGCGTCTGTCACAGACTAATCTAGGCTTTTTGTTAGACTTCTGAGCATTGTCCACGAGGGATAATTAGATCCGTGTTTCTCCCAGTTCGAAGGAGTTTTGGCGTTTAATCGCGCGAAACTTTGAATCTTCGAATTTTCTGCCAGCCAAGTTTAAACTTGGGAATTTTTTCGGGGAATTTCCGACGCTTCGAATTTTGGAATTTTTGACAGTCGCAGTTTCGGACTCTCCAAATTCTTCACCGTCCAATTGTTTCAGTTTTCGAACTTCCAGATATTGGGACCAATGTGGGTTTCGAGTATTTTTTATTTTTGAAACGCACGAACTTTCTCTCAAACGCATTAATTGATTAAATTATTTATAAACTTATAACGTTTGTATCTAATGTAAATACAAGCGACAACAATTTTTCGTTTCTCATTGGTCGATATGAATTGATATAAAAATTTTATTTTCATGTATTTTGTTGTAATTTCATGATTTAGGAACTCATAAATGTATTTAAAAATTTACTTTGATTGTATTTATTATTTCAGAATATTTTTTTCCATTTTCCATCCGAAGTTGACGTAATACGACTTGCGAAAAAACTCTTGGAGCACCGAAATTTCACGTCAAATTTATTACGTGATCGACGTGTCAAATCGAAACTCTTGAATTTCCACGATTTTAATCTTCAAGTTGTTAAATTATTAAATTTTCAAATTCGCAAATTAAACACGTTAAGCCACTTTTCACTCGTCAGTGTCAAAGTTCGTTAACGCGAACTGCGTCGGATTAAGCTTCAGCAGAATATAAAAATGTCCATCGAAAATATTTCGTCAAAGTCTTTCATCAAAAATCTTTCAAATCCGTCGATAGTTTCACCGACACGAAATTGCATCGATGGAACGCTGGATGTCGCACGAACGTTCAATTAGCCCTGTGACAAGGTACAACGGGGGTGGGGAGGGCAAGCACAGAGTGTTTCCTATTTTTCGGCGGTAGCCGCCCTCGCTTCGGTCGTTTGATCTACGCACGATCCTACGCCTCTTCGAGTGCGAACACTCGCCTCTCTTTGAGCGTTTCTCGCCGCTAGACCGGGACAGGCGGCTATTCTTGGCGAACTCAATTATCGTTGTCTGATAACTGGATCGTTCGACTGGATCGATCGTTTTTTTGGTGAACGCGGTTTGGTGAGTGAAAAAGGAAAAGAAAGAAAGAAAATGAAACAGTGACGGAGGGTAACGGTGGAAAGAGAAAGAGAGCAGCTTACGTAATCCATAGACCTCCACGTTGTTGACAGATGACAGAACTGTCTTTTTCGTTGCCAGAAGAGCCGAGGTTATATCTATGTATATATTTATATACCGAATGCGTATGATGACCTCTTTCGACGATTTTCAGCTCGCGCCAAACGAAACTGCGGCTTCAATAGTCGCCGAACGGTTACGTGATCGAGGAAATTGGTCGATCGATCGATGAAAAATCCAGGTTTCTGCAAAGGTCGAACTGGAACTGGTTCTAGTCGCGATAAGAACCGAAAAATTAGCAGTATGTACATAACAACTTTTGCAGTAGGTGTACATAAATTTGCACGGTTCGTTTATTATCGGACTGATATTTATGCAAATTTATATTTTGCAACGTACGTGTAATTTGAAAAGTGGAATTTTGATTGACGTAATTATTTTACGTATCAAACGTCACAGAAAGTGCGATACTTTTATGTATTTTTTCGTATTACGTTCAATTTTGCACTTGAACATTTCCTATAAATGCATCGTAAACAGTTGCAACTTGTCACGTAATCCAATCATTTCACGTCGCCGTGATTACGAGTAAAAGCAGTTTTGCAACAATCATTCGCCGCTTGAAAGTTGAAATGTGGGATATTTATGTGGATAAATAGATTGACGCGCCGTTCCGTGGCTGGCGGGTAAATGTACTCGAGGATCTCGTCTCGTTCGCGATATTCAGTAGGTTACTCAGTTATCAGCTAATTGCCGGTGACGTATCGTTTCTGTTGTTTGTCTAGCGAAACAACTGGTTTGCTTATCCCGAAATGCCTGTTTACCTTCGTGAATTATCTTAAGAATCCACTTGAGAGTCTTCCGCGTTATTACCCTAACAAGGAGTGGAGACTGTTCAACTTGGAGGAGCATTAGCTTAATTGCCGGTCTCAAACGTTCGATCTGCAATTGCGATTTTAATCGCCTTCTCTTTCTCCAGTCTTTCCCCTCCTCTCTAATTTCTCCATGCTTCGAATTAGTTGCAATTAACTCTCGTCCTCCGAGGTGGTTTTACATATTTAAAACGCGTCTCTCGCGCGCGCTAGTGATCTAATAATTAGACCGCGAATTTTTACGCAGACGTCTATGGGAAAATATGGACGTTTGAAGGCGCGGAATTCCGTGCATTTTCTCGTGAGATTACAGACGACGATGGTTACTGCGCAATTTTCATGCATTCGCGGGAAACTTGAAAATGCAAAGGTGTATGGAGCGTACGTGCAGTTCTGCAGTGTTTGTTGAAAATAATTAATAAGAATTTACCGTCAAGATTCTACTCTTTTAATTGCATTTACTAAACACGCGTACATTTGTGTAATTACCGTAGAGCTGGAGCATTGTCCTTTTTCTCGAAAGTGTGGGAAAATTTCACGTAACACGTAAAAATACACTTGCAAATAAAACTACATTTGTTTGTTTAAATTTCTCTCTTGAATCACATTCACAAGAATTTTATTTTTAGAAGAGATATTTCTAATTTGTCACTCAAGTATTTATACATAACTTTGCATTTCATACAGGTACACGTATTCTTTACGTTTAAATTCTCTTTGTAAGAAACATCTATCTATCTACCCACCTAGATCTCGTGGAATCACAGTCGTAAGAATTTAATCTTTCTCTTTCAAATACCTGTAGACTTGTACTTTCAGCGCAAATTATGCTAAAACGTAAAATGAGAAAAAGTCGCGAGGCGTGACGGGTTAAAACCAACTCGGTTAGGGATCAACGTCATAATCGGCGCAAGAACAACAAGGCGTGGATGTTGTCTCAAAGAAAACGTATCAAGCGGCACCTATTCCGGGTCTATTTCTCTCAGCAGCCTTTGAACTTCTCGTTCTCCCGTTGCTCTTCTCTCTTTCCTCTTTGCTTTCCCTTTGCCTGCCCAGTTTTCCTTTCCGTTTCGAGCGACGTCGCCGTCCACCCTCCTCTCGCGCGCTCGGAGGCAAAGTTAGTTCCTCTCATCATAGCGACTGAGTTTCTCTTGGTTTAACTATGTTGGCTTGGATAGGCATGCAAACTTGCCGAGACGCGCGCACGAGACGAAGATTGCACCGAGCGCGCAACGGAGGAAAGCAGGGAGAGACACGAGGAGGGAGTACGTGTACGGTACGAAACAGTTGGACCTACCTACCGGCTTTCTGCGTGTTCTCTCTTTCGTTACTTCCGGCTGTTGTCGATCGACGTCGATGCGCTTTTAGGTAATGAAATTAATAAAGTTCACGAACGTTGGCAGATGGCGCGTTTGATCGGCTGCCAAACGGAGATTGGATGGAGCCTGGGCTGCTTCACCCCTCGATTCCCTTTTCTTCTTGCGTTGCTTTTCTTACGTAAGATATTTATTAATCGTTCCGGAGGTGCCTGTGGAAATTTAAGGAGGTTAAAGAAATTCTTGATATTTAATATATTAACATATTGTATTATATTCGTATTGTACATGTTGTACATATTGTAATGTAATATTATATATATTATATTGTTCACATTATTATTCGTTTCGTATTATATTCAATTTATACTATGTTATTGTATATCGTTCGTAATATATTTTTCATATATTATTCGTGTAATCTCACGTAACAATGACGTAGAAAAATTCATTTGACGTCATGCGATATTTATTACGTAACTTCGTGTAACAGTATATGGAGAAATATGAAATATGGAGAAACATGAAGATGCAATTTTTTATAAAAATACGCGAAAGAAAATCTCTTTGTATCGAGCTACTCAAACAAATAACGAATGTTCTGTATTTTATTTTATATTTATCGCATAAATGATGGAACATTTAAAGAAAAGTTTAGCGAGTTTGACAAATTATCGAGAAATTGTCAGAAATAATTATTAGGAACAAAACCTTCGAGGATCGTTATTTCGCTTGGATCTGTGTTATATTTATGTAAATCTATGTAAATGATCTCTGACTTTTGCAAATGACTTCTACAAATGGCGAAGGGATTTGCCACGTCGGGAGAGATTCTCGCAGTTTTCAGTAAATCGTACAGGAAATTTGTGATATTAGTTAGAGTCTCGTAGGGTCTTGATGCATAGTGACACGTATAACTGGGGAAAGATAACATAGTAGGATATAGAAGTTAGAACTAGACAGCGCCAGAAATACTGGAAAACCTGTCGTATCCGACGGAAGTTATCGTAGTCAAGGAACCCGCGTGTTAGGCTGACACTTGTTTGGCCTCGGTTCCGAATACCCGACATCCTGAACCATTTTTCATTCTTAACATCGATATCGTCGTATGACATCATTCGGAGACTCGAAAATATACCCCGATATTTTCAGTTGGCTACCTTTTAACGAGTTATTCCTAATAATAATAATAATAATAATAATAATATAAAAATTAAAGTCGATTTATATAAAAATTTTTTGAACAATTTTTGCATGAACGTGTGCATTTAGTACAAAAAGTTTTATCTGAAACAAAACGTCAAATACAGACTTTTTATAAAGTTTTGCTTATGACAGTTAAAGTTATACATTATTTACTTGTCTAAGGAAATGATAATTATTAAAGTCTGAATATGTTTCCGGCGGGATATTTGAAATCACAGTTGCTTACAAGCAATATTTATTATTACTTATTAGAATTATCATTATAGATGTTTTATAAATAATTATTCAATTTTGTTGTTATAACCTACCGACTTTTGCTTTTCTTTTACAAGTACTTGAAAAACATGAACATTTTTGTCAAAATTAACATTAATTCCCGTTTGCACAGAAAAATAATTCTACGAATCTACTTATTTTAGTTATCACTCGAATTATAATGATTCCTACGTGGAATATTTCGACACGGTTGTTCCAGTGTTGACAAGATATTTCCATTATTTGTTTATTTATATTAATATTCTCGTCAACCAATCAACGTCACATGTCAGAGTGTTAACAATTTTCCAATAATATTTCGAGCTTACCTCAATTACCTCCGAATATTTACAAACAGCAACAAACAAAAGACCCAAGCTCAATTACCAAATTGTACCGAAATCTCCGCCACTATCGAGAGATACAATATCTCCGACGCGTTTAGATCTCGCGTCTGGATACAAAAACCGATCGTTCTTCGCGCCAGAGCAGTTAGCTCTGATTAACCCCCTGCCTGGCAGCTTCCTGCATCCAGGGTACAGAGTGGAAACGGTATGAAATACGTCTGGTTTGTTGGCAAACGAGCAGAGCCCCGTTTCCCGGGGCACGATTTCACGATATCACCGTACAGTTCGTGAACAGTACGGGAACACACACGGGTGGAAATCACACGGCCTCGCGTCTCTTTCTCGAGTCCGCGTCGTGGTGTGCCAGGAAACGAGTTCGCGGATCGAGCGACTCTCGAAAGACGGTATTCCCAACGGGCGGTGAGGCCCGACGTTTCGGCTGTCTGCGAAGACGAGACGTTTGAGTGACACGGTTCCGCAACTATGGGCCGGCCATATTGCGGCAGACTCGCTGCACGAGCTGCGCCAGCCAATATAGCTGCCTACATATCTAATATAAACGGAATTTCATTTGGTTAATGCGGATGCGCCGCATTGCCAGAACAGCCCTCAGTTTGTTAGGGGGGACCTCTCCCCCCCCCCCTCTCTTCCTCTCTTTTGCCTCGTGTGTGCGTGTTCGTCTCTCTCCTAGTCTCGCCGATTGTGTGCGCCACTTTAGAAAGCGAACCGATACAAACCGGAAGAGACCGGCAGACCGGTAGAACGATGCTCGAGAGTATCCTCTACCATACTTCGTGTGTGCATATATATATGTATGTATGATATATGTGTGTATATATATATACACACACACACAGCTGCGTACATCGCGAGCGAGCCCCATTACGTAATTACACGTAAGTTTTGAAGGAACGAATATCTCCTTCGGACAATGGATATATTTGTCGTTTAAAAAATTTTTTTATTAATTGTTAAGATTCGACGAGTTGTCAGTCGATTATTGGACGACTAGACTGTGGCTAGTTTTGTGCATTTGCACGGCGGATTTAAAAATCTAATAACACGGGAAATGCAAATAATATACAAAAAACTGCACGACTTGTACCCTAGTACGATTTGTCTCACTGAAAGGCCCAGAAGCAACTGTTCTGACTAGGAAATGAAGACAACGCCACTCCTACTTGAGGTCTACCCCACGAATCACATGACC
Organism: Melipona beecheii; assembly: GCA_032399605.1. NCBI lineage: Eukaryota > Metazoa > Arthropoda > Insecta > Hymenoptera > Apidae > Melipona > Melipona beecheii. The sequence goes on from JAUCMO010000463.1 coordinate 882,556, forward strand.
TCACAAATCAACCAATCGCTAATTTTCGTTGCATCAGCGTTGCATCTGAAGAGGCCTGATTCTTCTGGCTAAAATCACTTTCAGTGATAAAATATGTAAAATATTTGAATATATCCGCGCTAGAGTATTCGGGCGAGGGAAATAAAGTTTTGGTTAAATTGGATTCGCGCCCAAAGGAACGTGAATTCGCTTGAAAATTAAAATTATTAAATCCGCGGTCTAATAATTGGAAAAGTGCAGTCGTAGTACATTCGCGTTACACGTGCCACAATTTTTATAGCAATTTTACAAAAAACGATCTGCACGAGATAAACCTGCTGTAAATTCTTTTCCAGCTATTAATTTCTGTACGTATGAACACGAAACGTGAGAGATTAAACGTTGACATTGTTGCCGTAATCGATGAGAACAAAACGTCGGCCATAAATTACGTTTTATTTCTCGTATCTTTCGCGCGGTATTATCACGCAGCAAGCAACGATTGTTCGTTTCTTCAACCAAACGCGTCCATCTTTAATCTCATTCGTCATAGCCGCCATTCTGTTCGTCGAATTGCAACCACGATTCACGTCACGGGTGTATCTCAACCTTATAAAGCGTGGAATTAATTATTCCTCCGTCTCGAGGCTCTTGTCATCTTCTCAAGAGTTGTTTACTGTTTATCACTTTGCTGTTCTCCAAACCTTCCGTCGATCTTCCCATTCACGAAATCCACGAAACATCACGAGGACAAAGGAGCCAGTGTTTTCACGATTGAAAACAGCGACAAACACCGAGACTCGCAATCAGCTGCTCGCGTACGTTGGAATGTTCCGTAAATGTCATAGTTCGAGAGTGGCGTATTGCGAAACAACGGGGATGCTTTTTCTTTTTTCTTTCTTTTTTTATATCGCTGTCGTCGTTCGGTTCACGCAATCCTCATGGTGTGCCACCTCGCTGTCTCGGCTGCTTTTTATAGCGTCGTGACCGACGAAAATACACACGGCCGCATAATATTCTGGGTTAATAAGTTTTATTTCGCCTTAGAAATCGTGTCGACTGCGCGGTGCCGTGTTGCGAGCCGCGCTGGAAGCCGCGCGATTGCAGATATCATTTGTCACCGGCGCGCAGGAACACCTTAGTGACACGGGTCACGCCAATGTCGCGTTTCTTTCCTCCCTCGGCATCGAAGTCTCTCCCCCCCCCCCCCTTCTCCCTCTGACTTTCTCTGACTAAGGGGATAGTTCGACTTCGTCTAGGGGGCGAGACGAAAATCAAGTACGTTGTACAACCAAATCAATTGTTACAGCAAATAATGGTACTGGTTGCAAGTGTGTTGAGTAATTAGCCCGTTTTCGTTCTCGTTTATGCCCCGTTCGCATTAACTCGCGAGAGTGTTTTATGATGACGAGACGTGACAGATAAAGTGTGTCTATTTCGATTTGAGAATATTTTGAATTTAACTTCAACGTTAAACTGAACGTATTGATAAATATAAAGTTAGATGTAGTGTTTTAATATTTTATGTGTAAAACAATGCTTCAAGTTTCAATAAGTAACGCTTACTTAAAATATTGAAAAGGCAAGGGACAATATGGCTTTGTTATAGAGTGTTAAATATGGTTTCATTGAACATTGATTTTTATTGAAATATAATACACACATAATCATCGTAGTTATGTTTTAATGTAAATGAAATTTCAAATTGTCTCTTTCGCGGGTTACTGGATATATTCTTTTAATAATATTCCTAATAATAATTTCTCATTGCTGGAATAATAATGGATACTACCACCGTAGTGACAGAGTTCGGGCCGATACAACGGACTTTGTGTTTTTTTGTTGGATTTCCATGATTAAAAAAGGACCGCTTTCGCGTCTAACACGAAACTCAGCGGGTGTTCGCAACACGTGAAAATCGCATTCGAACCTTCTCTCGTGTTTTATTGTTTCGAAAAACACGGACTCGCTGCAAGACTCGGGTGTCAAGTTTAAATTTTTCTTTTGTCAGATTTTCTAAAGTTCTGTCTATCCTTAATTTGATATCGCGATTGTGATATCACCGTGTTATCACGAGATAAATGATATTTCTTCTTCATTCACTTTGTCATCATATTTTGCAGCTTCAGCTTCTGTAGATTTATAAGCCACTGAAATTTTTATTCTTGTTATTAATAACTTTATATACCTCTGGCAAAGAGTTTTCGATGAAACAAAAATATTCGGAAACATCAAGATCTCTCGTGTTTGCGAGTTTAATTAAAATTTCTAATTTTATTCTCGTGTAATTTAAACAAATACGACGGTATTTTATATCTCGAATGTTTCAACGTTTTTTAAATGTTTTGGGCGGTACACGTAAATAGATCTTCGTTCGTCACCAGAGTGGGGATTTTTATACAAATTTATATTTCCGAAAATATAATTAGAAAAAATGGAATCTGATATATCAAATGTATTATATCGCATCATACTTCTGATATTTCATACAATTTTTCATATAGCGTGCAATTTCACGCTTGAGAATTTTCTATAAACCCGTAAAAATCCGCAATGTGTACAGTGTATGAGCAAAACTCACTCATATGAATTTTTAACGTTAATTTTTTATCGAGCGTTTGTGGAATAAAAAAAAGCAAAGTGTGCACTGTTTTTACAAAAAAAATTTTATGATCTTAATGAAGTTTTGCGTCACAATTAATTTAGATGAAGAATTGTCAGTACTTTAAACAATTGTAACTTTTTTAAAAGGATCATATAACCATCTACTTGTTCTTATTTTTTGAGATATTTCTTAAAAGATCTTTTTTAGAAACAAAATTTTATTTAAATATTGCGGTCCTGAAGATTGAAGTTACAACAACCCCTTGAATCCCGCTGTACGATTTTTTTTTCCATCATTTTATTGAACATTAGAGTTAAACGAAAAAAATTCAGAAAATCCCAATCTTAATGTTTGAAGTTCAATAAAGTTACAAAAGAAAAGGAAAGAAATCGTTGTAAAGAGGAAATTTCAGTTTTCAAAACCACGATGGATCGAGTTACGAAGAAGATTTTTCAACGTTTTCACAGATGTTTGAATTTTCGAAATTTTCGAGAATAAAAGTGTTCTTGCTTTCTCACCCGCTGCACGAAAGAAAGTATCTTTCGAAAGAAACGAACGTGGGATGATCAAAGTAGAATTTTACGCTTTTACGCTTCAGAATGAAATCGAGCAGATTTTCGTGTGACTTTCTTTCACGGATTAGTTACAGCGGTACAAAAGTATCGACAATTTTTCATCATGTTACGCGTAATTGTGCTCCTCGCCGTAATATATCCGTTGGCAAATTCAGTCCCGAATGTTCACACACACACACACACCTATTCGCCAACAGTCGAACTATTTCTATTCCAATCTCACGTGAAACGTGCAATTAGCCGCGTCACACACACAGAGTAAAACCAATTGAAGCATCACCTTAACAAATAACAACGAAAGAGACTGCCAAACGAGAACGAGAAGTCCCTTGGCGAAGATTTCCGAGATTCGTAGAAAGGATTCGCGAAACAGGCGACGAATGGTTGTAAATCAACGACAGCGCGGCAACAGCAGGGGGATGGGGACGAAAGGACAAAAGGCCCGCCGGTGGAAAGTGCAATTAGAACAGGCGGAGTTGTTAGGAGACGCTTTCCGCGCGACCATCAAACAATCACGGGCCATTTGCGAGAATCGCGTCGCGGGCACGTAACCCGCGTGTCGTGCTGCTTGCAGATTTACGCAACAAATATTTTGGCACCGGCGAGAGTCGGCGTTTCGTAATCGCGAATTCGCCATTATGGCTCGGCGGCGAGTGGTCCAATCGCGTCGCCCGTAAGGCAGATCGCGAATAATTAGTTGCGGGTCAAGGCGCGCAAGTCCGAATAGAGAAAAGTCGTTCATAAAGCGTCCACTTCTCGACGAACCGAAATAGAATTGTCCTCAAGCGTAGAGACACAGCGATACTGCACACGTATAATGCATACCGAGTTCACGTTCGATTTGGCGAAACGACCCCTCGTAAGATGCTTCGAGCGATGATCGGTGATCGGCGAGAGTTTTGCTTGTTAATATGAATTATCATGTTCACAGATCAAAGTGATCAACTCCATTTTATCACTGAAAGTGATTTTAGCGGGGGTAACCCAGAAAATCGGGCCTCTTCAGATGCAACGCTGATGCAACGAAAATTAGCGATTGGTTGATTTGGGTCACGTGATTCGTGAGGGGGCGTGGAGTAGACTTCGAGTAGGAGTGGCTGGTACTGAGCGATGACAAGTCGTGCAGTTTTTTTGTTTTTCTTTTTTTTCTTTGGAATTTCATTTGTCAAAGGGCTCGATCGAGATACTTTTTACATTTAGAATAAATCTCTTCGACGATTCACGCCAATTGAATGACGAAATTGTTTTTGCTTGTGAAATAATAAGTAGCTTGTTTCAAAATGATTGCATGTCAGCGTGACTTTACGATTTTATGATATAATTGATAATTTATTTCTGCGTGTGACCGGCAATCGACTTGGCAAGTTAATCATTCTTGAAACAGAAAGGAGCTGATGTTGTTAGAGGTTTATTACAGATGAATTTTAAAACCTTCATGAGACTAATATAACTCTTATGAAAATAATTAAGTAAATTTAGATACTTGTTGTATTACAGTTTCTATATTTCAACGAGTGATGTTTGAAAATTCCCAAAATGTTGAACTTTTGTTAGAAGTTTTACAGATGTAAACACAGTGCATTTTCCGAGATTTAAATGATTTTTCGTAAAATGTACAAATAAAAGCTTCTATATTTTATCGTGTCATAAAATTTTTCTATTTTTTTCACGTTAATGTCTTCGATGGATATTTTGTGCTTCAGTTGTCGCTGGTTTTACTGTCAATATTTTTTATAACAGGAAAACGTTGTTAGTAGACTTTTATTTAAATGCCAAAATTTTAAAAACATCTAAATAAAGTTCTAGTATATACCAGAGTATTTGTATAATGGAAGTTTAAATAGGAAAAATTCTACTATATTATATAAAATATCTTGTCGTAACAAAGTTTATGTAAAAATATACAAAGACTGTTGAAATGGTTTAGTATATCGTCTTCGTTATAATAAAATCTTCTTCAGAGAGGACAAGTGAAAGACAAGTGAAATTTCCTGCTCCACCCCTCATTTCTTGATGCTCGAATCATCTTTACTTTGGTACCTCGCTGATTTTTAATCTCGTCATACCGTGCTTAAAAATCGAAGCTTCGTGCACGCTTTTTTTAATTATCGTACAGCAAAGCAACCAATGATTTTGTGAAATTACCGTAAAATTGCGAAAGAGGAAGCGATAAACACCGTAGTGTACCATAAATTAAGTCCTCGGATCTGTGTCATGAGTTGAGTGATGTCGAGTGTTTTGTAATCGCGCCGTGGGGAACCGACATTCTTTATGGAGTCGACACTGACGAATGTCCAGACGGACGTGCTCAATCGAAAAACTTAGTTTTATAATTAATCTCGCCGAAGCAGTATGGTTTTACGGTTTTGTTCTTCAGGATCGTCGAACGACTGTTAGACAGTGAGGATTTATTGTTTCTGGAACGACTAAGCTGGTTTTATCGGTCAAGTGAGACTCTCCCGTGAATGGAAGCCACGCTTTGGAAACCGTGATCCACGAGATCGGTGTATTATGCACGGTCGTATGTACGTATTGAATATCGATAGCGCAGGTTTATGGTTGTACAAATGTTTTTTTTTCTATTCGCTCTCGGGAGATAAATTTAGTTTTGCTCACGTATGTTTGTATCGATCGATATCAATGCTCATCTATCGAGTTGTTTGGTAGGTTCAATATAATTTGTAATAGAGGATATAAATAAACTCATGTGCAACTTTATACAGTTCGTTGTAACGTATATATATATAAATAAGTGTGCTAAAATAACTCTTAAATAGACTTCAATGAACAATTCGGTGCAAAATATAAATATATATGTTAAAATACACTCACGTGCGACTTGATACTGTTTGTTGCAACATATAACGATGTAAGTGTGCTGAAGTAACTGTTAAATGGAATCCAATGAACAACTCTGTGTAAAATATAAATATATATATATATTAAAACAGCTCAATGTACAACTGAATACAACTTGCTGCAAAATACGAGTAAATGTATTGAATCTTGAGACATAATTTAACAACATAATTTCAACTCATTGTCATTGTGTCAGAATAGTACAATGATCCAAAAAGACGTAAGAAGGTTAATTTCTTAAAATACATTAAGATCTTGAGATACAATTTAACATTCAATCACGATTTACGATGATTAAATTCAACTTTAACCACTTGCGCTGGCAACCGATTGCGGACCATAACGAGTGACCAAACCGTGTAGAATAATTCGTCTCTATCTCGTCGGTTTTTTTTATCACTGGATAGAAATTATTGAGAAATAATAAATGTATTATTTGTTTTGCCTGCATTATACTTAAATATATTTGAAACTGAGAAAATATTACAATTTCAGGACAAAAAATTCTTGACGTGCGTGGCACGTCATTCCAGCGCAACGTTAGGATTTAACAATATAAATTCAACTCATTGCTTTTGCGTCAGCAAAATATGGAGCATATTCGAGTTTCGAGTCCTGTGCAACGTGCAATTGTTCCGTTTAAAATGACTCGAGAAACCTAAGAGAGTTAACTTCTTTTCAGCCTCAATCCACCGAATTCGATCATTCTTCCATTCACGAAACAACTTTGTCATTTTAGTAGTATCAGTACCGCGACAACAGTCCCTCGTCGAGGATTTTGGCGCAGCTTTGGCGTCCCCCGGCGAAACCCCTTTTCCGAGAACGTACTGCGTTTCATACGTTTCACGGGATCGAGCGGTTGATAGGCAAAGTTTTGCACCGCGGTTAGGCTCGTCTGGTCGCGTTCCAATGGATGAACTTTTGCCTCGGCTAAACGGGCTTCCGGTGACACGTCCGCCTCCACAAATACGTCTAAATCCTTGACGAGAGCGAGCTTCCCGGCCGGACTTTACGCTTCTCCGCGCTCCACGGACTCTCTCGGATACGAGAGTTTTCACGCGGTCGCCAGTATTATCTCCTTAAAACTCGACGTTGTCTCGGGGAGGAGAGAGAGAGGGAGGGAGGGGGAGAGAGAGAGAGAGAGAGAGAGAGAGAGAGAGAGAGAGAGAAAGCCAGCCCCGGTGGCTCGGCCAGCGACGGTGAGGGATTGGATTAAAGTCGTTGCTGGGTTTTCCGCCGCGCGATTAGAGGCTGGGTTGCACGTGTAAAAAGCCCTCTCCCCTACTCTGTGCTTCTTTATTTACGGACGACGAGCGCGAACGAAAATATCGCGGCCTCACCTTAGCCACTTGGTTTCTCGCTGCCTGCGACTCTCTGCGTGTCTTTTAATTCCCTTTTGTTCCTTTGCCGCCAGCCTCCGGTGAAACGTCTTGTTTCTCTGATTTTCAGCACCCTTGCACCCGGCGGTTTTAATAGGATTTCTTTAATAAAAACGATATATATATATACACACGTACACGGAAGTTGGCGTGGGAATATGGATTTTTTAATTTTCGGATAAGTGCAGCGCTGTGAAAGTTTTTGAACGGTCTTTTAGACTGTCGTAGACTGTGTTGGTATTTTCCAACGAAATTCCTTGGAAATTTTGGAAGCTTGTGTCACGAATTATCGTCGAATTTATAGAGCTGGTTAAAATTGCTAGTAGATATTTTTTGTATTGAATTTAGTATTTTGTTATCATTCGGTGGCAGATGAAGAGCAAAAATATAATTATAATTTATGCGACATGCGCAGGGTAATAACACGAGAGAACGATTATAAATATGATAATAAAGGTCAAACGATTTTGACGTGGTGGTTTAATCAGCGAAATAAAATCTGACAAAAAGAAACGTGAAGTGGATATTTTACTAGGACAACGAATGAATTAAATCCTACGAGAAGAAGAAGAAAGAAAAGGAAAAAGGAGAGGGATAAGCAAGCGCAAGAAGGTGAAGAGATCGTTAGGAGAGACGCGTTGGTTGACTGAGCCGAAAGAATGGTTGAAGCCGATCGCCCGAATAATTCCCTAAGGATTAGGAAACCAAAAATGAACGAACCGTCCACGGTCGTTAGTAATTACGTCGTCCGTGACAATTCCCCCAGGTTCCCACGATATTTGCACTCTAATGAGCCGAACTCGATCGACATCAATCCCAGATCGAATTCCATCTTGCTGATATCTTCTCGTCTAATTAACAAAATTCACCTGATCTCGATATAATCGTGCGAGTTTTGGAAAATCTAAATTCAAATACGCAATATATCCGTAATAACATTTATCATGATATTTCATGAAAGGAACGAGACTAAATTAAAATCGTGCTCTCAACATCTTAGGACGACATTTGTTTTTAGTATTCAGTATTTATCGTAGATAATAAAATTTTTAAATTGTTCAACGATTATTAATATACTGATGCGTAACAGATTGTTTGTTTTGTAAAGTTTTGAAATAAATGTAGCACTTCTCTTTTGCAGATACGTGTGTATATGTTTGTCATTCTCTATTTATCTATATTAATTATTCACTGCATTGACTTCTTAATCAAGAATATCGAAACTTAACTCGTTGTTTGGAAAATGCTTCCCCAGAAAGACGAATTTTAAGGACTTTTTTAAATTTTTCAACGACGAGTTAATTTCTCGTTGCTATTTTGATTGAAGGATTATCTTCGAATCGAAAGATTAAAATATCGTATACAGTTTGTATCAGAGACCTACAATTTCCGTAATTCGTATTGGAAATCTATAATTTTATAATGTGGAATTAAATTCAAATTTAAAATTGAATTTTAATTGAATCAACTAAAACCTCTCTCTTTCGCTGATATCTCGTCAAATCAATATCGTTCATGATGTGCTACGAATTAAACGATTCGCGTGTTTTTTCACTATAATACCTCGTTCAATGATTTGAAATAAAAGTCAATTTGTAAGAGTTTATATAGCGTTTATTAACACCAAAACTATCGACTAAAGTATAATATTGCCAATAATAATAAAATTAATCTGTTAATATATTTTGTTAAAAAACACTCGAGTATCTAAAAATGCACGGTCGCAAATATAGAGACGACAATTTCCACAGGAAATTATGAGTTAATCGTTTATTTCATAAATTAGTCGTTACTGGTTCGTATCACTTTGGTGTTTCTAGCGTTGATATAAATAGAATCGTCCGTAACGAAGCGAAGAGATTAATCAACGCCGCGAATAAATACAAGGGGTTGCTACGTTGCGAGTAAAAGAAATTACGGTCATGAGCTTTTGCGATAATTTTCCTCGGAGCATCGCTTTCTGATCTCGTACGTACGATTATGTTCTACCATCCAGGCAACAAGTCTCGGCGGAGGATGTTAGGAGTTTCCACAGGGGGATGAAAAGGGGTTTCTCGGTAAGAAAAGGGGTGGTTACCTGCGCAAAGCGGCAGACAGAGCATTACTGCGACAGGCAAATGGCGTAACTTGGCGAATTTGTAGAGAGAGAGAGAGAGAAAGAGAGAGGAGAACTGCTGGCTTTAGCGAGGGAGATTAGAATCGTGCTGTTTCTTTTTCAATGTCTCTTGCGAAAGTTTAAGAGGCAGTCGTGTCTCCGCCGAACAAGCTTTACTTTCGTCCTTGCTTTTTTTAACGCCGTTATCGTCCGACAGAAATTACACGGTGCTTCAAGCCGGCGTCTCGTTTTCTCCTCGCGTTTTTCCACATAAACATTCTTCGTTCTCCGAAAGGCACTTGAATTGAATTTTTCTTGGAATCTCTCTCTGCCGCTGTAATCGCTGTAACACCGCGTAACTCGAAAGTCACGCGTGCTCGTGTGTTTGCATTTTGTTTATTCATCGCTGGGCTTATGCAGACTTTTTATGCATTTATGCGAGATTTCAAAGTGCAGAAATCCGTAGAATAGATACAAGGCTGGTATGAAACATCCAATACACGGTATTTGTTGTAACTTTAACAAGGAAAAAGTCAAAATGCAATGTACATGACTGTATAAAACATTCGGTACTTGTTGTAATTATCACAAATTACAACGTACAAAATATCCAATGTACAGTATGTGTTATAATTTTCAATGCGAAAAACCCATGGAATGCATATAATAACTCATCACTCGATAAGTCTCCGGTCTAGCTAAGAAAAACAAATGTTTTTTTAGAAATCCGACTTTATTCGTCAACGTACTCTCCTTCGAGAGTGATACATTCGTTTCAAAGCTCCTCCAACTTTTCGATGCCTTTTTTGTAGAACGATTTGTCTTTGCTCTCAAAATAGGCCTCAGTTTCGGCAATCGATTCTTCGTTTCAGCCAAATTTCTTTCCCCGGAGCATCTTTTTGATGTCTGCAAAAAGCCAGTAGTCGCTGGGGGCCAGATCTGGAGAGTACGGTGGATGAGGAAGCAACTCGAAGCGTAATTCGTTCAATTTAACCATCGTTTTCATCGACTCGTGACACGGGGCATTGTCTTGGTGAAGCAGCACTTTTTTCTTGATTTCTATACTCGATCGATCCAATAGTGCCATGTAATATTCGCTATTGATAATTTTATTTTTCTCAAGGTAGTCGATAAACAAAATACCCCAAAATACAAATTCCATAACCTTGCCAGTTGATTTTTGAGTCTTTGATCTGATGATCTTTGTGATTCAGGTGTGTAGTAGTGGATCCATGTCACATACCGACGCAAGAAATCCTTTTTATTTCGCTCGAACAGCTCCAAACAGCACTCTGAATCGTCGACGCATTGTTGTTTTTGGTCCGGTGTGAGCAAACGCGACAGCCACTTTGAAAGCAACTTACGCATGCTCAAATTTTCGTGTAAAATTGTAAACACACTATCTTCTGATATCTTTAAGGTGTCAGCTGACTCACGCAACTTCACTTTACGATTTTGGGAGACCAGAGCGTTCAGCATCATCGGTGTTTGTACGACCGCGTTTAAATTCAGCATACCAGTTGATTTCCTTGGTGTAGAATCTCCATAACGCTTATCAAGCCACTGTTTGGCTTCAACGGTATTTTCCCCCATCAAAAAACAATGTTTGTTTTGAAAATTACAAAACTGGGGTCACCAAAACCACTGTAACCTGTAAACTAATTATCAGAATGTCTTGAAATTTTCACGTGTATCGTTTGAAGGATCCTAAAGATGATTCAAAAATCATATGGGTCTGTCAACAGTGTTGCCACATATGTGTCAGACCGAAGACTTTTTGAGTGACGTTGTATGCATAAAACTGAACAAAATATTCAATGTACAGTATTCGTTATAATTTTTAATGTGAAATATCTATAAAGTGCATACAATGTACAAAACTGTGTAAAATTTCCAATAATACAATAAATTGTGATAACTTTCGTAGAAAAAAATCTATGGAATGCGTACAATATGCGAAGCTACGAAATATCCAATGTATAATATTTGTTGTAATTTTTAATAGGGAAAACGAATCTCTGCATATGACACGAAAATTCTCAGTCTACTCATCGCTATAACGCTTTGCCATTATATGGACATTCACAGCAATTGTCAGGTTCACAAATTCACAGTTCTCAAATCAAAAACGATAAAATGTTTAATCAACCGGTTAAGGCCAAACTGGATTAAATTTGGGGGATCAGGGTCTGTTTTACAGTTGACTTACATCTGACTTAACCCTGTCCATTGACCTTCTCCTTATCGGTTGTGTTCTACACCTAACTCACATTCCGCGCTCGGTACCATTTTCAACCTAACTCGGTTGGAACGTAGCTTAATCTGTAATTGACCTAATCTATCTGACCAGGACCTCTCGTAGCGTTACGTTCCAGCCAACTTGGGACCTAGTTTCTCCGTTTAACTACACCAGACCCAGCGAATACTTTACATCAAGTTTTCAACTTTAACTTCCTACACGTACAACTGGAATTTCGCGATAGAAATAATTATAACCGAACGAAGTTAAATACAATTGGCGGAGTTATTTGACGCGAAGGGTTTAACCTGAATTTCCATTTGGAATAATGTATGTATATCTGGTAGTATTTTTTCAAGGTTTTCAATTTCAACCGTCCGTGAATAAAATTTCTCGAATCGACAAAGATTCTGATATTCTGGAGATTGAATATAAATTATATTTATTTAATAACAACGCCGGTGATTAAACAATAGATGATCAAACAAGACAATGAGCACAGAAATTGTCAACAATTAATATACGCGGTCACAGCTGAAATCAATTCTTTTCTAACAACTCGACTGACTCGATCGACTCTCTCCGTTTTCAAAAATAAAAAACGCGCTTCCTACTTTGTTTCTTTTCATACGTTCCTACGATTAGCAAATATTACAGTAAAATACAGTATAATTCAACGCGATTGAAAATATAATAACTACAACTGCAATGTAAATTGTGAAATTAAACCTTGTATTTCTTCCCTTAAGAAAAAAAGCACGTGTCAAGTTAATTTGAAAAGCAGAGAAACTGAGAAGCTTCAAAGCTTCGATTTCAGCTTTTTCCACGCCTGTTCGTCGTTGGTGTCGACCTAAATTCGACACGTCCCACGCGTAGAAAAATATACCGATTCGAATGGAGAAATGGGAGGGAGTTAGGAAAAGGTGTTCCAGGCGAGAAGTAACCCCCATTTGCGGCGTTCTTTGGTCATTGATAACATTTTTGTGCTGGCCGCGTCATCGTCGCTTTCGGCGGATTAAATGGAGTGCAAAGTAGTCGGTGGTGCGGAGCGGACAGAAGTTTGTAACCGACAGGATAAACGTATAGCGCCATTATGAGGATGAGCTGGCTATATCGTGTGCCCCATGATTATACCGGTTATTCCCGAGTTTCTCGCAATTATCGTCGGTCATGGTTGACTCGTAACATCACGCCATTTCATTTCCATTTCAGGAACATCGATTCTGCCTTCGTCGTTCTTCATCGACCATCGACCATACCGTATTTCTATCGGCTGAAATTAAAATTGCGAAATTTTATTCTTCTATTCGTCTTTTCGATTACATTAACGCTGTTGAAATTAACGTTGAAGAGAAATTCGCAAAATTTTCGACGGAGTATACACAGACGTTTATCGCGCTAATACGCTTCGCGAATATCACGAAAATATTTGATCAGTTGCATTAATTAGCTACAATATTTGGCGATAGTCCGTTTACCATTAATTACGTGTTTAGAATCACTTTTAATCCTCTGTATTGATTTTCCACTAAACATCCGATATTTTCAAATTGGTATCAAATTTTGACGATATACGATCAGCAATGCTGTGTCTCGTTGTACACGTTACAATAAACGCGATAATAATGTATATAACATACGTAAAAGTTTTCACACTTTTCAGAATCATGATCCATGTCACAAGTGTAACATAGTATTATTAAACTAGTTTGAAAGACAAAAAAAAAAAAAAAGAAAAACAAAAATATTCGTCGCTATTTATTCTCGGTGTAAAAATTTTTTATTTTAATGAATTTTTCACGAAATTGCCTAAAAATATTAACCCCGCGTGTCGTACAACCTCCGGAAAGATCCCGGAACCCGGAAGGTTTATGTAATTTATGTAATTTCCATTCTCGGTTGGTGGAACAGCTGAGATTCGAAAGCTGTGTCCCCGTCGCGGCGTAAATATAGGGCGAAGGTAAGTTTTCCTCGGGCCGGGTCAGCATTATCATATCCCAGGGGTTAAACAGGCTGGAAAGGAGGCGGAGACTGTATCCGACATGCTAGACATATGGCGGCATTATGACGATGAATCAGTACATCGTGTACCTCGTGATAAAGATTAATGTCTGAGATTCTAATGTGTCCCGTGATACGTTCGCGGGATCGAATTCGTATTTTCCGTGATTCGCGTGTAATATTTCCCTTGAATTTCCGTACGACGCGACGACGACTGCACAAATTTGTTCAATTTTAACGGTGTTGTTTGATTAATTCATTTTTTTCGCGATAGACGATCGTAATTGTTCTTGCGTCGACTGTTATGTCACGATGGTTATTGATGATTTGTTGGAACTACGTCACGAAAATTATCGGTGATTCAATGTCGATATTCTAAACATTCAAGTACTGCAAGTTTTGAACAGATATTTTGAATTTTTTAATTTACTTAAATTCTGAAATGTATGGATTTTGATTTAAAACATAAGTTTCGAACGTTTCGCATATAATTATACTCGTAAAATTTTCGATACTTTTAACGGTCTAGATGTCGACGCGTCTGTCGTCACCATCGCCATTGGCTCCAATTTCAAATTTCATTGTCACGGTGATTAAGGTCAATTACTTCGATTCCATCGTCGACCCTTTTTTTGCCTCTGTCACCGTACCAAACGGAATCACCAAGCGCAGCTAAAATTGTTCATTATCGTCAAATCGAGCAACGTGCTACGAACGACCGGGATTAATGCGCCAGTTGGACATGTCACGAAATTAATTAACTCGAATTCCCTTGAGTGCGAACCCCGAAACAAAATCACACGTCGAATCAGTGGTCCGGTATCGCGTGAAATCAAAGCAAATCTTCGATCTTGTGTGACAACTTGGCGAATCGCGAGCCAGATGAACCAGAAAACAAGTCGATAGGTGTGGGATCAAGCGCAATGTGTACTCACGAATCCGAATCAAGTTTTATAAATTGTAAGTTTCGTTTTATAGATTTTCGAATGATATACTTGAAAGAATAAATATTTCAAGAATACAATGTACTTATTTTATCACTGAAAGTGATTTTAGCGGGGGTAACCCAGAAAATCGGGCCTCTTCAGGTGCAACGCTAATGCAACGAAAATTAGCGATTGGTTGATTTGGGTCACGTGATTCGTGAGGGGGCGTGGGGTAGACCTCGAGTAGGAGTGGCGTTGTTCGGTACTGGCTATCGCGCCTGTAATTTGTTTTGTATCGATTCGAGTGTTTGCATATCAAAAAGGTCTTCATTTCCTAGTCAGAACAGTTGCTTCTGGGCTTTGCAGTGAGACGAATCGTACAGGGGTACAAGTCGTGCAGTTTTTTGCATAAATAATGTACCGATGTGCTTATCATATAAGTATAGTGTAGGAGTGAAATGTACGAGAATAACGTTTCATTTTATACAAGCTGATTCCACAAAGATGAGTATTTGTAGTATTTCGGGAATGTATCTACAAGTTTCGTTTCACGAATACTACTAGAATACTATTGAAAAGTAAAAATATTTCAATGAGTTGTAGCGATACAATGATTATAGTGAGTATAACGTACGAGTATAATATATATATTTTGTACAAATGATTAGATAAACAGGGCGCATAAGTGCACGAAAATAATTTTTTATCTTATACAAGCTGGTTCTATAAATCCTAAGATAAGTTTCAAAAAAGTATTTACAAATTTCGATCCATGGCTTTTGAATACTACTAAAAAGTAAAAATATATTTCAGTGAGCACACTGTATGGATATATTCATTGAACGAGTACAATGTACGAGAGAAATATATTCATTTTCTGCAAGTACAGTAATATAATCTGTACTAATTGTTAACAAGTACAATGTGAAAGAGCAATTTTTCATTTCGTACAAGCTGTTTAGAGTTTTAAACCCTCGTATGAACATTTACAGATAAAGTATTTCGAGAAAGTATTTAGAAATTTCCAGATACTAGTAAAAAAATATTTAAAACCTTGTTATCGATGTATCCATTGTGTGAGCATAATGTATGAGAGCAATGTATTTATTTTGTACAAGATATTTTTGAATCCTGCAGATTTTCAGATATCGAAACCTTTCACAAATCTTGGGAATCAGATTTCCTTTTTCTCGTTGGAGGACTCAAAGGAGAATCTACCAATGTGAAACGATCGACGTATGATTTGTTTCTTTTTAATTCTTACACTTGCAGTACACGTACAGTGATCGATCAGAGTTATTTATACCGATCAATGAAAAAGTATGTTCCTGTTTGAACAGTCTTTGTTTGTATAAAAAATCCACCTGTGACGTTCTAAAGGGACTAAAAGATACATTATTAATTATTCTTCACATTGTCCTCGTTTTTAATTATCAGGTTAAGTTGTAGTGCATACGTCGTACTGCTGCGCGTGCACACCGAACAAAAGAATGCTTGTTCCCCCTACTCTGACAAATTCATGCTCATTTATTATAACACTCGTTTGATGAACACAACCATATAAATACAAGCACAGCCTTTATCTAAATATCTAAGAGACGGAAGAGCATTCGTTCCTTCGATGTAAACGCGCCATCAGCCAGACGCCATATTAGAATATTTGAAAATCGCAGTTTTTTTAAATTTTAATTTTTAATTTTGGCGCGCCATTAATCACGCGATATTAGAGTAAAATATTTGAAAATCGCGGCTTTTTAAAATTTTAATTTTAATTTTTAATTTTAACGGATTAAAGATTCGAATTTACTTGTTGTACATTTAAATGTCCAGAGGGTGAAAAAGCATTCGTTCGTTCGATGTAAACGCGCCATTAGCCAGACGCCATATTCGAATAGAATACTTGAAAATCGCTGTTTTTTAAGATTTTAATTTTAGTTTTAATTTTTTAATTTTAACGAACTAGAGATTCGAATTTACTTGTTGTATATTTAAATATTCAGAGGGTGAAAGGACATTCGTTCGTTCGATGTAAACGCGCCATTAGCTAGACGCTATATTCGAATGGAATATTTGAAAATCGCTGTTTTTAAAAATTTAAATTTTTTAATTTTAACGGACTAAAGATTCGAATTTACTTGTTGTACATTTAAATGTCCAGAGGGTGAAAGAGCATTCGTTCGTTCGATGTAAACGCGTCATTGAAAACCGCGGTGTTTTGACGGATTAAAGATTCGAATCGACTTGTGTGGTACTCGATCCCATCTCTAAGAGCCGGAGGGGAGCTGGGAGAGAGGGCTTAGGTGAGTCGTGTCAGGTCATTCCGGCCGCATAAATAACACGTAAAGCAAGTTTTCCTCGTGCGAGGAGGTAGCATTATCATATCCCAAGGGTTAAACTGGATGGAAAGGGGGCGGAGGTCGAAGTCGACACGGCAGACGTATGGCGGCATTACAGCGATGAGTCGGTGCATCGTTCGACCAGGTGTTGGTACCTTCGTGCGTTTCCTTGGACCTGTCCCGGTGACGTAAGATTTCCTAAGGGAAAAACACGCCTCGTGGATGCAACTTCAGACTTTGTCGACCTTTCTTCGAGAACCGCGGCCGCCTCCCCTTTCCACGCGTGTTTCGACTCGCGTCTTTCGAATGTCTGGCCAAATCCTCGCTCGCCAAGTGTCTCGCGAACGAAGCGATTCCGGACAGTGGACCTTGTCCTGATCCAGTTTGACGGAACTTGGAATTGTCTAGGAGTTTGAATCTTTCGCCTCGAGTCGAAAAATTGTCAACCAGTGGATCTTTGGGTTGCCCATTCTCTCTGTCTTCTTCTCGCAACCCACGTTTCCGGATATTTTCTGGAAAACATTTGGCATTGTCCCGTGTATCTTGAAATTTCTCCACGAAATAATTTCCATCGTAGAGATATTCAATCCCCGTGACTCCAACTACGGCGGACCGCAAGGCCAAAAATGGAAATCCACAAAAGAAATAGATCCGCGAATATTCCCCAACGAACGAAAAATGAATCTCGCTGGTGTAACTGGTAGGCGCCGTATAATATTTCAAGCTCTTTTCACCTTCGTTTCGTTGAAGTTTAGTATCCGAAGAAAATGGAATTCTGGGAAAAGGTAAAATGAAAGAGGGGGGAGAGAGAGAGAGAGAGAGAGAGAGGGACTGTGTATTAGTTAGCGTGTGTGCGAGAATGTGAGAAAACTATTCTTCGCTTGGTTCGCGAAGGGAGACCTAGAGAGAGAAAGAGCTATTCCGGAATCCGATTTATTCGTTCGTCGGATCGTGCACGCTCCAGGAATCATTCCTGAGGAATATAAGGGGTTGACGTTGGTGGTTAAAGCGCGAGAGAGCTTGTAGAAAGGGAGATTTTCCGGTCTACATTTCCCGTGACGCCGACGTCGCGACGTAATAACGCTCGCGGTGAAAATAACAATCGAGTAAACGCGAATAATAGAACGTTTTAGCAACGTTCAATACACGACATCAAGGGTGCAATTTCTTCCGAGTTGGAAAATGATGAGGGGGAAACCGGTTCGAAATCGGTAAGCTGTGCGGCTCACGAACGATTTGTCGCGGTATTGTCGCGACAAATCTGGAAATCAAGGGAATTTCACAATGATACGAAATGTAGAAATGTCACGTATCGAAGCCACACACTCTTGCGAAGAAAGTAACACGACTCGAAAAAGTTGGAAAAGTATTTTTCAGGAGGAGTGGAAAACTCGGTTTCGATGAAAATTTCACATTATTTCGTTAATTAAAGACACTCGCACTTTATCAGCATACATTTGATTTGCAATGACAAAATTCACGATAATAAATAGGTAGATTGTTATAGAACGTTAGATGAATCAGGGAGAGAAAACTTTTTTACTCGACCAAATTATAAAGATCAACGAATAAAATTTCCATAATTGATGAAGAATTGTCTATGTGTTGTTTGAGTTGGGTCACTTTCTTCACAAGGGAGCGTTGTAATAAAATGAAACATAGCAATTACAATACGTTTATCTACAAATATATATAATTTGCGGAGACTATGAATGTATTTGATCTGTCTATATTCATTATATCTCATTAATGACTGGCATTAATACGTATTTTGTTATTAAAACGTTATTGATTGATTGGGGATGTACGTTTTCAGAGAGTGATACAGTTATTAAATATCGACTTGTATGAAAAGTAGCCAGCCAGGCGTTAATTTTTGCAAAAATTGATATTAAATGTGTCAATAATATTTAGTACGTTTAACATGGATTAAATATCTACATATTAAATTGTATATTTTTGTGAAGTTACATTTTTCAGATTAATTTCTTTGAAGCTACTTACTTTGTAAAAAATCTTTCTCGACAACCACACTTTTGCATTTATTTGCGAAAAATAATCGTTAAATATTCTTCAGAGTTCTTCTAATTTGTTCTAAAAATAAATATTGCTACATTCGTTCTGAAATATAATTTTCTGACGATAAAATGTGGAATTGTGATAACGCGATAACCAGCTCGAATGCTCTACGTTCGCGAACCACGAGCGGATGAGAAACAAACGAGCATTCTCTACGATAAAGGAACAGATGCTTGGTTCTCGAATTTCTAACTTTCTTAAAAGAGGGGTCGGAAAAAGAAGAGTCATTAATGAAGAGAAGGTCACAGCCGGAGAATAGTCTCGGAATTACGTCTGAAAGGAGTGATTATATATATATATATATATATATGTATATTCTAACAACGGCTTAGAGTATTAGTCCTTCCCCGAAAAATATAGGTCGTTCGATATTAATTTTGTCGAATTAATATCGAACCGCGGTCGGCCTTTTTTCCCCCTTTTTTTTCTCACGCGCCATCCCTTTTGTACGGGAGATATTCAGCTTTGACCTGGATTTTATATTCATCTGTTTGCAAAGCGATCGCATTCGCGTTCCTCGACATTAATTTTACGCTTCGAAGACGCTCCAACGATCCTTGTGTGTGTGCGCGCGTGCGTCTGGCCGTGTGCGCGGCACACACGAGCCCATAGAAAACGAATTCTATGGACTTGGGGGAAGCAGCCTGCGCGCGGATCCTTTGCCCTGAAATATATTTGAAAATGTGATTTATCAAATACCATAATATCCGTGATAAAGTGGTAGAAAGAAACTCTTGCCTCGGTGGTTGCAAGAAACTTTCGTGAAATTACGGACTCGCATGCTCGATGGCCGACGCTCGAGAGTTTGCACTCCGGCGTATTTACACTGACGGGGTTACGAGTATCTAGACACTTTGATCGATTTGTAATATACAGCGGAGGGTGAATTTTAACGGGGTGCGGAGACTGTTGACAAATTGTTCCTACTTCTCGCGAAATTGATAGATTATAGATTCAAATTTATAGCCGCTAAAAAGCAAAGCAGTAACACGTGTTGTTATTTATTATAACTTTGATTATATTCGGGTGGTCGAAAAGACGAACAGAAACTTGTTTATTAATATATTAACGATGTTGTGTATCTTTTCTCGTTTTTTTAGGTTCTTATCTTTTTCGACGAAAAAAAGTTTCAAGAATGATATCTTCTTTGATATCTTCGTCAATAGTGAAATTTAGCAAACGCTGCCATAGTTCGAAGGTTTCTTTATCAGATAATTTTTTTTTTCTGAAACAAGCTTGAACAATCAGGTATCGAATTGCACAATGAATTTGCGCACGTTAAGTGAATTTAGTCGCATTTCACATACATGTTCATTCGTTAGAAGAAAAAACACAGTTACTTGACCAATCCAATGTTAACATTGGAAACCATTTTGACCAATCAAAAAGAACAATTTTCAATTCAATTTATAATTCAGAAATAAAAGGATCTGAATAGAGAGAAATTATAATATCGATAATTCATTTCATTTGTCGTTAATTTAAATAATTAATAATATCAATTATTTAAATATCTTTAATTGTATTTGTAATTGTAACATTATTCTACCAATTTAAAAGAATATTTTTAACTCTGATTTATAATTCAGAAATAAATGGATCTGAATATAGGGAAATTAGTAGATTACAAATTTAAATTATATTTATCAAAGAGCAATGCAATAATATACGTTATTATTTATTATACGTACATTTGAATATCTTTGATTGTATCGACACCGTTCTACCAATTTGGAAGAACCTTTCAAATTCAGTTCTGAACTAATTCAGAAGTAAAAGGATTCCGAATATAGAGAAGTTTCGTGGTATAACACGAAGTTGGACGATAACGCATATTGATTTCGAAACAATTTCATCGCGTCGTAACGTGTAGCTGCGAAAGAGAAGAAAATTCCTGTAATCCAGTTTATCCGGTATGTAATTTTTTACAATTAAGCCGCAAGACCGTGAAACTTGGATGATACCGCGTGCACAAATTGCCGAATGCTGTTGTAAACGTGTGGCAACGCAACTGTCCCCCCTCCCGGGATTTGATCCCCTCTGGATCTCGTTAGAGGAGACACGTGACTACGATAGGCGACTACGCAATCCCCGAAGCCTCTCCAATGGGATAAAAATAATCGCATGGTTTTCTGCACCGTAGAATGTTGCGTTTGGCTGGGAGCCACGGGTACCTGCGCTTATTAAGGGAGACCTTTATATCTACTGCTGGGTTGCACGTGACGATAGCGCCGAGCCAAGTACACACACGCGATCCAGAGAAGCCGAAACGCTAGTCCGTGACCCGTCTCAGATTATCCTCGGCGCGCATCGATTCGCTTTTCGAATTATCTGCCCGATGCGATTCGATGGAAATATCTCTCCGCCGTATATCTCCGCTCCTCCCGGCGAAAAATTTACCCGGGCTTTCCGAACTGTGCAGCTGTGCGTTAAAGTTTTATCATTAAGGCTATTTTTTTCTTTTTTTCTTCTCTTTTCAAATATACGCGTTCACGATCATTGTCACGTTCTCGTTGAGCAAGAGTATTTGCAGCGATTGAATTAGATTCGAAGCGAAAAGTTATCGATAATTTGGAAACTAAGAAAAAATTATGTAATGATATGTTTGGTCCCGTTTTGAAGTGCATAGTCTGTGACTTTGCAATCCTCAGTTCGTTTTCTTCGAAGACGATTTTACATCACGCGACGGATGAGAATGCTTTTCATCTTGTCGAAAGTTGTCGAAATTCAAGCGCGCGTGAAACTGTTAAAAAATTGTTCCCAAAATTTCAACCAAATTTTAACCAAATTCAGCGTGGTTTGAAAATTGAAATTTTCTTTTCACAATGATTTTTCTCGAAAATCGTCCGAAAATTGTTCAAGCGCGCGTAAAAATATTAAAAAATTTTTTCCGTAACAAAATTCTCAGCGATCGAAATCTTCTCTTTATAATGATCCCTTAAAACTTGTACGATTTTTTCCTCCTCATTTTATTTGAACTGGATATACAACGAAATAAGTTACGTTGAATTTTGTTAAGTTTAACCCTAATGTTCAGAGTTTAATAAAACGTAGCGAAGAAAAGCAGCAAGTTATGAAAGATTCCTTCAATCTTTCACGAATCGCAGAAAGAATTTTTCAGTGTTTTTAGACATGTTTGAGTTTTCGAGAAAAATGCATCTGCACTTTTCCATCTGGAGGAAACAAACTCAGAATTGTCAAAGTAGAGGTTTCACGATTTGAAACGAGATCAGATTAATTATTATACAATTGTTTTTTTTTTTTTACAAAGTTACAATTCAAACCATCGATCATTTTTCACTGTTATTGGTTTAGTCATGTTCTTTACTATACTTTAATGATCTTAATAGTATATCGATATCTGGAATCCCTGAAATTTTATGAAAATAAAATTGATAAAAAGAAAAGAAAAACAAACAAACAAAAATGCATCAATGGAAAATAAAAATATGCGCAAATACTTTTCGTAGCCACTGTATTTGTCACACCTGCGTTGATCACGAGAGATATCGTGTTTCTCTGTAATATTTTATCAAAAACTGTGGGAACGCGCATGCACGAAACAAACGTGTACAAAAACGGATCTTTAGATCGACTTTGTCTGATATAAACAAGCAAAGTCTCGAGAAACTTTCCGAGACTGGAATTGCACAATTCGCGCCGCTCTTCGATCAGCACTGTCTATATCCAGCGGGTTGAACCATAATGCGGAGTTACGAAATCAAGAGCTATAGCTGGCAGTAGCTCGAGTTAGTAACTCGACGGACGTTGATTCGGTTGAGAAAGATACATCTGTCTTGTCGAGCTCGACGTGAATGGAGACTGATTTGAGCTTCGTAGACTGTAGGAGAAGGGGGGAAGGGAGGAACTGTATGACGTACGTACGTTCATCAACGTCTTGCTCGATTTCTGTTTTTTCAATCGACGTGGATCGAGATTTGTATTGGAGTGAGCGCTGTCTCGACGAATATTAAAATGTAAAATTGAAAAAAAAAAGAGTCAACTTCCAAGAGTTGGAAGTTTTTTAACCTCTTAGCTGTAAATGACGAGTATACTCGTCGTGCGACAAAAGTAATTACAATCTGTTGCTTGAATAAAATTTTTTTGTTGGAAATGAGACATATTTGTAAATTTGAGATATTTTAGAACGTTTTGAGCATTAGATTTCTAAATATTTTCCTGCTATGATCGAAAAATAACATACAGAAAGAATCTAAACACGCGAAATGCCATTATGTGTCGTACCTTGCTTTAAGAAATTTAAGTCTTGTAAATGACATTAGTCGAGTTAAACAATAAAATTATTGATTGAAAAAAGAAAGAAAACTAGTGTTATTTCTTTACAGTTTAATTCAATTTCACAGCAGCTGTACGTACTTTTTATTTAACGAGTATAATCGTCATCGTTTTAGCAATGCGATGTAAACGCACGCTTTTCAAAAATGGCACGACAGCCAAGTTAAATATTAAACAGCTGCGTTTGCAATGTTTGCAACGTTTGCAAGTTTCTCCACTGTTTCTCGTCTATTTTACGGATCGAAATATGATAGGACGAAGAATGTAGAAATAAAACTGTCGAACACCGTGATGTGAACGTGTTATCGAGTGACGGTTGTTTATTTTAAGGAAAAAATCATCAGCGAACGTCAGCGGCGTTGAAACGAAATGTGGGGACGTAAGTCGTTGATTCTTTCCACTCTCAGAGGACTCTAGTTCTGTTCTATTTGATCACTGAAAGTGATTTTAGCGGGGGTAATCCAGAAAATTGGGCCTCTGCAAGTGCAACACTGATGCAACGAAAATTAGCGATTGGTTGATTTGGGTCACGTGATTCGTGAGAGGGCGTGGGGTAGACATCGAGTAGGAGTGGCGTTGTCTGGTACTGAGCGATCGCACCTGTAATTTGTTTTGTATCGATTCAAATGTTTGCGTATCAATAAATGTCGTGCAGTTTTTTTCTTCTATGTGTTTACGCGTGTGCAACGGGTGTGTGCACCTGTTTTTTTTTTTTTTTTTTTATTAAATTACACACGTCACGAATGTACGAAGCTGAAAACGTTGATCGATCCTCGCGTGATCCGATTTACTCCTTCTTTGTTAAAATTCTAGGGTAATCCGATTTCAATCGGTCATGCCGGTATCGTTGGAAGAGTAGTCGCGTCCAGACGCGTAGCTAACGCTTCCATCAGATCGGCCGATCTTCGTCGAAATACGAGTTGAATTCCCTCTCGACCTATCTCTTGTACGTACGTACGTATACTTCGCGCACGATATTATATTTCGACGTGTCAACGACTATTTGGTTTCAATATTTTATTCGCCGCGATATTTCGACGGTGGTTTTTGCAATGATATTTTTATCTTTCTGTTTCAGGTAAGCCGAGAATCGTAAAAACATATAAACACACGTGCATACGCGTAGCACATCGATAGCCGTTTTGACTACTGTGAGTAATATTTCGAATACCCGTACACGGTATTTCGGGGGTTCGCCGTAGATTTTCGGAGAAAATTCAAATTCTAGGCTACTGTTTCACGATGCGACTCGTAAACTAGAATAGACGCTGAGTGCTGCGTTTATCATGAAGACCTTCCTCTTTTCTGTTTTCGTGCGTGACGCAACTTTCGTCATAACGTGCACGTTGCGTAACGTGAATGTTGATTACATTAGAAGTGCGAGAATCTTGATAAAAAAAAGAAATGTATTCACGGGAATACGGTAACATCGTTCGCGTTATTAAACTCTACCTTTAATTACCATTTTTTCGGCCGGTAATTAAAGCCAAAGTTTGCTCTCCTTTAATAGTGGCTCGGCGCTTCCTCTGTTCGAAAGATTAATCACTTCGCCAGCACCGCTAAATCCACTGCTTGACCACAAATCAAATTTAATAGCTTTTGTTTAACACTGTTAAAATATACATTTTACGACATTATTCAGTGGTAGGATCGGGCAAATTTTTAGTTAATATCAAGATAGAAGATGACAGTTTGAAATAACGGATCGTTTCAATGAGTTTGTTGTTTCTGTATGAAAAATAGCTTGGCTGAAGTAACTTTATTTTCGACCGAAATCCAAATAAATCATATAATTGCAAATAATCTTTCGTTTGAATGAATTCGGAAGTTTACGCGTATAAAGTTCCAGAAACTATTTGAGAAATGACTTGTAAAAACAAACGCGAAGTGTGAAACGAAATAAAAGATTATTTTGTTTAATAATCGAATAATTTAGAGAAGAATCACTGTAATCGCTATATTATTTAAATAATCATTTTTGAAATAATGCTCCAACTCTGTTCAGTACTTTCTCAAGCAGAATGCGGCTTCTGTTGCGGTTTCCAAAGGAAATCTTTCATTCAAACTAGCAAAGTCTACGTTTCGCGATACTCTTCGATCTTTAATCAAAACTTTTAATGGCTTTTTCTAAAAACGAAATCCCACGCCCCTCGCTCTTACGTCAATACTCATCAATCATTTATTAACTTTCTTAAAGCAAAAGATTAATTACACACTTCGTTAAGAGTTATCCATCACGTTTCGCTAGAACAGAAATTAATAACTTTTTCCGGAATTGTTAAAATCTACCTTTCGCGATATTATTATAAATTTAGAAGCAAAGCTCTCGCTATTTTGTACGAATTCTGCACTCTTGCGCGTATGAATGGTCTGAATCTATCAACAATTTGGGATCGAGGAATATTTTATCGTATTGTTATGGATATTTCAGCCTTTCCAAATTTTGTAAAATCATAGATCTTGTTCGAAGATATTTCTTTTCGTAATGACGAAAGTAAATTCAATTGCTTTACAAAAAACTTTAATTATGCAGATTTCAATCCTTTTGAATTTTATATAATTACAGTATTTGTTCGAAAAATCATTCTTCAGCATATTCTTGGAGTTTCTGTTCACGACCAAAACTATAAATTCAACAATTTCCGATGGTGTAGATTTTTATAAACTTAGAAGTCGAGAGAAATGTTTTAAAATTTTTTATAAAATCATGGAATCTACCAAAAAAGAAGGAAAAGAAAATTCTTGGGGTTTTTTCATAATTAAGAAATAATGGTTTATTCTTAGTTTAATAACGGTTTCTCCTAATTCTGACTATTTCTGCTCGTTATAATTTTTCAATACGACTTTTTTTTCTTTTTTTAAAGTAACAAGATACTATATAACATTTTCGATCTTTCCCGATTGATCTTTCGTTTCAGTGACAAAGTGAATCTCTCACTTAAAGAAACTTTCTCGACGAAATAGCAAAAACTTGAGAAAACTTTAGAAATTTACCGGAGAATGTAAATTCGACGGACCTCTGACTACATTAAAAGCGAATTAATTGAAAAAAAAAAAATTGCAGACGAAGCGTCGCGTTCACGCACCCTTGGTTTCTTAACGGTTCAACGGGCTAACTGAAACTTAAATCCCACGGTTCGTCGGTTCGTCGGGGAGGGGAAGTCGATGGTAATGCTCCTGCCGATCGTGTATTACGATCTAGATCTCGGTTGGTGAATTCTCGTATTCAGGAACAGAGAATCACGGCTCTCTCGGCTGGCTGACAACGTTTCTCGGCCGATGAAAGATTCAGGACACGTGTAATCCCGGTCTACGTGATCCTGTCGCAGGATGCAAATAATCCTTCTTTCGCGCTCTACGTCGTATCACGTTTGCACCGGTTGGCACGTCGAATCGACGCGTTCGAATTCCACCGTTTCTTCGTGCACACGTCGAACGCAAAAGCGATCGCTTTCGACTCGCCTTCGTTCTCCGAAATGCCTTCGAAACGTTCTCCACCGTCGTGTTCGAATGGCCGCGAACCGTCCACCAGATCGTTGAATCGTCGCGCTCTTACTCTTGTCTGACGCTCGTGGAAGACGTCACGACGCGTCAATTGGAGTACTTCACAACGCGTGAGCTTGTTTTTTGAAGTTCTTTTTTTCTCCTGTTTGTTCGCTGAAAGCTCGTCTCGAAGAGAGAAAGAGAGAAAGAGACCGTTTCTGAAGGATAGCGGGCGGTGGACGTTGTACTTGAGCGAGATTAATCTCTCGCGCTAGTAACTGGTTCGCGGACCATAACGAGTGACCAAACCGTATGCAATAATTCGTCTTCTTTTTCAAATTCATCGGTATATTACTGGAAAGAAATTACTAAGAAGTAATAAATTTATTATTTATTATCGCTGAGAGTGATTTTAGCGGGGGTAACCTAGGAAATTGGGCCTCTTTAGGTGCAACGCTAATGCAACGAAAATTAGTGATTGGTTGATTTGGGTCACGTGAGGAGGCGTGGAGCAGACCTCGAGTAGAAGTCTTACATCGCGCCTGTAATTTGTTTTGTATCGATTCAAATGTTTGCATATCGATAAAATTTTATGGCAAACAAGTCGTCTTCATTTTTTAGTCAGAACAGTCGTGCAAGTCGTGCAGTTTTTATGCCCGAGTTATATTTCGGTATACTTGAAACTGAGAAAGTAAAAAGAAAATATTGCAATTTTGGGCCAAATATTCTCGACGTGCGTGGCACGTCATTCCAGCGCAAGTAGTTAAGCGTCGACCAGCTTTTCTTTCGTTGCTGGTTTGTAGAAAGTGTTGATAAGAGATTAATGTTGTTACGCAGTCTCAGGTACGCGGTAGGAATTTAGGAAATCTTCACCCCATAAGTTCTTTCCGCTTTTTATAGTACTTGCTTGTAGTGAAATTTGAAATGTACCTGTACTAGTATTTAATAAAATTGAAAGTGGAGAATATTTGAATGTTTGATTTATTGTTGAATATTTTGTTTATTTAGTGACAAAATAGCGTTTTCATGTAATCTGTTTTTCTTTCTGTATCAAGTAGAAAATAATACAAACTGATGCTCATACGTACAGTAACAATAGTTCAAGATTAAAACGACCTTCTATATCATACAGAGTGCCTTTTATAGATGTCCTTATTCTAATGTTGCACAAATGGCAAGATCTACTTTGCAGATATCCTTATTCTACGTGACTAACTCGTTGATGTAGTCAGTCGGTGTACAAGTTTAATTTAAACTTAGAACTACCAATTTAATGTCTAAATTTAATGTGCATACGTTTTGGTGTATGCGTTCAAATGATTATAATTAAACGCTGGAAATAAAACTGAAAATAAACGGGTGTACATTTCGCACACTTCAGATATAATTTTACCTAGTACGTTATGTGCTCTTTAAATATTATATTCGTCATAATTTTGAAAATATTTTATTCTACAAAGAGTAATATTAAATTAAAAATAAGTAGTACGTGCATATATTTATTTTTTAAATTTTATATTGTATTCTGGTAGTGAAAGGGATGGATGATTTCTCACGAAAAAACAAGTCGGAAATATAAAATGGAATTTTTTCATTTAAGGTTCTATTTTCTTAAAAAAAGGAAAAAAAGAAAAAATGAAACTTTAAATGAAAAAATTTTATTCTGCATTTTTTACTTGTGCACGTATTATCAAATATCCGGTGAATTTTTGAACTCGATTTTCCTTCAAATGAAAAAATTTTATTTTACATTTTGGACTTGTTTTTTTCACGAAAAAAATATCCGTCTGTCTGGTTGTATATATTAAAGTAATAAAATAACTAAATAAAAATCTTGGCGAAATTCCTAACTTTTTTTTTTTTATCAATGCAACTCGTGTGTGTTGCTACTACAAAGAAGACAATGGCAGGAATTGACAGATCATTTCATAAGTGAAATTGCCATATACGTATACACTTTCTAAGGAACTTGAAGCTATTGTTACGATGGAAGATGTAATTACGATTGTAATTTACGTACTGTGGGCCGTTCATTACACTTGGTTTCTAATTTTTTCATTTGGTTTCGTACCTTTCATGGTTGTTTCCTTTTTTTCCTCTTTTTTCTCTCTTTTAGATTACAATTAGAATTTTCTTCTTGTATAATCCTACAGGCTACTGTGTTATTATGTAGGACAATGAGAAAAAGTATAACAATTCTTCGTAATTGGTAACTCTGTGAATTCCCCGTAATTGGTGTACTACGTTTTATACAATTTTTCCGTAGAATAGAGAATGACTGATGTTAAATTTTAGAAAGAGAAAAGAAAGAAAAGACGCGAATCGAAATCGAAGTACAAATCCAAACGAATATACCAAACGATACTTCCGCTACGGGGGATTAATTTAATTGAAAAGTTTTGAAAAAGCACTGTGTAAATGTTAGATTGAACCAAGTCGTGCAAAGAGAATTGAACTTTTTTTCTCGTAAATATCAAAGCCCTGGAAATAAAAATCCGCAACAAAGTCCCTGGTGTGTACGTGTTAATCTTCTATTACAAAACTTTTTGAAAGATTTAAAAAGAGAATTACTCTGTCCTTAAATATTTAAATCAAGAATATATTGTTGGAATATATTGTATCCACGTTAGAAAATTATATATTTGCTTTATCACTGACAATTTAAAAAGAGAATCACGCATTTCTCGAGTAATTAAATCAAAACTACGTACACTTGTTTTCAAAATGTCAGGATATACTGTATCTCTGTTAGGACATGCCTCACAAAATTATATATTTGCTTTAGTATAAACTGTTCAAAAACTGCACGACTTGTACCCCAGTACGATTCGTCTCACTGAAAGGCCCAGAAACAACTGTTCTGACTAGGAAATGAAGACCACTTTTTTTCCATAAAATTTTATTGATATGCAAACATTTGAATCGATACAAAACAAATTACAGGCGCGATCGCTCAGTACCAGACAACGCCACTCCTACTCGAGGTCTATGCCACGCCTCCTCACGAATCACGTGACCCAAATCAACCAATCGTTAATTTTCGTTGCATTAGCGTTGCACCTGAAGAGGCCCGATTTTCTGGGTTACCCCCGCTAAAATCACTTTCAGTGATAAAAATTGAAAAAGAAAATCACATATTCTTCGAACAATTATATCAAATCTGCGTGTAAATTTCAAAATTAATACATATTGTATTTATACTCGGATATGTCTTACAAAACTATGTATCTGGTTTCATCGTAAAACCATTCGGAAAAGTTCAAAAGAGAATCACATATTTTCCGAACAATTAAATCAAAGCTGCATATACAGGTAGATATGTTAGGATATGTTTTACGAAACTACGTACGTTTTGTTTCATTGTCTCATATATTCTTCGAACAATTAAATCAAAGCTGAGTACCAATTTTCAGGATGTCAGGACATGTTCCGCCATCCGTATTGCCGAGACAATTGCACGTGCTACAACTACAGAATACACGTATCATCGAACAATTTCGAAAAACGAACCAGCAAGAATCGAACGTTGTTCTATCCATTTCGCGGCCGTTTATCGGTTTATCGATATTTCTCTGGTTTATAGTCTCTCACGTAAAATACCCCCCCCCCACGAGTTTCTACTTCCATTTAGGAACGGTTGTATTCTACTTTAAATGATGCTTCAGTCGCATTTTTCTAGTTGCATTGCACGTATGTACAGGGTGAATAGAAAAGTTTGTCCGTGGTTATCATGGATGAATTCTACACTTTCGATTTGATGGAAATTACACATAAAGAACCTGCCGCAAAATTGATCTTGACCTTGAGCTTCATGATCAAAAAATTTCTTTTTCTTGCATTGTATTCTATTCGTCACGAAGGTAAAACAAGGAACCGTAGATCGCAGCCTCTTGAAAAATGGCGGACGTGTGCGTCCTAACAACGACTTTATGGTTCTGGACACGTGAATGTTTATATAATGTTAACAGCTATTTTTGTCATTCGATTATTTAGACTCACAACGATACTAAAATTATGATAAATCGAATGTTAGTGAAATCTAATACGGAAATTACATAAAATAGTCCTAAATCCAACCTAAACCATAAAGTCGCTGTTAGCACGTACGCGTCAGTAATGTTAAATGATTAAGAAACTTTTTTGTCATTTTTCAAGAGAACTACTAGTTTTACTTTCGTGGAGTAGAATACAATGCAAAAAAAAAAAATTTTTTTTATCTTGAAAATCAAGGTCAAGATCAATTTTGCGGCAGTTTATTTACATGTATTTCCATCAAATCGAACGTGTAGAATTCATCTATGACAGCCATGGACAAACTTTTTTTTTCACTCTGTACGTACACTGTCGGCGAATCGTCGAAGATGATTCTGTCCCGAGAAGAATTCGGCTACGGCCGGTTCTCATTTTCGCGTCCCAGATCGCTCCACTCGTAAGTAATGGACGAGATTTTCAGCGATTTCGCACGAGGGATCGTTCGATCCAGGGGAGGAGAACACTTTTCCATTAGTGCGTCGCGATTCTTCTCGCGATCCATTCGCCGGAAGAGCCGGAAAGAAACGGAACTTTGCAGCGAAAGTTGTTCATTAAGTTGGCCATTGTTTTTAATTCGTTCTTTTTCCTCGCGTGTTATCTCCTCTGTCTTCCGTTTCGAAGCTTGACGCTAAGGTGAATGATTAACAGAAATTGGAAAACATTATGAGGGAATTATTAATTCCATTTGATATAATTTCACGATCTTTCACCTCTCACTGGGACTACCAAAATAGTTAAAACAATAATTTATAAAATTATTTACAAAAATTAATCGACTACATTCTTTGAATATAAATTGAATTGATTGAATAAAATAAAATTCGGAAGAAGTAAATTCATAATATCTTCTAAAAAATTCTTAATTTTGTTATTAATAATATTCCTACACGTCAATATAATTAATATAATTGCTGTGTGAACAATTAAAGAAATAGCTACGATTAATTTCATATCCAATCGACACGTTATACATACGCATAATTCTTAAAAATTCTGAGAATTTTCTGAAAACTCTAAAAATCTAAAACGATTTAAAGTTCAAACGCAGAAGAAACGTTCAAGTTTTCAGAAATGAAGCGATCAATCTCGAAACAGGCTAGATCAATTCCGTTTTCGCGTAACAGAAACATACGAAGCGTTTCGATATAATGCCCGTTACGAATTTTTCATTTCCTCGTCTTCGCTGTCTCGTTGCACCGGCAACGTTACTCAACGGAACACTTTCATCAACTCGGCCGAGCAACAGGAAGCCCGGCTGAAAGCAGACTGCAAACTCGTAAATCTCGGCCGTGATATGAAGGATTAATCGATCTTCAGTTCAGGGAGAGCTAGAATAAGCAACAGAGAAGTCCCCCCTTTCGCAGGTGCCAGCTATGATCTTCTTTTTGTCTCGCGGCTTGGGGCGATGAAAGATCGCGATAAACTAGGAATCTGACACACGGAATTGCCTGTCAGCCTGCCGCGTACAAACGAGGGAAGAAGACGCAGGAGAGTCGAGAAACTATGAACACTGGTGACACACGCGTGTCTGAAACGAGCTTGTGAATCAGGGAATCGAGGGAAATCGCGTTCCATTACGCGTATTCATTCGACAGCGTTTCGATGAGAGATGGTCGACCTGGAGATGATCAATTTCCGCGATGTTTCTTTTTTTTTTTTTCAACGAGAGAGATTGAGTTAACCTCTTGCGCTGGAATAACGTGCCACACACGTCGAGAATTTTTTGTCCCAAAATTGCAATATTTTCTCAATTTTAAGTATATTTAAGTATAACTCAAACAAAACAAATAATAAATTTATTACTTCTCAATAATTTCTATCCAGTGATATCATATCGACGAGTTCAAAAAAAAAAAAACGACGAATTGTTGTATACGGTTTGGTCACTCGTTATGGTCCGCAATCACTTGCCAGCGCAAGTGGTTAAGGGAAGGAAATTGTAAAGAGAGTGTCTTGATGGAATTAATACAGAGAAATGTTACGTATACTCGAGGAAATAGAAGAAAAGGAACGTCGTATGTTATTGATCCTAGGAGAATGGTCTTTAAATTTTGGGTGACCGGTGAAACGATTTACGACCACTCGACTACCGAAGATTTTTCCCGCGAGGACGTTCGAGTTCTGTTAAGGAAGGGTTGCTTCGTGAGTGCTGTTTCTTTTTCTAGACAAATTTTGAGACACGAGGACGGAATTTATTCAATTATTATGCGCTTTTTTAAGGCCATGCGTTATTACAATTTCCAAGATCTGCCATTTTTTGAGCGTGAAAAGTCAAGAAATTTATTGCTTAAATATCAAATCCAAGGAGAGCCAGAATGAGCAGCAGGTACGAGTTTGTAACAAAATATTTTCGAAATAATAATTTTTGAGTTATACGGGATACTTTCACTAGACTCATCGAAACTGAAGAGTATTCATTTACAGATATTGATCTTTTATTGATATAAAAAGCATATTTGCCAGGACAAAGTTGCGAAATTTAGTTTTTGAAAAGCCTCCAAAACATTCTCCAATAATACACATTTTGCTTCTTTTCTACTCTACGTGCAAATATTCGATGAAATATTATTAACGTTAAGGACGTTACACGTGCGTGTTTAGTTTTACTCACCAGTGTACATTGATTTGTTATCTACGTTAATTTGTTACATTAATTATATTCACTGTTGATTTCTTTAAAAATGTTATGATACATATAACAGAGATAAAAAATGACGATCAAAATTCTCGCGACAGTGAGAAACGACGATAATCAAATTGTCACGCATCAAAGTATATCAATCGACTAGTCTGAAATCGGGATCAAAGGAAGCAGGATTTCCGCAGATGGAAAAAAAAAGGTATCCGATAGAAACGTTTCATCTCAAAAATTCAAAGCTTTTAATTGAATCGACGTTTTCGCAAACGCGCGCGCGGGGATATCGTCGAGAGGAGAAACGGTTCGTTAACAAGAAATTCGTGTAATTTTCCGCGATTCGTGTTGTTTGCTTACGTGTCCTGGCTACGTTATTCCCAGCAGTGGAGGTTTGCAGGCCGAGCACGGATCGACGACAATTTCGATCGGTGAACGGTGAATTATCGTCGTCGAACACGAGGAGAGCTCCCTCTCTTATTCGTATTAATTAACTTTAAACCCGGCTCGAATTAGCTACAACAGTGAATAATAAATAAATTCCCCGGGAATGCTCGCGAGATTCGTGCGTTTGTTTTTCCGGTTGATTTCCGAAACACACCGAATTGAGAATTTAGAAAGAGCGTCGGCTTTCCACTCGCGCGATCTGTTTATCCTATCGTTAACGCCCATTGAGGAGCCTGTAATCATCATTAAGCGGACTTTAATCATTCCCTTTGACGAGGAACCACTCCCTTTCGATTTCACTCGCTGCGAAAATTTATCGCCGCGTACACGTAGCCACGTTTGTGAAATTCGTTATTAATAACTAACAATTAGTCGTAATTACAAGAGAGGAAAGCATTGTGCATTATTTAGTGAAATTTGTCTACGATGTTTTTCATTTGTCAAAGAAATTTATTTATGAGGGATTGGAGGTAGGAAATATTTTCTGTAGCTTTCCCAGGGTAAGGAATATTTTAAATTAAATTAGGTTAGATTCCCTTTGAAAGAATTTTTTTTAAATATATTTTTTTATTATTTGTGAACGTACAGTGAGTTTTATTAATATTCGGACGCTAAATATTGAAACTGTGGTAATTTTGATCATGCGACGATAGATGCGACCTGGTTCATTTTGAAGCTTGAAGATTCTACTTTCAACATACATCGTTTATTTTATCTTGGAATGTTTTTACATTGTGTAACAGATGGCAAAGTGAAGACACTTTTCTCCTCGAAGATGCTATAAAATTTTTTTCATGACTGACTGTACAGTGAGTTTGAAGATTGAATTCTCCCTTTTAGAGCGACCTTTCAAAACTTGCCTTACGAATCCTTTTTTTTTAATCGTCGATTTATTGAATGTCAGGCCTTGTTGAATTTCTTTTAATATTCAAAATTCAGTAAAATGACGAAAAAAAATCGTACATCAAGTTCTCGGCGGATATTATAAAAAAGAGCTTCTTCAGTCTTTAATCATGAAGAGACTAGATTCAGTCATGAAGAAAATTTACCAATGTTACATAGTTAAAATATTATAAAATAAAATGAATGAAGCATTTTAAAAGTGAAAGCTTCAAGCTTTAGAACAAACCTGGATGTATCGTTGTATAATTTCTTTTTATAAAATTGTTACAAAATTTTTACAAAAAGAAAAAAAAGAAAAAAAAAACACTTGAACAATTCAACAGTTATGAAATATAATTGCAACAGTTTCAATGTTTAGTTTAATCTGAGATTCACCGTATGTATATAGATATTCACAGTATACTGATATTCTTAACTTATGTGCTTTACTTTACAATTAACTATTTCCCCCGAAACTATAGCAATTTGTCATTTATGTTTTGTGATAATTTTCTGACCAGGTTTATTTCCATAATAGCATATTTATTTGCATTACCAATATTGTGTTAGCTAAATTATGCATAAATATAGCATTTCAGAATTGAAATATTTTACAATACAAAAACTGCAAAATTATAAATTTATTTTTAAATTGGCTGTTTCCTTCATTATTTTATCAACGTCGTATTTTTTTTTTATAAGTTTTATAAAAAAAACTCTGCTCTAAAGTTCATCAATTTTAAACTTAAATTATTACCGAGTTGCGAGAAGTTACATCACCTACATTTCAAATATAAAAAAAGTGCAACTTCTCCGAGAAATGGCTCTCGAAGAGGTTTCACGTTTTCGTGTTGTTTAATTCAAAAGTCTATATATCGCGAAGTGAACCTGGTGGACTTCGCAAGGAGAAAACGCCACCGTAATAAACTGTCTTCCTCGGCGTATCTGCGCGTTCTGGCTCGAAGAGCAACTGATCGATGAACGAAGAGAAAAGGCAGTCGATCTCGGGCAGTCAGGACCGATTATTTGCCGACGAAGTGATCATCTTGGGCCGTTGCTAATTCGCTGATCGAGTCCCGTGCTGATTAATTCGCGTCATTAAGCCTGACCGCTCCTCTAGCTATCGTCGATCAAGCACGAGTAAGTCGTGCCTTCTGTCTTCGTATCGTTACGCTCTTTTTATCCCCCGTTCTTTTTCATTTCCTCTTGGAGGAAAGGATGGAGGGGGAGAAGAAGAACAGAAACGTAAGAGAAGGAACGAGGAAAGAGAAGAAAGAGAGAAAGAAGAAAAGAGCAGTAGATAATAAGGAAAAAGAGAAAGGGAAAAAATCTAAAGAAAAAAACTGCACGACTTGTACCTCAGTACGATTCGTCTTACCGAAAGGCCCAGAAATAACTATTCTGACTAGGAAATGAAGACGACTTTTTTGCCATAAAATTTTATTGATATGTAAATATTTGAATCGATAGAAAACAAATTACAGGTGCGATCGCTCAGTACCAGACAACGCCACGCCCCCTCACGAATCCCAAGTGACCCAAATCAACCAGTCGCTAATTTTCGTTGCATTAGCGTTGCACCTGAAGAGGCCGATTTTCTGGGTTAACTCCGCTAAAATCACTTTCAGTGATAAACAAGGGAGAAAGAAGAAGAGGGAAATGGAATAATGGAGAAGGAAGGAAAAGAAAAAAAGGACAGAAAAAGAAGAAGAAAAAACTGAAAGTAGAGGAAGTAGTGAAAACAAGAGAAAGGAAAGAAGTAGAGACCAAAAGAAAAAAAAGAAACGAAGATAAAAAGAAATTAGAATGACATCACGAAAAAATGACAAAATGACATTTTGTATTGCTTTACTTTTGAGTGATGAATTTGATTAGCAGAAAGGTGAATATGATCTGCAAAAGGGTTAATTTCGAGTGCAGAATCTGCGAAAACTCTTTGACTGCGGCACACTCTTGCACGAAACTGTCAGTATACATGCGGCGCCATATTTGTATGTCGGTTACGTGACTGACCGTCGCATATCGTTATGCTCCTTAATAAAAAATATGAATTTCGTTCGCACAAATGCGCAGTATGTTCATTTACAAAGTATATATAAACGTAATTAGACACAGAGAAGTAATGTTACGGTAAAAAAACAATTTAGAGGACGTTGATGGACGTTGTGGTATAGCAAATATACAGGATATTCGTGGATTTATTGTAGCGCCATTTTTTCATAAATGGTAGATGCCATGGAAAAAACGAAAGAGGACAAAGTGCACTATTTTTTTTTTTTTTTTAATACGCAATGCAACGACGTATAGAAATTTTTTCTAGTTTATTGTTTTTATAGAAACTTTTTTTTGTCTATTTTCTATTCTACTGTTTTTTGAGAACCGAAGGTGACTTCTAGTTTTTTAAATGGAACGCTCTATTTTTTTTCATGTTATATGAAAACGGCTATAATCCAACGGAATTCAATATCCAATAGTTACACAGGATTAGGAACGAAACAAGTTGTTTGAATATTGCGTATTGATGTATTTACCAGTTTATTTTTTATCGAGATGTTTACACTTCATCTTTATTTATAAACATGTCTATATAACATAATTTACAGTATTGTGTGTAAAGAAAATAATAAAATATTATATCTGGAAAATGTTAAAAAAATATATTTTGATGAAATTTATAAATTATATAGACTATGTAGAAATTTATAGACCATAAATAATAAGGTATCTTTGTGCAATAATAATTACTAAATTAATTTGTGCAATATAAACTGATTAGTATTATAATATAAATGTTTATTACTTTTGACGTACAATTAAATTCAAAATCTTCTCTATATGATTAATTTAGTAATTTTTATTGCATAAAGATACCTCATTATTTATAGTCAAATTTCATCAAAACGTATTTTTTAAATATTTTTCACATATAATACTGAAAAAAATCCATCAATTATATTGTTTTCATATTATATGTGAAAAACAAAAACCCTTCAGTGGTCACTGAAGAAAGCCATAACGTCGCGAAGAATGAGAATAATATACGACGAGAATAACATATAATCCAGCCGGAATGGTATTTCCAGCTTAAATCACGATTATCGAGCACGGTCGAGTCAGCGCTCGGATGT
The DNA here is from genome assembly GCA_032399605.1 of Melipona beecheii. Taxonomy (NCBI): domain Eukaryota; kingdom Metazoa; phylum Arthropoda; class Insecta; order Hymenoptera; family Apidae; genus Melipona; species Melipona beecheii. The sequence goes on from JAUCMO010000463.1 coordinate 920,529, forward strand.
TCTAAAGGAAGAACAAAAAAAAAAAGAAATGATCAGCAGCTTTTCAAGAAGCTTCGATCGTCATGATCGAAATTCACGGCCGTACGTCACGTTTCCGCTCCTCGTTTGCCGTACATTTTCCCCCATTTTTTCCATCCCTCTTTCGGGGGTTGCGGGGAGAGACGCTCGATCCACGAGCCGGGCTATTTTGTGGCTGGAGAAAGAAATTGATACTCCGCCCCCCGGATCCGACTCCACCGGCTGGATTCGATCGACGACACGTCGAAGATACGAACGTACTGCGCGTGTAGAAATCCACGGGCTTGGAAACCGGCGAACGATCACGTCGTTAGTACCATCGACGCGATCGGCTGACTTTTCCTTCTTTTCTTTTTTTTTTCTTTTTTTCTTTTTTTTTTTTTGACGAAATATCGACGGGACGAATTTGGCTGAATCGAGCCGTGGCTCGCGGATAGAATTCGTGATTTCGTCGCGTGGAATGGCGGCACCGGATAAGTGAATTTAGCGGGTAATAGGGCATTATGTACATATGTTTGAATATAAATTCTGTTTCATTTTGGATTCGCTTTGTGCAAGGCGGAAATATCGACTTCTTTACGAACCGGTCGTACAAAATATGCATGTGGGCGTAAAATATATACACATGCTTGTGTATGTGTGTGTGTGGATTTAGTAAATTCGCAGCGGAATTTGGAAATAATAACGAGGTATGTCATTTGGGCTAGGGTTTCTACAATAATGCGTGGGTCGTTTATTTCGCTGATACTTTGCTCTTTGGTAGATAATTGTAAATTGGTCAGACAAGTGGTAAATTTGATAGATAACTTTGTTAATCTTGTTGCCTCGTTGCCTTTGTATACTGTCCACCAATTTTGGAGCTTTTTCTTTGACGATTAGTTTAATGCTAGAACTACCGAGGATTAGTCAAAGAAATTAGAAGACAAGGAACAGGGAAAGGATTACAATACGATAATGAATACGAACTTTTATTCGTATATTTTACAAAAGTCATTCGAATCTCGAAAGAAACACAACATTGCAAGTTTGCAAAATTACTCTAAGAAATTACAAATGAGTCATTTTTACCATTTTGGTGGTTTTAGTGTTAATAAACACCATGTGACATTAACAACGATAATATTAAATAATATTTCTTCTAATTCAGAAGTAATAATATTCGTGCGAATTTAACGTTTGAATATTTTATTATTCAATGCAAAATTCATAATGGAGGATTATAATTTTATTAAATGCAACAAAATAAATAGACTGGTAGAAAGTATTGCGTACTCGTTATATAAAAACTTAATAAAGTTCAACACTAAACGATCGAATATGTTCTGATATTTCTAACAACTATTGCAACAACTCGTGTAAAACAACGCTGAAACGTTTCGTATTTAATGATCCTCGTTCGTCGAATTGAAACTAAATTCAGAATTTAAACTAAACTCTGCTACGAATACAGGCCACCCTTGTTGAATCTAAACTGTAATCATTGCCAGAGCTTTGACTTGGTATTGAATTCTCAATCTATATTTTAATGATATGTTCCAGATATTTATCTTTCACCGTCACGTACACATATGCAGACTCTTTTTAAAAATAATTTTCCAATCAAAACGATGCGACAGTGATTTTCGGTATAACAGAGTGCATAATATAATAAATATAATAATGTAATAATAATAATAATAATATATTATTACTGAAAGTGATTTTATCAGGGGTAACGCAGACATCGGGCCTCTTTAGGTGCAACGCTAATGCAACGAAAATTAGCGATTGGTTGATTTGGGTCACGTGATTCGCGAGGGAGCGTGGGGTAGACCTCGAGTAGTAATTTGTTTTGTATCGATTCAAATGTTTGCGTATCGATAAAATTTTAAGGCAAAAAAGTCGTCTTCATTTCCTAGTCAGAACAGTTGCTTCTGGGCCTTTCAGTGAGACGAATCATACTGGGGTACAAGTCGTGCAGTTTTTTTATTGTTATTATTATAAGTATTATAACGTATGTAACATAATAACAATATAAATATAATGATATAATAAAGTACAATGGATGACAATGAAAATTGTCGACGATTTAAACTTTGTAAAAGAAAATCGTATAACGATCCATTTGATTTTATTTCGAAGCGTAAAACCTCTATTTTACAGAGTAGAATTCATCTTTCTTTTCATCTTACATTATATTATATATAAAATTGAGCGAGAAAAGAGATTTTTTTCTAGAAATTGTAAAAATTCAGGCATGTGTGAAAACATTAAAAAATTGTTTTCTTACCCGAATTCAGATCAGATCTTGATCAGAAGATTCAAATTTTCTCTTTACAACGATTGTACATTACGATTACAAATGACAAAATGTCCATTTAATCCTGATATTCAAAGTTCAATTAAATTCTGAAAAAAATCGTATATCAAACAAATATACTTTATTATACTGTATGTATATATATATATATATATATATATATATATATATATATATATATATATTGTATTATATCATGTTACATACACGATAATTACATACCGATTGATAAAAATAAAAGCGTCTCAAGACTTCCGTTCACTGCGGATCAAAATACGCCGCGAAGTATCTCTAGAACTACGCAATAATTTCCCATCGAGGGAAATAGCCTGCTTCTGCATTCTCGAGGTACACGACGTACCCTAAAATCCATCGAAAGGGCCTCGTAACCCGGTGGTACGTTGATCGTAACTAGTTGAAAACCGATTAAGGTGAATCACGGCGCGCATTGTGTTCAAACGCGATGTCTCAAAGAGATCAGAAACCAGCTCGTACTTGATCCGGTGCAAGCATCAAATCTCGACTCGAGTCGGTGAACCGGCGTTCACCCCCGTGTTCCTTTTAGCGCGTTTCCAGCCGTAGGTTAAAGTTTTCCCATTTAGCTTAGTGTTCCCGCTATCGGGCCAGCGTCAACGTAATGGCGGCGGAGTTTCGCGGTCAACCGTGAATCTGATCGCGTCTCGTTAGAAACGAAAACTTCTCCAGCCGATAAGACCCTTTTTTTCGGTTCTCGTTTCTCCAAATTTTTTCTTGTTCTTCTGTTTTTCTTTTTTTTTCTTTTTTTTTTTGAAATCAGAGACGTTAAATCGCAAAAAATACAACACCCGAACTTTTATTTATGTATTTTCACTTAAAAAATCATTCAAATCGCCAAAAATGCGCTGTTCCATATTTGTAAAATTTTTTTTGTACCTAGACGGCGACTGAAACTTGAAATTTATTTTTTTTCTAATCTTTCAACTTTTTTTTCATCTTGTCAGAGACGTGGAGAAGTCGATTGTAGATTGCAGCTGGCGAGAATTAAAGTTTAAAGTTTGTATCAGTGTGGGAAGTACGAAATTTACATCAGCATGTATTAAAATGCAAGGGGCGGGGAAAAAGTTTGCAATACAGGGCACGAAGATCTTTTTCCACTTTAAAAATCGAGACGTTAAATACGGCAAGGAATACGGTACACGAACTTTTATTTACGTATCTTACGAAAAATCATTTGAATCGCTAAAAATACACCGTTCCACGTTTGTGAAATTTTTGGGGAAAGTTGCGAATTCTAGCGTCAACTGTCGACAGATTTTTTTATTATTTCACGAATTGCGAGTGTAGGATGAATAGATTGATAATTGACGAGGAAAAAGAATTTAAACAAAGTATTGCAAACTCAGTGATTTCAGCTAGATTGCGGATTTTTGTGCATTTGTGAAAAATTTAACGCTGCAAAAATTTCACGCAGTGCAGAAAATCGTACATCAAAAAAAAAAAAAACGTCCAAAGAAGGGTATTAAGTACAATTCTACGATTTTCTATCTAGCTCCTGTTTTGTTAATGGTGTCCATGAAAATTTAAGAATGTGCGAAAACTCGCATCCCGAGGCAGTTTTAAAAATTAAAAACTGAATAAACACGCAGACGTACGGACTTTGTCTTTTTCGAGAAAGTACATAACGAATTTTAAATTTGACATAACGAATTTTAAATTTAAAAAAAAAAAGAGTTGAACGAGATCCGCGATTTACGCTCGTTCGATATGAAGTGCTCAGCTGCGTTCCGGTTCTCCGCTCAAAGGGTTAATTATTTTGCGGAACGAAGCCCAGCAATTTTCCTTTTGCGTTAAGAAAAGTAACCCACCCGGGCGGTATTTTTTCGCGTTAGTGTCGTCGATATTTCCTCAGCTTCGCCATTAGGGGTTGCTTGGTTGCACACGCGCGCACGTACACTTACGAACCCGGGAAATTGATGTTCAGTAAGGTAATAAAGCCGGTGATGCGAAAGAAGAGCGCGGCTCGATCCGAGGCACTGAACGCGAATGGCTTGCTAGATTTTTCAGGACGTCGATTAACTCTGTCCGCGGGGGGCAACTTCTTCCTCGTTTATATTTATTTCTCCTTCTTCGAATATTCATTGAAATTTGTAAAAGAAAATTTTAGACGAGTTGCGAAGACTCGGCTCTCGTGAAACTCTAACTGAGCCTCGCTCGTTGAATTATTTATAAAACGTGCATGAAGTCGGTGAACGACGAACATGAAAGTTGATTAAAACGTAAACTACGTCTTATTGTATTATTACCGACCGAGTATATAACCGAGCGAACGGAAGTAAAAGAATGCTGCAGGTTTGTTCGATTATCGTTTATTATCGCGATGTTATGATAAAAATTGACTTGGATCGTTGCTGTCGCTGAAATTAAACGTCACTGGAAATGTACGTGTAATGGCAGATTGTTTGAAAAGTAATATCGCTGGAATTATTAAAACTTGATCGTTGAAATGATTGCCGCGTTGACTGGTACAATGATCACTGGTTGTATTTCTGTTTTAATAATTCAAACGAGATGACTGTCACTGACAAAGAATTTTAAATAACATAAATAATCACATAATATTATAATATACATCTTATTTATATATAGCTAAATATAGCTCATTTATAATTACATAATATTATAATATTATGAAACGAAAAATTAAAAATATTATAATTACATAATGTTATAATATTATAAAACAAAAAATTTAAAATATAATAATTACCTAATATTATAATATTATAAAACGAAAAATAAGCTGTACTCGTTGTACTTTGCGATATGTTATCTTATTTTGAAATTAAGTATTTTGCGCAATAGATAAGTCTGCTGCATGTTACTTTGAAAATTTTACAAATCTTTGAATGTTCCATGCACCGTGTGCATTTCGAATTGTTCACAAATGCATACAAGTCCGGCGGTCCAGTGATGAATATAAAATTCAAAGTCACGATCCTTAATTATTTCGAGCAATGTATTATATATATTGTATATTGCATTATTGTAACATGAATTTGTCTCGTTTTTACGCTTATACGTTACACGGATATGTGGTACGACTTAATACTCATTTGCTATGATTTGATAAGATTTTCAATATAAAAATACTTACTGGTGAAAATTATCACGATAATTTTCTTCTTCTTTTATGCGACTGATAATTAAAGACAGGATTAAATTCAGAGTGGTGTTTTATACGTAGCAACGTGATGTTTCTTTCTCAGGGGGTTGCAAGAAGTGGACGGGGGCGTAAGCGAGTCCGGAAAGCTCGCGTGTCGATTAGCGAGCGGGGAGCGTTTGAAACGGCGTTGGGAAATTTAAAATGGAAATTACCATCGGCAAGTATTTCTAAGGGAATTTAGAGTATTGCGGGAGGGAGCTTGTACAGTGTTTCGCCATGAATATTTATCGTGTTAGTGATACCGGCTAAATGGGAATTTCATTTGTCGTGAAGTGGCTTGCACTTGCATTACACAGCTGATTGGCATTTTTAAAATTCTGAATCGGGGAAATTCGCGAGCGATGATGTTCGGGCAAACAGAGTCGAGAATTTTACAGTATCGAACTGATTTCGATCAGAAATCCTTACAGAAATCCTTCAGACTCGCGAAGATTTGGAATTTTAGAATTTCAAAAGTCAAGAAACCTTCTTAGAGTACTAAAAATTCCTCCGCGGAGAGTTCCGTCGGTTTCACAAATTTGGAAATTGAGCGGGCAAAGGAAAGACATTTCAGTTCTGTTCGATAATTCCACTTTCATCGAAAATTCCCCTCTCTTTCTTCTTTTCTTTTCTCTCTCTCGCGAACTTTTGAATCGAAAAATCCAGAGCTCCGAGGGATTCTGCGCGTTGAGCGTTCAAGCCCGTAGAATTCCTAATGTCAGAATTCTAAAATGCCCGGAAGCACAAAAATCTCCAACATTCGTGCCAACGGATTCCCCTAGATGTATCAGAAGTTCTAGTTTCGCAACTGTTACCTGTTTCTCCCTTTATTTTTCGTTTTCTTTTTTTCAAGTATCACAACGTCCTCTCGGATATCTCGTGACCCTACCGACACCTCATGTATACTTATTCTGACTGTTCAAAATGACCGAGGAAATGGTCTTTAAAGAAAAGTAATATTTTTTACACTTGAACATAGATGGTAGTCAATTTGGTATTGCATCAATACGTTCGAGGCGGTGTCAGTCCCTGCGGACCGACACTTCGACTTCGCCTCGAACGTGTTGAATAATAAATGAAACAACACTTTGATAAATTTACGTCAAAGCGTTGCAGATTTATTTTTTCTTTCTTCGAATTTTTCACTTACAACTTGAAATGCAAAGGAACTTTGGAACTTTAGAAGTTTTATATCGCGACGCTCTCTCTTGAAGTTATCAAATTGTACTCTGTGTCATCCAACTCTCTGCGGTCTGCGTATACCTTTGCAAAGAAACATTGTTATCAACCATTCACGCGCGTAACTTGATAGTAATTGGGATTTCTCGTGAATCGATTGTACAGTTTTAGAAGAGTAAATATCATAAATTTTTAACCGGCCACGTTAAGACTACGTTTACATATATTTCTTAGAAAAAGAAAATAAGAGGACAACTGAAGTACAATATGAAATGCAGAAAAATTTATTGTACACATATTTTAAGAAAAGTCGTAAAGATAAGTAGCGATGCGATCATTTGGACGTAGGAAATTGTAGAGAAGAGTTTGAAAACAGTCAATCTGACCGATGGTGGTAAGTTTGGTACTCATAATTCAGCGTGTCGAATGAAAACAGTGCTAAACAAAGATGACCATCGATGTTCACAGGGTTTGTGTTTAACCCTTTGAGCGCTATGGGCGCATATATCTCAAACGTATAAGTATAATTATAATTATTTTTATATAAGATGAATATATGTGTATTCCCTAGCAACGGCAATAAATTCTATTAGTCTTTTTTTTTTGTCGCAAAGAGTCGCGATTCCTACCACTCGCAGAAATTGTGATTATTGCAGTGGCATAGCATATCAATACAGTGTACATAGTAATATAATTTATTATATTTTGTTGTTTAAAATGTAAGTACAAAATTTTCCATATTTTTCGTTATATCTATAAAATATTTAGTTTCTGTAATATAATTTCAAGTTAAAATATGTTTTACATTTTAATATTTTTAATAAAATAATTAATCTTCGAAAGCAACTTCCTTGTATTATTTAATTTGACGTACAGGGATTACAATTATCACTTAGCTGCGCCTTGCGTATTCAGTCAACATAGTTCACGTTAACAAAAAAAAAACTGCACGGCTTGTACCCCAGTACGATTCGTCTCACTGAAAGGCCCAGAAATGAAGACCTTCTTGATATGCAAACATTTGAATCGATGCAAAACAAATTACAGGCGCGATAGCCAGTACCAGACGACGCCACTCCTACTCGAGGTCTACGTCACGCCCCCTGACGAATCACGTGACTCAACTCAACCAATCGCTAATTTTCGTTGCATCAGCGTTGCACCTGAAGAGGCCCGATTTTCTGGGTTACCCCCGCTAAAATCAGTTTCAGTGATAAAAGTATTCTGTCCCCAGCGATCGCAACCGCTAGGCGAGTGCCGTCCACACGGATGGCTCTCGCCGGGAGTATTCAGCACTCTAAGGGTTAAGGGTGTAATAGAAGTTATCGACCGGGGCAATCGCATCGGTTATGATTTTATGGCGCTCGTTCGACGTGTTGTCGAATGATATCGGTTTACAAGCCGCGGTGGAACGATCGCACGTACCCCGTTCATCGTTTGAACCGGTGTCGACTCACCGAATTGTTGCAAGGATGGCGGGGGTTTTACGCTCGGTGTTCCCCGGTGGCCAAGGAACACAATTGATTGCTCGTGTTCCACCTCCTTTCGATATTGACTTAACACTTAGCGGCTCTGTCCAATCGCGAAACGAACCGGCCGACCAATCAATGCCGAATGCAGCAACCAGTCGTTTGAACGTTTTCGAACGCTTTCGAACACGTTTGTGAACATCGTTTGTGTAATTAAGGGGGTATTTGTGAAGAAACGTCGCAAGCGTTTAACGTCAAACATTGAACGAGCCGTTTATTTTGAAAGTGGCACGAGAAGTTGCTTTACGATAATGAAAAACGACGATTCGTTGACGTCTGTGCGTAAAATAAATTATTCACACCGAGAGAAATATAAGTGACTGAGGTTTGTAACGAATACGAGAGAATCTTCTCGAAAAGTTGGTCAATTTTTTTTCTAGGCACGTTGAAACGCAAATCCTTAATTATCTCGATTTAAAAGCAGAATGATTTGTGCAACTTTTGAAGTAAAAAATTTTGAGAGGTACAAATTTTTCGAGAGGAAGATAACTGCTATCGAAGCTTAAATTTATCAGTGATGTTGCGTTCTAGCGTTTATTGATAATTATTATACAGAAAAATTTCATTTAAATTGCACATGACAAGTAGAATCATTACAGTATATATGAACACCTGTTGTGTGAATGTTCTGTTATATGAACTGTATATTTCCTATTATACACACATATATTGTAATAAAAGTATTTGCATGGACATAAATGAGTTTACATACTTCTCATAGTGAATGAAATCAATTTATAGTGCTTTGACTTGAAATTGACGTGTGTAAAGTTATGTGATACGATTTTATAGTGTCAAAAATGACGAGAACGCATGGAATTAATAGTTGGTAAAAAAGTGACATAATTAAAAAACTTGAACGTGGGGAATGTGCAACAAATTTAGCATAAAAATGTGACGTTGCAAAGTCAACCGTCGCGGATATAAAAAACTGGAAGCTATTTGTTATTAAAAACTATTTAAAGCATATGCTGAAGGTGGAAGAAAACAATTTGACAAAACAGTTAGGTTGCGCATTAATGTAATTCATGATATTTATTTATGATATACATAATTTATGTATAAAGATATTTAGAAACAAATGGTACCAATTTTATTTCACTGAGTCGTAATTGGCAAATTAAATTCAGCGCAGAGTTGAGCATTAGTTTCCATAACATTTCTGCCAGACAACTGAAATTATCGACTACGAGGCAACAATATGAAAGGTTGTTCATCGTGACGATCAGAACCCATCCACCGTAGTTTGTTTAATCGATTATTTAAGCCGGTTCGATCCATATTTACGAGCGTGTAAAAATGGTCGATGGATCGAATGTCTTTCGACGATAACTACAGGTCGATCGCTTGATCTCCATCGAGAAGAAACGCGGGAGTACGAAAAAGAATACGCGCGGAGAGCACGAGTTCGTTTAAACTTAAAAGACACGAGGAAAAACGGCAATGCGACCAGAGTTTTTCCGTCGTGCAACGCAACATCAAGCAAGGTCGAGAAGCCGCGATTACCACGATGTGACGTATTTCTGCCGAGTACGTCGGTTGTTTCTCAACGAATCTCGCGGACCCAGGGACAGACGAGCAAACGAAGTTGTTGCGCAATCGCGAGCATTCGTCGCTGCTGCATTTATATTGTTGACGAATATTTGTACTGCAGCGAAGATGAGTTTCTTGGAAGACGTAGAAGTAAAGTATACGACAAAGTGAAAAATAGCCGATAATTTAACTTTGTTAAAGAAAAGACGATCACGTGACGATCCACTTGGTCAGTGAAAAATAGCCGATAATTTAACTTAGTTAAAGATAAGACGATCACGTGACGATCCACTTGGTCTTATTTTAAAGTGCGTTTTCTTTGTCCAAAAATGTTTTCACATTTTTCGCATAGCAGGTGGGAAAGTTGGGAATTTTTTTTTCTTAAAAATAAACAAATCTTAATTTAATTATTCAATTAAAATACAAATTTAATTACAAATTATTAAATTGAAATACAAATTTAGACGCGTGTAAAAAATATTGAAACATCTCCGTTTCAATCCTCAATTCAAGATCGAAATTTTCTCTTTATAACGAGTCTGTCTCTTTCTTAAGAGATGATTATACATCAAGCAGCGAGTACTCTTTTTTTTAACCAAAAATTGTAAAAATTCGAACGTGAATGGAAATATTGAAGTCTTTTCTGCACAACAATTCCTTAGAATCCTGTTGCACAATTTTTATTTACGATTTTGATTACGGTTCATTTTTTCTCGCACCCGTAATTATTCAAAGACGGACCGAGAGAAATATCGATGCAAATTTCCTCCGTAATTGCTTGCAACTGGCGCGCCGCGACAAACTTCGAAACTTGCCACGCTGTTTGTGCTCGCGAGCGAACTGAGAACAATTGCAAATTAGTTTAGTTACATTAAGGAAGATTGTGAAGAAGCATTTTGCGCGAAACGGCGCCTCGTAAACACACGTACGCTTTGATTGATTTACATCGACAGAAACACGTACGTTTTGTTCCCTTGCGCAGAAAAGCAAAGGTGCAAAATGTTTTCTGAAAATAGACGATAAATCGGTGATACAATATTCTCGTAGAAAACGAGTATCGATTTGACAGTATTGGCGATAATTTAATTTGATTAATATTGGCCTGTGTGAATATCATTACGTTCTAAATGTACCCGAATGGCAAAGATGTATGCTTAATTCCAAAATTAAATCCACTTCAAGAAAATGATTTTTTCAATTTTAAACTTATTTTTCCATAAGAAAGGAAAACAGGAATTGTCAACTTGTCACTGTAGCCTTTGTTCGTAATTTTATGATTTACAATTTAAAGAAACAAATAAATTCGAGACAAAGACGAACAATAAATTCCAAAAATACATTTGAACGACGATGTATTGCAACTGTAATTTTGTGACAGTAAACGCAAATTTCATTTTCCTGAAGGCGAAGAAAACGTTTCGAAGTAATTGCCCCTGTCCCTGTTCGCCTTGACACACGATGATCTCGTATTCAGGTTATGCCATTGACGCCGTGACGAGAGGATCTCGATCAATTTGTCTTACAAACCACGGTCTGGATAACGATTAATCCAGTTTCGCGGACCTTTTCTGTCTGCCTCTGGAGGAGCAACGTTGTAGCTCGTTGTCTCTCTGACGTCAACGGTGTGCAGCATCCACGGCGAACTGACTTCTACAACCTGGTAACGAGACTTAGACACGACGCTTTTGGGAAGTGCACCAGCTTTCACGAACTTTCCCGTAGCACTCCGTGCAGTGGATTAAGCTTCTGCTATTCCGTGTCTCTTAAACGCTCGGAGGAAGTTCGAAAAATTCAACGAACTTCGAGAGTTTTCAGCGTAGTTCATACTAATGAAATTGCGTATATTTTTGCGAACAACTTTGCAAACGTTAACACGTTTCGTAGAAATGTAAATTTTTACGAATGAAACAAACTGACTCTGGCAGAACTTGAAATTTCCATTCAGAAATTTTACATGATCTCGGTTATTCCGAATCCTAATTATTGACGTTTAAATGTGCACATAGTGATCAATTCTCTTTTTCTTTTATTGTTTCTCTCTTTTTTTTTTTGAAAAAAATTGAAAAAGACATTTTTTTTTAAATTTAATACAGTATATTGTTTCTGTGTGTGATAATCTTCGAAACAAGTACTTAGCTAGGTGTGCTTAGGAGGCTCCAATCTTCAAATTCATCGTAGTTTTCAGTCATGAAAAGAAACTGCACGACTTGTACCCCAGTACGATTCGTCTCACTGAAAGGCCCAGAAGCAACTGTTCTGACTAGGAAATGAAGACCACTTTTTTGCCATAAAATTTTACCGATGTGCAAACATTGTGCAAAATCGATAGAAAACAAATTACAGGCGCGATCGCTCAGTACCAGACAACGCCACTCCTACTCGAGGTCTACGCCACGCCCCCTCACGAATCACGTGACTCAAATCAACCAATCGCTAATTTTCGTTGCATTTCTGGGTTATTCCAGAATCTAAAATCACTTTCACTGATAAAATTGTCTCAACGTTTTTACGTACCGTGACAATTTACAACATCTTGGAGAAGAAAAGTGTCTTCGCTTTACGTGACGTAATATCTTGGAAATAAAACTCGAAAGTGCTAAGCTTAAAATTAGCCCTGAGAAAAGTTTATGATCGCCAACTTTACGATCTCTTTTTACAAAATTATAACAGTTTCGATATCAATGGGAGTCATTGTACACTCCGAGAAGACTAACGGGACGTTGTCACTGCGAAGATCCCTGTTTGATTCGCAGTCCCTTTTGAAATGCAGCCACAGGTGGTCTCAAAAGAGATGGGGGCCGTGGTAACGCGACGCAAAAACCCTCTTTGTCGATGCATGTTGAATATCAAACGGAGGGAGAACGAGAGCGTTTGCCAGACAGAAAGATTAATACCCGGTTTGATAGCGTTCGAAATAATTGCAATTGACAGGGGATAAACTGGCGGGTGATTGGAACCGCGTCGCGACGCCGCGTGTGGCCAGGCAACGTCAAACCGCGGACCACGTCGAGATTCCTGTTTGCAATTGCGACCGCCACCATTCCCTCTGTTCGACGCGAATGTACCGTGTTAACTGTCGCGCGAACGTTTAGTTGCGAGTTTCCAATCGTTCGATTCGCGTTCGATGTCCGTGGCACGGTTAAGCGGCAATCAGCGGGGAGGGGGAGGGCTTAGAACGAAGAAATCGAAATTGTATCGTTGAAATTTAATCGAGCGCGCGGGGTAACTCGCGTTCGCGGAACAATCGCTTTCGATGGCTTCATAGGGGGGGCGTTATGGCGTGTTTGCGAGGAACGTTAAAAATCATGATTCTCGTTGGTACTTCGTGTTTCTCGAATATTATATTTGTTTTTTTTTTTTTTACGAAATGGCAAATTCCTTCGGTTGGAAATCGTTTAATTTTTTTTAAATTTTTAACTGTACAAATTATTATACTTAATGGTTGATATTGAACAAATTAGTTTTATCGAAAAATATTTTTATATACCGGCAGTGCGTGCAACTTGAATGCTATTGAGAATGTTCGAAATATTAGCATTGATCAATTGTGCATTTCTTTGCTCAAAACCTCAAAGCAATGAAATTTTGCCATTTTCGATAAAGACTCGTTTTCCCTTCATAATATGCATTCTTCAATTTAATTTAAAAATTTCACACGTTTATTTGAACGTATCGTGTCCTTGATGTCACAACTTGAAAAAGTGTTTTCTCAGCAGAAGCAGAAAACTGATTTTTAACAGAATTCGATTGTTAATTAAAGCAACTTCTCAACATGCATTTGCTCGCAATGATGGTCAAGACAAAATTCGTAATGTGTAAAATACAGCACGAAGATCGACAAACATGATTTTTATAATCGGCCAAGGACCGTCTTTAGTCATAGCAATGACTTTTCGACTCGTGATATTTTTCTCGATGTAGTAAAAGAGCGACATCCTCGTCGACACTTGTCAAGAACCATTTGCCAAAACTAAACTTCGCGATGTGCATTTTCTCCGTCTGTATACGAACAACCGACCATCAGCGTGCGTGTGAGACGCATTGTTCAAGTGGCAATGGCTAATTTCTGTATTCTTCTCTGCAGCTGCGTGACAAGCGAGCAAGCGAACGTGGATTGTTAATCGCGAAAGGGACGGTGTAATTTTCACCAGAGAAATCCAGTGACCTCAAGACGTGTGCACGATTTCAGCGCGCTCGTTGAGCAACAGAAACGTTATTATATCACGTTCGAGTTGGTTCGCAACGACGATTTTTACCCGTCAGTTGCATCATGCTATATAATAACTCTTCGCGTTATTATATAGCATGCTCGCTGTTAAATTGGAAATTGCGATTGTGACGAGATTTCTTTCACATTCCTAGAAAATGATTTTCCTCGACGATAAACAAAGTTGTTAGATACGTTTGTTGGTGCTGGTGTTCCTCAAAATAATCCGAACAGCACAAATGTTTAATAATGTGTAACTAATTATGTGAAGTTTATCCAATTATAATCTAACGTTATAAGCTCGTAAATGTAATTTGTACTGTTCTTCATCAGAGAATACTGACTTGTTACAATTAAATAGTACAAATGATAATATACGCATCTTGCTAAATATACGATCTCAGTCGTCTGAATTAATTCACGTTTGATAATATTTCGCTTCGTGGGTTAATTACATCCTCGTACTAACATCTTCGTCTCTTCCTCGAATTATCAAAAGGGAAAGATGATATTAAATACGAACCAATAAGGTTCAAATGTAAATCGGAATTTTTTTTGAAGTCTTTCATTGCAGAAAAGAAAAAGAGATTGCTTGAAAAGAAACATGGTTTACTTTTCTATATTATACATCCTCTTTTGCACTTTATGCACTTTTACCATCGAATTGGGAGTTTTTTTTTTCAATTTCAATTTTGTGAAATGAAGATGGTCGTAAACCTAATTGGTGAAACTAATCGGGGAAGCGGCTTGCCTTCGAATTTAATAAGCCGCTTTCACGCATTTTTTCACGCTCTTCCTCGGGGAAACTCGTTTCCAACTTTTAACCAGATACGTTCAGGTCTTTGTAAATTGACTGTCAGAGAACTCGGTCTTGAGAGTTCACGTTGCACGTTATCATCTTATTAAGCGATATATTGCTATCATTATTTTGTTATTTCACTGTAATTAAGTAGTATTAATAGAGAATAGCAAACATTCAAATATTTGATAAATTATAATACTTACATGCGGACACGTGCAATAAGAAACGAAACAAACGAAAAGCCGCGAAACACAAAAGGAAATAATTAAAGTTAAACCTGCAACAAAATCACACCGGAACGCTCCAAACGTTGCAAAAATCCTTCTAAAAAAACAAACCCGACCAATACGTCACTAATCGAGGATTTCATCCGACAAAGCATACCGAAAGAACCACCATTTGTAATAACGTGGCACGCACGTCGAGATTTTTTTATTCCAAAATTGCAACATTTCCTCAGTTTTAAGTATATTTAAGTATAACTCAGGCAAAACAAATGATTTCTTAATTACTTCTTAATAATTTCTATCCAGCGATATCATATCGACGAGTTAAAAAGAAAAAGAAAGCGACGAATTATTGTATACGGTTCGGTCACTCGTTATGGTCCGCGAACCAGTTGCCAGCGTAAGGGGTTAAGACGTTAGTAATCTTTGATTCTAAACCAATCTATAAATAATAAATTTCTACGTAATTAAATAAACAGACTTTTGAGTCTGTCACTTACTTGACCACGTTACGCTTTATATTTTTATCACGTTTCATTCGTAGACGAAGCTTCAAGTTTCTTCGACAATTCTGCAAATTCGACAATTTCAGTGATATCATACCGACGAGGTCAGAAAGAAAGCAACGAGTTATTCGCAGTATACGGTTTGGTCACTCGTTATGGTCCGCGAACCAATGTCAGCGCAAGGGGTTAAATGTCGTTCGTTCGCGCGTTGCGTCTGTACGCGTTCGCACACACGCGATATCGAGCGCGTGTTCCATGAATATAAAAGAAGCAGCATCGGATGGAAAGCCGCAATACGCCGACGTATCCAACGTAAGAGGGCGAGATTGATGGTCTACTCATAGGGATGACTATTGGGAAAGGGAGAACGGATACGCGGGCCGCGATGCCTTTCTCGCAGCTCGTGCGTCTCCCTGTTTATCAAGGATAAGGCTTGATGTTTATCGCGCCGAGCGAAAAGCCCGCAAAGCGGATTTCAGCAGAGCCGATCGTTACGCAACAGCAGCAGCGGAGGCTTTATTGCAAATTAGTTTCTTCTACTTGGTCTCTATGGAACCTGAAGGGTCTCGAAGTTTCCTCGAGACTCGTTGTCGCTGAAAAGCGACACTCACGATTAAAGTTATACCTAGCGGTCGGATTGAATAGTGGTCGCGTGTCGTACGGTTCGTTCCGGTTCAGTTTTTGCAAAGCACGTTAATCACTTACCAAACATCCGACGAGCGAATGACATGTTTCTGCGAATCTTTCCCAAGTTGTAGACAAGACACGCGAAGGATAATTGGCGCGCAGTTGGGCCGATGTCGAGATTTTTCGCGACTTTTTGTTTTGTAAGAAAAGACTCGATTTTTTTTATTTTTCAATTTATATTAATTCTTCAATGTCGAATATGAAGAAAAATTAATGAAATGTAATAGTGATTCCAGTTGAAACAAACGTATAAAGTTGGACGTTTTCAAAAATATCGATTTTCATCTAATAATTGGGGTTTTTTTATTCTTTAAAATGTCCTGACAGTTGTGTTTAGTTTTTTGTCCTAAATTTGTTCCTACATTGAAAGATACTGATTCTTGATGAAAAATCATGCTTTCCATTAATAATTGTGGTACATAATATATAAAAAAAATATATTAAAAAAGGAAATGCAGAAAATTAAAAAATGTTTTTAGATCTGACAAGTAACATCTTTCAAGTGCCACGAATAATCTTTTATAGATTTTTCAGTAAGATTATTTGACTTCTACGGGGTTTCAAATGTTCATAACGTGAGACACATGGCTGGGATAGATCTATAGAAGCAACGAACATAGCTTAAAAATTTTGTAAAGTTCGAATTGTGGACGTCTGGTATGACACGTTACTTTAAATATATTATGTACCACAATTTCGTAAGAAGCATAGATCTATCGAATCGAATGTTATGACAACCATGACACTTGCTGACGTAATTCTTGTATGTACATACATGTGTGTTTCGTCAAAGTTATTCGGAAAGATAAAAAAGAGACAATGAAAAATATGTTTGAACAAGAATTGCTACTTAAACTGAAGATACTTGTTGATAACGGAAAAAAAAAAAGAAAAATAGTTGAAATGATAGTTGTCTGTAGAAACAGGAATATGTGTTATTTGTTAGAACTATCATTGCAGAAGTTTTATAGATGATTGTTCAATTTTATTATTTCAACACTGTAACGATCGAACCTGTCAGTATGACCGGTTTCGGAAAAACTTCCATTTTTCTTACACATTTAAAAAATGTTTGTTCTTGTTAAAATTAATTTCTATCTGGACAGAGACATAATTATATGTCTATTTATTTTAATTATCATTTAAATTATAATGATTCATATGTAGAATATTTTGATACGGTTGTCCCAGTGTTAACTAGATATTCTCATTTGTTTATTATTAATGCACAATTTTGCTCGTACGTTAAGAATTAATAGATTTTTTGTAGCATGTATACGGAGATTGAGTTCTTCGAGCTCAAAGATCAATTGAAATAACCGATGCAAGAGAATAAAAACTTGCAACAAAACGAATACCTACTCATTTGACCGACGACTATTGTTACTCGCTGAGGACAGAATGAACAACGAAAAGTTGAAGAGCAAGAGAGGAAGAGAATAGACATTCTCATTTCTTTTATATTAATATTTTTGTTAACCAACTAGAATCAAGTGCACGTGCGACGCTCGCCGTAAAATTATTAACAACATTGGACAGGATAATTTTTAATTTTATGTATAGTCGTAACCTTCGACAGTTTGCGCACGACTCGGCATCTGACACTTTGTATTACGTATTGGCAGGAAAAGAAGGAAAGGAAATCTATTTGCAATGCAAATGTTTTCCAGGAATTCTATACTTGGAAGGAGTTGTTCTTGCTTTGTGTTTTCATCGCTGAACTATCAGTCATTATTGACGTATGAATTGTCATTTGTCTCTGTGATGCATCGATTTATCATAATTACCATGATTCGATTATCCTAATCATCGCTTCTTACTCATCACCGACAGTGATCATCAGCTCTGTGAGCACGTTGAATGTAATTGTTGGAGTTTTCTTGACAGTCAATTTCATCGGGTCACGGCTCATTAAGCCACGTTGATTAATTGCGGTATAATTGACTGATTATTGCCATCGAGGTGTATTCATTAATTAAATCAACCAACCACCGTGTCTGTCCTATTATCTCAATGTAGGAATATTTTTGCCTGTGGTTGGCGAACATTTTTGAATTTTAGGTTGAAGTAAAAATATCTCACTTGAATATGCTTGTAAAAGACTTTTTGACTCGAGTATGACAAAGTTGAGAAATTAACAACAACAAAAAAAAAAAAAAAAAAGAAATGTATGTGAAATAAACAAATACAGTAACAGCCAGAGGTTTCTGATAGGAATAATTTTATTCGATCATTAAAATATCAGTCTTAAAGTGCATCTTGCAAGAAACAGCATCGTAACAATTTTCCCAAGAAGAATTTTATCAATGTATGATTTAGATATCCATATCATACTCTGTAGAAAATTCAGAGAAAATAAACCGCTCTCGATGATCGTAAGCAAGACCCGTGATTACTCGTTAAAGTATTACTATGGGTATGTTGTCTTTATGTGTACGTTCTTTACAATCAATCGACTCTCTCTCTCAATCCTTCGTTCCCTCTTCTCATTGTCAGTTTCATCGATGCGTTTTTATCCTGTCGATCGATATCACTTTCGTACTCAAACGCATTGATTCAACAAATCGATTTTCAAAATTTGTTTTACAGAGTCGGAGGAGATTTATTAAATTCACTCGATACTACGATCGTCGACGGATCGAAAATTATTCTGCGAGATGATCATCGTCGTAGTTACGATGACGCCAGTGTATAAATAGTCTTGAGTGCTGATGCAGCAAAAGTAAAAAACCTCGTCCTCGCACTGTCATTTAGTGTAAACCGTCATTCGCGTATTTATTTACTTATTGACAGAATGTTTATTCCCGGCTATTTTTTGTCAGAATCGGTATTAATATTTCATTTCCGACAGAATGCAATTTTAGTTACAAAATTGTATTACGAAAGCTGCAGGATGTGTTGTGACGTGATAAAATATAAAGCAACGTATATTTAAAAATGTATAAATTTCTTTTTTTTTTTTTTTGATAAACGAATAGAATATTTGACGATATTTACGTTTATAAACCTTGTCGGCATGTCCGTGCAAGCTGGCCACTGAAATTACGACGAGTTTATCGAATTTCGAAGGCCAATGAGCCGAAAAATGGCCGCGAAAGAGAAACATTTTCGCCGCGGCGAAATTGAAGGTGGAAATATTTCAGGAGGAATATTCGAAAAGTTCCATCCATCCGAGGGTAATTCGGGAAATTGAAAGGGCCGGGCGAAGTAGCGGGAAATTCGTCTGGTTCGCTGCGTTTGGGAATCAAATGTTCCCTAATTAATGGCGGTAACAAGCGGCGGGGGAAAGTAATCAGAAATTTGAAGGAACAAATTGCGTACGAACGCGCGCAATATTCATAACACGTTTGTTCGAATGTCCCTGAAATAAAATAAATAACCGAACTACTGATATATCTTGATCTGTTTTGAGATAGATCTTTTAGTTTCCACTTTCGTTTTTAAAATGTAAATTTGTATACATTTATATTTATAAATTATGTTATATTTATAATACACGCAAAGTATTGTTATCACTATTGTGTACGACTGCCACGGCAATCACTGATTTCAAAAAAAAAAACGATTCCACTTCGCGGATCAAACGAAAATCGTTCAATAATCAAATAATAGTACGATGTAAAAAGTTGGCTTCTGCCGTCTTCTAATATTTTCTAAAGAATTAAATTATTTCGTCCCATTCCACGGACAAAATAATTAACGACAGTTAAATAACCGCAAAGTGCTACAATCAGTAACAAAATTGTTGATTTTTAAATATTATAAAGAGTATCTTGAGAGAAATCTTAAAAGAGATTATCGTGTCCTTCATCTCACTTGAGTTTTGCCTGGGAACGACAAGGCCCTCTGTTCACAGTCAACCGTGAACTTCGAGCCACGAGGACACGCACACGGCAGAATATCTTAATATCCGACTAAATGGCGGAGCAAGTTAAAACAGATGGAGGGAAGAAAGGTCGTCTGCGATGTCGCGCGAGGCGAGGAAAGACAGTGACCCTGTGCACGAGATCCCGTGGGAAGGGGTGCCTGTTATCGTGGCAGCATCGATCCAGCCGCAACTGAAGGAAGAAAGAAAAGTTTTCGACCTTAGCTTCGTGTTTTCGATTTCTTCGCTTCGCTAGGGTGTTTTCGATTTCTTCTCGTCTTCGTCAAAGATGAAGGTTGATTATCGAGCGGCGAATGCACGTGAACCTCTGCGTCTCTGTTGAAATAACAAGCTTGGTAATAACGAGTTATTACCTATGTTATGAAATATCCTGCAATTGCGTTAGGATTGTTGTAAGATTATCTCGACAAAATGTCGAATCTTTTAATTTAATATTGAAATTATTTATTTGTGACGGTCTCAGATACTCAATCGTCTGTTGTATTAATAAAACTCTTGAAATAAAATTGTCAGATTATAAAACTTAATTTTCAGTGGGCTAATTTTTCATTTATGTTAAATTTTCATTTATATTTTAATCCTAATTACATTAGAATTGTTGTAAGAGTATATCGGATCTAATCTATCTTCTAATCTTTTAATCTTGAAGAAATTTTCTATACGTGAAAATATTATATTCAGACGATTAATTGTCTGTTACATTAATAAACTTCAATTTTCAGCAGAGTAATTTTTTATTAAACGTATGTTTGCGAGAGAAGAACGAAATCACTTGAATATTAAATCATTTCGATTCACACGTTTGAATATTATTCTTGAAAAGTTAATCATTTGAAATTTCGAGCAGTAAAAAAAACCTACGTGTTGGTAATAAATAGACGAATGTACGTACGAAAAGTTTGAATATCGAAGAATTATTTTTTGCGATTCCCCAGTTTTCGATCTTTCCGAGCAGAGTAGTTTTTTTTTCGCCCTTTTATATCCTCTTCGTCGAAGATAGAGGCTGATTTTCGAGCGGCAGACGCTCGTAAACTCCGTGTCTCCGCCAAATAAGGGAACGAAATAAGGGAAACAAAAATAAAGTAGACACGGGGGAGGAAAGGGAACGATTTATTAGTCTGCGGCTACCCCCGACGCACTGGGATATCGTATTTCAGTTTTCACGGGGCTCTGGTCCTCGGCTGATATTTTTTTCTAGACTTCCTTGCAAATTTTCCTCCGGAATTTTTTTTTCTACTCGGCTAGCGACGATACAGTCACTAATAGTTGGTAATCGTGAATAATTTTTGGGTGATTTTTGGTGCGAGATGATTCACTTTCTTTGCTTCGCGACTAACTCCCGAAAGGCAGATACCTCTATTTATTTATGTCGTTTTCAATTGGAAAATTTACCCATATTTACTCGTTAATTAATCTTCTTTTCCAAATAAGATTTCAATATGAAAATCATCATTTTGAAATAAATAGTTTGCAAGTGGATTCAATTTAGGGGGATACTATCTATTACGATTGTTCGCGAGAGTTCTCAATTTTTCGCCACCGACCCCCTCTACCTGGATCGTGGCGTATGGACCAGCGCGAATCAGGATTGCGTCAGCCACAAAGAGACCGCCGTAACGTCTTTCGTGGCTTGGCGTAAAAACAAAGGACATAACCGTCCTTTTGCCCATATGCGGGCACGGCGTACGACGTTTACCCCAACCTTCGACCTGCCACGTGACCGGCCTAGAGTAGGGACACCGAGGAGATATATACTCCTCCCTCGGTCGCGGAAGCGTCTCTTACTCGTTAACGTCTCGTCATTAAAGGTCGAAGGAAGTGTCGAGAATACATAAGCGTACACTAATCCGAACCTTGTAAATACGACATCCTCCACAAAGCGATACCGAGGGCTAACGCCCCACCCATACTAGCGTGTGAATAATAAAAAATATACAGTCCACTCAACAATTATCAAAATACGATCTCGTCACGCATTCGGGCGCGCTAACAATGATAATACTATAGATTATCAATCGTCGGTATTATTGATTCATTTGATATTTTGAACACAGTGACTGTAATATATTTGCAGGTTATCCTTGTTATTTAATCAAATATTTCTATATTTCATTTTTAAAGTACCAAATTTCTGTTCACGTTTTTATTTATTATTTGCAATTATATCTTATTTTCGTTTCGATCCAAAAATTCACGATACACCTGCATTGCAATACATTTTACGTACAATTTTATTAATCTTCCAAGTGAAATTTCAGAATTTCTAATTCCTATATAACACGAGACGCAATTCACTTGACAAGTATTTCGTACAACGAAAAAACACCAGCCATCGCGAGTCACCAATGATTCACCCGATCCGGCTAAAAGCGAACGGCGTGAAATCGTAATGCGAGCGGTATGAAAAATTCCAGGCAATCCTCTTGCCTTTGCAATCGATCGAGCGAGTACGTACAGTCTGAGAGACAGGCTCGATCGAGGGAATAAATGAAACGTTCGTCCGAACGAGATCAACGAGGATTCCAGGGAGAAATCTCATCGGCAATGACGAGAAACAATCGTTGAAATGGTGGAGGGCACAAGCAGGGAGAAGAGTTTCGCGGTCACGTGTTCGATTCTTTCACGGATCGACGGCCACCCTACGAAATTTTCGATGTGTCGCGACTCGATACACCTCGGTTGGTTGGCCTTCGAGCCACCTAGACGGTCGTAAAGACCACCCTCGCCTCAGAAAACCGACCGATCCTCTGCCCTCGACTCTTCTTTTCTACCCTTTTCCACTTTTCTCACCCTCTCGCTTCGTTTCAGCTTTCGCAGACACACGACAGCTTTTTCCTCCTCCTCCTCCTCTCTCTCTCTCTGTCTGTCCTCTCACCCCATCGTTCTCGAGGAACATCGAGGTTCGTTGAGCTACAGACACCACTGCGAGCAACAGGCCCCTCCCTCCCTTCATCGACCGTGTTTTCTACGTATTCCACCCCCGTTTCCCTGCCAACAACCCCTCAGCCGTCTGTGTCGTTACCAGAAGTATCCAGGATTGCTAGGGTAGGGTCGGCCAGGGTCGCTGTTAGGGAACTTTTTATTTTGCGTTCCCGTGACTCCGGCTAAGGGGATCGCTTTCAACGGGGACGTCTTGCGACGAAGGATGGTGAATTCCGATCGGTCATGGATGGCTAATGGCGTCCGATGCTATCCGGCGAGCTTATTTGTCGCGAATCCATTTTTCAGAGCGTGTCTCACGCTTGGGGAAGTGTTCGAGGGTGTCGAGGCGAATCGGATGTTGTATTTTTGGTGTAAGAAAAGGGATGATTCGAAGAAGGAAGAACTTATAATAGGGTATTGATCAGTTTTAAAAACATCTTTATAGTCATACTGTTTAGTTTAGTTGTACAAATATTATGATTAAAGTAGTATTATAAGATAGATATTATATTTTTACGATATATTTCATTTTCATTGGAGCCTCGAAGGGTGTTTGAGAGTGTTGAGGTGAATCAGATGTTGTTTCTTTGGAGTAAGAAAAGGGGTAATTCAAAGAAGGGTGTTGATTAGTTTTAAAAATTTATTATAGTTATATTTTTATCACTGAAAGTGATTTTAGCGAGGCTAACCCGGAAAACCGGGCCTCTTCAGGTGCAACGCTAATGCAACGAAAATTAGCGATTGGTTGATTTGGGTCACGTGATTCACGAGGGAGCGTGAGGTAGACCTCGAGTAGGAGTGGCGTTGTCTGATACTGAGCGATCGTGCTTGTAATTGTTTTGTGTCGATTCAAATGTTTGCATGTCAATAAAATTTTATGGCAAAAAGTCGTCTTCATTTCCTAGTCAGAACAGTTGCTTCTGGGCCTTTCAGTGAGACGAATCGTACTGAGGTACAAGTCGTGCAGTTTTTTAGTTTAGCCATTTAAATTATGATTAAAATAGTATAGCAAAAATAACATGTATGTTATATTTTTGTAATATATTTCAGTCTCATTATCACAATTCGTGTCACAGGTTCGAAAGGTGTTTGAGGGTTATGAGGTGAATCTAGTTGCTTCTTTGGAAACGAATCGAAGATAGGAAACTTTCATAACTATTTTGTATTCATGTATAATATTTCATATTAGAGAATACCAATTTTCCTATTTTTCACTAACTCTTTCCTTTGCGTGTCTTTTATTTCTTTCATATCTCTGTGTTCAGGGGACAATAATGTTACAACGTTTCAGTTAAGAATTCGCTTTTATATTATGGACACGTTTGTATCCACAAATTGTTCATTGTAAAATAAAATTATTTAATAATTATTAATAAAATTTGTTAATGAAAGTAAAATAATAAAAAATATTTACTTATTTTTTATTAATAAATTAAGAAAATTAATATTATTATTATCATAATAATATTACAATAATTTATAATAGTATTATCATAATAATTACAATATATAATTAAATAAATTTATTTATCAAGTTCTTACTTGACAAGACAAACTTTCGAATTTCATTTTCTCAAATGTAAAAGTGTCTCCCATCCAAAAATTCTGTTACATAAAAAATTTTTATGCGTTCAATTCGAAATTAGTCAGATTGAAGTTACGCTTTGTAAATTTTCAAATTCACTCCTTTGGAAAACACAACAAGCACAAGTCGTACATCGTCCAGTTGTTTCTTCGCGCAAGATCTTCTCGATTGTGCCAGTAAACGCCTGGTCGCAGCCACAATAGCAGTCGCTTTTCAACCCTGACCGTTCGCCTCGACGTTTTATCTCCTCTATTATAGAATGGAGAGGTGAAGGCAAACAGCCCAACGGCGGAAAAGAAAGAGGAGCGAGGAGAACGGGCGAACGGACGAAAGCGTACGAATTGAATTTACCCGTTTAAACCCGTCGTTGCCCCGCTTCTGTGTTCCCGCTTTTGCCCGTCGTTGCCGTCGTCGTCGTCGAGTAAACGTCCGTCTGGTTATGCATCTCCTCCCCTGTTTTCTCCGTCCTCGCGCGTCGCCAGCCGTCGAGAGACGTTGATTAACGAACAGCACGCCGCGCCGACTCCTTTTTCGAGATGCCATTCTCTTGTCCTCGCTTGTTCCCGCGTTAGATTTCTCCACGCCTAGGTGTCGTTTTAATTTGTCTGGCTGCTAAGCCGGAGCGCGCAACTGCGCGAAACGATTTGTCGCGATTTTTTCTGCAGCTTGATAGACGGGGGACTATCCTCTTTTTTTTCTTCTTCTTCTTTCCCTTTCTCTTTACTCGACTATCGCAGCGGAGTATCGCGACAATTAGCGACGATGACAGAACTTCGTTTGTCAGTCTCGCGTTTTCTCCGAGGATTTTCGAATTCTCAGAGAAAATTCTTTTCCTTTTTGTTCTTTCTCCCTTATTTTTTATCTTTGTGTTGCAAGAGCGACTTTTAACAGTTCTTTTATGGATTTCTTTAGAATTTTTTCTTTTTTCCTTTCTTTTTTCAACGAAATTTTAGCCCAGTTCTCATCTGAAGCTATTGGAAAACCTAATTTCGCATACGACGAATTATCTTTATATTCGACGAACCCGTCGAGCTAATTCTAATTATATTGCAAAAGGAAGAGGATCTTTTTCTCAATCACGAAATCCTTCCCGAAATAATCTTCTTAACCATTTCTCCACGAGCCTTGATTTTTTTTCATATCTCAGCCTCGCTTTCGTCTCGAGCCGAGAGAAAGACTCTTAAGAGAATCCGACGACTAATGTATTAATATTCGTATCAGAGAAATTAAAGTGCAAGGAGTGGGGAAAAAAATTTCTGATACAACGAGGAATAGAAGAACGCTCCCGTTCAAAGTGTGTCTCAGGATACTTTCCGTTCTTTAATATTTACGGTATTTATCGTAGATGCTGAAACTTTAAAGTTGCTTGCGTATCTCGTAATAGAATTGTCGATGTATGCATGTTTTACGAGTTTTTCGTTGCACGAGATATTATTCATGTATAGATAATAATAGACAAATTTGTGTCTCTCTGAAGATAATTAAAAAGGTGGGATCTAGCTAGAGGTTGCATTCTGTTTTGTGTTTTTACGCATCATGTGCATTCTGGCGCCCCCTAATTTTTCTACTGAAGTTGTCGGGTTAGAAAGTTAAGGATGTTGGAAGGACGAATGGACTTTGGGGTTGTGAGAAAGAGAGAGAAAATTTTGGTTCCGTCTCGGAGTTACTGCTCAAGACTCATCATCCAGTGGGGCTAATGGCGGCGACTCCTTACCCCCCAGACGCTTGTTGTTGCAACTATCCGCTAGGCTGGGCCCATCACCCATCTTAACGGGATTCCGCACACTGCTTTTGCTTAACGTCGGAGGACCTCGACACTAGGCGCGCAGCCACTTGCAGTTTGTGCTAGTCAGGTTCGTAGTTGAGTAATCCTAGGCCGCTACAAAGTTAAAAATCTACGATATGATTATTATTTTTACAATTTCGAAATAGCTATAGTACTCGTGCCGAGAGTACTTTTACGAAAAATCATTCAGATCGTAATTGAAATTGTATTTGTTATCTTCGATTTTGCTAGTTCTTCGGCGGTAATATTCTTTACATTATCAATCTGTATTGAGCAATTAAAAATGTCCCCAGACATAGTTGGACAGTAACTAATTGCTTTGTAATCATTTCTGTAATCAATTACTAAATAACAATTGCAATCGATCAATTAATCATTGTCAAAATAAATCAGTAATCTTGATTAATATTTGTAATTTATAATCAATAATTTTTAAATCATCAACTTCTAATTTATATTTTAATTACGATCGTAATGTAACGTGTTATCTCTTCATATCGCTACGACACGTGGATTGTTATTCAACGTAACTATGTATAACGTTTTTTGCTGCATAATATTTAGCATCTGTATATTGTCGAATTTAGAATGATTTGCTAAAGTTTAATAGTGTCATAGTAAAAAATTTCAAAATTTCGAAATCATTTGGTAAGTTTATCATTAAAGACCACTCGTACAGAAGATCGTGCCAATAACTCAAGAATTGTACAAATGATACTTTCAATCGACGGAAATCTCTCTTGAACGTGCCTTGATAAAAATTTAAGATTGCAAAACAAATAATAAATACGTAGTTTCTGCAAAATATACACCGTATTGTCGATGGAAGTAAGCTACTGATATGCAATCACAATCAAAAGTGATCACTTTATAATCAAAGGACATTATTATTTATTATTTATTATTTATCAGTGATATTATTTATATTAGTCAATGACTATTTATTATTTATCAGTGATATTATTTATCAGTGATATTATATTAATCAGTGACTATTTATTACTTATTATTAATTAATCAGTGACTAATGAATATTCATTTATTAATCAGCAATAACGGGTGACTCTTTGATAGTCGATAATCGCGACTAACCTTATTTATTAGTGAGTGATAATGAGTGACGCTTTGACAATCAGTAATCGTGATTATAATCACCAATCAAATTACCAGTTTGGTTCAGTATCTGGCGGCGATGATTAACAGTTGCACTTTCGAATCTGGTGGCTCGGTTACATTACCTCGGAATTAATAATCCGGTTTTTCTCGCGTTCGTTGGCCGCCTCCCGCGAAACAGAAGTAACCTCGGAAAAGTGGCTTACATTTATAAGCTTGTTTCAGCATTATGTAAATGCGTGGTACGTGTCCGACGGCGGAATTTCGCTGGAATCGGAATTTCCCGTTAGCAAAGTTTCCTTGTTAACGTTGGTACGAGCGAGAGGTCGTCTGTGTTCTGTCGGAGAGCGTTAATGAACATCCGACTAGTAAGTTTAAACAGGTATCGCGAAGAAAATTAATGGCCGTGACGTAGATACTATTAGAGAGACGGCCGTCTTGTAATATCGCCGCTTAATTTTTCGCATAAATCGCAATTTTCAGTCAGTTTTTCTTCGTCGCGTCGTGTCAATCCACTTTCAGAATGTACTTCGATCTTTCCAGCGAATCTTCCCAAGTTTCCCTACGCAATTACCGCGAATCACGCGATAGGCAAAGTGATACGATACAGTCGAGTTTGAAAGTTTTAACATTTACGATTTGCATTCCTCGATATTGACGTTTCGGACCATTCGATGTGTTTTATTG
Organism: Melipona beecheii; assembly: GCA_032399605.1. Lineage (NCBI taxonomy): Eukaryota > Metazoa > Arthropoda > Insecta > Hymenoptera > Apidae > Melipona > Melipona beecheii. The sequence continues at coordinate 948,676 of JAUCMO010000463.1, forward strand.
TTTTAGCAAAATTTACAGACGCAAGCAATTCCGGGATGTAAATCACTTGAAACGTAATCAAACTTCTTCCCTTGCGTAAGAGCAAATTTACAAACAGACTTCTAAACAAAATTTTACAGCAGAAATTTTAAAAGGCAAGTTAATATTAACTTGTGTTATTCTGTTTCTAAAAAATGTGCTACATTCAGAATTGTTAAATTTACTTTTGTTCGCGTCACTGTATATTGAAATCATTCATTGTACGCTCGAATCGATGAAGACATTGTTAATGAAATGATTGAATAAACTGCTGATTTCTATGTAGTTCTTTTCATTATTTTCTTTATCAATGAGAAACCACTATATTTAATATAGTATATTGTAAAAAGCACTATGATATTTCATATATTCTTTCTTATGCTGCACATGTATTTTTATTATACATTTATCGTACATTATGTATTATATACGTACATTATACATTTTTTATAATCAAATATTATCTAAAAAAATATATACTATGTAACATAGTACCATGTTTTATACAGTTTTTCTTATCATGTGCCTTCACGTACAATTTTTCATTTTTAAATTCCCTATAAATCCATAAAGATCCTCGGAGTTAAATCGACTTGAACGTCTCAGTTGAGTCAAAATTTGAGACTTGCCGAGTATAAAATGACTCGATTGAATCGTTGATCGCTGATTTTTGCGTTAATGCAAACGAAACAACATTGGAACATGCTTCGTCTAGTTTAGGCTGCTCACCAGCGATGCTGTTAAAGATGAAGTCTGCCAAATCGAGCGGAATATCTCCGCGCGTGTTGTTCCTTCGTACCATCGCTCTAACGCATCTTCTCATTTGCGTATAGAGCGGCTACATAATTTAACAGGATCGAACGTTTTATAGTGTAATTACTATCCATCTAACGACAGAGTGTTTCCCCGTCTGTGATCAACGAGATCGTATTCCCGTTTGCGACTAGGTAATCGGAGGTTAATTGGACGCATTAATTAACACCGGAGTTCACCTCCGCGTCGTCTCAGGAATTTTCCCGGTGCTGCTTCCACCTGGTGCCAGTGACGCGGCGAGCTTCGACCTTTGAGCCACGAGAGCTGAATACGTTCGTCGTCACACGACCAATCGGGATAAACGTAGATTGTCTGGTTTAACTTCTGGCGTCTAAATTAATAATAATTGCTCGAGACTTGCGTCATTCATTCGAATTAAGTTTAAAGTTAAATCTAAATTAATTGACAGTTTAATTTATCTTTTGGCCTTTATACCGCGACATTCGACAGTACAAAGCTTGACATTGTCGCACGCTAAAAATTTAGTCCAAATTTTTCAGCTGCCTAACTCGAAATTATTAAATTATTAAAATTTATACATTTAATTCTGTCTGTATTAAAATCTCCGCGGTTCTAATATTAAATTTCAAAGAATATAAATGAAAGGCGCGAAAAGAGTTGGATATTCAAGAATTTCTCTCTTTCCTAGAATGGAAATCTAGAAATAACCTACTCAAATATTTCTCTCTCGAATCCAAATTTCCTGAATTTTTAAATCGTCGGAAGCTTCCGAGATTTAAAAATTCTAATCCGAGAAATCGTGCTCTATATTGGAAGAAACCATTCCCTCCTTCCGGGTCCATCCACGAATAATGACTCGCCAACAACTAAAATCACACGCGGGAATCGAGCTTGTCGAGCGATTCGAGGACTCGTGCTCCTAACTCGGATTGAACTCGATCGCATGGTGTTCGATCAAACGGAGGATGGAAATCCGTTATCAGGCGTGGCATATCAGGATGAATTAATCCGCGAGGATACGTGAGAAAACTGAGAAACCTGGTCTCGATTCGATTTAATTCCTCTTGCTTTTCTGGCCAGCTGATCCATCAGGGTTTACCTTTTGGCTTTTCCGGCTTAATCGTTTCATGCTCTTTTTTTCATCAGTATTTAACTTTCGGACTTTCGTTGTTTTAACTTTCGGAGATCCGCTGTTAATCGAAGTTTTTCTTTTTCCAAGATTCGCGAGAGTACCTCGGTTATTTTTGCCTTTGGCGGATTCCCCCGAGTCTTTTTTGTGTTGTTGTGTTTGGAGAGTTAATATCCCGTCGTTCGACCAAGTCGTCGTTTCGAAATTTTCGGCTAGTGTTTTTGTGATATCAGAAGATAATATTTTTTTTTTTATCACTAAAAGTGATTTTAGCGAGGGTAACCCAGAAAATCGGGCCTCTTCAGGTGCAACGCTGATGCAACGAAAATTAGCGATTGGTTGATTTGAGTCACGTGATTCGTGAGGGGGCGTGGAGTAGACCTCAAGTAGAAGTGGCGTTGTCTTCATTTCCTAGTCAGAACAGTTGCTTGTGGGCCTTTCAGTGAGACGAATCGTACTGGGGTACAAGTCGTGCAGTTTTTTTCTTTTAATGAGCGAATTTTCTGGATTTTGTACGTTTGTGAGGAAATTCTAGATTTTTATATTATTCTAGGGGAAACTGGAAGTTACAAACGTGCACATGATACATGTAAAATATCTAACAGAAATGGAGCGTTTATTGTAGTGTATAATAGCATATGGTAAATTATATTGTATACAAATATAATGGAACAAATTTTTATTTAGATTCTGTTTTTCATGAATTATGTTCCTAAAAAATTTAAAACGCACAAACATTCGCAATTTATTTCTAATTGCGAGTAGCATATTTATGAATTTAATATATAACATATAATATATTTATGGATTTAAAGCAGATAAAATATGACGAAACTATCGAAAGTCTAAAACTATACAAAGTCACAGTGATCTTTTAATTGAAGTAACATTTACGAGCAGAGATGTATACGTGTTACGCAGATGCAACTCAATTACAGAAACTTTCGCTTTGCAAGTTCAACGTATAGGACTGAAGTATATCAATAATCGTAACGCGCAACGGAGTATTTCAAAAGTTACGCTATCCATCGAGTTCCTCGACTTACCCCAGTTCCATAAAATAATAACACTCGAATATACCTCGGATAACGTAAATGTGAAATATCCGTATGAGTCGGAATTGACACAGCTTCCGAGATTTAACATATAGGTAGATATACAGAGTGTCTCGGGAGGAAACCGAATAATTTCACCAGTGTAGGTTTGGTAGGTCATTCTGAATGAGGAAGGTTACATTCTGGGTTTTCATTCGCTTATTTTATACTTGTTTCAAAAAAATAGAAGATTTTTACATTCGTAGGTATAATTGAAATAGAAAAATAATTTTTTACTTTTCATATATTTTCTATCTTTTTCTGCTTCGTTGAAAAAAGATGTTCGAAATGACATGAAATATAAACATTGTTCTATTCAATGTTTCAATGATCGTTGCCAGTCCATTTTATTAATTCCATTTCTAATACCGTTAATGGCGGTTGCGTGTTGCTTGCATTAGTTCTTCATGCATTTCTGGGTTACCGTTGCTGTACAGGAAAAAGATTGTCAGTTACGTTGTCACGCTTCCTTTAATGTAATAACGAGAAGGAAAGATGTAAAATATGCGCAAGGTAAAAGAAATTATTTTTATGTTCTAATATGTACAAACCAATTACGGTAAAATTTATTTTTAAGAATAAATGAAGAACAAGTGAATCGAAATCCATATTGTATGTGATCTCTTTTATTCAAAATGATCTATCAAATATAAAGTTGTTCGCTTTATTTGTTCGAGTATGTTCGTGCTTTATTACTTTTATTATGAACAAAATTACTAAAATAATACTAAAATATTGTACGTTTGTTTATGGTGACCTAAACTCGTGTCAGAATCTATTTAAAACGGGCAGCACGGTGAATGAAAACCAGAAATCAAGCGAGCAAACTTTTCAGACTCTAATCAAACTTCTCCATTTAATTCGTTTCACATTTTCCTATTTCAAAGACAAATAATAAATTAGGTTAAAGTGCAATACGTATTTCATTGAATTTTTTAAACTCGCAAAAAAGATCTCTTCCCAATTATTGGAGAGAGATCTTTTTATTAATATTCAAATATCGATCGCAGGTATTAAGTATTAGGGCTAATGTCGTTTTTTCTTTTTTTCAAATTTAATAGTTTAACTTATTACAACATAATTAATAACCTATATTCTACTATTCTATTATTCTATAATAACCTATATTCTATCGACATTTAGTGTGCTTCTTGTTAAATTATATTATAGATCAAAACTGTATTAACTCTTAAACAAAATCAAATCTTGTACAGTGTCAAGAAATGACATTACTTATTGGTACACCTAATATTAATGACCTCAAAATATCCAATTAATGGCAGATAAATGTTTAATCTTCTGTCGTGTCACGTAGAAAATACTGTTACACTTAACTTGCTCGCGTTTTAATGATACTTAGACTTTGCTCAGACAACCCTGGCGATGCGTGGAAAATCCCAAAAGCCACAAGATTCGTTCCTTATCGCGCGGTGAGAAGCAACGGAGGCCGGATTCGCAAGGGCGAATCTTGGAAGTACTGAAAACGAGCTAAATGCACGAACCGTCCCGACGTTGGAACAATAAGTTAAACGATCGTAGGAGGGGTCGGTTCTGCGAAACGGGGGCGATACGAAAATTTCTCAGCTGGATGGTAATTACGGCTGAAGACACGTACGCTCCTAGGAAGGCTGTTAACGAAACGACGGTGGTCGGGGGGAAGCGTGTCTCTACGTAATTCCTCTTTCCACCTTCGTGAACACGCCATGGCCGAATCCTTGGATTTCAATTTCCACGCGGAATTTTTTCCCTCTTGGGACAACGAAAATTCCACCTCCCTCTGGGAAAAAATTTGAATAATTGAAGCTTCTCGCAAATGAGCTTCTTGGAAGCCAAACTGATCGACTCCATCTTTTGTTAATTTCTGAATTTTTTTTTTATATAAGTGCAAGTAGTAATGTTGAATGTCTCAAGAAACAGAGGAGTTACGTGCATTCGTCTAAATGACATGTGTAAGTAACGATAAGTTTCTAGATATAAATTTAAAAAAATTTACGTGTTATGTGCAGCGAAAAGCATAACCGTGTCGATAACTAAATTTTTCTTGTGAATAATTTTTTATTGTTGTTTGACATGTTATTTAAGCCGCGAACATTTTCTGTAACTTATTGTTTCTCTTTGCTTTTCAATTTGTGAAGTTGAAATTTGTGAAGTTCACGTGATGTTACTAACAATCTTTTCCTGCTGAAAAATGTTTCTAGAGGGTGAGAACACTCACATAGATATGATTTTTAGATCGTGGATACGCAATAATTAGCTATAAGAAAAAAGATATATAATTAATTATTGCGTATCCACGAATTAAATATTAATTATACAGTTCTTTTACGATCTATATTGCGATGGTGAAAAATTTCAAAAGAAAAAAACTTTTTTTTTTCAGAATTTATCCCACTGTTCACAATTTTCTGAATTTTTTTTTTTTTTTTTTTTTTTTTGTTGTTGTTGTAGATGAGCTCTTTACAACCATGTAAATTACTCGACGAACAACAGGTTTTCTGAACACAAAAAATCAGATCGTAGCGAGAATGAAGTAAAATAAAATCGTTGTTTGAAAATTAAAAAAAAGAAAAATCAGTTCGTAGTGAAATTATACACCGTAGTCGAATTATTTCTATTAATTGAGACGTATTAATTTTCCAGTTGTCGAACTTCCATTGTCGATCGAACCCCCCGCGAGGATTTTCGAGGTCGTCGGTCGCAATCGAGCTAGAAATAAACTTCTCGCGACGAATGGACCGATCGCGTCACCGGTCAGGATCGAGTTCGAGTTGCATTATTAGTTTATTATTAGTTGTCTGAGTGACCGTGTTCTTCTTTTTCTTCTTCTTTTTTCTTTCCTTTTCTTCTTCCACCCTCTCTCACTCGTCTGGTGTGGACAGCCTGTGCACTGTATAACAGACAGCGTGTTAATTGCATTGTCGCTGTGAAATTAACAGACCGAGGGGAGGAGAGAGAAGGATGGCGCGATTTTATTAAAGCCATTTTTCGTTCGTCTCATCTCCCGCCTCTTCTTGTCCCTTTTTTTTTCTCTTCTGTCGTTCGCGTTATCGTCTTTGAATTTCGTTGTTTCCATCGCAGCTGTTCAAAGTTTAATTGAGATTTCTCCCGTGCGTGAAAGGGCAGCTAGCTCTCTCGAGAGTTCCGCTGAATTCGGTGGGGCTCGGTGTTTGACAATGTAGTGACGTGTCGTTGAAGAAGTTTGGGACAATTGTTTTATCACTGAAAGTGATTTTAGCGGGGGTAACCCAGAAAATCGGGCCTCTTCAGGTGCAACGCTGATGCAACGAAAATTAGCGATTGGTTGATTTGGGTCACGTGATTCGCGAGGGCGCGTGGGATAGATCTCGAGTAGTAATTTGTTTTGTATCGATTCAAATGTTTGCGTATCGATAAAATTTTATGGAAAAAAAGTGGTCTTCATTTCCTAGTCAGAACAGTTGCTTCTGGGCCTTTCAGTGAGACGAATCGTACTGGGGTACAAGTCGTGCAGTTTTTTCTCTCTCTGTCTCTGAATCGGAAGATCGGCCGGAATATACTAAGCTTACGTTCAAGCTCCCCTTTTTTAAGGGTACTCTTACGAAGATCCCTTTGTATTTCTCTTAAACTTGATAATCGACATGGCGGAAGAAATGAGAAGCGTTAAACCAATTCTTAATATAAAAATATTTTTAAAATTGAGAATCTAAATAGTAGGAGAAATCAGGAACGTCAGGCGCAAACTCGAGATTCTATAATAGATAAAATATTGAATGCAAAAATGTCGAGCAAACTTTCGAAATCCGTACAAAAAAAAAATCAGAATTGAAAAAGTTCTTGCAATTCCTTTTTACACGCGCGAATGCTAAAGAATGGAACTTAATAACGTGCAATAAATCGACTGTACAAGAAAAATGACAAATGAACTGCCTCATTAACGATTTAATGAGCAATGTTGACGAGTTAATTTTATAATTAACTCATCGTTTCCTCGAGACGATCATTGTACCTTTACTGTGCGCAATAATCTTTGTTGTTGTTCTTTCAAAGCTTCCTTCGCGCGTTTTTGACCATCTAAATTATTTATACGCGGTGGGAGAAAAAAAAGCGAGTAAAAGTGAAACAAATTAACTGGAGCGGCTGTTGCCCCAATTGCGGAACAATTACGAAAGAAATTCGTCGCGCGATGGGGCTGAAAGCGTTTCGCTGGTGGCGGAAGTTGTCGCGCGAGCGCGTTTCATATCCGTTTCGCCGTTTTCTATTTCCGAAAAGAGGCGAACGCGGGGAAGAACGCCCGCGAGATTTAATCAAATCTCCGGAACGAAACGAGACGAGAGGAGACGTAACTCGTGTTACGAACGCGTCGTAGCTGGGTCTGGACGGACCCGACGGCAATGGGATTATATTGTGAATTAGTTGGAAAACGCACGCAAAAATGCTAGCCAAATTAATGAAACAGAATGGTAATTTTACTATATCACGCGGATTAAATCGTGGATTGTATCGACGATTAATCCTTTCATTACGAGCACCTATTGCACGTATTGAAGTAATCACGTATTAAAAATACATTTTATTAGGCATCAAGACGAGCTTTTTTTTATCGTTCATTCTATCATTCTATCATTCTATCACTTGAATAAATTAGTACATGAGCAAAAATACGATTTATCTCAAAACGATCGAGAGAATATCGTCGAGGAGGAACTTGTTCTATGCATGAAACTGTGAAAAATTGGGAAAGTAAAAGGGAAAATTATTCGTTATTCAAGAACAATTTTGAAGGAAGAAATGAAGAACGATAATCCGAGCAATGAAATAGTAATTTAACATCATTGTTCAATTATTCATGAATGATTCCGAAGAAAAGGACAAAGAATAATAATCAGTGCAACGAAATACAATTAGCTACGCGTGTAAAATACAACGAATCGGAATAAATGTCGAATGACACAATAAATATCAGAATAACGAAAGACAATCGGAATAATTTAGCGAGAATGAGATAAAAGGGTAATCCAGAACCGCCGAAATTCTCCGCTTCTATTATCTACCATCGAATGAAACCACTGCGAAAATCTCGACCCTGGAAAATTTTTATAAAAGTCACAGGCGATGACTCTCCACTTCAGATCATCATCACCACCGTCATTTTCACCGACGGAGTCTCGTCTACGTCCCCAAACCTCAGACGCAGCAGCAGCGTCGATCTCAAAAAAATCGTGGCACTGCCATCGATTGCGCGAGATCCACGATGCTCCAATTAAACCAGCAGCCTGTCTTTTTTACAGTCGCAGGAAACTCGGATAATATTGCATCATCGAGAACGTATCGAAGGCTGCTACGTTGGCAATCGGTATCGAGAAACTTTTTAATTGCCCAGCTATCCTTCTTCACCCTTCTCTGTCCTCGTTCCTTCGCCTTCTTTTCCTCGCAATCCGCGTTCCTTCTCCTCTGTGCGTCACGAACGCGGATATTAAGACCTTGGTATTAAGAGTAGATAACTCTTAACCGAATTCACCGTTCAGACACGATTTTCGACTTTGGAATTTTCCGTTTGCGATTCGCGTGATATCACCGTTGCCTCAGGGTCGAAAATATCATAGTTTCTACTCCGCGTATTTTTGCCTGTTTTTTCGTCCAATTGAACGAATGAAACGTGATGAAAATGTAAAGCGTAACGTGGTCAAGTAAGTGACAGACTCAAAAGTCTGTTTATTTAATTACGTAGAAATTTATTATTTATAAATTGGCTTAGAATCAAAGATTACTAACGCCTTAATCCGTTGCGCTGGCAACTGGTTCGCGGACCATAACGAGTGACCGAACCGTATACAATCATTCGTCGCTTTCTTTTTCTTTTGAACTCGTCGATATAATATCACTGGATAGAAATTATTAAGAAATAATTAAGAAAACTTATCATTTGTTTTACCTGGGTTACATTTAAATATACTATAAGCTGATAAGCTGTTGCAATTTGAGACAAACAATTCTCGACGTGTGTGGTACGTCATTCCAGCGCGTGAGATTAATAACTATATGATAGTTGAATTTCGTTGTGATTTAAAAATTTCACTACACCGTAATATCAGTGCTATATTAATAACAGTCAATAAAAGCAGCAATATTGTATTATAATAATTGTAATAATTTTACTGTACGATATTCGCAAAACGATTCTGCAAATGATTCGAATACTTCCACTGCCTTCACGACAGCCACGAACTTTAATAATCACGTAACCGGAAGCTCCGACGATCCTATATAGTTCATTCAAGAAATTACGAGATAACGAGCTGTTCGTTCGGCGTTTTCTATCTTTCCTCTCTTTTCGATAAAATTATCAAGCAGCCTGTCCCTCCTCTGTGCGTCGTTGAAACGCCAGTCGGAAGGGGGACGGTTCTCGTTCTCCTCGAGGAAGAGGGAATTAATTAAAGTGCGTGGTCCTTTCGTTGAAGGAACGAACAGCGAGGGAAAAAAGGGCCGTGTTCTAGCCGGCGGAACGGGAGAAAGAAAGAGAGAGAGAGAGAGAGAGAGAGAGAGAGAGAGAGAGAGAAGGGAAGAAGAGGCACGGTGGGGAAGGCAGCTGGAAAAAGCTCTCTCGACGGTGCTCGTGAGAGTCTGGAGCGCCGACCACCTTGCACGCGCGCTCCGCTCGAATTAATCGCTTTTCCTTCCAACCGCTTCCGTTTTACCACCGGAGGAGTCGTGCTTCTCTCTTGAGCATGGATTTCTGGAGACGCTCGGCCTACGCCGGCTTGTCCTCGCCTTTACCCGGGAAATTGCGGGACCTTTAGGCTTGGAGTGTGCCACGAGAGCTGGAGGATAAAACAGGACACCGAGGTATCCGAGTTTTTGTGCAATTTGCAACGTACCAGCGATCAAAATTGTTTCACGGAAATTGTCTCGTGAAAGTGATAGGCCTCGTTTTTTCTTTTTGAAAAAGTTTGAAATATCTTAGTTATATGAATATTAATAATTATTAATGTGCATATATTATGTTATAGTTAATATACTAATGTTATTAATATTATATATGTGATTGTACTAATGTTATAAATATTATATACGTATATTATCATATATATAATTACTAAACGTTATATATTATATGTATATTAATTACTAAATTACTAAATTATATGTAATTATTATAGATTTGAGCGTATTAATAGATACAAATGATTATTATAAATTTAAATCTATTATTGGATATAAGTAATTGTTATAGATTTGAATAGATCAATCTAGTCATATTTAACTCTTGATTGAGATCGCGTGAAAAATATTCCGATATAGATATTTCAATTTTTCTTAAACTCTTATCACGAAAGCTACACAGTCTGAGGTTGTTTTATATACAAATAGATTATTCGGTTCTAGTTTTAGTTCAGAATGACGAATATTATGAATGCGACGACAGCTAGAACCACCAATATAAATTCTCGTGTCAGGGAAATGAAAGTGCCAGAAACAGGAAAAAAAATTTGCAGTAAAGTCAGAAACTTTTATTCGTACACTTTACAATTTCGATCGATTCATCATTGTAAATCCACCACGTTGTAAATTTTTATTAACCTCTTGTGCTAGTAACTGGTTCACGAACCATAACGAGTGACCAAACCGTATTCAACAATTCGTCTTCTTTCCGAATTCATCGGTATATCACTGGACAGAAATTACTATGAAGTAACAAATTTATTATTTGTTTTGCCTCGATTGTATTTCAATATACTTAAACCTGAGAAAATATTGCAATTTTGGACTAGATATTCTCGACGTGCGCGTCATTCCAGCGCAAGAGACTAAAAACAAATTGCCCAGTTTCCTTTCTGAAACATATAACACATAACGTGTATTTCCGTGCCAAACGTCGACCTCTAAGTTTCAAATTAAATTAAAAAAACGAAACTAAAGATCCCTGTAATCTGTTCTCAGCTGAATCAGTTCTAGCAACGCAGGGTTCAACACGGAATTAAATCAGGTTAATCGAATAAAATCGACACTACGAGCTACAATATCCGTTTTTAGCTAAATCGATTTGCGGACTGTCGTTTGACTATTTCTGTGGCGAGGAAACTTGGAACGTTCCGGCCGCGATAGGAACACAGGCACGATATTTTACGTGGCTCTTAAGGGAGCACGGAAGGAAGATTAGATCAACCCCTCGTACAGGCGCGCGCGTAAAGACACACTCAGCCGCGTGAATCTTCTTGGTTCTCTGTCTGGGGGTGACTCAGCGGCGGCGGCAGTGGTAGCGGGGGCGGTTTCATCCGTCTCTCGACAGGGGCCACTCGTCGCGTGTAGTGCTCTCTCGCGGCACACATACAGCCACGGGAAGTGTGCTGAATTAATTAACGTCGTTACGTTACGTGTGCAGCAACGCTGGCTGGCCACGCCGCGCCGCTTTGATCGCGAAAACACGCCGCGTTCCGGTTGTTTGATGCTGTGGATTGTGTCGCGTGCACAACCGGAAGCCGCGTGACTGCTTCTCCATCGGCGAGGATCGAATTTAATGCCTGTTCTCCGTTGCGTGACACGTAAAAACTGGACGTTTCGACGAGTTTCGCGAAAATAACTGTTCGCGAAAGAATTCTGCGTTCTATAGCAAAATACGTACATAAAAAATACGAAATTATGGAAAAATTATTTGTATTTGCAATTTTATAAAAAAGGAAGTAATATTGCGATCTAGTTGATCTCGTTTTGAAATGTGAAACTTGCGTCCTGCGTTAGTTTTTTTTTTAAAGATGTTTTCACGTCGTATAGTAAATGAAAACTTTTGTTCTCGAAAATGGTTAAAATTGAAACGCTTCTGAAAACAATTAAAAAAATTTGTTTTCGTGATTGAATCTACAATCTTGAAAATTGGACTCCTTTTTTTGCAACGATCTCTTAAAACCTGCCGAACGATTTTTATCATTGAAAGTAATTTCAGGGGAAACCCAGAAAATCGGACCTCTTCAGATGCAACGCTAATGCAACGAAAATTAGCGATTGGTTGATTTTGGTGGGGTAGACCTCGAGTAGGAGTGGCGTTGTCTGATACTGAGCGATCGCGCCTGTAATTTGTTTTCTATCGATTCAAATGTTTGCATATCAATAAAATTTTATCGCAAAAATGTCGTCTTCATTTCATAATCAAAACAGTTGCTTCTGGGCCTTTCAGTAAGACGAATCGTACTGGGGTACAAGTCGTGCAGTTTTTTTCTTATTATTTTATTGAACTTTGGAGTTAAATGGCACAATGTTAGGATTTCTTGAATGTTCGTTGTTTAACTCTTTAAGATTCGATAAAATGGCGAATGAAAAATTGTACAGGAAAATTTAAGAGGAAACTTCAATCTTTAAAACGATGGTGGATCTGGTAGCGAAAAAAATTTTTCAGTGATTCCAAAGGTGTCGAGATTTTTCGACAGTTTTTGACAACAAAATCATCCTTGCTTTTCCACTTGCTGCACGATGTTGAAATAGCTTTGGGGAAAAAGAACTTAAGTTTGGTAAAGTAGAGGTTTCACGCTTTGAAACGAGACCGATTGGATTGTCGTACGATTTCGTTTCACGAAGTTTGAACAGTATTTAAAGTATCGATAATTTTTCATCGATAAGTGCGTATATTTCTGTCCATTTCTGTTAAAGTATGAGTCAGAAGCTGAAAAATTTGGCTTGTATGAACTTGTCGAGATACAAATAGTAATTTTAAAAAAGTGATTGGAAAAACTTTACGTGCTTTCACTTTCGAGATATTACTATTCAAAGTGCATAACATCAGTTCTTTTTATTAAATTCGGTTTGATTACATTATCTTTTTGATCCTATAAAATTTTGTTTTCGTGCGTTCTTTCGTCACAGCATTTTGCATTTGACAAATTTTCAAACTCGAGTTTGTCGAAAACGAAGGCTTTAACGAAGAAATTTTATTCTTTCTTTTTCGACTTATCGTTTCATGTAAATTCACTTTTTTCGGTTTATATCATCACCAGATTGGTATCGTATATAATTGGAGTTCGTATAACAGGAGTGCACTCCCATTCTCCCCTTTACTCAATTTTTCGTTTACATAATGGGAGTTCAGGTTCAAACAAGTGAATTCAAGAGTTCATTTAATCGAGTATCGATCAAAAGTTGATTGAAATAAACGAAGTTTATACAAATGAAGTTCTACTGTAATGGAAATATCTCAGTTTTCGTTCATACAATGAAAATTCAGGTTGAAATAAGTAAATACAATCAGAGTTCGTTTAATTGGGTATTGATTAAAATTTGATTTAAATTAAATGGCGTTCACGTAAACAGAGTTCGACTGTGTATTTGAATATTTAAATATTTAAATTCAAAGTGCTATGCGAGATAAAGTGTTGGATCTTGATCTCAAAAATTAACATACGTTTCATTCTATTATATTTATAAAGTATTATAGTATATTTTTTTGCATGAAATGTTTTACAATTTTTCGAATGAAATGTTCGTCGTCGTTATACTGTCATTTGAAAATTTATCGATGGCTTATATTATTTTGATCATAATTCGACTTAGGTAAGTACTACTCTGTCCAACCATCAAAGATAAAAATGATGATTATCAGTGAGATGGATTCCAATTATCCGAAATCCATTTATTGGAACGAAATTTTAATTGATGTCCGATCAATTGAAATCCTGTCGATTGAATCCACTTATCTGAATTTGAACTCCTATTATATGTGTGAGTGGAAGGTAATTGGTACTAAGGAGAATCGGTGAAATTAGAACCATTCTATGAACCCGTTTTTCGGCGAAATTAGATAAATGAGGGTCTACTGTGTAATAACTGGAGGAAAAGAATTTTGATTTTCATAAATATTCCTCGTGCCTCGTTTAAAATGTAGCAAATTGTTAAAATATAGTGATTGCTTCTTAAGATGGGACGAGAAAGTGTATTTAAAAAAAAGTTTGGTTGCTTTTATTTTTAAGTCTTACATTTTAAATAATCAAAAACAAAAAGAAATACTTTTCTGAAGAAGCATTCGAAAATATTTAAAAACATTGAAATCTTTTAGGTATAAAATATCGTCGTATTTGTCTGAAATACAAGATGGACCAAAAATCACTTCCTACTAAAATGGATCCATAATTTTTTTATTATATATTTTTTTTCAACATTTGAAAGAAATAATTTTTGAAACATAATGAAAACTTGCATTAATTAATTCAAAATATATATAATTAGCGTATTTTTCTTTTTTTTATTAAAAAAAAGCAGGTGGGAAGAAACTTTATAGCCCACCCTACATATAGAAAATTATGGAATTATAAAATTGCTGATTTCAATTGAATTCTTTTGTACGAAAGACAATATTAAACACTACGATTGTATTAATATAGTATTTACGAAACACAACATGACTTTGTTAACAAAGTTGATATTTTTAAATACCGTTCAGGTATTCTCCTCGCTTGATCGAAAAATTCTCGCCAAGTTTGGTACGACAATATTTACTGCGAAAAAGCTACCAACAGCGATATCATCTTGGTGTATCGATACGACATTGTCGAGCAGAGTCTTGATTCTATGGCCAGTTCGGAACGGTTCGATTAAACAGGTGCTTCAAGTTCAAAGATACGCCGGGATATCGGATCCTTAAATCAGGCCAGCTGCGCGCATTTGGTCGGACTTTTTCTCCGTAAAGTTCCGAGCTCGGACGTCCGAGCCGACAGGGTCTCGATAATCGGTCCCGAGCGAAAAAATTTACCGTTCACTTCGGTTAGGTTCCAATTCCACCCCCTGCAGTGTGCGGGTGGAACCAAACCGAGCTTCGCAGACGCGAGAAACGTCGGGTCTGGCTGGCGTCGAGTGGCTGAGAGGGAACTTTTTGGCGATTCGTGCGGTGAATCGTACAGCGCCTGGCCGGTTCCCCTTCTTCCATCTTCTGGAAACGAGCATTCGAAAGAGCCCTGATATTTTCCACGAGGGTGCTCGTGACTTTTTCTTCTTCCCCTTCCCACCTTGCGGGGGAGAGGGGGAGAGAGGTGGAGGAACGTCGATATCTTTTGCTCGAACGTTTTTCCTTCACCTCTTTCGCCTCGTTCGTTCTCTTCTCTTTTTCCACCGCCCTCCTCCGCCCCTTCTTTCTTCTCCACTTCCCCTTTCGCAGGTCCTTTTCTTTTCGCCGGCTCGGTTGCGCCGGTGTCTTATTCAATCGGCGGGCTTTTTGAATGGTAAACGCACGCGGGGGTAAAATTTAAAGGCCCCGGGGTTTATAATTAACTCGGTGAAAGCGCGGATTTCTGTTTAAAGCGCGGAGCGGAGGGCAGCGGTCGGAACCGGACGATTCGGGGCTTTTGATTTTGTTTGCCGCGGTCGAATCGCCACGCCGTCCGGGAATTCCTGTTTGCTAATTTATCCCCGTCGAAACGCTCTAGCCACGGGCCAGTGGCTAGCGCGCTGGCTTTCAGCCTAGGAAGGTGTACTCGCGGATGAAAGGTGTACTCGTTTTAGTAAACTCGCAATCAAGTTTTCTCATTTTTCTCGTTTGTTTCTCGGAGTCTTGTTGTCGCGCAACTTCTGCTCTTGCTTTTTACTTTTAACCCTTTTACGTGTTTTGGAGTAATCACATCACTTTAGCCATCCAGACGAGCTTCTCCTATTTTTTTTATTCGACAGTAGAATATTTATACAAGAAATTATCGTAATGAAACATCTTTCGCAATTCAGAAAAGATCGGCTACAGATATAACTGTTGATCTCTTGAAAATTTTAGGTTAGGTTTCTGTTTGAAAAATTAAAGTTTGTTTAAAAGAGGAAACATTTTAAGCTCTTGTCAAAACGTTATCAGGAAATCACTTTAGTCATCGAGACGAGCTCCTTCTATTTTTTTTATTCAACAGTGTATATTTGTACGATAAGAAATTATAGTAATTAGACATCTTTCTCGATTTGTCGCAATTCAGAAAAGATCGGCTACAGATATGTAACTCTTAAAAATTTGAGGTTAGGTTTTTGTTCGAAAAATTAAGGTTTGTTTAAAAGAAGAGACATTTTAGGCTCTTGTCAAAACATTACCAGGAAATTCAAAAAAATTATTCTAGTTCAAAATCGAGTTAACGGATTCGAAAAATGATTCGATCAGTGTGTAGCGAAAAGGTTAACAATTAGCAGAAGTAATTTTTGTCAGATCTCGTAATATTTAACACTTGGAATAAATTATCGTTAGACTATTACTTTTTAATATATTATTATTTCAGTTATTATCAATTATTATTTTTATACTATATTGTTATCTTAGTTATTGTCGAACTATTATTTTTATATATTTATGAAAAATTGAAAGTTGCAAAAGAAAAAAAAGTATCTACTACGATACGAAAATCATCTTCCATTTCTTCAATTTACATTCACCAAAATTTCAAAATGCACAGACATCCGCTGTTATTATGTTTATTTCGAGGCTGGAGAAAAAAGTTAATCAATTTTCATCATATATTAATTTACACGAATGCAAGATGCATTAATCGTACTTTTGTCGCGCGCGCATGTATTCTAAGTGAATTTAAATCGTCAGAATTGCGCGCGAGTGTCCGAGCTTCCGAGTAGAATTTTATAAACATCGTCGGAAACAAGATAACATGGATGAAAGGAGTTGCGCGCCATTTGTGAATTCCGTGAGTGGAATTTACGCGTGGCTGGCAGGGTGACGTTCACCCTTTCGCTGTCTGGTCTTTGGTTTCTCTCTGACATCGAGGCAAGGACTGAGTAAAAAGACACGGATCAGAAAGGATTTTGCGTGTCGTTTTTTTTTTTTCTGTCCGCACTCGCGTTTCCCGATAACTTTGTTGCACATGCTTATTGACTACTGCCTGTCACCACGGCCAAGGTTTCTCTAAACAAGATTGCCGATGTTTTGTTTGTCCGTTTGATTTTCGTCTTTAAGTGGATCGAGTAAAGTAGATTTCGCGTCTCGACTAGTTGATCCAAGAAGGAATCGATGACGTTAATTTGATAGAATGTCGGAGTGGTTTTTTGTTGACAACAAATTGCTGACTTTTCGTGGAAATTTTTAGGGTTTCGTTTTTGAAATGTTGAGTAATTTTTGTTTTTATAATGTGAGGATAAAAATTTACGTTTTACAACCCCTTAGTTGGCAAGTGATTGAGTACGTTATTTCTCTCAACGTTGAGAAAATTGAACTTTCGTCTACCATTTTGTAACAAATTGAAGAAATAGAGAAATCACTTTACGACAAATTAAAGAAATAAATTCTTCCAAATTGTAAGAAAATGGAATAAAAGAATGGCAATTGTGATAACTTGAAAGAAAGCTACATTTCAAGTGCCTTATTTACTTACGTACGATGTAAAAATTGACTTTTACTTTTTATTAACGTGAAGTAAAATACAGGCGAGTTGAATAGGTATTTTAGTACTTGCTATTTCACAATAAACTCGTTTTGTCTAATTTTGAACTTGTGGCATTCGTCAATTGAGGAACGTTATATTTTTCAGAATAACTCTCAGCTTGATTGCATCGTCTTCAGCACAAGTTTCAAAGATCTTTTTACAAACAACTAGACAAACTTCCTAAATTGGGGCGCAGAAAAATATAACGACTTTGCGAAAATTCTTCTGTGGTTTACGTTCTTGGAAGTCGTTCTTACCTTATTTTCTCGCGTTAAATAAAATTCAACGTACAACAGGTTTATTCGTTTTTGTTGAGATTCCGAGCGATAATTAATTAACCGAGATATTAAATTGACTTTGACGTAAGAAATTTTTCTCTGTATTTGCATGTTACGCAGACACTCGCGATTTACGAAACACCTAACCGCGTGATAAAATTGAATAATTCGCAGAAATTGGAGTCCATCAACGTGGCTTCCGAGAGACCTGTATCGCGCGCAGAGGGAAATATATTTTTTCAGCTCTTTTAATCTAATCTATGCACCGCCCAGGGTGTGTAACCGATCAGAGATTCGCGTGTCACGAAATCGTTAGTGTTACTCTCTCCACCTCCTTCCTTTTTTTTTTCCTTTTTTTTCTCTACCTCGACATTATTCAATTAAGTTTGCAGGCTTACCCCGTTCAAATCTCATTAAACTTCACACATACACACACACACCGAAATTCACGGAAAGCAGTTCCATGTCGCGAGTATTTTTATACCCGAAACACCCGTTCTCCGCTTATCGCGAATTGAGAATGGAATTTTTAAAGGCAAAACTACCGAACTGAGCAAATTGATCGAACGGCAATCTCTTTTTCACAGGAATTACTTATAAATTGCTCCATGAATAATTTATTTAGACGATGTCGAAGCTAACTTTTCCGATATATCGCGCGCGTAATTTCAAATATAGCATATTAGACACGCGCTTCGACTTAGGTTACTTAAATTCAAATTCGGATCTCAAATCGGTTTTCAAGTTTGTCCCCGAG
Organism: Melipona beecheii; assembly: GCA_032399605.1. NCBI lineage: Eukaryota > Metazoa > Arthropoda > Insecta > Hymenoptera > Apidae > Melipona > Melipona beecheii. The sequence goes on from JAUCMO010000463.1 coordinate 967,080, forward strand.
TCGATAAATCAACTATCAACTTACTCGCCTCGGGTTTAATCGTTTGAATTTAAATGGACGTTTCATGGAAAATAGTGCCCGATACGTTCGAAGGGATTATTTACGTGATTTATACGACGTACGATTGAATTTAAATGTTTTCGATTTTAAAATCTGCTGTTTTTCTCTTCCGCGAGACGCGAGACGCGAGACGCGAGACACGTCCGCGTGTGTTTTTACGCGCCCGTGCCTCTCGCGTCGATTTCTTTGATACGACTTCCATACTTTCAGTCTGCGCTGGTATGTTTTCTAGCGTTAAAAAATTTCAAAATCTAGGCTTTCGCTTTAGCCCGTCGCGATTCCTACCACTTTATTCCTGTGCGTTCCATCCATCGCCGTTTCTGCAACAATCGACGCACATCAAACAAACCAAAGGAAAGAAAACAAAGAGGGGAAAAACGAAGCGAAAGAAAGAAACGGAGAAACAGTCGAAATATAGAGAAGGCATTCGCGGAAACGGAGTAATAACCGTGCATGTATGACGTCAAGCAACACACAACGTGGTACACGTTCCCATTAGAGTGGCAATGCCGCACTTAGCCTGGTATACGCTTGAAACAACTCTCTCTCTCTCTCTCTCTCTCTCTCTCTCTCTCTGATACACACACAAACACTTTTACTTGTCGTCTCTACAACCATCCCCTTTTCGACCATGCTTCCTCTCTCCGACCGAAGTTGTCGCCGGTGACTCCGGCGTTCGCGAGTCTCCCAAGACGAGCCGCGGAAGTCCCTTTGATTATTCTCGTGTAATTTACCGTGCAAACGATGTTCTGAAATATTACCGTGCTTGCAGACGCAAATTCCGCCGCCGGGTAGGTCGCCGACGACACCGCCGAGACCGCTTCTCTTCTCCACGCGGAATTACTCGGTCGACGATTCCGCGAATACCGACTTCAACAGCCTCACATTTCTCTCTTTCTTCTTTCTATATCTGTCTCGTTTCTTCTCTGTTTCAAAAACCCTCTACTTCTCTCTCTCTCTCTCTCTCTCTCTCTCTCTCTCTCGCGTCTCTGCCACACCGATTTTTTCACCTGCATTTTCCTCGTCCGCGTTCTCCACACTTTTTTTCCACCCGCATTTAGGCACCACGCTTCCCCCATCACGCTTTCTTTATTTATGGTTTTTTATAATTGGTCCCCGTGGGCTCGCTATAGCCTGTTGGTATACTTGCTCTCCTCTCTCTTTTTTCTTTTTTCTTTTTGCCGTTTTATCTTCGGCGCTTTATAGCTGGGCTATCCTGGTTTATTTATTTCTGTGCCGGCATTTAGTGGTTTTTTTGGTTTAACTCTTCTTCTCTTTTTCTATTCTTTTTAGGTTCTTTGTTTTCTTTATTGTTAGTTTTTTTTACGACACTACCAGGTTTTTACGAACTTTTCCCTAATTTTCTAGCACTCTCCTTTTACTTCTGCTTTTAATCTTGCGTTTTCTCGGTTCTTTTGCTTCGTCTCGAACTTAATTATAGCGTCAGAGTATTTCAGCCCGCTGAGTTTTAATTGTCTTTAACTCTTACTCGAATTAATTCTTTTTCTTTAATTGATTTTACGTTACATTTTATTCACTATCACAAGTAACGACAAATTTTCCTATTTTAAGTTGATCAATCACCATCACCAACATACACCAAAGACAGAGGTAAATAAACGGACTAATTTAAGTTGATATTTCTAAATTTCTAAATAATTCTAGAGATCAAGTCTGAAAGTGAGTTTAGCGGGAGTAACCCAGAATCGGGCCTCTTCAGGTGCAACGCTGATGCAACGAAAATTAGCGATTGGTTGATTTGGGTCACGTGCTTCATGAGGGGGCGTGAGGTAGACCTCGAGTAAGAGTGGCGTCGTTTGGTACTGAACGATCGCGCCTGTAATTTGTTTTGTATCGATTCAAATGTTTGCACATCGATAAAATTTTATGGCAAAAAAGTCGTCTTCATTTTCTAGACAGAACAGTTGCTTGTGGGCTTTTCAGTGAGACGAATCGTACTGGGGTACAAATCGTGCAGTTTTTTGATGAAACTGTTTTAATACAGTGTAAATTTTCTTGTGCAAGAGCCGCCGATGTTTCGGAAATTCTCGTTGATCGAACGACGAGGAACAGGTTTCCTCCCGTTCGATACTCGTCCCTTGTGCGTTCAGGTTTTAACATTTGTCTTCTCAAATTCTCTCATCACTCCCTTACCATCCCTTCTTTTCACACGACGCTCCATTTTTCTCGACAGCAACCGCACACGCACACTTTCGATGTTTCTGCCTCTCTTTGCCAGCAACACAGGCAAACACATTTTTGATTTTCACTACCTGCCTCCTTCCATTCCCCCCCGATGTAAAGGCCCATCCATTCCGCCATTTCTTTCTCACATCAGAGATCATTGTTCTCCTGGTCTGTTTATTCAATTTTTCTCACTTCTACCACTTCCAATTGTTCTCGTATTCTCATATCACCCTTTCACGCGTCCATTTTTATCTCCGTTTCCGCCTCTCTTTTATTCAATTTCACACAGAGCCCTTGCCCTTTCAGCGCTTTTCCTCCTCCGTCTTCGCTCATTCTCCCTAATATTTCTTTACTCGGCTCGTTCCTTTCATTTAATCGTTCCTTTCGTTTTTCCCTGGCCTGGTATTTATTCTCGACTAATTTAAATTTGCTTGCGCCACTGCAATGATTTATTTATAAATATCCGAGAAGCTCGATTTCTAGTAACAATGGACGGTTCAGTTGACGTGCAGTAACAGCACGGAAATACAGTTGTTAAAGTTAACGATTGGAATTGGACAGTTCTGTTTTTTTTTTATTTCAATTTTGTTGGAATTTATTTTGGAATTCAGCTTGTCGAGATGAGCAGTTTTTTTCTTGCTGTACATTAATTATTCAAAAACAATTTTACCACTTTAGAAAAATATCGTCACTTGTAATTTGATCTTTTAATCTTTCAATCTCGTGAAGTATACAGGCATTGTTGCTATTCCTTCACTTTAGCCGCTGAATGTAAAATGCTGAGATATCCAGAGAATCTTTGACAAAAATTGGACCGTTGAGAGGTTAAATAAATGACATTTTGGCAATTCCAAGCGAATTCTGATCTACATTTTTCACGTTACAGCATCCCTCGTTTCGTTCGTTCTTGTAAATATGTACGCCCTCGTTACGGGAATCTTGGGACAAGTACTCTATTTGTATAATAAAAATAATGCAATAAACATAAGTTATAAATTTGTATAAAATTGTATAAATTGTGTGTGTAATATACAATATACAATATAACTTGTTGTATTTACAGTAAATATAAAACTTTGTACAGTGGAGATTCTGTTAATTTTTATATATTGTATTATTTTATATTATTTTATTATATTATTTTGTATTATTTTATATATTAATTTTAATATATTGTATGTACAATACAATGCAATATTGTATTATAAAATATCCAGGCATGATAATTCACGATAAGTAGTGAATATTAAAAATAAAAGTACTCAGAGACTTCCGAGCAGGAGCGTACGTACATATATTATCTCTCGCAGTAACTCTCTTGTATTCCCGGTACATTTATAAATTCATAACCCCACGTGAATAAATCTGTACAATCACGACGCCGTTTCTTTTGCACCCTCTCCACCTTCATTCCTGTTCCTCTTCGTCCCCGTTCGCGCTTTTTCGTTCCTTTTGTCTCATTCTCCCTCTCCTCTTGTCTTTTCCTCCTTTTTTGGACACTCGACGAATTAACGGCAGGTACGCCGGATTAAACTGAATTCGTCGTTAAGCGAGGGCCAAACGAGCCCCTCGAAAGAGCTCGCCGCCAAAGGACACGGCGAAAAGAGAGAAAAAAAAAAGAAAGAAAGAAAGAAAGAAAGAAAAATGCGCTTTTCTCGTGGCTGAATTCGCGAATCGATCGGATCCTCTTACCGGCAACGCTCGTGCCACGGAATTTCGACGATTCAATCGGTCGATTGCAATCTCATCGACCTACTCCCTCGACAAGGGATAAGTGCCATCAAAAATTCTCTCGCGATTCGTAGATGAAAGACGCCGACACCTCTTGGCCCATTCGTCGAACAGCGTGAAATTTGCACGAACGCAATGTTAATAATGGAACGTTATTAGATTGGTCACTCGTTACTTTAATTTCGAGCGAAAAATGTCGAAATTTTGCCCTAGGTACGAAGGAATTTCTGCAAGGATTTCTTCATTACAGGGAATAAATTAGTTCACTGCAGCGCCATAATATTTTCGCTTTTACGTAGTATATTGCGTACTGTAAAACGAAAGGAGGATAGAAAGTTAATTCCGAAATCCAATAGCAATTAATTGCTTTCGTACGAATCTTGTTAAAATCTTTAATTAAATCTCCCTTTGATTTTTATTTCTTTGAATTCGTTCTTTTCCCCCACTTTTTTTTTTATCACTGAAAGTGATTTTAGCGGGAATAACCTAGAAAATCGGATCTGTTCAGGTGCAACGTTAATGCAACGAAAATTAGCGATCGGTCGATTTGGGTCACGTGATTCGCGAGGGGGCGTGGGATAGACCTCGAGTAGGAGTGGAGTTTTCTATCGATTCAAATGTTTGCATATTGATAAAATTTTATGGCAAAAATGTCGTCTTCATTTCCTAGTCAGTTGCTTTTGGGCCTTTCAGTGAGACGAATCGTATTGGGATACAAGTCGTGCAGTTTCTTTTAGTTTGCAAATTTGCGAAGATAAATTATGTGTGTAGATTAATTTTAAATTATTCTTGATAAAGAGAAACGAAAGCGAGGCAGACTTATTGTGTTGAATACAAAATTGGAGGAATTCTGGGACTCGGCGTTACCACTTTATCCCGAACAAACAGCGGATTTCATATTTTTCCATACACGTAAAGTAGTAAACAAATTGAAAAGCGGCAATCGATAGCTGGTAATTGAATTCCAGAAGGAAAGGGGAAGGGAAAAGCATAACGCGAAATTGAAATGAAAATCCAAGAAAGAAAAACATAGCGTGGAAAATTCGAGGACAAGCGATTAAATCTAAATGGACATTGTTGAAAAAAAGGACGCGATTTAAAAGTGTATCGAATCAAATTGGTTTCTGTAAAAAAAAGACAATCGGTCGTGGCGAATCGAAGTCGTACAAAGAGAAAGAGTACTTTAATTTAATTCGTATCTTGTGTATATTTCTCGTGTGTTTCGCTACTTGATATCTGCGGATATCGACACATTTTGAAAGTACGAATGCAGGAGTATGAGTTTGAAAATACTGAAAAGAGCTGCGTATCAGAATGTAGAAATAAAAATTCTGCGCAATTCGAGTAGAAATTTACTTCGACTCCCGTTTCAACCTCTAAATTGTAACTACCACGTTTCTTTCACTTCGTACCCATCGAAACAGATATTTCTTCTCCGCACTTTTTTTATATTATTTCCTTTTCTTCTCTTATAGTTTGAAACTCGTTTCAATTTGTAGACGAAATGAAAATTTCGCTCGAGTAATTATTTTAATCCCTTGGACACCACTAGTGTTCAAAAGTCGATACATCGGCTCTAACTGTACTTTTTACATTTTTTTCTGAACATTCAAACGACGATAGTTACTTTTCTTAGTAACTGTCGTCCGTTTTATCGAGATTTTTACACATTCTATAAATGCTCTGTATTTCCAGTTGACTTACGTAGAAAAAAATTGCAAGGTATGTTGAAAGAGGTAGTATGAAAACTTCCAGAATATCCGACCGAGTGTCTGGTTTCAATTTTTAAGGGTCAAAGGCTTGGAACGCAGTTACATCTCTATCAAAACAAGCAGATATTTTTTTCTCCTTACTTTGTCCTCGATTCTTTTCCTTTTAGAAGGCGTTTCGAATTTCTTCGAAATTCTCGCTGCATCGTCGTCGTATTTTATCGAGAGGGACGCACGTCGAACGAAGTTTCGTCGTAAATCCGACAATTCTCGTCGCCGTCTTCCAACGAAAGCCTGCTTCAAACGAGCGCTTATCTCCTCACTCTGTTTTTCTTCTTCTTCTTCTTCTTCCTCTCTCTCTCTCTCTCTCTGTTTCTCTCTAACCACCGTTCTTCCTCCCTCTTCCGTTCTCAACGATTGTTTCACTCGGGCAAACCGAGAATAATCCGATCGTCGTTAAAAGTATCGAGGCATGCTTTACGGGCTGCTGCCTCCGTACATATCGAACCGTACGGCATCGTTCGATATTTATTGCTAAACACACGGCGCAGCTTCCTTTTCCATGCGCGAGAATTTTCATCGTGTTTTTCCCATTTTTTTTCTTTTTTCTTTCCGTAAATTGTTTCGCGATGGGTGGAAATCCGGTTTCATTGGTTCAGATCCACGGGTATCCGGAAATCGCAATCGGGACGGACAATTTTTCTCTCAGAAATCCGCGTTATTCTTCCCAACCTCCCGCGATTTTCTCGTTCCTCCATCCTACGAAGCTTTTTTTCTCTACTCTCTCTCTCTTTTTCTCTCTTCCTTTTTCAGGGAATATTTAATCGTCCAAAGAGATACGACAAATCGTATCCATATTCCCAACCACGCAACACTCTCGCACGCCCCCTTTCCATGAGGTTTTACCTTTTACGGGGGATTAAATTTTCTCCTCGGACACCGCGACGCGTGGAAATTTCAGATCGACCTGCCACTTTTTAAAACGTTTATCGATCGATTATTATTTGCAATGGAGATGCGTTCTCGCTGTCGAAATTCCCTCTCGCCGTGGGAGAAACTTTGCATTTTTTCCTCCCTGTACGTTTCGCACTTTTCTCCCCTTCTTCTGTTACTTCCTTCGTTCGCGTTTTGCCGAGTGCACACGACCGTTTTCCGGGAAAATGGAATCCAGGCGGTCAGCTCACTCGCTGGTTACCAGTTACTAGATACAAAATTTCGCAATTTTCGCCGACGAAACACGCGCGTCGCGAGCCAATTACAATTGCTATCGATTTTCAGCGCGTGTTTTACATTGGTCGAAATAAAGGAAATTGAAGAGTTTGTGGCAGAAACGAGCGTGAATTGAGTTTTGTATTTTCGCGAGGGAAGCAAAGGGTAAAAGCAGGGTGAAACTGTCAATTTTCATTCGGTAATAAGTTAACGCTGGAGCAACCAAACCTGTCAGTCTGTGTCAAGATTTCAGATTCCCCCCTTTTTTTATCTGTTTATTTCAATTTTTATCATTTAAATTATATGTGGAATATTTTTGTAGATATTAAAGATCGGTTGTTGAATAACAGTTATTTCTTGATTTTTTTTCGATCTTTTTTATTAACTTTTCAATTTTATACTTTCGCTCAGAAGTCTCAAGACACTTTTATTTTTAATACTCGGTGTTTATCGTGTATACATATTTTACAATACAACATATTATATAATAATGTAATAATACAATACAACAATAGAAAAAAAATATATATATACAATATAATAATATGATAATACAATATGTAACAAAAAAAAACTGCACTTATACCCCAGTACGATTCGTTTCATTGAAAAGCCCAGAAGCAACTGTTCTGACTAAGAAATGAAGACGACTTTTTTGCCATGAAATTTTATTGGTATGCAAACTGACACAAAACAATTTAAATTGACACAAAACAAATTACAGGCGTGATCGCTCAGTGCCAGACAACGCCACTCTTACTCGAGGTCTATCCCACGCCCCCTTGCTAATCACATGACCCAAATCAACCAATAGCTAATTTTCGTTGCATTAGCGCTGCACCTGAAGAGGCTCGATTTTCTGGCTTTTTTCTTCCCCCGCTAAAATCACTTTCAGTGATAATGTATCAATACATTAACAGAATCTTTATTGCATAAAATATGTTTTATATTGATTGTATTTAATTAGTTTAATTTTATCGATTGTACACGCAATACTTTTATTATATCGTTTAACTCATATTGTAAATATTGTATTTATTATTACATGTAATTTATAATTTACTTTGTCCTAAGATTTCCGAGCGGGGGTGTAAATATGCAATTAGCACTGGAATCGGAGAAATCGAGCGCAAAGATGAAAGAAATAAATAACGCAAGCTATTATTTATACATTTTACGAAAAATTCCATGTAGAATTTTTAGGAAAAATTATAAATTTGTCACGTTAACGCTATATATAGATAGGACTAATTGTTACATTTCATATTAACGTATTATTTAAGAGAGAGAGAAAAAAAAAAGTAGAAAATACTTTGATTTCTTCCAAAAAGATGACGCAAGTAATAATAATAAATTCCAAACGTCCTGTATTTTTTATTACTAAAATATGGTGTCAAGAATTTTAACAAATGTCCAAATTTTGGACGTTGATAGAGAATTATCGGGAGCCTCGTTGCACGTTACTTTTTCCGTCCTATCTCTGCTGGCTGCTTATCAGCCAATGGTGGCTGTAGTTGTTCTCGCTGTTGTTATTCAACATTTATTCACGCCGAAGGGATTTTGCGCGCTGCGGGCGCCGTGAAACAGGGCGAGAAACGGCGAACTTTCGACGAGTGTGTCCTTTTTACCAGCGAGTGGTGACGTTGTTCGGAAATGGGCTGGAAAATGTGAAGTATAAATATCTCGACGAATACGGATCCCTCGCGTTTTTCCAACCCTGTCGTGCGTAATTGCCCCTTTGGATGATGGTAAAACAGTGTTTCGTATGTTTTGAAACGCGAGTCGATTATGACATAATTAATGACGATGTAATTAAAATTAAATAATGTAATTGGTAATAATAAATTAAATGATATAATTGATACAATTAATTAAGTTGGTTATGACATAATTAATAATAATATAATAAAGAGCCGTTTATTTTAAAAGTGGCATAAATCACTGTGTTTCTAAATCGAGATATTAAATAGGGATATCTTGCTTGTCCGTTCTGTTAATTATCTAAACTTTTATCAATTTGCGTTAAAATGAAAAGAATCGCAATTAACGTAGAATTGTAATTAACCTGAATTCAGTGACTTGAATTTCTTTGAAGTCAAGCAGTTCGATTTGTGCCACTTTCGAAATAAATTGCTCATGTAGTAGAATGTCACGAAACGAATATAATTGACAACAGCAGATTATTCTGCATGTAAAAATACAGTTTAGAACAATGTAGTAGTAGTAGTTCTTCTTGGATTTGGTTTTTATGAAAGTCGAGTTTGAAAGTTTGTCGAATACATATTTTCTTAATTGAGTAATTAACTACAAGTCTGTTGTGACCCTTGCCACTATATATAAAACTATCGATGTGTATAATGCAGACGCGATAAATTATTTTTCGGCAGATACTGTTTTATACGAAATATAGATGATGCCAAAAGTACTTGATTTCAAATATATTTAAAATTTAAATGAAATATATTTGTATTTATATGAAACATTAAATATTCAAATATTTTATATAAAATGTTAAATATTAAATATTTTATTATATTTTATATTATAAAATAAAATATATTGTTAATAATATTTTATGTTATATTTTATATTTAAAATTTACCTTTGTGTAGTTTAGCGAATAATTTCGAAATGTGAAAGAAACATCCTTATAAAAATACGCTTGTTATCATTTTGTTACTAGCAGATATAATAATATTTATCGAAAGATGTGCTAGAAGGTGCCATGGATGAAATCTCATTTGAAAATTTACGGCATTATTTTCGCTACTATTTCACACGTAGAAAGAATTACTTTGCTCAAAAACAAGGATGATTCACGATAGTTCCGAATTTTTAATAGTTCCTCGAGATATTCAGCCCGATCGACCCGCGTCGATTCGTCTGTTCATACTTCAACTTCCATCCGGATGCACTCGAATTCGTCAGTAATGCACAGAACCATTTGTCGTCATAGCGACAACAATCGTTTACCAGCCAGACTGGCAAACAGCTACTCGACAGATCGTTTCGTCGATTTTTCGCCACTTTTTCACGTGGGTTCGTCCCACGACCTGTTGGACATAAATCGAGTTCCGACGCAATTAATTCCCTTCGACGAGCCAATATTCGTATGGCCTTCAAATTTTTTACGAGATTGCTACTCGCTTGGAAAGTAACCAAGAATCTCTTTCTCTCTCTATCTCTCTAGGGCTTTCGTCAATTATGATTGAACTTCTTCATTTTAATTATGATCGAACTTTTTAATTTGGACTATTTTGTAATTTGTAACGAAATAATTTGTTTGATCTTAGACCGAAATCCATTAATTTGCTGCATGAATCAAACTTGTGAAAAATGTTCGAAATCTCGATCTTTCGGGGAAAAATTTTGCGTTTAATATTATCAAGAACTGATTTTCTAAAATCAATTCTAAATCTCTAACGAACGAGTGACTTAAATATACAACCAGCAATCCAAATCGGAAATAATAATTCAATCTCTGAATTTATTTGAAAAACTGAAAAACATTGATCTGACAATCAGTATGAAGTTAGTTTCTTCGTCCAGTGAGTCACGATACGAGGAGTCAAGTCCGATTTAATTGTAAGCTTCGAACGATCGAACGTTTCACGTTTCGGTGAAAGAGATTGAAAGCCATTCGAGCCGGGAAAGCGGCGTCTCGCGTTTTTCCACAAGCGTCGTCCATTCCTTTTCTTCTCCTTTCGCGGCGAAGCTGACGACGTTTGTTTGCGCGAAAACAAAAATAACCAGACGCGATTGTGAGAAAAACCGATCGATTCGAATCTAATCGGTCGGAAAGGGCCCATTGAAATCGCGCGGCATTCCAGCGATGCGTGTTCGCCATTGTTCCCGTGGCTTAGAGCCACGAGTACAACGAGTACAAATCGATCGTTAACGCGATCGACGGCTCTCGTCGCGGCCGTCCTCGAAATCCCGCCATTGAATTTCGACTAATCGCTCGCCTCGATACCTCGACACGCGGCCTGTTGACAGCGAGCGCGTTGCAGCCGGCATGCAAAACAACGGGGGAGGAAATCGCTGACAACGCTGCGGGGAAACTAGAGGAATTTCTCGTTTCTTCTCTTTGAAGATCTTTTCACGATCTTTCCCGCGCACATTTTAATCGTTCTTCCGGATATTTTTATACAATTGAAAGACTATTTGTGTATTTTAATATATATTTCTATTAATTTGTCTAAATTTTATATTAATATTTATATTAATTTTTATACAAATATTTTTCCAATTGCATATATATTTCTATAAATTTTAATTGGTTTCGGTTGGTGTTCAACGAATCGGAAATTAAAATGCTTTCAAGCTCCTCGTATTTTTGAAATTTTTATTAACGAACGAGCAACTGCGGCCTTTGACAAGCTTCGATACCAGAAAAGAGAATTGTCGAAACAACAGTTGAGAGAGTGATAATAGCGATAAATTACAAATGTTTCAGAGACGAAAAATAAACGTTTGTAAATTCATTTATACGCTGTAGCATTGGACAAGACAAGAAAGCGAAATAAAAGTCTTTACACATGTTAATTAATTTGATCAAAATTCAAAAAAACTCACAAGATTCTAAACGTCGGAACGGAACACTGAGAAGAAAATTGAAAATTGAAATTGTATCGAAGACCTTTGGGAATGATAACTCCGAACTGCCGTCGATAAACTAATATTAATATTAAAACTTCTATAAATTTACGGTCCACGAACCGGAATCTCCATCCTTGATAAATCGTCGAGAAAGGAGAAGAATGCCCCGAGGAAAAAGTAGGATCCGTCTCAGAAGACACGATGCAACAAGACGCATAAACTTCTGGCCCATTAGCGCGCCATTTTTCCGCTGTTAAAGCGAAGAATATTTAATGAATTTGCCGAGCTTATTACGTGACGCGCCGCTGTCACCGCGCCATCCCTAACTCGCACCCCTTTCACTGGCGAATTATTTGAATTATTGCCTTAGAGCGCGGAGTGCCCCGTAAATTTCTTGCGGTGGCGGGCGATTGCTCCTTGCGAAGAGTCCTCCTGGAGGTTCTCCTGGCTTTTAAGCCGGCTGGTGAATCCTGCAAGCTTCGCCGCGAACATTCTTCCGATGCACGACTCTCTATTATCGGCACGATGAAAATTGTACTCGACTAGCGAGAAATTGGAAATTGGATCGCGGGGATTCGAGGTGGAAGAATTTGAGATAAATAAATTGAGGGTGGGGAACTCGAATAACAGACACTTGCAGAACGACGTTCCATTTCAACATCTTGTTTTATCAATGACGTTGCGTGTTATTTTATCATGCAATTTTGGTAATAATTTTACAGTACGATGTTCCTTGTTAATAATTTGAAGTATGGTTTTTCTTTCACTTTTTACCAGTGACGTAGACTTTTATCAACTATCCGAAAGTGTTTTTTGAAATTTCTGTTTTTGTAAGAACAGGTTGAATGAAATTGACATGAAAGTTTTCTTTACTCACGGATACATCAACGTGTATTCAATTTAAAAATTGTTGAGATTCCAAGAGAAACAACTTCTGCAAGTCAGTCAGTATTATTTTTTTGTACTACTGACATTTCAGTCGATTACATTTAAACATCAAAGTTACAATTACAATATTTCGTGTTTAACAGACACGAATTCAAGAAGCAAAGAAATCTTATTTTTACTTTATTGACAATATTATTCTTTCATACTGCTGAAACATTAATCGATTATGTTTAAAGATCAAAGTTATAATCACAATATTCTCGTTTCTTAGAAAAACTCTACAGAGATCCGTTCGTTTTGTTTGAAGAGTGTACTAAATTTTTGAGAATGTTTCACATTTAACAGATATGAATTCAAGAAACAAAGAGATCCTATTTTTATTATTATTTATTACCATTGTTATATTTAATTCTAATGGCATAAACGAGACATAAACTTGTCTGTATTTATAATACTAATCACTGATTTAAAAGTTTCAATCAAAAAAGAAAAAAAAAACGACTTGTACCTCAGTACGATTCGTCTCACTGAAAGGCCCAGAAGCAACTGTTCTGACTAGGAAGTGAAGACGGCTTTTTTGCCAAAATTTTATTGATGTGCAAACATTTGAATCGATACAAAACAAATTACAGGCGCGATCGTTCAGTACCAGACAACGCCACTTCTATTTGAGGTCTACCCCACGCCCCCTCACGAATCACGTAACCCAAATTAACCAGTCGCTAATTTTCGTTGCATTAGCGTTGCACCTGAAAGTGATTTTCTGAGTTATCCCCGCTGAAATCACTTTCAGTGATAAAAAAAAGAAAGAAAAAGAAGAACGAAATCGTTGCCGGAATGAAATCGCGTACTCACGTTCTCATTCCTTATTCGGCCATCCGTGAAACGCGGGTGCATCGGTCTCTTCTCTCGATAATCGTAGCCCATCGACCGTCTCGTAAAAACGTATTATTCCTGAAGGATAATTTTCAAGAAGCCCGAACCATTCAATAGAGAAGTCGGCAAAAGTGTATCGAGAAGTTGGAAGAGAGATTCGAAGGGAAACCAGGCCAAAAGTCGCAACTCACCGGAAAAAGTGAGAGGGGTGGGCTGGGGGGTGGGGGGCACGTTCCACGGAATTTTCAAAGCGTTTATCGACGCTTTGCAATCCACGATTCTAAAGTTAACATTTATCTTGGCGACGACCATTAACAGAAAATACGCCGACTCGACGTTCCGCAATTTTTTTGTTTTCTTTTTTCAATTTCCAATTCTTTTTCTTTTTCCTTTCCATTCCTTTTAATTTCTATCTGTAGCTGTCCTTTTTTTATGTAGCTTCGAGATCAACGACGTGTCATCGATTTCAAATTGAATGAAAGTTATTTACCAAAAATATGCCGAGTTTTCCAATTTATTTATTTTTTTCTTTCGTTTGTAATTTTCAATTTTTTTTATCACTGAAAGTGATTTTAGCGGGAGTAACCAGAAAATCGGGCTTCTTCAGTTGCAATGCTAATGCAACGAAAATTAGCGATTGGTTGATTTGGGTCACGTGATTCGTGAGGGGGCGTGGGTTAGACCTTCAGTAGGAGTGGCGTTGTCTGGTACTGAGCGATCGCGCCTGTAATTTGTTTTCTATCGATTCAAATATTTGCGTATCAATAAAATTTTATGACAAAAAAGTCGTCTTCGTTTCCTAATCAGAACAGTTGCTTTTGGGCCTTTTAGTAAGACGAATCGTACTGGGGTACAAGTCGTGCAGTTTTTTCTTTTCTTTGTGTGTTTTTTTTTAAATTTCTACTTTTATTTACCTTCTATTCACCAAGTTTCGAGATTAACGACGTTTTATCGATTCAAAAATTGAATAAAGGTTATTTAAGAGAATTTCACGTTCTCCAATGTTTTCCAACATCCAAGTTTTCCTCCCTTTTTAAATTTCGATTTCCGTTTGTCCTTCTTTTCAACGCGATAATTTCAAAGTCAATACTCGCTTCGGTTAACGATTATTAATTAAAAGATCCCTAATAATATTTTCCAATTTTTTTCGTTCTCCAGCCTTCCTTTCTCTAAATTCTATTTTTTTGCTCGTCCTCCTTTCACAGGAGTTTCAGGATTAACGACGCGTCATCCGTCGTGACACGCGCACGACGGCGTGATAAATCGTTGTCGAACAAGGAGCAATAATCGTCAGTACTAGCCACCGAAATGTGCAATTTACCCGCGCTATTAATTATCATGGTTCGGGCAGCGGCGTCGATAAATAATGTTTCTACGCTGGTGGACTTTTCCGCGTCGATGTACGCCATTTGAAAATTGACTATCGAGAGGATGTCGGGGGTGGCTGATTGTGGGTCGACGAACTCTCGAGGGAGGGAGGGGGAAAAACAGCGACGTTGCGTGTAACCTGAGCAATTTTTGCGGTTTGCTTCTCGCTGGGATTCGTATAACGAGTTTGTTCAACCGTTCATGTATTTTATTTAAAAGAAATTTTTTGTTTTTTTTTCATTTTCCCCGAATTGTCGATGTAACGTTCACTAGGAACGATCGTTGAACGATGGAATTTTCGAGAGGAGCTTCGTAGACCAGCGAACATCCCCGGGATAAATCGTGCGTCTATTTACGCTAGATTTCTTCTGTTCGTGAAAGGAGAGAGGACCCCAACTTGCTGGAGATTTCAGCTAATTAAGTTTCTACGTCATGATTTCCATAATTTTCGTAGGGTCTGAGGAGCGTCGAGGAGAGCACGCGAACCAGCCGAACTAATTCCTCGAGTTCCGTAACTGTAATGAACAGTAATGCCACTCGAATCGATCGTACGGTGATTAAATTAGCGAATTACGATCCCGCATCGTAACTTCTCCCGTTTATTCATGTCGAAGACAACTGCAGACCCTGCCTCCTCCCTTCTCCTCCTCTCGCATTTTCATATATTCGAAATTTACGCAAAAAAAGAAAAGAAAAAGATCGAGAATCCTTTCACTCTTCATTTCTGCTCGATTCAGTAGACAAAAATAATTTGTAACGTCTTCTGTAATGATGAAACTTGACGAATAGAATCCTGCACGCTAATAAGAAATTTCATAGTTTGTTCAAACTGGAGAAAAAAAAAGAAACTGATCAACGCTGGTATTACCAAACTCTCGTCGAAACGTCGAAATCACACGTTTAATTACGCGCGTTTTATTACGACTACTACTTTGTTTTTACGTCGCGCGAGCGAAATATATTTTGAAAACACGCCGACAGGTTACACAATTTGAAATATCGCGCTGTGGTGTTCCATTGTTGTATATTGATTTCGTTATTTCATCGAACGTATCGCGACTTGGAAACCTGGTTCACGTACCGATATGTAAAACCGATAATCATTTTCCGCGTAACTCCGACGTATTTGAAACTGGAATGGAATTATTCGGGAAGGGGGGAAAAATGCTGACCCCTCTATAGAAACCCCTCTATAGACTTCCATTTAAATATTCGAACATATCGGTGCACTTGCAAGACTGTCGTTCAAAGGACCTTCACGGTGCACAGTTGAACGCATTACCCTTTACGTGATACGATTTCCGAGCTGGATCTCGAGAGGAGGAAAGAGGAGGAGATTTCGCGTTTTTCAATGAGATTACGTGAGGCTGTTTGTAGCGTGGTCCTTTGTCAAGAGAGGCGAGTTACCTCGCTGCTGGTCGAGTATCTGAAATTCCCTATCCGGCGGCCGTTCGTTTTTTCGACATCGAGCTTTGTCTGAACGATTTTCTTCGCCGAGACTTTCGTCGTCGCGGAGAAGAATCGTTCGCGAAACAGTCGTTTTACGATACTTTCATGCATCGAAAATGTGGAATGATCTCGTCACTGTATTGAAAAATAAAATGTGCTTTTGACAAATTACGGTATAATCTCTCCTTTGTTTATTCTCTTTAATTAAAATTGAAAGGGTTGCTATAAGAAGGAGAATTTCGAGTAACTTTAGATAGGTAGATTAAGAATCATGCGCTGTTTCAAATGTGTTGATTTGATGCAAAACCATCGTAAATGTTATTGTTTAATTATATATATATTTTTTTTAATGAAACACAATAAAATAGGGTAGGAGCTGCCGCCATCTTGCTGCAAACTTTTTAACCGGTGTCGTTGATTCGTGATATTTTCGATTGAGCTATTTGACTATCGAATTGAATCGAATATCGATTGTGATTAATTCGGAATACTTAATCACTAGCTATTTACGAGAGTAATATTTTGGATTGAATTATTTTATTTTAGAACATTAATTGCTATTTCAAAATACTCAATTATTAATACCAGTTATTTTAGAGCGTTATCTCGTAATATTTTAGACGGAACTATTTTATTTCGGAGTGCTTAACAATCGAGAAGTTTCAAAAGTTATGATACAATCGATCCCAACCGAGCTCAAAGTTACGAATTTCTTTCTCTTCGATCATTCTCTCGATTTTCCCCAGTTTTTCTTCCCCGTCGTGAAAAAAAGTAATCCTTCCTAAAAGAGAGACGATCCACGATTCCATCCTATATCGAAATCACAAAGGACTTTCGCCACTGTATTAAAATAACGAACGAAGGAGAATAAAAAGCGAAGCACGTCCGTGTGTATCGGTGAACAGCGAAGCAATGAAACAAATGGAAACAGAAGGTGTATCAGAGTCTCTCACGCAGCATCCGAACAACGTCACATTGTGTTTTCCACTCGAGAAAACACGCAGTCGCGTCTCCGTAGAAACTTTATAAAAACAACCTCCTTTTTAAACTACAATTACAAGAAAAAAGGAAAAAAAGAAAGAAAGAAAGAGGCAAGGAGTACCGCGTGTATTACGGAACGTAGTACCTGCATATTATCTAGCACCGTGCAACGTGATATACTTTTACTTCTGGAATGAGAGGAGGAAGAGGATAGTTACGTTTTCTTAACCTCTTGCGCTAGAATGATGTAGCATGCACGTCAAGAATTTTTTATTCCAAAATTACAACATTTCCTCAGTTTAAGTATATTTAAGTATAATTCGGGCAAAACAAATGATAAGTTTCTTTAATTATTTCTTAATAATTTCTATCCAGCGATATTATATCGATGAGTTCACAAGAAAAAGAAAGCGACGAATTATTGTATACGGTTCGGTCACTCGTTATGGTCCGCGAACCAGTTGCCAGCGCAAGGGGTTTTAAGGCGTTAGTAATCTTTGATTCTAAACCAATCTATAAGTAATAAATTTCTACGTAATTAAATAAACAGACTTTTGAGTCTGTCACTTACTTGACCACGTTACGCTTTATATTTTTATCACGTTTTATTCGTAGACGAAGCTTCAAGTTTTTTCGACAATTCTGCAAATTTCAGTGATGTCATACCGACAAGGTCAGAAAGAAAGCAACGAGTTATTTGCAGTATACGGTTTGGTCACTTGTTATGGTCCGCGAACCATTTAATCCCTTGTCAGCACAAGGGATTAAATAAATAATTCTTCTCAAAAAAGGGAGGAAAGAACGGGGTTGGAACGAGTAGGTGGCGAGTTGATTTGCAACATTTTCCCCGAGCCGCGAAATATATACAACAAAGTGGGCAGAGGGGGTGGGGGGAGGGGGGCAGAAATACAGAGGCGAGGGCGAAAGTGACGGACCACGGTTCGAGAGCGGTTTCCAAGCAACAGATATCATTAGACGCGTGTAACGCAGATGCACGCTAACATAAAGAATTTACGTTCCTTCGTCGAGAGCGGTTCTCTTCGTTGCCATTGTCAGCCGGGTATGGTGGCAGGATAACGTAGGCTGGAAACCGAGGGGCACTGCATTGCAGGCAAGGGCGTTGTCAGGGGCGACCATAGCGACCATAAAGCCTGATTCGCACCCGACCAACAAACCCCCGCGACTCTCTTCGCGAGTTTCGTTCGCCAAGTGGTAACAGCAGCAGCGAATATCGATCCTCGTTTTGATCCCGTGTCTCGAGAGTTGTCGTTGCTGCCGTTAATTTGTGGCTGCAGATGACGTTCCATATTTTCGGCTTAAGATATCAATTTATGATCACGAGCTACGTCCGGGGAATAATGGTTGGGGGTGTTGATCCTCGTCGCTCGGTCGATCGCATCGTTACACGTTGTACTTGCGGTTACGGACGACGTTCGATATTTTTGATTTAACTCGAACGTACGGTTTTGCTTGAATGTGTACTACTTCGAGAGTATTATAATGGCTTCGGTAATAATTTATACTTTAGCGCAGGTAGTCGATATTCAGGATGTAAAAGCTAAAGTTAGGAGTAATATTGGGAGTAATAATAAAATACATTGAATATTCATGTTGATTGATATTGAAACGTCTCACTTCAGACCAAACGTATGAAATTGCATTCTCGGAATGTTCAAAGATAAAATTCGACAATGCAGAGGAATTAATAATCCTAGGTTTCTTATACTTAATCAATGTATACCTCTACAAAAGCAAACTCAGTTTCACCTCAATTCACAGACTTCAGGCCCCGTTTCGTACCTTATATCTTATGTGCCTCACCACATTCTACTTGGTCCCCTCAGATCTTAAGGGATGACCCGAGACCCAGACGTCTGGGGAGAAGTCTAGGGTGAGATTTGAGTTAACCTCTTGGAATCTAAGAGTGTAGAGTGAGACCTATAGTGAGGTGTAAAATATAGAGTGGATGAAGTATGACACGAAATGTGAGTGAGGTATGTAAGACGTGGGACGAGGTTTATATAAAGATTACGTATTTCATTGATTGTGAGCAGTGTCTGGTAGAAAAAACAATTTAAAATAGTTTGAAGTACGGCCGTTTGTTAAATTTGTTTCACAGAAGTCGTTATATGTGTATAGCGCGAAATGAAGCGTCGCGAAAGCCACGCCATTCTTCATCGATCTATATTCTTCATATCGATCCCGACTTTCTGCAGCGGAGTTGCACCTGTTTGCTCCGACGCGGAAGTTGAAAGCACCATCAGTTCGAAACTTCCTCGAAACTTACTGCCGGATCTACGTTTTCGTTTACATATCTATATGCAGTTCGTCCAGGACGAATGTGTAATATGGAAATTATTTCGTAATATCACTCTTAAAAATTCTTTTGAGCCCAAGATATATATTTGATTTAAGCAAGCATTTCCTCGAGTTGCAAACGTTCTCAAAGACGATGAAGTGATTTATCGTAATATTATAAATACAACAATTGTCTTAAATTTCCTTAACGTATATAAAATCTAGATAACATAAAAAATTAAACGTACCTTGGGAATCGTTCAAAGATAAAACTCGATGGTGGGATTAAGAAACGATTGGAAAAAATTAACGACTGAAATATCGCGTCGGTGCAACGTTTCCTTTTAACCAAGGAGGATTAATCGAGAGGTAACAAAATTCTCGAGTAATATCTTTCGTTTGCGTCAAATTTTTTTTCACAACAAAGTACAACTTGCTGAGATAAGCGAGGAACTTTTAACGGAGGATCGTGTAGAGTCTACGATTAAAATGCGGCGATGTTTCAAGGTAGTTTGGGAAAGATTAGCAGTTGTAAGGTGAATTTTTAGCAGGCACAACGATGGCTCTCGGATGAAGCGGCTCGAGGAATTATAGGCCCGTAAGCAGGTTAATTACACGACTTTATTACTTTCCGTTTCGTCCGTATTTCCCCTTCACCCTTCATTATCGTTGAAGATCGCCTGTAAACTACTTACTCTCATAATTGCATTGATTACGACAAAATGTAACGACGATTAATGTGGACGAAGCTGGACGCAATTTCGTATATTTACGATCTTGGTCGAAAGAGGATTTTCACTGCTTTCTCGATATGTCGCGGACTCTCGGAATTATGTGTTTAATTATGAACATTCTGATTGCTCGGGCTTATGAATTTCTGAAATCCTGGGATTGAAGATTTAAAAATGTATTTTCGCGCGATGCGAGACTCTTTAATTTCGGATTCTGTGACAAACTTACATATCTTTTTTACGGTGCCTACGGTTTCCACTCGGTGGATCACTCGCAGTGAATTAAGTTTAATAATTAAATTGTAACACCTGCCAAATGAAGGATTCATATGTTTTAGATCAAGTAAATTATTTTTGGTCTTGGTTATGAATTATCCATTTCGTGCTTCGCCAAATTATTAATTGGTTTGCGCTTTGGCCGTGACTGAAATTAGCGCGTGTTATAAAAATATTATAAATAATACGTAAAACAAATTTTGGATAGGCTAAAGTAAATTCACACGTAAAAATATGTAAATTATATTCAGGTATAAAAATATCCGAATTTAACCCGAATTCAGTTCAAATCCAATTCAGATTTAATCAAAACCAAAAAATAATAAACTTACTGATAAAAATAATGATAGAAATAATACACTAAAAATATAAAATCTCTAAGTTTAAGATTAAATCACAGTGATACAAGAAATGTCCAAACTCAATTCAAACTGAATCTAAATCTGAACAATCAGTAAATCTTTCACGTGCGATAAAAGTGTGAAAAAATTTCCATAGAATCTCTGAATCTCACTAAATAGTGTTTCTTTAAATCTTCAAATTTAAAATGAAATCGCAATGCTACAGACTCTGCTTCGTAATCAAACTTAATTCAAACGAAGAATTAACAAACCTCCCAAGAGCGATGAAAACGAAATACAAAAGAGTTTCCGAATCGCAGTTTGAAAAAAGTAGAGTGTAAAATCTTCAATTAATTTAAAATTAAATCACAACGATACAGGAAACGTCCAAACTCAGTCTAACGAAGAATTAATATCGAGAGAATGACAATATCGAAGAAATCTCGAAAGAAACTCCAGAGTCGCACGCTTGCAGCGAGTTAATCTACGAACGAGAATCCTCGATCCAGGAACGCCTTTAATTGGCAACGTGGGCCGAGGAAAGGTTCCCCTCTCCCCCTCCCCCTCGGGCCGTCAGCAGGCCGGCCCTAAACTAATAATGAAATCGCACTTTTCCGTAGTTTAATATTCCAGTTAATTTCCAGCGCTCAATCTTCCCGCGCGACGACCCCGTTTCCCCGTTAAAATCTTCGATCCATTAATCTTTTCGGGGTTGAAAGCGGCCACGGCGAGGAAGGGGTGGATCTCCCCGCGTTCGAGAGAGGAACCTTAACGCACCATTAAAACTTCGACACCTAATTATGTCATTCGCGAGTCCATGGAACTTTTTAAAAAACGATCTCCGTGCATCGTAAATCAGTTACGCGAGGCCGGGCCACACGCCTTCGTGGTCTTTGCGAGCTAAGCACCATTATTAAATTGGTGGTTCAGCAGAGTTCTTCTCGATCGTCGTTTTATCTGTGGATTCAGCTTTGAAATTTAAAAGGATACACGTACGTACGTGTCTTGAAGCATGTGAAGAGTTCTCTCTCTCTCTCTCTATATATATATATATATATTGGGATTTATTTTGTTAGGAAGCTACAAGAGAAGAATATAATAAGTCGCGTTCTTTTTAGTTTTTATGCAATTTTAAAAATATTAATGTTATTTAATATTTTAACATTATATAATGTTAAAATTTAATACATCATTGTACGAGGTATCGAAATTGTTTTTTTTTTTTAATTGTTTTTGAGGCTGAATTGTTTCGTCCATATTACTCGCCGTAATATTGTATTGAAGATATTACAATGCCTGTTGTAATAATTGTATCTTCGGTATTTATAAACCTCAGAAAATTCGCAAAAATTTTTCTTACAAATAGAATACGTCCTATATTATTCAATTCCCAAAAATTATCACAGAATGATAACTCTATATGAATTTCAGCGTGTGTGAATCTTTATCCTGTAATAACACCATCGCTAAATATCTTTTATATTTAACGAACAGTGATAAAACGTTTAATTCCGTCAATTGTTAAAATTACAATAAAACAGATAAACACGCGATACGTATTTCCACTCAAGATAGATTTAGAAAGCTAAAAACAATTACATCGAATAATTATCCTAAAATTTTTTTACATTTCCACTATATCTCGTGTATCTTTAACTATCTGTTAAAATATTCACAACAGCAGATTTAACGCGTTATCACTTGCACTCTCTCTTTCTCTCTCTCTCTGTCAGTGCAATTCTTACCCGATGATCCCGTTTTAAGCGTTAAAATCATCTCTCAGTTAGATCAGCAGGTTACGACACTCGAATACGCGATTATCGTGTATCGAGGCAGAAATGCCCGTGATAATCTTCAATAATGGAAAAGCTCGGACCACCTGGGCTCTCGAACGTTGTAACACGCAATGTGGTACGCAAGCGGGCGAGGATGCGCTCGCGTGGCGGGCATCTGTGACCCGGCCACCGATCGAATGGGAGCAGAAAACGATCAGGCCGGTGCGGTTGCGTCGCTCTAATCGGGCAAAGGGAAAGCATCGGTTAACGGAGCCATCGATGCACGACTCGCGCATCGGTAATAACACGGCAAAATCCCGCGATCTGCGTGACCAGAAATTAACTTGATTGGATGTAAACACGATGCTACCGATTGCACGATAAACGATTGCACTCGTTGCGCCAGTCCGATCGACGTCGTCCGGTCTGTTTGCTGGCGAAATTGCGGCCATAGAAAAAAAAAAGGTTTGCCCTGTATTCAGCCGTTTAAACGCCGATTTGGTCATTGATATGACAAACATTGGGGAAAATTGGTTTACAAAGTTAGAACGGTAGAAAATTGCGTCTATGTGATCCCTTTGTCGGGGGATGAATAATTTATATATATGTATTTTATATATATATATGTAATAATTTATATATATGTTCCAAAATAATACTTATAAGCAGATGGAAGATAATGCCCCGAAGTAGAATTTTTCATATTCTTTTTTTTTTTTTTAATAAAGAAGTAAGAAAAAAGATGCTTCGTTTTCGAGAAAACCGACTTTGGAAGTTTATCATCAAGTGTACTTGAATTTAGTCAATTCTAGACGTGACAGGAAAGAATGATTAATAGGAAGTTGTCGTTCCACAGAAAGAAGGATGTGGAATAAAAGTTTTCAAGAAAATAAACTGTGAATATATTACTTGGTACACATGATAAATTTTCAAACTCGATTCTCTCGAGAACGAAGCGTCTTGCACAAAAATTTTATTCTATTCTCGATGGATTTGTCGATGTTTCCTTAACCCCTCATCCTGTAATATCGAGCCACAATCCTGGTGTAAGTTATGGTTTTCGAATTTAGAAGAGAAAGCAAATTGCAATCCTGCGAAAATTTAATTCGGAGTTTAAATTTAATTTTCTTTAAACCGAACATTTATAAATTATATAAATTTTAATATTTCAGTGTTTCATATCTAAAATAATGTTATAATTACGGTATCTTATCTGAGAAAATTGGAAAGAAAATTAGAAAGCAAGAAGTTAATACGTTTTCTTAATGTATTTTTTTATCGTTTTAGTGTTTGAAAATATGTGAAATATAATATTCAAAGTATAATATAATGTGTGAAATGAACCTTTGCTCGGAGCTTTTTTAGTTATTTTTATAGAAATATAAATCACTATAAATATATAATGTATACTTTGTAAAATTGAACTAATAACACTAGTTTTTGTCACTAATACTATAATATTCAAGCCACGTTGATAGAGTATACAAATTTTGAAAAGTATAGAAGATAAGCCTGATAATTTAAGAAATCCTATTTTCAATTTACCTTATAGTTAAGATACAAAGCTATGATATAAAATGTTGAAAAATATTTTTTACTTTCGGCATCTCTTATAATAAGAAGGTAGCCTTAATTTCGTTGCAACACTTCAATTTGTTGTTATTTAGAAGTGTAAGTAAGTAATTTTTCATTAAAAACACTCGCGCAAATCCTTTTTATTACCTTATAAAATTTTCAATTGGCGAAAAACTTTGATCATCGTAATATAATTTAATAATTTATTAAAGAATAAATACAAAATATAATATATATTTTTGTATAATTAAAATAATATGTTATAAGTCACGCATCATAATACAATACTATAATACAGTGATTATAATATTATATAATGATAATAATATAATTGTAATATACTAAATATATTACGACTGTTCCATGCAATGAATAAACTCGTGAAAGTAAGTTACTCGTTTGTCGAAAATCAAGTCTGAAAATTAATACATGAAAATTAAATAAAACTCGAATTTGACGAAATTGACTGCCGAGAGAGACGTTTAGCATCTGGAAACGATTTCAACTTTCCAACGACGTCTTCCCTTTTTTTTCTCTCTAACCAGATCCAGATATCTCCGTCAGAATCTCTTCCTCGATTCTTGACAGCCACTTCTGCATGCAATAATCCAGATACACCGAAACCCTTTCAAGCGAATAGAGCCTGTGCACCACGACGATTCTCGAGACACGATCGGCCATTGTGCGTGCCTAACTTCGCCACGGCCGAGGAGCCCGCGCGCATCGATTTATGCTAATCGCTTTAACTCGTCCGTACTTTAGGCGTGCTGCCGCGCACGCTAATTTCTCGTTAACGACGCGGTCAAATAGAGAGACGAGAGAGAGAGAGAGAGTCGATTTAGCGGTTGGTAATTCGACCAGAACCTAATGGCCGAATCAGTGAAAACGCAGCCGACATGTTGGCTGACGACACACCCATGGTCACGTGGTTATATCACGCTAATGCGATTACAATCTTGTTTTTGTCATGCCCTTTGACCTTCCCTGCTGTCCCTTTTGACGAATCGGATGTTCGTCGATTGAAAATCCCGTCAAATTTTGGAAAATCAGAAAAATCTTAGGAGGAGGCTGTACGAGATATATAATTCTAATTAAATTATACACGTTTAAGCGAATTTTCTATCTCTCGCAATTTTTGAAGAATCAGTCGATCTTTAATTGTCTTAAACTTTCGAAAATTGAAAGATGAAAGAACGTTTTATTTTTACGTAAAAGAAGTTTCAGTAGCAAAAATTTTATTAGAGAGGAATAGCCTTGTTTAACATTCTATCTTCTTTTTTATCTTCACGAATAACGCATTTTAGATACTCACACAGAACAGAGGATTTCAGTTTGTGTAACCAAGAATGTTTGGATGTTTGTTAGGTCGATCTGAAGCCCTTGCGGGAGGCGACAATCGCAGTTCCGACTCCGAAGATCTCTGAGAAACGGAAAGCGGAAGAGGCCGACGCCAGCAAGGATTTGAAAAAGGTAAGCCGCTTGATTATCGAGTTTAAACAAAAATGAAAAGAACAAAAAGGAAACGAGAAAAGAAAGACCAGTCTTTATTTCTAACAATTATTAAGACTTACGTAATCACTAATAATCGAAAAGGCTGGTTGCAACGAGGAACTACTTCATTTTTAACAAATTTTAATAAACCAACAAAAAGTCAATAAGAAACCAACGACTGTCTCGAACGTGCTGTAAATTTATAGTCAACCAGATTTGGAAATAATGAATTTTTTTATAACGCAAAAATTGAGATTCCATCTTATCCGTCATTTATGTTTCAATATATAGGTTTCACAAACAAACATTTAAGAAAATTTATTAACATGTACTTGGAAAAATTTATGAAAAATACGATTTTTTAAATATATTGTTTAAACAAAAGTTAAAATATATTGTACAAGAAATTATATCTTCGATTTCCGAGATATTTGACAAAATATGTTCTACACCGCCAACTTTGATCATCACCGACGAGTGCCGATAAAAAAACAAATGCAGGTCAAATATTTTTCTGACACTATATTTATGCCGAATTTTATCAAAAATCAGTGTGATTCACACACTTCGGTACGTTTCCTTGCAAGTGAAAGATCACGTTTGTTGTGGCTTTTCAATGAAGTGCAAGTAAAAATCTGTGGAAAATGGCCTGCTTTTCGCTGCAAATCAGTCTTAAGACAGAGAGGGAAAGAAACGAAATACAGAGACGTGGACGTAAGAGGCAGCTCGAGCTATATTTACTTTCAAGCTAGACTCCTTAGCCGTTGAAATTTCGGTAGACGCGAAACCGACGGCTATATTTCATCCGCTCGCCGGGGCATCTCGGTCGTCTCTCGTGGAATATTGACGAGCGGGGAGAGAGCATCCTGGCGCCGTGACGGGCCACGTCCTCATTAATCCACAACGGCCAGTCGTCATTAACGAAATAAACGGCCGTGAACCACCGCTGCTTTTGAAATTCGATGCTGTTCCATCATTCAGAAACGTCGTTCGAGGAGATTCGCGTCGATTCGACGAAACCACTCGAGTTCTTCTTCCTTCGCTCTTTTTTTCTTTCTACTTTTGACGGATATATTTCTCCTCTTTTTCTTCGTGCTTCCTCTATTTTTAATTATTTACATCTGATTCTTTTTTTGGGGCAGGGCGATTTTATACAATGTTTAGCGTCGAATGTTTGAGATTCTCCTTTTTTAAGACTGAGAATTAGGAGAGACATGGAAATAAAAACTGCACGACTCGTACCTCAGTACGATTCGTCTCACTGAAAAGCCCAGGAGCAACTGTTCGACTTTTTTGCCATAAAATTTTATTGATATGCAAACGTTTCATACAAAACAAATTACAGGCGCGATCGCTCAGTACCAGACAGCTCCTATTCGAAGTCTATCCCACGTCCCCTCGCGAATCACGTGATCCAAATCAACCAATTGCTAATTTTCGTTGCATTAACGTTGCTGCACCTGAGGAGGCCCAATTTTCTGGGTTACTCCCGCTAAAATTACTTTCAGTGATAAAAGATAGGAAAGCTTTATCACTGAAAGTTGTATCGACAGCGTATCTATTGCTTGCGATTCGCTGAATATTAAAGTCGTGAACAATGAATTTAATAGTTTCATTTACAGTATCTTGATATTCAACACAGAAATATTTCACAAATATATTATGTATAAACCTATTGTGCAAAAACTTTTTAAAATCTCATTAGCATCGTAACGAGACCTGATTATTGTGATTATATTTGAAAACCAAACCGAGAATGTGTACAAATAATTCTGGAATGTGAATACCTTGTAGTTTGTACGTGTTCAAATTTATTCCAAACTCTACATACTTGACATAGTCGCGTCCCGTTATACTGTTAATGAAATTGTTACGTAAAATACACAACTTCATAAAATCGGAAATTAAAATCGGAAATTAAATTTAGCAAATTTGCTAAAAGGTTTCTATAAATATTTCAATATTTTCGTGAATTACTATGTATACATACACGTGTACGTACAATGAAGATTAAAAGATTGTAGCAACTCAGTTTTCTCTCAATCTTTCTCCAGTCTTTTTCTCAATACAATTAAACGAGGATATTTTAAAGCAATTCAATCGACCGTCGTCGATATAAGTTGCATTGTGCAGGGTGTCGAGCAAACGATCGTCGTTTGCTTCGAAATGATTTACGGATCCTGTGTATTGATCCTGTGTATAACCAACGCTATAAGCACGAAGATCTTTCCGGATTTGGCTCGTAGAGCTGATAGAATTAATCGTTCTAAGTGAGAAATAAATCAAAATCGGCAAGATGTTTGGACAATTCTTTCTTTGTCGGTGCT
This sequence comes from Melipona beecheii, assembly GCA_032399605.1. NCBI lineage: Eukaryota > Metazoa > Arthropoda > Insecta > Hymenoptera > Apidae > Melipona > Melipona beecheii. The sequence goes on from JAUCMO010000463.1 coordinate 994,951, forward strand.
GAAAGTCGATGTATTTCGAATCACAGTTTTCCCGAGCTTGGTACAATGAAGTTCTAATGCTAAATCGACGTAATGAATTTCTGACGAGTGCCACTGACGCTGACGAAGCACCGAGGGTGCTCAGACAGAACAGTTTTCGAGGATACACGTAGAGTTCAGGTATTTAACTTGGAGAGGAGCTCCTCGGTTGCTGTGCGCGTGTTTAACTGTTCCAGAAACTTAGAGTCTCGGCCACAGAGAAAAAAAAAGAAATAGTTATCCCGCTGAAGAAAAAGATTCTCAATTTGCAAAAAGAAAAAAGATTCTCGATTTATTTGCCGAGGGGGTCAGTACACGATTACATTACTTGCAGAAATCTTTGGATACTCTGTAGAAAGTATTCATTTATTTTATCAATAGATAGAATTACCTTGGAATAATAATTTTCATCAGAAGTGTTTTAAGAAGATTGCAAAATTTGAATTTCAAGTATATAACGATAATTAGTAACTATGAATTCGTATAAAGGAAAGAAGAAGGAAAGGAAAAAACTGCACGACTTGTACCTCAGTACGATTCGTCTCACTGAAAGACCCAGAAGCAATGAAGACGACTTTTTTGCCATAAAATTTTATTGATACGCAAACATTTGAATCGATACAAAACAAATTACTACTCGAGGTCTACGCCCCCTCGCGAATCACGTGACCCAAATCAACCAATCGCTAATTTTCGTTGCATCAGCGTTGCACTTGAAGAGGCCTGATTTTCTGAGTTACTCCCGCTAATATCACTTTCAGTGATATATAATATTAAAATACATATACAGGATGAGCCAAAAGTTTCTCCCTACCTATTATTTTTATTCTTTTTTTTAATAAAACGTGAAAATATAAAAAAAACTAATTTCATTAATTTTAAATTAAATTTAAGTTCAAACATGATTTTTTCGTCGTGTTTTAAAAATTGTTTCTTTCAAGCGGTCGCAAATTAGGGATTTCTTTTAGTGAAATCAATACATACCGTTCAGTTTGGAAGAAAATCCTACATTTTCAGTTATGAAATTCTTTAAATTATAAAAAATCGTTATTTTTGTCTTGGACCATTCTCATATAAATACGCACAAAGTTTCAGTCGAGCAAGTTCGACTTTATTATTTTTATTATTCTCCTTCCCTTGACAACCAACAATCTCTAGAACGAACAAAAAATTGAGAAACGAATCATTTGTTGATCGAGATTAGTTCGTTCGCATTGCTTAGACTCTAGACCAAAGGAGTATATAAGCGAGACAGGCGGAGGCGCTCGTCGAGCTCCGCGTGAAAATTTATTTCGAATTCCGGTGTACGCGTGCTACGTAGATTAATGGCGGATTAACAAAGTGTTCGCAGGCAGCTAGAGCGGTCCCGGTTAAGACTTTAAGCGCTACCTTGAGCAATTAATTTCGAGTGGATCTCGCGAGCCGGCGCGCCGTGGCCAACTTCCTCCGACATTGAAAAAACAAACAGCCGACGGTAAATTATCCATCTCCGTGCCCTCTGTTTCCCCCGAGGTAATTGCGTCAAAATTAGTGAAACGCCGCGATCAAAGGATATACGAGAAATTCTGTCTCCGAGAAAAACTTCCCGTTCTCTCTCTGTTTGTTCGTCTAACGCAATTTTCCGATCAATTTCTCGTGCACTTGTCTGTATTCATCAGAGTGATTCACATTCGTATAAATGCAAAATGCATGCTGGGTAATTTCGAGAATGACGAAGCAGCCTTTACGGTATAATCACACGTTGTTGATCCTACCGTTAAAATGAAAAACTGCGATCGACAGTCACTTCTTTTTTCTCCTCTCGTGTGTGAGAAGAAAGAAAACTCTGTAGATGAATATAAGAATATTAAATTGTCGACAATTTTTGTACACTTGCTCTTCCATACTGTTTTGTATCTTTATATACGCTTTTACCTTTGCACATTATTTTCTATATTGTTTTAAAATTGAGAATTTTTCTCTTTCGTCTATTGTTTCAATTTCTGCTGCTTTCACGTATGTAAACGTTTTACCTCGAGGTTCAGCGGAGTATAAATCATTAAAAATCAGACGTTCCGTTTGTTTCAGTTTGTTTTAACATGTTTGTTATGTCATATTCATCTTTTCTTTCTTTCTCTTTTTTTTTAATATAAATGAGAGAAATAATTACAATCTTTCGTTGCAGTGGTGCAGAACTAAAAATTCTAAAAAAGACGATTGTTACGTTATTATACGAATGAATTACTTGATGATGACAAGCAACATCACAATGATAAAACGGTACGAACGATACAGTTCGAAACCTTACCTATAAATTAATTAATATACAATTTTCAAGGGTTAAAAATTTCGAAAAAGAAAAGAAAGTAAGATGCCTGACACATATTCCAGAACGAAATTATTAATCAGGATAACGCGAATTCGAAAAATTCGACGACCCGCGAGGGAACGCGAGAGAACGGGGAAACACGCGGGAACTTTGTTTCACAGCTTGTTTCGAATTCCCCGATAGATATTTTCTTAGAAGTTTCCTTTCAAACTCTTTACGTGGTTTACTCCGTGTTACTTTATGTTCTTCCAATATGTCCGGCAATTTTCGAAAGAAACTACTTTTGTTCCTCGGAAACAAGGGACATGTGGGAAGGTGCGGCGGGGTTTTCGACGGAATAAAAGAGCAAGTTAGAGGCGAAGTTTGCAGAATCGAAGGACGCTCGACGGGAAAAAGCACCGCGTATACGTGGTGAAACTCCGGCTGCAGCTTGTTGCCGCCTGTTGCTGTGCAACGTCGACGCTACCCGGACGTCGTCGTCAGAAAAATACGGTAATCCGGCGAGAAAGGATGAAAATCGGACTACGGTAAATAAAACACCAGAGAAATATCGGATCGCCGTTTATGCCGTGGTTTTTACCTGAAAGTTTTTACTCGATTTTTACTCGGTTTCACCTCTTAATAACGATGAACTGTTTCTCTGTAGGAGAAAACGATTTAATATTTTTTTGATTTCACTTCAGTTTGAGAGAAAAATTAGTTAGGGTTGGAAATTGGGAGTTAGTTGGGATGGAAAGGATGGAAACGTCGAATGGAAGGATTCTTTATCCTTGGGGATTTTTGGGGCTTTCGAGATATGCGAACTCGAGGATAAAAGTTTGGAAATGCGAAAGTACGAACATTTTTTTTTTTTTTGGACACGTGGGAACTGCGAAATTCAAATATTTGAAAATTGAAATTTGTTTAGAAAGTTTGAGTGTTCGATTGAGAAATTCGAGGATTTAGATATTTTGAAAGCTACAAAAATTCGAATGGTGGAAAGTTAGGGAAATTTAGGGGATTCGAAGGTAGGAATTTTGAAACTTTGAAGATCGAAAAGTTCGGAAGTTGAAAATTCCAAAATTCGAATATTTAAAAATCCGAGGATTTGGAAATTTTAAAATAGAGAATTTGGAACTCTGAAGATTCGAATATCGAAAAATTCGAAAATTTGGATATTTGAAAATTACACAATATCGACTGTTTGAAATGTAGACTTGGGAAACTAAAATATACTGGAAGATAGAAAGTTCGAAACTTTGAAAAGACTATTGAAAAATTCCAAAACTCGAATGTTTGAAAATCCAAAGATGTACAAATTTTGAAGTAGGAAATTTAATCGGACGATTGAAAAGTTCAGAAACTTAGATATTTAAAAAACTTTGGAACTCGTGTGTATAAAAGTTCGAGAATTTGCGAATTTAAAAATAAAAAGATAGAACTTTGAAAATTTGAAATTTAGGTTTATAGAATCTATACTTAAAAATCGAATTTCTTCGTCAAATGGTATATACTCGGTTGCTTACTTGGTTGCATCGAAAATTTTCTACTTCATATATATATATATATATATATGATATATGTGATAATCGCCGCAAGTATGGCAAAGTGAATTACAGAACAGTGGGAAGAATCCTTTTAACGTGGAATTCGATAAACTGGTACGCGCGTGATATTTGAGCTTGTTAGAGAGAGGAACTTTGTCCTTTCATGGTTGAAAGGAAGTTCGGAAGAAAGGAGGCTCGAGGACACGCCTAAATGGCAGGATGTCGGGCAAAGATTTCAGCGCCGCCAAAGAACCTTTGAGAGACAGGAGGAGAGAGAGAGAGTTTCTACCAAGGGAGAAAGAAAAGAGTAATTTCTTGAGAACTGAAAAGCTTCCAGAGACTTTGATACCCTCTCAGGCTATTTGATACTTGACTTTTACATAATCTTTTTCTATCGATTTTCTTCATTCGTGAAACATCCCCGTTTACCAGGTGGTTCTTAATGAAATTGAAAGCGAGGATTTTGACAAAAATAGTTTCGGGATCAATAAACGCGTTGCGAAAATAAAACGGAAATAATTGAATTTTCTTTTTATGAATAAGAATGAATTAGATTTTTATGAATGAATGAATAAGATGAATTAATAATATTTTTAGATAAGAACAACGGTTCACCCATTTCTTTTTTTTTTTTTACGTTGGCTAGAAGTCCTGACACACTCTGTCGCGGCTATTATGACGCGATAGCTTATTATCTTTTCCGGCTGCTGACTCGCGTACCTGTTATGTTTGGTGTCTTCTGAAAACGATTGGCATGGATCACTGTGTCGATGCTTAAATATTTTCACCGTTTTCAGAGCAATCAAACGACTCGCAGCTCAAAGTGATTGGCCCGTACTCGCCATCACTTTTCTATAGAACAGGCCCGCCGTCAGCGGTACATTAAAACTCAACAGTGATACATCAGACTCATAGAGCGATACATTAAATTCATTACGGTGCGTCAATGCTTATCACTGCATTATTATTAGGTCAAGTCATAAATAACTTCCGACGCAGTTAGGTAGAATCTATGTTCGTATCTACCCATTATAAGTCACCGGGACAAACGAGTTTTTGCTTTCACTGAATAGATAAGGGTTCGGTTAGTCTTCTGGCAACTGTTTTGTGTGGTGCACGTTTCATTAAACTGTTGTTCATAACCCCTAAAGTGTGGAGAGTGAAAAAGTCATATTCGTCATGTGATGCTTTGAGAATTTAAACAAGACAATAGTGTTAAGGTATACGGTGAAGGTCTAATAAGCGATCGGGCAGTTAGAAGTTGGTTTGCCAAATTCCGTTCTGGAGATACGACATTAAAGGACGAACCGAGCTTGACGGCAACCATTTAAAGGCAATATTGGAGCAAAATCCACGTCAATCAACAAGAAATAGAGGAAGGAAGAATTGCTACCACCTAGAGAAATTAGGGAAAGTTAGCAAGTTAGGAGTATGGGTACCTCACAATCTCAGTAAACGGAATAAAGAAGATCGCATGTCAATCGCTACAAGTCTATCACGGGTAAAAACCGAGCCTCTTTTAGACAGGATTATAACAGGCGATGAAAGCAAACATCCATGGAAAAAAGATTTTATTGCGTGTATGGTGGGATTGTCGAGGTATAAGTCATCACGATTTAACGATTACTACGGATACATACGTTCAGCAGCTGCAAAGAGTGAAAGAAAAACTCTACGTCCTGCACTCGTCAATCGCAAAAACATCATTATTTTACGCGACCACAGTACAGCAGGGGCGACTCAAGAAAAAATTCTTGTACTTGGATGGTCAGTTTTACTACACCCACCTTGCCCCAACAGACTATCACCTTTTCTGTTCCCTGAAAAACTTTTTGAATGGAAAAACCTTCAATTCTGAAGAGCAAGTCAGTCAGGTTGTCGAAAATTTCTTCCAGTCCAAACCAACCACATTTTACAAGGAAGGAATTGATAAGCTGTCAGGAAGATGGGAGAAGGTCATACATAGTAGTGGTGAGTACATAATAAATTAATATAACTTTGTTATTTAATGAGAGCAAAATAAATGTCTGACAAAAAAACGGAAGTTATTTATGACTTGACCTAATATTATCACCGTTGTGGGTAATCGTTACCACACTGTGAGCTATAGTCAATAACACATTACTATCGCTCATATATTATACAGCTCACTTCTCATAATCTCCGATATATCGGAATCGTATCATTCTTCTCTTCACAATACTTCACACGCGGTCGCTGTCCGCCTCAAATACAAGCGCATGAATCGCCATCATACCGCTTCAAGCATCGCGCAACAAATTCAGTAACGTGTAGTTCAGTGCAGTCTGTAATATAGTCAAGTTTGAAAGTTTCTTTTAAAATGGAATACGTGCGTCAGAAAAATTTTCAAAGAAACAAAAATGAAAGGTATATGAAAAAGCATATTTATATTATAAAGGATATCGATATATTTTATACGGGATCATTGAAATTCCTAAAAACGCAATATCTACGAAATTTTTATGAAAGATTACGGAAACTATATTTTCCTTACTTTATTACCCTGGTAGCGCCGATGTTAAAAAATTTCCCAGAAGATTAAGATATCTTTGTCGACTCGATCTCATAGCGCGTAAGATGTTTTAAAGAAGAAACTAAAACTCACGGAGATAAAAATCTTTGAACTTTGATACCTCACAGAAATTAGCTTTTCCCAAAGTTAAAATTAAGAAGTTGAAACCTATTGAAACACGACCAATCTTTCTTCGACGCCTTCAAAGCCACATTCCCAAATCCAACTAATTCTACGCGCGAAAGCTTGCAAAATGGATATTTTACAATTTTTGCAAATTATAATGTAGGAATTTTAGACTAATTCCCATTGCCATATTAAAATGTAATTTCATTGCATTTCTACGATATTCTGTAGAAAATATTTGATAAACAATGGTATCAAGAAATAGAGAGAAATAACGAAATTTATTTCAAGAAATTATCATTTTAAAGAATTTTTCACTAAAATTTGGACATATCTGAATTGAAAGTTTCATTAATAACTTTTCTATATCTTTTCCATTCAACATACTGTATATCTAACAATCTTTCGTTTGGATCGTGAATAAAAAAAATAATATTATTTCAAAAATTGAAGCATATTTGAATTAAAACTTTCATTCACAACTCCTCTACATTGTTTCCATTTAGCCGGGACTCAGTAGCGGCTCGTGGCTTGAACTCGTGGGAGTGCTGTAACTTCCAAAATATATGTACACACCGTAAATACAGCGGATTTTTATTATTATTATTATTATTTTTTTTTTTTTTTTACATAAAACAAGAGAATTGTACAGGATTATTGATGATAAAGTTACACACTATTATTCAATCCCAAATTAATGCGTACGGACAGCATCTCCAATTTTTCTCGATTATATAAATACATTTATTAATTTATTTATATTTTCTTGTAGCGTGTAATTTTATTATCAATTCTTTCGTTTTATTGCTGTCCCTACACATTCAATTCCAAATTAATCTAATGCAAAGTCAGATAAACTATAATCACAATTATGATTAGTGACTGATGACTTTACAAAAATATAAAAAAAAATATATATGTAAAATTGATTAATGAATAATTAAATTACATTTGAGCGTGACTAAATTTTTCAAATCAAAATCAAAAAGATTTGACTGTATAATTACGACTAACAGTCAATCACTACAACTATCAGTCATTTTTGGCTATCAGTTAATTTTTCAAAATACGGTGGAAAGAAAGGGAAAAAGAAAAGACTAACTTCAAGAGTCAACCTTGATTCTTCAAGAATAAGGTTCTCTCTCTTCCCGCGTTATCTGTCTCACCCCGGTACAAAGAGCGAAAAGGGAAGGAAAAGAAAAGGATTTCATGGTAGGACGAAGCAAAAAGAGAGAGAGAGAGAGAGTGTGTGTGTATGTGAGAGAGGCAAGTGGAAAGTGGTGGATAAAGAGACTAAATGGCGAATGGGACAAGCTGCGGAGCGACGGGGATTGGAAGTAGAGAGGGCCCGAGGCGAGCGAGCACGGCGTGGTCGATGTGGAAAGGAGACATTGACTTGTAGACAGAAAGCGTGACTGGTGGCGGCAGGGGGATGGCCGAGGGGCGGCTCGAGGGCCGGTCGATACAGCCAAAAGTCCAGAACGCGGGGCCAGAGTGGCGCGAAAATTCGTGCAGATGGAAACATAAGTCGGCCGTGTTCGCCTGCCGGTTTCCTCGTTCTCGGACGTGTGGAACGAGAACGCAGCCGTGGGTGATTTCTTGCTCTCCTTCTTTTTTTTTCCCTTTTTCTCTTTTACTTTCCTATCCCCCTCCCATTTCTCTTTCCGTTTATTTGCACCGCGAGTCTTCGAAGCGAGTCGTGTCGTGTCTGGAAACTCGGAACACTTTATACCGCGATCGAACGTGCTGCTTTCTTTTCCTCCCTCGTTTTTTCTTCGATTCTTTTTCCTTGGGCTGGCCAACAGCCACGAAGGGAAATATTAACGAGATTGTTCCTGCAGGAAATCGCGGGTTTCTTGCGTTGTTTCGAGGCTTCGGGGGACATTTATCCGATTCGAATTTTGTTTGTTTTATTTTTCCATTTCACAATTTTTTCTTTCGTCCATCTTTTTAAATATAAATGGTCGTCGTCGTAACTTCGTCACATCGGAGCGTCGTGTAATTTGCGCATATCGATCTTCGATTCAAGGAATTTAAGTTCAGTCGATGAATTCGCATTCTGACGACGAAATTGTAAAATAAATGTTAAACTGTTATTATTATTTCGTTGAAGGATTCTTCATTTCATTTCCGTAGTATGTATGAAATTTAAATATAAAAATCCTACCGAACGATAATTTCCTACTTGAATTGACAATTTCTTCATTTTCAGAAATTTTCAGTTTGATCTCGTCGAAAGTATTCGGCCAACACGAATTTACTTTTCTACGCAATTTTCTACGCACTACTCCGATTAATTTCGTATAATTGCAGAAGTAACGACCTCGTTGACAAATGACGTGTATTAAACGAGCCAAAAATTAGCCAACGTCATTTGCTAATACTCACTTCGACGGGTGTCCCGATTCGAATGTTCCGCCTACGTGGTCAATATCGAATCCATCAACGCTATTTCCTATGATTACGTATCAGGCCCTGATTAACTTCACATTCTTGCCCGGTCGCTAATGTAAATTTAATTGCGATTTAAACGTTAAACCGAGTAGACGGGCCGATTCTAATTCGACGGGACGAGTTGGCTGTAAAATCGAATTGAGCGACGTTAATTCACGGTCGCGCGAGCTCGTTAAATTAAATTTGTCGCTGGCCAAGTGGCCCGGCCGTATCGTTTAATCATCGTCACTCGACGCTGGGACGCTGCTGGACTTTGGGAAAAATCGGATCAACGTTGACATCGAGCTCAACCCGTCATTCGATTAAGATTCGTCAACGACGAGAGATTTCTCGAATTCGTTTCGAGCTGGAGCGCGGAGCGGAGCCGCCATGCCCCGAGCGCATCAAAGATCATATTACGTCGTCTGTTAATAGAATTTTATATGACCGAGAGGTAATAGGAATAAAATATCGTTCCATACACGCGAAGCTTGTAAGAGCAATTTTTGGAAATGCGGATTTTTGATATTTGTCAGGTAACTTTTTATGGAAATGTAGTTTTGTACGATCAGTGATCACGTAATTAAAATGAAAACACAAAAAGAAGAGGTGCCATGTTGTAAAATACTTTAATTTTGCCAAAAAATAAAAGATTTAGAATCTAAATAAAAAAAAAAAGAAAAGAAATGTAGCAATAAAAGTGTTCCGTAATTAAACTAAGGCATAACGGAAAATTTCATGTTACGAAATTTCAGTTTAATCGGCAACAAAGAAAATGTTCCACAATTGAAATATTAAAGAAGTTCCATGTTAAAGTACTTCTATTTTTTCAAAAAACACAAAGTTGTAGACTGTAGAATCCAGACAAAGAAGAAATTGTAACAAAAAAAGAAAAAAAGTGTCAAGCAGAAGCTAATTTTTTGAATAAAATGAAGAATAAAGTAAAAATAGTCGATCGATGGTCTGCGATTAAAAGTCAATCCCCATAAAATAAATTTAATGAAATTCAGTCGCACGACTCGATGAAAAGAAATAATTACGAGTTTACTTTTATTTTCAGCTTCTCCTAATTTCAGCCAATCTTTAAAATTTAATCTGATTTAAACTGATCGATCGATTTTTACTTGCTCAACAGCCGATCGACAGCGAAAGCATCGATACACGCTTATTGCGAGCAACCGTGAGCATCGATCGATTATCGGGTGTTATTCGTGAAATCGGTATGCAAGAACTTTTCAATCGTTTCTATCGCTCGGTGTAACAACATCGATCGGTCCTCGGGTGCCGAATTGTTTGCGCGTCGCGAATTCGTGTTACGCGCCCGGGCTAATCGGATTTACACGGGTCGATGTTTCGGCTAATTATTGTCTTAATTAAAACGCGCATGAGCGAGATGTTCGTTGGCGAGAGCACCAACGTTGGGACACCCTTCTCCCTCTCCCAGCTCGTTGAATATTAGGATCCATTAATGTAATGCGCCGTTTGTTCCGCGAGTGCGAAAACCGGAGAGCATCCGGCCGTCGTTTCGAGCCTTTAATTACCGCGCTGATTAACAGATATTAAAACGAGCCGGGCCATGATTTTCAGGGACCTTCTAATGGCCGTCGGCGTGATCAACGACTTTAATAGAATCGATATCTAGGAGCGTGGCCTATGTGAGATAGTTTGCAGACTAACGCGTTTAAGTTAAGTGCAGTTTTCACTCGTCGATAAAACAGCTCTCCGTCCTTCTTTTTCTTTCCTTTATTTTCTACAGCATACCGGAGAGGAGATTGCTTTTTTAACCGACGAATGTTTTTTGACAAAGATTTCACGTGGGAACGCCACGTTTTTTGTTTTTGCAATATGAAGTAAGAGGTAGATTGAAGTCGACGAATGTTAATTAATTATGCTTGTCGCGCGAATTAAACGGGTTACGATCGCGGAGTTACATATGTTCGTCGAGGAAAAATTCTAAATTTAACTTGTCTGGACGTTTGATGGGAATCACTTGAGTTCACGACTGGAACCGGTTGATTTTGTATTTTGTATTTTTTCTATTTTTCTCTCATTTCTTATATTTTCTTCTCTCTCTTTACTTTTTTTTAGTTTTATTATAGTATTTTATTATGTGGTTTTATTATAGTAGTATTTTAAAGAACTATATGTAGTTTCATTAAGTATTTTATTTTTAGTTTCATTAGAATATTATAGCTTTAGTTTTATTCTCTCTCTCTCTCTCTCTTTTAGTTTTATTGCTATTTATTATAAATCTTGTGAAAAGACCTGATTGTCTGATATAAATTGAGCAATCGTCGGTGAAGAATAAACGCGTCAGCAGATATTTCCTTTAACGATTCTAGTTTGAAAGAAATTTAAAAAAATGGAGAAGACGAGGGGGAATCTGACGATAAATTTGGAACGTCGTTCAGAGAATAAAATATTGTAAGAATCTCTATATTTCACAGCTACACGATTGATGTCAATCACGGTGATTTATCACTGCAAACATTTTTTATTCTTTCTTTGACGAAATCAAAAAATTTATATTTCGCGTATTGCGATCTGTTTCTTTATCTTTGCATCGATGACCTAAAGTCCTGTCTTCAGTAATTAATCTAATTATGTCAGTAAATTTAACTATTCAACTATAATAATAATATGATAAAATTGAATTCGTTAAAATACGATTTGTCTACAAAATATCGTTACTTGATACTTTTATAAATAAGAAATTTCATTAAAAAAGAGAACCGTTTTCTGTATGTACAAAGATTTAAAAATTCGAAAAATTCAAGAGTGTAAATCAGAGATATAAATGATACGTATGAAAAGATATTACACAATATTATCCTGCGATTATCACTGACATTATCGTATTTTGCGTGGATATTAGTGATAAAACGAATCCCTTAATTACATAAATGAGATTCCGCAATAATACCATTATTATTGTGTTTATTTTCCATTCCATTGTTACACATTAATTCAGAACCATTAAATCCAGTCGATGAACTTACAAATTTTCAGTCGAATTTTAATTACATCTTGGTCAAATTCTGAACTGTCAGTGAACTACGATAAAATTATTACAATCGGCCTTCTTCTTAATTCTGAACTTTATGAATATAAATGCACGTTCTATTTGACAGATTTGAATCGACATTTCTTTTAAATCCCGAACCATCGAATATTCCGTAAAATCGTGAATTAGCGACGATATAACTGATTTAATCACTTTTCTTTTAAATTGCAAATTCTGCGTATCACATAACCTTTAAAAGCACGAGAAACAAGAGAAAGCTCTTTACAACTACACTCGGCAGATTTTAATCGACATTTTCGTCAAATTTATTGAAATCTCTATAAAATTATTAATTAATTACAATTGCCCTTCTTTTAAATTTGAATTTTTGAATTTTATGAATATAGTTATATTCTTTGTGAGAGAATATATTATAAATATATAGCATGAAAATAAATAAATTTTTCACAACGATACTTGATTTAATCAAATATCGAGTCATTGAAGTCTTCATAAAGTCGTTAATCAACGACAATAAATCTTTTTCCCTTAAATTTCAAGTTCCGTGAATTATATGTTATAATCTTTAAAATCTAATCGACATTTTCTTTAAATTCCGAACTCTCTGCTGAAAAATCGTCAGTGAAACCCTCTAAGTTTCAAGCCTCGTGAATCGCATAACCTTTGAACGAAGAAAGATGAGAAAAGAAGAAAGAAACAAGAAACGCGCTCTTCGTCGAAGTCATCGCGCTTTCGTCACTAATCGGAGCGTTTCGCCGCGGGGGGGAACGAGAATGAAAGAATTATTGGCACGGGATCGAAGAGAGAATTAATGTCGGCCACGGGTAAATTTATTTCGGCCGACCGAGCGGGTGCAACTCGGCCGCTATAATTGAAGGCTGGCCGCGCGCTGGAACACACAACGCCGCTTTGCACGGTTCACGTGAAACAAAGGGAAGATTGTTCCGTTCTGTCCGGGTTTGTCAGTCCGCCGCTTCGAGCCGGAAATGGTCACGACACGTCACAATTCCCCTGTGTTTTTTTCCCCTCTCTCATTTGTTTTTTCCTGTGTTTCTCGTTTTTTCCTCTTTTTTTCTGGTTTTTGAGAGAGATATATACGTGTATATATATATATAGAGAGAGAGAGAACGAAAGGTTTTTATTCTTTTTGTTTTTGGACGGGTGGAATTTCGCTCGTTTATATCTCGATTAGTTTTCAGGAATTTCAGAGTCATGTTGTATTACATTATTGTTACACCATCGCGTTACGTTTCGAGGATTTTTGCGAGTGAGATAGTTCGTTTTAATTGTTTCGTTCTTTAATTCCGATCGCGGAAGTTCATTTCCTCATGAATTGGTTCGTTTAACATAAATTAACATCGTTGATGCAGTTTTGATTAATATAAATACACCGCGTAAATATTTCGGTCGATTTAGATTAATAATACACGAACGTGAATGTGTGAAAATGTGAGAATTAATAACAGAGTGATTATCATAAGTAATTATTACAGGACTAACTAACAGGACTAACAGAATCTGTTTAGTCGAGCAAACTCTCGTTATGTCACTTTTCCCCCCACTTTTCTATCTTAATAAATCACTGTCAATGGTAATTATTCGCCGAGGGTATCTATAATACGTGTTTCAGTAGTTACGAAAATGAAAAATTTGAAATCTGTCAAAGTGACGAGTCTCTGTTGGCTCTAGTCCCTCGACGCAAGCACGGTATAACGGCGAAGAATTGGCATAATTGAAAGATAAATAATGTCGCATTAAAAGTTAAAAGGTGCGTTATAAATATTTTTCGTGCAATTACTTCTTTTTCTAGATTTATTTTTATCTTTTCGTGCGTTAACATAAAATTCTTATCTTTTGAAATATTAAAAAAAAAAAAAAAAAAAAAAAATATTAAAATGTTTGAAAATTCAGAAAAAATTCTCCTTTTATCACGCTATATATATATATATATATATATATATATATATATATATATATATACACAGACACATTTTTTTGTTCTCGCGTTTCTATCGGAAACCAGTAGAAGATGCATTTCGTGTCTGACCACGTCGTTCATTATCTACTGAACGACTAAACGCGTTTGATAAACGCCGTTCCAAATTATTGCGCCACCTTATCTTCCATCGACGTTCCAATTTCTCTGTCCTTCTGTCCACCGTTTTCAAATCCTTTTGCTCGTTTTCTACGAAGAACCTCTCCCTTTTCTCTCCGCTTTTATTCGAGATGGAAGTATTCATGACGACGAATACATTATCAACTCTGTTACGAAGTTTCGAGAGCTCCTCCAGATCTAATTAGTTCGAAAAAAGTCTCCTTTGTCGGAAAACTCGATTTAAGAGATTTTCTGTCGATATTGGGGAATTTTTCAACGGGAGAGATGATCAGATTGGGGATTAACCGAGACGCGTGACAGAGTTGATTTCTAGTTCCTGTTGTTGGACAAATTTTGTGAGATTATTCCAACGGTACTCGCGACTTAATCTTTCCGATATCACGAGTATGTAATATGAATATTCCTTGTATAGTTTGCACGAAGAAAAGATAAAAAGTATTTTGTGTGTGTGTGTGTGTGTGTATCTTTATACAATATGAAATATTAAATTTCATAAAATTCGTTGTATGATTAAATGTACCGTCATTAAAATGTAATCACTTTTCAAATTTCGTTGAAATTTCATAAAAAAAAAAAAAAAACGCTTTTTCACGAACAACAATGACTTTGTATTCGCTTGCGCGTTTAATTAAATTAACAATAACCTTCGAACGCGGATACGCACAATAGAGGGATCAATTTTCATTCATAATTTTATAATTTTATTCGCAATTAAATTACATTTTGTTCCAAACGAATAATTTATCGCATAAAGTGAAAGGCCATCTTGAAGCTCCCAATTATCCAATCCACTTTTCTTTAAATTATTCGTTACTCCATCGCGTTGAGACCCTCTGTGAAACCGATCAGTCTGAAGACTTCGTTTCAAGAGAACGAACGTCATAATGATCTCGATCCTAAAGCCCGCCCCGAAAATTAACCGCTGGCAAAAGATGGAACGTTCCCTGGACGGAAAGTCGAACGATCTTCCGCCCCTTCGGTCCCCTTCGGTTCATTTTCTCTGGTTCGCGTTCTCGGTGGCCATGTGTCAGGCAACCGATCACGGCTGAAACACGGTTCACTTATCCACGGTTCTTTCTTACAGGCGAAATTGGAAACGAAAGCTCTGAAAGCGAAGAGGCCAGGATTCACAGATGAACGGTACAACGAGACCAGTTATTACGTGGAGAACGGTCAGTATACTCTTCGTTTTCTACTTAACCTCGATACACACTGCCGGCCTAAAATTTTGGAATTACCGCGTGTTTAGCTTGAAATTTGCTGTCTCATCGATGAAGAGAAAAGTGCATTTAGTTTAGTTTGGTAGAATTTGATCGTTTCAAAGAATCCTCTGATCAATAACAATCGATATTTTGATAATATTCACGTCATTTATTAGAGGAGCTAGTATTTTATCTTCTCATTCACATTTTGCGTATTTGAAAAAAGGAATTTGTTTTCTTGAAAGTCAACTGTGTGTTTCTCGCATTCATTTCAATTATAAGTTACAGTCGAGATAAAAGTGATATATAAAAATATATAATATAATATATGAAAGCGACATCAAAACGACGAACTTGTATTTGTTGTTCTAGAAAATTTGCTGAATACGTTCAATGTAAAATCACAGAAAGGAAAATTTAGTTACTTGGAGAAAATGTTGGTAAGAGAAAAATTGATAGTAGTGTCTGAGTCAATTCGCGAGAGAAGACGACATTATCGGACAAATTGCTTCGTGTAAACGATGTCCCGTGTCCCATCGGAGACCCGTTAAACGCTACGTGTATCGGTAATTAACGGTTAACGCATGGATTCGTGACGGTTGATCGATCATCGATCAACGACTTCGCCGATGGCCAATTAGACGTGGGACCGCGTTTTCACGGCAGAGAATCGAGAAATTCGTCGCATGTGAACGCACGGTAACTCGATTTCATCGGCAAACGCGTACATCGTTCGGTTATATCGCGCCGATCCGCGGTCGAATCGTGTATCGAGTACGTGAGAATGTATAATCGATTGAATGTATGATGAGCAAGTTGGGAGCGGGAGCAGTTTGCTGAGTTAATATAAGGGTAGTTTATCGATAATTGGTTAATTATTAGCGGTAACATTCTATTCCACGTTTACTCTTTGTGAAGAACTCGTATTTCAAATCGTGAGAACGTATCGTTAGAGGGGGTGCTAAAGTTTCAAGCTAACTACGAATCGAAACAGGTGTTTAAATTTACATTCTCGAAATCTTGTGTCGTAGTGACAATTGTGCATAGATTTTTTTACTGCAACGTGTAACAGTGTTGATAAGAATTAAATTTGAACAGGCAGAAGGAAATTCTTTTTCTTTTAGTCACTGATAGCGAGAGATACACCATTCTTCTCTACATGATTTTCAACTTCTTCGTGAAATTCTTTGTGAAATTTTTCGCGAAACGTTCGAGCGAAAAATCTTGAAAAAATTGCGAAAGATCTTTACCCTTTATCCTGGAATGACGAGTCCCAACTTGTCGTTGGGAAATTGAAAGAATCTTTGAAATTTTACGGCGGCTTGTCTTGCGCGCTAAATAAGCATTTTTCATTAACGAATCAACTCGTCACCCCCCCGTTGGAGATTAAAAACTCAACATAAATAACAAAATAACGAAATATAAAAAATAGATTGTAAGATATTAATTATGAAAAATGCGAACTTTTCGATAATTTCTTTTTTTTTTAAATGTCTCGATATCTACAAGTAGATCCAAATTATTTCAAACAAAAATCAATCAATTCTCTTTGTATGTCTCTCACGCGTGACGAAGCTTTCAGGCGAAAGATAACTCGATCTCGGACAGGGTCGATGAAAACGAAAACACCGAAAGGGCTTTTCCTCTCGACTCCTCCGCTCCGTCGCGTGTCCCGTTCGATTTCGTTGGCATTGTGAAACCACGTCGCGACTTAACCGGGTCGCGGCGGCGAACGCGGGAGACGGTCGGGATCGGTGTTGGAATCGCGGTCGTTCGCGGGATTATCCCCGATTACTTGGCGAACAGAGACCCCGGTAAAAGCTGCAGTTACCGCTGTAAGGTCGACGGGAACGCAGATGAAGCGATTAAACGCGTGTCGTTCCTCGCTTTTCATCCGTCTGCTCTTCCTCTGTTGAAAAAAAAAGAAAGAAAGAAAGAGAGAAAGAAAGAAAGAAAGAAAGAAAGAGGCACGCGGGCAACATCGCATTTACCGCGCAGATTTTCCATTCTCGGTGACAGTGGACGGTCGTTAAGACGCGAAATTATCGAGGAATCCTCGGCGTTTTTATTTATCCGAGCGATCGTTTCTCTTCCGCTCGTTAGCAGAGAACGTGAGTTAATTCAGCAAGCTTCGTGTACGAGATGCTCGCGAGAAGGATCGTTTCGTTCAGAGAATTTCCTTCTTTTTCTCGCGAAGAGCAGGCGAAGAATTTAAAAGCGGTCGAAAAGAAAGCGGTACTCGTAGCTGCAGTGGGAAGTATGGATAACTCTTGGGATAGTGGTGGGGGTAGCGACCTTGAACAGGTGGAATCTCTGGCGTCCGCTACAGCTCGCAATTCCTTTTCACAGTTTGTGCGGTATTGTACGCTTAAATGGTTATTGCTCGAGGATCAGGCGTGGATAATTAAACGGAAAGGAGACTTTGGAGAATTAGAGCTATAGATAATGACTTATATTGGTTCATCTTGTCGCAAATACGTCGAGTAGGAGAGAGTAAAAAAATAGAAAAAGCGAATTAAATAATAAACTTTAAAAATTGTTTAAAATAACTTTAAATTCTACTGTGTTTCGCGTGAAAGATGTTTAGTGCGATGCAGGCATAAAGAGGTGAAGAGAAGAGGAAGATTGATAGAAATTCATTCAAATATTAACTTCTGTTACTTTTCGTATTATACTGATAATAAAATACATATTTCATATATATATATATATATATATATATATATACTTAATGTGCAATTTCATTTTTATGTATAGTATATCATATACAACTATATTTTGTATAATATATTATACATGTTAAATTATTTTCATGTTATATGTATAATTATTATTACATGTATAAATATTAATTATTATTATTATATGTATAAATTTCTTTTTCTTTTTCTTGTAGCAGTTTAGTAACGATTTATATGTTTGAGCAGATAAAAGTTAAACAAATGATTGGGACAGTGGTCATTTAACCCTTTGAGTGTTTAGTCATTTAGTAGAGTGTTGATAATAAAATAATTGGTTTATTTATCGGAAATTCAGAAAGTATAACATATTACAGTGTATTGAATGTGTAATTTTAAACGCTCGAGTTAAACGAATGATACGAGCATGCATAGAACAAATAAGGATTTCCCCGATTGTGAGTCGATGAACCTTGCAATTAAATCAAAGCGTATTTCTCTTATCGAGCGGCAAGCAACAATAGACTCTTTACTACGAGCCGACATTGTTCTTTCATCGATGTTACTGAACGTTAATTAAAAAGCCAGTTACAGCCACTGTCTCGGTTAGACACGCGACTAATCAATCGATTTCACCGCCACGGGAGCCGATATCGAGCCGTTTATTAAGCAGAAATAGGCGCGTACCCGAGAGTCCGGGGTACAAAATCCAGATGGATCGTCGATTCTAAACGAATCTCCCAGCCCGGAATCGGTGGAACGAGTCGGCAAAGTCGATTTATCGAGTGTCAATACGTTCTGTAATTAAAGTAGATCCTCACGGCGGTGGCTACCGAACGTGCTGCATTATCGACATTCCACGGGAATCGTTTGATAGACGAACACTGATAGGCGACTACGAGTATCCTCATTAGAGTGGAAGAAACGTTTACCCGTCGATAACGACGGAGGACATTATCTAGAACGAGCGAAAGGAACGTCGAAAATACGAACCATGGATCTCTTTTTGATATTCACGTTGTCCGAAGAAGATCAGATTCGCGACTGCGATCCTTGCTGATAATGATCTCTTTGTACGTTTGAAATTTTATTACTACTCTAACGTTTCTTGTCCTGCAATTAATAAGACAATAGAGTTGTGCCTTAAAGAAAAAAATCCTTGTTACAAAATAATATAAAAATTCTTATTATTTAAGGCTATAAAAATCTTTATTACAAAATTGTATCTTGTAGAAAAAATTCTCTTTCTTTTGCTCGCTATAAATTTGACCATGAAAGATTTATTCAATTGTTTGAAACGTGTCATTGGTACTGCAGTTATGAAGATCTGATATAAATGTGAAACAATATGAAAATCCTTATTGCAAATTTAAAATTGTATAGAAAAAAATTATTTGTTTACTGTAAATTTGGTCATTTGGTTTAAATCGTTTGAAACAATGTGTCATTGATATTGCAGTTCCAATTTATTGTTATCGTTCTTATGAATTAATTTACTGTATGTATAATCTTAATATTTCTAGCAATTCTTCCTTCGCAAAATGATCAAGCAAAATTTTCAAATTGTCCATTCTTCTTACAAGAATCATATATTTTATTCAGTGTAAGATGATGGAGGATGGAACGGGTACTGGAAGAGCTTAGATATTCATTAATATAGTATTAACTTTTACCTCTGAAGAGAACTTTTTTACATTTAATGGCTTCTTATGTTCTTATAAATGGTTCTGTTCTTATAAAACTTCTTAAAAAAAAAAAAATTATACAAAAAGGCTTTGCAGATTATTCATATTTTTTCTTGTATTTTTTAAAAATATACTCGCATATATCTTTTGTATAACATACAGATTAAATACAGATGGTAGAACAGAGTTAAAAGGAAAGAGATAACAGCTCGTTAGCATGTTCCCGATTAATGGATGTTTTAAAATGAAGTTTCAAAGTTCCATCCCGAGGAACCGAATTTCAGTTACAGAATAGATCAAAGATGGATTCGAGTAGCTAAATAATCCAGCTCCTATCTCCCTTTCTGGGGAATCCTTTAATCTTCTTTCTTCCTTCTGGAAGGGTAACTTTTGCCACCACTTAGACCCAAAGTTCCCGCCGAACTTTCTCCAACTTCCTGTCGATCTTTTACCCAAAAGGGAACGATAAATCTTTGCGTTTTCCTATTTCGATCAACTCTATAAGAATACTTTGCTTTCGTCGGTGATGTTTCCATTAAAGAGATTGAAACGCGGCAGATGAGTCTTCTTTTTTTCTTCTCTCGAGGAAACGCCACGTCTCGATTTCAAAATTCTTCGTTATTGGAGAAATGGTAATTTCTTTTAAATATTACCTATTTTTTCCGGCGTAACTTTGTCAATAGATTCTATCAGTGAAAATAAAAAAAAAAAAATATCATGTAAACGTACGCTCAAAAATTTTTTATCAAGGAACTATAACGAAAATTCGTCGAAACAAGAGTCGACGATATTTATTATCTACGTTAGTTCCGTTTCAAATTGTTGCTCATTTTTACGAATACAGGTTTGGCATCTGCGCATCAAAAATTGAATTCATTGCGTTTCGAGTTTCTAATTGATTTGCTTTCATTTCGTTGAACTATTAATAAATTCTTTGCACTAATTCTTCACGGGTACTAATTTCTTTTGTTTTAATAATTCCCATCTCCAAGGCGTGAGATCTGGTGACCTTGGTGAGGCTAAAGGATTGGTCCTCATCTTTGTGAACAACGCTGATTTAGTCATTGTCATACTTGTATTGCATAGTGTGCATTATCGAATGGATAATGGTGCATCCCCTAGAATCAATGGAATTTATTTTGTACAAAATGATAGTTCTAAAACGATATTTAATCGACATTGCGATTTTCATCAGGCATCGTTTCATATTCTGTCTGTTTTCTCGCCCTTTGAAATGCGCCACTCTAGCATGTGTAATTATTCACGATTCGCAATTGTTTACGAGTACTACGAGTTATTTCGAATTTTCGTTATAGCTCGGCGACGAAAAATTTCTGAATATATACTTGTATAATTTTGTTTTTGTCTTATTTTCACTCTACTGAGAGTCTACTGGCAAAGTTTAAATTAAATTGAATCTAGATCGTTTATTTCGTGCAAATTTTAATTTTCTTAACTAATCTGAATTAACTGTAAATACGTGAAACGATAATTTAATTTTTTGATTATAAATACATGAAATGTTAATTTAAACTAATTATAAAATTTTAATTTATGAAATTTTGCAGTTAAGTGAATCGTTCAAAAAACGTCTCATCAAAATCCGTAGTAGAAATCCGTCTTTCAAGTATAGCGAATTTAAAATATCAAAGATACCGTGGAGGTTCAATTCTCCCAATAGTCGCCAATATTAAAACAAGTTTCCTCGTTTAAAAAGAATGAAATCAGAGTGTTAGAAAGAAGAATGGAAGTCGCACGAGCTTTCAGAAAGATTCTTCTTCAAATTGGCTACATCGTCGCTCGCAACGAGTCGCGTTCCCGCCATTGAGAACTACTCGATCTCGCGAGCAATTCCGCGGGAAATCGGTCGGGAAAGTTGGCAGCGAGGCCGCGCGTGGTTGGTCGCGTTCGATGCCTATCGATTGCCCGCCCGTTCGTTCGGTGGTTCATTATTGCGAGTTGCAGTTGCGAGTTCGCGATAACGGGAACAACGTTAGTCGTCGTTGGCGAAGTCAAAAGGAAAAGGGTGGCGCGCGAGGCTCTCGGAGGCACGTAAGGATCCGCGAGTGTTCGAGAGAACACAGAGAGAAAGAGAGAGGGAGAGAGAGAGGAGAGCTGACTAGACCACGGTGAGAGAAGGAGGGGCGGAGAGTGGGGGTGGAAGGTTGCCGCAAAGACGAAGGTGAAAAGTAGAGAGAAGAGAGAGAGAGAGAGAGAGAGGGCGGACGAGAGGGAATCGATCGAATATTTAGACCCGGGTCTGGCATATCGACAACCGATATCTGCTCCACATTCGAATAATAGACTCGCACGGCTGACGACGTGCTGCCAGGGCATCCTCCAGTTCCTCCTCCAACGAAACAAAGACCTATTAATGCCACTCGAAAGACACACCGCCCACCGGGCGTGCTTCTCCTCCGGTTTTCGATGGACGTCCTACCCTTAACGCGAGAAACGCATTCCATTACCGGAGACTTGTGACACGGCCAACCAATACTCCTGAACGAGCATTCCATTCTCTCTCTTTCCCCCTGTCTCTGTCTCCCTTCCTTACGTGCTCTTTCATTGCCCCCTGTGTACCGTCGGGTTGTAGGCTTCCGATTCGTCGATGGTTCATCGAGAGTGAATTCCTGGGATTGGCTGGCAACGTCAAATAGCGAATTTCAAAGATACTTTGAAGTTTTGTTTGTTTGCGAATTGGGATTGATCGGGGGATTTGGGGATGGATGGCAGTTTGTTTTGTTGCAGACTGTGGAGAATGGTGTTCCTTTTGGATCTGTTAGATCTTTTCTCGTTGGAGTCAGGGATGTTTCTGCCAAGGACTTGTGTTCCGACCAAGCTCAGTTTCATTTATTTCTAAATTAGTCCATCTTTGTAGTTTATCTCAACCTCGTACCAAACAGAAACCCAAGTACCAATCCTTCGGACGTCACCGTGTCCAAATCTTGCCTTTCTATTTATTTTTCAATTATAGCAGTTATTATTAATTATAAATTCAATATATTATTATAATTAACATAATTATACTAATATAATATAATTAATATAATATAATAGACTGTAAATTATAAACTCAATTCTAAAACGATCCCAAATATTACTGCCCAGATCATCAAAGTCCTTTTACTTATTTCTCTATTATTCCAAACAATGCTATTATTGTATCACTCTAAATAACCTCTAAATAAACTCTCATTGCTATACCAGCTTTCATCGCTAATCCTATCTGTCGAATCCTAAAACACTCGCAAAACAAACTATGGAATCAAAGCTCACTCACCAAGATTCCCAGAACAATTAAATAAATAAAGCGTCGAATCGAACATTCGGCCGTGTTGAAGTTGACCCCTAAAAATTATCTGAACCGCGTTGGTGCAAAATCCGTTCACGGTGCTCGACACGAGCTGATACACGTGTGTGCAACAAAGATGGAATAACGGAGCTTCTACGTGATTCAAATCTAGATCCGATCCTATCTCTCGATCCAAGAGAAACCAAGAGCGTCACAGCTATTGGCCAAAAGAATCCCTGGCTCACTGAATACTCCGCCTTTCCTTCTCTCTTTCTCCCAACTCTCCGCAACTCGTTTCGTTCGTCTCTTCTGTACCCTTCCTTGCCTTTTCTGCCTCTTCGCTTTTTGAAAAAGCTTCTCCCTCGTTTGACTCGTGCTCGAAGGAGACTTTCGAGTTAGCAGGTGGCTAGGGAACTTGGTATTTTTGTCTCTCTGGGGTGAACGTTCCTTCTTTCGCCGGTTCTCGTCTTCGTGCGTACCGGTTACGGGGATGCCTCTCCTCTTTCCCACCGGCTGTTCCCAGAATCTCGAGATTCTGAAGCCGTTTTATTGGCTGGCGAACCTCTCGACGTCTTAAGATCCGTTTCTCTGCTCGGCGTTTTTTCCCCGCCGCGCATCTGCCTGAGGTTGAAAAGCCTCGACTGGGAAAACAGATTCGCGTGGTAATGGTATTACGAGAATGCTGATTGTTTCTGACAGGAGGTAAATTGTTTTTTGAATCGTTTCCCGGAGATCTTGATTTTCCGAGGTGGAAGCTGTTCTTTCGTGACTGTATTGCAGCGGTATTTAACAAAGTTAAACTTACCAAAAGTTTGATTTTTGTGAATCACTTAACTGTACATCAATGAAGGGAGAGAATAGCGATTTTATGAAAAATTGTCATTCTCTCTTTTCTTTTGTCAATATTGCAATATTTAGCAAATTTTCCAAAAGTTAATCAAGTCTGATCTTTATGAACTTCATTAACTTACTCACACGTGAACGGATAGAATAGTACTTTTATGAAAAATTTGAATAAATTTTAAACAACACGAACTTGTGAATTTAAATTTACAAAAAATGGATATCATGAAATTTGTTGATATTCCGCGATGATTAGCTTCACCGTGCAATGTGTTGCGTGTTTAACTTCGCATTTTGTTACATGATTTACAATGATTTATAATGAACGTGATGTGATTTTATTATTAAAGCATATTTGTTCGGAGAGTTAAATTGGAGGAAAATTTTGTTTCAAAATTTCCCAACTTCTAATTATCCTTCGTGCGAGTTAATTAATTTATTTGTTCAGATTTCACGTCTACCAAATTATTGCTACTACTATATACATATTGTAGAATCGCACTCGAGAGAATCGTAACTCGTATTTTTTCGGCGGTTCTGTGGAGAGAATCGCCAGCCATTATTACTTACTCCGTAACCGGAGTACAATGATGTGAAGAAACTCTTTCTTTCGACCTTTTCTTGTTATAAGTAGAACAAGTAGGCGAGCGCCTGTCACACATCGTAAAAACTGTGACAAGAAGCTTTTGGTTATAGATATACAGGATGTCTCTGGAAACTTCGCTTCGTTGTACAATCCTCGCCAAAATCCCTAATATAAAAACAGCAATACAACTATGTAAGATTTCGAAGTGAAAATCTTCTTTGTTCTTTAATTTAAAGATCGTAAATTTTAAAATCGTCAAAATTATTTTTTCACTCCTGTGAAAAAAAACGCAGAAGTCTCATTTTGTATTTTGTTACTTTAAATTCAGCAAAATTGTTCCCTGCATATGAATTTACAACCTGCGCTTTTTTTTGTTTTTGTTGTTTTGTCAAATTCATCAAAATTGTTTTCCTTCTTTTTAAGGTTAAGAATTAACTAAATATAAATAAAGAATCAACTAACTAAAAAAAAACTAAAATAAAAAATAAAATATAAAGATAACATAAAAATAAAAAATTAAAAGATTAACTAAATATAGATACCAACGTAATTTTAATAAACACCTACTGCCATGATTGCTAAATCTAAATTTAATGCCAAATCGACATGTTTATTTACTTTGTTATTTTAAATTCACTAAAATTACTTTCCACGCCTGCCAAGAATAAGATAAAAATTAATTTTCTCCAAATTCTACCGATAAGATCAACTTTTCTAAACTCATCCATCAAAACTACCGACGGCTAATTCACGAAACACCAAATTGCAACGGATTGAACTCGTACTAGTAGTTTTTGTATTTTCTTCCTTTTTTCATCGCCTATATTTTTTTGCCTTGGTCGAATTTATCTCTCGAACGATTCTCGGGTCGAGGAAAAATATTTTTCCTCGACCAACACCGCCACCGTTTCTTTCTCTCTTTCTCTCTCTCTCCGGTTTTTATTGTACCCTCGGAAATTCAGACTACCACGACAGTCGTTATCGTTTTCTTCATTCGACGAATCATGTCGTCCTCGGGCGACCGGAGACGATTCGCGCCTTTGCGGTCAATGAAAATAAGGACGAAAAGAGGGTAATAAAAAAAGGAGACGGAGGAGGGGGTGATAAAAAAGGAGGAGCAGAGGACGATGAAAAAAAAGAAGAAAATCTATTTGCATACTGATTTCACCCTGGTTTTACATTCTAGACGATTTCCTATCTCATCCCTTTGATGTGGCCGTCGAAAGCGAAATTACTACGTCGAAACTTAAACGTGGTCCTTCTTTTTTCCATTTTCTTTTCGACTTAACAGAGCAGAGATCGTACAAATCACTGCAAACTGCAAAATTTTTAAGTGTGGATAGTAAAAATTGTTACTGCAGAATGTAATTGAGATTATAGTAAAAAGAATTGAAGGTGACGCGGGTGGAGCAATGGATATTCTTCTGATTTGCGATGAAAAAAAGTATATGATCCAATTTAAAAAAATGAAGATGACCTCTCTTGAAACTATACAACGTTTAGATTCGACACATTAAAATAATTTAAAAATTATTTCAGGTGTGCAAGTTACGCGAATCATCCTGTGTGTATATATATATATATATATATATATATATATATCATATACTCTCTCATTTATATTGGGTGTAACCGTGAATAAAATAAAATAAGTAAATAAAAATACTGATACAAGTGAATAAAATAAAATTTTAAAAACACAAAGAAATAACGCAAAGTGGCCATTTTGACCTTAGACGTTAGATCTTTGGAAAATGTCTCATTAATAGGATTCCCCAGGCGGGCCGATCGCGCTGTCACGCGGATCATCGCCGAGACGCACGCGAGTACGCCAGCAATCTCGATCTAGCCACGTCCGCCAGTAAATTCGAGGCTTCTGTCTGCCTGTGTATAATTCGCCGTGAGATAAGATTACGGGCGTAGCGCGGAGGGCAGCGCAAGGGGCGTACAAGACGCCGAGGATAGATACAGGCCCGCGATTTAGTGTGCTGGTAATGATACGTTGCGAGAAAGCGTTCTCTCCACTCTTCCACCGCGATTCCTCGCGATAACGCGTGAGAATATTAATGATGCTCGCCTGATTCGCCGACGTGTCTGCTGATTTTCACCGGCCCGTGACTGATAGTCCACCCTTTCGAGTACAACGGACGAATCCACCTCGACCTTTTTGCGCTCCCTTTGAAACGTTTCGCGCTTCAGTGTGTTTTCCCTTTTTCACTTCTCGGGTAATGAAACGTTGTTCAGCCACGGCTGTTCCTCTCTTTCGCACTTCCCTTCTTAATTATACAGGGTGAGCCAAAAATCACACTCTACTATGAAAATAAATAAATAAATTTAGCAAATACTCTCTGGCGGTCAACAGTTGAAAACGTAATGAAAGAATCATTAAATTTAATTTAAAATTAATAAAATTAGCTTTCTCTTAGACTTTGACGTTTTATTAATAAAAATAGGTGGGAAGAAACTTTTGGCCCGCTCTATATTTTCTCTTCGAAATATTCAATTGCAAGTATGAAATACACGAAACTTACAATTAGTAAAATTACACTGAATATTAAAACTAAATAAGTTATCTGTATTTTAATAACATCTATTGAAACGTAACATGTTGGGTCACCTAGATCCGAGGAGAGTTGCAGGGTTAAATTTTTCAAATCTATCTCCAAAGTTTGCTTTTCGTTTCGTAGATTGTACAAGTACCACCTCTAAACTACAATACGTTAGATTAAATGATCACGTTTCTATTTCTCTTTCTTTACCATCGAAATTCACTAAAAATTTGTTGGATGATTGCATTTTGACCCGTTGATTTTTTATTTTACGTACGCAATTAATTTCAATCAATGAATTTTTATTTCTTTGCGTTTTTTCGATATCTTTAATGATCGAACGTGAAAAATATTTGCAGCTGAACGCGTATTGTGTGTTTGTTTAAATTTCACCGTGTATGGTCGGTGGTTTGGCTTTGGCATCCCGAAAATACGCCACACGGCGAAATATAACTCGTCCAAAATAATATTATAAGTTTATAATTTAAAAATGATAGTGTTTGTCGGATCTAGTCGTATTTTCTGTGAGAATATCAGTAGAACGAAATTGCGTTGAATAATCGATGCTCAATACTGAAAACTACGGTGCTTCGGTCTGGCCACATACTGGGATTTTCCACTTAAGAATCATTGCACTGAATAGACATCGATCTATAATTCAGTTCCTTCGAGTTTATTTCGAAATGTCTTTGTCACACGTGTCGTTCATTAATTACTCTTTTATTTTTTAACAATTGAAACTAATTTACTAGAATCATCGATCATAGTTTTCATCCAGATACTCATGGTTCACACAATACGTAACAAACGATTTTCATAAATTAATTTCTATTATATCTACCTTTTTATAATTATATTCTGTTGTCTATCTTTCCAATTTTCAAAATTATATCTGAATTTCCAAACCTGTTAATTACAACTTGAACCAACAAAAAGATCAATTTCTAAAATTCGCACAATGTACAATTTAATTAAAGACACAGATAGTCAAGAATAATTTTCTTCGTCGATTGCCGCTACACCATCTCGTGCTATATATTTACCCCGATTCACGAATTACATTTCAATACCCGGATCCATCGATCAAAATTTTAATCTAAGGGACATTGTCATAGAAGTTCGCAGGAATGGATCCAAAAAAGAAAAAAAAAAACGAAACTGAGGAACAACCGTTTTTACTTTGCGAAATTGCATCGTAAAAGGTGTAAGAAGGCATAAAATTAAATCGATATGCCCGAGAGCATAAAGCAAGAAAGAAACGCGGAATATCCTTGAATTCACTTTTACTGACGGCCTGATCTCGCGAATGCTCCTTCATCCGTCGGTTTTACGACAGGATCCAGCTTATTACACGACTCGATACGGCGCATGAATGCACGAAGAATTCTCTAGAAGTTGAGTTTAGGAGATATCGGCCGCACGGCGATCCGATAAGGGTGTCTCGCACCCTCTGCGCCGTGTATTTCCATGTGCGAGCACGCTTATGCTGGCACGTTGCTATACAATCCAATATTAAACAGGCAACAAAGTGAATAATGCAGCATGAGAGACAATAAGTTTGAGTGGATTGAAGCGAACGTAGGGAAGGGGAGGAAAAAAAAATTCGCGATTCAGAGTGGACGTTTCACAGAGGAGCGATAGGAGGGAGTTATTTATGAAATCGATAGTCGATTATTCGCGTACAGTTCTGTTGCGCGCAATTTCTTGAAAATTGAAACTGTTACTTTGGTAAATAACACAACTTTGGTTTGAACGATAGCTAGAAATTGGGGTTGCATAAATTTAGAAATGGCATAATATTTGTTTTTGAAGGTGTTGTGAAGAAAGTGTGATTGAAATTTGGTTAGAAAGTTTCACTCATTCTACTTCTGTGGATTTCTCGAATTTGGTATTTGAAAATTTATTTTTTTTTTTTTACGAGTGGCCAATCAAGAAATTATTTCTTGAGGTATGTTAATTTTCTACAGTTTTTAATCTTTAATTTTGTTACGAAAATCGAAGTTAACTGAAGATGTTAAATTAATACAATATTTTCTAATACTAATCCAGAATTTAGATATTAAGTTACGACTAATACTATCAACTCTTTCGTAACTAATGGATTAATTCTAAAGTTGATCATTGTAAACTTCTGTACAGAGACAACGGGACGAATTCTAAAATATTGATAGAACGTTGCAGCATTAAGATTATTAACGCTTCAGTAACTGGTTGTTTCTGCAGTTCCCCTTAAGAGGATTAATTCTAAAGTTGATTATCATAAGTTTCTCTTCTCCCTCTGCACAGGGATAACAGACTGATGTATTATAAAACGTTTTGTGACATTAACATAATTAATCCCTTAGTGACTGGTTAGTTCTGCAGTTATTAACTGCAGTCAGTATAATTACACAATTTATCAACTTCGTTGCATTAATTTTCCAAATTTTTCTCGTCGTTTGAAAACTGGGAATTTCTTATTGCGCAAGTCGTTTGAATTTTTTAACATCTAAAATCTATCATCATCGCGTTCAGTCTCTTTAAATACCTTTTCTTTTCTTGTGATATTTTATTTATAAAAAGCTATAAAGTACAATATCTATTCGGATGATATAAACCCAATGAGAAACAGCTCGGGACGACTGTGAATTCACTCTTCTTTGATTTTAGGACAATATGTTTTCGACATTTTTGAAATGTTCTCCTTTTTTTGGCGATCGAGTCTTAATTTTTGCAATTAACCTTCCATTAAACTTGTATCAGAAAAATCGGAATAAATTAAAAATTTGAAACATCTGCCAGTATGGAAAAAACGCGTTGCATCCCTGTTTTTTTACGGGGCATGCAAATAGAGTTGCGTTTCAGCCTCACCCTCCGAGCAAACTCGTTCATGCTGCACCAGAAAGAAACAGAGAGAGAGAGAGAGAGAAAGAATTAACGGAAAAACGAAAAATATCGAATTTCCATATCCATAAGGCGTGATTGGAGGGTCAGTGAAGGCACATTTGCCGACACGGCATCTCGATAACGACCGAGAGAAATATTTAATGATATTTCTCGCGGTCGGTCTATGAATTTTCCAGGAAAATCGATTATTCTTGTTTGACCGATGGTTACATTCTTTTATACGCTATTTTCACCTTGTCGTACAAGGTGTTGAATCTTCGGTCGTTGTGAAATTGTTTCCTGATAGACAAATTTATGACAGAGTCGGAGAATAGCTATTTTTGTGAATCATCGTTGTACCATCTGCGTAATATATGTGAATGATACGTATTTAGTTTCACTTTCTCAAAGCTAGTTACAGTTTTCTCAATAGCGTGGTATTCTCAGAACTGCAACCTGTGGCTCGCGACCAAAAGAATCGCAACGTGTTTTACTTGGAATTAATTAATGCAAATACTTCTCTTTGCAACATTTAATTGCTAGAAATGTATTTCTATACAGATGCAAAAGTATCGTCATAAATGTAAGTAGAATGTCGTTCACTCACAAGTAGAATGAATCCATCAGACGCTCTCAAATAGAATGTGTCTGTAGTCAGACGCTCGTAAGTAGAATGAATTCACACTCAAACAATCACAAATGGAGTGAGTCCATAATCAGATGCTCTGAAATAGAATGTGTCCATAGTTAAACGCTCACAAGTAGAATGAATCCACACTCAAACACTTGGAAGTAGAATGAAACCATAGTCAAATGCTCGCAAGTAAAACGAGTCCACAGTCAGACATTCTCAAATGGAACGAGTCTAATGAGTCAGATACAAGTAGTATTTCGCCTGGAGATCGTCGAGTGCGAGCGACTACGCTCGTAGCAAAAAATATCGATCTTTCATAATTCAATATTTCAACCAGGACCGTAATGTAATAATAGTTTTTAACAGTTATTTTCGGGCCTGTGTAAGCTTTGAAAGAAACTTAGTCGCAGTTTCAATATACACAGATTGTTTATATCTAATCAATACTAATGATACTAATCAATACCAACATATAATCCAGCATCTATAAATCTTTAGTTTTATCTGATCTCAAGTCATGTTTGGATGATCTTTCGACATATTTCAGACATTGTGCAATAGCCACGTTCAACGTTAGAGCTTATTCTATCAAATTGTTCTATCAATATTTATTAACATATTCAATCAAATTTATTCTACCCGATCTAGTTTGGGTTCTTGAAGAAAAAAGTGGAATTTCTCAAGGAAATAACTTTGTCTGATCATATATCGAGTTCTTCCACTTATGCAGAATATTGGAGCATGTACAGGGTATCTCGAACTTAATTTAGGCCAAACTACGAAGATTAATCTATATTAAAAAAGGGAAAAAATGTTACGTTAAAGTTTGTCAGGAAACACCTTGTTACAGAGTCGCAAACAAATTTTATACGTATGAAATATATAGTTACGCATTTTTCAGTAGAATATGGACTAGATTGACTATGTTTGTCTGGTTTACGTGGATACACGTAATTTATCATTTAATAACAGTTCTTTAATAACTGGTTATAAAATAATATGACGTAAGAAAAGATGATTACCAAGTATTTTCAAAGCTTCGTTTCAAAATGTTATGCAAGCTACCTGTTTCATATATACGCGTTTGTTTATAATTCTACAACAAGGCGTTTCCTGATGAATTTAATATAACATTTTTCTCTTCTTTTTATGCGTATGTTAAGTCTTCGTTGGCTTAACTCTGACTGTTTAAGTCTGAGACACCTTGTATGTACATGGAATTGTTGGCTTGTCGAGCTTGTACAGACTATCAATATATATTTCCAATACTTTAAGATTCTCAAATAAGAGAATAATCTTATTTCTCGCAAATAAGAAATCCTCGTGCGATCAGTATTGACAATACACACATATTGATCGTTTTTACGTGCTACAATGTTGCGAACCTTGAAATATCGACAGTATACGCACACTGATCGTTCAAATGCTCCTTCAGAGATAATACGCATCATTTCTGTCGATACGTTTAACTTGGAAACAAACACGTTGGCAAAAGAGCTCGTGCTACTTTCGACTCGTATAAAGCGAGTTTTCATTCACGATTTCTCTATTGTCTAATGCGATCCACGAAATTCATG
The DNA here is from genome assembly GCA_032399605.1 of Melipona beecheii. Lineage (NCBI taxonomy): Eukaryota > Metazoa > Arthropoda > Insecta > Hymenoptera > Apidae > Melipona > Melipona beecheii. The sequence continues at coordinate 1,026,947 of JAUCMO010000463.1, forward strand.
GTACGATTTAAGATACGCGTGTGAGGAATTAGTTCCTCGCAGTAACTTCCAACTATTAACTTCAGCTGATTAATTGGGCAATTAATAATAACACAGTTACACGTACGTAGCAAAGGGCTCGAATCAGGCGTGAGCTGTACTTTAATCCTTGATAATCCACGAAACGATCCATCGCTTTCGAACGTCAGGAATTGAAATCGCGGCTAGACAGTCTGTTCTATCCGGCTGTGAATATAAAGTGGCGTTGTCAAGCAGAAGCCACTTTAATCCTTAATAATCCTCGAAATATTACTTTCTCTTACGTCGGAAGGGCGGGATTATTATTAAAGAAAAGTGGAACATCAAATATCATTTCGGCCCTCGGAAGGGTTTAAGCCAGCGGAGGGTTGTATTTAAAACTCGCGGAGACCTGCGAATAAATCTCTCGTACGCGTTACAAAAAAAAAAAATCATTTTCACACGAAGTGAAGAAATAGGGGGGGGGGGGAGAAAAAGAAGAAAGAAACTCGAATAACGTATTTCCTTTTTCGTTTTGTTTCCTCTCTGATTTCATCGTGGCGATGTTCGTGCTTGTGTTTCTTTATTCCTCGTTTTTTCTTCGTTTTCGAATCGAGGGAGGGTGGAGGGATGAAAGTGTCGAGAGGATCGATAGGGAATAAAATTCAAAGCAGCGGGAATGAGGTTCGTTAGAAGTGGTAAACCACCACCGGCATTTGCATGAACGGGCCGAAAGAAAATCGCGCACGATCTCACGCACCGGTGTTTCGGCTTCGATTGCGGCCACTACCGCGAATAGATCGCTGATAACCGATACACGGAACAGGGTACGTGTATTCTTAATTGATACCAGGAAACGCCGAGCACGTTTCCGGAAGTATAATTTCGTAAAAAGTGTGTCATTAGCTGTGTATCGGCGTACGATCGGTCGTTGCGTTGATTAATGGCTGTTCAACTGTACAAAAGAATTACCTCTTTCCCTTCGTAACAAATTACTCTCCTTTTCTTTCTCTCTCTCTCTCTCTCTCTCTCGTATCAATCGTTCGAAAGATTCAGGTTTTCTCATTTTACAACGTAGATGTTCTTTTCCTTTTCTAACGTTTATCGAAGCAATTAAATAACGATTCTTCGCAATTTTTCAGCCATTTTCACCACTCGAATGATGATTTTTATTTCTTTGGTGCTCGTAAGTTTGTTCATATTTTATTCGTTGATAATTAATAAAAATACACTGATGAATCATTAAAAAAAAAAAAAAAATCAAACGTTATCTTATCGATCCAGTATAAATCTAGTATAAACTGAAACGTGTATTATGAGACTATTAAGTTATGAAATGCTGTCACGAGTGACCAGTACGAATCAGTTAAGATGAAACGACAAACGTCAGTTACAGCTTGAAAGGTTAATTTCGTGCCACTTTATTATTTCATTACTCCCCATCTCGTTTTATCATCTCGAGAGTGGTAATGCGGGAATGGATCCAAGTCAACTCCTCGTAATACTGCAAATTAACACCTATTTGAAATCTGGAATTATTTCGATGGTATTTTTTGCGAAATTTTACCAAGAAGGTTTTAAACGAATAGCATACATTTGAAAACAAACGATGGTCGAATTGGTCCACATTTCTTAAGAGTGTTGTCATTGTTGTCATTAAGTATTCTTTAGACAATTTGTATCAATTGCTTTGATATTTTAGCAAAATTTTTCTCAACAAAACGAATAAGTGTACGACGTACTTGCCTGAAAATATTTGGACAAAATTGACAAAATTCACCTTTGAATGCTATACACTGACAAAACAACGAACGGAGAAACATGTTGTGCAATATTTGAAAATTTCATCGGCAACGGTTGAAACAGTCAAAATATCGGGTGTATTTCTTGGGAGTGCAGCAGGATTAACGTAATTGATCGAATTAATGTCTCTATTGTTTCACAGAACGAGACAGAATTCGTACAATTGGAAGATTACATCCTCGGGTCGATTTATTATTTTGCAAACAGCTTTATTTGGACAACGGCGGTTGATAATAACCGAATATCGCGAGCGTGTAGAATTCCCTCGTAAATCTCCGCGCGGCCATATCGAAATTGTTCGGCGTATGATGTTTCAGACGTTTCAGCATTTATCATCCCCAAACAATCTAGATAGGCGTGTTAACAATGTCCCTCTGGAAGGGTGTTAATTGCATAGCCGCTTTAGAGGAGAGTACATTCCGGTTCCAGATACTCCAAGTCTTTGTTGTCCCTTATGGCGCACGTCTTGCTGTGCGACATTATCGATCAACAATTTGGACGGCCAACGGGGCGGTCCGTGAATTTACACGCCTCATACCGCTCGGTAAATTCATGTACTCCGCTGCATTCACGTTCCACTTTGTCCAATTTCATTCCACTATCTTTCTCACCCAGGCGTACACATGTCCCATTTATACTCGAATCTTTCCATTTCTGTCCTTACTCGACGTCGAATTCACTCGAAATTCGCGATTTTTAACGATTTTTAAGATGAAAATATCTCGTCATACGCCGAGGAGAATAACTGTGCCAATGACAGTAATAAATTTAACTATGTATGTAAAGAAAGATTGTACAACGACCTGGTCTTATTTCAAAGTGCGAAGCTTCTACTTTGAGTTCCATTTTCCTTTTCTCTTTTTCTTTTCCAAACATGTTTTTGCATCGCGTAGCGGATTTCTTTTCTCAAAAGTTGTAAAAATTCAAACGTGTGTAAAATCATTGAAACATTTTTTTGCCAAATCTATCGTGGTCTTGAAGAAGGTTTTTTACCCTTTTTCATTGAACGATAAATAAAAATTGTTATAACAACTTTTAAGGGTAGATCTGGTTACCAAAACAACATTTTTTAATGTTTCCAATGTTTTAATGATTAAATTGCTCCGTCGATTGAAGCTTCTTTTCAAGATGATAAGATAGTTGAAACATTTAATTAATTTCGTGAAGCAATTCTAATTTGATATAATATAGGGTGGGCCAAAAGTTCCTTCCCATCTATATTTTTTTTTTTAATAAAACGTCAAAAAACGAAAAAACTAATTTCATTAATTATGAATTAAATTTAAGTTAAAACATGATTTTTTCCTTCAAATGTTGACTGACAGAGCGTTCGCAAATTAATAAAAAAATTGTGGATTTATTTTAGTAGGAAGTGATTTTTTGGCCCACCTTATATAACAGCACAATTATAGATGTACAAATATCCACGTTGAGGGGTTAAAGTGATTAAAAACGCAGTTCGGTTCAACGATTTCAGTTCACCCTCCCCGTTTCATAAACTGGCGTGCAACAGCGCGAACGGACGACGATTCGAAGTTTCCCCCCCGCCGTTTTCAGCCGGATGTACGTACGTATTCGGGGTGTTCGCGTTTGGCCGCTGCGAAACGACGATTTACAACATTACAAAATTCCCCAGCAAGGGATTATAAAACAGGGGATACAACGGCCGGAGCGGCGAATGAAATTTACATCGGCGGCCATCGCTTGCCATTCGATACAAATTTACCGGCCGTAGCTCATCAATGAAATAACGCTCGACGATGAGCAACCGCGCACTCGAATTCGCGTGCCGCAATGTTTCCATCCGCCTCTCTGAATTATGCATCGATGATCCCATCGATGCGTTATCGATCCAATTCAGCATCATTCTCGTATCGCGAATAATATTGAAGGAAAAGAGGAGAGACGAAGGTTAAGGAAGAGGGTGAAGCATGATCGGAGAATGTATTGATATTAAGCAATTGCTATAATAGGTAAAAATAATACAAAAGGTTTTAACTTACGCAATTAATAAATAAAGTTTATTAATTTAGAAATTAACATAAAAATCATTGTCAATATGGGAATGACAAAAGATATTTAATACTTGCTATAACACTCTAAATCTGCTCTCGCTACTCTCTCTATGATTCCTCCAGGATTCCCTCCACTCTTGTCCTTTTGTCCTTTACTCACACACACACACACACCTAATTATACTCTGATATTTTAAATTTCAAAACCAAGTCTGATTTTTTCACTGCGACAATCACATCGAACACGCAGCAGCCGACAATTGTCTCGCTCTCAGATCGCACAGGAAGAAGTTCCGAGCAATTTCCCAGGTTTCCTCACCCCACCATTACTGGGGACAGAACCTGAGTCCTCTGATATCACTGGCGAATATTCGTGGAAACCAACGGCAGCTGGGTACTCGTTCGTTGAACCAGACCCAGAAGTCCCTTTGCGGATGTACGATTCTATTTATTCGGGATGTAATTGGTTACAGGCTGAAATTTAAATGGATAACGAAATGGTACTCGTTGAAGCGTTCTTGTCGCGAAATGTTCGTGAAACGTCGCAAGATTCGCTTTGTGCGTTTAACAGTTTAACAGTGAATTGGATTAGTTTATTTTAAATCGTAATATGTAATAATAATAGTAAATATGTTAACACATATAAACGAAACGAAAATAATATAAATAACAAATACATCAACTAGTGTAAATATATGGATATATTAGCGAACGTTTTGAGTGAAATTTTGGTGGTAGATTGAATGAATTAATAAGTATTGACAAATTACAATAATAATAAATTAATTATCTTGAACGATATTGTTGACATAATTCAGCTCGATTGATCCAGATGAGTTTTGCTTAATTCACAATTAATCTTCACTTCGATTCGAGCTTAAGAATTAGTTAAACAAAGTGAAGTGAAGATCAAGGAAGATCGTTAATTTCATTATCTAGAGAACTATTTACGGTCGAATAGAAGTTTAACTACCGGTGAAACGGATCAGAAGAACACTTGGCCTATTCTATTTCACTTACAAAGGTGACCACGGAGTTAAAATCATCCGGCTCTCCGGACATCCATCAAACGTTCGATACCACTCGAACGTTTCATCCCCAAGCACCGTCGAACGTTCAAACCCCCGCAGAGTAATTCGGCCACCAGAACAGTTTTAGAAACGCTCTACAAACGGCCAATAAATATCCGCAGGCTCATAAAACATGCGTCTCCCAAACGCAAGATATATCTTCCACACCACTGTACCTACCAGCAACCATCGTATAACGAGAACACCAGGGATGAGACCAAGCGCGATATGCACTCTAGCAGAGATGTACGAGAACCCGAAAATTTCGGGAAAATTTCCGATGGCCGGGACGTCGGTTGCGACAGGTGCCGAAAATATCTAAAAAGTTTCCGGACCCTTCGGGAATTCTTGAGAATGTCGAGAAAGTCGGCATTCTCGAGATTTCTGGGATCCTTGAGAATCGTAAAATTATAAACAATGAAATATGGAAGAGGAATGAGTGTACATGTGACGAATGTGATATTTTATTTTAAGTTTTTTTGAAATTCCCGAGATTTTCAAGATTTTTGGGATTCTCGAGAATTGTGAAATTAAGAAGAAGAATAGAGCACGAAGAAGAAATAATGACTCTGTATGTGATATTTTATTTCAAATTTTCGTGTAGGGAAGTTACTTCCTCTACATTTTTTGGCAGCAGCCCCGAAATTCTCAAGAATCTTGAAATTCTCGGAATTGTCGGTATTCTCAAGATTTTTCAGATTTTTCAAATTTTTGAGAATTATAAAATTATAAAGGATGAAACACGGGGGAGAAATAATGACTATATTTATATGTGATATTTTATTTTAAATTTTCGTGCAGGGAAGCCAGTTTTTCTACATTTTCTGACAGCAGTCCCGAAATTCTCAAGAATCTTGAAATTCTCGAGCTTGTCGGTATTCTCGAAATCCTCGAGATTCGCTCTTGGGATTCTTGACAATTATAAAATTACAAAGGATGAAACACGAGAGAGAAATGACTATATTTTATGTGTGATAAGTGTGATATTTTATTTCAAATTTTCGTGTAGAGAAAATATTTTCTAATCCCGAAATAAATTCTCGAACTCGACTCGATATTTTTGAATTCTCGCACATTTCTATCCGATATCTACGAAACTAAGTCAGGATAGTTGTAAGAGTAGTAAATAAAAATGCTTCAATGAGTGCTTCAAAGACGTTCAGTGATGGTTCAAAACACGTGAGAAGTAAGAAGAGAAAAAGAAGAGATAAAACATATAACATATAAATATATAGTCGATGTGACTTTGTTTTCAAATTACAGCTGATTGTGTGTTGCGATAATTTTTTGAAATTGGATGTTGGTTTGTTGTTTCTCTAAATTAATTACAAAGGATGTGTTGTCAGTTGTTTTCGAGTATCGTCTCCTTTGTTAATCGTCGGTTAAATTACAGCGATATGAAAGATATTGGAAACATTCGCGATCTGAAATAATTCAATCCAATTCGTTAATTGTCAGGTTGAATTACAGTGATTTCAGTGAAGATATTGGAAACACTCGCTGTCTGAAATAGTTCAAATCCAATAATTAAAGGTTCGAACCTGTTTGCGAGATGCTCGATCCAATCTCTGGAGAACATTACAGTGTTTAGGTGAGAGAGAGTCGTACGATACTAGATACTCTATGTTTTTTTATTCTTGGTCAATTCTTGATAAAAATCAAGCTATAAAAGGAGAAATTTGTAGTAAAAATACAAAGTACGCTTTTTTAGTAGAGAAGAGAGTTTCAAATTTTATCACAAGAATTAATAATTCGCAACATACCAAAAATTGTCATCCAGCACCGAACATCTAGTTAAATAGTAGATTTTGAAATCTGTATAATTAACATTAATAAGAGACGTCTAAATAAAGCAAAATTTTCATTTAAACATATTTACAAATACCACGAGCAAAGTGTTTTTTTTCTTGGAACGTGGAAAGTTTCAATGGCTTGCTTCATAATCATTTTCTCTTCGTGCAGCATTTTCAAAGCCTCTTACATGTTATCCCACGCCATTTTTCTTTCTTCTCTTTAACTTCTGATATTTTTCTATATAAAAACGAAGGAGGAGAGACCTAAGAACTTTAATCGTAAAAAATATTCTTCTAAACTTGTTCGCACTGGACGACGAGCACGTAGAAAAAGACTTAGGTTTGATGCGCAGTGTACGAAGTAAATCGTAAAACCCAGGGCATTTATGTACACCTGATAATCTAGAAAATAATGTGCGTGATGTAACAAAATTATCAGGTATGCTTACCTGAAAAATAACAAATCCAGCGTGAAAAATTTTCTTGCACAAAATAGCAGCGCATAACGTATAACTCGTTTTATATCCCTGATATAATATTGAAAAAAAAGAACAACGGCGAAATATGTTGCTAAGAACGATAGTGTTAATTTGTTTTTGCATCAATAATGCAGATAACAACAAGGAACAAAGAAACTATCTTTGTTTTTTTTTCTTTCTTAGTATTTAGCATCGACTACGAGGTCATTAGCAAAGACAGTGGAAGTTTAGTAATTTCAGACAGAGTAGGTGTGTGTAGATCAGATGAATAGGTGTTTGTTTCTCTCAGGTATTTCAAAACTTTCCGGATGTCGTTCTGCGAGGTCAAATTGATGTTCGAATTTATTCCATATTTCTATTTTCGGGTTTTTCTAGTACGAATGTGGGCGATTGTTGTAAAGGTTGCAGTTGGACGATGCAGTTTTATTTTTTTATTTAGATGTTCGTGTGTCAGTTTAGTATGTCCAATCCTTAGGCGAGTAAGTGTGGTTCCATTTTTTCTGTTGCTATTGATTGATATGGTTGATGGAAGTGTATATTTATATAGATGTGTGCTTTTAGCTGATGTCCAGGTATTGCTCCATTCGTTTTCTATCATTTTTTTTTTTTTTCAATGATTGATCTGATCTTCACAAGAAACTGGAATGTGTTCATATTTGTCAGCAGATGAAGCTGCTGTGGCTTCTCATGCTGCTGTGTCGGCTTTTTCGTTTCCTTCTATCCCTTGGTGAGCTGGAATCCAGATAACGGTGGCTTGGACGTTAAATCGGTCGTGATCTAGCTCCTGTATGGTGGATATTAATTCGTGTTTTTAATCGCACGTCCTCATATTACGCTCATCTGTGCTTCGTTGTTTGAGCGAGCGTACTATAGGACTTTAAGAATGTCGTAAGACGTAACCTTCGTCTTCTGCACCTACAAACATTAACAACAGTTTCCGGTAATTCGGCAATTACGACAGCTGGAAAAGTAGGAACCCTTCTGTCCGCTTTGACGAATTTCGCGAATGCGGAGATGGTGCTGTGGGTAGGGCAGAATCTTCCATTCGGTGAAGGTGAAGGTGAGAGAGGTTCCCCCTCGAGAAAGTGGGGGGGGGGGGGGTGCCTCGTCGAACGGTGAAAAGCGTTTCCCTCCGTTGCCGCTCGGAAACTTCGTCAGTTTCCTCGAGGAATGGAAGCTTAACTCGCGTCGCAATGGAGGACGATGCATTGTCTCCTCGACGATCTCTCCTCTATCCCACTTTTCCCTTTTGCTTCCGACCGCGGCGACGGAAGGCTCGCCGTCATCGCCGTCGTCTTCGTCATCTCGTCGACGACGATCTCCCTCTCCCCGAGAAGAAGAAAAAGAAGAAGAAGAAGAAGAAGAAGCTTCGGGAATCCCCTTTTCCAAACTCTCGATGTCGACGGTTTTCGCGCCTCTTGGCACGTTTCACGCTCGCCGCGTAATCCAGATCCTCGTGCTGGAGTGTTCTGGCCCCGCTAAAGCTTCCCCTTCGTCGCTCTCGCGCCCCCCTGCCGCGTCCGTCTCTTTATTTCGTCGAGGGCGACCGGCGTGGGCGGCTTCTTAACACGCGAATCGTGCTCGATTTCGCGATGGCGGTCCTTGTCTTCTCTATCGTTCCTCCCTTTTTCGTTCGTTTTTTTTTGTTCCTTTCTCGAGAAACCAAGGCCTCTCGGATCTTTCGTCGGATCTTTGTTCTGAGTCGCTGGGTGGCCGAGGGAATCGCGGACCGAATCGCAGACGGAACAGGCCGTCATCACTCTGTTTCGAACGAGGTTGGAGAACAATTGCTCTCTGTGAAATGGAATTTACAGTTTCCATTGTAGATGAGCGCTAATGGGTAGTTTTGGTAGTTTTATACTCATTTTAGCAGTAGCGATTTTATCGCGAACTTTGGACGTAGTTTGAAAACTCGAACGCAGGAATTCAAAGATATTCCAAAAAATTAATCGACGCTCAACAGAAAATAACAGAAAATTACAAAAATTTTAACGAGAGTCTTCCAGAAATTTATTGCTCGCTAAAAAAAGAAGAATCTAGGTCACCGTACGAATTTTTTTTCGTTCGATGTTGGGCACAGTCTAAAGTCTTTATTTTTAAAGATATTTGAGGAAGTATTATTCGGTGATTGATTTGTTTGACTGATTGCAAGATATTGTTTTTCCTTTTGGAAAGTTTCGACGAACTTTCGAGAAGTGTCCTGGTTCTCCAGTTCGAGCAAGAGGTATTTCTTTGGCAAGAAGACCTTTCAGAGACCGGATGGATGGATTTTTTGTAGCCTATTTTCGTCCTTTGTCCACGCTACCGCGTTCTTTTCTTGATTCGTCACGTTCTTGCGCGAAGCCAGCACGACTTCCGGTTCGATGCGGAAATTCTACCGCGTAAACGGTCGACAGTATCTTCTAAGAGACATCGAGGGTGAAATAAATTTGCCAGAGGTTGGTTATTCTTCTCGATACTGTCCTTTAAAATTTGTAGAAAAATTGGTAAGTACTTGTTATCTATTGTTATAATATCGTGTCAGTTTCATAGAATGAACTGTAGTTAGTTTTTTTAGCGAAGAGAAGAGAATTTATGATGAAATGTAATTTGAATTTGAACTGTACAACTATTTATTAATTATATCATAATTAATCTGTAGCAATTCAGTTGTACGATTCTTTAAATTGTCAGACTACATTTTCTGATGGGATATATTTAAATTTTTGTAGAAATTCTCTTTACTCTTATATTCTCAAAAATCAGTTTTACGCTTATTCTTGGATGTGAAAAATATTTAGACTCTTCATTTATTCTTTTGTCCAAAACTTTTACTTTAATTCAAAAGTAATTAATCAAATGTTGAATATAACCGAGTCAATACGATAAAAACGATAAAAAATGGTCGATAATGTATCAACTATTATAATTTTGTAAGAAAAGATCGTAACAATTCACTTGGTCTCATTTTAAAGTTTAAAACCTTTACTTTCACAGTCCTGAATTTGTCTTTTCCAAAAAGACAAATGATTTTATATTGCATTATTATATTATTATTGTTATTATATTATAACGGGTGGAAGAATAATTGTAAACATTCAGACGTTTTTAAAAACAATAAAAAAATTTGTTTCGCGACTAAATCCACTACAGTCTTAAAGATTGAATTTTTTTTCTTACGACTCTTTAAAATTTTACGATTTTTTTAACCATTTTATTGAATTTTGAACATTACGATTAAATTTTAGGATTTCTTTATTTAACTCTAATATTCAAAGTTCAATAAAACTCTGAAAAAAGAAAAAATTACATGTCAAGTTCTAAAGTTTCATTGTTAATGGAAGACTCAGACATCTCCTGATGGTTACGAAAAAAATTTTTTCAATATTTTCAGAGATGTCTGAATTTTTACATTTTTGAAAAAAAATGTCCTCACTTTTCCATTTATTACATGTAAAATCGAACTGAATATTGTGAAAATATATATTCTATACTTTAAAAGAATACGACCAAATGAGTCGTTATGTGATCTTCTTTTACAAAGTTACATCAGTTTAAATTATTTTCTACACTGTAATTCTAATTGTTCAAATGTTCAGAACATCATGTATATATATCGAGTCGCAGAAAGAAATAAGTTGATAAGAAAATCACAATGTAAAAATATTAGTTAGTAATTGCAATCGGTAATTTCCAGTTTCAATTTCAAACTTTTTTTTCCTGTTTGTAAAACAAATTGAAGAAAGGGGAAGAAAATTAACCTTCGAGTTCTCTTATCAATCGTTCCCCATTTTCGTGCAATATTTACAATCATTCTCGTCCAATTTTCCCTCTAGCCAAATTTTTCGTTAGGATTTCCGCTTAATTCAGCAAGAAAACCCCGTTCCACAGCCCGATTGGATTTGTTGAAAGAACCCGATTCGTTTCCAAAAGTAATCGCGCAGATCGCTGCAATTCTGTGGACGATTTGTCTGGGATTCATAGGAGGCTTTCTTTCCTCTCGATTTTTCCGTTGTTTCTTCGATTCGACCATCGATTTCACTCCCCGTCGCCCTTGTATCCCATTTGATCCTATCTACGAGACAACAAATTCCCGTGACATGTTTCCAGCGTTTCTGGAAAGCTTTCCTTTTCTTATCTGCAACTACCACCGCGTCTTCTTCTTGCGTTCCATTCATGGAAATATTACGTATTCATTGGAAAAGTATCAAACATCGATATTAAAAGGACACGTGGAATTGCGTAATAGACGATAGAGTAGATTGTAGATCTTTATGCAAATTCGTACTTTTGAAGTCATACACAATTGCAAAAACAGAATTTTGGCAGATTCTAATTCTCGATAGATTGAAAAGTAGAATTGCAATAAAACGTTATAGGAAGCACTACGTTTTGGATGTTTCCTTTCACTTCTTAACTCTAACATAACCAGAGTGATCAATTTGTAATTTTCTGCAAAAGAAATTTTCTACCTTTGCAACACTAGATTTAAATGCGTTCTTAACGAACTTTTCCCCATTTTTTGATCTTAGATTTCCATGACTCAAATTTTACATTTTACTTATTGGCAGTTCCAGCATCAAGTATTGCAATTTTGCGTTTCAAAGTTTTCTACAAAAATGTTCTCGGAGAATTTCTTTTCTTTTTGCAGTTTTTGCGAAACGAGCAAAAATTTCGTGCCAATTAAATTAGTCGACTGTTAGAAAATAATACAGTATCAACATTACGTCAGACGTGATGAGGTTAATGGAAACGAGGAAAGATTGGTAATTAAATTAGTTGATTAGAAAATAATATGGCATCGATACTCTACGTCAGACGCGATGAATTTGATGGAAATGTACATATAGATATATACGTGTGTATTGGTGGATCTTATCGGCAGAAGTCGTTAATCAACCGCGTTTCAATTAATTAGAGCGTCCAGCTACAAACAAGGCTTGTTCCAAGGTAAGATTCCGTTTTTCTGGCCAAAGGGGCGGCGAAATAAGGGGATGGGTTCCGCTTCGATGACACACCCTCTTCGGGGGCCACTCCATAAATTGCAAGGTAATCTTTTTCTTGGATAAAAAGGATAAAAAGCCCTGCGCTTTTATCTGCGGCAGGCGGGTTTCTTGCCGCCTGTTCCGGTTCGACGAGCCGATCGAACAGCTTCCAGCTGTTTAATTAAAATCATTTTAATTGCGAAAATGGAGTCTCCGCGCCTTTCCTTTGTAACTGCACCTTGCCGATCGACCTTCGACGATAATGAGACGATTAAAAGAATCCATTACTACGATGCTCCGGCGATGGTGTCTTCTATGGCGTTTCTACATCGTTGCACGTGTCGGGGTTAAAATTGAAAATTTAAAAAAGAAAGGAGGTTAATTGATTAAATAATTTTTTAAACCAATAATTCACGTTGACGTTATTGTTCGAAGGTTTATATAATCCTCTTGTGTTGTTTCATCGTCTCATAAAAGAAAATCCACGCGTGACGTGAATTTTGAATTGAAATTGAAAGAATTAAATGTGAGTCGAATTCTTGAGGAAATGTGTCGATGTCATTATTTGAAGGTTTACGTAACCCTCTGTTATCACTATTCCGTAAAGGAAAATTCATCTTTATCTGTACGTAACATGAATTTTAAACGAAATTTTTGAGAAAGTGTGTTGATGTTGTTAATAAATTAAGATTTATGTAATCCTCTGTTGTCTCGTTGTTTCGTGAAGGAAAATTTATCTTCACGTAACGTAAATTCCACTTTTAAATTAAAATTAGAAATTCACTTGGAGGATTAAATAAAGTTAAAAATGAGTATGTTGAATTCTTGAGGAAATTTATCTTTACTCGTACGTGATATAAGTTGAATTTTCAAATTAAAATTACTTACTTAAGAATTAAATGAAGAAATTAAAATGAGCAAGTCAAATTCTCGAGAAAATGTGTTGATGTCATTGTTTGAGGGTTGTGTAATCCTCCGTTGTCTTATTGTTTCGCAAAGGAAAATCTCCATTTATCGGTTCTTTCGACTTTCAAATTGCAGTTGGAAGTTTGCTCGATGATTAAATAAAGAGAATAAACTGAGTAAATCAAATTCCTGGGAGATTACTAGCGAGAAATAAATTACCAATGGAAGGTAAACACCGTGTTGGAGAGTGAGGTTTTATGTTTCATTAAGTATTTCATTCAATGCCAATTCGCCTGAAATGTAAATGAAAGAATTTGGAAGAAGGAAAATTCGAGTCTTCCTTGAATTCTACTTCCAGAATTAAACTTCTCATGGATCGCCTGTATGAAAATACCAATTAAGAGCTCTAATTTTTATTAATTTACAATTCAAAATTGCCGATTCGTCTGAAATGAAGGTAGAAATGAAGAAAGCCTCTGGTCGAAAGGGGAAAACTCGAGATCCCTCCTCGAATAATTAAATCTTCCCTCGAACTGCAAAGCACCTTTCATCCCCAATTATATCACGTAAAATAACGTCCCAAGTCGTCTTCTTCGACATGGTAATTCGCGTGCCGATATAATTCTCACTCGGACCTCGCGTAGACGTAGGCTCTCGAAACTGGCCGAATAAAACGAAAACACAGCAGAGAGGTAGATGAGTAAATAGCACAGAGGCAGCATCCTTTGACTCGATTGAACGGGGATGTTAATTAACGCACTGGTGTGTTTATTTCGTCGTCTTTTTTTCTTCTTTTTTTTTTTTATTTCTCTTCTCGCCGGAAATCAACGTCGACGGAAATTGTGTGTCACGAATGGCGAGTTTCGGCGGTGAGAGAGCCGAAAGAGACGCGCGTTATCAAGAGAGGCCGTTTGAGGCGGCAGATTAATTTTTGGCTGACCGGCGGATGCGGTATCGCGCTTTTTTACGAATTAAAAGCGACTGAAAGGCGGGCTTGATTTCATTTACGTCCTCTGATGAAACAAGAGTCCCCTCTCTTTTCGCGGTTTTGACGTCATTTTCTCCCATGAACGTGTTTCGCGACAAAACGAACAACTAGTTCTTGAAATAAACGTGTTTGATGAGATTTTGGTCGGAATAATTTGTTGGTAGTTGATTGACTCCGAATTAGTGTCACTGGACATTGGAGGTTGCAACAGTTTTAGATCACCGAATCTTAAAACTTCTGATTTAATTGAATTTGATTATTGGTCTTAAGCCTCGGCCATTATCGAACATAAATTTAAATCGTCGTTTGTGTTCAATGTCAAATTTCGAAGTGAATTTGTTATCTTTACTAATTATTCCTTTAAATATTTGATTCGAGAACCAATTGTATATCAAAGAGAGAGAGAGAGTTCAATAGATACCTCAGGATTTTTCAGATTTTTTGGAAAATTAGTTATAGTCGTAAACTACTGCGAAGAATTAATTACAACATAAAATCAAATATTCTACATTTTTAGTCATCTATTAGATTTATTATACTTAATGATTGATCGCTCTGTATTTTCATAATCGGACAAAATCATTTTATTTTCATCGGTCTTTTGATGAAGCAAATTCCCCCCTCAGATTGTAGAACGAATCTTTCCTTTCAGTCTGTTATGAATAGTAAGAAGGCGTTATCTTCTATGCTTCTTTCGTTTTTTATTTTATACCATCTACAAATGGTCGATTGAAGTGCCTACTTTACGTTAATTCGTCGAAAGCGTCAGCGTGCAAATGCTTTCGATAGCAGAGGACGATTAATTCTAGGTTTGCGCGCGCAATTATAACGCGGCATGCATAATCGTTTATATAATATTTATTGTAACTTCCGGCACGGGAGAGGGAGGGGGGAGAGGGATTGTCGTTCGTTTAAATCGTTATTGAAACGATGATAAACAACGATGTTATTAATACGGTAATTTGGAGTTAAATCGTTTCTCGCCGATTCTCCTGAAATTTGCATATTGCATGCAAACGCATCGTGCGGCGTGCACCTAAAATATATAGAAAAAATCAAATTCCCGTAGAAACGGTCGTTCTCGGTGCACGTTCGTTTTTCTTTGGCACTTTTAATTTTCTCCCAAAGAGAGAAAGGAAAGAAAAATAACGAAGGAAGAAAAATTAAGTGAACGAAAAGTAAACATAGCATAGAGAGAGAGAGAAATTTGCTAAATAAAATTAAAGGAATAGAGTAAAAATGAAAGATGAATCAAATTATTGATTTAGTGAAATGAAACGAATAAACGCAACTAAAAAATATGATATAAAGAAACTACATGTATTAAGCAAGTAATTAAATATTAATAATGAAGAGATAAATAAATAGACGAAAAAATACATTTAAAAGAACGAAACGAAAGAAAATAAATAAATAAAATAACGGTGTTCAAAAGTCCTGAGAACTGTGTCCTTATCAAAGACAAAAGTGAAAAGAATATAATTAAAAAACTGCACGACTTGTACCCCAGTATGATTCGTCTCACTGAAAGGCTCAGAAACTACTGTTTCACTACTAGGAAACGAAGACGACATTTTTGCCATAAAATTTTATTAATGTGCAAACATTGGAATCGATAGAAAACAATTACAAGCGCGATCGCTCAGTACCAGACAACGCCATTCCTACTCGAGGTCTACCCCACGCCTCCTGACGAATCACGTGACCCAAATCAACCAATTGCTAATTTTCGTTGCATCAGCGTTGCACCTGAAGGGGCCGGATTTTCTGGGTTACCCCCGGTAAAATCATTTTCAGTGATAATATTAACAATGTAGAGATAAATAAGTAGATAAATGGAAGAACGAAACGAAAGAAAATAAATAAATAAAATGACAGTATCCAAGTCTTGAGAGCCGTGCCCTTATCGAAGACAAATATATTCGAAGATATTCCTCGATCAACCTTGCTCGTCCGAAGAATCAATTCTTCCCTGTTGTCGCACGCCCGAACTTCACTACGGCTCTCTGGCAATTTTATCAGGCGAAATATAATCCTTGGAAATCCAGACTTGGTTGTTGAAGCGGGGCCAAGAGGGATGGACAGCGGACGAAAACGCTCGAGGCGCGTTTCTATCGAACGTGAAGTGCCGTCGCGTCTCTATCGCCGAAGAGAGAGAGAGAGAGAGAGAGAGAGAGAGAGAGAATAATCATGGCCAGCTGTCCGGACTTTATTGTGATTTACACGATTGGCGACGATGCCGGCCGGCCGGCTTTATTTTCGCCGACTCCTCTGGTCGTTGTGCCAATTTGTAATTAATTGCGAAACAATCGCGTCACTATTTAAAGATTATACATAATAATAACAGAATCGCAGCGGCGAATTGGAACGCGTTGCACATGCATACGTTCACCCGTTTCTGTTTCTGATTACGTAAAGATGTTCCCTGGGCATTACATCTCGCCTAGTTTTGTGAAATTGTTCCTAAATTGAATCGAATTGAGAAATTGAAAATTTTCAATGATCCTATTGAATCGTGAACAAAAGAGCACAGCTTGTTCCGTTTAAAAATTACTATTGATGTTGGAAGTTTGCGAAATTTTTATGTGCATCTGGATTCTTCTTTTATACGATGTTGAATTCATTTTCTTATTACTGACATGACTAATCGTAGTATTAACTAGTATCGTGTATACTATAAAATAGTATAAAAAATATAGAATACAATGGTATACTATAAAATAGTATAAAAAATATGGAATACAAATATATTATCATATTATACGATACTATAGTTTTATAGTGTGACTATGAATGAAAAGGAATACTTTTAAAAGACCTAAATGTATTTCACATACTATGTGTACCCAAACGGATTTTAGTTGGTGCTATATATAGTTAATGTATTATTTTCTTCAAATTATTGACTCTGGAATTAGCTCACTTTGTTCAAAACCAATAATCGTATCAATGTCTACCGACGGTAGTATAAAAATTTTTAAAATCCCAACGAAAGTGTATCACTTATTCGAAATTCAGTTTGAACCATCTCATTTCATAGTATTATCTAATTATTTGTGGTACTTATAATTTCATATTACTTTTGTCCATGATATTCATTTTATTCGATTTATTATTTTCCTAGAATAATTCATTATCTTCTTATAATTCTTGAAAACAACAAATGTACCAATATCTACCAACAGTGGATATAGAAATATTTAAAATCCCCACGAAATTACACTCGTTCAATTTAATTCAACTTGTAATATTATGCCTCGTTTTACAATTATAGTTTTATCAGATCATGTATCTGGTTATTTGTAACATTTAAAATTCGTCTGTCTATGATGTTCGTCTCAATTTGGAACATTTCTGAAACATTTCTAGGAACAGAAACGTCGGTGTTAATTTACAATTCTTGAAACGCGAGCTACTTTGTTCAAAATCAGTCATCGCGCGTCAGACATCCGTTGAAAAAGTGGTACAAAAATCTTCGAAACTCCAACGAAGTTGTATCGCTTTCGAAACTCGGTGCAAAGCGTCTCACGTTGCACCTGTTGTACACGCTCGTCGTACGTGTCACCGCTTCAACGGAACTTCCTCCGTGCCGAGATCGTTTCTCGAGAACGTTTTCAATTTGATTTCCTTGAACGTTCCGGCAGCTATGAATCACGCTTGTGAGAGATCAAGCGGAGGATCACACGGATGGTTGCTCGATGGGACGAAGTTGGTTTATTTCTGTATAAGTTCGGAATTTACATGGCGAGATCGTTGATTCAGAGCTGCAAGGAATATGCACGTGGCCGAAAGGACGTGATTTATCGTTGTTACGGGAAGGTGAACGATCGTGGTAAAGAGGTGTGTCGAAATGGTAATGCAGACTTGACGATGAATTAATGAATGATCAATTAATCTGGATATCAGGCTCTCGAGTTGCCTTTTAATCTTCGTGCGAAATTATTTTCGGACGAATGATTTTACATGTCATCGACCGAGTTTGTGTCCGTCAGTCGTCTTTTATTTGAATTAATTTCGATTATTCAAGGATTTCTTTTATCTCAAATTTTTGTCAAGATTTTCAGAATATGAAAAATGTTTCGATACTAAAAAAATACTATAGAAAAGAAATTTTGCTTCTTACGTCTTGTTTTGTGAGAACAATTTTACCATTTTCTTGGTAAATGGGAATATTTCTAATATGTGGTAAATTAAAATCTGGGCAAAGTAATATTACGAAAATCGTCTAATGCAAAAGTGGCGTAAGTCGTAAAAGTTTTAAAAATTTCTGGATACTGAACGATAAAGTAAACGTTCAGCAGAATAATTTGACAACTGTAATGTCACGTGAAAAAAGAAAATTACAAAATTAAGCTTCCAGATTCTGTTGTGATATTGAACGAACAAGACAGACAAAAAATTGACTTACGCCATTTTCTGCAGTTCACACACATGGACGAGTGTACTATAATAACAATAATGATAATCCTAATTTAATTCGGTTTTCAAACCGAGTTAAATTGATGAAAGTTTAATTAACGATCTGTTACCCAATTTACATAATATTATCATAATTTAAAGGGGAATCTCCACGCGGAGGTGAATTTAATTGTTTGTTTGATTTCATTTCCTGTTTGGTTGAAATTTAATTGGTTGTTTCGCAGGGCTCCGGAAAGTCTACCCGTATTACTTTACCTTCACCACGTTCACGAAGGGGAGATGGGTGGGCGAGAAGATCCTCGAGGTGTTCGCCAGAGAATTTCGGGCACATCCAGCGGAAGAGTACGAACGTTGCATCCGCGCCGGTACCTTGACGGTCAACTATCAGAAAGTGGATGTCGATTACAGATTACGGCACAATGATTTGCTAGCCAACGTCGTTCACAGGTAAGAAACTTTGCGTTCCTCCTCTTTCTTGCATTTTAATCGCAAGGTAAACTGATTGATTACTATGTTATATCGTTGCAACATGCAGGAATATTATATTGTGTTACAAGAACATATAGCACAGGTAACATATTTTTAAATTAAAAAAAAAGACACGAAAGAGAGTAGAAATATTTTTCATCCAGAGATTAAATGAAAAAATGATTGCGGTAATGGAGGATTAATTTGGCGATGTAGCAATTTGATTTCTACAGTACCCCAATAGTTTTCGAAGAAAGAAGAAAAAATCAGAAAGTAAAGGAAAGCTGAAACGAAATGCACAGTTGACCGAGGTTGGTAAGCGGATTCTCGTCCTCGTCAAATTTACCAAACGCTCGTACCGTTCGCCTAGTATTTCGTTCTCGGGGAAAACTCGATCGGTTCAAATCTTCTGGAAACCGTTCGAAACAGTGACGTAGTTTCATCGCTGCCAGTTGTCTCGACGTGTTACTTTCTTTCTGCGTTAATGACTCCGACAATCGGCGAAGAAATCGCGCTTCTCTAAATCGTCGCGTAACTCGCGTCCGACTCGATTCCAATCTGGTCTCGCGTCGAAAAGAAGAAATTTATTTCTTTCCATCAATGCGTGAAAAGCCTTGAATAATGTTCCCCCGACTCGTTCCCGTCCTTTGTGAATGGCAACCGCGCCATTGGAAATACATTTTCGCTTAAAATATTTATGGAGTGGCGATGCAAATCGAAAAGTCCACGGATTGCTGGCGATTTTTCAAATGGCCTCTTTCAACCGGCGGTTTATTTCGTTTATTGCTTATATTGATCATCGATTGCGACGTATATCACCGAATCTCACTGTCGGTGGATATTCATTGGGACGAAACAAAGGAACGAAATTAGAAAAGAAAATTAACTGCGAGATAGATCGAAAGATTCTGTTGCAGTTTAGTGGATCTTTCCATTGTGGAACAGAGTTGACTTTCGGAGGTTTCTTTAATTTTTGAGAATTGATATTAATAAATAATAAATATCTAGAGAATTTATTCTTACATTGATCATTGATTAAGTAAAAAATTTCTCAAACATTTCCCTGAGAAATAGAAATGTTGCAATTTTAATTTCAATTCTGAATAAATATAATTACGGTTTCAATGCTTCGAATGCAACTCTAATTTCAATTTAATAATCGTATCATGCTTCGACGTTATTATTTAAAGATTTAACGAAATCTTATTTTGGTTTTAGCATTAAATTTTATTTCTGACATTTGATGTGTAAGTTGTGTAACATAAACTCCAATATTTATTAAACCAAAATCGAGAGTTAGACTAGTGATATCGTAAATGAAACATCGATATACTTAATTTGTTCGCGTTACTTCTTTTGAGACCGTAACGTACCCTAAAGTTTCGAGCGGGAGTGTACGTCACGAATGTTATGGTGTCATTATTCTATCTGTTTCGAACAAAAAGCGATTCTTTAATCGTTTTAAAGCAACTGTGTCCAAGAGGAGAAACACGCAGGAAAGATAGAAAAAAAAAAAAGAAAAAAAGAAATGAGCACAATTTCCTGTTCGAAGTGATTTATGTTACTCGTCGTTTGAAACGCGGCAATTGTACAGGACGATTCTGTAAACTGGGACGAGCTGAAGCTTTTTTCCGAGCGAAGCGGGAAAATTGAATGGCTTAACGAGCACTATTTTTCTATGCTACGAGGTCTTCCTTGAATGCAACTTGCACGTCGTTCCTCTTCTTCGTCGTCGTCGTTTTTCCCTTCCCTTGCGTGATGTTATGTTATCCCTTAATGAATCCCTTTTAATACCGGGTATCCCCTTGTTATTCTACACGCCACGTTCGCGAAATTCCGCGAAAACGATAACGATGTATTTCGGGCGAAATTTATGAGAACAAAGGAGCAAGGCGTTTATCAGAAATTCAGCGACGAGTGTACGTTACTTTCACGGAGTATTTAAGAAACTTTCCGAGAGAAATTTTTAAGAGAAAAGGAAATTATTCTTGTCAGATTGGACTGTAACAGATGCTCTGTCATCGTCGCCCTTTTATTTTTCAATTTTATTTTTGAGCATCGAATTAAAAGTTAGGTAGATAGGTCTCTTTCATTTTTTTTTTTCTTTTTTTGTTTTTCTTCAATAATCACGTTCCATCCGGGAGGAAATCGGAATTCCAAATATTTGGATTTATCAGTAATGTCAATTTACTCGTATCGGCATCGTTCGTGTCGGCATATTCTATCAAAAATGACAACTACTACGAAAATACTCTGTACCAAGAGAAATGCATTTTGACTGATACATTCTTTCTATTTATCATTTCAATAATTTCTTACGCGGCTCGCGTCAAATTCTGTCGATAATATTCATTCATCAAACTATCGTCTGTCAATTCTTTCGATAATTCAACGTCTGTCTCACTTTCGAGATGATACTCTGCAATTCGCGAAGAAACTTCAATCTTTTATTTCCTCCTGTTCTATCCATTTTCTCTCCGACGATTCAAGGAAGAGAATCGGAAAATTGCTTCAGATTTCATTCCCATCCCAAAGTCCAAAGATCTGCTGTCGATCCCTCTAATAACCGAACGAGTCGAACGATCTTCCCCGCGGGCAATAATCCCAGAGGAAGATATTATCCCAACTTGGACTGAAATCGGTGGCAGATTTCAGAGTCGTGAGCGAAGCGGAGGAACAAGTAGGAAAATCGGCGGCACGAGTGTTCTCGAGTGCGAATAACAAGAAACCGTCCCGTTATCCTCGCTCTTCGTTCAACGAAGGAACCGCAGGGTGGAGCGTTACGCGATATCCTTGGCACGGATATAAAGGAATCTGTGTCTCGCTGTTAAACGCGCCGTCGCTCAACGAGGTTTCTATTATCAGCGCGGTTATCGCGCGCCGCGAGGCTGCGATTCTTGTAGCGTTCGAGTCTCAAGGACAGTAATGAAAGAAGAAGTTGCTATCGGAAGATTCCTTCTTTCAACTGAATCCTCGTTCCCTCAAAAATTCTTCCTCATTTCCTTGGTATTTGAAAAAAAAAAAAAAAAAAAACGAAAACGCGGGAATTTTTTCGCGATACGGTTTAAAAATTTTCGATCGAAAAATTCCTTCTTCCAACTGAATGTCTCTCAAAATTGTGATTCATTTTTTTAATATTTCAAACGTATAATGAATTCTTTTTTAAATGCATCTTAAATGCATCTATTCTTTTTTTCTTTCAAAATTGTGAACTCATTCTCTTGATATTTAATAAAAATTTCAATAATCTTTTTATGATGCATCTTCCAACCGGAAGCCATTTAACATTTACGACGAGAAAAATTCATTACATAATAGCTCTGATTTAGATGCCAAGAGAATGGATCGCAGTTTTACGTACCGTCCGAGTGTCAATTTTTAGTTGCGGAACAGTCGGGATAATTCATTTATTACTTGACCTATCGATTCCTGTTAATCGATGTGTTAGGACTACCGAATTTATTTGCATAATCGTGCAACGGTATTTGCATATTCAAGCATATTCTTGCTGTCTCGAACGAAAAGAAAATTGGACGTGTTCCAGAAACGAAGAGTAGATAATACTACGCTTACGAAATACGAATTGATTAACATTTACTCTCTTGTATGATATTTAATTTTAAAAATTGTAATCCAGTAATCTTTAGATTGTTAACGGCGGTGAAACAATTAAAATTATGCGAAATTTTCGCATAAACGCGTAATTTCTCTCTGTCGAGTCGGTGCAAAGAATGTCTTTTTGAGAAATTGATATTCCAGATTGACAGGATTAGTAAAAGTCATTGTGAAGTCACACAAGACTCCTATGGAAACGAGTAATTCAACTTGGAAGTAGGTGATTACTGTAGTAACATCATAACGATTGCTGAAGCAAGAAATTTTCAACGTCTCACGTTCGACGTCCGCGAAGAATTTAGAAAATAAAAAGCTCGTCGTTTCCTTTGTCTTTAATCCACAAACGACAACTTTCAACGACGTCTTCATAATCTTGTAAAAATCCTGTTTTAAAATGCTGTAACACATTTTTTCCAACTTTATTTGCAGCATATTCTTCTGCTTTTTGAAGATTATCAACAACTGGAATAAAAGTTTACTATCTCATCTCGTAATTTTAAATTTTGCATTTTTAAATACTTCTTTTGACAGTGATAATGTTATTGTCATTGCTGGTCTCTACAGAAGTCAATCTGATTTCATACATATCCTATTATATTTTGAAATTTCAGAATTATTTTACTATTTTAAAAGCTAGGGACCACGAGTTGATAATAAGATTAGCCATAGTTAGTAAGAGGTACTAATTATAATCAGAAATTAAAAATTAACATTCGGCTGAAATTAAGTTGTCTAGACTCGAAATGATAAATAGCGTGCATATTAAGTTATAATCAGATTATGGATTTTTATACAAATTTCTATTTTTATGAGCGCATCCGATAAGACTCATAATAAATATTACATTTCGAATATTCTGCATAATTTAATATTAATTCTATAATTATATAATAATTACATAATTTATTTTTTATCTTTAGATTCATATGAACACTTAGTGTAGTTGTAAGAAATCACTACAGCGTATTATTGCGTTACGATCGCCAAAAACATCCACGATAGCATTATTTCGTATCTTCACGTTCCATTTTCAAATCCTCACTCATAATGAAAAATATATTTTTATTTCATTTCCTCTTTCGCTACATCTCGAAACTGAGTATGTCTTAGAAATGGATATTACGTCTATATTTCGTCGAAGTATATTCGCAATTCTATTTGTCTGAGCGTCTCACGTCATTTCTGTATATTCTGTACGTTCAACCCGTGCGTAACCCATTTGTCCAATTTCTTTGGGTCTGCTATTTGAGTCAAGGCGATGAATAATGCCAGAATATTTTTCTTGCTGTTTCTCATGGATTAGTCTCCAGTGAGAGATCCCCTTAAACACACTATCGTTGATGAAATTCCCTGGCCCTTCCTTCGGTTCATTTTCCGATGAAAAATCACCAGCCTCAAATTTTACGGACCTACTGTTCCAATATTTGCGTTGAACCCTCCCTCAAGTATCAAATTACGTTGCCAACGTTGTATTATTTTTCAAGTTCGAATTCGCGGTTAAAGAATTCTCACGAACATTCTGATCGCCTCATCGGTTCCCAAATGACGAAATTTCAATGCTTCTTCGATCCTTCTGTTCTATTAACATTTAACGCGCGTGTAAATTAAAAAAATTAAAAGTTATTAAAAAGATCGCGCAACTTAGTGAATGATCATTCGTCGCTTTTCGAGTGATTTATCAAGCATTAGAACTTTCTTTTCATGGCGTTAATTGGAACCTTTTTTTTAACTGTTGTTGATTTAACATTATTACGACTGATGATGTGTGGTATCATGATTGTAGCGTCATGTGATTTTGAGTGTATTCGAGTATACAGGGAACTAATTGAAACTTTGCGTCAGACAAAGAATTTATAGTTACGGAACAATTTCATTAACATTGCAACGATCACCGGTGATGTAATTGTAGGATCGTCTGACTTTCACCGCTGGTGATCGATGGCATTACGTTCGAATCGATTTTCAATCGAATGTTGGTAATATTTAGATACGTGTCTTCATTTACATTCCTTCTAGTTCTTTATTCTTTTTAGTTCTTCACATCCTTTATATTCTTTCTTCACTTTTTATTTTATTTTTTATATAGCAAAAATCACATTTTGTAATAGCATTAATTTCTTTATGTCAATACTATTAACCTTTTGATAGAATTAATGGAAAAAAAAAATCCGCTTCGTTGAAAAATGAAGATGCAGTGTCTCAAAACATTGATCGCGTGTACTCGGATACATTCACAAGAAGAAAAACAAATCACATTCTACATAAACGAATCCTACAAAATAATCTCAAGGACGAGAGAAAATTATTATTTAATAATTTTCGTTTATTCAATAACAATTATAAATAAATCCAGTTTTTCGAGTCACTCTTTCCAATTCCCTCCCTTTCGTGGTCACTCTGCTTGAGCAGTGATTCAGCTCACACACGATCTCGCAAATTGTTTTGAACGTGTCACACTTCGTTCGCAATCTCTCCTCCGTTACATCACGCGTTCTTACTCTCTTAACGCGTAGAAACGCGGCTAATTAATTCGTTCATCGGATTGAAAAAAAGAAGAAAAAGTTCGTCCAAGGCATTCTTCCATCGAGAATGTTGACCTTCGTCTTTTTATTAATCATCCGATTTGCATGGGAACGGCGTGACATTGAATTGACGCGACATCTCATTTATGAATATAATAACATTCAGGCCAACGCGTTCGTCATCTCGTCTCGCGCGCGCAACGTCTGCCATTTTAAATCGCTCGGCGAGGAGCCGCGCGTTACGCCTGCGGCGTAGAAATCGCGCTCGGGGATCGCGACCGGTTCTCGCAGATTGCACAAAAGCCACCTCGATCAACAGAAAAGCCGTACCTCGCGGGTGAAGGTCTCGAGGATAGATGATTCGGGTCAGCCTCTTACTCGTCGCCGACAATAAAACGCGGATACTGACGTCACAGCGACGACGATAGAGAGATGCTTTTCCAACGATAACCGCCATTAATTTGCCGCGACATTCTTGAATTAATTGGCCGACGTTGAAGCCGCCGTTCCCCGCTGCTTCGTGGACGATCCCTTGGAAAAACTCTTCGTTTCTTTTTTTCTCGTATTCATAGGTGCATTGTACTTTACGCTACTTTTTATATTCGTAAAAAATCGCTGAATTTTCCTTGAACTACGATCGTTTGTTAAACAGTTGTAGCGAATGTAATAATATTTATCAATGATTTTTTGATTCTCTGTCACTGTTTCATTTGTTATATTTATTTGTATCGTTGAAGACTGCTCGATTTGAAAGACGATTTTCTTCGAATTATTTACGATTGTTTGTTATTGTGAACGTAAGGCTGCAATAGTATTTATCAATGATTTTTTTTAGTTCTCTGTCGCTAAATCGGCGTGTCCACGTTATTTATTATATTTATTCGTGTCGTTGAAGATTGCTCACTTCAGAAGGCGATTTTCCTCGAATTAGGATGTGAAGATATTAGTATTTATCACATTTGTGCTATGTATTATGTTCATTCGTACCGTGAAAGATCGCTTGGTTTTCTTTGAGTTACAATTCAAAGTTTGTTAAAGAGAATGTCGAGCTATTATTTGCAACGATTGATAACAGTTTTTTTTTAATAGAATTTCGTTTCATTTTAATTCGTGAGGAAAAAGAACAATTTGAGTACAACTCAAATCGGGAGTTTTTCAGCAGAGTTGACGAGAGCTCGCTGATTATTTACCTTCCTAGTATATCATCTATAATTATGTTAATAGGAGTTTAAGTTTGGACAAATTTTCAAGTTGCAAGAGTCGAATTAATCGAATTTATAGTATAATAAGCTTAATAGTATATGCCACGAAGCTCAAACAGAGAAACTAACAAACATTCGAGAGTAGAAGGATTACATCAAATCCCAAATATTTTTCAAAAACTATTTAAACACACGATTAATGATTTAAAAGATTGCATTATACATAGAAAACTTAATGAATCGTGACTATGAATAATAATTGTTATACATATATATATATATGTATATATCATATATTTGGATATATACTTTTGCTAAAAATTTTTATTTTTAATATTCAGTACTTATCGTGTATGTATATTTTATAATACAATGTAATGCAATATGTATTGTAATAATACAATATATTAACAGAGTCTTTGTTGTATAAATATGTTTATATTTATTGTATTTAATTACATTGTATTATTATATTTATCGTAAATACATATGTTGTAGATATATTGCATATTGTGCATATAATTTCTACTTTTTATATTGTGTAATTTTATTTATATTCTATTTTATATTGTAATTTATATTGTATTGTGTAATTTATAATATAATTTATAATTTATAATTTATATTTATTGTACTATTTTTATTTTTTATTATATTAAATATAGTGCTTATCCTGAGATTTCTGAACGGAGGTGTATTTTATATAGATTCACAAAATCTCACGAAAAAATCTAATTTCTGTTAATACATATATATATATATATATATATTTTTATCATTGCATGCATCTTGTATCTCTCAGAATACTGAATATTACAGTCTATACCCGAGATTATATTTAGTTCCACGTTTGTCGGCGCCAAGAATCGAGCTGAGGCGTCAAAGTCGAAGGTCTCCCCGCTGATAAAACAGCTCTAAATCTTTGATTGATCGAGCAGGATCCGTTTTATCAGGATAAAATCATCGACGTACCAGCGACGTACCTCTCGCTGGTCTCGGATTTTTGAAAAATTACCGTGATTTGCGAGTCGACGATTCTCGAGTTAATGCTCTCTGCTTAATGCCTCCTCGAACTTCATATTTTTTGCCGAGTTAATGCCATCTGATCGCTTGATCTCCATTCAGAGTCTCGGACGTTTGAAAACGCGAACACCTCGGGCATGGAACGAGACAATTTCTTATTTGGCGAGCCACTCTCGCAAACGGAGGAAATGTCGTGCAAAAGTTTAACAGATTCTCTGTCTCGACGGATTTTTTTTTTTTCTAAATATAACTTTAATTCCGGAGGTACGTCGTATTCGTTCGATGTTGCGAAATTATTATACGTTTGCGCGATAGGTCATGCGTTCTGTAAGTGAAACATTTTCATCTTTTGTGAAAGAAATAGTATAATTACAGCGCGATCTTATTATTGCGTATATCGTAAGAGAGATTACATTCAATGGTATAATTATGCACGAGATGAAAGAAAAGTTCACATTGTTAATACTTTGTTAACAATAAGTCTTCAGGAACGATTGTACATTGTACTAATTTCTATGCAACCTTTCAAAAATTATTTCAGCAATATTCATGTTTATAATTGTATTGTGGTAAATTTCTTTAGCGGTTTAGCGGTTTTTCTTAATTTTAGCTGTTTCGCTACCGCTTTTTTTAAACATCTTTAATACCGTTCATTATGTTACTAAAATAAGAAATCAATCGGGGGAGTTCGGAAAAGTTTTATGGTTTAAAAAAAATTGTAATACGCAGTAAATTGGGGAAGGCCATTTAGAAATTTATTAAAATTATTATTAAACTCTAAGTATCTAATTATGCGATGCTCTCGTTTCAATAAATAAAAAGATGTTTAATATTTTTAAAAATTAAATATGAATATATAAATTAAATAAATTTCTTAATAATATATCTATATAATATAACATGTTTGCGTCGAGACTGACTCGATGAATACAACGGGGTTTGTAATTACGTGTGTAATCACCGAGGTATATAACTTTCGTCCACGAAAACACAAATTCGACAGAATCTGAAGATGCTTGAACTATATTAGGAATTATTTCAACAACTATTTCTTTTCCCATAGCAATAAGCAATAATTTTTTTAACTGATTAAATTTAATGTTTGATCAGCAAAAAGAAAAAAAGTTAATACAGTGTAACTTTAATAAAACAATTGGAAAATCGCTCTGCTATTGTATAAATGATTCATTGCATTTACCAAGCAAAGCAGAAATTAAAGTGACATAGAGAACGACCCTTTGATTATCTCGAACATTGTATTTGGATTAGAAATATAGTTAAAGTGTTATATAAAAGCAGTATATGAAAAAGTGTTACATAAAAGAAGATGGATATATCGTATAAGTGAATAATACATCAATTCGAAGATAAAATGATGGATAAGCGATGAAAAATAGCAGACATAATAAATTGAAAAATCGATGCGTAAGTCGGATGTTTCTGTCTTGCGGAAGATTAAAAATGATTTAGCAGAGAATAATTAAAAAAAAAAAAAAAAGAAAAAAAGGATTGAGAAAACAGCGAGGAAAAAAGATGCTTAAAGTTTGAAATGTCAAGGTTTCAAAGATAATGAAATGGTATCTAGTTTCGCGGATAATCGTGCCGCGGGGAAATTGAACCTTATATTTGAGCCTTTTCAAGAAACAATCGATCCTCATTCTCTCTCGACGATGAACTGGCGTTCAACGAGAGGAACAAACATGACGGACAATCAATTCCAGGCCAAGAAGATTCTTCTCCGCGTCGCGTCGAACGAGCGAAGGACATTCTAATCGCGACTAAGAGAGATAGACGTTCGCGCGTTTCGTTCTCTCATTCTGCGATTCTGAAGAGATATGTACTTTGCTCCGATTATCGGAGCACGTCCGTGTTGGACTTCCGACATAATAAATTTTTTTTGCTTCTTCGTCGCTCTTGGTCGACTGGTATTATTCGTGTCTTCGATCCGTAATATCTGTATTTATCTTATTACCACGATTCGTATTGCTCTCGCTGGTTTTTTTTTTCTTCTTTGTTTCGTGATGGATCTTCGCATGGATCTTTCAGAGACGCGTGAGAAGTTGTCTGCTAGACTTTATAATTACACTTACAGACTGTGTATTACGAAACAGTTTCCGCGAATTTTTAAACGCTTCTTCCTTGCAGAAAAGGTCTTAAAATCAAAGATCACATTATTTAAAGCTATAAAATTATTTGCAGCATTTACAGTTAATTTAATATTAATTGTAATTATTGAAAAGTTAATGTTATCCAGTAGATGGAATTTCAAGGGATGATTCGAAATCATCCGTTGAAAAATTGGTACTTCGATAGTTGTTTGAACGTTAAATATTTTAAAGACGAATTCTTTTTATGCTGATCGTGCTTCCTTGAAAAGAGAAAAGATCAAATGTAAAGTCAGCTCTTGACAAATCGAAACTTGATAATTTTTAAATTAAAACGAAAAAATTCTATATCTAGATTCTATTTTCTCAGAAAATATTGAAGAGGAGATGTAACAAATCCTTCGCGCTGTGTGAGTTACGTAAGCTGTTCGATAATGCCTTGAGCACGTTTCAAGACGTATCGTGGCGAACGCTGAAAATTATGGAAATAATATTCAAACGAAATCGATTGTCAACGTGCTTGGATCCGTGGGCATCTGCATGAATCTTCGTATTACGTAACGAAGTGTCAAACAATCGTCCACGGGCTCAAGTTTCAGAGAAAGTTGGTCAACGTTTCTTTCCGTTAATCACGAGTAAATCTGTTTTGCTTATCTCCTTTAAAACTTTTAAACTTTTCCCACGATACTCTGCCATCTTTTCTTTCCGTTTCTCGGCGAAACTTCAAATGTTACTCCGTAATGTTTTAATCAATCATTTCTCGTAATTTGATCACTCCAAAAAAGGAATTTCAAACTCGTACAAACTCATACACGAAAGATCTTGCAAGATGTTAACAGAAGGATTGGAAATGTAAAAGAAATCGATACGCAGAAATTGATATAAATAAACGAAATGACATACAGAACTTGCTTTTAAATACTAAATAAAAGCGAATGAGAAATAATATTACTAATAAGATTGATAAAAAGAAATTAACGAATTTAATTTCTTCTAAAAATTAACATTAACATTGAAAATATTTGTACTAAAAAATAAAAACTAATACTTGACATATTACATGATACAGCTGGAAGTAATTCAAATTTTGCTTACCAAATTTGACATTCAATGTTAAGCAGTATTTTAACTAAAATACTCAGTGACGTGTACGAAAATTAACTGTATGCACGTGTCTTCCTACAAAATGCGTCTTCAACTGCATTTTTTCCTCGTTCGAGCCAGCGTTGTTCGTATAACGTGGAACTTTTCAGTGCGCTGACTGTTCCCAATTATATCGTCTCGCGTAAGGAATAGTCAAACATCAGACCGAGGGCCAAAGTTTCGAGGATCGTAGGCCAAGAGGGTGGCGTTTCCGTCCATTTACGGCTGAATTTCGTTTGTCTCTCTCCAATCTTCTCCCTTCAGAGGGGGAGAGAGGCGGAGGAGGAACAGAGCGAGCTACAGGTGCAAGACCAGGCGGAAAGTCAACTGCACTTTAATCACGTTTCGAGTGTTTCTTGAGCAGTTTATTAGAGCTTGGCTTTTCAACGCTTATTATTCCGTACGATGTTTAACGAGCAGGTGTTCCAACTCTGTCTCTCGCTCGCGTTTCCATTATAAGTCAACGATAAACTGCTTTTTAACGGCTAGTGACAATTAGGAGTCGGAAATACTTTTCGACTTCCAGCAGTCGTTCATCGTTCGTGTTAAAAAATCTTGAAACTTTTTATTTTTACTTTTACTTAAATGTAAGTAATTTTTAAGATAGTATTCTAGAGTTCCCTTGTTACATGAAAATCTGGAAATATAGAGCTTATAAATAATCTTTTCTTTTCAATTGAATTTTATGCATAATTCCAGAAGATGCAATGAATAATTAATCTGAACGAATTTCTTTTGCAGGATAAGTTTAACACTTTTCTCAAAAAAAAAATCTCTTCCTCGAGAGAATTAATGCTATTTCATTGTCTGAATGATTGGTATGATAAATAAACGATAAACAGTAACGGGAAAATTTAATTAATCCACTCGATTTATATTAAACCGGGAGAAAATGGGATTATCTTGGAAAGCATCGTAAAAAAAGTGTCGTAAAAAAACAATTCAAGGGTATCTGGGTTAATATCTTCTAACTTCTCTACGAAGTTTATCCTTGAACATATGTTGTTCTTGGGAAAAAAAAAAGAAACGAAAGAAAAGTTATGGTTGGCTTGATGAAATCGTAAATATGTAAAATTCGAGGAAGTTACATTTGTTAAATTGTTTGAAAATTTTCTTCGTATTTTTTTCTTGGAGAAGCAGTTCATAAAAATGGAATGAACATAATTCGACACGTGGCATTTACATGTTTTCCAACTGAAAATCCGGGTAACAGTGATTCGAATTTACTATCCAGCAACTCGTAAATCCGACTGACCCCATAAATGTGTCCCTACTCTATGCATTTGCATACTTTTATCAGAATCTATTGCTCGAATGGAATCAGCTTCGTTGAAACTATAGAGGCGCGTCCTCTGCCATTTAACGAACAATTCTATCGGCCTCATCTATTCCTCTTTCAACCGACACGTGCACTGATTGCAAACTGTTATTTACACTATTTTTGAAAATTGGAATTTTTTTCTAGGTTTGAAATTATTTTACAATTTTGGAATTTTCTCAACTTCCGGATTTACTTTTTTTAAATTTTAAAATATCATTTCTGATTTCGAATTTACCAATTTTTGAATATTTCTACTTTCGAATTTTCCAATTTCCGAATATTATTATATTATTTGTGAATTTTTCAATTTTTGAATGTTGTTGTTTATAAATTTTGCAATTTTCCAACGTTTCTGTTTTCCAATTTCTCAATTCTCGAATATTTCCACTTTACAAATTTCCCAGTCTTCGAATGTCTCAACTTCTGAATCTTTTCAGTTTCGAATTTTTCAGCACTAAAATTTCCACGTTTGTTGATCTATCAATTTCCAATCTATTTTAGTTACAAAACTTCTCAGTGTCTCAATTCTGGAATTTCTGAATGTTCTACCGTATCGAAATTTCCAAATTTTCTTGGCCTTTGAACTTGCTCGAATTTCGCTCAAAGTCTTGGAAATTTACGCAAGATGTGATCAACACAGGGGAATATCAACCCTTTAACAACGTTTCCGTGTCAGCGGAGACTCAATTAAAAACAGGGAGGATCACGAGACGTTGCTGTCCGCCCGTGGTTCGGCCCGTGTCCCCAACGAATTTGCATTTCATGAGAACGTCGAATTAGTTTCCGCATGCATTAGCTGGCCATCGGATAGACACACGACACTGCGAGACAAGACACGGGTAAGAAGCCTTAGAGAACTTGCTCGAAAATTGTGGAAAGATTAATCGCTCGTTGACTGAATTTATTTATCCCCGTTCTAGTGATTGATTGTTCTTGTCGCCTGTTCGGCTTGAGATTTCTTGCAAAGGCACATCTCGATTTATCGTTACCATATTCTTAAAAATTGCGATCACTAGACTATATCAGGGTCTATTTCATATTTATACGTTTGAGAATAAAATTTAGAAACTGAATAGAAGTTCTCTCTGTTAATTATTATACGGAATATTGCATTTTAGTATTTTACATTTTTTTTTCATGTTACTGGCATTTTTCCATCTTCAAGTTTCTTAGAAATGTATAAAAAAAAATTTTTTTCTTAAAAATGTATAAAATAGTTTAGCAATCATATTGTAGATATGAATGTATTATAAAATCTCGGTCTAATCATCTTAACTGTTCAATGATTTCATTTTATTATTTTATTCGTACGAATATGAACCACTTATGGTACAAATCTTATTTATATAAGAATTTTTAAAAATCCAAAATCTATCTAACAAACTAGCAAATTGTGGATGAAACACCATCTTTCTTTTCCTTTTATTTTTCTTTTTTATTTTCTTGCGCGTACATTAATCTTACTTGATGGTGTATTTTATTTAAAAAAATTAATCTCTTTGTTCCCTGTTTTGCAATTTTTGAAAGATTATGATTTTAAAAATAGGGTGCAGAACTTTATGCAAACTTCAAGTATTGGTTATGCAATGAAAAATTACATTTGAAATGTATATGTATATTCGTATCTTAACAATCTTACACGTTTTACCAACTAACATTAGAATAATCGACGAGAGAGAGTAAAATATAAAATTTCCATCAGGGACATTAGAACAAAAAGAAAAAAAATAGTAATACTATAGAGTTCTAGTAAACTTTTATTTATGTATTTCATGAAACATCACACGGTGTTTTACATCTACAAAATATCTAACAAATATCGTAAACTGATCATTTTGACCATTTTGATAGTTCTAATATTAATAACATTAGTAAATTGAAAAGTCACAAATTGTAGACTTTTGTTATCATTGCAAACTTGTACCATTAGTATTATATATGTTATATATATTATAATATTAAATAATATATACGTAATAATAATGGTACAAGTTTTTGTAATGATAACGGACCTCTATTGTGTAATTTCATAATTGTATACGATTCATCGTCGTGAAACTCCACTTTCCTTAAAAAAAAGAAAAAAAAAATGTCCAGCTGTGCGATGAAGTATATTAAACCACGCGCGCGTGATGACAAATTAAAAAATTGAAAATTTCTCTATAAATTCCCGCGAGAAAAAAGAAATAAAAGATTAACAGATGTTGGTCGGTAGAAATTGATTGAAATATAGAGATAAAACGGTTAAAAATTCGCGCGTGCCTTTCGTTATCGTTTCGGTATATTGCCAAATACAGGGTTCGGATGACCGTCCCGCGTTTCGTTGATAATGAAATTAAATGCCGAGCTTTCGGTCTTGCGTTGTGACGCTCGGTGCAATCGGCGAACGCCAGAAATATCGATGGATCCCGGGTGTAATATTTGCGGATCCGTTGCTGCTGGAATTTCCAGTTTATAACGGATCGACCGGGCTTTTTCGATACAGATCGCGCGGCAATTTCGTTCAGATAACTTTTGTAATTTGCACGTGTGCGCCTGTGTATGTATATACAGGGTGGAAAGAAAAGTTTGTCCGCGGCTATCATGAATTCTACACCTTCGATTTGATGGAAATACGTATGGAGAACCTGCCGCAAAATTGGTCTTGACCTTGAATTTCAAGATCAAAGAAATTTCTTTTCTTGCATTATATTCTACTCATCACGAAGGTAAGATTTTCCAAAGAACCATAGGTCGCAATCTGATGGTTCTCTTGAAAAATGGCAAAAATACGTGCGTCCTAACAGCGACTTTATGGTTCTGGATGTCTATGTTATGTTTATATTTCGAATAATGTTAACAGTTAGTTTTATCATCTGATTATTTAGACCCACACTGATGCTAATTTTTACGAACACTTTTTAATATGTTCTCGTCAAACGTTGCGACAATCTTTTTTTTCTCAATGATTGAACGTTTTTAAATAAACACCCTGTATACTCGTATATATCATTCGAGCAGAGAAGAAGTTGGTTCGTGCAGAAAATAAAAAAAAATTAAAAAATGGAAAATACACGCGGTAAAAGTGAAATTATGTCGAGACCAGTGATTGAACGTTTCTGTTTCTGTTTGAAATCCTCTTTGGAGCGTGCTTTTTACGGGACGACGTTTGAACCTAGCCTATTCGAACCGGTCGCTCGAATCGAGGAAAATTTTCATGGTCTCGTGGCTATCGATCCTTGTCAACCAGCAATTCAACGACGCGTTTCTTCTTTTTCTTTCTGTTTTTAATCTACATTTGTGTCTCTACGTATATACACAAACTTCCTATGATGACATCGCAATCATCTACGTATGTAAAAATAGCTGAAACGAGTTGTTGCTTAACTTCGTCGACGATCCTCTCAATTGAAGAAGAAACACATCGAGAAAAAAACTGAAAAATATAACTGTTCGTCGTCTGTAAAAATATAAACTGTCGTTGGAATTTTAATTTTCAAAGATTTCATGTTATCGTGCTCGTTGGTAATTCAATTTCTCACACAGTCAAACGATCGATGTTTATCTTTCTTCGAGAATCGTCAAGGATCCTTCAATTTAAAAAAATTATTCATACGTCATTGCATGCAGTTGTATTGAGATTTAATGAAAGCGGATACTCGACGCGTTAGAGTACGTCGTAGTCGTTCACGAGTGCCCTGTATATTTTCAATGGGAAATATTTTCGAAAGCTTGTCCCTTTTCCGTTTCTAAAGCTGCCTCGCTTTAGAAATTACGGTTTTAACATCGGGAAAGTTTCAGGACTCGTTTCGTCACTGTTCTTCGGTAATTTCATGATTTAACGTTACCAACTCGTTTCGCGAACGCTGTTGGCTCATTCGCAATTTGCCAGTCGGCGTAGCTTGAAAATTCCCAGAATTTCGGATCTCGCGAAACTCCCGTCCCAATTATCCTTGGTCGTGGACGTTTTAACCAAAAATTATTTTCGCCCGTAAAGCGTCGTGCGTGTTGTGTCACATTTGATCGTCCTGCGCGTAAAGCGACAATTCCGAGAGTTGAAACAACGAGGATTAAAACGAACGAAGTTTAATGGGTGTCATCGTAAATATGGATGTTATCATAAATAGACTCAATAGCACCATTATCGTTATCAAATATCGTTTATTATTATCGTTTATTTTTATCTATGCGAAACCCAACGACCATGATTGTTTATCGATGACGATTCTCTAATTTCTTTATATTTACCGAGAACACAAATCCCCGCGCTCTCTAATTATTTGTAACGCGAAGATCGCGCGAGTCTCCTTACCCTCGGTTTTATCAATTACTAGCAAGCGAACTTTTCGGAGAAAAATCCCTGGAATAAATTTGTCCCAAAACTCGTTTAAAGACTTGTTCGTGCCTCGTGGCTGGAATTCCTTGGACTCGAGGATTACAACAAAATCTTGAGTACGGAATGAGGTAACAGAGAGAGAGAGAGAGAGAGAGAGAGAGAGAGAGAGAGAGAGAGACTTAAGTGACGTAACAGTTTGCTTAACGAAGCTGACTGGCGTTGGTTAATCCTCGGAGATAGAGGGTTCCCGGCGTGCACTGGCGTCGTTGGCTCGCCTGTAAGTCGAACTGGGTGGCAGCCCGGGAGGACGGAGGGGGGGGGGAGGTTCGGTTGAGTTCGAGCATGTTGCGGGTCGAGGGCAAAGCTGAAGCTCGGCGACAGGTTGATTTATTAGCACGGACCGGCTGCGCGATGATATCTGCAAGGATCGCGAGTCCCGGTGTTTTCGGAGTTACACGGTATATCTGTTACCAGCGAAGAAGCGAAGAGGGATCCCGCCGCGGTGAGATCGTAGATATCAAAGTCTCTTTTGAGTTTCGACCCTCTGCACACGCACCCTCTGCACGCATTCACCCGTTCACCGGATCGATCTTCGTCCTAGTAACTTGCTACTCTCGTCCTTGATTGAGTTAGGCTCGGGATGTGATTAACGTTGGAATCGAAATTTTCCGAATAATGGAGGGAGCCTGGGCAAGATTACCGTGTAATTTTGCTGGTTTGGCGGGTGGTGAAGTGTAAAGGGCGACAAGATCCCGATGATATCGAAGATATCACGTTGCGAAATTACTTTGTAGTGTACCTTTGTATTACTTTGTAGCGAGATATTCGAAATTAAATAATTCTGTTTTTTTTTTTAATTCCTTGGAAATCATTTTCTTTCTTTTTCTATTTTCGTTGATATTAACGCGGTTGTTAAATTCTCGTGTTTGAATCAAAATGCTTTCATTATGTTGTCAAACAGAAATTTTATGTTTTTCTTTATAAGTTACAGAAAGTTACAAATAAAACACCGGCTCATA
Organism: Melipona beecheii; assembly: GCA_032399605.1. Classification (NCBI taxonomy): domain Eukaryota; kingdom Metazoa; phylum Arthropoda; class Insecta; order Hymenoptera; family Apidae; genus Melipona; species Melipona beecheii. The sequence goes on from JAUCMO010000463.1 coordinate 1,064,114, forward strand.
CGTTTCATACATAAAGTGATCATGGAAAAGGTTTCATTGTGCACTAAAAAATAAACCAGAAATTTGAGATAGAATTTTTCATTACATCACACAGTGATGTAAATAATTTTTTATAACATTTGCTATAATTATTGTTAATATTCAAGTAGTTGTAATAAGTGCCACAGATTTGTTATTAAAAGTCAATATTTTTATAAACAAGTGCGAAGATCGTTCCCATTTGAGTAAATAAGATCGTCTCTCTGAAGCTCAAACAGTTAATACTTTGCTTGTTTTGATGAACATTATTCCTCAAGTTTGTCCACAGTTTTTTTAAACATTCTGTATATACAACGAACACGACTCGCATTTTCCCACTCGCAATGTATTATAAAACAAAGGGATTACTCGCGACATTCCAAAGATCACAATCCACCGACTCGATGACCACGCCATCAAAAGCCTCGCTTCTGAGGAAGAAAACGCTTTTCCTCGTGCAATTTCTTCCGTATTTACGTTCGCTGTTCTCGCATAAAGATTGCTCGTCAGTATCTCCGCGATTCCCGGACGAACAGAAGAGAATCAACGAGAGCACAAAGGGAATATCTCTTTCACAAAGGGATTCGACGCAGAAAGATCAGAAGTTCTCTACTCTCCTCTTTTTCTTCCTCCATCTTTCTCCCTTTCTCTCTCTCTCTCTCTTCTAACGTTAAAAAGTATCCTGGAGCTCGTTTCGTGGTTGTTCCGCAGTGGTTTCTCCGCACCCGTTCCGGTCAAGTCGGCTTTTGTGCCACGTTCCTTCGATTTTCACAGTTTTCCGTGGAAACGCCGGCCTCATTGTCCCGATTGAGCTTTCTCTGTTCGTCGTACGCCGCGAAAATGGAGGAACGTGGCCTGCGCGGACTCGACGTATCGGGCCAGCGGCCCGACAAAAGGAAATGGCCGAGAAAGGACGAACTGAAAAGAATGAAATCGCGGATTTCGCTTCGGATCGACCGTCCCCCCTCCCTCTCCGTTTGTTTCGAAATTGCGCGTTTTGTTCGTTGAGGATCGTTTGTCCCGTGGCGATTTTTTACAGACGGACGATTGTTTGTTCGATAAACGTCGAAAGAACAAGACCTGTAGGTTAATAGAGGGTTGAAAGTATATAGAAATTGTGTATTGTGTACAGAGATTGATTCATTGTTACGTACATCTTGTACCTATACATTGCTTTAAATTGTATTGCGATTTCTACAACGTTGTTGGAGATGCAATTTGTGAAGCGACTTTGTGAATTGATCAATTTTTACTAACCTTCGTTTATTGATCGAATATGATCTGACGACGATGCAATGTTCAAATTAACATGAAAACAAATGGTAAAACTATTACGGTGAAAGAAAAAAAACCTACGACGAAACACCTCGCAATTCTGTAAAAGAGCAAGAAGAGAAAAAGTAAAATAAAGTAAAAATACCTAGTACGATGTAACGTGACAGTAATAATGTACGAAATACAAGTTTACATACGGTATGTATAAAAAGAAAGCCAGTAAAAAGCAGAAAGTAAAAGGGAACAAACTCTCCTATATGTTCTTCGCGTAAAAGAAGAAAAAGAAAAAGCGTTAAACGAAAGAAACACACGAAAGAGATTTCTGAAAACGGTCTGAAAAACAAGTAAAAGTTAAACGTGGCAAGTACGTACATATATCGCGCAACTAGCCCGAAGCTACTGAAAACCAGCAATTGAACAAAATTCATTGGGATACCTTACCAGTAGCCAGTAACCGGCGGAACATTCTCCAGCGAGAGACGAGAATTTCCAGGCAGTCGACGGAATTATGGTGGAAGGGCATAAATTCGAGAATTGGGTTGGCGTACGAGGTAACAACTCGGGAGCCACCAGCCGTGGCTCCTCTTCCACCAAGTTCCAGAGGTGGCTGCCAAATTCAGCAACAAGTTCACTTCCGTAACGGGGCGGCGCGGGCGCGGGCGCGACGTTACGCGAGATATCGTTGCTACGAGCTTCGAGTAGGGATGGGATCAAGTCCCAATATGTACTTGCGAATCCGAGTCATGTTCGATATCCAAGTTTCGTTTCATGGAATTCGAATATATACATATACCCGAGGGTAAAAATGTTTCAACGAGTACACTTGTAACGTATGCATTCGTTTTATGGAAGTCAAGTTTGATGTACATGTACGTTCATTGTAGTTTAGTGTACAAGTACAATGTATACATTTTGTTGTAGTTTTATCTACAAGTTTAACATATGTACATATTTCGTTGTAGTTCATTGTACAAATTCAGTGTATATTTTGTTCTAGTTTGATCTACAAGTTTAATATATCTATATATTTCATTGTACAAGTTCAGTGTATACATTTTATTGTAGTTTGATCTACAAGTTTAATATATGTACATATTTCATTCTAATTCATTGCACAAGTTCAATGTATATTTTGTTCTAGTTTGATCTACAAGTTCAATATATACATTTTATTGTAATTCCATATACAAGTTTAATGTACAGATTTCATCAAGTTCAGTATATACGTTTCAGATTTAACATGTAAATTTCATCTCATGGAATTCAAATACTGCTCGAAAGTAAAAATGTTTCAGTGAGTATGCTCGCCATGTATTCATCTTGTACAAGTCGAATTTAATGTATACATTCGTATATACAATGTATGTGGATATTCAATGCAATGTACATATTTCAATGTGGACATGAAAATGATACTACTTGTATTGTACATGTGCGATTTAAACGTTTAAAACGAATTTACGAGTTTAAAACGGGATTTGTTTCTTTTCATTTCTCATACAATATACACGTGTAGTGATCAGGGGTATTTATACCAATTAATAAAGAAGCTTGTTCTTGTTCAATTCTATTCATCTAATACTAAAAAAATCGTCAACATTATTTGAACGAATTCCCTGAAATAGCATTTTCAACCTTATCTTCCTCTTTGACTGTCAGATTAAGTTTGACGAAACAAAGATGGAAAGAAGCAAACGACGAAAAAGTTCGACCCTACTTGTGAGGTACTTGATCCCATCTCTAGCTACGAGTTCCTCCTTTTCCTTCATCACTATCTTGTGACAGAGAGGAAACGCCAATGGACTGTTGTATTTCTTGGCAACCACCTCCGCCAAACATTGTCACCGATGCTACGTCAATTTCGAGCAACAAGTATAGCTTCCGTTTAACTTTCCATGCACACAGCTTCGCTTCCGCTTTCTCATCGGCGTTCCAGCGGGTTGTCTTGGCACTGGACCTCGTATTTCGCGATAACGCTCTCGCACACTGCTTATCCTCGCGGCTAAGATACATTTTTATCGCAAATGCGCAGATCTCATTCCACTGCGTCGATTAAATTCCGCTTAAAAAGTCTTTGGAATCTTTGAGAAGCTACACAAGCAAAAATAACGTGTACCAAATACTCGCATAAAAGCGAGTGATAAGGATAAGAATCAGCTTGACGATCGTAATTTTCTGGAATGGTTTGATAAAAGGAACGATTACTTAGTGAATATAGCGAGTATACTCATAGCTACTTGAAATTCTCAATTTTTCTAAGGGTATGAAGTACAAAATATTACACGATGATATTACTGATTAGATAATTAAACTTGATTCTGTTCTATCCTGAGTTCAGTTTCATTCTGTTACGAAAAAAGGATCATCTTGATTATTAGTACTATTTACTAAATTTTTTCGATTTTTATTAATAAAAATTGTTTATAACGTTTTTACTAATTGTAATATTTTTACTAATAAAATAAAATGATCTTGCCAATAAAATAACATAAAATCTCTAAGTGTTCATTATCCGATAAAGAATGATTATATAGTAGTTATTCTACTTGAAACATTCTATTCTTTCATCACGTGTTTCATTAAAGTCACGCGCAAAAGAGCATCAGCATGCAAGGATGACATCGACGTGAGGTCTTCTACTCTGTCAGGAACAGCTTCAACCGTAAAAACTGCTAATAACCTCATTCCTAATTTCCCTTTCGCCCGACCAAAGTAATCGACTGCCAACCGGCTATAATGCGCAGCTTTGTCCTTTCACATGGACAACCACGTCCAACCGTGGCATGCGTTTAATTGTCCCGGTCAAAGATTCTTTATCTTCTCTCATTACGGAAGGACTCTATGTCGTTCGTTCAATTATTCGTCACGTGACCGCGGCTTCTGCAGCTTCTGCAGCTTTCTCGAACGTTCCGAAGGGAGGTCGGTCTTGTTAGACGCTACTCGAACTTCCCTCGGAATCGATAAGAAGCGAATGAATAATTGGAGAAGCACATTCTCCCGCGTGTCCTCTCGTATTCTTCCGTCCTTTTTCTCTCTTCTTTCCCTCCCCCTTTTTTTATTTTATATCGTTAAATAATCCGCTCGCTGAAATAAACAATCGAATAAATAAACTCGTCGAGTTGATTCTCATGCGAACTCTTACGCTTCGAGTGGCGCCGAATCGGCGTTCGATCGGCGGAATTAATGAAAGCAGAGACGAAAGGTTCCCGCGTTTTTTCTTCTTTTTTTCTTTTTTTTTTTCTTTTGCTCGCCAAGAGTAAAGAGGCCGAACGAGAGCTTTGTTTTCGAATGGAACGGCAGTAAACGCGGAACTGCATAAATTATGGACGGGCGCGTGAGGAGATGGGTCGTCTTCCGTTTAGCCGGTTAAATGCGTTCCTAATTCATTGCTAAAGGCAACCTTCGTGCGAAATTGCACGACGTGTCCGACGGAAGCGGATCGTTCGACCACGGAACCGCTTCTGGCTAATTGAATCATCCTACCCAATTTCTCGTGTCACCAGGGACATGCAGCCAGAGGAACAGCCTCCCTGCGAACGAGGGCGGAATAACGTTCCTGATAACATCTTCCCTGGATTTTCCCGGATAGCGCTTTATACGAAGAAAAGTTCGATGGAAAATTCCTGCATTTTCCTCCCCGTTCAATTTCCAGTATTCAATTAATTTCAAATAATTTATTTTTTAATTAATCTCTAATGTCTTTCGCTGTTTATTTTGAACTTTCCGATCGAGCTCGGTGCGAAATATTTCGCAAAATTGTGATTTAATGACTGAGTGACATTGATATTCAATAATTCTGGTAATCGATATGGGTGTATTAATTACACAGATTAATATACTACACATGTTACGTTTTATCGGTTTCATTATATTGATTTATATGCTTGACTAGCCAACACTTTTACATTTTGTGCAGTACTTCGTCTGTAAATAATTTTCTTTGCGATAAATGCTTATTAACCTTTTAGCAGGGAGAATTCTTTCTCCCGTTGACTGTGAGAAGGTCTTTATTGCGAGATAGTTACCAAGATTAAAAGCTTTTGTTTATTGTTCAAAGATGAAACAAATCTTGTTTGCGTTTCAAGGTGCAAAGATTATTAAGAAAGATCGTTATTTATTCTTTTTTGAAATGGACGCAGGTTTCAATTAAATTTTCGCTCGTTGCCTCGTATTTCATTGTTATCAACGATAATAATTATCGGTAATTTTTTATCTGTTTCTTCTGAAACTGTTCGATTTGAGGGAAGCAAAATAAAATGCGTGGAAGCAGAAGTTACACCGCCACACTTCGAAAGAAAATCACAGTGAGAAAGAACTGTTTGAGAAAACTTTCAAAGAAAAGTTCTCTTCTTCTCTTTCTCTTGAAACACGGTACAATAAATTGAAATTGAAATGAACTTCGTAGAAATATGAGTAAAGCCAGTTTTCAACTGCTTTCAATCTTGGAATTTTTTCATACAATGCACTCTTCGGTCAACAAGATACGACAAAGATTTATTTTTTTCTTTTTACACAAAATCATCCCTTTGGAATGCAGTTATTACCGCAAGACACAGAAAAGGTGCAAAAAAATTGAGATTTCGTGAAAGAGCAGCCTCGTCTCAGTTTGGAAGCAGAGCGAAACGGAGGATTGATACGCGAGGGCTGCAGACACGATGGAAATGCAGAATCTCCATAGTGGAAGGGCAGCGTTAGACGGTCTAGACGCGTCGTCGCGTCGGCTGACATTTGAAAAGTGCAACACTCGCCGCGCGTGCTGCCGCGCCGCGATGGCACCTTCCAAATTTAACGCAGGTCGCATACCGACGTGACACGCATCTCCAATGAAATATGCACGACGGTTTCACACGGTTTCTAGCCGGCAAAATCGGCGGGACGCCGGGCTCACGAATCGCCGATAAATCGACCAAGCATTAAAACTGACCCCGCACCCCCTTTCCTCTCCCCCCCCCCCTACCGATTTTTCATTCCCTCGTTCGTCCGTGTTTCTCGTCGACAAATCACGGAGCATACGGCGCGTAACGCGTGACCGAATCGAATATACGTTGTATTATATTATTTCTTAGGAGACGTTTGTCCTGTGAAACACGCTACGAGAATAGGTACCGGGAATAATTAGAAACGAGAGCTGGTACCGAGCGCTTCTTCCGCGACGAAGCAAAAGGGACTAGCATGCAACTGTTTCGTCGCTGACATATTCATGCCCCGCGACGCGGGGTTCCACGTTTATACATACTTAGTTGTTCGTTGTTCAACTGTTTAAGCAGCCGGTTTAAATAGTTCCGGAATAACTCGCGGAACTTTCGCGAAAGTGCGATGCCACTTTTAGAAGAGAAAAGTGAAAAGAAACAGTAATTTATAAATACAGGAAATAAATCGGGGACGAGGAACGAATTGCTGCGATTTGACGAAAAATATACTTTGTTGTTCAATTACTTTAAACTTCGTGAAATTGTGGAATCCAAGTGGAAAAAGATCATTATCGAAACGCAATAAACTCCCTTATAACTTCCTTTGCATTACGTTCTTTCCGCGTCTCTGATTTTATTTGACGTACAAATTAACGATAATAATGAACGAAAATATATCTGTGGAATTACATTTTCAGTAATCTGTAAATTACATTAAACAGTCTATGGAATTAAAATTACATAACCTGCTTTATTCTCGTTATTTCTCAATGATGTAGACAAAAAATATCAAGTAGCTTGTGAAATTATATTCTAACAATAAGTAATCTGTAAGTTACATAAGTAATCTGTAAATTACATATAGAGAAAAAATATCGAACAGTCTGTGGAAGTATATTTCAAGTCTATAAAAGTAGAATGAACCGATTGCGCAACACTGATACTGTCTGCGTGAAATAAATCACCAGCCACTTATTAAACTACAACGTTGCTCATAACCAGAAAACCGGCGAAGAAAATTTCGAAATATTATGTCTCGTTCAATTTGCGGATAACGGCGTAGGATCGGCTTAAACGAGCCGATTACGAGTCTAACAGGGTTCTGTAAATCTCTCCGTGATGTCACGAGCTATCGTCGGCCAATTATTCGCGATCTTGGAGAACAGTCGCGTCTAATTGTCAGATCACGGCCCGGTCGACGTCGAACCTCGTCCCTGAGAGCCCGGAGAGCCGTTTTCGTGATTTCGCGTTGTCCGCCCTGGCTCCCGAAATAAATCGAGATACTGGTTGAACCGACTTGGTTCCTCGTTCACGAACGAACGGATCCAAAATGGAATTTACGGCTCCGTCGCCGGTCCTCGTTCTTTAATGACGCGTTCAGACGCGGTCTTCCCTCTTCAACGAACGCGCAACGCGCGAACGCCTCTCGCTTTGACCAAATTCCTGATCATTCGTTACACCAACTCTGTGTCCGTTGTTGCAGACAATTACTCCGTTTAGCGTCGTAAACGACGCGGATTTAATTTACGCGCAGGAATTTAATTTACTCGAAAATCAGCTTCGCGGCCCGAGACGTTCGTTTAACCTCTTGTGACGTCGAGCGACACACGCGGTAGGAACTTGGAAGGTCCTGCGGAATTTAAATTCGATTCTGAAATTTCCACAACCTTCCCATACGTTACATCTGCGCAGAATGTAAAAAATTGCAGCAGCTGACTACTTGAGAAAATTAAGAGAAAGAAAATCGCGAGACAAATGTTTGACAAATCGAACACTCCGTGAAGAATTTCTCATCTTTTGTACATATTTTGTGATCTTTGTGAAATTTCACATTTTTGCAACCAAGCAAAAGTTTGTCTCTGCTACTAAACGTTATATAACAACAATTACTCTGCTTTACAATACCTTGTACATTTTTGTACATCATGTGCGTGTTTTGTACATTTTAGGGAGTGATTTTCCTATGTGAAAATCGAAATACAATGAAATGAACACTCGTTTGTCCGATTTGTATGCACCGCAACTTTCTCGCTTTCAGTTTACTTTTCTTTTTTCTTTCTTCTTTTATGCCTTTCAAGTGAAATTTTTAACCATTCCACGACCCTAAAATCGCTTCTGAATCCTGGACGGCGACTCCGCAAACTGGCTACGGAGTTCGATTAGTTCAATCATAACTTGAGCAATTGCTGATCGCGGAGCGAGAGGGCGTTCGACCCCGAAACTTGCCGAGATAAGGGATGCTCGCGGTCGATTCCTCTGCGGTTATCTGGCGTGAGGTGGTGAATCGAGAGGTCGGGACGTCATTTGTCAGCTAGAAATCGTGCTCTCCATCCCTCGAAACTTTCAGTCGCTTGCTAAACGCTAGAAGAATCACGTTAATTGCAACGAAGATCAACCTGTCATCCGTTGGGAACATTAACTGACAAAAATTTGATATTTATCTGACGTAGATAAATCGACAATCGTCGATTATTCCCTTTCTGTATTAACTTTCAGATGTTCTTCTACATTGGAAAAATCGTGTTAATTGCAAGGAAGATCAATCAGTCGCTGTTGAGAACAATAATTTGATATTTATCTTTCCACGTAAACTTTCAGTTTACACTGAGAAAAATCACAATTAATTGAAACAAAGTGTTACCGTTAAGAATATTAACCGACGGTAATTTCATATTTGTCTGACATAGATAAAGCAACAATCTTATTCTCCTTCTGTATTAACTCTCATCACTGAAGAAAATTAATATGTACATTAACCATTTAGGTTGGAATAACGTGATAATCACTTTGGATGATTACAATAATGTATTCGCCAATTAAATTCCAACTTAAGTGAATTTGCAACAAAGATCAATCTATTTTTTTTTTTTTCTAACATCGAGGAAATCTTTAGACACTCCATCTCTCTGGATCGACGGCAATTTATTATTTATAACAATTTACTATGTATCGCGTAATTCATGATATAATACAATATAACATGATATAATTCCATTCTTTTTCTGTGGCTAGTTCGAAATATCCGCGTACGTGGCGAGCATGAAATCTTTCGAGTTTTACGTGTTTGGACCAGCCACATTTCATAGAGAAACTAGACGGAACGTGGAAGCGTCTGCCAAGCGGAGTTGATTAGAAACCTTCTGCTGCAATATCTTAAGGCGCATTCGCGTACTTCTGCTTTTCTTTAAATAACCGCGAACGTTGCCGTATTTATTTTCGTATTTAAACGATAATTAATTTCGTCTAAATATATATTTATATTGTATCTCTTGCAACAATATTCTGGTCTACATATAGGTACTTATATTATATTACAATTTTACGAAACAATGGCAAAATGATACGCGAAGAAATAACGAAATTCATTATTTTATAAACTATAAAATTTATAAAAGTACGTTTCTTAAAAATATCTCATTAATATATCAAATTTTTGTAATAAATTTCTTGTTAGAAACTAGAGCCACCGAAGTGGTAAAAGTATGATCGATTTATAATTTTTCACAGAAACTTTATACATGAGAAAACAGTATATTTTTGGATATTTGAACGATTTTTTGTAAAATACATAAATATATTACTATTATATGTAGAAACTAAAGTAGAAGAAGAAGAAGAAGAATATTATATATAGAATCTATAGAATTATTGCTTTCACTTTGATGTCTCTAATAGACATCAAAGACACTTCGTGCTTTAATCCATCGTTGAAATACTTCTCAAGTGTAGCAGGGAATGATTAATTCCAGTTTTACTTGTAACTCGTCTAAAATATAACGTAGCAACGATTTATCTAATCTGAAACAATTTTTCGTTTTTCATTACTAAAGAAGGCAAAAGAAAACATTAACAAAACAGCGCGCGTAGTATGCGTTACATGCTCTGCAGATGGAGGACAAATATTTCTTCCGCGTGTGTGCTCGTTCCGGGAGAAAATATTTTTAAAACGCGTTGTATTCCATTTTCTCGCGAGAACCCGCCTCTCCCTTCCCTCGCCCTGGTTCCGCACTGCAGTTCTAGGACAAGAAATCCCGAAAATTATTTATAACGCCACCAGGTTTGATTCGCCTGCGTTACGTAACGCGCGCGCCTCGTAACGGACTCGCTGCACGAAAATTCCGATTCGAGACGGACATTGTCCTATAACGTTTGTTTAACGGCCGTCAGTTTCCGTCACGCGTATCCAGCGGGACGCTAAATTAAGCGACGAAGGATAATAAATATGTCGATCTCTGCCTTCCTAGATCGGTCGGTTGCCAAAAGTCTATCTGGCCAAATGCGCGAGGCCCGGCCGCCGCGGGGGACTCGATCCTCGACCAGGCGTGAAAAGTTCGCCGGGAATTTATTGAAAGAAGAAACAACAGAGCTTTGAAATAGACGGCGTTTGTTGATGGAGGTTTCTACTCTCGTGAAATTGCTCGACTTTTGTAATTTACGTGCAATAAAATTTCAATTTTGAGAATTTGACCATTTGGAGGATACAGGTCTTGTAATTTTAATTTTACGAAACGAAGAAAGTGGTGGTGTGTGAGAAACGAAGAAAGACGGACAGCCACGAGATACGAAAATTTGATAAAAACGATTTGATAAAAACTGTTATAATTTTGCGAAAAGAAGTCATACAACGATAAAACCTATGTTCGTTTTAAAGCGAGAAGCCTCTAATTTCAAAATATATCGTTCATCTTATTTTATAACATCGTAAATTGTCATAGTATGTAAAAACATTGGAAAATTTTCTTCATGATTGAATCAATGAATTTGAACATTGCAGCCGAAAACTTGATGTACGACTCTCTTTTTTATCATTTTATTCAACTTAGTTATTAATTATAAATAGTCATAAAAATACATTGTAAAATAAAGGAAACTTTACAGTTTCTGTTAGACTTAAAAAGACGTGACAGAATTTAAAAAAAAAAGAACGTAAAAGAAGAAAGAAAAACAAAAAATTAAATGTAAAAATCACGCATTACAACCCCCTATTTCTATTCGAATCATATTTTGCGCGTAAAACAAACGCTCGAAATAAATTTCATAAAACAGTGCTGTAATTAAATTTTTGATTCGTTCTAAACTGTTACTCTATCAACTACGATAAACTTATCTCGGGGTAGGAAGCTTTCACAAGCAGAGAGTATATTGTGTACGCAACTGCTCTTCTCTGTTTCGTAATTTAAACGCGGAAAATTTTGAGCTGCGGTTTCCAGCAGGCTGAGTAACGGGGATTCCAGGTTGGAAAAGTTACTTTGGCCTGTTTAAGCGAATCGAGGCCTGGCCCGTCGTTGAAAAATCGCGAGATAAGCGTTAATCGGAGCCGGGACGCTTTGTCGGGTCATTAGGAACGTGACGCGGATTAATTAATTGGTGTTAATTGGCGTTGAATTGGTTTTGGAGAAAAAAAGGACTCTGTGCGAATTACACGTCCATCTAACCTGACGAACGGTCAAAAACGACGTCGAGAAAAAAGTAAAGTTGATCGAAAAAAGTAGACTTGATCGATTCGTGTGCTCATCACAAAAAATATAGCTATTCTTTAGATTGCAGATTTTTATATATTTATGTAATCAATTGTAAATAAACAAGATCATATATAATCATCAATATCGTGTATGAAGTAGAAGAGGATGTGTAATTTGCGTTTGAAGATATGTAAAATATTAAAAATAAAATACGAGTGTTGTATACATGTTGCAATATGTAGAATAGAAATATATCTTTCATTTCGTTTGAATGTCCTTTGAACTCCTCTATCAGTGTCTGTGAAAATATGAATTTGTGATAAATATCCAAAATATGTAGATATACATAGATATGTATATCTTGTTTTATTTAATAACAATAAAAGTAATGTTTTATTTAATAATAAAAGAAATAACAAACTATATAATAATCAAATTCGGGCAATCCGGGAGGTTTCAATTTCGAAGAAATCGTCGATATTCTAAACAAAGGGAGAAGAGACGAATCGATCGCGTTGTCGAACTTTCAATTATGACACCGATGTTTACTTTATCGCCGAGAGAAGAGATACGTTCTACTTCTTCTTTGTCTTCTCCGACCACCACGGCGTCTTATCTCGATCGAGATAATTATTGGTTCGTCAGATCAACAGAAACTTTGTTCCTTCGTTCTACTCTTAAAATTCTACGCAAATATCGATCCAAACCTAAGCTTTCTTAAAATTCAATAACCGTTGCCGCTCGAAAAAACAAAAAAAAAAAAGAGGAGAAAAGAAACGCAGCCACCGCGCTGCTTCGAAAACAGAGCGGAATCATCTTGCACTCGAGTCGAGCAGACCACCTTTAGAAATTACCCAGACTCGAATTGAATTATTCAAAGAGCCTCGGAGAGAGGAGGCGCTCTCCTCTGACAATACTTCCCTCCGTCGACAAAGAGCGGAAACGCTCGGGAAGAGGGAAGAAACGAAAGTGGAATCAAGACGCAAGTACGAAAGGGAGACAAAGAGGGGGTGGGTTTTTCTGAGAGCTCTCGCGCGCGCGAAAGGAGAAAAGAAACGCGAAACCACGACGGGTTTGCGAAAAAAGGGACCAAACGGAGGGACGAAGCAAGGGTGGAAAGCATTGGAAAAAATAGCTGGCGGAGAGAGGCGGAAGAAGAAGAAGAAGAAGAAGAAGAAGAGAGGTTCGCGACGCGGTGTTCTCCGCGGAGAATCCGTCGGTTCGGTATTGTCCGCGAGAGCGAAAGAATACCGGCGCACCCAACGGCTGCTGCTGCTGCTGCTGCAGATTTCACGGAATGCATTAGGCAGATGGAACGTGTAATTGGAGCCGCGGAGCAGCGTGCCGCGAGCGTAGGAAGAACCAGCCACCGAGGAAGAACCAGCCACCTGTCGTCGCGAGATCTCCTCGTTTCTTCGAGGCGTCGTCGACGTCCGCTTTGTCCCTTTTCCACCCGCGTTGCCATTAACCTGTTTAGCTCGTCGACGCGAGCGTGAAGAGTCTCAGCGACGCGTCTACGAGACGCGCTTCCGCTTCTAGAGGGACTTGTCCGAATGACGAACAAGACAGGGCGTTCGATTTTTAGGAGGCGAATTTAGAGAGCGAATTGGTTAATCGACGTTTGAGAGAAGCGAGGTGTTGAATAACGTTCTCTGAACGATGAAGGAAAAACTTGGTTTTTCAAGAACTCTGAAATTCCAGGTGTTGGAGATGTTAAATAAACGGAGTTCTCGGAAATGGATTAGGTTAGATAATTCTTGGTAAGATCAAATAATAATAATAATAGAGGATGAAAGACAGAAATTATTCGTATTTCAGAAGTTGTAGACTTCTTAAACTCAAATAAAAATAAACAATTTGAAGATTGTTTGACGTTGATCAGTATTATTTTAATTAATCAAACTAACAAGTAAAAATTGTAACAAGTGAAACAACAAAACGGGTAATTGAGAAACGATCGGAAGTTGAGAATTGACTCGTTGGCCGTCTATTTCTGAATATCTCAAGTTTGTAAAAAGTGTGTTGGAGCGAAGAGAAATGGTGGATACCGTGGAAGGTAAAGTATTTAACAAAGGACATTTTCTGTCGTGCCTTTTTGAGTGATATAGATCGAACATCTGAAACTATGACACCTACTTCACGAGGGGAACATTTTTCATCGTTTTTTCTCTTTTCCTTTTCTTTTTTCTTTTTCCTTTTTGAATAATACGTAATTTAAGCGTAGGATTTTAGATGTAAGTCACTCGGGAATCCTCGAGGCCGCATGAGCACGTGTTACAGGTTAACAGTTCGAAAGAGAATCATGCACGTTCAAAACTTAATGGACTGGAAAGAACAGACATGTTCGAACATCCTCCACCCACACGTTTCGAGATCTGACTCCCTTCCCGTAAATCGTTACCGTGCACTTCTCTATCGCCATTTCTACGTGTACGAGCTTCGTTTACCCGAATATATACACCACCAAAGAAATATCTTGCAGTAATTTGGAATTTTCCCTGAAAAATAGAGAAAATCTTTCCCGCTGTGCCCGGATATCGTACAAATCTATAAAGTTTGTACATTGCTGTATCTACGTACGAAGTATATCACACCCATAAAGTTTTCTGTACCAAACTTTATACGGTATTCTATTTAGGAGATCTCCCTCTAAAAATACAGAGGAATTTTCCCCTGAAAATTTTTAAAAATTTTCCATGTCGTAAACGTACATAAACGGTGTGATGTTAAAAAAAACTTCAGCACGTACGATATACTTTTTAATCGAAATTAGAATCAAAGTAATTAATCAAACACTTTGGTCTGAGACGTCAATCAGACGACGTGCCTTCGAAAAATTTCAAAATTCTTCAAAACTGAGGATCGAAATTCTTCCAATTTCCTACCATCAAATCCACACCTCGATCGTTGCAAACCCAATGCGGATAAACGAAGCTCCACTTCTGTGCGTATGCGTGCGTGTAAGAAAGAGAAAACGAACGAATGAGTGTGAGTACGTGCAAGAGGAACAAAGCCACGTTAAGCTGGTTGCGATTGGTGTGTTGCAGACACGAGGTGCCTGTCACCTCGGAGCCGATCACGGTGATACACATGGACGAGGACGTCGTCGTGGTCAACAAGCCCGCCTCCATCCCTGTAAGTGGTGTACTGCCAGAACTGTACTGCCAAATTAGAAATAATAATAATAATAATAATAATAATAATAATAATAATAATAATAATAATAATAATAATAATAATAATAATAATAATAATAATAATAATAATAATAATAATAATGAAGAGATAAAATAGGAAAGAAACAGACGGATGTATCCACCACGCACTGTTGTTGCGTGGCATTTTCTCTCTCTGTTTCTCTCTGTTTTTCGCTTTCGTAGCCGACGTGTCCGCGCAACGACGACGATTGTCCGCTCGGGCGCGGCGTTCGCTTTCCTGCGGCCCAGGCCGATTATTTTTGGCCCGAAGCCTCCGAACTCGCGCGATCAATTCGACCGAACCTCGCGTTTGTTTGCTGTTCGAGATCACGCGGCTACGGTTGCCTGGATTATTCGCTCCGCTAGTTGAAATACCTTCGATCTTCGATTAACTGGATTTCGCCGAAGTTCGCTGAATTTCGCTGAGTCGTTGCGCAATTTAGAGCCGCCTGATTTGGAAATTTATCAACGACTGTAAAAAATGCTTTTTTCTTCCTCTTTCGAACAGAGGTGCGCGCATGTTCTTCCGTTGCTTCTCTCGTGGTAGTTTCTGCAGAAAGTACACAATTTATCGAGTTAATTTACTGATCTTGCCAGCTTCCGGACCATTAATCCTTTGCACTCCAAACATTTTTATGGCACGATCAACCGGCAACTTCGGCAAACTTCAACAACGAGATTTTCCGTTCCAAAGGTCGTAAACTTCATTTCCATAAACTTCGTTTATATTTTCCATTTTTTTTTTTTTAATTCCCAAGGGAACAATCACGAAGTAATTACACCTGAGATGCAAAATAATCGACATTGCGAAAATCGTAAGTTGCAATAAACGTTACTCAGTTGTAAATTTGTTGCAATAAAAATTATTAAAAAAAAAAAAGAAAGAAGAACTCGTTGTTATCAAATTGAAGATATTTTAATCTCGAACAGATTCTCGGCGAGAAAAAAGCAAAGAGGAATTAAAAAATATCTTGAAACAAGATTTTTAAAATAATTAACAACAGCGGTCAATTGTCGTCCAAATTCTCACGTACTATTTACGTTATACTGCGTTTCTTACTTTTTTTTTTCGTATTCTTTTTCCGTTCTTTTTCTTTTTATTGCGTCATGGTAAGTTTCTACCTCATTCTCTTCGTAATTAATTGCACGCACGCCACTCGGGTGTACTTTACTAATTTTTTCCTATCCCCAGCAGTGTGTCGGCTGGCTTTGCTCGTTGTTTCCGACGACCTTCGACGTGACAAAGCGTTTATGAATAATCGCGCGGCAATTCTGTAATGCATTTTTACACCGTTGACTGCTTTTCATTTTCCCCGCTTGCTCGCCGATCTTCCTATTTGCGATCCTTTCACGTATTTACCACTTTGGATTCTTCTCTTCCCACCAATCCTTCGTAAACATTACGTCGTTCGTATTAATCTTTTTAAGTGCTTCGGCGCGCGTGTCTTTTTCCACGATTTAAAAACAGATTTCAATTTCTCGTTTCTTCTCTTGGAAATGTGATAACTCTTTTTTTTTTTTAATCTGTCAGTCACTCGTTTTTTTGCAATTGGCCCATTCTACTTTGCCCTTTTACAAATTCGTCTTTCATATCTTTCAATATAGATTCATTTTTCTACGATTATAGAATCTTGGATTTTTGTCAGAATTAAAATATCGTATTTACAACCTACGTTCCGCGACACCTGCGACTATTAAAATTTGTGACTTTTGAAAAAAATACAAACAGCCTTCTTGATGCACCAAAATCCACCTTCGAATTTTTTGTAAAAATAAAACGTTGTAAGTTTTCTTCTCGAATTATTTTTACATCGTAGCGGCAGTTTGTGAAATCCTTGATCATTTGCCGATAACATCTTCGCAGCGAGTTTGAATGATTAATCTCGCCGTTGATCCCGTCATAATGCTCTTAACGATCAGCCACGCATGCTGGCCTCCGTAGAATTCCAACGATTTTGTAATCGTACATCTTTAATCGTACGTCCTCGATGGCATCTAAACGAGGGATAATAATTTATCAGACGGCTGTAATAACTTTCAGTACAACGCCTGACGAAGGAAAAGGACTTTGTGGTTAACGTGTTTAAATAACAAGTGGATAATAAATTTTGTACAACTAGAGAATCTCGTAAACGATTTTAAGCTCTGTCAAGATTATTGATACGTCAAACACGTTCATTAAACGCGAGAGTTTCGAATTTCAAAATCAAAGTTTCATTGTTAACAAACAAGTTGTAAACTCTTATTAACTTTGAAAATTCATCGTGGAACGTGCATCGTAAATTTCATTTTCAGAATTACATTACAATAAAAATTGTAAAATCCTCTTCTCCGAAGGTTCTCGGAATCTGTTCGCGCGAAAGAAATTTTTTTACATCTCGCTTCCGATTCTAAATTTTCCCATTTGACAAAAACAAGAAGAATATAGTCCTTCAGAATCTTGTTACCGTCGTTGTTGTTGCGAGATAATTAAAATTTTTCAGCGCTTGAAAACAAAGTCGGTACTTTTAAACTTTCCAAGCAAAGTGCAAGAGTGAAAATTTCATTGTTAGCAAACACCGTAGAATTAATTGTCAGGGAAAACTGTGGACAAAGTGGGACGAACAAAATGACAAATTTTGGTCATCTTTAAAACGAAATTATTTAGATTATTATTGTATCGAGTCTTTTTCCACGATGTTGTAGTAATTTAAAATAACGACAATTTTTCATCGAATGTACGAGTCTTTGTATCTTGTCTCTTCCAATGTTTTTCTTATAAATTCGTATTAAACGCTATACTTTGTCTAGTTGAATCTTTTTTATTATCAATATAACAGAATACGAATTTTTAAAAAATCTTAAAGTACAAAATTGCGCAGAATTCAAAAAATGTACAAAATATCCAAAGCATAGTGCTTCTTACAATATTTCGAACAATTTCAAACCAATGTTCTATTTCTCTATTTTAAAAATATTTTTAAAAATATAGATTCGCACAAAAATCCACAGTCCAGTTATTAATTTGTACTCGATAATGCTGAATGTTGAAAATATTGAAAAATACTCTGTTCAAACCCTACTCGGACTAAGGGATTATTAAGGGATCGAGTTGCAAGTTCCACATTAATTAATCTTTACAGTACGAAAGATTCAAAATTCTTCAGAAAAGTCAATATCATTTTACGTAATGAATCAAACAAAAATATATATACATACATACATATATATATATATAACAAAAGAAAAGACACTATGTGACTAATACTCGCGAAGAAGCAAAGACATACGTAGATACACGATTTCGTTCGGTAACTAGTTTCATACGTTCGCGGGAGAATTCTACGAAAATGAAACTTGTAACAAAGTTTGCCGGTTCGTCTCGATGGGCTTTCGGATTCGACGGTTGTCCCGCTTTTGTTCCCCTCGTTTAATTTGCGGTTCCAGCTCGTACGTGGATCAAAGCCAGAGGGAAACATTAAACGGCTCTTAATCACCATTGCGGGCGTTTCGTTAATTGCCGCAGAAAAACATTTTCGCGGACGCGGAACGATCATTTAATTACAGTCAGGAACAACAGGGCGCAAATCAGTTTTATTTTCCCAAGCTTTTGTCCCGCGCGTTAGATTTTTACGAGATCGTTCGGCCGCCGTCAACACGCCACGCCGGACACACACACACACACACACACACACACAGAGTTTACGAATTCAGCTCGCCTCACGTTTCTCCTCTTTCAGCGTGCTTTATACCTCTCTAAATGTTCAATTGACGTACCTACACTTGAAATTCAATGAACACCGGCAACGTTATTGCGAACGGTAAAAAGTGAAAAAAAAAAAAAAAACAGAGCTGGCATTACTCGTCGAGTTTCGACGGGAGTAATATCGGGGGTAAATTAAAGACGATGTACGTGTTTTGTCGATGGAAAAACATTGAACGTAATATCGTGAAACTAGAGATACATATATACAACTGTTGCTGCGGATTTAATGTGTGCATGGAGTTAAAAAGATTGTACCTCGTTAATTGCGATTCTTTCGAGTTTTACGAAAATTAAAGGATACCGAAGATCGAAGCGATCAAGGATGAAATTGAAAATTGAGAGAACTGTATATGCGCAAAAATGTCGCAGACTCGAAGTAAACAGAATTTCTATCGATTCTCGTGTTCTGATCGCGTAAGGGGGGGAGGGGGGACGAAACGCTGGAATTGAGCAACCGATGCTCTCCATCGTCGACAATCGCCTTAAAAAATTAAGTCCACCGCGAAAGCCTCTTAACGTGATAAAAAATAGTTTGACCTGAAAAATAGGAGTGAAAAAAAGGACGGGGAGAAAGCGAGGGTGTCGGCGATGTATATCCGCCTGGAGCATATCCGGCCCTGCCAGTGAGTAGGTCGGACAATACGATGGTGACAAAGAGAAAAGGAAAGGGCGATAAAGAGAAAGAGAGAGAGAGAGAGAGAGAGAGAGAACGGAAAAGACAGGGGTTGGTTGATGAACAAGGGTATGAAGAGCAGGAGTATCGAGTGACTCTCGTTGTCGACCGGCTGTCAGCGCATCTTTACGAGCTGCTACTTCCTGTTTATGTGCTATTTACGCTTCTAACAGTTTCTCGCCTATCGACCTATCGACATCCCAGCGAATTGTCCGAGCTCTTTGAAGTTCTTTGAATTTATTGCGAGTGTTTCTTTTTCTGTTAACGCAGTTACATTGCAATTACATTTTGAACGGAATTTTGCATCGTAGATCCTTTCTTAGATGAGATTCTTTGATGATTGTTCTTTTATCGGATATCTCCAAGAGTGATATTTAAATGTCACAGTTTGCGCATTGCACTCTTGTGCAATATGTATCGCACATACTGCAAGTGTGTTGAGAAAAATTTTACTCGACACCATTAGCACATAAACAGGAATCGAATAAATATTTATTCGTGTAACGTATTCAGATAAATAAAGATTTATTCGAATAAAAATCTTATACATAAAGAAAGATGTTTAACGCGTGAAATAATTTTTCATACTTTCTTCCCATCTTTTATTGGGCAATTCTTTTCATTATCGGCTTTTACAACTTTATCAACTTCTTTTCAAGAAATGTTACGCCTGCACATACGTGATCGAATATATCTGTATGAAAACATTACACACATAAAATTTAAAACAAAAATAATAATTGTTTTTCTAAAAAATATTCGACTAAAAAAAATATATATTCGAAGAATTATTTTAGATAAATATTCGAAATCATTCTGTCTAAAAACTTTTGCTGTACTTATTATTATTAGCACATTTTATCCGAGTGAACGTACCTTTCTGTAACAATTTTTTGCTACGACAAAATTTTATTTATATCTCAAAAATGCCGGGAGGAAACGTTAGAAACGTCGGTGGTATGAAAAATTAAAGATGAGAATGAACGTTGAATGAGTGCTGAGTGCTTCGCTGTTATATTGCTTCCGCGCGATTAGATACATTGGCGTTAATGGATCCAAGTGTTGACAATGAGTGTAACTCGAACTACATGTTGTTTTATAGGTCTGTTTGATAATGTATAATATATGTATTCTAGATGTTTTGTCAGTGCAATTGTATGCAATCTGACTAAAATAGTATTTAGGAAATTCTTTGGTAGAAGTTGAAATTTTGTAGAAATTATTATTATTGCACGGAATCAGAAAATATTATCGTTGCATTGAAATTTTATATTATTAGTAAGATTAGACGATAAATTAGTTACTTTTATATTTTCGATATTCTTTATTTATAGAGTCAGTTACACTTGAGCGTTGTCTGATCAGGAACTCTCGTATTCTACTTCATTCTACGTATTTCTGCTGCTTCTCTGTTATTTTCTTTCAACAGTGCAAACTTGTTTAAATACGTTAAAATACGAAATTACACGTACTAATTATTTTTCTACTTTATCTCCAAAGTAGTAGTGCAAGTAATATTTCAACGATGACACGTGCGATTGGTCCCGAAATGACTCGAAGAACGCAGCGGAGTCAATCCTGTCGCTCCGATCCAATTAACGAAACTTAATTATTCCATTAACTACCCAATCTTCTCAATCAACTCCTCCCTCTAAAACACGTTTAATCTTATAAACACCTAAATTATAATTAAAATCAATGTATCAATTTATGGGAACATCGTCCTGTCGATGTTCTTGAAATTTATTTAAAAAATGCTTAAACATTCGAGATACCCCTTCACCTACAAATTTCTCACTTGACGCATAAAAATTCGCAGTTAATTACATTTTTAATACTCGACGCTTCGCAAGTCGTCGCAAAGAGTCTTTAAAAGAAGAAGAAAAACAAAAATGCTTCCTAATATTAACAAGTCAGCTCGAATCCAATCCAATCCAATCCAACCACTGGAAGTGTTCCACTCATTAGAGAAGTCCTATCTGATCGCATTTTTTAGCGTGACAATTCCGGATTAGCCGCTGTGTCCACATTGTGGCTGACACAAACGCGAGGTCATCGAATCGTTCTCTTTTGTCACAGAGTTCGTCGGGTTTTTTCTTTGTTTTTTTCTTCTTGAATTAGGAGAAATGGGTCGTCGCGTGCACGAAATACGTGTGTTTGCACGTGCGTTCGCGTATATATACACGATGCCACGCGGTTGAATCGTTTGCACTGGCCATCGTCGGTACCGTAATGGACGTGCAGTCGCGCTCAGCCTGGACTTTCGATCGTTGCACTGTGAAAACCGCTGCTTTTCACGAATGTCCTTTATGTTTGTTCGCTGTACGTCCTGTCAGTTTGCCTAGTGAACGATGTGGTCGGTGGAGAGCATTTTTAATTTAATGGTATTGGTTAGATAGATGCACGTATGTGCGTATGTACATGGTTCACGGTACACGGTCTAGCTGAAAAGTAATGGGATTGCCAATATATTAATTCAAATATTCGGTGATATTCGTAAAAATCGTTCATCTCGTTCAGAGCATGTTTTCTTTTTCAGTATCAATTCAGTGCTGAAAATACGGTCAATCGATAATTGAATAGGCACATCTGTAGAGATTTACTTTTGAGGTCGTTCTTGTGTCTTGGTTGTTGGAACGTACGTTGCATCTGTATATTGACAGCGAGTCTTTTATTGAAATTCTCTGCCTTGGAAATGGAAAGAAGTGAATACGATGGCGGCCATTCGATTTATGAGAAATTATTATGCACGGGAAGTCAGACAGATGCTGCCAGCCACTTCAATTGTGACTTTGTTCGTACGATACGTTCGTAAAATATTAGAATTTCTGGTTTCATTCGTATTATTCGCGTACGAATATACGAATATATGAGAAATTTGGTTTTGTACCAAATATAAAGCTCAATTTTAAAAAGCACGATGGACTTGATTCGATATGTTTATTCGATTTCGAGTAACATATCAACAACAGCCAGAAAATCTGAAATCGATCGAAGAAAACTCGATTCCAACTAAAAATATCGTGACGTATAGTCTCGAAGAAACGATTCGTTCCAAGTTAAAATCGTCGAACGACACATGCGATACAAAGTGGAGCATCACTTCGAGGAACACTTCTGGTGCCTGCAAATACAATAATACAATAATACAATAATCCCATTTCGCTTTTCCCGTTTCTTCTGCCGAGTATTTTTAACTGCAACGTGCAATCGATTGCACAATCCGCGATCTTCCTTGTCCTCGTTTCCGCTTCTCGTTCTGTTTCCTCAGCAAATAAACCAAGCCGATCTTGGAAATTGCAGGTGCACCCGTGCGGACGATACCGGCACAACACGGTTGTATTCATTCTGGCAAAGGAGTACAACCTGAAGAATCTGAGGACAATCCACAGGCTGGACCGACTGACCAGCGGTATTCTCCTTTTCGGTAGAACGCCGAAAAAGGCCAGGCAGATGGAGCATCAAATAAGAAACAGACAGGTTCGTTTCGTAACGTTCGTATTGATACTTGTTCGAAGATACGGGATTTTTAATAAATTTTATCAAAGACCGTGTGAAGCTAATTGGGAAGCGTTAGAGCTAGATTGGACGAGAGAAGAAGAAAAGAGATATGTAGATAATTTTAGATAATGTTTTATGTTTTGTGATGAGAGATTCGTGAAATATCATGATAGCGTAGAGTTCTCAATTGGATGTCAGTTTGAACAACTTGTTTCAGAAAAAGTTTCTCTGTAAAAAATTAAAAACAAGTCTTTTTCCTCACTTGAGTAGTTCTAGTGTTCAACAGTAAGTGTAATAATTTTCGTAATAATTTTTAACAACAATTAAGATTATTTTTTATTTATTTTTATAGATATTATAATATAATAATTCTCCGCGAGAAGAATTTGAACGTGGAATGATCCAAATTCTCATTGCAGGTTCACAAACAGTACGTTTGCCGAGTGGAGGACGAGTTCCCCGAGGAGGAAGTGGTCTGTTCCGAACCGATCGAGGTGGTGTCGTACAAGATCGGAGTGTGCAAAGTCTCCGAGAAGGGAAAGGACTGCGTGACACGTTTCAAGCGTCTGAGTTACAACGGCAAGTCCTCCGTGGTGCTGTGCAAGCCTCAGACGGGGCGAATGCATCAAATCCGTGTTCATCTTCAATACTTGGGCTACCCGGTAGTAAACGATCCTCTCTACAACCACGTCGTATTCGGCCCTGAGAAAGGAAAGGGCGGCAACATCGGCAAGACCGATCAGGAGCTGGTCAGAGATCTGATTAGCATTCACAACGCGGAGAATTGGCTCGGTATGGACGGGGATTCGGAAATGAGTCTGTTCAAGCCGAAATTGGACATGGAGGAGCGCGTTTCGTTGAGCAACGACAAGGACGGCTCGTCTCCATCCTCGACGCCTGGCTTGGGCGAGGAGGAACAGCAACAGCAACAGGAACAGTCGCTGAAGGTGACAGTTGGCACGCAGACTGGCTCGGAGCCGCCTGATTCTAGTTTCACGAACGACAAGATGACGGTTGATCCGCACTGCTACGAGTGCAAAGTGAAGTACAGAGACCCGAAACCATCCGACTTGGTCATGTACCTGCACGCGTGGCGTTACTGCGGTCCAGGCTGGGAATACGAGACCCCGCTTCCGGCCTGGGCAGCCAGCGATTGGACCGAGGAGGACCGATAGTTCCGGTCCGCCAAGCATCGAAACGAGCTGTCACACCACTCTTCGTCACCCCTTTTTGATATCCTTACCCCGTGCCTTCCATCCGCCAGCGAGCGATCTCGACCATCGTACATGTACCCATCCCTGTGACCAGATCGCTGGACTCGCGAACATAAGTGGGAGACCTCTCCCGGGTTGGTCCTCCGAGAGATTGAAGGCGTCACGCCTCGTCTGCGCTGATGATGATCGAGGCTCTTCGCGCTGGAGGAATCGCGAATTGGCGAGTCCGTCGGGATCGTTTCCAGAATGATTCGAAATGAATGACAGGTTCATCAGCGGTATCCCCATGTTCTCGATAGCGTTCGTAGATCATAAACGAGGAAGATTGATCGATGGCGCGGTATGATCGTTCCAACGTTAACTGGCTCGAGACGGATCGAAAGTTTGCGTGAGTGTGTCCGCAGGTGTTCCGACGAATCTACCGGGGAACATTTCGCGCCGCCCTCGATCCCTGACGCGTTCATCCGTTTTTCTCCGTGGAACGATTGATCTAGATCGGAGCTGCTCGAGGCAGAATATTCTCTTCCCGATTATCTCTCGCGCGATAATTTATCGATCGTTGATATCGGTGAATCGAACACGAAGCGAATCTACGTTGTAGATTGCAGAGAAAACGAAGAAATTGTGTCTTTTGTCATTTTGGAACGTCACGTCAAAGAGCTCTGATTTAAAATAGACGCAACATCGATTGGAATCCGGGTGGTTCGATGTAAATTGATAAATGGCTTTATGGTTATCCCATTTATGAAAAAGTGTAGATTCTCGTTCAGGATGCATGGATGAATCGCGTAAAAGAATCGAGGCATCAGCCTGGCACGGGGCGATGGAACGATCCTGACTGGTTCTGTAAACGGGTCGGTCGAACAGTCACTGCCACCGGTGCGCGCACGATAGAAGATTGATGCAACTGTCAACCGCGGAAGCCTGAATGGATCGTTATCGTTCGTGTTCTTGATTTATGATGCAGATAGAGGCGAGGAAAACCGACAGTCTTTTCTCCGACAGAGCCCTCTCCCCTCTGCGATTGGGAATCTTTTTACGTCTGATTTTGGAGAAAAGCGCGCTCGAAAAACCAAGTACTTTTCACGAAACTTTCTCGAACGAGCAAAGAGGATTTGCTCTTCCTTTGCTTTATTTAATTTTCAACTGATAGAATATGCAAGCTCAAACAATACAATACACGCTTTTTTAATAAGCGTTTAATGAAAATAGTTTCCATTTCATTTTTTTTTTTTTTTTTTTTTTTTATAAAACTGACATAGTTTTATCAGTTTTACAAAACAGATGCTTCCATTCTATTAATCGGAGGTTACAACAAAAGTTTCAAATGTATATTATGCAAGCTGTACTAAAGAGTATCGCTATACTCTTAACGCAAAGCAAACTACTCTCCATTCCCTTAATTAGAATGGCTTTCAGTCACCTCTCTATAGCCGTGTCGTACAATCTTCTGTGTATTTCTTAATCAGATTATCCAAACGTAGAAAAAACTATAAAATCACTCTCTAGTCCAGAGACCCGTAGATCATCAAAATTTAGTTCCGCGACTAATAACTTCCAATTCTATCTTACTTTCAACAACTATCTCCAGAAATCTATCTACAGTTATCCATCCACCTTTGTCTTTTCACAAATGCTCATGATGCAAAAAAAACAAAAAAAAAAAACAGAAGAAAAAAAATAAGATCGCGACTGAAAGGTTTTAAACCCTTTAACAGTATAGCTTGATAGATTCGGACTCGTTTAGACGCGACCTAATTAAAAAATTACTCTTTTGTGTAAAACGAGAAATTGTCATCAACTGATGTTTCAATACAATTTCGTCGTCATTAACATTTCTTTTCTACAAAAGAAAGTTAAAGTTACAGTTTCGTTACGCTGCGAAAGGGTTAAGAATGTATTTAAGGAACGTCATCGATCAGCGTTCATCCTCGAGGGCCGCGCAGGCAAGGAGCTGACGTAGGAAACTGCAATAGAGACGCGTCTATTTTTGTGGCTGATTATATATACGGGAAACTAAATAATGGCATAGGTCCAGCGGCAGAGGTCTCCAACAATAAGCGTGATCTTGCCAGGAGGATATAGCCAACGATCATGCCAAAGACCGCGAGCGCGTGTCCGGCGAGCGAGAGCGAGTACATCAGAGACCAGAGTGAAAGGTATAACGTGTATGCGTGTGTGAAAGAGAGTTAGAGAGAGAAAGGGAGAGCTTCTTTCAAGTCATATCGTGTACGTGTACCTTGTTCCCGCGCGTCGAATAAGACCGCGTCCAAGTGGCAGGACTTGCAACAAGTACAATCGAGCGAGTGAAATAACGAGATTAACGTCGTACATTATTTTGCTACGAGTCACGTTCGTCTCCTCTAGCGGGGCTATACATAAGCTTTTATCGCGTGCTCGGGATATCACCTGGGAGAGGTGACGGGAATGGTAAGGATCTTTCGGATCCTCTGGTTATTTGGAAGGATTATATTCTGGGCTAAAGATGAAGTTTGTTTAATTGTGTGTCGTTTCGTGCACAGCTGTACGATTTACACTCTCTCTTATTCTTTTAGTAGAATGTGTTACTGTAAGAATCCTTACTGTAATTGAGTTTTTCAATTAAATTTTTATATCATTTAAGAATCTGTCTTTGGCTCAGTCAATGACGTTGAAATATTTTAAAGCGAATTTCGAAGGTCTGAGATGTGTGATCTGTACAGATTCTTTTATTTTTAGAACCACGTTCTTTTGGAAAAGTTTTCCTGAAACAAACTTAAGAAGTTAAGAAGAATGTGGTTTTCTTCTCCTAGAAGGTAGAAAACATCTCGAGGGAACATCTCGGCTTGCGTTAGTAGACACTGACATCGCAAGAAGGGAACAAAAACCATCTTTTATACGAAAGCTTTGTAATAATCGCGAGCTATTAAAATAATCGATCGAAGGAGAGAACGAAACGGAGTGAGGAATTAGGAAAAGGCAGAGAGAAAAGAGAATTCTCGTTACCTCTCCGGATTCTCGTGAGCAAGAGGCAAAACAGAGATCAGTGGACAGAGATTTTAGATAGATAGAGGTAGGAGGGAGATAACGTAACAACGGACCTATCATAAAAGACAGTGTGTGCGCTTACTAACTCATACAGGGATAGCTTGCGAGGAGAAATGAAGTATAAGAAGAGAGAAAAAAAAAAAAATACAGCAAGCTGTCCCGATATTGTAATGGCTAGCTTAATTTTATTTAAGTAAAAACAAAATGGGGAAAAAAAAAGAACTAACTCTCGACGATATATCGAATGAAAGAAGGACGAAAAGGAAAAAAGAAATAAAAAAAAAAAAAAATAAAGAGTGAGGACGAAAGAAAAAACTTCAAAAGACAGTCCCGATTTAGTGGCACAGAGCCACAAAAGGAGAGAGCGCGAGAGAGAGCGAGTGGGAGAGAGAGAAAGAGAGAGAGAGAGAGAGAGAGAGAGAGAGCGAGCGAGAGAGAAAGACATCGGTCTGTAAATCGAGCGAGCGCTTTTGTATGTATATACATACATATATATATATATATATGTATATATATATATACACATACACACATACACACACACACACACACACACACACACATATATATATATATATATTGTATATTGTATTGTACGCACATTGTACCGTAATCCGAGCGACATTATTGTCTGTATCCGTAGTCAGCGGAAACGTTAGAGCTAGAAAAACTTTTTTCTTGTATAATGAACGAATAAATGTAAAGTATCGTTCGGTATACACGTCGTGTGCCAATATCCTCTCTAATTTTTTTTCGATCTCTGTAGTCGTTCCACCCTTTTTCATATACGTCACTTGGTTTATTCGGTTTATGCAAAAATACATTTCAAATCATTGAATATTTTAAAGACAAATATTTTGCATTTTGAAAATATTCAATGTAAAAAAAAAGAATATATACATGCTTTGATGGGATGAAAACGTTGCATGCGATTATTTGAGGATCGAGGTGTACAGGGTGATTCAATGATTGATATTCAATGATTCCCACTACCACAATTTTTAAATCTATTAGAAACTTATTAATATTATATATTTAATTTACTTTAATAATACGATATTACAAGCGGACCACCCTGTATATTTCAATGACATATACTAAAACGAATTGTCACATTATGCGCTATGATTTGACTTGTTTGCTGTATCTCGTTGATTTCTCAGTGAGAAACGAACAAGATCGATGTTATTTCGAACAAGATTAGAAGCTGTTATTTCTTTGGATTCCGTTATCGTTGAAATAAAATCGCAATTCTCTTCGAGTACCTTTAATTTCCTGATTCGTGTTACACAGTTACTGTAATTCGTTTTTGTTAGAAAACGAATACTCATGACTGCGCGTTTCATAAAATTATTATTTTTTTTTTTTTTTTTGTAAAATACAATATAAAAAAGAATCGAATTATAAAAAAAAAAATGCCATTTCACTCTCATATTATGAATCGGTTTAAGTATCAGGGGTCTTTGAGAAAAATCATGTCGACAAAAGCCAAGCGATAGCGTCTATCATGTACAGAGTGTCCCATCCAAATTTGCCACCCTCAAAATATCTCTGTTATTTTTGAAGATATGAAAACATTTTATTAACAAAAGTTATTTAATACAGAAGGAACCGTACTGATTTTTTTTATAAGTGAAGAGATATAGGAAATTTCAGAGATCATTTCCACTGTTTTAAATGGAATGATACGTTTTATTATGTTCACTTTGTCCATCCATTAATTGAATATCCTGATTGAGGATTAGTCAATGATGTAATAGATTTCGTAAAATTGAAGGATTTACCTTCGAAACAGATGAATCTCGAAGCTACGATCTTATATCTTTGGAGTTTCACATAACGCCCTTCAAATTTCACTTCGATCGATGGCCACTCAAAATTAGATAAATACATGGTACCCAATCGTCAGTGGCCAAAATATTTTAGGACGTAATTTAGTTAAAAATTATTTTTAAGAACAATGAAATATAAATGACTATATATTTAAAATATGTATTTATATTAAAATACGGATAGAATTTTATCGAATACATACATAATATAAAATAGAATAGTTTTGGATACTAATTTCTTCTGTCGGAATCTGGGGATATACAATTAACAACATTGTAGCAGATATCATTTTATTTAACCAATTTGTATCATTTTCTTTGATAAAGTCATAGACGAGATATATGAATATATAAATAGACCAAGAATCTTATGAGATTTCGTGTTCCATATTCTAAAATATCATAAACTATCAATGGTTTTTTTTAGCACATTCTACGCTCAAACAACGTTGGGGGACTACATCAAATAGAACGATTCAATACTAAAATTTGAAGCTAATAACTAACCGAAATCATTCTACTACATATTAGAAAGAACTCGATGGTTTTTCTTCATACAGTAAATTAAAATTCTAAAGTTACACAATAAAATATTAAAAAACCTATCATCTCAAATAATAGCTCTCTTATTTACAAATTTAAGAGGAATTGTAGAGGAAATAATTAATCCTAGACTTCCCAAAATATTTTTATATGAAAAATATACAAATTCCACACGTTCACAAATTAGTTACCTATATGTCGAAACTACATACTACTTAATTTTCGTCAATCTAATAGATATGTACATCTACACAAACACCTAACTGGGATCGCAGCCAATCAGCTGCGTATTACTTGCCATATAATCAATAATTGTATCAGTTATATAGTTAATTATTTAGCTATATAATAATGCAATTAGTAATTATGTGTCAAATAATACCGATTGCCCAGGTCTCACTACGTGGAGGAGTTGCAAGTGTCATAATACCCACTTTTTCGAACAAAAATTTATTAATTTAAAACACGAATTTATAAATAAATACTTGTTCTACCGTACGTTTGCAAAACGTTCAATATCTTCATCAATATACATCAAATTTTTATTGCAGCATTTAAATATTTAAATGTTGCAATACTTTTTTCACTTTATTTTATTTATATATGACACATGAAATCAATTACACTTTCGTACATGTGAACATATTAAATTTATAGTTAATAAAAAATATATATTTTTTAGCAGTATACTCAGTAATAAACAGTAATAAGCAGTAGTAAGAGATGCCACTAGTAGTAAAAGAAAACACAGTAACCAGAAGAGCTACTGACGAAGAAAATTTAAAACACTAGTCAGAAGGGCCACAGAAGAAATTGCGAAACAGTAGCCAGAAGAGCTATGAACATGTCTTACTCAATATAATAACTAGAAGCTATTGACAGCTATTGTCAAATCTATACTCAACATGAACCCAAGCAAAAAACCGTATCTTTCGTTTCGTAACACTAATTCACTAGCACTACTAGTGAAATAAGAAATTTTCAAAATCAAACGCGAAGAGTGCTTTACGATATTTAACACTCTCGAAAATAAGTACACAACGCGATTAATCTATGTACTTACATTTAAAAATGCGCAACATTAATTGCGACGCGTTCAGTGCAACCATGGAGGTTGCTGATGAATGACCTTCTGTACAACTCTTATAGCAGCATCAAGTGATCCAGCTGCAGGAATAACCTTTCACGAATCCAGCAGAAGAACTTGGGCATTTTGTAAACGCAACACTACTTTAAAAAACGCGATCATTCATTATCGCAACACTAAGAACAAAAGTAATTGGAAATCGCGATGAAATAATGTCGCAACATTAACTTTAAAAATATATTGAATGATAAAAATTATTATGAATAATGCAAAACTGTACGAACTGTTTTAAATATTCCAAAAATTAATTAAAAGCAATGACCATAACTTAATTGAAAACAATAAAGAACAAGATCAATTTTACTATGTATAACACTAAGCCAACTATAAAAATTCAAATCAAAATTGCAAAAGACAATTTCAATTTCATAATTCGCAACTCTAATTCAACCTGTAATCGATCTTTCGCAACACTAACAAGAAAAAAACCGCGATTTGCCCAAAACGAAGATGAACGATACTGAGAGGAAAAAAATACAACTACAAAAACCAAAAAAGCATAGTGACAAAATAGTAACGAGAATGACTTCCCATGCTTTGGAATCATTTAAATGATCCAGAGGATGAGAAGTCATTTGCTGTGACCCTCTTCGTGGCAGTTTGCCGGGCCTCTTCTTTTCTTCGAGCGCAATGCCCGCTGTAACTTACGTCTAGCTCGAGTCTTTCTAATCGCAAACCAAAAAATTATTTAAAAAAGGGTGAAATAATAACATAAATCGCGAAAGTTGATTCCAATACACGTGGACGACTAATGATCATAGTGATCGTTATTCGTTCGCACGTGCGCGCTCGAGCAATACCTACATAAACGTTCGTTTCGGGACCTACACGCGACCTATCCGCGACCGCGACCGCGATACTAAATTCGAAAAATCGAAGAGTAAAACCAGAAACAAGAGGCATGTTCCATTTGTACCGATTTCACTGTCGATTTTTCAAATTAGATTTCCTGAAACAGGTTGGACACGCGAAAAGGGGACACACGAACCAGAGACTGTGCCAACCTGCCCGGCCCTACCTACTTATAATTAAACACAGGCACTCCAGAAAGTAAGCTACCTATCCTAATCAGTCGCCCTATATTTAAAAAATGGCAAAACAGACACACCAACACACTCACTCCACGGTTCTCACACATATCACTCGGGCGCAGACCTAAACTAGAGAGGACGTCCCGGGACGCCTCCGACACCCGAGCGCAACACACACCTTTCACACTCTAATTTACGTACCATTTCCCTAAAATCGACTGACAATGGCTAGCGACCATTGCGTGAAACGTGATTAAAGCACGTTTATATTTACAGCTATACGTGAAATATCAATAACCGAGAACACACACGTATAATTTTTATAGAAATTACATGCACAAGTTGACTTGCAATCATTATTACAATTCGTTGTATAATTAATAATATAATTACAGCAAAAATAAATTCATGCTTTAAATTAGTGCATAAATATTTTAAATATTTCAATTTATAGTGAATGCAACAATAAAAACGACGCAATTCCACATCCTAGCCACGCACACACATGCGAAAGATACGTCGTGCACGATGAGCTAACACGTTGTCAGTCGCTGAGAAATTATTTAAAAAGTTACAGACTATGATCATCGTGCCGAATGCCTTTCACCCACCCAAGTTGCACCTGAGCACGTGAGTGAGATCCTGACAGTGAACACGGAAAGGGTTAAACCTGAAAATCCTGAGCTAAAAAAATGAATACTTTATATAATTTGTATCTAAACGGACTATTGCATTATTTCATTTCAAACTCTAAAGATGCTACTCTTTGAGCAATCATTGAAAATACAAGAGATCAAGACAATGAACAAGACTTGAATTTATTTAAAAAGATGCTGTGAACAATCTAACAATTGACTCAAACAATCAAAATCAAACTCTAAATGAAATATTAATAGAAATAATCTCAGCCGATTTCTTCATCAAAGCAAATTTTCAAAAGTGCGAAAGCAATGTTCAAACTTGTTGCTTTGATTCAAAAATCTGCCTATCGCGAAGTATCTTCTCGCACATAAGATCTCCATACATTTTTTCACGGAAAGAATTTTAATCTATTATGGTTAAAATTGTACTGAAGTTCATAATTATAAGACTCTATTAAATCGTTTAATACTATCACTAAGGGAAGATGATGTTGAAATTTATTAATTACTACAACAAAATATATTACCAGTATATATGAATAAGTAATAATTGCATCTTTCATAGCAACGAAGTCGGTGGGTATCCGTCTTCTCTACTACGAAGTGCTCAAACGAAATCATTTAATAATGATTATTTATACATGTTTATAATTTGTCCATTCATATGGATAATTCATATACATATTTTACTTCCGCGAACATTTAAATTGAATATATTTTGATTTTACAAGTAATTACTGCAAGTGTATATGTAATCACACTAATTGTTAAAATCGCGATGTGCAAGAAGCTCTATCCTGATCTAATACATAAAGACCTGAAGAAATGTTACTACTCACGGGTATGAGAAATACCCGAGGTCACTATGCTCATCAAAAATTCTACGTATACAACCAGTCACCCGTGCCGATTCGGACCTTTCATGCTACGACATGATTGAATAACCAGAGGAACAAAAATGCATGCGACTCACGGCGAAAAACGATATCATGGATGCTGCACTGGACCAAGGAAAGTCGTCTTAAAGATTCCCATCAAGCACATATTCCATAATGGAAGTGAACGCCGTCCAAAATTTCTTAAAAAGCAGAAAGGCACAGTGTTATTCGTGAAAATTTAAATTTTAATAAGGATAAAAATTGGAAATATTAATAATTTGAAATGTTTTTATTTTATAGTTATTTTATTTTATATTTGACTTCAATGGAAAGAGAACTATATGGAACTGTATGGAACTCATTCAAATGCCACACGCTAAAGTACTTACATTCTTAGCTATTGAAGTAAGATTCTTAAAGGGGAATTGGACACTGTAGCAAATCTGCAACCAAACATAAAACATTAAAATTTGTATCTTAAAAAAAAGCAGAAGCTCAAGTTCGAGATAATGAAAGATTCTTACATTCTTGACTTTGGAGTCATCGTTGGATTTCCCCCGAAATAGACCAAAAAGCAGATGCTGTGAAGCGACTGTAACAAAACGTCAGACATTATACTTTGTTGTCAAATTTGAAAAATCGAATAAGTTGAACTATTTACTCACGGTTTTCATCTCCTGGAGAGGCCTTATCCTCTTGAGCACTGACTCTAATACCGAAAATGAGTATTGAACAAGAAAAAATACAAAGAAAGAAAAATAAAAGACTATCAACGCGCGCGTTTAAGCAACAATCGGCGGATTCACTGACTCTAACTTCGCGAATTATAATTTAAATAAATTAATAATTAAATTTAACAAGAGCTATTTCGCTCAGAAAAATATTAAAATACTGCGCAACAAACACTGACTCTACCGACCGCATTGCGCGTGGTCACCAAAATTTTCTGAAAATAAAGCTGATTAGAAGGGCAAGAGTACGTTCATTTAGAAAATACTGCTATTTTTCTAAAAACTAACTTACTGCACTTGAGTGTGCATTAAAAATATTAGTTGGACATTACAAAGTATTTCACAATATTTGCACAAATATTTGCACAAATTGTATCTTCTGAATGTTTGTTATTAGAATATGAAATATGCATATCAGTAATATATCACGTCGAGTGTTAGAAATATTCGAAAATGTTTGCACAATTAAAAATTTTACAGCTAAATACATTTAGAAAATCATTCACGTAGGAAATCTTGCTCTGAATCATGTAATTACGTTCGAAAGAAGGATACTGTAGCAAAGTATAGTATAGCAAAGTACGAAACTGAATTTAATAATCTAATACATTACGTATCCATTTGAAAGTATATACCATTAAGTTCCTACCATCTCCATACACCAAAGAAAATATTAATTGATTTAATCTTTTCTATTTTCATCCTTGTATTCCAAATAATTACGAAATTACATATTGTGAATTGCATATCGAATATGTGTATATATATATATATATATATATATATATATAAAGTGTATACCAAATGTTACCCAAAATGCGCAAAATGCTACTAATTTTCCGTGAAAATTCATCAGGTTGTCCATTAATGATCGTGGCGTCTATGCAATTTATGCTGTCTTTGCAATCAAGGAATAATCTGTACAAAAAGAAATCAGAAGTGAAAATAAATGTACCAAATAAAGGCAAATGTGCAAAAATGAAACAATAATTAACTTCAAATTCTATTAAAAAAGCGTACGAGACAAACGGCAGGTAACCCTACAAGTGAAATCGACGATTGAAGAAAAATTGGCGTGAAAAGTTTCAAAGCGCTACACGATTTCGTTGTCGTAATGCGCAATGAATCGTTAAACATATGCGTACTAATTAAATGATACTACTAATAAAGTATAAATGGAAGTAAAAGTGTCGGAGAAGCGACGCCATTGAAGGGACGCCACCGATAGATTAGAAAAAGTTACATACGAATGCGACGTAATGTGTGTTGTTGCGAAATCCAGCAGCCGAATGTCTCTTCACCACATGTCTCATCCGTCAGTTGAGAGGGGCTGGGGTGAACCGGTCCGAACAAGCATGATAATTAAGACGAACATAAACAGTATTGCTGTTTTGAAGTTCGAGGCCCTCAAAACTTTTTACGGTTTATTCTATTTGAGAAATTTTATTATATTACACAATTACCATTTTAATTATTAAATATATGTATTCTTAATAAATTATTGCTGAGTTTAGTATTAGAATTGTTAAGAACTACGCAGTATGAAGTTAAAGAATCGACAAATGAATGCAAAATGTGAAAATAGAAGCTTGTATGTAAAAGCATATAATAAAATACGTGTGTGTATATATATATATATATATATATATATATACAGACATATAACAATAAGTCAGTTACAGGGTTACAATATTTCGACTGATTAGAATTGAAATTAAATTTTGATATAAACCCGTAAATAACTTTCAGTATATTATGTTCTATTTAAATGTTTATACACTGTTATTTCTCTGATTGTTGAAAATTATATGTATAATTATTAGGTTAAATTTTACCTTGAGTTGAAGCCAATAATACACGTTTTATCTTAAAAATTCAAAACACAAGCACAAATCTAACAACTACAATTTCAAGTTTTTACTTCAGAATTTCTGGATGATACTTTTTTCTGGGTAAATTTTGGATAACATTTTCTTTTTTACAGACAAAGTGTGCTTCCTTCCGCCATTATTCCCGTTTAAAAATCGATCGTGAAAAATATCGATATATTCGAGAATCGTAGGATGTGTATTGCGTACGTCTCCGTTGGCGCTATAGTCGCACGTTTCACATGTGATGATAACTGGGAAAAGGAAAAAAAAAACTCTGGTCTAAATTAAATATACAAAATTTATGAGAAATTCTTAAAAAAAAAAAAAATGAAAATATTCACACACTTGATGAAAGATTGTCAATACTTTAAACTGAAACGTGAGAAATTTTATTATATTACGTAGTAAAATTATTATTTTAACTATAAAATACGTACATTCTTAATAAATTATTGTTTCTTAATATTAGAATTGTTAAGAACTACACAGTATGAAGTTAAAGAATCGACAAATAAATGCAAAATGTGAAAATAGAAGTTTGTATCTAAAAGCATATAATAAAATACGTGTGTATATATAACAAAAAGTCAATTACAAGGTTACAATATTTTGACCGATTAGAATTGAGATTAAATTTTGGTGTAAAATTATAAATAATTTCAGCGTATTATGTTCTATTTAAATGTTTATATAATATTATTTTCTTGATTGTTAAAAATTATATGTATAGTTATTAGGTTAAATCTTACCTTGAGTTGAAGCCAAAAATGTACCTTTTATTTTAAAAATTCGCAATACAAACTCAAATCCAACAATTGTTGATTTATACCTGTGAACTTTTAAGTGATACTTTTTTCTGGATTATTCTACTGGGTAAAACTACCTTCTTTACAGATGAAGCATGCTCTTTCCGCCATGTTTCCCGTTTAAAAATCGATCGTGAGAAATATCGATATATTTGGGAATCGTAGGAAATATATTGCATATTTCACCGCAGGAGCGCTGTAATCGCACGTTTCACATAAACATATCTTGGAACAAAAAATAAAAAACTCTGGTCAAAAATCAAATACGCAAAATTTATGAAGGATTCTTAAAAAAGAACGAAAATATTCACATTGATGGAAAATTGTCAATATTTTACTGAGATATAAGAAATTTTATTATATTACACAGTAGAATTATTATTTTGGCTATGAGAATTATAGTTAGTCAGTGAATTATATTACACAATAGAATTATTATTTTAGCCATTAAATGCGTACGTCAATAAATTATTGTTGGATTTAGTATTAGAATTGTTAAGACTTACGTAGTATGAAGTTAAAAAATCAACAAATATGTAGAAAATATTATAATAGAAGTTATGTGTAAAAGCATGTAACAAAATACGTGTATATGCATATATATAAGTATATATAAAACAATGAGTTAATCAATTACAAGGTTATAATATTTGTACTGGTTAGAACTGAAATTAAATTTATAGTTTTAGTATAAAACTATAAATAACTTTTAGCATAATATGGTCTGTTTAAATATTTATGTGCTATTATTTCTTTGATTGTTGAAAATTGTATGTATAATTATTGGGTTAAATCTTACCTTGAGTTGGAGCCAAAAATGCACGTTTTATTTTAAAAATACAAAACACAAACACAAATCCAACTATTGGTTTATATTTTTACCTGAGAACTTTTGGATGATAATTCTTTCTGGATGATTCTTTTGGATAAAACTTCCTTCGTTACAAATGAGGCGTGCTCCTTTCCGCCATGCTTCCCGTTTAAAAATCGATTGTAAAAAATATCGATTAGGTTCGAGAATCGTAAGAAGTAGGGCTAACTATCGCTAGGACGCTGCAATCGCATATTTCGCGTGAAATAACTTGGAATAAAAAATAAGAAAACTCTAATCTAAATCAAATACACAAAATTCATGAGAAATTCTTTAAAAAGAACGAAAATATTCATACATTTGATGAAAAATTGTCAATATTTTAAACTGTTATAATTTCATGTCAAAAAAATTATATAACAATTAATTTGATTTTATTTTAAAACGGAAAGTTTCTACTTTAATAATCCTGAATTTATTTCTTTCAAAGATTTATTTCAGATTTAGTTTTACATCATGCTGCAAATGTAAAAGTGAATAATTTTCTGCTCGAATATTGTAAAAATTCAAACGTTTCGCTGAAGAGAAGTTTTTCCATTACTGAACAATTCTTTTTCATAATCTTGAAAATTGAAATCTCTCCTTTATAGCGAGCCTTTAAAACAATTCTTTCGCCATTTTACTGAACTTTAAATAATATTCATTAATCTTTAATAAGTTATAGCAACAAATGACCTCGTATGAATTCATCTTAACTATCTCATTTAAGAAAGTCAATCTGGCTTTGAAATTTCAAAAACGAACGCTTTGCAAAAAAAATTTATACCACACAATATAACTTTATATGAAACGGTTTTTATAAAAACATTTCTTTAATACATCCAATCCTTTATAAAATCGAATTTGTGCGATTCATTAACTCAAAATTAACTCATATCTAATTCACATCTAATTGTTATATGTTATTAATTGTATATGTTATTAAAAAATATATTTTTCTAAGACTTATAAATAGATCAATTTTTACTAATACTTTCAAATAGATGTAAATAATCAAGTATAAATAATAAATTTTTTTTCATCCGAATTTTCATCAATCGCTGTTTTAAATCATTATATTTCTTCATTAATGAAGTACAACCACTTTCAATTTAATAAATAATTCTAAATAGATCTAACACTCCACATTTTTTTATTTTAATTATCATCACTAGTGGCGCTGCGACGCACAACCTGCCTAAAATTGGTACAACAGGATGTGATACAAAAATGGTGAGGAGAACGCCGAAATCGTAGGACAAAAAAATACATTGTATGCTAGATTTATTCATATACTTCGTCTGTATCTGTGATATAGGTCTCCAATTAATTGTTGCTTGAGCGCTAAAAAAGCAGTAATTTTTTCTTAGTATTCAGACCCTGAGACACGAATCATTTAATGTCCGATCTATCCTACCTTTGGTCAATGGTTTCATTCAGTGTTTATGTATCGTATCAGCTACATAAACACTGGTATAAAGGTATAATGGCTCAAAAAAGAAAAACAAAGCTATGCAAAAGATTCAGTCTTTCAAGTTCTGTAAATGAAGATGATGGTAGTAGAGAAAATGTAGTATCTGTTTCTAAGCGAAAGAAACAAGAAGTTTTGGACATCTCTGATAATGATACTGATAATCCGCAAATTCTCCTTCATTGTTACTCGACAAGTGCATCAACATCGACAATTGCTGATTTATCAAGTGCTTCAATATCTACAATTACTGACAATGAGATACCTGAAGAACATGATTTATTTCATTTTATTGAAGACACTGAACCACAGTGTTCTTTGACTCGCGAAGCTAAACCTATTGAATATTTCAATCTATTTTTCGATTCATCCCTTTTAACATTGATGGTTCGCGAAACCAATAGATACGCGGATGAATTATTAATTACGTGAAACAGATCAAAAATCTAGAATGACAATGTGGAAACCAATTACTGCACTAGAAATGAAAGCATTTATAGCAGTTTTATTAGAAATGGGTATAACGAAACGACCAACAATATTTTCATACTGGGCCGAAAATTCAAGAAACATACCTTGGTTTTCAAAAATGTTTTCGCGGAATAGATTCCAGCTTATTTTAAGATTTTTCCACTTAGTAAATAATAAAGAATGCTTTCCACCGGAACACGAAAAATATGATCCATGCACAAAATTTATTCCTATCGTTGAACACGCGAACAGAATATTTAAATTGTATTACAAGCCACGTAAAGAGTTATCCATTGAGGAATCTTTGATAGGGACCATTTGCCACTCGAGCATCACTCGTCAGCATTTACTGAATAATAAGGACCAATGGGATATAAAATTTTGGATGCTTTGTGACGTATCATCCAAGTATTGCCTACATTTTTATTGCTATCGGAGTACAAAAACTGATAATACTAAATCACAAAAACGTGAACTTGGACATAATACTGCTGTAAATTTATTAGAGCAATGCGGTTATCTAAATAAGGGGTATCATGTATTTGTCGGAAATTATTTCAGTAGTATCGGTTTAGCTAAATATTTATATTCCAAAGGTACGTACCTAACAGGAACTATAAGAAACAATAAAAAAGATTTACCTAATGATATAAAAAAAGTTAATGTCAATGAAACGAAGTATGTTCAAGATGGAGACGTAGCCTTGTGTGCATACGGCGAAAAAAAAACAACAAAAAATCCCGTATTGTTAATTTCGACAAAAGCGTCGGATAAAAATGTAACTGTAATTAAAAAACGAAATGGAAATGAAAAACCATGCATTGTTAATTTTTATAATTATTTTATGGGGGAAATTGACGAATCTGATAAAATGTTATATATGTATCTTGATGAACAGTGAACTGTAAAATATTGGAAGAAAGTTACATTTAACATAATCTCCCGCATGGTGTTAAATTCATATCTATTTTACAAAGAAATCGTCAGAAGAAAAGCAATGACACGATTACAATTTATATCAAATATTATTTCTGAAATAGAATGTGAA
This sequence comes from Melipona beecheii, assembly GCA_032399605.1. NCBI lineage: Eukaryota > Metazoa > Arthropoda > Insecta > Hymenoptera > Apidae > Melipona > Melipona beecheii. The sequence goes on from JAUCMO010000463.1 coordinate 1,104,456, forward strand.
TGGATGCAAGAAAGGAAACAACTTATGATACTAATAAAAGAACATTTGGTTTAATGAAATCACTGGGACGAAATTTAAGACAATGCGTGGTTTGTAGCAATAAAGATAATGGTATAAAAAGATCAAATTTAATTTGTGTACAGTGCAAGAAAGGGATTCATCCATTATGTCTTGATAAACATGTATGCTTCAAAAAGTAATAGTAAATGTTAATAATTGTGTTTTTTTAAATTATACATATAATATATATTTTATATTACTCTTGTTCTTTATATTTTCAAAAATGTTGGCAGCATATTTTCATTACATAAAAGTGTATGTAAATAAGAACAGATAAAGTAAAAACTGTTTACTTGTATATATAGTTTGTGTTTAATTGAAAAGATGATTAGAAGCATGACTTAAGACACGCTATAACTGAATCTGAGCGCACTTGAGCATAAATTGAGCATCGTGATCAAATGCAATAGTACTTTTTGATGCGGACTTTGAACAGCGTGAACGCGCTGCATGGCATTAAAATGGTTAATATAGACAAATTAAGTTTTTCTATCCATTTTATTTGCCAAACCATTAAAAGTTGAGGAAGATCCGGCAAAAATACATAGGAAATTCACTACATTTTGTATTGATCATCTTATATACACTGTAAATTAACAATATCTTACAGATATAAATACACCTGCACTTCTAGTTGCATTTTTCAAGGTCATAATATCGGAACGTTTACTAGTATTAAATATACTTTTAGTTTAATTGGACATTGCTGCTTTACGCTGTTTAATACGTGCTTCTATTTCTGGTCTAAAATGCCTAATTAATCCTTGAACTGGCCATGCTGCACCATCCGCTAGAGCGCAAATAGTATGCAATTCAATCTGTTTGGTTAACTCCCACAGCATATCTATTTCATGTATTTCTGCTTGACCTTGGACAAACCTACACACGATTTTCGATATATAATTTATTCTTTTAAATTAAGATGAAAAGAGCAAACAAATAAAATAATTCCTGTACCTTCTCATTATTTTGTACATCCAACTTATTCCTTCACGGCAGGGAGTACACTGACCACAAGATTCATGTTTATAAAAACTGATGAGACGGGTAATAGCTTTAATAATATCGGTCTGTTTGTTCATCACGATCAAAGCTGCAGTACCAAAGGAGCTTTGTACTCTGACAAGATCATCAAAGTCCAATAACACTGTATCGCACACGCTGCAAAATCATTCAAGTATTTAATAAGAGTTTTTAAATTTTTCAATTTATAATTATACAAGTACCTTTTAGGAATAACAGGAGTCGAAGATCCACCAGGAATCACACCCAGCAGATTATCCCACCCACCAATTACTCCACCAGCATGTCTTTCAACAAGTTCTTTCAGAGGAATGGACATTTCTTCTTCCACAGTGCAAGGATTGTTCACATGCCCCGAGATGTTAAATAATTTAGTTCCATGATTACGTGGACGGCCGAATGACGCAAACCACGCTCCGCCTCGTCGGCATATAGTCTATATATCAAAGTTTTAATTTTAGAATTAAAATTTTCTACATACATCTATTTTTTGATACTATTATGTATGTGGTAAAAACATACAGGAGATACTGCGACGGTTTCGACATTTGTAACAGTAGTAGGGCATCCAAATAATCCAACATCAGCTGGGAAAGGTGGCTTTAGTCTAGGCTTTCCCTGTTTTCCTTCGATAGATTCTATGAGAGCAGTTTCCTCTCCACAAATGTATGCTCCTGCTCCTCTTTGAATGAAGATGTCAAAATCATAGCCAGAGCCACAGGCATTCTTGCCAATCAAACCTGCCTGGTAAGCTTCTGCGATAGCAACTTGCATATTTGATGCTTCATTATAAAATTCACCACGGATGTAGATGTAAGCAGCACAAGCTCCCATGGCACGGCCAGCGATCAAGCAACCTTCTACCAATTTGTGAGGATCATGACGTAGAATTTCACGATCTTTGCAGGTGCCAGGTTCACCCTCATCTCCATTAATTACCAAATATTTTGGTCTTCCATCTGAGGGTTTATTCATGAAAGACCATTTCATACCAGATGGGAAACCTGCACCTCCGCGACCTCTTAGACCAGATACCTTGATCTCATTGATAATCCAATCTGCACCCTTTTCAATGATTTCTTTAGTCTTATACCAATCTCCTCTTTTCAGAGCACCCTTTAACCTCCAGTCATGTCTGCCATATAAATTTGTAAAGACACGATCCTGATCAGCCAGAGGACCACCTCTTTTCTAAAAAAAAAAAAAAATAATGTTTATCACTCATAGTATAACTCATAATACAACATATAACGCAATGAATATGAATTAAAAGACGAATGAAATAAACTTACCTTTCCCTCAGGCGCAGCATCAGCAAATGTTCTTTGTTGCTGGCTACTTAACGATGAGCCAAGGAAACCTTAAAATCAAAATTGAATTTTTTTCATTACATAACCTTGTTATTATTCGTCATTCGCGTCGTACAAGACAATATTTTTAAAACTCTTATTGAATATAAAAAACATTAAACGATCAATATCTTTTACATATATCATAGTTGGCCTTGAATGAATAAAACAAAATACTGTTAAAACTTACCCAATTGTCTCCTTGAGACCTGAAAATTGCGTACAATGGCACCAGCCATTTTGCTGTTTGCAACTTCGCAGACGTTCGTAGCATCGAGCTGTCTATTTAGAAGATCACACTATAGTCATCTTGTGGTGCATTTACGAAATGGAGTGACACGAGATTGCAGACGTGTTCATCACTACTTTGACATGTTTTCACAAATAGCTTGTTATAAATATGTATGTCAAGTCCCGTGATTGTTATATATTGAGAAAAATTGGGAAACTCAATATATAATCCGATTTCCTAATTTAACCACAGATCGTCTTTGATATCAAAGGTCATTAAACATGAAAATTCAAACACAGAATTTTAAAACTAGTTTTATTGCTTCTACATATTTTTCAATGATGCCAAAATTAATTTAATTATTACTGTTGAATTTGATCCCTTAGCAGTCATAAATTTTGGTTAAAAATATTCATTATTTTTTTTATATTTCAAGATTCTTTCATACATAAAAAAAAATATAATAAAATATATAAAAATATAAAAAATATACGTTTAATTTTTTAGTAATTATGATGGATTTAATTATTTTGAAAAAATTTTTGTTCATTATTATTTTAACGATATTTGAAATCTTATAATTTTCGAAAAGAATCTTTACTTCCCAACCTGCTACATGATGTAAAAATATCTTTGATAAAAACAAATATAAAACAAAGGCTTCACATTTTGAAACGAGACCAATCAGATTGTTTTACGATTTTTTTCTCTCTCCTCGGAAGATTAACAGAACACCTCTAGACATATTTATCTCAAGATAGTTAATGTTGCAATGCTCATACTTCGCCTTTTTCGTTTATGATCTACGATCCTATCGAAAACATCAGAATATCACTGAATCTAGAATGGATTATTCAAAATCATCCTAGGCACAATCCCGACAGATGCGCTATGGTAACGTGAAGAGATCTTTGTTTTCGAGTCCAGCGACCTGCTCATAGGGATAGGCACATGTACGATAGTTGAAATTGCTAGTGGATAGAAGGCACGGGGTAAGGATATCAAAGAGGTAGTAACAGCTCGTTTCAATGTTTCGTGGAATGGAACTATTGATCCTCCTCGGTTTAACCGCTGGTTGCCTAGGCTGGAAGTGGAATTTCATGTTCCCAGCCCGGATCACAGTAACGTCACGCGTGCAGATACATGACCAAATCGGATGATTTCGGGTAGCTTCACTTTGCATTCGCAATCTATTGTCATTTTGTTATTCATAAAACTAAAATCTGATAGGCAATTCCGCTCCAATCTGCATGTCTACTGTCATCTTCAGCGACTGTTTCTGTTGCTGTTGCTGTTCCTCCTCCTCCTCCTCCAGACCAAATGATCGAGTCATTCATCCTTATCGTTACTCAACGAAATGTATTCCTCCATATCTAATTTAAAGAGATTTAAGATTAAGATTAAAATATAATATTTTTTTATATGTCTTACTATTGTGGGCTTTAATTTTTCTAAAATAAATCGATAGTTCTACTTTTGCAACTTATATCAAGTTAAGAAGTCTATACCATGATCTCTTGTGAATATCTACAAAAACATTATCTAACATGTTTTTTTTTCTCTCATCTAATCTATAGTGCTTTGCAATATCTTAATTTCACATGTTCTCTATGATCTTCAGCAGAATATATTTAAAATTCCATGGATCGCGCAAGTTCTTCTTGCATATTACCGTTTGTAAAACGAACCTGTCATTTGACGCTGCATCTGTTTCGCCTTTTCCTGCATTCTACCGAAAATGAGAATAGTGAGGGTAGTTTATTCAGTCTTCAGGTTGTATTCCTTCGCCAGAATAAAGATTGTATTCCTTCGTCGCGGATGATGAACCGTCCATTAATCGATGTAATTCAATATTCTCTATAACAAAAAAGTATTAACCTATGTACGTCGAAGAACTATTAGTTTAGAGTTTAGGAGATATTTTAATCTTAATTTTATTGTACGACAGACAAGGAATGACAAAGTATTTTTTTGTTCATACTGTGTCCTTCATGTACAAATTTTATAAAATTTAAAACTTAAAATATCTATTTCTATTGAATCCAACTATATTTACCTATAATTATACGAAATTAGTTTTTGTTAAATGACACAATACAAAAAAAAAAAAATCGAATTATCTTAAAAAATTATACTTGGTTCTTTATTGATACAAACAAATTACGTTTTTATTTTATTTGCTAAATCATTAAAAATTGCGAAGTTTAAGTTTAGTCATTAGCAATCTGATTATTGACGCATTGAAGCAAATGAGGTCTTAACTAAGTTATTCAGTCCCTTACTAGTAAGTAGAAAATTTCAACAATAATACTTGAAGCATGAAATACATGCATAAACAAAGACATGCGACCGAATACAGTTATTTCGCGCCTTAATCATTAGCACTTGTAGCTGCATATTTTATTGTTCATAAACATCGGAACGTTTGCTAGTATTAAATGTTTATACCTTTAGCTTAAGTGGATATTGCTTTTGTGCATGGCTTAATGCGTGCTTCTATTTCCGGTCTGAAATGCCTAATCAATCCCTGAATTGGCCATGCTGTACAATCCGCTAAAAAACAGATAGTATGTTTTTCAATCTGTTTGGTTAATTCCCACAGCATATCTATTTCGCGTATTTCTGCTTGCCCATGGACAAATCTAGATATAATTATCAATTTGTTTCTTCAAATTAAGCTAAAAAGAACAAATAAATCAACGGAATCTTGTACCTTGTACCTTGTCATGATTTTGTACACCCAACTTGTTCCTTCACGACAAGGACTGCACTGCCCACAAGATTCGTGCTTATAAAAACTAATGAGACGAGTAATAGCTTTAATAATATCAGTCTGTTTGTTCATCACGATCACAGCTGCAGTACCAAAGGCACTCTTCACTCTGACAAGATCATCGAAGTCCATCAACACTGTATCGCACACGCTGAAAATCGTCGTATTTAATAAAAGTTCTTAAATTTTTGGATTTTAATTATAATTACATAAATACCTTTTAGGAATAACGGGAGTGGAAGATCCACCAGGAATCACACCCAGCAGATTATCCCATCCACCAATTACTCCTCCAGCATGTCTTTCAATAAGTTCTTTTAGAGGAATGGACACTTCTTCTTCCACAGTGCATGGATTGTTCACATGCCCCGAGATATTAAATAATTTAGTCCCATGATTACGTGGACGGCCAAGTGATGCAAACCATGCTCCACCTCGTCGACATATAGCCTATATATCCAAATTTTTATTTTAGAATAAAAATATCTATTTTTAATTAAGATTATTTATTTTAGAATTAAACATCTATTTTTTGATACCATTATGTATGTGGTAAAAACATACAGGAGATACTGTGATGGTTTCAACATTTGTAACAGTAGTAGGACACCCAAATAATCCAATCTCAGCTGGGAATGGTGGTTTTAATCTTGGCTTTCCTTGTTTTCCTTCGATAGATTCTATGAGAGCAGTTTCCTCTCCGCAAATGTATGCTCCTGCACCTCTTTGGACAAAGACATCAAAATCATAGCCAGAGCCACAGGCATTCTTGCCAATCAAACCTGCTTGGTAAGCTTCTGCAATAGCAACTTGCATACTTGATGCTTCATTATAAAATTCACCACGGATGTAGATGTAAGCAGCACAAGCTCTCATAGCACTGCCAGCAATTAAACAACCTTCTAACAGTTTGTGAGGATCATGACGTAGAATTTCACGATCCTTGCAGGTACCAGGTTCACCCTCATCTCCATTAACTATTAAATATTTTGGTTTTCCATTTGAAGGCTTGTTCATATAAGACCATTTCATGCCAGTTGGAAAAGCTGCACCTCCACGACCTCTTAAACCAGATATCTTAATCTCATTAATGATCCAATCTGGACCCTTTTCAATGATTTCTTTGGTCTTATACCAATCGCCTCTTTCTACAGCACCCTTTAATCTCCAGTCATGTCTGCCATACAAATTTGTGAAGATACGGTCCTGATCAGCCAAAGGACCACCTTTTTTCTAAAAAAAAAAAAAAAGGGTAAATAATACAAATTATTGTGTATTCATATTAGAGTATAATGTAACACAATGAACATTAACTTAAATAGGTATAACATAAACGTACCTTCCTTTCGGACACGGTTTCGGCAAATGTTCTTTGTTGTTGACTAGATAAAGATGATCCCAGGAAACCTAAAAATCAAAATTAAATTCTTTTCATTGTGTAACTTCGTTTCAATAACAACACAAAACATCGAAATTCTTATTAAATATGACAAAAAAATCAAAACATTAATATCTCATATCATAATTAGCCTTGATGTAACAAATTTCGTATCATAAATATTAGAAATAAAATAAAATATTATCAAAATTTACCCAATTGCCTCTTTGGAATTTGGAAATGACGTATAACAACCATGCTGTTTGCAATCGCAGAACTCACAACATTCAATTAGCTGAATTTAGAAGATCATACTATAGTCACCTTGTGGTGCATTTAGGAAACAAAAGAAGACGAAATTGAATACGTGTTCATCACTGTTTTGCCGTCTGTTTTCATGAAAAATTCGTGTTGATTCGAGTCCCGTAGTTGCGCGCTGTGAAAAAAATTAGGAAATTCGACAGGAGCCCGATTTTTTAGCCTATTAATAGCCATGATCTTTGGTTATCAATAAACACACCTCTAGACAGTGACGAAAGCAAAAACGTTCATAGTGACATATTAATCATTCGAAGCAATATGCCTTCCAGGAGGAATAATTGTGACCTCTTGGCCAGGGTGAATTTCCCTTTGTATACGCTGCAGATGCTGACGGGGAGGCACATTCTGGTCGGTGGTGGTGGAGGTTCCTCAAAGACTGGAGTCGCTAATGGCTTTGTAAGAATTTCTTTTTCTTTTTAAATAATTCTTGGATTAAAAATGAAATTAATTTCGTAATTTATTTGGATTGAATTATTCCTCATGAACAGGAAATATTTGAATTGTCTCATAATGGATCTCAGTTCATTGCGGAAGAAGTAACCCGACATGAAACAGGTCCCAGTGTTGTTATGAACTGTACAACATATAACGATCAAAAGAGAATCTGGATTGCAGCTGGTCAAGAAAGTCATTGTCAACTGTACAATGTAACTAGTAAAGTGGTAACTACGAAGAATGGAGAGATTATTAAAGGAACTAATAATACTTCTAAAGAAGGCATTAGACATAGAAAGAACATGGAAAAAGTGGAAGAAAATATTACACCTGAAGAGAGGATAGAGGAAATTAAGGATGACAACTCAAATATTAAAAGTAAAAAGCTTCAATTGATAGTAAAGCCAGCAGATAGTGTACAAACAGATTTTAGGTAACTATAATTTCATCAAAACATAGAAAAATAATTGCTTTTAAAATAATTGTTCTAAATAATAAAAATTTTTACAGTGAAGAAGAACCACTTCAAAGGATTGTTAGAATAAGTCTAAATGGAAAATTCATGGCTACTGGTGGTATGGATGGTCATATAAGATTATGGAAATTCCCACAATTACACAAATTACATGATTTGGATGCTCACACAAAAGAAATAGATGACATAGATTTCAGTCCAGATAGTACATTGATAGCAAGCATAGCAAAAGATGGCAAAGCATTTATATGGAACATGAGCAATGGTTCTAAGTTCAAAGATTTAACTTGGTCACCTCCAAATGGATTGAAATATATGTATAAAAGATGCAGGTTTAGAAAGCTGGAGGAGAACAAATCTAAAGCTCAAATCTTTATACTTTCCAATGCAGTAGTTGGAAAGAATATTAGTTTTCTTCAATTGTGGGATGTGGAATCTGGAAGTATTGTTAAGACAGTGCCCTATAAAGAAACTTTGTCTGCTTTATCAGTGTCAGATGATGGAAAATTTGTGGCAGTTGGAACAATGTTCTCTGGCAGCGTGGACATATACGTTGCATTCAGTTTGAGGAGAGCTTTGCATGTACCTGGTGCTCATAGTATGTTTGTAACTGGCCTAGAGTTCTTACCAACGAAGTTAGAAAGTTCTACTATTGCTAGTAACACTGAAACTGCAGTTATTAGTATTTCTGTGGATAACAAAATTTGTATACATAGTATACCATTTAGACGTAAGTAATTAAATAATATTTCTATATGTTTCTGCATTGTTTTGACAATCTTAATATTTAAAAATATTTCTATTACAGACACACTACCATTCTGGTTCGTCATCATATTGATTATTCTTAGTATTTGCGGAGCATTTATTTTCTGCAGTTATCTCGGAATATGACCTGAGAGAATATATGATAGTTTTAATATATCTTTAATACCAAGTACTTCTTCTTAGTATTTTCTAATATACATCGAACTTTCAGGCATGTTCTTAGGTTTAAATGTTATTGATAGTACGAAGAAGGTGCAATAATTTGTTCGATTTTATGAACTCATGCACGATTTTTTTGATGATAAATATGACTACTTAATTGATAGTAAACAATTATTTGTGTATCATTATTCGTACAATTGATAGTAAACAATTATTTGTGTGTCATTATTCGTACAATTGGAATCGTTTAAATAATGGTGAAATAAGCAAAGTAATGTTGCAATAAGTAACTACTTTATACTAGGTAAATTCTTTGACAAATATAATTGTAAATAGGTATCTCTAAATAAGTTTTGTTTAGACACACAGTTAACTACTTACTTTTCTCATATATTTTTTATATTGTAAGACCAATTTATGCGGTTTTTTTCTGTACAGGAAATTATATCTTTCTAACTTTTTTTGCATTTATGTAAATTATGTCTATATATTGCTCACATGTACAGATGTATGTAGATGTCAACATAACAATGAAATGTTATATACATACATATATGCCATAGTGTTAAATATTAAATATTATTCCAGTCTTTGATTACTATGTTCTTGAATAGGAAACATCGTGATTGGTCTTGTTCCGAAAGTTAAATTAAACCAAACTGATCACGTATAAATAGCACGCATGCATCACGTGGAATTTTATTAGTTTTATAATGCATTTCGTGGAAAACAGTAATTTTTTATGCAAGGAAAACGTTGCCATAGAATAAGAATTGGGCAAATATACTTTGTTAACTTGGAAATCAAACCTATATGTTCAATGCATTTTTATTTTCCCTTCTAATTTTTTTAAACAATTCAGACTGAAATGTTTAAATTTATATTTTCAAATTGAAGTTAAATTGGAACCTAATCCAAACTTTTCTTAGATTGTTTACTTACACAAAAGATTATGTACATAAACTAATCAAAAGAGATATAGGTCAATCACAATATGCAATTATGCAGACAAATGTAAGGAGGAAACATGAAATGTAAATGAATAAATCGAATATACAAATGAATGCCGAAAATATTTAAGAGATAAATATATGAGATTTTTATCAAAATAAAAATATCATTGAAATAAATATTATCGAGATAGAAATATCAAAGTGTTGTATCCTTGTTTGCCAATTAATTTGAAGAAAGTGCAAGGAATGTTCGCTTTTTAAGCTGGGATTCGTGACTGAAAAGGAAATCGAAAGAAGCTTGTAGGAGAAGGAAGAATGAATCAATATCATTTTATGGCCTTAAGCTAGTTTCTATCAATAACTTTCCAGACTGTAAAGAACATATCATCATTGATTAATAAAAGGAAATAGACATGATATAAAACTTCGCATCTAATCCCGGGAAAAATCAAAATTATTAACGTTAGAAAATATATCCTTATTCGAAATTCGCGCGCAATGATTTTAATTTAAATGAATATATAGCGCCAATGAAATGGCAAGATACATAATTATATATTGCGATTCTCGAACATGATCGATATTCCTCGTGATTGGTCTATGTAGAAGTGTTAGATTTGGATATTATAAGCAAGCACAGTAAAAAGAAGTATTATCTAAAAATTGTGAAATAAAGACTATAAATAGCTCTTGAAGTTGCAATATTAAATACGTCTACAATTTAGAACAGAAGTATTAGTTAAAGTTAAATTTATATTCAATTCAATAAACATAAATAGGATCATACAATATTCATGAGAGATTTTGTAAGTTTTTACAGTCATACTAAATTCTATAATTCTAACTTATTACAACTATCAGCACGCAAAAGGCATTATTGATAAATAAATAATTGGAAACATTTTTACAGGATACTTTGCTTCTCCATATATCAACCGATTTTCATATTTAACCGATATTCGTGCATATTCGTGTCTCCATCTCATCAAATTAGTTCGCGACGCGAACTTGTTGCGCAGAAGGTTAGTCTATTATCGAAAATCATGACGTTAAGATGTATCATTTCGTGCGATGTTTATTAACTGCGTAATACTTTCATCATATTATATCTCCATGCTACTGTTAAGTCGGTAAAATGTATATTTTTATATTTTTTTATGCTATTCTTCTAATATATATTTATTTTGGTATTTTTTTGTTCAGATTACTGGTTGCACTTGAAGGAAATGTCATGTTTACTAATGATAAATGCAATAACTTTTTATGAAGATATAATAACATTTAATTTATTCTAATGAAGGCAGATGTATTTTTGTGTTTGACTTTTCTCTAATGAATAATTCGTAATATTTATTTAATATTTAATTTACATATAAAAAGACGCTATCACATTCAAGTTTAAACACGTTCTGCGCATCGCATCTATTTCATACCGCACAGACAAGAGTAACGCGCCATGTTTGGTTAGTATAAAGTATTTCGAATTATAATGGACATTTAGAAATCATATTATTATTAAAATTTTTGAACACAATTTTATTTTTTTTTTTTTTATAACCTATAATGTATTTTAAGAACAAATTATAATGTTTTTAATTCTTTTTTTAATGTTTTAATTATAATTCATATGTTTTGTTAAAGATTTTTCACAATTTTAACTTTTTCGTCTTAACTTTACCTGGAAGGATATAACGATGCTTCGAAGCTAAACATGTAAGAATTTTTGCATTTTAATTAGTTTTATTTATTCTATTTTGCCTTAATTATTATTAATTAATTAATAAATTCTAATTGAAACTGTTATAAGTTAAAATTTTTTATTTTTAAATTGAATGTCATTAAAATTTTATGTTTAATAGAAATAGAAATAGATTTTCCATTATTTAAAATTTTATTTTATACTTTATTACAGATTTTTTCTAGCCATTACTTTTTCCATGGGATTTGACGATTTGATAACAAGCTTCATAATGACTTTTTTTGGCTTACAACTATATCGATGAGAACGTTCTTCGCATCTAATCGTGAGTCGCATGCATTTTCGACCCTCTAGTTACTCAATTATATTATAATGAAAGATTTGAGTCGATACTGGTGACCAGTTGTATTATGTAGAACTTTCATTGAGCATAGTGACACAGGTATTTATTATATCTATGAGTAGTAACAATTTCTTGTCTTGTGTTTTATTTGTTAGTTCAGTTTTTTCTTGTACTATTTATTATTAATTTCTTTTATTTAAATGTAGCATTTCAAAAATTTATTAAATTATTAAATAAAATCATTGAAATCATATTAAATTATAAAATAGAATCATTGAAAATTGAAACAAAATGTAATATTAAAGAAAATTAACTCGTTATAAAAAGATAAAATAGATACGTTAATTATCTTTTTAGCTCAGGATTTTCAGGTTTAACCCTTTCTCTGTTCATTGCCAGAACCTCATTTACGTGTTCTGGTACTACTTGGATGGGAGAAAAGCAATGAATATGATGACCATAGTTTATAAGCTTAATAATTTCTTAGCGATTCATGATGCCTTAATGTGTCGTGAACGACATATTTTCCACATATGCGTACGTATGTGCGTATTTAGATTGTGAAATTGCGACGTTTTCGTTATTAATTTGAAGTATAATTTTGAAATATTAATAAATTTTGCAAATATCATTGAAACAATAGTTATGAATAATTGAATAATTTATAATGAATAATGAATAATTTAATTAAAATTGAAATACACATGAACTTATATTTTACGCAGTGGTCAGCGACAGTCGCTTTCATAAAAATGGTACATAAATTAGAGTGTGAAAGTTGTGTGTTAAACTCGGGTGTTGGAAGCGTCTCGGAACCCCCTCTCTAGTTTAGATCTGCGTTCGAGTAGTGTGAGAATCGTAAAGTGAGTGTGTTGGTGTGCCTGTCTTTTGCAATTTTTTAAATATAGGGCGACTTGAGATAGGTAGTTTACTTTTTTGGCTAAATTATAACATTAAAATGTTGATAATTTTTTATCTAGTGTATGAATATTTCATTTTTTTAAAGAATTTCTCATGAATTTTGTATATTTGATTTAGACTAGAGTATTTTACTTTTTATTCCCAATTAACATTTCCTGTGAAATATGCGACTACAGCGCCAACAGAAAAGTACGCAATACACATCCTACGATTCTCGAATATATCGATATTTCTCACGATCGATTTTTAAACGGAAAACATGGCGGAAAGGAGCACGCTTCATCTGTAAGGAAGGAAGTTTACCCAGTAGAATAATCCAGAAAAAAGTATCATTCAAAAGTTCAGAGGTAAAAATATAAATCAATAATTGTTGGATTTGTGTTTGTATTGCGAATTTTTAAAATAAAAGGTACATTTTTGGCTTCAACTCAAGGTAAGATTTAACCTAATAACTATACATATAATTTTTAACAATCAAGAAAATAATATTATATAAACATTTAAATAGAACATAATACGCTGAAATTATTTATAATTTTACACCAAAATTTAATCTCAATTCTAATCGGTCAAAATATTGTAACCTTGTAATTGACTTTTTGTTATATATACACACGTATTTTATTATATGCTTTTAGATACAAACTTCTATTTTCACATTTTGCATTTATTTGTCGATTCTTTAACTTCATACTGTGTAGTTCTTAACAATTCTAATATTAAGAAACAATAATTTATTAAGAATGTACGTATTTTATAGTTAAAATAATAATTTTACTACGTAATATAATAAAATTTCTCACGTTTCAGTTTAAAGTATTGACAATCTTTCATCAAGTGTGTGAATATTTTCATTTTTTGTTTTTTAAGAATTTCTCATAAATTTTGTATATTTAATTTAGACCAGAGTTTTTTATTTCCTTTTCCCAGTTATCATCACATGTGAAACGTGCGACTATAGCGCCAACGGAGACGTACGCAATACACATCCTACGATTCTCGAATATATCGATATTTTTCACGATCGATTTTTAAACGGGAATAATGGCGGAAGGAAGCACACTTTGTCTGTAAAAAAGAAAATGTTATCCAAAATTTACCCAGAAAAAAGTATCATCCAGAAATTCTGAAGTAAAAACTTGAAATTGTAGTTGTTAGATTTGTGCTTGTGTTTTGAATTTTTAAGATAAAACGTGTATTATTGGCTTCAACTCAAGGTAAAATTTAACCTAATAATTATACATATAATTTTCAACAATCAGAGAAATAACAGTGTATAAACATTTAAATAGAACATAATATACTGAAAGTTATTTACGGGTTTATATCAAAATTTAATTTCAATTCTAATCAGTCGAAATATTGTAACCCTGTAACTGACTTATTGTTATATGTCTGTATATATATATATATATATATATATATATACACACACGTATTTTATTATATGCTTTTACATACAAGCTTCTATTTTCACATTTTGCATTCATTTGTCGATTCTTTAACTTCATACTGCGTAGTTCTTAACAATTCTAATACTAAACTCAGCAATAATTTATTAAGAATACATATATTTAATAATTAAAATGGTAATTGTGTAATATAATAAAATTTCTCAAATAGAATAAACCGTAAAAAGTTTTGAGGGGCCTCGAACTTCAAAAAAACAGCAATACTGTTTATGTTCGTCTTAATTATCATGCTTGTTCGGACCGGTTCACCCCAGCCCCTCTCAACTGACGGATGAGACATGTGGTGAAGAGACATTCGGCTGCTGGATTTCGCAACAACACACATTACGTCGCATTCGTATGTAACTTTTTCTAATCTATCGGTGGCGTCCTTCAATGGCGTCGCTTCTCCGACACTTTTACTTCCATTTATACTTTATTAGTAGTATCATTTAATTAGTACGCATATGTTTAACGATTCATTGCGCATTACGACAACGAAATCGTGTAGCGCTTTTGAAACTTTTCACGCCAATTTTTCTTCAATCGTCGATTTCACTTGTAGGGTTACCTGCCGTTTGTCTCGTACGCTTTTTTTTTAATAGAATTTGAAGTTAATTATTGTTTCATTTTTGCACATTTGCCTTTATTTGGTACATTTATTTTCACTTCTGATTTCTTTTTGTACAGATTATTCCTTGATTGCAAAGACAGCATAAATTGCATAGACGCCACGATCATTAATGGACAACCTGATGAATTTTCACGGAAAATTAGTAGCATTTTGCGCATTTTGGGTAACATTTGGTATACACTTTTATATATATATATATATATATATATATATACACATATTCGATATGCAATTCACAATATGTAATTTCGTAATTATTTGGAATACAAGGATGAAAATAGAAAAAGATTAAATCAATTAATATTTTCTTTTGGTGTATGGAGATGGTAGGAACTTAATGGTATATACTTTCAAATGGATACGTAATGTATTAGATTATTAAATTCAGTTTCGTACTTTGCTATACTATACTTTGCTACAGTATCCTTCTTTCGAACGTAATTACATGATTCAGAGCAAGATTTCCTACGTGAATGATTTTCTAAATGTATTTAGCTGTAAAATTTTTAATTGTGCAAACATTTTCGAATATTTCTAACACTCGACGTGATATATTACTGATATGCATATTTCATATTCTAATAACAAACATTCAGAAGATACAATTTGTGCAAATATTTGTGCAAATATTGTGAAATACTTTGTAATGTCCAACTAATATTTTTAATGCACACTCAAGTGCAGTAAGTTAGTTTTTTAGAAAAATAGCAGTATTTTCTAAATGAACGTACTCTTGCCCTTCTAATCAGCTTTATTTTCAGAAAATTTTGGTGACCACGCGCAATGCGGTCGGTAGAGTCAGTGTTTGTTGCGCAGTATTTTAATATTTTTCTGAGCGAAATAGCTCTTGTTAAATTTAATTATTAATTTATTTAAATTATAATTCGCGAAGTTAGAGTCAGTGAATCCGCCGATTGTTGCTTAAACGCGCGCGTTGATAGTCTTTTATTTTTTCTTTCTTTGTATTTTTTCTTGTTCAATACTCATTTTCGGTATTAGAGTCAGTGCTCAAGAGGATAAGGCCTCTCCAGGAGATGAAAACCGTGAGTAAATAGTTCAACTTATTCGATTTTTCAAATTTGACAACAAAGTATAATGTCTGACGTTTTGTTACAGTCGCTTCACAGCATCTGCTTTTTGGTCTATTTCGGGGAAATCCAACGATGACTCCAAAGTCAAGAATGTAAGAATCTTTCATTATCTCGAACTTGAGCTTCTGCTTTTTTTAAGATACAAATTTTAATGTTTTATGTTTGGTTGCAGATTTGCTACAGTGTCCAATTCCCCTTTAAGAATCTTACTTCAATAGCTAAGAATGTAAGTACTTTAGCGTGTGGCATTTGAATGAGTTCCATACAGTTCCATATAGTTCTCTTTCCATTGAAGTCAAATATAAAATAAAATAACTATAAAAATAAAAACATTTCAAATTATTAATATTTCCAATTTTTATCCTTATTAAAATTTAAATTTTCACGAATAACACTGTGCCTTTCTGCTTTTTAAGAAATTTTGGACGGCGTTCACTTCCATTATGGAATATGTGCTTGATGGGAATCTTTAAGACGACTTTCCTTGGTCCAGTGCAGCATCCATGATATCGTTTTTCGCCGTGAGTCGCATGCATTTTTGTTCCTCTGGTTATTCAATCATGTCGTAGCATGAAAGGTCCGAATCGGCACGGGTGACTGGTTGTATACGTAGAATTTTTGATGAGCATAGTGACCTCGGGTATTTCTCATACCCGTGAGTAGTAACATTTCTTCAGGTCTTTATGTATTAGATCAGGATAGAGCTTCTTGCACATCGCGATTTTAACAATTAGTGTGATTACATATACACTTGCAGTAATTACTTGTAAAATCAAAATATATTCAATTTAAATGTTCGCGGAAGTAAAATATGTATATGAATTATCCATATGAATGGACAAATTATAAACATGTATAAATAATCATTATTAAATGATTTCGTTTGAGCACTTCGTAGTAGAGAAGACGGATACCCACCGACTTCGTTGCTATGAAAGATGCAATTATTACTTATTCATATATACTGGTAATATATTTTGTTGTAGTAATTAATAAATTTCAACATCATCTTCCCTTAGTGATAGTATTAAACGATTTAATAGAGTCTTATAATTATGAACTTCAGTACAATTTTAACCATAATAGATTAAAATTCTTTCCGTGAAAAAATGTATGGAGATCTTATGTGCGAGAAGATACTTCGCGATAGGTAGATTTTTGAATCAAAGCAACAAGTTTGAACATTGCTTTCGCACTTTTGAAAATTTGCTTTGATGAAGAAATCGGCTGAGATTATTTCTATTAATATTTCATTTAGAGTTTGATTTTGATTGTTTGAGTCAATTGTTAGATTGTTCACAGCATCTTTTTAAATAAATTCAAGTCTTGTTCATTGTCTTGATCTCTTGTATTTTCAATGATTGCTCAAAGAGTAGCATCTTTAGAGTTTGAAATGAAATAATGCAATAGTCCGTTTAGATACAAATTATATAAAGTATTCATTTTTTAGCTCAGGATTTTCAGGTTTAACCCTTTCCGTGTTCACTGTCAGGATCTCACTCACGTGCTCAGGTGCAACTTGGGTGGGTGAAAGGCATTCGGCACGATGATCATAGTCTGTAACTTTTTAAATAATTTCTCAGCGACTGACAACGTGTTAGCTCATCGTGCACGACGTATCTTTCGCATGTGTGTGCGTGGCTAGGATGTGGAATTGCGTCGTTTTTATTGTTGCATTCACTATAAATTGAAATATTTAAAATATTTATGCACTAATTTAAAGCATGAATTTATTTTTTGCTGTAATTATATTATTAATTATACAACGAATTGTAATAATGATTGCAAGTCAACTTGTGCATGTAATTTCTATAAAAATTATACGTGTGTGTTCTCGGTTATTGATATTTCACGTATAGCTGTAAATATAAACGTGCTTTTAATCACGTTTCACGCAATGGTCGCTAGCCATTGTCAGTCGATTTTAGGGAAATGGTACGTAAATTAGAGTGTGAAAGGTGTGTGTTGCGCTCGGGTGTCGGAGGCGTCCGGGACGTCCTTCTAGTTTAGGTCTGCGCCCGAGTGATATGTGTGAGAACCGTGGAGTGAGTGTGTTGGTGTGTCTGTTTTGCCATTTTTTAAATATAGGGCGACTGATTAGGATAGGTAGCTTACTTTCTGGAGTGCCTGTGTTTAATTATAAGTAGGTAGGGCCGGGCAGGTTGGCACAGTCTCTGGTTCGTGTGTCCCCTTTTCGCGTGTCCAACCTGTTTCAGGAAATCTAATTTGAAAAATCGACAGTGAAATCGGTACAAATGGAACATGCCTCTTGTTTCTGGTTTTACTCTTCGATTTTTCGAATTTAGTATCGCGGTCGCGGTCGCGGTCGCGGATAGGTCGCGTGTAGGTCCCGAAACGAACGTTTATGTAGGTATTGCTCGAGCGCGCACGTGCGAACGAATAACGATCACTATGATCATTAGTCGTCCACGTGTATTGGAATCAGCTTTCGCGATTTATGTTATTATTTCACCCTTTTAAATAATTTTTTGGTTTGCGATTAGAAAGACTCGAGCTAGACGTAAGTTACAGCGGGCATTGCGCTCGAAGAAAAGAAGAGGCCCGGCAAACTGCCACGAAGAGGATCACAGCAAATGACTTCTCATCCTCTGGATCATTTAAATGATTCCAAAGCATGGGAAGTCATTCTCGTTACTATTTTGTCACTATGCTTTTTTGGTTTTTGTAGTTGTATTTTTTTCCCTCTCCAGTATCGTTCATCTTCGTTTTGGGCAAATCGCGGTTTTTCTTGTTAGTGTTGCGAAAGATCGATTACGGGTTGAATTAGAGTTGCGAATTATGAAATTGAAATTGTCTTTTGCAATTTTGATTTGAATTTTTATAGTTGGCTTAGTGTTATACATAGTAAAATTGATCTTGTTCTTTATCGTTTTCAATTAAGTTATGGTCATTGCTTTTAATTAATTTTTGGAATATTTAAAACAGTTCGTACAGTTTTGCATTATTCATAATAATTTTTATCATTCAATATATTTTTAAAGTTAATGTTGCGACATTATTTCATCGCGATTTCCAATTACTTTTTTTGTTCTTAGTGTTGCGATAATGAATGATCGCGTTTTTTTAAAGTAGTGTTGCGTTTACAAAATGCCCAAGTTCTTCTGCTGGATTCGTGAAAGGTTATTCCTGCAGCTGGATCACTTGATGCTGCTATAAGAGTTGTACAGAAGGTCATTCATCAGCAACCTCCATGGTTGCACTGAACGCGTCGCAATTAATGTTGCGCATTTTTAAATGTAAGTACATAGATTAATCGCGTTGTGTACTTATTTTCGAGAGTGTTAAATATCGTAAAGCACTCTTCGCGTTTGATTTTGAAAATTTCTTATTTCACTAGTAGTGCTAGTGAATTAGTGTTACGAAACGAAAGATACGGTTTTTTGCTTGGGTTCATGTTGAGTATAGATTTGACAATAGCTGTCAATAGCTTCTAGTTATTATATTGAGTAAGACATGTTCATAGCTCTTCTGGCTACTGTTTCGCAATTTCTTCTGTGGCCCTTCTGACTAGTGTTTTAAATTTTCTTCGTCAGTAGCTCTTCTGGTTACTGTGTTTTCTTTTACTACTAGTGGCATCTCTTACTACTGCTTATTACTGTTTATTACTGAATATACTGCTAAAAATATATATTTTTTATTAGCTATAAATTTAATATGTTCACATGTACGAAAGTGTAACTGATTTCATGTGTCATATATAAATAAAATAAAGTGACATTTAAATATTTAAACATTTAAATATTTAAATGCTGCAATAAAAATTTGAAGTATATTGATGAAGATATTGAACGTTTTGCAAACGTACGGTGGAACAAGTATTTATTTATAAATTCGTGTTTTAAATTAATAAATTTTTGTTCGAAAAAGTGGATATTGTGACACTTGCAACTCCTCCACGTAGTGAGACCTGAGCAATCGGTATTATTTGACACATAATTACTAATTGCATTATTATATAGCTAAATAATTAATTATACAACTGATACAAATCGCGGTTTTTCTTATTAGTGTTGCGAAAGATCGATTACAGGTTGAATTAGAGTTGCGAGATAGTTTCACTCTTGTTTATTAGTGTTACGGTAAATTGCGAAAAAATGACAATCGAGTTTGCTTTAGAGTACCGAATTTTGTTTTGAATTTTTATAGTTGTCTCAGTGTTATACAGAGTATACAGAGTAAAATTAATCTTGTTCTCTAACTGTTTTCAGATAAATCATTGCTTTTAATTAATCTTAGAGTATTTGTTCTAAATTATAAAATATTGCGATTTTTCTTAGAATCTTTTATTATAAATTATAAGAAATAAATTTTTAAGCAATATTAGAATTTTTTATCTGTTGTTGTATTTAAAATTGTATTAATTTTTAACTAACTTTACATTGAATAATTGAAGTAGTCTCTTTTTTTGTGATATTCATTTTAAAAATTATTGTTGCGATATTTTTTCATCGTGATTATTACTGTCTATTTTCTATTGTAGATACTTATCTTTTTAGATTTTTATTGAATAGATCAAGTTAGGATTCTGAGAATATAACTACGTGGGACATATTTACACCGAATACGAATTAGATTTATGATTAGACAGAGTGTCATTAAATTAGCGTATGATAGGAAACATTAGTTAATATTTCTAGGACATATTGTTTTCTAGAGGTATTAATCTCTGCCTAATGAGTATTAAATAATGTAGTATTAAATAGCCAAGTGCATGTCTAATTAAGAATGGTATTCAAGTAAGTAGAGTAAAGTAAAGTTGATGAATAGTATAATTCTTCATTTTTAGATAATGTGCAACATTCATAGAAATATCAAATATTGTCTCATACAGGATTATCATCGTAGTTTAAATTTAATTTTTATTTTCAACTTCAAAATTTCATATTCTTTTAAAGTTTCAAATCAATACCAAAAGAAAAATGTGTTAAAACTCTTTCATACAAAAGCATTTCGTGTAATTAGGATCATATAATTTGACGAATGAAAAAAATTTTATCCTACAATTTTGACTTATTTTTACGGGATTGGCCGACATATACAGGATTCACGCAACTTGCATACCTGAAATAATTTTTAAATTATGCATCTAATGAAAAATTGTTTAATATAAAAGTATGTTTTTAAGGGATGCAAAATATGGAGTATAAATTTTTTGTTATTATAAAAGTTTTGAAATTTCCAAGTTCATCTTTATTTTCTTTAAATTTATTATATTTTTTTCATCATAAATCGAAAGAATATTAAATTTCAAGTATTGCTCCTAAATCTAATGGTTTAGGAAATATTTTACGATAATTTGTCTCGAGAATGAAAACTGCGTGTTATTATTTTACATTTGAGTTTAGAGTTTCTGTGTTACTATGCATCGGCAGTGTTTACGCGACGGTCCACGTTCCATTGGAAATAAACTTTTGCGTCGACATCGATCGAGGTTAAAGTAGGATTATAGAGATGCCTTACGTAAAATTATACTAAACTGGCAGCTTTAATATTATAAAACGTAGCAAAAGTAGTACCAACGAAGAAAATGCTCTTAGAAGCTGTAGAAGACAATTCACATGTTAGTAGACGACAAATTTCTCGACATTATTCCGGAATTAGTTAATCAAGTGTACTTCGAATGTTTCATGCTCATAAAATGCACCCATAACACTTATATCTCCATCAGGAGCTTCACGGATCCGACTTTCAAAATAGAGTACAATTTGCTGAATGGTTTCTGCAATAAGTGAGTGTTGATGGAAGATTTTTAGAAAATGTACTATTTACGAACGAAGCAATATTTACCAATCATGGTGATGTAAATTTATGGAATTTACATTATTGAGCACTAAATAATCCCCATTGGATGAGTATTAGTTCATCAGACGCATGATTTAAAAATTATTTAAGGCAAGTTACGTGAATCACCCTTATATTCAGTAAGTGTTGAAATAAAATTCAGAAAATTCTCAGTTTCGTACAACGTTTATTGTGAAATACTTTAATAAGAACTCTAAGAATTACTTAAACTCTCACGCTTTCTTAAGCAATAATGTTATCCACGGCGGCGCTGCGACGATCGATAAAATCAATGCGTAAAACAGCAATGCGCCGCAGAAGTAAGGGACGAGGATCAGAAGGGCAAGGATACGGTGGTTATGTACAAAGTTGAATAAACTCAACCGAAGAATTTGTTCCCCTGTCTCGCGGAGGAACAATTCCTTCGTATTCTTTTCTTTTCTTTTGTATACAGACAACGACAGAAACGTTTCGCGAACGTCTACTAGGAGAACTCAAATCACGATCGACAATCTTCTGCAGTAATAGCACGAATACTACTCAAGAATCTTACAACAAAAGTGGTAAATTGACCATTCATCCCGCATATAAAATTCCATTTCAAGAATATCACAATAAAAAGAATGAAACGTTTTAACTCGCGAAGGATTTTTAGAAAATCTTCGTGTAACGAAGTGCGTCACTTGTTTCTTGCTTTAAAATTGAAATTAATCGGACAGCCTTGAATCAACGATCCCTCAGGAGTTCCTTCATTTCCGTTCGCGACACGTTTCCCGTGCGACGATCAAGAGAACTTTAGACTCTTGATGTTTTCCTTAAAAACACGCGTCACGTGACCTATAGATTTCAACCATGAATTGCTCATTTGTTCGCGGTGAAACCGTCACCAGTTGGGTCGAGCAGCCATGGATAGTAGTTCGGGCATTCCATGCAAGTGAACAAGCGAAGAGTTTCGCCGGGAAGTTCTCTAGTAGTCAAGGGACAGGCATTTGGAAGTGAACAGTAGGGTTGTCCCTTCTCGTCGCAGGTCTCTTTCCAATCTTGGAAGTCTCTCAGCCCCGAGAGTTCTGTCGGAGTTTGCATCCACTTTATCACCTGTAAGTAGAATATGAAGGTGTATAGTCAGGCGAGGCTCCAAGTGATTCCGTTTAGTTGTAGAAAGAATTTTTAATTGTAGCGTCCTTGCTTTATTGAGGTAGAGTAAAACACAATATAGGAAAAGCAAATTTTTTGGCAAATCAGATTGAAATGGAAAGTTTAAAGTAGGAAAATATTAATAAACTACAAATATTTATAAACATTCTTATTTTTATAGACACGAGTAAACGAGTAGTGTTTGAACAAAGATTTTTCATCCAGTAACAAGCACTTTACTTTAGGTTTATGTATTAGGAGTTGGTATTTACTTGCAAATAGAATGAGGGCGCATTTAATCAAACGGAGCGTGAAATTAATTTCTGGCTTAAGTCAATTAAGTTTGTAGCGTTCGCACGTTTCTCATTGGTTTGAGATTGTTAATTTATTTTTGAGACATTTAGTTGATATTTAATTCAATCTTTAAAATTGATATTTAACTTGTTCTCCGAATATTCAAAGTAAAAATAGCATTTGAAAATCGTACGAGAACGAAACTAACAGACCAGTAATCGTTGATAGATTTTGAATCGATCGCAAACGTCTGCAAATGCAGAGGAAACAGTCAGAGAGAGAGAGAGAGAGAGAGAGAGAGAGAGAGAGAGAGAGAGTTCGTATCGTACGGCTAGATTGAAAGCGGAAAATAAATCAACGCAAAACGAAATAAAAGCAAGTCCGGGGCTTGATGGATCACGAATGAGAAACGTCGTGATGCGGCGAGATTGAAAACGGCAGATAAATTGGAATAAGCTGAGAGAGTCGTAATAACAGTTTCAGTAAATTTCTCTTGAATTAAATGCCATTTCCGCGTAACAAGTTTAAGAGAAAAACTCTTTATACCTCTAGCCAAAGAAATCTAACCAGAATTTCTTTTGAGAGATAGTATTAAATATCTTTAATTTCTAATTTTTTAAAATACATGATACTTTCAAATAACGTTCCCACGCACCGTGGTACGAGTAAATTGAACAAATGTCAGAAAGATTTCCTCCAGGAAACAAATGTCGAAATACCTGTAATTTCGACAAATTACGCTGCCGTTAACCCAATTCCGAACCACTCAAATCAGACGGTCCCTTCCAATCAATTTCACCCTCTTTAATTAAACACTACCCCAAACCAGAATCGAATCCACTCACCTGAACCATGGTAACGAAATATACGTCGCTCCTGGCCAGCATCTCCTCGATGAATTTGATCAATTCCTCTCTGTACTCCTTCTTGCTCTTCAACCACGAGGCGTGGAAGTGAAGGCCAAGTGGCGCCCTGTTGCTGTTGAAGTGCCTGTTGAAGTTGTGCCTGAGGAGCCTAGCGAACTGCTCGCCAGTCTGAATGTTCGAGCAAGAGTCCACCATGTGACAGCCAGGTAGAGACTCGTCGAAAGTGGGGTCGTCTCTTCTGTCCAGTTCGTTCATCACCATCTCCCAGACAGGATGCGATCTCGATGGACAGTTGCCGCCGTTTCCGTTGCACTTGTGCGGCATTCTGAAGTACAACGTGTACGGCCAGATAGGCACACGACCCAACGAGGCGGTAATGGAGGCGTCATAGACGAAGAATTGGTCAGACATCATCTCGAATTGCTTGTTGCCACCGACGCGGAGATACGGAGCCCTCATCCCGATAATGGAACCGTCGGTGATGTTTGCGAAGCGTTCGATAATGAGTCTGGCTCCAGCCATCTCCGCCAGCCAGTCGTCGTAGGTTCCCTGGGTCCAATATTGCGGGTCGTCTTTGTGAGTCAAAGAGAACACTGCGATCTCGTGGCCACGGCGGTGAAGATCTTGAACGGCAGAGTAATTGGTGTACTTGTGGGAAACGAAGAACGTTCCTCTGATCTGGCAGCCGTTGGGATTCTGACGTTGCCCGTTGAAGATTTCTTCGTACAAGTCGATGTTGTCCACGTTCACGGCTCCGTTGAAGGTGATGGTGATCATTTGAGGAACCTGGGTTGGCTCGATGTTTCCGGGAATTCTCGTACCATCGGCGGAACAGTAGCAATCGGGAAGCACGCATTGGGTCGGATCGCAATCTGGCGCGCGGTTTGGATCGGTTTCCACGGCTGCGAGAAAAGATAATTATGGTTACAGTTTTTATCGAAAGAAACACGATTTGTAAACGTCGATCTACCAACTGTCGAGGTTCAAGAGATAAAAATTCGCATTTAGGGAAAAAAGATTTCTTTCATTCGAATTTAAGACGTAAAACCAGTCGACATCGATAGCTATTATTTTGTGCGAATATACGATTGCGAATAGTAATAGTCGATTATTAAAAATTAATAATAAAATAATAAAAACTTGGATTTAAAATACTAAAAATATCTACGAAAGTAGATATACCAACAGATTGTATTTGCATCATCGACTCTAGGAATTCTACCGTTCGTTATGCGCCGCTGGCCAAAAGAAGAAAGAATTACGATCGAGACACTTACTGCACGCGTTCTCGTCGGATTCGTCCTTGCAGTCGGGTTTACCGTTGCAGAAGAGCTCCTTGTCCACGCACTCGCCGTTACCGCACGACAGTTTCCCCTCGGGGCAGACTGGTTCGTCGGTCCTCAAGATGGGCAACACCTTACGTGGCTCTGCAAACGTAATTCTCGTTAACGGGCCGACTCGTCGGCTGACACGGCGTCGATCGATCGCTACTACGGGGCCATTTGGCGTCCACCACAACTGTAACTTCTACTTTTACTTTGCCCAATTTATGTACAAAGATCGTAAGTGGCGCAGGAACCAGTGATTCTACTTCGCTTCGCAGAATTACGTCGTCAGGGAAATCGATGAAACGATGCTCCTCGTAGCTAACGCTACATACAGCAGTGATAATCGGGGTAAATTGGTTTAATTTCTGCGAAATTCTTGATGGGGTTAAAGGTTGCTACTGTGCGGGATTAATGTGGCCCAAAGCTACGGTACCTCGCCAGCTTGGATATTAAATATCGAACTAACTATGTACATCTCGTATGGCCAGTTACGATTTTCTGTCTGTTTAATTTGGTATCTATATACATACACGTGTACAGTGTAAAATGTGAAGAGATTTCTTAACATTTTTATAGCGGTGAAATGTTACGTGTCTCACACGTTTTTATTGCTACTTTATTCTAGCTTTATTCCAACTTTTATAAAGTACATGGATTTCCAAACTTGACTGTGTCTAAACTGGAGCCTTCAACGCAATTTCGTTATGCTTGATGTGGGCACAAAATCTCTCTGATTATCTCACTTGTATCACAAATTACAGCTTACGAGAGAAGATTACAGAAGAACTCAACAGGAATTATCTGAAATCTATTTCTATCTATTCTCTCTGCTTATTGTCTCTTTGTTTCAACTAAATGATAAAATGATAGAAAGTCACGAATTGTCAGGGAATTCGATTTGTCCTTGTACCAACAGTTCCTACGCCACTGAATGAGTTCGAACGACCTTTCGTTAGCTTCTCTTCAATTTTTCTTTTCGTTTCCGAGGAATTTCCCTCTGATTTCTAGCCGCCTCGCGACTGGAAAAGCGTGTAACAGAATCAACGTAATGGGCATGACAAACAGAACGAATTACAAAATATAATAAAAGAAAATCCTTGTAAATAGGTCTTGAAGGTTCTTGAAAAAGAGCTGTAGATTTCTCTTTCCTCGAGGAATCTTCAAGATCGCAAGGAGCTCCACGGATCGAGAAACAAAATGACGAGAGAGGGGGAGAGAGAGAGAGAGAGAGAACATTGGAGAGACGAAAAATCGACAAACTAACGTTGCCCATCACGAGAAGTGTTCAAGTCGAGAGTATCGTTTGTTTCGTTGGCTCGCAACGATTCGCACGCAGTTCTAATTTCATGGATTACTCACACAAACAAATACAGTTTGACTCACGAATGTATCTGAACATTTTCATGAATATATTACGTGTGTTAATTTGTGGAAAATTTGAATTACGCTGTAGTGTTTTTGTAGCGAATTGATTGTCTTTTAATTTATTAAAACTCTTGTTCCAATTATACGTAAATATTAATACAGTGTATAAATATTTGAATATTTGTCAAATAATTCTGTGAAATGCAAGTTTGCAATTTTCGGATTTCTTTCGAATTTTGCCAATTTTTGTCACAATGTCGTAGAAAATCTTTTTTTGTATATAATGTATGAGTGTTCAAATATTTTTGTGAGCCAAATATTTCTGTGACACGCGCAGGCATTGTTGAGATAAAAATGCGAGAAAATAGAAATACATGGTGAAGAGATGGACTGTTGCGAAAAAAAAAAAAAAAAAAAAAAAAAAAAAAATAAACAGGCAGCGGAAAAGTAAAAATGAAATAAAAAGTGAGCGGATGCCTCGACGTGCCACACGTCGAGAGAACGAACCGTGAGAAAAGAGAATTGCAAGTGAATCAACACGCGTTCGTATACGCGCGCGTTCGTATCCTCCACGTACACACGGCGAGCAGAGAAAAAGTATAGACGGGGAACGCACGAGACCACTCCGATTTAATTTCATTTGCGATTTGATTTGCAAGCTATGTCTCGAAATGCAAAAGAAATAAGATAATCTTTGTCGACGGATTATCAACTCCGTATTTTTCTCTCTTCTGCGTTTTGTTGACTTTTTGAAATATTTAAATTGTAGTGCTTGAAGCAAATTTTTTTTTTTGCAGTTTGCTTGTTAAAAGTTTGCTCACTTTTAATAAAAGTGAATATTTTCGACGCGACTAAGATCTGTCGTGACGTTCAAAAATTGTCTTAGAAGCTGCAAAGCAAATGGACAGATAATTCACACTTGATTCGTATAAAGTACGATTCTCAATAAATATAAATTCTGGAATACCAGAAAACGAGTCTGTCAAATTCTTTTCGTAAATGAAGCTTATCCGAAGTGAAACCAAATTTAATTCCGCGCTCAATGTTTAATTTAATTGTCCAAACAATTGGCGCGTCATTTATATCTCCTTTGAAGCGAGTAATCGCGTGTTTCTCTTTCCCACGAAATTAAATCGGAGCGAACGGGTCCCACGGGAGCATGAGCAAAGAGAGCCAGGCGCTTCGAGACGGAAGCGGAGGAATTCGACTCGGTTGCGACAAATTCGCGGCAACTAGTAAGTGCGTGACATAGAGAAAATGGCGACAGCGCAAGAGTAAGAATAAGAAGAAGAAGATAGAAATTGGCAGCTGAAAAATCCTGCGTTCCGCAAGGAGTGTGAAAGACCGTGTGAGATTATATCCCGGCTGGAAAGTGAGAGAAAGAAGGAAAGACTTAATGCGATCGATGTAGCGTTCGTCCATTTGGCGCAGATTTCGAGCAGTAAAAGCGAACCAGCCGACTGAGTAACGAGGAGCCGTTGTAAGGAGGCCAGATCGTCGAAGCGAAACCGATCTGGATGCGGACAGACAGAGCAAGACAGACAGAGATAGAATTTATAGTGGGAGAAAGAAAGAAAAAAAAAGAGAAAGAGTGACATGTGCGTACGTATAGCGAGATAGGAGGAGAGAGAGAGAGAGAGAGAGAGAGAGAGAGAAAATAAGATCGAGATCAGCGATTGAGAACGTGCTACCTTGTACCTGGAGCGATCGCGAGACGAAAGAGTCGCGAGGTGTATCGGTTGATGTGTGAGCACGTACATAATACAGCTCACAGTCAGTACGTATGTACAGGCACAGGAGAGCGTGTGAGCGTGAATTCTATAAAACTGAAAAGTCAGATTGCGTGCCGATAGTCGAGTTCGAGAAATGGAATAAAATAGAAATTCTGCCTTTAGATTTTAGATTTAACAGTTAGCCAAGGAATGTTTTTCATCTAGATTTCTCACTCAATTTTTCCATCAGACCCAGAATATGTTTGTTATCCTTTCAAACAGACAATTTCTGAGCGTTACCCGCTAATTCTATTTTCCGTAGTTTAGTTGCTTCGACAATTGGCACGGAATGTTGATCGATGACAATTTAGAAGGCGACGAAAGTCGAATTGGCGAGAGATGGAAGAAGTTGTTAGTGTTGCAACGTGAATCGAGAGAGTTGCGTGAATCAGTCAGGAAGAGGTATTCGATGAGTTTGAAACTGGGTTAGAACGCGCTGGAGGTACGGAGCTTCTCGTCTCCCGAGCTGCACTTTCGCTCAAAATCGGAACCAGTCACCCGGCCGCGAATCGAAAGTGGCCAGACTGGAGATTACAGCGTCTCGAAAGTAGTCTCGTATGTAATGATCGTGCATTTTCACTCCGGCGAGCGTACCCGCGTCGCTCGCGTAACTCCGCGAGATACCGTTCCGCGGCTGAAAAATCAAACTTGCGGACGGCTCGCTTTTGCGTGACTTTAGAAAGTACGGGACACTCGATTCAGTCAGATATTTCCGTTGGAATTTCACAAGCAGTTCGGTACTTTGTGATTAGAATTTCGTTCAGCTCGCGAGAGAGCAAAATATCCAAGTTGGTTAGTTCTCAATTCGTCAATTAAATTCAACAGCAAGGATCGCCGTGAAATGAAATTTAAAAGAAGTTTGCGTCTGTTCTCGGTTCTCTTTAATTCTCTTGGAGACGAGAAGAGTCGCGGATGAATATCAAAGGTGCGTGAGGGTAACGGTGCGTTAGTACTGCCTTACGAATGGTGCGTGCTACGTTGCGAGTCTACGAAGGAACCGGCCTTCTCCGTATCTTACGAAGCATTTTTCATCATCCTTGATAAAAAGGAGAGAGGAAAAATCTCAAAATTTTGTCCTTTCTGCTGGAAATGCGTTTAATTGACCTGCTTATATCTGTTAATTAAAATTAATATATATGTATAAATCATGTTCAATCCAACTTGTATACTTTAATAAAAAGGCAATGTATAAGTTTCAATTTTGAAAGATACCATTATCAGATGGTAAAAATAGCTCCCTATTAAATAAAATAAATAAAAAGACAGAAAACAAAACGAAATATTAGGAAACAGTTCACTGTGTCAAAACGCATTTCCCGAGGAAAGGGGGAACGGAGACAGGCACACCGGTTCACCCTGGTCGATACATCGACTTACTCTCGAGCTTGTCACAGTTGGTGACTTTGCCCTTCCAGTCGCAGGTTTGTTTGTCCAAGTCAAAGGCCAGCCCGCTGGGACACGTGATTTGCTTCAGGCCGGATTTCGTGCACCTGTTCGTATCGGACAGAAAGCAAACGGGACGCCGTTTAATTAAATAGCAATCGAAATGAAACGCTTACTCTCCAGCTGGTCGCAGTTCTTCACGTTTGTCTTCCAGTCGCACGTCTGACGCTCGATATCGAATGCCAGACCTGTTGGACATCGCACGGTCGCCAACCTGGTCACCCCGATCTCGCTCGCTTTGTCGCATCTGTGATTCAAGTTTAACACTCTTTGTTCCTTTTTTCCAATTTAAACAAATATTCGATTCGTGGCTTTCGTTCAAATTTACGATTGAACATTTTGCGCCGATGCTGTTATTTTTGCAAAATGCTGGCAGATCGACGACGAGTAGAAATGTCACTTGTTACGTACGACAGTTTATAATTCTCTTACAGTTTATAGCGTATGGTATTGTAAAACCATCTAACCGCGTTAAATATATTAGTTTTGACAGACGTTTATTTTATTCTGCTCTAAATCAGTAGAAACATCTATTGTATTAACTAAATGTATAAATATTAAAAATATGAAATTATTATCAATCGTGAACAGAATAAAAAATGTTGGGATAGTCGAATACTTTTGTGATTGATTGTATGGGACCTTTTAATTCAATAAATGACCCTGCATAAAATTTGACAAGAATGAAGATAAAAACGAATTTGCAAGACTTAGATAAATTATTACTTGGAAAAAAAGTCAATGGGATCTCTCGTGAAATAATTTTGCAAAAAATTCCTATAAAGAACGAATGAAGACGAGAGGACCGGAATAAACGTGGATTTTACGATCGACAATTTTTCGAATTCTCTCAGGACGCGTGATATTCTGCGACAGGATCTCTCGCATTCTTGCTCCGAGGATATTTTTGCACGCGTGTCCTTGACGATAGAATACTTTATCCGTCCCGAGTGAGTCAGGATACGGTGTCTGTCGTCATCGGCTGGAAAGCGAGTCCTGTATCCAGTATCAGGCTCGCCTTGAACCTTTCGACGCGGAATTCGATCGCGAAGGAGCCGAAGAAATTCGCCGTTCGATCCTCCGTGATCGATCCTTCGCGTAAATCATGCTTCTACCGTTAATTCCATTGGCCTTTGGAATTGATTTACCGGATATAGACTCGACTACGATCCAACACGAACGATCTCGAAATCGATCGTCTTTCGTTTGAGGAACAAAATGTTTATTTTTGGACAATGACGCGACATCTCAATAAATGTAATTCTTTCAAGATATTTTTTGTGGATTTTGAAGGACATTTCACTAATGGTAGCGCTAGTGATTATTATTTGTTATTATTACTACGAATGTATAATAAATATTGTTCATTTTGACATTTTTAATAAAAGTTTTATATCTCAGCCATTGACACTTCCTGGAGTAAATTTCAGTTGTTTCTCAAGTCGTTGCTTAAATGCCAGTTCACGAATTGAAGAAAATTAAATTGAGGAAAATTACCTTACGACGTCCCGGCAGTCTCCCTCAACGTTCAACCGGAAATATTCGTCTCCTGGCCTATCTTGGCACAATTCCTCGGCATTTGCGTCAATTCCATCAGCTCCTTCCTCGTCTTGTGCTCTGACCTGGATTCCTGGAAATTCAAAAACGACGTCAGAAACAATCGAGAAATCTTTTTAATTTTTTTTTTATCTGCTCAACAGTAGAATGATCAGTTCAGATTCTGCCTTCCAATGTTGAACTACGATCGCGAAACACAGTGGAATTTCATTTGTTCTGTATTTCGAAAGGAAGCCATCTTCGAAAGGAAAGAGACACCGCATCTCATTCTCCAGCTGTTTAACCGCTGACAGTTACGCACTTTCTATCATCGATTACATAAACATCTCTCGATCACGATCTCTAACGTGACTTCGCGTCATTCTCTCCATTAAAGAATCTAACGACAGGTTTCTTGAACACGATTAAGAGGAAGTTGCCAATTTAAAAGCGTTATTAAGTTAAGAAACGCTTGATTTCTTTATTTTTCTATCTGTACTTCCTCTTCCATTACAGTAAAGAAAATGTAAGAGCAGAGCAACA
Source organism: Melipona beecheii (assembly GCA_032399605.1). Taxonomy (NCBI): domain Eukaryota; kingdom Metazoa; phylum Arthropoda; class Insecta; order Hymenoptera; family Apidae; genus Melipona; species Melipona beecheii. The sequence goes on from JAUCMO010000463.1 coordinate 1,136,607, forward strand.
AAATAATCTCGTTCCTCAGTCATAGGTGCTCAAATTTTAACGAACATTTTTTGAAGATGTACGTACTACTTTTTATCTTCAAGATTCTCCAATCTGATCAAACTGAGGGGAAGAAGTGAGAAAGAAACGTCGCTGACAGCACGGTTCGCATGACATTTGAATAAAAAGGGCATAGGTATTGGTATATATTGTGGAGGATCGTCCGAGGAAAATGTCGCGATCGTTGGAAGCTACGACATATCCAGAGATCGTAGACCGAACACGTCGAGGTCGGTGAACTCCCTTAGAAGTAGAAAGTCTTGGAAATGTCAGGGCAACGAGACGGGGGTGGGGAGGGAAGCGACAGTGGTTCTCCAAAGTAGGTTCTCCGTCTATCTGTCTGTCTGTCTGTCTGTCTGTCTCTTTCTCTTTCTCTCTCTCTGTCCCTCCCATCGTCAAACATCCTCGCTCGAACAAACCTCGAACGTACCTCTTCGTTTACCCGCGATCGTGAATCGTGATCTGTAATCATGATCGATGCCGCTTTCGGACAATTTGTCTTTGTTACGTTGACTAAGGTGTTCATCTTATGAATTTCACTTTGTCGACAAGATGACGAGAGGTCAATTTTTCAAGGCGCGCGAATTTTATTTTATCGTCGAAAGATTTGTTTCTTAGAGTTGTCCTTTAGGAAGGAATATTGAAATTGTTTCGAATGTTTTAAGTTTTATCAGGATTAAAAAGTTTTCCAATTCTTGTGACAAAAAAAATGTTTGTTAATTGTCAGTCTGTATTGGTTGGTACAACGATCGAATTAGTATAGTTCTACTTAAGAAGCCGTTTGACGTGTCTTGTCGTCGCGTCAATCGTTGAAGTCACCAGAACTTTCATGGCGCCGAGGCACCTTTTGGTCTCGGGTCATTTAAGGCAATCGTAAAGCAGCCGCAAGATTTTCAGTCTTTGTTTAATTTTCATTGATTAACATTTCAGTTTTTTTTTTTTCTCTAACAGAAGTTTAAAAGCAGTTAATTAAAAGATAATTGGTTTCTTTTTCTCGAGGAAAATTAGAAGACAAAATGACAAATTGTAATAGAATTTTGTAAGATTAAAGCGTACGTTATCGTTATCCGAGTGAATTAAGAAACAAATAATTTTGAACACCAAACGATCCTTGAGCCGAAAGTTCTCGTGGAAACCCGTCCGATCCAAAGGAAACTCTGTAAATGTCGAAAACAACTTTCACCTGCAGCGAGCATTTGAAGAATCGACGCCTAGAAGGCCAGGTGTTTCTCTTCTCAGCGAGAAATCAGGCTTATCACCAAAGATTCTCGATCTTCCAATTAAACTTTCACTCCAAACAAGATATCCCGACTCCCGTTACTTAACCCTCTGCTCTGCTAAAGTTCTTTAAAGAAACAAACAAAATTACCTAAAATCCAATTTAACTCGATCTCAGTCGAAACTATAGAACTCTTTCGAGAGCTCATCAAACATGAATCTAGAAACGTTACACAACTCCTTCAATCCAACCTGAACTCGTTTCCAATTTAATTTAAACTCGCAACTTCCATCTAAATTCAAATTTTAATTCGAAAGTTTCAACTTTCTTTCGATTAATTCTTCAAAAGAAAGAGAGAGAGAGAGAGAGAGAGAGAGGGAGAGAACAACCTGTTGCCCCGATGCTCGATGTCCGTGAATGAAACGCGGCCAAACGGAAATAGAGAAGATGTAGCAACAGCCACAGTGTACTCACCGGCGAACAGAAAAAGGGATCCAAGAAGGAACAGGAACTTCGGCGACATCGTGGCCGTCGTGGTCGTCGCCGTCATCGTCGTTGTCAGGACAAAGAGTGTCTGGACAAGCCGCGCCCTCTCGCCCCTCTATATGTGCACCACCACTCCTTCCTCTTCGTCGAAGGACTTTCACCATCCGGATAGTGCTGCCACCTTTTTCACGTCGTAAAATAGACGGTGAACAGGGGATCCATTCCTTCTGTTTGTTCTTGGCGAACGAGAGGGGACCGTGGAATTCCGTTTCTTCACACGATATTCCTCGTCTCGCGTGATCGAGTCCCGGGACCACTCGTCGTTCGTGGTTTTGAACCGAGAGATCGGGAGGAAGAAGATTGACGATCGTTCGACGCGGTTGGGCATCCACGTGCTCTGAATTCGCCTATTTTGTTCTACTTTCTTCGATACCTGGTCTTCCAACCATTATTTCGTGATCTCGTTTCCTCCTTTTTCTTTTTCTTTTCTCTTTTTCCTTTCAAATGGAGAGTAGCTCTTCTGAGAGTAGCGTGCGAAGACGCGCATTGAATTTCTGTTGATTCGACGAAGGGAGGAAGATCGCCGCGAGAATATTATTTGTAACGAATACGAATACTTGGGGAATTTAAACGAACGCTCGAATTGAAGCACTAAAAGTAAAATTTACATACGTATGAGAAATTGGTATGCGTCCGTGGGAAATTGAAAGATGAGACGGAAGAAATATAAATGTCACGGTACGCAGCGTAAAATGGAACGAATGCTGAGAATTTATTTCTTTGGTTCGTATAGTCCATAAAAATACGAACTTGCGTGGACGTCCACAGTTAATTAGTCGCACATTATGATATTAATTTTCACGTTTCAATCCGCAATTAGTTATTCGCGTCGTTGTAACTGTTTCGTAGAACACTGTGAACAGGTGGAACGAATTTGTAGTTCGATCGTCGAAAAGTGAAAACGCGTATCGTTTTGCGATCTCCGTGAAAATATCGACTGACAGCGGTGGTTTTAAAAAGGTGCAACGAAAAATGGCTCGCGCTCGTAAAACTCGCGATGAAAGTATCGTCGACGTGCTCGAGTAACTTTCCACGAAAACTGCCCCGCATATGACGCTTTTATCCACGCGACTTAAACCTTGAACCTTTCAATTTTCAGCATAAAATTCGACAAGATGTCTCACGAATTTTTCAATCGAATTTGATGATTATTTTATTTGGCATTATTAAAATGCTAGTATGATTATTACGTTGTTCATAACTATCCAGATACTTTGGCCTTTTACTTTTTTATTTAAAATTAAATCAAAGCAGCAGTAATCAGTATTGATATTTCTTGATTGATACGCTATTGTTATTACGATAAGTATTTATCGTTAATATCCCTGAAACAATCGTGGAAATTAAATTGCATAAATATTTGTTTTTTCGTAATATTAGTAATTCAGTTATCGCAGGAATTTTCTTTAGAGTATCATTGAACGTTATTTAATGCGAGATATGTTATTGCAACATTTCCATTTTATTGTATTTTATTGTTATTGGTCGTCAATATTCAAAAGTCACCATAATGTTCGATCGTATAAAGAATGTATGGATTGAAGAACGTGAATATGCGTAATTAATAAAGAGGTGAATAAAGATTAATTAGCAGTTACTTTCTCTGCATTCAACACCTCGTCTTCGACGAATAAGGAATTTCGCTTCCTCAAGGAAATGTTATCTTCTTTCACTTTCCTTTTTTTTATATTTTTAAGTATCACGGTTCTATTTAAATGTCACATTTACGAGCATTATAGTTATTAAACCGCATGTGTGCGAAAAATGTAATTTTTATTCAGATTTTAAAATTCGCCGAATTTAAAAACATAGAATTACGCCGTGAAACGATCAACGAAAAAGGCCTGTGAAAAAGAAACGTTACGCGCCATCGTATCGATTCTCATTATTGTAATAATAATTCATTACTCAAACGTGTATCTGCAATAGCAATATCTTTCAACTTTTGACAACTTTTGACCACGATAAAGAATACACTATTTTTTTTAAGCCCATTAAAGTAAAAGGAAACTCGCGGAGCTCCATGAAATTATCTCAAATTACTCGTAAAACACGCCGTCGATAATGGAGCCATCGATTCCCACCGTGAAACGTAAGCATACATCCCCTTGACGAGGATGAATTCCAGAGAAATTCTTTCATTTCTATTTCGCTCTACCGCACGGTTGCCTTGCGAAGACACGTGAATTATTTACGTGGTTTTAAAGCTGCTCGCCAAATAATTCTCACTTTTCATTCTTCCAACCCCCTTGCCCTTCCAACCACCACCGATCCCTCTCTACATCTTCTTCGTATCGCTGTCAGCGTTGCAGGTTTGCGCAACGTGTTTATTCCCGAGCTGAGCGACGATGCACCGGGTGGTTAATAAATCTGCAGCTTGCGCGGTAAAAGGTTATCGACGTCGTTCGCCGGCGAAATAACTTCGCGGGCGAACGACGCGCTATTGCGTTAGAACCACGCTGCATACCGCAATCCACAGTACAATTACGCTCGCATTGATTCCACTTTGTGAATAGAAACTAGCTTCGAGCTTTCTGCACATACGTGTGTATAATTTGTACGCAAGTCGCTCGTGTATCAGTCGAACTGTATCGGCTCGATTTGTCGTACTGTACAAAGTATTTTTTAGACTTGTTGCACTTTTAATGGCAGAAAATATATAATATTCCAAGTGAAAAAATGACATCGTTTCAAAAAGTATTGTAAAATGTTGTAAAAGCAAACTTGAGTTAATACACACGAAGAATTTCCCTTCCTTTTTGCATTGGTTATGTGAAACAAGGGGCATTCTTGTAGAATTACATGTACTCGTAAAAGGATATTTTGAACGAAGCGAGTTATTAATTCAAGTGAATTTATGTCGATCTTCTAATATGACTTCTAGTATCGTTGCTTTATTTACTGTTGCACGTCAGTCAATACGCCGGGATATGTTCGATCTACTTTCAGTCTTATAAAAATTGTTTAAATCCTGAAATAGTAAAGAAATCGATTCACGAAGCTGTAAATTCTTAAAGGGAACGTTCGAACTAAGTAAAGTATCACATTTTACTGCTACTTCTAATTTCTCTAGATGCCCTTAGAAATAAAAGTTTTCCTGAATTATCGCGTTGCATTATTATAAAAAATTCATACTGGAAGTCATTAGATTAAATTAGATATATCTGGATTACAATCATTTTCTTGAAAGTCTTAACACGGTGAATCGCGTCAAAGAAATAAAAATGAAAGAAACTTACAGGAGCAGAAGAAACTATTTGCATATTGGATGAAACGTTATATTTTGAACTATTACAACTTTACAGAAAAAAAATCATACAGCAATCGTTACCACTTTGATAGCCTCACGTTAGTTTTCTTCATCAAAATTATAAAAATTCAAATATCTCTGAAAACATCAAGAAATTTTTTTGATGTCTATGGTCTTAAAGGTTGAAGTCTCCTCTTTACAACAACCTCTTAAAAATTACCGTTCCTATTTTTTTGCCGCCATTTTATTGAACCTTGAACACTGGAGTTATATGACAAAATGTCAGGATTTCTTAAATTTTTGCCGTTTAATTCTAACGTTTAAGGTTCAACAAGATGACGAAAAAAATATCGCATAGCAAGTTCTAAGAGATCGATCTTCGAAATATAATATAATATAAATATAATATAATAATGATATAATAATATAATATAAAATAAATATAATAATGAAAAGAAGTTTTCTGTGATTATGCAGACGTTTAAATTTTTATAATTTACACAGTGTAAAAACATCTTTGGATAAAACGAACTGAAGGTTGATAAAGCAATTTTTCACCAAGTCTGCGAATATATTTGCATCTGTGTAAATCTTCAAGCAAAATCAACAAATCGATCGTTTCGAGTGGCTTCTCTCTCGTCTGAAAACAGAAAGCGTCTTAACATACTTATGAACGAGAGTGTACAACGTTTCGCGAAACCGGTGCTAGGGAAACGCGTGAGGTAAATTCGCGACGTTCGCCTGTTCCCAATAACCGATCCTTGCGAAAGAAAGGATTTGCGTAGATTCTCCCTTGGCATCGAGATCGATCGAGCAGGCCTGCATTCCTGTCGGGTGTTCCTGGTTTTCGCCTTTATCTCGACACGTTTCTTCCACGAACGTCGAGTAACCGAGATGCTGAAGATTTACAGAGGCGTTTGTTCGCCAATCGGTATCAATAAATCCCGAGATAACGCGCTAACATATCGAAAATAATGCTCTGTAACGCGTAATCGCGTGTTCGAGCCTTTCGTTGCGGCACGCTGGCCTGAAGTTCTGAATTTTCCGCGAACGTGATTGACCAATTAACTTCTTGCGCTGGAATGACGTGCCACGCACGTCGAGAATTTTTTGTTCCAAAATTGTAATATTTCCTTAGTTTTAAGTATATAGTAAGTAAAATAAAATAGGCAAAACAAATAAAAAATTTATTACTTCTAATTTCTATCCAGTGATAGATATCATATCCGACGAGTTCAAAAAGAAAAGCGACGAGTTCAAAAAGAAAGCGACGAATTGTTGTATACGGTTTGGTCACTCGTTATGGTCCGCAATCAGTTGCCAGCGCAAGTGATTAAAGAATGAAATGTCGAATTGAAACGACGAACTTGTGCTTGGTTTTTAACTTCGATCGATCGATGGGAAAAACGAGCGGAAAAATTGAGAAACCCGAGATTACTCGAGATAATGTCGATATCAATCTCGATGTGCAAAAAGGAAGACAATGAGATTCAAATCGCAGGAACGGGCGTTTCGCCGTTGAGAATGTTGCAAGTCGTTTCTAATTGCAATTAACAAATCCTGGCTTGCCTGGTAAGCTTGTAAATAGGTCAAAAGGACACAGCGACGTCGGTTAAGTCGTAGAAGCAACATGTCTATGAAAAGAAAAAAAACCTTGATGCAGACGTGACGACGATGATGATGATGAATTGCACAAAAATTGTCCATTAACATCAGATGTTTTCTTCGTATGCTTTTTTTCTATGTTTTTTTTCCCTTCCCTCTCTCCCGAGTTTGGACCAATGGCGTAGATTACACGCCGCGACTTCACGTCGCGAAACGAAAATTTTTCTGACGCTCGTTCGAGTGGAAAGGAGGATCGATGAAGCAACCGAGCGGAGAAAGAAATATTCAGCTCCGGTCCGGAAAGTTGCGTCCGCAACGATATACGCGAAACGTTTCACGGACTGGTATGCATCGCGAATGTTAATGATGAAACGCGATATGCTAATCGATGAGAAACACCATCGTCGGGTCTGAAAGGGATCTGAATGGAAATGCAGCGGGTACTGTGTTGGTGGAAAAGATATAGCGAGGTTTGTAAATTCAGATCCCAAGCGATGACCTCGATTGATTTAACTGCAATTAGGACTGCACGCGTTTTGTACTTTGAACTTTACAGTGTGAAAATTATTTGCGAACTGGCACATTGAGTTTCTTAATTAGAAGAATGACAAATTGGTGTATTTTAGATTTAGCTTTTCAATTTGTATATTATTGCTTCCAAGATTTTAAGGCGATCTTTGTCATGCATAAATTATTAAAAAATTCCTATTTCAGCATTATCAGAATATTAAAATTAAAAAAAATATAACTTTTCTAAGTATAAAATTTTTCTTGAAATTTCATAATCTGGAAGTGTCAATATTACTTGGTAGAATCAGTGTCACACTTTGTGATCCTTTTATTACTGATTTTCAATTTGAAATGTCTATTTTGAAAACCAAATATACTCTGTACCATCGTGCTTGATGTAATAAATGCAATTTTTGATATGTAAAGGAAATATTTATAAACGACACAGTAAATTATAAATCATTGAAATAAATAAATTTATTTAAATAAAACTATTTTTCATATAGCTCGTTTTATGACGAATTTTTCATTTCAAAGTTATTCAAGATAACGTTAATTATTATTATCTTATTTTTCACGTTCTTAAAAGTAATTGCACTCTCTCCAATGTTTCAGGGTGTTTTATATACAACAGATCGATAAATTTGTCATAAACCGAGTTCATATAGTTTCATTTAAGAGAACAAAAGTCACTTCGAAATTTCAGAAGCACGTCCAGCTAGACCATGATTTGTGACCATCATAAAATATCTCCTTTGAAAGCACGAGTTTTACTTGAAGCATTTTTTTCTATAACGCTTGGAAGATAATTGCGTGGAACTTTTCAAATGGGATAACCTGTATATATGTATGCATCGTTACGTGTGATCCAGAAGTATATGTCTGATTTGAACGTGCATCATTTGTCTCTAACTCCTATTTTCCAAGCAAGCAAATTTTACAAGCAAGTTTTAACAGTCTGACAATATTTATAACTCTAGTATATCTCTTCTGTCGACAGTACAGAGACTATGTTTGCTTCGAAGAAGTAAAGTTATAATCTCTTCTATGATATCGTTGTTGTAACAATTCTTTCGGTTACAGTTCTTTCGCAAAATGATTTCTAAGAGCGAAAGAATGAAGGTTTAAATATTTAGACATCGTGTTGAAGTTTTATTGGAGCATGAATAAGAAAATTAACGAGTCTGTTTGCTGTAGGAGTAAAAGTAATAATGGAAAATTTTCCAAGAACGAGGTTGTGAAATATTCTCAGATCTGAAGAGAGAGATCGAAACATCAGGATATTAGAACATTTGAAATAACTTTGAAAATATTGAAAATATTTATGTGGAATATAAATAAGAAAACTAATAGTTGAGTTCACTGCGAGACAGCTGATTTACTATTCTGAAACAGTTTCTTTTTCCATTTGCATGAATTTACGAGCCAAAGTTAAAGTTACACGAGGAATTTTGTTCTGTAGAAACTATCATAAAGGCAATAATGATAGTAGATCTTTCTTGATCTTTCTAGTGTAATTAAAGCGGTTTCAACGTTAAAGGAGAAGTTACACTGTCTCATACGCGCGATTCGGTGACACTTCGAATCGACTTCGGCTCTTCCGAATATTCCGAATCACACTTCTCTCGATTTCCATTCTCATATCTTTTGCATCACGATATTTCCTCCACTCTTGAAAGATAAACTTTCACGTAGATGGAACACAGCGTAAGTCGTCGACGAGCGTAGTCACTGGAGATGATTAACTCCATAAATTTGTTATTTGTACACAACATTCTGCATACATAATATGTATGCTCTTTCGACATCGCGTTTCCGTCAGATGTCCACTCGAAATTAAATTGGTCGAATTCAAGACGCGAGTAGTTTGAAAACGGTCGGGTCGAAAGTATGAAAGATAGTGAGAAAACTAACGTGGGATCTGTTCAGTCTTTTCAAAGATCTCTCTGCATATTTGTGGCCAGTGAAGTTTCATATTCATGCGAGTACAGACACGTGGATGCAATAGACTCGAGAAAGAAAGAGAAACTTGCGTTACGTTCGGGTCTGTAAGATGAGATATATTAATCTTCGACCTCGTTTTTCCCGATAAAGTCGTAACACGCATGCACGTGAACACGTGTCTCGTGATTAACGACCAGGAAATGGCTATTTCCTTGTTCAATCTGGTAGCGGGCACGAAGTTTCGCGGGATCGATAGGAACGTGATCGTTCGAGAAATCGGCCCCGTGAATCACTCGTTCTTTATGCTTCTGGTAGCCTAATCACGCAAACGCTTTTTATTTTATCCTTGTAATACTTTGGACGTGTGTATTCTCGCTGTTCCATGATGTCGAGCTGATTTAACTCGCTTCAATCTTTTCGCAATTGATTTCGCCGTTTTTTCATTATGAAAATATTCTCAGTCAATGAAGATCGTTTTTGTAGCGATTATGCAATTTCACAGTTGCGAAATAGCAATCTTTTAGGTAAAAATTCTCAGCTGTTATCTACATCGTGGATCTTTCAGGTATTCGAGGAACTTTTGCCACTTAACAAATTTTCAAGTATTGAAGTGACTCGCGCAAACATCGATATTCTTGCAATTAAAACAAATTTCTCAGCCTGTAATACTGAAAAATTTCCGCTTGAGTAACCTAAACTCAAATCAAGAAAAAATTTTTGATCATTCGAGTCTGATGTACCGTATATATTTTAATATAGTAACAGATTAAGAATCTGTCACTATATTAAAAAGATCTAACTGCGCAAGGAATTTTCAACTGCAACTCAATTAAAAAGAGGCTCTTGTACGAACCTGGCAACTTCAAGCAATAACCAGAAGATGAATGGCAGCTTTTGCCGTGCAGCTTCGTTTCGCAGCAAGTTGCAAATTATTACAAATTACAAGACTCACGAGGTGGATAGTGATTGGTGTTCTCCAACGGCATGATCCAGGAGAATCCAACGGCATTTCTAAACGCGTTCTAAGCCGAGGCGAGTCCTTGACGAGATGTACACGCTGAGATGCCAACAGGGGCACACGTTCACCCGTAGAATAAATACAGGGAATCTCGGGAAACCAGTTTTCGTAGTTTCAGGATCCTACATGCGTGTCGTCCCTCCGTCTCTTTTCTTTTTTTTATTTCGCCCTTTCTTTTTTTATTTCAGTCTTTACCCTGTGATCTATACAAAAGTCGAGAAAGTCTCCGTTGAAATCTTGATCCTTCAAGCTGCTCGCTTTCATCTCCGTTATTTGACTCGTTTTCTAGCTGACTGTCTAGCTAAACTATCAGCCATTGATTGATCAATTGTCAGCTCGAACGCGTGGTTCCGCATGATGGTGATTTATCTGATCTTTGTCAAGAATTACCTTCGATCTTTCGCCAAGAGGAATGAAAGGGAATATTTTTCAAACTCGTTTATCTTTCTGCTTTCTTTCTTCCGTCCCTGTCTGTGACCTTTTCATCTCTCAGCAGTTATCTTTCAATTACACGGATCAACGTCCGTATTTTTGCTATTATCACAATCGTACAATTTCGCGGGTCACTTAGTGACATTATCCATCGAATTGCAAAGTAGGAAAATTATTTTCACGGTTGAAGACGTGAAAATAATAATACGCAACTGTCGACGCTTCGACGAAGTTTCTAGCGCATCGTGGTAATAAAATCGACAGTTTTGGCATTCTTATTACCTCGAAAACGACAGCTTCGTTGCCAGAATTCCCTGGTGAAAATGTCTAAACGAGCCATTTGGAAGTGACATCGATCAACCTTGCGTTATTACAAACGTTATTTCAGAAAGCGCGTCCAGCGGAGACTAATCGCGATTCGAACACTGAAGGTTACTCTGTTACGTAATCGAATAGCACAGTGACCCACAGACCTTTTTCTCCTGCTCCTTTCTTCTTCCTTCATGCTTTCTACAATCGCAACTTCTCCTTGAACCATCCTCGTGCCTCTTCGAGATCGCCTCGCCTCGCCTCTCCGAGATCGAGGAACGCACAGCTGACTTCGATTCACGAAGTCGACGAATCTCTGGATCATCTCTGGTCGAACCGTGTCGGATCCGATGTCATCTTCGACTCGACTCGTCGATCTTGAGCAAGAATAATTGCATAGGATCGACGATCAAAATCTCTCCTATGCAACAAAGAGCTGTTTTCTTCCTTGATGATCCATAGAATCTTCAACAATGGCCGTGAATTGTAAATCAAGCCTTGAATAGACTCTTCGTCGATGACAGATTTTGTATTTTGACGACTTGGAGGCTCCTTTCGTGCGGATTCTTTTCGAGAGAATTTTAGAACGCTCTTCTCTGAATATCGACGAGTTCGGAAATTTGCTTCTTGAGAAACTTTAGAGAAGTTGATGATTCGTTCCTTTTTTTTTTGTTTTCTTCTTCTTCTTCTTCTTCTTTTTTCTTAATTAATTGCGGAAAATGGTATTTGATATTTTCTGACGAAGAAATTTTTTTTTCACTCGCATACTACGAGGGTTGCTGAGCTTTCAGGAGAGAAAGAGAAAGAAAGGGAGAAAGAGAAAGGAATAAAAACAGAAATCGAAACTTCGTTTCGAATCGTTGAACTTTCTCCCAAAGAAATATTCGACGCTGTTAAACGCCACGTTCGCTTTAAAGCAGCGATCCTCCTCCGTCCGTTTAAATAGAAAGCGCGTCGAATTTTGATTTATAGATGACCTTCTGAATATTTATAGGACCGTCTGAGCATTCCGAAATCACCACAACTTCCTCAAACTTTATGACTGTCTTCCTCGCTGTCGTATCGGTACATTTCCACAACATTCACCTGTTGCAATTGCTCTGAACTCTGCCACTTCGAATCCATGTGTTTATTCGTTGGAAACTTCGTTTACACAAAAGTTAATCGATCCGTTGTTTCCCTTGAATTTTAGCAACATCCAATTCAACCTATTACTGAAAAATAAACGAATAAATAAACGGAAATAAAATGTAATTGATAGATTTCAATAGTCTCATCGACATGTACTCGTTTCGTCGATATTTCCTTTTAATTCCATTTGCAGCTAGTTCACCGATTATCATCCGATAGAAAAGCACGAAACGATAAAACGATCCACTGAAATATTTCGATGTTTTCGATTGACTATTCACCCTTATATAATAATATCTCTTCTTAATTTCAACATCAATCGGTTTATATTATCTCCTCCTTCTAAAAGTAGAACAGAATAATTTACCGAAGTAGATTTTTCCTTTTGCACGAGAAAATGAAAAAGAGTACATTGTCATCTAAGAAAGTTGCGCTGCCTTCGTGTTTCTCGGTCGATCAAAAATATTTTGTCGTTATTTCCTAAGTTTTGTGTATACGATTTAACATTAGAACAACTGGTTATTAATACGTATCAAAGTACAGCGTACAAATCGTTACAGTTTATACGATTATAATAATTAAACTAAGTAGATTTATATAGTTACGTTTCTGTCTGATGCTGACAGAAACATTTTTTAAGCAGTTATAGTATTTAATTTAATCATTATTATTTAATTTAGTTTGATTATTATCATTTGAATTTTAATGGTTTATACATAGTACTTTGATACGTATTAAACTAGATGTTGTAATGCTACGTTATATACACAAAACTTAGGAAATAACGACGAAATATTTTTGATTGTCCGAGGCAGCGCAATTTTTGTTTCTTAGAATTCCAAGATGGTTGTCCTCGACAAATTCTTTTTGTATCATCTTAGATTTATGAAGCACTTTACTTCAAATAAAATATGATATAGCATCGGAAATAATCATTCAATTTTGACAGTATTTAACACGAAATTTGTCAATTACATCTTACTAACATGTGATATCGTTTAAAGCAATCATCAACGTGCGTTGTAAGTTTGCCAGAGCAAGTATACAACATACAAAAGTTAATGATACGTAATTTCAATCTCTGGAAAAAATAATATCCTCAAAGGACCGTTTTCGGAAATTTCTTCTTTCGAAATTCGTTTGTTATTACAGTTTTCACTGTCTGTTCAGATATTGTACTATTACCAACTGTATACATTCGTTATACATTCATCAGCAAATTACAAAAAGAGGAAGTCCGAGCTGTTGGCTAGATTTCTCTTCAGAAGGAACAGTCGAGTGCAAAGGGTTTAAAAAATGAAAGATTGGGCACAAGACTGTCCAATCGTGCAAGATTTCTGTCGCGAATGGGAAAGTCGAGTCGAGACTGAACTGGTGGCATAGGACGCGCGAAAGAAGAGAAGCGCGCGAGGAGAAGGTGAAGTTTCGAAATACGAGATGCGCATAATTATGCGCGCCTACTTAGCTGCATCGCGAATGCAACGTAGTCCCCCGTTTTTCTGGCACGCCCCGTGTCTCTACCTTTCGATCGGCCTTTGTTCGTCCCTGCTGCGACTACCATTTATAGCTTATGAACCTTATGACCCGCCTCGTCGCTTCATAATTCAACGCCTTCCTAACTGTTGTATATCATCTAACGACGCAAATTTCGCGTCACGTCTCCACCGACAAGCCACGTCGAACGTGGAAAAGTGGGAAAGTCAGTTTTTGACGATACAAAAGTTAATTTTTTCAAGAGCAGAAAGAAGAAAGAAATTGTGTAATTGTATATATACGATTTTACATCAAAGTTACCGTCTGAGAGTAGAGAAGTGAATTTCTCGTTTAATCTCGCTTTCACTCTCAAAGTTAACTTCTCAGAGTAGAAAACTCTTCGCTTTTCTTCTTCTAACTTTTCTGCCCTCTCGACGGAAAGGGAATTTGTCCAAAGTTACTTACCAAAGTTTGCACGACGTTATTTACGTGGGCTAGCTAGATGATGGATCGTAGATCAAAGAGAGGAAGAGACTCGATGCAGATCACGCGCCGGAAGAAGGCTGTTTCGTATGATCGACACACACCACTGACGACGTGATTTTCACCTTGACCATGGACGGGTCATCGTCCATCGTTCTACCTTCGCTGATGTTCTTGTTGTTGAAGCTTCGAAATTTTATGCGGCTCGCTTTCGTGCCGTTGACTGTTCCGATAACGTCGTCCCTTTTTGCACGTATGTACATGAAACATTCCATTCGGGAAAGTAGGTTACTTCTTTTGGGCTAAATTGTCGAACTAGTCGACCGAGGCGTCGTGAATGTTCATTTTAAAATTGATAAAATTCAAAGAAGTCGTGAGTGTTGGAAACTAACACGTGGAAACTAATTGTTCGATGAAAGCAGATTGAAATTCTGTTTGATTTAATAAGCGAATCTAATTATTATTATCGATGGTATTAAGGTTGGTTGGCGCCACTGATTGACGCGTATTGCTATTACAGGATTAGTAGCATTAGTTTCATTAACATTTTATTGATTGACGCAAATAATATATTGCATCTGTCAGCTATTTGTCTATCTGTATTTTCATTTTGAATTAATGTCAACGTTGCATCTGTAATGCCTTTTTAACGCTATCAATAGAACAACATGCACCATAAATAGAGTGTATTTCGAAAGAAATGAAGATAGGGAGTAGAAAAGAAAAGAAGAGAAATACAAAATCCACAATTTATTAACAACAAATCTCGCGTGACAATCATAGACTCGAATTTAATTACCCCGATCCTAGCTAGACATAATTTATAGAACTGCACATCCTCGTTGTGAAGAAGAAAGGTGGTTCACCTTGCAGCGACGGCCTACGTCAAGCCTAAGCAGCTAAGCTTGTGCAGATATGAAAAAAAAAAGGCTGAAAAGAATGGAAAGTAACGTTCGTAAAGAATGAACCATCGTCTCTCGACGATTGCGAGACAACATTATCGCGTTTAATTGTCGTTCTCGCGTTGAATAAGCGTCACTTTAACGCGACGAAATTTCCGATGAGATAATTCCTTGAACGATTATGGATCACGCGTTTCGATACGATGTCATTTGTTACGTTTGCAAATTTTTGTTACAATCTGCAATTTTATTTTTATTTTAGATTGCACTTTATTCTTCTTCATTTTGAATTGATTTACAAGTTTCTCTCAGTTCAATTTGTAACGAGAGGGAAAGGACATGGGTGTCTATTGGAACGACTCGTGTCGATCAGTGTGACACAGCTGGTCAATTCGAGGAAAACGGTGGCTACCGGGGCGCATTTTCTCGCCATCGATGGCGAGTCGATATCAGGCTGGCCGTGGCGTCTATTACGAGGAATAACGGAAGGCTGTTTCTGCAAGGTAAACCACCTTCCTTCTCATCTACGAACAGGTCGGTCAACGCGTGTGCTCGCCTAAGCAGAATTTCTCTTTCGATTCCCTTTCATAGAACCACCGTGAACATGAAAAAGAAAGAACGATCTCTCCTAGAAACCTGTTCTAACATAAGAATCGTTCTAACGAAACGATCCAACTGTTCGTTCAATTATGAATGTTATATATTAGAGAATGCAACAAAATTGATTTTCAAATTTATTACGCAAAGCCTTCTTTTTACTTTCCGAGGTATAGAATACAAATGAATCAGGTTTCTTTCAACTTTCGGGTTATAGATAGCCATAATTTATATTAGATTACTTATATCAGATTTTAGTATTTTATGTTCTTCGTGATTGAAACAAAACTAAACTGAATTGAATCGAATGTTTCAAAATTAAATAAATTGCAATGACTCCCAAATGATAAGATGAACTGCAGTTGAGATAAGAGAGAACAACGTAGTTAAATGTAGGCATATCCTTCCTTGTATAAAGAAAAGCTCCTAGTACCGTAGAAATATCCTTTCTTCCTGTATAAACCGGTATCCTGATATTTTTTTTCCATTGCGTATCACGATATCTCGAGCCTTTGCCGGGCTCGAAATATTCTATACTTCAATCTCGCACAATCGAGATCGACGTGACGCGATAGTCATGTTTCACGCAACGTTTACAACAAAGACTTACTGGTTCTTCGTAATACAGTCTCTCTCGATATACATTGCCTGTTAAAAGCCGGGCTCTGCCACCATTTTGTTTTCGCTTCGTGCGACGAGGATTCTAAGCACGTGTGTCGTATTCGATCGCTGCGAGACGTGTCGCGAGTCGAGACAAAGAAAAAGTCACTTTTAAAGTCACGGGTTACTCGAAAACGAACGATTTCACGAGTCTTCGCACGATTTGTTCCTGTTTTGCCAGCGTGTTCTTTGTTTGCATGCATGACGTTCGTTTCAATTGGTTTATCACAATTTTGACGATCACAGTTTATCTTACAATACTCGTTTCCACGTTTCTTTTCGTCAACAGATCGTTTCGAGGAATTAACTGCTCAGCATCTGAGCCTATCGTTTGAAACTGTTTCCGATTTTAATTAATCCCGTTTTGTTTCCGATTTTAGTCCCGTACACCAATGAGTAAAGGTATCGAGTTTAAAAGAGGCAGAATGTAAGAATAACAGTCTACAGTGACAAAGATACTATAATATTATAGTCTGCGAATATAAAATATTATTTGCAGAGGACTTCACAGGGAAATATTTTTGTTCGTCGCTGTATGCGATCACTAGTTTGGTATTCCCTAATGGGACAACTATGTCAGTGTTGCTTTTTTTTCTGGAAATGTTATTTTGTCTATTTAAAAATGTCTGGCGTCTGGTTTGGACGATCTGAGGACGAAAAAAGCTCTTTTTTTGTTCGTATTTTATACGATGGGATTGAAGAACTGAAGATAAAGTCGCGTTGGATATTTTGTTGAATATATGTTTGTCGAGTTAACTCGTAGCTTAGATTCTCAGTCTCTTAGGCACAATGGTTTCTTCATTTAATTTGTCTCTGTCAAGTTTTTGGTTTTGCAACTAAATGTTCCTAAATATCCAAAATTAGAACGATTATCGTTATTATCGTTGTTTAAAACAAAAATATAAAACCTGCAGCTTTTCAAAAGTACAAAGTTGATATTTTCAAATATCCCTCACAGCCTCTTAAATCACGATCATAATCGAAAAAATGCTTTACATTGCTCTTGTACCTTTCTCTTATGTCGTGTATTCACGAGAACAAATATATACAAATCATACGCTTGCCTGATTGTACATTCAAATGCACAGAATATCTTTCAAACAAAAATTAAGTAAGTAAAATTTAAAAACTATTATCCTCACTCTTTATATATTAATAAAATTATAATACAATTTTGCGTGTATATTTTATTATGATTCAACATTATCTATCCATTAAAGTAAATTGAAATTTATTTAAATTTCAGTGGATATTATTGGAGCATGAAATTTTGCGTTCGATCAAAGCGATCGCGTGCCAATTTGCGTTTCCAGTGTGCAGGCGGAACGACCCTTTATCAAAGGCGTTTAATCTGAGAATCTTCATCTCGTGATTCAGTTTGCGCTTATATCAAACATTTCATGTGGTCGAGTTTAATTTCGTCGCAATTTCGAATTCCCCAGCCGATATTATGATATAATATTCTGTGTCGATTAGCTTTTAAGATATAGCGTGTAATTATGCGAAGTTGGTCAGGGTGTAACAAAAGTAGCGCGTATTGCGCGAGAATACGTACATCTATTTTTTTCACGCTTTCGTGAAGAAACGTTGTGCGACGTCACGTGGAAATCCGGGTGAAATTTAATGGCATACTTCGGAACGTAGCATCATCCGAATTGTCTCGTAATTAAAACAGTTTCTAACCATGGTTCGTGGTTCGTTGATTGTGTCAGTAAAATTGAGTAAAAATTAAAAATCAAATAAACAAAATAACCGTGAAAATGATTCTTCAATGATTCATCGAAGTTACACTATACTCGAACAGAAGTTATACTCTGCTATTTTGTCGTTACTTTCTCTGTTAATTGTCTCTAATCAGACACGCAGCGACTGGCAAACTCGATCGTTTCAATAACGAGCATTTTACCGTATTAGCAGTTTTCATTCCGCGAGCTGCTTGCGCAACGTGTTTTTCCTCGTCGGCGCCCAGTCGTTTTCGACAAATTCCTGATTTTGTAACGCGGACGACCTTGTTCTTGTCACTTTCACTCGGGCTCGTCCGCGGACCACGATCAGATTCAGAACGAGGATCGAGAGATCGTTGCAGAGCCACGTGCACACGCCCATTTGTCTTGCAGCGATCTCGCGTAGATTGAACCCATTGAAACTGACCTTGCCCTTGAGAAACAACTTTAAACGCCGAAAATTTTAATTTTCACTTGGGTCCTTACAAACTGATAATCACTGATAATCACGTATTAATAATTTTGCAATGTGATCTCATTTGCTCAAGTTCGAATTAAATTGCAGTTCATTCGATAGCACGAGCTTCTCGAGATACTCGAATAAATTTACTCGTTTGATTAAGAAGAATATTTTGTATTATTTTTCTTCAGATAGTAATTCAAACTCTAATTAAACCAACGAATTGGACGTGTGTTTTAGTTATTTTAAACTTTGTACTAGACTGCTCTCTTTCTGTTGTTGACATTTTTTGCATCATTTTTACACTGGATTTTTACCGTCAAAATTGATTTTTGGCGTTCTTTCGCTGTATTTTGTCCACCAATATTTTTGTTTCTTTTTGGATGATTTTGCAGTACTCGTTGCCAGAAGCTACAGTTTCTAGGTAATTGGTAACATAAAGCGAGCTTTGATCCCTTTGTCAGTCGCAGAGATCAAAGACGAAAATTGAATTCAAACCATCTACAAATACTATTATTATTCCATGAAAGCGATAACGTATCTTTTTCTATTTTCGTGTCTTCTACAAATTTTCCTATAAGAAGACGTACACGTATATACGATTCGATCGATTCGAAGGTCGACACTTACCTTGAATATTCATTCCGAAAATTGAACGGGGTATCCAGGGGAACAAGGTCGACGATAATGAAGGCATAACGCGCGGATCGATGCGGGCCGTTCTCGTTTAAATAAACTCTCGAAAGGGTAATGATTGCAAATTTCAACGATACAAACAGCCGGCTCCTCTCGAAAGCGAGCCTCTGTGTATTCAAACAGAGAACGAAACTCGACGTAAACTTTTACCTTTGTACACATTCGACGATTATTGACTGGCGGTGAAACATCTCTTCCTCTCTTCTTCCGTTTCTCTCTTACTCCCGGTAACGGAGTCCATTTGCATTTCAAACAGCATCGAAACTCTCTTCCGAATATTACTTTTTACTCGAACCAATTATGCTCGTCTATCCGTCCTATCCGTATCTATCTGTGTACATAAAACAGAAACGATTACAGCGGGGTAGGTTTTACATTTTGTTTTAGCCAGTTTACATCGATCGGTGATCGTTACGTTATGAAGCACGCAAGAAGAAGGTATCATCGCGTTGAAAGAAAGTTGCCGAGGTATAACGAAGTCACAGTCGATAATCGGTTTTTTTATTTGTAGAAACGTGATCTTTCGAAATTAGCATATCGTTAGGCGTGCAGCGTCATCGGTGTGATGCAACTGGTTGTACAGGGTGGGGTCCTCGAACGTTCCCGTTCGATTACGATCCTCGTCTTTCAAGGTAAAGAATGAACATCGAAAGACGTAAAATTCTGTCGCGAGTAAAAGAATTTCTTCGTTTCTTTACCGAGATATCTCTGTATTTTTCTAAGTTTATCTACTAATACTAATAATTATAGTAAATGCAGGTAATTTAAATGTACAAAACATACTTCGTACATTTTATGCACACTCTACATCGATATAAAGAGCACGAGAGAGTGAACAAACAATTTCTTATATCGTATAAATCATAAATTGATCATTACGTCTTTTTGCAAAAATAATATGTATTTAATTGAAAAACTTATTTGATCTTGGAAGAGACAATATATATTTTTTCCTAAATACACCTTGCAACAATTCTAACATAATTGGATTAAAATATAAAACTTCTATAAAAAAAAAAGAAAGACATAGGCAGTGATGCTAAAAAAAGTATAAAAGAAAAAAAAAGAAATGAAGATTCTAATCTGATGAAGTGGTCGTTTAATGTTCCCGATCTATCTGAATGGTTCATCCCGCGAAGAGGTCGAGAGATGGGAGTTTTCGTATGGCACCGCACCCTGGGGCACTCGCGGTTAACTTTCGCTGTCAAACGTCACGTAATCCAGGGCCGAGGCGGCAGGATATGCGCGTCGCCGCGGAATTATCCGTCCAGGGATTTAATCGTACGCGTAAAACATGAGAATGACCCCGCGTTACGAGACAACCGCGATTTTGCAACGTGTTCCGTTACACGCTGCCTCCACGGGGGCCAGAGCCATGGGGGATCCCCTCGTAAACGCCACGATCTCGCCAACCGTGCTGCTCTTTAAAGAATTGCAGACAAACCGATGATAAATTGCTTTTTTTTGCGCGAAAGATTATTTTTTGAAGTTTCTTGAAAAGAAAGGAAAAAAAAAAATAGCCTGCGATCGTGAAATTTAATGTGACTAAATATAAATATTTTGAATATACGGAGATGCTCTTGTATTTCTGAGATCTAACGAAAAAGAATCGTCATAAAGATAAATTATTTCTTTATTTATCTTTTCTTCACAAACATTTTATTCCAGGTTGTACAATTGATAAATATAATCGACAAGTGTTCGTTCTGGTAAAAATGCAAGAAATCGATGGACCAAAATGTTCGTGAAAGAAAGTCTCGCCTCGGATCAAGGATTCGATGATTCGAAGATTCTACTACGTCTACTTGTGCAATTTAAAAGTTTCTGATCCTAAAGTTCGATCTTCGAAACACAGAAAGCACGTCAAGTGCATTTTAAATACAACAGAAACCGAACCAGTTAGTTTCTAGTGAAAGTGTTGTCCGTGTCGTGGCGAGGTCGCATAATTAACCTGCTATAATTACGTACGATCATGCGATAACTTTTTGTACGACCGTGCCTTCTTAGCCTTGTTCTCCTCGTTATCAGCGAGGTTACATTTCGTGCATCCAGTGAAAGTGGTTGTAAATTCGAGTCACGCTCGATAATGAAATCCTTCCTTCGAAAATATTTGAATGTTTATTCTTATACTTTATATTTAATTTCGTTGGCATTACACATCAGTTATATAAATGTATTCCATGTAATAATTACGCCATCATTTTCTGCGTCATATTTCGACGGTTGAAGCTTACATTTTACAAATCACGATTTATAGAAATCTCCAAATATCAAATTGCGTGTAATGTGATTGTGAAATGTCCGTGATTTGTAATTAAAAAAAGGTTGCACGTACGTAATTTATTAACGTAAGTATTGAATAATAAAACATCCACGAAGATAAAAAGCGAAGAAAACTTCCGTTTAGAAACTTTCACGCCAATAAACGATCCTCGAAATTACGCAACTCATCTTCCGATCGGTTATCCAATTTATAGGAATTAGAAAATTGTGTGTAGGGACTGAGATTCCTCTGCGGATAATGACGCGAAGGTGTCGTAACGCACGTGGGTATCCCGTTACACCTTCGACAACGTGCAGAAGAAAAGAATATAAAAAGATGTTCGCCACACGAACGGCCATTACGGAGAAGAGTTGAAAGTTGAAAGTGATACTCTCCGAGTCTTCGAACGTAAGCTCAAGAAATCATTTTCCATCCTTCCTTTTCGAAATATGCTCTAAACTTAAAATTATAATTAAAAATTCGTGCATCCCTTTTCAACGTGCCTTTACTAAAAAGCATATTACGTAAAAGCATATTAAATACTTGTTAAATTTTATGCTTTTGCTGTTATTTTATATCTCAGGTTTCATTAGTGGTCTTCTTAGTCAGTTTCGTTCGTAGCACTGCGTACTTGAAATACTTCGCGCCTGTAAAAACGCAATTACACCATTTTCCGCGACAACTTCAATTCCTTTCACTGTCTTCGTTGGGCGTGAAATCGCGGCGAAACAAAAAAGACACTTAGAATCAACCAACTGGCCGCCTTGTCCCTCTTTTCGCGTCTCCCATGATCCTGACAGTGAAGGTACCTCTCGAGGACGAGACCTTATTCGATCGATCACGCGATCTTTGAGGTTTGCCCACGTTTAAAGTGATCGTTGATTACTGAATTTTATCCAGCTGTGCGAGTACATATTGAGCTTAATTACATTATTTAATTTCAATTTAATTAATTCAATTTGTCGGACTCTCAGTTGCGAACGGAGGCGGTGGAATGCGCGTGCGCGCTACGAAGAGGCGTGGTGCATACCTCGAGGACAATGCAACGTGAATTCGAGCGGTCGATTCCGGTGAACGATACTTGTAAATGGGTCAGAGGGTTTTTCGTTTCACGGGCCAGCTCAGGGATCTTACGCACGATGAGCTCCCTCCTCCCGGGGTCGACGACTCTCGTCTCGATGATCCTACGGCCGATTCGGGATCGAAGGACACGCGATTCGTTCGTTGTTTTCCTTTTCTTCTCGCGAAACTCGTTCACCTCATAGAGGCAGAAGGATATCTTGATACCGGTTACTTTTAATAATTTCACGTGGAAAAAATTGTAAATGCATACTTGGAGGAGGTGACCCAGCGAGGTGTAAGGTAATTGTAAGTAAGGTTGTTGGTTGACTCGCGAAAGTATTTGAACATTTTATAATTCACAGCAAAATTTTATAATTCACACTCTATACGTTTCGTGAAACATTCAATGTGAAATTTCGTTGGTACTGTAACGAGCCCAATCAACTGTAATTATTCATCAAATTAATAAACCTTGATACTCGATGGAACTATGTTTGATTCTAATTATATGGTTAAGAGGATTACTGAAATTTTGGAACTGCGCAACTAACAATTTGATACATATCAATTTACCAATTAGTTGATGTAATCATCATACATACATATTATATACATACGTACTATTATACATCAAAGAGTGACAAATGAAAGATAGTCATTATCTAGTTAAATCACAACATGCACGACAGGTGTTTCCAAAATTGTTGAGTTTTGATAAATCCTATTTGACGTTATTCTGCTAAATTTCAATCGCGCGTACTCGTGTGTGTAATAGAATTTATTTACTTCCCACGGAAACGCTATGAATTCCCAATTCCAATGCTGCCCGATAATTCAACCGTGACGGCACAATGATCGTAAACGATCGAGCGAAATGAAAACCGTGATGGCAACGTTTGCTATCCTCGTGGCTGTCAACCGTAGGAAATACGCACGTACGATTTACGCACGCAAATGCCATTGAGTATCGGTTCGATCGAGAGATTTTCAATATGGTGGAAAACGTCGATCTGCATAATCACTTTCCATTGAGTGAATTTTTCCTTCTCTTGCCGTCGATCAGCATCGTTTTCAGCGGCTTATTTCTCGTTGAGCCGCGAATCGAAGGGAATCGGATCTGGGGTAGGGGATTTTTGCTCGACCAGCCGTAACGATACCGTAACGCCGGTAGCTGAATACCTGGTTTATTATTATGCGTTACGTCGTCGCAGTTCCATTAAACGCGTCCTGCACCGGAACGCGTCGAAGAAACGACGTTAACGGGTCTGCTGCTGATTTCCGCCGGTCACCACCACGTTTCGAGCGACCACCGTGACACTCAACGACCACGTTGAATAATACCGATTCGGTCGTGATTTTTCGTCGCTCGTTGATTGCGAAAGTCGATGCGAGAAATCGACGTATTATAGTTTTCTCCCCTTTTTCCGCCGAGTGGAGAGGAAGTGAGAAATTTCATGGACAAATGGAAAATTTTATGCAAAAAAGAAGAAAAGAAACCAGGTCGATTTAACTTCTGAGAGGCTCGATTATCCCTCTGGTCTTTGTAAATCATTCTGTGTCTCACGTATCTCTGAAAGATATAGAACATGTTCCTTCGTTTTTGTCATCTCGTACTAGTATACTCTTTTCTAGTCACCGCACGAACCTATCACGTTCTTTCTACGTAACATTCAAATGAAAATAATCAGCACAGTACAGTATGCAACGTCTTAAAAATACACTCATAGGTCAAATCCGGCTCGAAGGGGGTTTTTACCTTGTCGAACACTATGAAGTTCCTTTCTCTTCGACGCTTCGGTAGCAAACGGTTTGAATTATAGATATACGGAGGAGGCGATGATTATGGGCCTTCGATAACTCTACTCGTTGGTAGAGCGGTGTTATTTCAAAAAATTCAGGGATATTCATAGATTGCTGGTTTAAATTCGGTTTTTGCAAAAATATTCATTTCAATTGTAATCTTGAAATTTGTATTTAAATATTACAAAAGTTATAATCCTGGCTCTAATTGGTTCACGATGTAACGAAAAGGAACATCGATGGATTGTTTGTTTCAAATTTGGCTAGAAGGAATGATTAGTTTGTCAATTCAATTTACTCCAACATTATTCTTCTGGAAAATACTACAATTTTTATATTTTTTTGAATTTACACGTTATTACATAGTAAATGATATATACTATTGTATAATTTTAGACTTATATACTATTATAGAATTTTTAATGTTATATTTTTGTTGTTGAATTAACTAAATTTATTAATATATAGTATGTGGAATAAATAACAATTATTTAAGAACGTTCAGTCACGAGCCTTCGATAGCTCAGTTGGTAGAGCGGTGGACTGTAGAGGATATATACGTACATTGAAGTCATCCATAGGTCGCTGGTTCGAATCCGGCTCGAAGGAATTTTTTTTTTTTTTCTATTTCATATCACAGGATTTATTATTAATTTATCGATAATTCTCTAACTCGTGTTATCAAGTTGATTCTTAGAAAACTTGCTTTCACTTGAAAGATATTTATAAAAAAAAAATATTCTAAAATTTAGCTTTCTTACTCTACGATCTGGAGGAGACGAGTTGATATGTCATTCCGATGATAATTTCTTTATGTCAAGATCTCTCGAAGTATCATACACGTAGATAGTGAAATCAAACGTAAAACTTTCAGATTCAGCATACTTTTCCTAGGTTTCATTGAAATCTCTAATCCCGCGTAAGTTTAAATTCGCGTATCGATTATAATAAATGAAGACAAGTGAAACGTCGTGCAACCGAGAAAATTCAGTCGTAAATTCTCGCCTGAAATTGAAGGAGAATTTCAATTAGTGGTCGCGGTGTTTACACGGATAGAAGGAGCAACTATCGGGGCAATAGTATTCGACTTCTATCACCCACTGACCTAGTAGCAGTCAATTTCACCGGGTACCATTTCTTCAAAGGTGCGCCGTATCAACGACAGTCAAAAGCCCGTGACGTGGAATTTCTGGCATCTCTGTCGTTGACTTGGAGATTTGTCGTTGACAAATGGCGACTCGAAAGCTCTGGCGCCTTCAGTCCGACAATTCGTCGCCCGAAGAAAATTAATTATTGAGTTAACCATCCGAGAGGTTCTATTAGGAGTCAACGTCGACGGGGGATTCTCGATCTTCATCGAAGAGACCGAGATTAATGAGATGGAACGTGGTCAAGTTTCAATGTCAAGTAGACGCCGCCATTGTGCCGGTGAAGAATACGAGCATCATTAATCGATCAGATAAGATATCGCCGCGAATCAACGGAGAACTCGGGTCGAAATTGAAATGTCAAGGAGATCGTCTACTCTGATCGAAAAGCCGAACTCGAGAATCTTTGGACCTCTGTGCCTCTCCCGAGAAACCAGCTTCGAACTTTTCACTTTCGTAGGACTCTTTAAATATTCGTGCTGCTACTTCTCCGAGGCGAGCGGATTTTAAGCGTCTCGAAGATCGAGACGCTTTTGAAAGGAATAACGAAATTTATTTTCTTTCAAGTTACTACGTGCAAGCGCTGTCTAATAATTTTGCAGGCTTGGCAACAAGTATCGAGAGTATTTTTTTAAAATTCACTCGTGAACCAATCGAAACTTTGTCATTTTACAAACAGGATGCGCGTACGTCGAGTTGAAAATATTTCTACCACTGCAGAATCGTGTACAATTTCGTGCAGCTCTATTTACACGTTTCTATTTATATTCCCAATTGTACGGGTCTCCAGAAACAGCGCGGAAGAATGCTAACGAGCATTCCTGCGTGATCCGGCCGGCATCCTCCACGTCGAAGGAGTCCGAGCCAGAGACGGCCTTGCCACGAGATACACAGCTTTCTCTACTTTCGCTTATGCGAGATTTTCAGCCGACTACCGGCAAACTCGCGACGATTCTTAACGGTGTTTGTCGCCTTGGCTCGTGAACATTCCATCGTGTGCATTCCCCGGAGTCAGTAGAAGAGGAAACGCTTGAACGACGATTGCACGTTTGCTCATAGATTCCGCACATCGAAGATATATTGTCGAGGTACGAAGGAAAGTACGGTCAATCGAAGTAACAATAATCTACGATTGGGTAAAATGTAAGACGTTCGGGAAGTAAATGTAGACGATGCGAGGTAATTTTGAGAAGCTACGAGTTGAAAAAAGTTGATTTGAACTTTATGATACGAATTGTGGATCGAAATATGACGAAAGCAGATTGTATTTGTAACAACATTTAACTTTAATCGCGACTTTGGTCATCGCACGTGCAATGAAGAGCATAATTGTAGCGATAATAGTGAAAAATTGTCGATAACTTAAGTTTTCACGAGAACTTTGTGAAAAGAAATCATACAAGAGTCCATTTGATCTCATTTTAAAGCATAAAGCCTCTAATTTGACAGTCGCGAGTTTGTATTTTTCAGGAATAAATTTACATCACCTAACGGTGGCAAAGTGAGAATACTTTCTTCTCGAAAATTGTAGAAATTCAAACATATATAAAAGCATTAAGAAATTATTTTCTGTCATCATTTTGAAGACTGAAGGTCTCCATTTTGTAACATTGAAAACGACAAAAATTCAAGAAATCCTGAGATTTATTTTTATATTTCTATATATTTGTGTTTTGATCAAAGATTTAGAGAAGATTGAATGTTAACAAGATGCACGGTAAAATAAGCACACGCGCATTTTCCATAGATTTATGCGACCGAGATATCGGAATTTAATTGCGACATCCATTGATTGCCCTCATGGCGCGTGGGTGTAAACGATTCCCCTCGATACGCTGGAAATTAATTGAATATATAGACTCAGTGTGTCGTCGCAATCATCGATAATCTCTGGTAAATCATCGATCCTATTATAGTTATCTTCCAGTTCTCAGTTCTGGGATCTCTAGCTCTTTGAATCCTCATCTCTTTGAATTCTTAGAACGCCGGGAAGCTTTTGAAATCTCAGATCCTCTGGAACGTTTGATCTTCAGATTACATTTTTAAATTGTCCTCGAAACGATTCACTTAATTTATACGTATATCATTTATCCAACAGCGATTAATACAGTGAGAATCAAACTACAGTTATGACGAATAAATCGAAGCTTCATTTTCTACAAAGAGTTTCAATTCTTAGCAAACGAACATTTCGTTTGAATTTAACGTGAACTGCATCGTTATGAGCGAAATCGAAAGATTCTTCTTCGAAACGAAACGTTCCCAATCATCTCGGAATGGAAACGATGCGACGAAAGAAAGACTGCATCGGAATGCAATGCAAGCGTCGCGTTGGCTCGAGCACACCGATTGTTAGCCAGTTGGTATTTCACGAGGTTACTGTGCGATTTTCCCTCTCACGTATCGTGTCACGTCCTTTCTTTTCTCCAACCTGGAAAATAACGGAACTCCCTCGTTTCAACGTTGGATAACCGTGAGAATATACATCTTCATCTTTTCCGCTACGTTCGCGACGACATATCGCGATCGATCGAACGAACGAACTAATCGCCGATCACTGTTATTTCATTGTTTCTCAACTAGCTTTCTTGCTACCGTGTGATTAACTGCCGCCTGGCTTTCATGATCGACGGAGATTGGTCGAGTTTTGTTCGTTCGAATTGTGAAGGTACGTTCTCGCTTCACGTGAACAGTTCGCGAACAATTTGTCGTTTTATCGCCATCTCTTTGTGCAATATATTCGTAACAGATGGCTTTTTGAAACCATTTTAAAGTTTTGAGAATTTTCTGGTCATGCAGAAGACAACTATATACATGTATTGAAACGTTTGGACTTTTTTTTGTACAATTATTTAAATTAATTTCGTTAACAGAATTTTACAAGTCTCGAATCATAAATTATCAGCACTAGTAAATTCTAGCTGTACGTGATGAATAAAATTTTTTCAACAAATTTTACAAATTACACAACTGTTGCACATTTTATCCTGTTTGACGTGAAATTGTAAAATTTGAAAGAGAAACTTGTTATTAATCAACTTATAATTAGTAGTATAATTAGTAGTAGGTATTTTAATGTTTTCTTTATTTACCAAGTAAATGTTCTTTCATCTTCTTTTTTTATAAGTTGTGAATTCATTACGAGTTTAGTTTGTTACTAATTGTATTGAGTTTATTACTTTATTAAAAAAGAGTAGTCCTGAAATGTTGTACACTTTCGCACTGGTGCCTTAAAGACTAGTTTCAAGCATTTGTATTTTGCGGTTTCCTTTTTTGCTTCTAAAAACAGGTTAAAAGGGTTAAATAAGTTTACGTAGCTGAAAACGATTGTTATTTATCAAGACGATCGCGTACATTGATTCGTTGTAAATTCAATAAAGACAATGAGATGTAAATCCAAGTTTTCCAGAAGGTTGTACAGTCAACGGCAGAAGCAGTTACAATTTTTCACTTTTAGACACTCAGACCATTATTTATAAGACGTCTTCTTCAGTCTGACTAAAATTTCGCCATCAAATTAAAATTTAAGGAGCGTTTCACATCAAACACACCATCGAAGTACGTTCAATATTTTACCGATTTTGTAAATGATAACGTGATAAACCAAATGCCGTAGAATATCACAACAATGAAACGTTGCAACAAAATTATATTCGATAAATAATTATAATAGTATACGGGACGTCTCAGTAATTGTGATGTGATCGATGAAAAGATAATTTTAAGTAAAACGATATAATTTTTTTCGCATGATTCTTAAAATGCAACCGAGAGAAGTATATGCGTATTTCTAATAGTTGTAATGAAAAATTTGAAAGGAAAATTTCAACAGAGAATTTTGTTCTAAAATAATGTAATAAACTGTCTTCGGCTCAATCGATTTCAGGTATGTAATAAACTCGTCAAACGTCAGTGACAATAAATGGTCCCAAGTGGACGGATCTTGAGAAGCCATTACAGGCGTTAGGCCACGAACAGAGAGAATTTCGCGGTGCTAGCGAGCTGGAAAGGTTCTTTCTCGCGTCCGACCTACAAGCGCCAGAAGAATGCAGTCGTCGTTTTCTCGGTCAGAACGTTTAAAGCATGTCGCCTCTCCTCTCAGATGCGGGCCGCGTACGCGTCGTTCCAATTTCTAGTAACGAAAAACGGGCTTGCTCGATTTCGTAATTGACCCACCAGAATTCGTCAGGCCCGGCCTTGATCTTAACTACTCTCGTATCTCGCCTTGATTTCGCCTGATCCGAAACCTCAATCCGAGGTGGACGTGTTTTATCGTTGCAATCTCAACGGCTCGGTACGTCAAAAACAAGAACCTATACAGATAATTTAAAAAATTTATCAAGTGATGTTTGTTGGACGAAGATGTGTTTCAATTCGAAGCACGTGTTGATTTAACAGGTAGTTATATGTGAGTACCATTTTATAGTTTAAAGGTGCTACTTTACGACCCAAGTTCAATACACATTGATTTGTAGTAAATTACGGACAAAATTATTCGTTAGAATATAAGATTCGCGGTGTGATATTATTAGTAGTTAGTATATTATTAAAAAGATACTTATACTATCGAAAAGATATATCAAACGAAAGAGAGATGAAAAAAAGATGCATCGGTGTCATTTGATCGCACAGTTCTTTTAATATTATTTTTTGGTTCAAACGTGGTTCAGAGTTTTGTATCTTGGAATTAAATGACAGTTTGGAGGATTTTTTAAACTGAGCTATTGTTGAAGAATGAAGAACAACACGAAAGAGCCCGAGAAGAACAACGAGAGGTCTTCGAACTTGGCAAACTCGAGACTTCGAATCCGTTCCACTTTCCTCGCCGAGAAATTCCTGTTCAAAGGGGATGGGAAGTGCGAATGAGAGACTCTCGTGTTCCGCTGGTTTCTCTTTTATTAATGGTTCCATCGACAACACAGTAAAACTGATAATATCACTTAGCTTTAAAAAATATACATACACGATATTTTATATTTATTTATTTATTTATATATATATATATATATATAAAGTTTGGCTGACCCTTAGAAAAATAAGGGTGTCCGCCTTTTCGTGACAGGGAGTTTTGGCGGTCGCTGAGGGGATCATCGATTTTTACTTTCATTTTTTTCCTGGATCAGCAGGACGACCGCAGCCCGACCTTCCAGCTAAATTCGTCGTGTCCTCTGTCCGTGTGGTATCAGGGATCTGTTTTCTTTTTCTTTTTCTCAGGGACAGGTTGGGACGCGCGTTCGTACATATATTACACGCGATAGTAATCCTTGTTTTTACCTTTTCTTTTTTTGTTTTCTTCTTCTTTCTTCGTGCTCTTTCGCATCGTTTCTCTCCAGGTCAGGCTTCATGGGGGCCGGGGAGAAATCGTTCGTGGTCTTGGGAGAGAAAAGAGAGGAAAAGGAAAAATATAATATAATTCGTTCGTCTCGTCGTTCGTCGTCGCGTTTGTCGTCCTGGTCGCTGAATCTCGAGCCGCTCGGAATGTTATCACAGATCGTTGGTGACGTGATGGATGGTTTTCGATCGGCGAGCCGATCGGCAAAGCTTGATTCTCCACTTTATCAGCAATCACGTCTTTGACTGCTCTTTTCGTATTTCGCCGAAAACAGTCTGAATCGAAAGGCTTCGTTCAAATCTTTATTACACGACTGTCCTTTGTCGCGACGGAAGCAATATTCTTTGAAGCTCTCCCGGCCGTGTTCCCCGATCGAAAACGTCGCCGGCGACCCCACGTCCACCGTGAAACTCGTGAAGGATGATCGACCAATGGTAGGACGGAGCTGAGGAAGCGGGGAATTGGGATAGAGAGGAAGGTCAAAGGTGAACGCCCAAAACGCCAGGCAAGAGAAGAATCAAAGGATTTGACTTAGACGAGAAGGAGGAACGCGACGCGGCGGGTTTAGAAGAACCCGTCACCGGTCGGATCGTTCACCCATGGGTAGTTGTTGGGGCAACGCACGCAGGTCTGAAGGTTGATGGTCTCTCCAGGTACCTCTTTCGACGTCAGTTTGCAGGTGTGAGGTACCCAACAAGCGGGAGGTCCGTCGACCACGCACTTCTCCTTCCACGGCTCGAAACTCTTCGATTCCGTTATCGTGCGAGGATTCTGGATCCACTGGATCACTTGGGTCATCGTCACGAAGTAAACGTCGTTGTGATTGGACAAGATCTCGTCGATCCAATAGAGGAACGCGTCCAGGAACTCCGGGTTGTTCTTCAGCCAGGCCGCGTGGAAGTAGAGACCCAGGGGAGCGCGATTTTGCTCGTAGTGCCGGTCGAAGTTGTGGTTCAGGAAATTGTAGAATTGGTCGCCGGTCAAGATGTTGCTGCAAGAGTCCACCATCGCACAGCCGGGCAGGTACTCGTCGTTCTGTGGGTCTTCACGACGATCCAACTCGTTCATCACCATCTCCCAGACTGCGTGCGACCTGCACAGGAAATTTGGCACTCGATAGGTGGAGAAAGCGAATCAAGCTGCTACTGTTTGTGGGATTTGTCGCGAAAAAGGTAGCTGCTTCGTTGATTCGAAATACTTTGACGTGATATTAAAAATGAAGAATAATCTGGAATACTCTGAAATATTTATTAATTCCAAGAATGATTCTTGATAGTATTTATTTAAATGCAGCAGCTCGATTCGGGCCAATTTTCTTTCAATGAGGGTAACGCGAGTACAAATACTCTTGGTACAAGAGATGCCGGTTAATTCGAGACACAAACTAGTATTCAGAATTAGCGTAATCATCGAGACGTAAAGTTTTTAATCGGATTGAAGTAATTTGTTTTTCTACTTGGAAATTAGGTTACCTCGTAGGACAGTGTTGAAGATTCCCGTGGCAACGATGCGGCATTCTGAAGTACATGGTGTAAGGCCATAGCGGCGGGTTGTTCAAGGCCGCGGTGATGGTAGAATCGTAGAGGAATGCCTGTTCTTCCATCATCGTGAACTGATTGTTGCCGCCGACTCTGAGGTACGGTGCCCTAACACCGACCACGCTGTTGTCCGTCAAATTAGCGAACTTCTCCGCGATGATCCTCATGCCAGCCATTTCTTTAGCCCAGTCGTCCACTGTCGCGTCCGACCAGAAACGTTCGTCGTCGTTGTGACTTGAAACACAAACGTTTATCCCACGATTAACGCCAATTATATCGTCAAGATATTTATCTCTTTGTGGTGATCAATTACTGTGAGAATTTATAGTCTTTGAAGTTTGGAGAGAGAGACGTTATATACTTGGTCGACAAGAAATTGGGAAAAACTGAAGAAAGGGACTTGGGCGTGTTTCTTCTTACGAGATGGAATGAACGGCGATTTCGTGTCCTTTCCTGTGCATTTCCTGAACAGCCGAGTAGTTGGTGTACTTGTGTGAGACGAAGAAGGTGGCCTTGATTTCGCAACCGTTCGGGTTCTTGCGTTTCCCGTTGAAGATCTCTTTGTACAGGCCGATATTGTTGTTGTTGATGGCGTCATCGAACGTGATCGTGATCATCTGCGGTACGTCCTTGAAAGGTAGATCGCCGGGGATCGTGGTACCGTCCTCGGAACAGAAGCAATCGGGAAGGACGCAGACCGTGGGGTCACAGGGTGGCGCTCTGTTCGGGTCGTTGTCCATATCTGTAATTTTTTATCGACCCACGATACCCCCTTTATTCGACAATCGTTGTTTAAAATTTGGCTTCGATCGAAGAACGACAACGACACGATCGGAGAATACAGTTTTTTTTTTTTTTTTTTTTTTTATTTAAATTTGCTCGATTTCTTTAATGACTAGAAAATCGTTTCAAAGAAGGACAA
Organism: Melipona beecheii; assembly: GCA_032399605.1. Lineage (NCBI taxonomy): Eukaryota > Metazoa > Arthropoda > Insecta > Hymenoptera > Apidae > Melipona > Melipona beecheii. Next base: position 1,169,670 of record JAUCMO010000463.1, read on the forward strand.
TGAAATACGAAAATTTGCTTTCTTTGTGAAGAAAAGTAGGTATGCCGGTATTTATAAATTTCCAATTTTCGAAAGGCGGTCGTTAAGGAAGCGAACACTTAACAACGAAAAATCTGCAATTACGAAATCCTTCGAAACGATCGAATTTCTATTACGGAGAAGAGTTTCTCCGCTGTGAACTCACCGCAAATGTTTTCATCAGATCCGTCCGCGCAATCCTTCTCCCCGTTGCAGAAGAGGCCTCTCTCGATGCAAGAGCCGTCGCCGCAAGCGAGGAAGCCATCTTGGCAGAGTGGTTCCTCGGTGTAGAGCAGAGGCTTCGCCTTCCTTTCTTTGTTCTTCAGTTTGCAGTTGTTCACGGAGTCTTTCCAGTCGCAGGTCTGTTTATCGATGTCAAAGTACAGTCCCGCGGGACACCTGATTGCCTGGAGACCGGAACTGGTGCACTGAATCACGTCGCGACAGTTGTCACCCTCTCCTGCCACCAATCTGAACCATTCGCCCGCATCCTTGTCCTTGCAGATCTCGCTCTCGAAACTCTCCTCCTTTTTATCCTCTTGCCGCTTCACGCGGTTAGAGCCTTCTAAAATAAAGCGGTTCGTGGTGTCTTTAGAGGAATGCCGTCCCGATTTCTCATCTGAGATCTCAATGATGATGAGTTGATAAAAGGAAACTGGGAGAGGGGGAAATTGTAAAGGAGATTTATCTCTACATTGATATGTTATTTTACTCACAGGGGATGTTTTGTCAATGAAATGGTGGTTTCGCGAAATAAATTATTGAAATGGTCAAAATTTCGTCATTTTTCATAAGAAGTGACTAAATATTATATACCGTGAATATTAAACGAACAAATGAATCGACATTACAATCGCTGGAATGGCCAAAATAGTTAATTTACAATCAAAAGTTAATTCGGTAATAACCATTTGCAGAAATAAATGAATTAGCATTAGAGGAACTAGTTACTTCAATTGATCTCAATTCATAGAAAGTTCGATGAGTTTTAAACTTTAATCGTCGATAGTTCTACCATTAAAAAGAGATATGACACTTGCGAAGATTTCGTAATGCAATATCGACATAATATGATTTATTGCTCATATAATTACGGTATTACGTAACAATGTAACGATACTTTGTATTTGAAACTCCTGTTTCCACGTTATTCTCTTGGCTGTCACGAAGGATGTTGCGAATAAAAGTGTTTGCATAAAGTTTGCAAAAACTATTAACTGCGACTTGTTCGGTGAAATTTCGAGACGTGCGACTGCGCAACCGTGAAGATATCAGCGGCGAGATTATGGAAAGTGTGAAATTGACGTCGATACGACGTCGCTTTATGGTTATTTATTCGCCAATTTACAGAATCGTCGTCTTCCGTCGGACGAACCGAAGGCTAGCGATTAGCATAAACGAAAATTTGCCTCTTTCCCTTTTCGCATCTATTTTATTCACAACGCGATCGATTCTCGTCACTTTTACGTAACCTCTAAAATCATTAGCGATCTGTTCACAACGCGATCGATTCTCCTCACTTTTACATAACTACAGTAAAATCATTTGTGATGTAGAGTAATTTATAGTGTACCAAGTATAAAAATCATTTTCTCTGCGAATTAATCGCGAACGTTCGACTTCTTACGTTTGATAAAGGCGGAAGCAGAAAATCAATACAATTTACGTAAGAGTTACGAATATATACGATTTTGCCAATATCTTGCTTATGTAACTCGTGTCCAAACGCTGTTTTATAAAATATCTTTTTCATACTTGTTTCTACCCGTACGATCTCTCCTCTAACAGAGAGGAAACAGAGAGAAAAGACTCCTTGCTCGTCGAGTGGCTTCGTTTCGAAAGGGAAACGAAGCGCGCTTTGAAAATTCGCGGCACGTGGCATTGTTTTCGTTTCGCGGTGGTTCTCGATCAAACGAACGGGAACGAGCACTCCGCTCGAGAAAGCGGAGCCAGAAACGACAGATTTTCAGCGTGCGGGGGAACACATGTTGCTTTCCTATTTGCTGTTTGTAGTTTCGCGTTAATTTTATATCAAAGCAGCGAACGGAGAAAGCTGTCTCGCGTGTTTCGAACGATACTGTTTTATTAATACGACGTTACTCGTGATGTTACAAGATTTGTCAGATTATTTAACCTTTCCGAGCTGATTTCCTTTCTTTAATAATGCACGCAATATTGGAGTAAAACGTTGGCCTATATACAGTCAACCGAAAACCACACAATTATTGGCCTATTACAAAAGTTCCAATAGTTGCAGAAAAAATTATGTATCTTGCGGTTTGAACGAATGTGCATCGTTGTAGCTTAAATTTATTAGCCGACTCAAGTTTGAGGAAGTCGACTCGCGAGACGCAACGACGTGCAATCTGAAGGATGCAAACTCGGCTTGTTAGCTTTTGGAGGGAGAGTCGTATCTTCCTGAAGAATGCCGATTCGTTTAGTTTTGCTGAATAGATAGTTCGTTAGAGGCACCGGAAATAAGAGACGAATTTAAAACAATTTTAAACTTTGGAAAAAGATCATTAACGAATCTCGGAAGAAATGCAAAATTAGGAAGTTTAGGAATTAGGCTACTGGGAATTGAAATCCCATGGATAAGAAGAATCAATGGAAAGTGAAATTCCAAGAGTGGTATATCCACTCGCGAGGTCTAATCACCGGATCTCCTTGAAAGTCGAGAATCATACGGATAGCTTTATACTAAACGATCCATCTTATTTTACGACTCCATTTCTTTCTCAGTGTCATATCTAGCACTCTCTCGCTTCCTTCGCAAACTAATTATACCGCACTGGGTATTTCAAAGTCGAAGGTCTACATCCGTGTATATTCTTCTCAAAGAGAATGTCTGCCGAGGCATTTACTGACCTTTCCGAAAACCTTACACTTTAGAAACACTTTCATAATCGAAAACCATTGAAGAGACCGGTTCAAAGTGAGGAGGAGATTTATGTCAACTGGTTTATAAATTTTAAGCTGTAACAAGATCTGCGCGTACGTATTAAAGTATCTATTTACCGATCGTCGGACATTCTACGGCAACTTTTGAAGCTAAAAGTCAGTATTGAGGACCATTTACACTTTTCAATGGACAAATCAATCCACTAAATTGTGATTCAAAAAGGAGACACTAAAAAACGAAAACGAACGGATCAATGTTAAAATATCTATGAAACTTCTCAATAATGAAGCTTAATAAATAAATAATAAATGCTTTCCAACTTAAATTATTATAAACTAAAGAACTGAAATTAATATTTTAAAAACGTAGATACTTACAACGATCAAAAACTGATTTTTAAAAGTGCCAAACAAAATTGATCGAAAATAATAAATTTGAGCCGTTTGTTTTGAAAGTGGTACAAGTCACTTGGTCTTTAAATCGAGATATTTAAGCATTTTGAAAAATCGATGCCAACTTTCGAGAAGATTTATTCGTATTTGCTATCTCGACAGAGAATTCACGTACTTGTATTTCTCTCGGTATAAATAATTTCATAGAGACGTTGACGAATCGCCGTTGTTTCATTGCTGCAATAGACTCACGCCACTTTCAAAACGCAAAGCCAACGATCGTTGTATCGAAATCAAAGTTTGACCGAAACAACAGAAACCAAGATGTAATTGAACGTAAATGTAGATCAATTTGGGCATGCACCTGAGCCCCGCTGGTCCCGGGGGCCGGTGTCGGAATCGCGTAGCACCGCGACAAACGGGGAAAGTTGCGTTCCCCACCCCGTGTATTTTTCAGGGCACGGCAGTGACGTCACTCATTCGGGACCGAGCAGAACCAGAGGCTTTCACGCTCTAATCTCTTATGCAACCTGTCGTCTCTGTCGACCGCCAGAATCGTATTCCGTCTGATTTTCACCCGTGACCATACCAGCGACTCCTTGAAAGCGTTCGTCGTCCGGTATGATCGAGTGAGGAAAACCGTGCTACTAGGGGAGATGGGAGGAGAGAGAAATGAACACCGCCGCCTCTCGCCATTTCGAAGCTCACGTGCTGCTGATTCCCCTTAAATTCAACATTTCACGCAGTGGCTCGATCCACATTTTCCATCACTGGCCAAACGCTTTGTGCATTAGTCGAACGAGTCGAAGTAAGATCGGAGACCGATCTTAAGAAGTAGCACGGCTCATTAGCTTAAGAAACAAACTGCGGTGCAACGTTTCAAAGAATGAATTAAACGACCATGTAACGTGGAGCAGCGTGATCTGTCTGCTGCGATTGTTTCGTATTCTACCATTAACAGAAGTTTCTGCAAGTGGAAAATCCTAGCGAAGGAACGACGTGTCTTTGAACGCGCGACCAACAAACGAAAACACTGATTCGTGCAACGAGGAACAGAGGGTGAAATTCAACTCCATATTGAAAATTCCTTCGCGAATCTCGAATCACGACTGCCACCATGTTCCCGCTCGCTATCGTGTACCGTGGCAGATTAGCTTGTCACGCGAGTCTCTTGAACCTCGCCAATGATACGACGTACGATGACAGCACTAACTAACTTCTGTTCATCACCCTAAATCGTTCGGTCATCGACACACTGATTTGCCTCGCGAGGCTGTGAAAGTCACCGAAAGTGTCCTTACTCACCGGCGAGAACGATGGCTGCCAGGCACAGCAGCACCAGCGAGGACCTCATCCTCGTCCAACCAAAGGAACGGCGCTTCCGGTTCCCGACGAACGTTTTCGTGATTCACGAGACTCCGATTTATCCACGGCGCTTGACTTGGCCTGGTGTGTCTCACTCGTCTGTCTCAATCGACGACGGGTCGTCGGGATAGTCAGGGGGGGGTGGGGGGACGGAGGGAGAGGGGAGAACCTTGATTCGAGCGTTCGAACGAAGAGCTCGCGAGTTTTCCCGGCACCACTTCCGGAAAAGGAAGAAACCGAGACGAAGAAACAGCGCTCGCGACTGCCCTGAGAGGCAACGTTCTCCGGATGGATCGAAGACGAGCGTGTCGGCTTCAAGGACACGGACCTTGAAGACGTAGGTACCGCTCACGGACTGACTGAGGCCCGCCACTCGTCGCGCCTTATATTTCCACCACCACGATGAACTCTGTTGGGCCCCCTCTTCCCTTTTCGTTCTTCGATCGTCGCTGTTCACCGCCGATCGGTACCTCGCTCCTGGCTCCCCAGGATGCAGTGGCGTAGGAGTACCTCCGTTGGAAGACAACGAGCCCCCTTCCCCTATTACCTCGCCCCCTCCCCCCTTCCTCTGTGGGACGTGTCATTTTGGTTCTCGTCGAACGCTGGAGGATTGACACAATGTCAGATACGATTACTAGGACATCTACCGATATTACCGAACAGATCTTACGATTCTCGTGGCATTTCGTTCTATTCTTTCTTTCTCGTAGATTTTCTTTTTAATTGGGACTTTCTTGGCAAGATTTTTACCTGATGAACGTTACAGGGCAGGTTTGTTCGTTCCTTATCCTCGGCTAGTTAAATTTGGTTAAATTATAGATTGGCCAGAGAAGATTGAAACGTTGATAGATTGTGATTAGGCTCAGATTCGGCAATAATATTTAAAATCGCGACAAATCGAACAAGATGTCTGTGTAATTACGAACAGCGTTGTTGAAGACGTAACAACAAGGAATCAACATCTTTCAAATGATTCGCGTGCCTTGTTGCTTGAACATGGTATTAAGTTTTACTTTGATTCCTTCAAGAAATTTATTCAAAGTAGAAGAAGATTCCTGATTTCTATCTTTTTGAGGAAAATGATAACACGCAAGTAACTATTGTATAGTTGACTATATGTGAAAGTATGAGACATTGTAGTATGAGGCAATGTCTCTTAACGAGTACCTACTTTCTATATTATATATCTCAAGTGATCGTGAGGTAATATTTCAAATGTGAAATATCTTTTATCTTGTCGATTTCGCAGGAAACTGAGCGAATTTATAAAAAATTCACAAGAACTTTCCTTCAAACGTTACGAGCCGAAAGTCTTGAAACCACGTTCGATCTGATCGTTTCGAATTCACGGTCGCGATTCCACAGCCACGTATTACTGTAACTTGGACTCTCGGCTTAACGATCAGTTAAACGATCCTTGGTGATAAAATCGCGAGATCGATGCGGTGTTTATTGCCCGGAACGTTGTTGCAAAGCAGTATGATTCACGAGCGCGCCGTTTCAAATAAAAGTGAAGCTGCAACGGAATGTACCGATTTGATCCAAAGATTCGAAACAACCGTTGTTATCCTCGGACGAAATTACTTTCGAATTATCGACATGTTTGCGTGCGAATGGGAACGCAATTGTGGAAAAGTCAGGGCGACGCAGTTTGTGAAATTTCTCGCAACGAGGATTGTTAGGTAACAGTGAAAATATACCAAGTTTTCCGTCGCTTTGGAAATTCGAACGCGTCGAAAGTGAAACGGGTGCTCGGATGCAAATGCAGTCATTCAGCCGCAGGTGCAACGTTGGGTGCTATTCCAGGAGCCATTTGCAGCCATTTGTCTTTCTAATTCGATCCTGCCATCGGCAACGCGTCTTGCGATCTGAAATGCTTTAATGATATATGTACTCGCTGGAATCTGCTTCCTGAAAATTTCTTTTTTTCTTTACTCTGAATTAAAAAATGGAGATTTGATACATGTTGTAAAATTGTACGTACACTTGCTATGTATAGTATTACAACATTCGAAACATTAGAAACTATGATTTGTTCATTTTGTTTATTTACTTTTTATTATTATTATAATTATAAAATTAAAATTAATATTTATTCATTATTTTATTTATACGAGTAGATATCCAGTTTTATATTAAGTACAAGCGATCAGATAAAGAAGAGAAAAGTAGAGTAAGCTGATGTTGCAGTATCGTAGTTCGTGAAATAGAATTGTCATGTAGTTTGCAACGATTTGTCTCAGACGTTTTGACATTTCCAAAGAAAAATTCGATTTTGTCGTATTCGCTCTACATATTCGGTACGATGTATCAGTCACTACGAAACTTCAGATACAGTACAAAACTGGAACATACTTGTTCTCTTAAAATGAAAAGATCCTTAAAATAGGAAGGCTGTTAAATCCTTTTTGTTTTAAACTAAGAAGATCTACATTCTTGCTTTTATCATCCAAATATAGAAAAGGCCAAACGATTCTGAACTTATTCCCTAAAACTGAAAAGATTCAGAATCGAGATGACAGAATACAGAATATTGATCAGTGAGAAAAAAAGAGAAAATTCTACGATCCTTTTAATCTTAGAATGAGAATATCTAGAGAACGCTCGCCTTCACTTCTTCGCTCTCAAAGTGTTCGGAAGAGACCGGAAAATTCTGAGTGATCCACCAATTGTCGTCACATCTCAAAATTCTGCATCTGGACAAAAATCCAAGAATATCCTCCGATCTTTCACACCCTGAGATAGGGAAGGCTCAAGAGGTCTCTGTTAGAACAGAGAGAAATCTTCCAAAAGTTTGCTCTTCAGAAGTCAAGAATATCCAACCACGAAATTCTTCAACCTCCAGTGCTTCAACCTAGCTTTGAAATGTCAGATTCAAGCAAGGTCTCGGATGGAATTTTGGGGCAGATGATGAACCGCTCGGTAGGAAGTTCGTACGAGCGCCTATTGCACCATCGTCGTCCCGTCCGTTGGCATCGCGACGCGGGCCGACACACGTAAATGCCAACGAATCTTTCGACCGTTCCGCTGGCAAGTTGCCAGGCAAATCGATGGCTCGCGACCAGAGACGATCACGTACCCGGCCGGATGGAATTTACCCTTTGCCTGGAGAACAATTTCGTTCGCGTGAGAACGATTTAATAAGCGTGCTCAAACCAAATCGTACACGGTATAATTTCACGTTTCGTGATGACGAACGAATGAATGGAGGTGGTCATTAGGTTGTTTCGTTTGGTATACAATTAGTTAGAACAATAAACTGCGAGACCGAGGATTGATTTGTGACACCATTGATGGAATTGTCAGCGTGATTGACAGATTGATGAGAGAGAACGTACACTCTGTAAATGGCGTTTGATTACTTTGAGATCGGTTGATGATTTTAGAGAGTTGCATTAAGTTGTTAAATGCACATTACCGCTCAAAAGTCTTGGGACAGTTTTATTTTTACTATTCAGCACTTGTATATACGTATTTTATAATACAATATATATATATATAAAAAATATGTAATAATAATATTTGTACAATACAGTATATCAATATATTAATAAAGTCTTTATTATACAAAGTACGTTTTATATTTATTGTATTTGTTGTATTGTTAATACAATTGTAAGTACAATAATTTATATTATAATATATTGCATAGTATAATATACACATAATAATTTAATAATACATATAGTTTGTACTTTTATTGTATAAAATATACTTGTCCTAAGATTTCTGAGTGCGGATGTACTTACAAGCGGTTAATAAAATTTGCAGAGCTAATGTTTTTGTACGTTAACATGACGTTATAATTATAATTTATAATTATAATTGTTAAAATATAACAACATCACGCACGAATCGTGCTATACACGATTGGATTGATCACTATTTACTGTTACTGCGTGAAGCTGTAAAACTTAATCAATTTGCAACAAATATGTAACCTATAGAGGTATAATTACTTTTTTTTAACTACAATAGAAACCAAGGATCAATAGTAACATATTTTTCTCGTGCGAAAGAAACGTTTGATGAGCGTGTCTCGTAAGTACAAAACTAATTTATTATCGCGATCCTCGTCGAGAATGATTAACGTAATCAGGGAACGAAAGGTTCCTCAAAAATCTGCTTCGTAGGTCGGGCATAGGTTCGAAAAAAGTGAAATCGTCTATGTCACGTTTTTTACTGGGCTCACGTTGGCACATCGGTTCTGCGAACAACACACACGTCACGAATCCGTGTATTCGTATTCGTATCGAAATTTCATTGTGAAACGAACCGGCTCCGGGCAGCAGCGTTTGTCGTTAAATTGAGCCCCCAGGAATTTGCCCTTTTCCGAAGCGGAGGCGCCGAGTGCAGAAGCGACGTCGATCGAGAAATCGAGTCGCGCATGCTCAACAGTTCCATTATTATTCAAATGGTACTCGCGCTGGTATGACCGATCGAATTCACTTCCCTTGCAAGAAAAAAAAAAAAGGAAAGGAAAAAACGCGAGGAAAAACAATCGATAGTTCGAAAAACCTTTAAACCGAATGAATAGGCCGAATAATCGACGAAATTTGTGAAATTTTTATCTGCGCAAAGCCATATTGGAAAATATGCTTGTTTGATTCGTAATTACGCGAGATCGTTTCTTTCGAGAGTGAGGTTAACAACCAAACGAATCGATCGTTGCAAGATTATCTATGCATCGGATCAGCCTTCGTTACCTTTCTCGTAGTGACTTTCTTCGTTGTTATAAATCTCGCGGAGCGATGGTTATTCAGATTAGAGCAAACAGCAAGGAGGAAGTGTTCGTCTTCTCCTCTCAATGATTCGCGTGATTGAAAGCCTAGCCTGGTACTTCCAGTCTCGTGGGATGCATTTATTATTTAGAAAGCGATCAAAATGAACGATTTGCACTACGAATCACAAAACGTATCGCCACGTTCCTCTCGACCAAAGATTTTATCTTCCATTTTGAAAAATGGTCGATTTAACCTTGAGAACTTGATTCGTACATTCTAAGAAAGGATGAAAATACACAGAATATACAGTATATACAATATGTACAGTATGTACAGTAAAGTTTCAATATATCTTTTATTTTTAATGAAACGTCAGTGCACGACAGTGAATTATAAATTTCAAGCTCAAAATTTTTAATACATCGACACGTTATACAAAACTTACCGTTATTCTCGAGGCGCAAGCTCCACTTTTGAAACAAATGTCTTCAGATTTTTCTCATTTGACATTCCGCGGAGAGGCGCTGGTGATCTTCGTTTCAGTTCCTCCCGCGAAGAGATGAACGAACGCGCCGACATCAGAATGTTTGTCAAAACTCTAAAGTTCACGGATGTACGTTCAATTGCTGCAGAGGCGAAAGGCAGTCGCCACGAAACCAAAATTCCCCGATTAGCGTAACGAATTACGTAATCGTCGTTTCTTTCGTGTCAATCACGAGATCCCGGCGAATTAACCTGTTCACTGAAACAGAGAAGAGAGAGAAAAAGAGGAAGACGAAAAACGACGGTGTTTCGTCCTTCGAGGCGGAAGACTTTTATTTTTATCGCGTGACGAGGATTCCCTTGACAGGGGAACATCGAGGAAAATCGGAGAAAGGAACATCCGTCCGTTATCCTTCGGCCGGTGTCTATTTAAAGGAATGATCGCGTGGTATGCCAATGATCGTTTTCCAGCTAGTCGAAAAAATACACGCGCTCGCAAGGAACATCGTTGCACTGTTAATCCGTGTCCGAGCAACGAAACTCCATTCGGGGACGTACTGATTTGCTGAAACACAGCTGTCGACGCGTCAATCGTGCCGTAAATATTTACATCGCGACCGGCGTTCGATGAAGCACGCGAGATCGGAATGTAAATTTAGTGACTAGTGGGATTTTGAACAGTTGAATTAATCGACAATGAATCTCGACGTTGGAAGTATCGCGTCAATTAAAGCGACTGGTTTCGGACTAGTGTCTTTGAAATTATTAAAACCGTCTGTGGACTTTTCGACGCGATTAACGTTGAATTTTATCAATGCAGCTAAGTACAAATCCTCTCGTGCTTATGGCGTGAGAACGTTAAAAATAAATTGACTGAAACTTAGTCAATTGTCCGTCGTAACAAGTTCCAATGAATTCGTGTTGCAAAATTTTCAATTCTGTTTCCTAAATTTCGTGCAGAATTGAATCTCGTTCGCGAACCACAGTGTGGCTTCTCGTTCGTTTGTAACAGGATCGTTAATCGATTACATTTTCATATCCTCGACGGTTGGTGTATATATATGTATATATGTATATATTGTTTGCGATGTTTCCACGCAAAACACCCATCTCGTGATGAGTACCCATCTCGTCCAATTCGAATTTTAACGAGGATCGAGTAACGTTGGTACGAGACGGTCAGAGCTCGATGAATCTCAATAGGACGATAATAATTGTAGGCCATTAAATTAGATTTTCTTCGGAGCCAGTGGATTGTGAAAGTGAAATCGACATATTCTTACGAACCGTTTTTTATTTTCTTCTGACGATATTTAATGGCGATTTAACGATTTCGTTATTGGCGAACGCCGAGTCGTTTAATCGAAACAGGACCAGTGATTGATTTCCATTGGTTCTTAGATTCTTATGTATAATTTACGATCTCGTTGTATTAACAAACTACTGCTTTTCCTATTCAAATTATTCGCAGTATATCAGCGAAATGTCTCTTTCTATGTTCCAGAAATTAATTGGAATTAATTGGAATATCGTCGGACAAGAATTTGACATTGAAATATTAATTTAAAACGTGATAATTGCTAGAGATACGTCTCTTTAATTCCTTTGTTCTTGAAGTCTTAGTTTTCACGGAATTTTTTTCATTTAGGAATTCATTTTTTAGTTGTTTTTCGTCAAATTACATCTCCAAGAACGCCGTTTTCTGCAGTGAAAATGCGTTATTTAACATTTTTTCGCTGTTCAAAATATGTTTAAAAAATGTTTGAAGTTTCACGTGCATTTTACTTTTTAAGCAGTGTTATATTACGTACGTACTACGTTGTTACGAAGGTTGTTTAAAAATTTTGTCAGGAAATTTGAGGAAAATTAAAAAAATAATATACTTTTACAGAATTAGAAATTTTCTTTATTAAATAATAAGCATCTAATTTCTCTCGTGGTATCTCAGAGTATCGCAAACAATTTGTCAAATATTTTAAAATATTCCCCAGTCGCCTATCATTAAAAAAGAAAATAGTTTCGCGAAGGTCAGAATAAATATTGCATTCGATAAATGGGTCAGATGAAATTGATCATTTCAATTGAACTCCAATATTCTTGCGCTCTTTTATGTGAGAAATTTAATATACCCTTGCTGAGAAAGGATATATTAAATTTTCTTTTAACCGAATTTTACCAAATTTGACGTTTCGTCATCATGCAGAGACATTTGTCATAAATAGTCATCTGTCAATCTTAAAAACACTACAAATTATACGTATTTTAAATCATAATATCAAGAATTGAAAAACACTGCAAAGACGACACTTTAAAACGACAGACGGAACGTTCTAATCCATCTAATGTACAGAATACGCATCGACATTGTTCAAAAAGTAATTCTTTTCGCAATTCGTCTCTTCCGGTAAGTTCTCTTCTTCCGTGAAACAAAGAACTTCTTCCTGGAACAGAATTCGCACGATTACCCGCACGAATTATTCGAAATGCTTTCCTATTTCCGCGCCTCGCGAAGAGGAAAAGCGAAGAACAACAATAAGCAGCTAGTCGGAGGCAAGATCAAAGACAGGGTCGATCGCGATGAGAGTGATTTCCTCGGGCGATGTGAGGTCGGTACGTGATCGTTATCAGAGGACGAGGCACGATTCCATTGGAAATCGTGCGGCCCTGGCGTGACATATGCCGTCGTGCGACCGCGACGGTGAAAGGAAAAGAAGAAGAGGCAACCGAGGCGGCAATATCAGCTGAAGCCTTCGAGGTTGAATCGAGCTTTCTCTGCCCGCGGCCAAAGCGAGCGGAGACCTCGCAGTCGCCTCGGACAGAGGTACGCTAGGCTCCATCTGGTGTGTTCTGCTCCATCTTCTGGATCGTGATCCATGATCCGCGATCTAGATTTAGCGATCGAGTTACGGGACTCGATCGGTACAGACCATGAATTTATATACCTCGTCTGTGCCAGGAAATATTAAATCTTTGATTACTGACGTGACAAACAAAGAGATTCATCCTCTTATAAATTTTCTGTATATACAAGGTGGGCCAAAGTTTCTTCCCGCCTATTTCTTTTTTTTTTCCTTTCAAACGTCAAAATATAAGAAAACATTAATTTTATTAGTTTTAAATTAAATTTAAAGTGCAAACGTGATGTTTTCATTATGTTTTAAAAATTATTTCTTTCAAATGTTGCCAGAAGATTTGCAAAAAGAATATTATACAAGAAAAAAAATTACGGATTCATTTTAATAGGAAGCGATTTTTGGGCGACCCTATGTAAAACTACGAGAAACAAACCGTGTAGAAATTTTGATAAAGAAGGATATACGGCTTTTCGTACTGTAGAAACATTTTACAAAAGTAAAACATCAGTGAGGAAAGTCGAGATATTCGAATATCCGGAAAATGTTCAAAGCATTTCAAAATAAGACAAAAATTTGACTTCTGAGTATTAAAAGGATTAACTTTTCGCAGCGGGAATGTTAATTTTTTATAGCGTATTTGCGATTAGAGATTCTGCTACGATCTTTTGAATTCTTTATATTTCAATCTTGTTCCTATCCAAGTAAACAACGTTCGCAACGATTTAGGAATAACAATCTGTTTTGTTTGGAGTCGCTACGTGGTTCCACAAATTTGGAACAATAATAATAATTCGTTAACGTTGACGAAAATACAATACAATACATGATACGTGAATTAAACATTTTACAATTGGTACGTGAAACTCTAATTTTGCTTAAAAAAGCAAACAACGAATTAATTCACTCACCTAACATCCAAAATATTTGCTTTTAACACAACGCAACGTTTGCTAAATTTTTTAACTGTCCTCCATAACCTTTCCTTTACTTTCCATTCACTTTCAAATTATTTCCAAACGAAAAATCATTTCTTTAACGCCCGTGAAACTTCTCTACCAAACCAAATTACATTTCGCACCCAAGAAACGGCGACATTCGGAGGATCATTAATTGAACCGTCAATTAAAGTCCGCGAAAAGCCGGTCGAGTAATAGGAACGTTCGCAGAGAGCTTACCAGTGGGGAAAGCAAGCGGAAAACAACCACCTCTGTCTCGTTAATTCGGCTTTTATAATCCAGCCCGACATGGCCGCCGTTTATTGGCACGACACCGGGAATCCAGGGATTCTGCAACAACTGCGATTCGAAGAGAGAAAAATCGAACCAGCCTCTTTTCCTTCGTTCCCCCCTTCGCTCGGCGATACAGATAGCAGCGATATAGATAGCCAGAGCTATCTGTTGCATCCCGAGGACTTGACCCCACTTGTCCTTGGCCGAATGGTCCTGGAAATCAGCCTCGGACCACCCCTTTGCTCCACGTGCGTCTCCGATGGAGCTATCACTATTCCCGAGCGAGGACCGATCCCCGCGTTTTATCTCTCGCGAACGTAATCACAACTTTCGCTCGTTTGCTTTTTGCGCGCGTGCCTCGTGGAAAATTAATTAAAGCCCGTGGCGAAGTAAGCAAGCGTCGGCGAACGGTGTTTATTCGGCTGTTGAACGAAGAAACAACGCCCTGTGCTGTTTGTTTAATTCTCGTTCCGTGGTGGATTGTTGGACGCGGTGGGATTGCAACACGTTTAATGAAAAAGTTGTCAATAAATGCGTGGGAGATGTTTGTTTTGTTGCGTCGGTGGCGGCTTAACGGGATTCGGCGGGAAGGATAAAGTGAACCGAGTTGGTTAATGAATTCTTGTATTAAGTAATTAGTAGATCCAATGGATATTCGGTTTATTTATCGGAGATAAATAGATGTTGACAAAGAACAAAAATTTTGCGTAAAATATTTACGTACGTAATGTCTTGCGCATTTTTGCACTTTAATTTTGTAAAAGATTAAACGTATTATTTACTAAATTTCACACGAACGTGTTTCGAGGCAACACTTTCTGGAATTAATCCTACGCCAGATTGGAGGGAGATACCGTCATCAATTAAAAATCGACTCTGTGTTCCCCGGAGAAATACGCGGAGTAGCGGGAAACACGGAGAAAGATGAAAGTCTTTCGAAATCTGGACGAAGCGCTGGGCAAGTAAGCTAATTTTAGCTGAGCTCTGTGAATCTTTAATCCTCGTGCGCGATCCTTCGGCACGCTGAGTTTTTCCTTCTCTTTCTCGACGAACGAAACTGAGCCACCGCCCTCGGATTTCGTCTGGACGTTGGGGAAAAAAAGCAGAGAACAATCTGGAAAGGTGATGGGATTTTAATTGACACCTTGTCTCGTGCTAGCAGTTGAAACACATCCGTGTGCCACTTTACACACACACACTCTTGCTGGCAATGGATTTTTCAGCAATCTGCACTCAATTTCTCGCGAACGTTGATCAATTAACGAATAACGTAAAACCATGCGATTCTTTCGACACGCTTTCATGAATTTCAATGAAATTTTAAACGATTACGGGATAATTTAGAGATAACAGCTTTGGACGTTAAAAGAATTGAGACGAGTGGAACTCTCGCGGTAACCTAATAACCGGCCAAATAAATGGGACGAGCTACCTGAAATTCGACAAACGGGACACGTTAGTCGATAACACTGCGGAACAATGCGGTGCAAGCTACACGTAGTTTCTCTCCTTTGCATAATACGCTTATCCTTGCGGAAGAAAGCTTTGGAAAAGATTAACGATCAACCGGCAGAAATACACGAAACGGGGATTTCTTCCTGCAGAGATATCTCGTTGGATGTATCCAGCTTCGAAACACTTGTCTCGAGTCGAGAAACAAGTGTAACGAAGGTAACAAGGTTTTATTGCTCAGAGTAAACGCGATTGTCGCACAGGTAACGAAGGAAATCGACAAATCTCGACAATCGTATCGCTTCGAGCATGCGAGAAAATCGATTCAGTGTAGAATTTAATGTTACAAGCCGATAATACGATTCGATATGGCAACTGACGGCAGCGATTTCTATAATATTTTCCTCCTCGCGCACAGCCACTCGTTCCTGTCTTCCTTTCCTTCGTGCAATTCGTACGCAGCGTCTCGTGTTTTTTACACAACAGTCACGTCCCTTTAGAAATCGACACATTTCTAATACGTTTTTTTCGTTCTTCCAGAGGGCAATTTATATTTTTATCGCGTTTGAAACATTTTCTACGATACGTGGAATTCTCCATCAGACATCGGAAGATAACTTTACAAATTACTTTTTTATCAGATGTGTTAGAGATTGAAACGCTCTATGATTTTTCTGAAGTTTTCTTTCTATCGCAACTGACTACTTTCGTTGTCAAAGTATGTCCATTTTACTATTGACGTGAAAATATAAAAAAGAAAGAGGATGGCAGTGCGTTGAAGTATATCAAGTAAAGTGTATTATGACATTAAAAGTTATACGTTATTGCATTAAAAATAATTACCAAGTACAACGTCTATTTCGATGAAAATTTCAATGAACGAAAGTGGATGGTCGAACCACATGGATTTTCAATAAAACCCACGGAATTTTCCTCCAAAGGTAATTCGAACCGAGGAAAACCCGTAGCCGTGTCCACTCTGTCCTCCTATGGGAGGCGGATCAAGGAAGAGACAATGCAATGAACCGCGATCGAACTAACAGGCTTCTTGAATTACGTGATCGGCATACCGTGCAGCTCCAGGGACCGATTTCTCTCGCAGTAAATTGAATTTCGCCGCTGGCAACCGCGCCGCGAACCTAAAATTTCCCGGAGAAGTTTCAAGATCGCTGCGACAAAGCGTCTCTCCATGGGGACGAGCTTTGAAAATTACGCCATCGATGAGCCACCTTCGCTTCGTATTAGTCAGGTTTAACGCGTGCGAGGCGAACGTTTTAACTAGAAAACTCGCGGTACGTTGTTCAGCATTTTTACGACATAAAAGTGGATTCTGGGCCACGTGTTCTCTAATGTAGCTTTACTATCGATTTTGCAAAACTTCACATTTGCAAATTTTATGCCTGAAATTTAAAATTTTCGCAGCAGAGGTTGTTGCTGTTTGAAAATTTTTGGAGAGATTGATTGCTACTTTCTGCGATATGCATTTTGGAAGATTTTTTTAATATGTTGATTAATTTTACGAAGCTTCAGAAGATCGCAGTTCATCTGTCTTTTTATCTCTGGATTTGTAGCGTCCTTGGCTTGGAATTTTTCGACATTTTCGTCTCGTAAAAAGGAAAGTTTGGTACGTATTTTCTCTGATACGTGGTATTTTATAATATATCGATTATTTTACGAGGATACAGAGCACAATTTCTGCGATTGCATAATATTTTTCTCGAATATTCGGAATTAAATTATTCATATACGGCGTGTCCGTTTCCACTGCTGAACGATGCTTGCATATTTGACGAATGAAAGAGAGAGAGAGAGAAGTAAATGCTCGATCATCGAAAATATTGCGACAAAGATACGATTATTTCTTTCTCTTTTTAAACGTAGAATCAGACGTGAAATTCGATAGAAAATAAAATGTTAATTCTTGACTTATACGTCATACGAATTCATACTTGTGTACGTCAGTATGAATTCGATATGAAAAATATATAATATTTTTTCTTCCAGTGGTTTATCATTTTTCCCCTTCAATATTATACAGCACTCACTTCAATTACCACGTCGAGCAGATAACTCATATTCTTATTTGCTTTCCAGTATTTTTCTCATAAATTTCCAACAAAGTATTTACGCATAGCCTATGTTTACACCAAGTTATTTTTACTCAGAAAGAAATCTGCATATTGACACAATTTTAAAGAACAAACCTGAACACCCTCTGCGTTATATTATATTCCACGGCGTAACAAAGTTCAAACTTTAATCCCGCATCACGCGAGATCTACGCGTTTTCACAACGGAGCGATGAAACGTATTTTTATCTCGCGATAGTAATAACTTAAACTGAAATTATTCGTAGACTTTTCGTTACTCATTAAGCGTCTGATCTTCTCAAATAACGTGAATAACCGAAATTTCGATTTTGTCGCCACGTGTCCAGAAAAGCAACAGCCTCTTGGCGTTTGCCAACGTAATCGTCCCTGAAATCGGCGTTTCCACGTGGAGAAAGCCAGGACGAGAAGTCACGCGAGCAGAACGACTCGACGTCAAATGTCACGTGAGAATTCTCTCGACGGCAATACGCCGATTCCGAGATGTACGCGTCTCCAGGCGACTTTTGTCTGATAATATCTCGAGCTACGCATATACGTTATTATATTTGAGGGAAATATCCCGTGGAAAACGTCGTGACCTCCAGCGTCTTCGCTAGAAAAATTTCTCGTGCAATAAAGACATATATTTATAGCTGGTACGCGGTTGCACGGGACGCATAATCCAAACGGATGTTCGAAGGATTCCGACTTCAAGGCTGTCTTCCTTGGCATGTGCGACAAGGACGTTCATTTTTAAAACTTGGCTTGATGGCAGCACGAAAGAAAATTCTGATTTCTGTGCCTAGCCGCTCACCGTGACGAATCGCTGGTGCATTAAAAAAAGAGGGTTGATTGATTCAGATTCAGCAGCACAGTGTAGTCGATTCAACTTGTATTTGTAAAGTTATATGAATTTTTATCGATGTACTTTCATCAGAATTATATATTATGTCAAGAGCGAAGAAATAATTAAAAGTAACATTTTTATTCGTAACGTCGAGTTACGCACGTTACGAAGAACGTAATCTCGATATCTTCAAGTTCGATCAGCACTCGGAGCTACCAGCGACGCACTTGAACCCATCATTGTCTGATTTTATCATTTGTTAAAACGTAAATTTGATCAGTATAATTCAATAATTCAGTGTAATTTAAATTCGGCTTTATTACGAGCGTGCTTAATTTTCCGACGAAACAAAAATTCGTATTGTTGTGTTGCGTGAATGCTTTTTAAATGAAACGGAATTGATACGTATTCGTACGGAATATAATACGATTTCTACGAAATTTGTAATGTATGGAACGTAACGAAATACAATGTGAATAAAATTTCAGTAGAATAAAAATTCAACGAGGAAATAGTTAAAGGATTGCCTGTAGGATTGTTAATTAATTATTTGTTAATCGGTTTTCTGCGAAATCACCGAACCGTGAAATACGAAGCTAAATACTTGCTGATTATGTAAAACATCGCTCGAGGTAAAGCATCGATGAGTCGGAAGATGTTATTTAATAGTTACACGCGACGTTTGTCGTCGATACATACATAGGTTGCATTTTCCTGCAAGCGGCGGCAATGTCAAACATAGGCAAATGATTGATTTGCGGTAACGATGTTTGCAGAAGATATCGAAATACACGTAGAAAGTGTTCGTCTTATTCATAATTTATACGCTTCGTTTGTTTCACACTTTATGGGGAGTTTCAATTGCATTTGGATCGAAATAAATTTTCGTCCAAGATACCCAAGAACAACCAGAAGCCATTTCATTTAAAGTTTCGGAAACTTTTTCCGTTCCAGAATTGCAAATCATCTTGAGAGAATACAAAACACAAATCATCTTTGCCCCTCGTGGCTTGTGCGAAGTTGTTTAAGAATGGTAAGCTATCTTTCCAGCTTTCTCTCTTGATTCGATCTACCAATAAATTATAAGAATTTCATATTTATCGTACGCTGTTTGTTTTAATTAACTTTACACTTTTATCAGTATTATTAGCACGTATGATTCTTTGTCAGAACAATGACCAGTATGGTATAAATTATACAATTATTCAAGTGTCCATTGATTTTGGAACTTGTTCGAATAATTACGACTGTTACTCCACATTTAGAATCGACGTGTTTCTAGTTGTTAAAAGTAATAATTGGATTATTTACTGATTAGCACTTCGAATATCTTGAATCCAACCGTTCCCAGATAAAATCTTTGCCTTCCTTATCTCAGAGAACCCTTTTTTTGATTAATCCAACTGAGCCATCTAAACAGCTCCTCTGACCTATCTTTATTTGATTGATCCAAATCCGTCAAATCGTCCCAAATCCAATCTAAACAGAGTTAGGTATATGTTTCATAGTTTACATCATTTTCAGATATTACCAAAATTATTACATCAGAACTACTCTAAAGCAAGGACCAAACGACAAATAACCTTCCAAAGAATTACATCAGCTTTGCTTAATCCACCTCAAATGAAACGCATCGATCTTTCGATCCCCAATCTCGTGCCAAACACGTAGAAAATGGACTGTTAGGAAAGAATCTAATCTCACATTCTGCAATGAAAATGAATAAAGAATACAATAGTATTCTTACCTTGATCAAAAGTTACGATTTTACTGGTTAGAAACACCAGTACATTTTTACTAATTACAAAAATAAAAAACTTGAAATTACCTCGTAACTTTTATCGGATTTGGTAGCGAAGAAATCGTAACGTTTGCTAAATTTGGAAAATTAATTATTTCTGGATTCATTAATCTATCCACGGTCGGAGTCGAATCAGGATCTCGACCGACTCGAGAGGCATTCGACAAAAAAGAAAAACGGCCAGTTTTTACCTGCATACGCGGCGTGGCCTGAACGCGGGCTGGCCATATCGATCTCGAGAGAGGTGAAGATCGTCCTGCACGAAGCTTTCCGGCGGTCGAGTGGGGCTTCAGGGCCGTATCACGGGGCTCGACGCCACCTGCGACGACCTTGACCTACG
This sequence comes from Melipona beecheii, assembly GCA_032399605.1. Classification (NCBI taxonomy): domain Eukaryota; kingdom Metazoa; phylum Arthropoda; class Insecta; order Hymenoptera; family Apidae; genus Melipona; species Melipona beecheii. The sequence continues at coordinate 1,190,168 of JAUCMO010000463.1, forward strand.
GGGTTCCTCTCGCGCCGGCGTCACATCCTCTCGCCCTCTTCCGTCGCTGCTTCTTTTCTCTCTGTTCAGCTTCTTCCACGAGTGTCCCGCATTTCTCGTCCCATCTCTCTTCCAACAATCTTCCCGAAAATCGGATTTCCATTCTCTGTCCTCGTCGCGTTTCCCTCGATCCAGTCCTTCACTCTCGTTCGCCACTCTCTTCCGTGTCGCGTTCTACCGCCTTCCGGTACGTAATACAGTTGCCCAATACCTGTTTGTTCCATCCTTTCTCGTCGTAGATTTTACTTCCATTCGCCGTTTCGATTCTCGATATCCGATCGGCCAGGATTACGTTTCCTCGATTCTCAGACTTTACGCTGTCCGCGTCTAATGACAGATAGTTCTGTCGGAAGTTGACTTTTGACGCTTCGTCGAACGTCGGGAACCTTCTACAGGATGAATTCTGTTTGATAGATATTTCTGGCTGGTGTGCGGACTTCTTTTTGGGTTTCGTTCTGTCGATTGCTTCATCGTTCGCTGGATTTTAAAGGAGCTTCCGTTTGATATTTCGTGTCGTTGCCGAACACTCGACTGTTCTATCGATTCAAGTCCTTTTGTCTGTGTCACGTACCCACACTTGCTCCCTCCGAGCAGAGTCACGAGTTTAGCTCGTGATTTCAAGCTTTTATTTATTAAACTTTCTTCTCGTTTTTTTTGTATCTAATTTTGTAATTTCAACTTTCGAACGATCTCGGTTCCCCAGCTTCGTCCCGAGAATTCCTTGATTAATTAATATGGAAACTGAGCACGTAAGTTTTGTTTCTCGGAAGCCTGCAGGCGAATATCAACTTCTTCTTCGGATCTTCTTCCGAGCCGTCGTTATCGCGAAACGCGAGTCCGAAGTACTCGAGGAACTCTCCGCGCGTTTCCAATCCGAATACCGTCTGTTCTCTGGTCTCTCGATGAATCGACTTCCTGTTTCGTGTGCTTCCGTTTTCGAACTGGCAAATTGCTTCCTCCAGCTGCTTTGTTGTCTTCTTCTCGACGTTTAAACAATTTTCTAGGAATTAGCGGTGGAAATAGGTTAGAAACGATCCGATCTGGACCTGTTCGATCGTTTCTTCATTGATATTAATATAGAAATTAAAATGTCCTCGATAACGAAATTTAGTATCCTTATCCGTCAATTTTCTTTACATAAACACACGACGTGTTGAAGGTAGTGCTATTTTAAATGTATCGAGAATCAGAAAATTTCTATCAAGTTTGCAACAGCCGAAAAGAAATTTAATTTTTTCTTTGTACTAGTCCGATGAATTCTATTGTAAAGTGCAGAAAATTTTCCTCGCGTGAAAAAGGACAAGTTAAATATTTATACGACTCCATATTTTCACGAAACACAGAGTGTACAGAATCATTCCGTTTATCAATAAACCAACAACTCACATTTCGCCACGCATTAAATTTCCCGAATGCATAAACATCCGCAGTCGATTAATCACTCCAGGGGCAGGTACCAACGCTTCCACCCCGACCGAAAGCTCGCGCCGTCTCCCTGTCGAGCGACCCCGATATCAGAGATCACGCTGGTGGGAAATAATACATTCTAAAGAATCCACTCTTTCCCTTCCCCAAGGGGAGCTCGTTCGTTCCACCATTCGTTCAACCCGTATCTCACCCCACTTTCCGTCCCCCATTAGCCACTCGCTAACTGATAACTCCATCCAGCAACAAGCTAGTTGAATCGAGCGTAACGATCAGTGTCGTCAGCATCAGTAGTAAATCAAACTCTTGTCACAGAATTTGAGCGATACTGGATCCTTTTTCAGATCTCTCTTTCCTCCTCTCTCTCTCTCTATACTTTGCTCGCTCTTTCTCGCCCCGAAGCGCGGCGAAACACGACCGTCCATCCCCACCGGCGCCGAGCCACCGGACCGAGGCAACCCCCTCCCCCTGAGCACGCTGCTGTCTCTGCTATCCTGACGAGCGGAACCAGTCGCTGTTCGAACCCCGAGGAGACCGACCGAGGAGCTGATATCCTGGACGTCGATAGCAGGCACGACGCGGACGATCGTGCCGAAACCCTTGGCCATGAGCCCGCCCTCGGAAGCATGCAGGTGGGTGACCTACGTTCCACGTTCGTCCGTGGTTTCTCTTAGCTTTTCCAACGGTTGAACGAATTCTGACGGGCGAGTGCTGTTGTTCGGTGTTCAGGTGCATACGGGTGGAGGACGTTTTTCGATCTTTCGCTGGTTTTTAAATATTTTCGAACATTTTTCTTTCTTTTAATTTTCAGAATTTTTAGCCAGGTATTATTTCGATATTTACCGCGTTTCTTTTACAATTTTGCACAAGGGTGGAAAGTGTTTCGACTTTTTGCTAGTTTTGGAATATTTTCTCTTGCAATTGTAGCGTTATTAGTTTTGTGTTTCTTCTTTGTTACTTTGTTATATAAGAGAAATTTTGCGAAAACTCAGGGTTTCTTTGATATTTTACTGCCGCTGACATAATTTTAGTAGTTCAGACAGAATAGTTTATATTGAGATTCGTGTATGTGTATAAAAATGAGAATTTTTTCGCGAAATTTTATAGAATTTATTCTGTAACGATACAACGTTATTGTTGCTGGGGTCATTTTGTAGTTGAAATGTGTGTGAATAGAGCTATGGAAAAGTGAGAATGATTCAAAGTTTTATCATGTTATACAATTTAGCTTTTTTTTTTTATAGTCAAGATGTAGTAGAGTGGGAATTTTTTTCGAGGATTTTACTCTATTGTCGTCTATCGGAAATTTTATAATCTTGTTTCTTTTATAGTTGAGATACATGTGAATAAAAGTGGAGCGGAGTGGAAAATTTTTTTGAGTTTGAAATTTATTTCATTACATTTCCTCGGACAGAGAGAAAAAGGATCGCAGTATTTTATAATTTTATTTCTTTGAAGATTGAGAATTCCAGTGTTCTTTGTTAGGCTTGAAGCTTTAACGTCATACATTTCAAAAGTTTTACAAGTTGTTACAATATTTCGTAAAAATCTAATTCAGCTTGCGTAGTTTCCATTTCTTTTCATCCAAATAATGAGATAAATTCTAAAGTGATTAGGAGATTGAAGCTCTTCGAATTAAACTGTTAATTATTTGTGAATTATTTAGCATGAGCTGTCTCGTGTGTGACAACTTCCTCGAATTCACGAACAAAGTTCAGAAGTTTGTTTCAGTTTACCCGGTATATACTTGCTCGTTTTCCACCCTTGATTGTAATCTCATTATCCGAGAGTTATCTTCCGTTGAACCATGAGACGTCTCCCGACCAAGTCTGGAAAGTTGTCACATAAATGTTCGTTTCTTTCGAGGGTATTAATTAAGAGGGTTCGGTTATATTCTTCTTTTCAAAATGCAAAATTTTCAAGCAGTTCAAATTTCCAATTAACGATCTTTCAAACTATCAATTTTTGCAGAGAATAATTAAATAATCCTTCGAAATTCCATATTTCCAAAGAACAGGCGCTGTTCGAATTTTCAAATTTATTCAAAAACACCATTCGTTCAAACTCCAAACTTTCACAGAGTACAAATTCACTTTCCATCTCTTCCTAAATACTAAAGTCCTCCCCGGACTCTTATTTCGCGCCTTCCGAAATATTGCATCCTCGACGAATGAAGAATATAAATCGAAGCGAGAAAGCTCTTAGAAAGTTCGTTGCCTCGGTTCGTATCGAGAGAATCGCCCGATCTCCAGTAGTGATAGTACACGGAGGGTGAATTTCCAGGGTCTCGATCCTCCAGGGTGCAAATGCAAGCTGGCCGAGGTTGCGTAAAAATTACTGCGAAACGAGAAAGTGTCGTCGATAACGACATCGTTCGATCGTTCTCCTTAGTTTTCCACGAATCCTCGGGCCGACGTTGCATGGATTTCGAATGAAAGGGATGCTAGTTCGTCGCGGCATAATGAGACCGTTCCCCTACTTTCGTCGACAAACGAACGAAGGCAGCCTCGTCGATGCTTCCTTTTCAAAATCCCTCAGCCGTGGACGCAGGGATGCAAACGACACTTTTAATTAATTTTTTCTGCGGAATTTTTGCTCTCGTTGCGCGTTTTCAAATATTTTCAGAAAGAAAAATATATACGTACCTTACGCTATGCGTTTTAATCAATTTTACGACAACATTATTTAAGTTAGATCTTGCAAATTATTAAGTTAACGAATTATTCGTTCGTTTTTGCCCGAGATAAAATTACGGAAGAAATGTCTTCCCTCGTTACAGAAATAACAGAAACGCGTGGAAAGCAAATTTCAATTACGGCGATACCTCGCTCTCGAGCGGAGCAACCAATTTTCAAATCGAGATCACTCGGCAACCATCTCGTTCCGAGTTCGAAGGGCAAAGGTTTTCATTAATTTACGTCAGGCAACCCTTAACATTTCCACTTTGCGTCAATCTTTCTGATGACAAACTCTCTCTCTCTCTCTCTCTCTCTCTCTCGTCATATTCGCGAAATCGAATGAAATTTGTAATCGAGTCGCAACGATGTTAAAACCGTGACAGTTTCATCTCGTTCTATCATCGTTCGTCATTAAGGTAAACTCGTGAATAACAAAGCAAGGAAAAAACGAAAGGAATATTGTCACGGTCGAATAAATATACTTGTACGTGTTGGACGGAAGGAAACGCGCAGCTTTACTTTGGTCAGTGGTGAAAAATTAACGGAGAGGGTGTTGCTGTTTACACTCGTGAAGAGGCATTGGGGTGAGAGAAAGCAACCCCCTTTTTTACCTTTCCTTCATCGACCGTGTTCGTGTCAAGGCCGATCCAGGCAAGATCTTTCAGTCACGGTCACGAACGTGGTCGTGTGTCCGTATGACACGTTCTGCAAATCATCGGCCGCGATCACGGCCTCGCCCTGCAACCACCCAGACATCCGCCTTTGAGAAATTTCTAACAGATTGCGTGAGTTAACGCTGGCCCCTTCGTTGCCAGCTGCTCGAGGTAATTCGTTAATCTCGAGATTATATTTTTTTTAACAGCCCGTCGGAAGCGGTAATTAGCTCGAAAAAGTAAGGAAGCTGAAACTCCGGCAGCTTTAATGAACCGGGGAACGAGGTTGATTAATTCAATGTTTGGAAACTATTTCGATATTTTTACTAGAACTACCGAAATGGTCAAAATGACCAACTGATAATTTTTGTTCGATATTTTACCAATTTTTGTAACTCGAATGATTCTTTTTTCATTATTAATACGTGATAAAGTCTTCTCTATCAATACACGAATAAATAAAAGCTCGTGTACCATATTGTGTTGTAAAGATTTTCTGTTTCTTTCACCTTAATGTCACTGATGGACAATTTTACGCTTTAGTCGTCGGTAGTTCTAGCGTTAACGAGTATACCATAGCGTGGATATTTTGTGAAATCCTGCAATGTTCCACGTATTCCACGCATTTGTGCATAGGTAGGTTTTATAAATTTCCTCTAAAAGCTTCAACATTTAAAGTCTGATTACAATATCGCAATTAATTTTGTTTCACATTTTTCCAACGTGAATTTCTCTCAGTGAATATCGCGGTTTTAAAAGTTTTTCAATATTTCTGCTTTTATCTCGTAGATATCCGTGGTCTAGTTACGACGTAATGCTATTATGAATCGATGCTACTATACGTACGTTAGAGTAACGAGTTTTTGTTAAACTCGGTAAACACTTTTAATATCGTAACGGGTATTGTATCGAGTTCCTCGTCAAAATTGGCGCTGACAGCGCGAGGAATTCGAAATCGATAAACGAAAAAGATATACGAGCGACCGCGTTGCAAGCACGGCGTAATTGTAATATGAATTACCATTACGGCGTTCGCTTTGCAAACGAAAGAGGAATTGTCCGAGCATGGCGGAATGTTTAATTCGCATTGCATTATTCAGCCCATCGTGAAACTCGTTCAGCGTGCTCGTAACCGAGCAACGGCGTTTAAAAATCCCGGCGAGTTTCGCCCAGGGAATTGCACGAAGTTCAGCAAAACGTTTTGTCGAAGAAATCGTCTGTAATTTTGTAAAATTATCAAAATGCTCGAACGATCAATTTGCAATTTCACAGATTTCACATTACTGCAGTTTCCTAAAAGTCATTTGAATTTGACTTTTAGGAAACTAAACAGCGGCCAGAGAAATTGAACTTGCTCGTGAAATTCAATTAATTTTGATATTCGTTATTTGTAAGATATTCAATAACATCTGTTTCCATTTTCTTTTTTCCCGATTCTCGACGAACCAAACTAATTGAATTTAGCGCGGTACAAACAATCACGGTAATTTTCACCGCGACAACTTTTATTTTTATTTTCCGCGAAACTTGTCAATTCGTCAGAGCGCCTTCTGAAAAAACATTTGACGACCAACGTTAAATTTCAAATAAAAATAAAGCAATTGTTCAACATTAAAAACATAGAAATATATCTTTTTGTTTTAGTCACGAGGTGCTCGTAATCTGCTCGTTGATGAATAAAATCAGTCGGACGGAAATTTATCGCCTTCGATGAATCGCGAAATTCTCTCGATAATTTCATAACATATTAAAGTCGTTGATAACGTACCGAACTAGAGAAGCCAGGATGATATTTATCCCTGTTTATATACGACGTGCAGCGGACTTTTTAATATTCAGGCGATCGCGAATTAATTAATTAATTTTGTTTTAATTTAGCGGGAACGTTATGAAATTTTTGATACTCAATTAATTGTTTGGCGACGGGATCGAATGTTAGCAAAATAATCGCGAATTCTTCTTAATCCTTTGCGGAAAATTTCAATCGTTTGACTGAGTAACTAATATTTTTCTTGACTTTTCTAAAAAGATTCCGAGATGCTTGTCGAAGCCCCTAGTTTAATTGCATAATTGGCCTTTGAATCAAATATTTGAACGAATAATCAGTAAAAATAAAAATTCACTTCGTAAAGTTTACACACGAACGACTCAAATTGCCCGCGGAGAGTTAATATTGGGGAAGAGTTGAAAAATTCTTTTAATCTAATAATTCGCCTTTTCAATTTTCTTCTTAAGAGATAATTATAAAACGTGTCAAATACAATTGTAAGATATATTTTATTTGTTATTATTACTTAAATATCTCGTAATTTCTTTACACGGTTTCAATTTTATTCCAAACTTTACTAATATAACCGTGGTGAACGCGTCTCGTTGAAATGCCAGTGACATTTCAAAATATTTCTCGCAACACAGGTGATATAACACAGGATGTAATACGTGGAAATAAACATGTTTGTGAACCACCGTAGATAGCGTGTCTCCGCTATGATATATTCTCAATATAAAGAAAATTCTCAACTCGTTTGACATAAATAAAAGAATGTACAAACAGAAGAAAAGCACACATTTGATTTTACAATAGTACTGCATATTTGAACACTCGTGCATCGTGTTATATTTCACACAGAAATTGGATCGCATCCAATGTCGTTTCGTTTAAATTGCGTCGTTTTGCTGGCTCGTACAGTGAAAATGTCACGAAAGTTTTTATAAAATCGGGCTGCACGTGAAACAATAGAAAGAAACTCGCTTCTCGAGACTTTTTTTCCACATTTTCTCGGTCGCACATTGATCGAATTTTTTTTATTAAACTCTGTGCTATGGAACAATCGATGGCTACTAACAATAAGTGCTCTTCATTGAATGCAAGCCAAATTCCAAAAATTCTACGTCACTCACGAAGAAAACGTGGTGTCGAAGAATTTGGCATGCATAGATCGAATTTCTTCGACAGTTGTATCGATTCCAAAAAAAATTTAATAAACGTTTAACAAATTTGGAGCTTTGGAATCCTCGTGCCGATAAATTTCTTTTGTTGTTACGGAATTTAAATTACAAACTCAAATTGCATCTCACAATTATAAAACTGCCCAAATTTTTTATTCCTTTAATCAACGTGACGATTTACTGTTCATAAGGAACAAAGAATGTATCTATGCTGTGTTTGAAATAATATTAAAAATTAATTTATCTACGTTCTACTCGTTGAAAAAGAAAAACAAAAAGATAAAAAAATTATTAATTTGTTTCGTAATTGGAGAACCAGCCCAACAGAATATTTTACCATGCGAGAATTGAACCCAGAATACAATAGAACAAAGTTACAAGGACACATTCATCTCTCTCTATTTTTCTACACTCTATATAAATACATATATAATATATTGCTAATCAGATTTTGTTTTGTTATATTTCATATCTGTACAGAGATTGAAAATTGTAGGATAGTTCTATAGCCGTATGACACAGTAGAGTCAATTCAAATCCTCCCGGTCCAATTTTTCACATTCCTAATCTACGTGTATAAAAATTGACAAAATTTATAATTTCGAAAGGAAATACGTACGTAGTTCTGACGAAGTCATTCAATAGGATGCGTTTGACCTTTCTTCTTTCTTTCTACTTCTTCGTATTTTGTATTTTCTTTCAAGTCCAAATACTTTCGCGAGTTACGTTACGGTTCCCGCACTCTTCGCTGAAAGTTTAGTAGACAATTCTCTGTCAGTTTCCCGGGGTGAATTTGAAACTTTCATCATAACGTTCTCATCCGAAACAGATACTTCGTTCCCCGCCCCTTCCTTTATTTCCTACTTCTCAGAAACGTCGAATAACCGAAGCGGAACGGGAAAAGCCGCAAAAGAGCCGTACAGCTTCATTAAGGAGCTTCCTGATTGCGGGTTCTATCGATCTGAGTTCGCATCGCTTGTTTGACCAACCGGTCTTTTTTTTACACGAGGTCGGACTAATAATACGCCGGTGGAAGAAATCGCTGAACAAGATAAAAATGCATCGATAAATTTACATTATAATCCCATTAAATGTCGCCGCTCAGAATCGCTCGTCGTCGTCGATCGCTCACCCTCCAGCGAACTCGAACAATGGCGGCGTAACGAATCTCGAAATACGAAGAATCAGTTTTCAGACCTTGTCAGTTTTCCTTCTTATTTGTTCAGTGTTTAAATTCAATACTTTTTTTCTGCTACTTACGCAAGAGCTTACGCAAATATTCTGATAAATATCCTAAATAAAACCACTACGCTTTGAATCTTTTGCACGGTTTTGCATATTCACAGGTGTTTTTGGTAAAATTTAAATTTTCCACAAATGCGTCAACATCGATCCTGTCTGAATTACAGACAGTTGTATTAGCAAAAACGCACATTGCTGCGTTAATTATAATAATATTATTTGTCTGTTTGGTAAAAATAAATCTTCCGTGAAGCGAGGAAAAAGATTTGAAAAAATTTCGACCGTCGAAATGTCATCACTTTCTCTCGACAGCCCGATGGAAAGAGCAGTTTCTAAGTGATTCTCCGGAAGTAGATCGAAGAGCAAAAAATCGCAAAGAGATCAAAGGAATCAGAAAATTAAACCAACGCTGACGGCAATAGGAAAGTAAACGGTAGTGCTTCCACGAAGGAGGAGTAATACTCCGAAATCGAGTTGTTCGACTCTTTCCCGTTATTAGGTACGTTCTTCCTTAAGAACGAGGGGGGGGGGGGGAGGAAATGGCATCCGAAGGACGAGAATCAAACTGTGCCCCAAGAACACGAGCCGCTGCTTTGAACTTTGCACTTTTACTGTTGTGTCGTGGTAAATATGAGCTGGTGAACTGTTGCAATTCTCGCGCAAGTCTATCCTACGTCATCGTGTCACAAAGAGACTACAAGTGTGTTATCGAGACCTTCGCCGTGCCGGTGTAAACAGGCCCTAATGAAAATCCAATCGGGTATATATTTCAGGAACCTAGGCTGTGCTCGGTCGAAAACTTTTGCAACTTGCGCTCGAGCTTCCATGAATCTTTTCGAGAAGATTCTCTCGAAAGGATTTCCCTGTTCTCGCCGAGTTCAATTAGTTGGTTATTACATCGTGTGTTACATCGATTATTACGTCAAACCATCGCGCACGCATGTACGCTTAAAAGTCTTGTTTGTTTTAAAAATTGAGTAATATTTTGTGCAAGAAGGAATGAAAATTGTGAAACCCTTTGAATTTCAATAACTTTACTGAAGATTGAAAATAAAATGTATCCTGGACTTTTCATTGAGAGTGTATATCAAACATTGATATTCGCGAAAACAAGTGTGCCACACGAAAGTTTATCGAAGTTTGAAATAATTCATATCAATTGTACATATGTTTGGTACTGAACTGAGAAGTTATCAGAAAACAGAGTCGATTAGTTTAGTTTCTAAGTGATTGAAAAGTTCAGTACAAATGTAAATTCTACTTTAATTCATGGCAGACTTAATTGCGAAAATTCTATTGCAACACTATTTCTCATAAAAATTTCAAACCCATCAGTTTATCTTCGTAATATTGTACAAACATACTATTAGCTGCAATTTCGCAAGTCTAGACTCAAAAAACTTCGCATGTATAGTATCTTACACAAAACTAGAAATTCTTTTTCGAAGAATAGCGTTTCGTGTATTATAAATTTTATATAAATTTATATTGTAAAATTCGATGAGCTTCTTAGGGATTAATATCCGACAGTCATTATGCTATTATCGTGGCGCAGCTTTTTATTTATTACTGGACACTCAATTCGTTGTCAATTTGATTGCTTCGTCGATTCAAGTACAGTGCAGTGATACGCATATTGCACAAATACAGCCACAAACGTGAAAGGGAAATTTCGACTCACAATCGGAGTATAATATCTACAAGCTTTCTCTACTCACACGCGGTTGGAGTCTTCAATTTCTCCATTGTACTCAAATTAGGTAACAGCAGTTTTTGTTCTTCCTGGAGGTAGCTCAAGTATCTGCTATCTAGTTAATTTAATTTAATTAGCTATCCGAGGATCTGTAATTTGGAAACGAAACCAAGATCCTTGGAAGTTATCGCACAGGAATTTATGATCGATAACGATCTGCTATCGGAGGTGCACCCGAATAGCATTCTATTCTTTTTGTCGAGTTTGTAACACCCTTAATTAAGCAATACCCTTTTCTATTCAGCTCGATTTTTCTATTCAAACGTCGAAGGTTGTTTAATGTTACTACCATAATTCTTCAAGTCTCGAGGCGATCAGGTATATGGAACCGATTGTAAGACTCTCGATCGCTTAAGTTTATCAATAAAAACCTTCTCCGAGTTCGATTTGCTACATTTTTTTTTTTTTCATTCGTTAAAAACGAATTCTGTTCGTAGCTATCCTCTTCGCGGACTTTTCTTTTCGTTTTTACCATTGAAAAATTTATTCTTTCCATTCGCTTAATTTATAAATTATTTACCCACATGCCTCTTGCAATTTCTTAAGAGCTCTCTCCTGCAAGAAGTTATCTCATCATTTATTTGTTTGGGAAAATGTACAATCTTTTGAAGTTTTCTCTCTTTTACGTTAGTTTTCTTCGAGTTTTCCAAGAAATATAATGTACAATTTCCACTTCTCTTTTAATTATTTTTTATCGAATTTTCCGTTGCAAGAACGCAAATCATTTGGAAGAAAATATAATTCGTTTCGCAGAAATTTATTATTGTTATCTGATAAATTTAGGTTTCATTCAGTTCCCACTCCGTTGAACGTCTGAGAATAAGCAGGTATAACTCTTACTCCAGTAATTTCACTTTTTCTCGTCCACATCTTCAGCCATCGCAAATAAATAATTAAATAATTATAGGCGTCGTTTAATCTTCGTTATCAGTATCATTTACTATGTTAATCACTCAAAGAAGCGGAAAGTTGCACGCGATTATAATTCATTGCCACGTGTAACCCCTTCGCAAAATACATATATATATATTGTTATATAACACTCTTACTCATGCACGTGTCTCTCCCTTGCGAATAGCAGCCGGTGAATGTATCAAACGCAACGATCCTTGACGATGACCGTCGAAACGGGTCAAATATCGCTAGAATCTACGCGAACTTTGCGTGGAACTCCGTTCCTAGCATTTGACCGCGAATTCTCCTGCACTACATCCGTAATATCCATAACATCTTGCTGCTTGATATTTCACCACATTTCAGGTCGTTTTCCATTGTGCGAAATTAATTAAACGACTTTTACGAGATTCAGCACAAAATGTTGTACTTTTGAAGTATTTGACTTTAATAGGTAAATGTCACGTAATTTTGTTCGGTGCACAATTTAACAACGGCCTTATCAAAAGACGAGAATCTAAATTTAAGAAGATTTTTAACATAAATATCAAGAAATTTTATTTTTATATAAATAAATATTTTATTTATTGATCGTCGTAGATAATTGGAATTTGCTAGAAACATAAATTTAGCATTCGAGGACCTCTTATTCCGTGTATTATTTAAACTACGACGCAGAATTTAACAAATTTTTGGAATAATTGTATAAATAATTTTACAACCGTTAAATTTAGGATATCCAGCTTAGTTATAATCTATATGATATATGTTTGAAAATATACACGATTCGAATTTTATCCGAAAAGTAACTACTAAACAACTTGTATTTCAATCATGCGCAAACTCGGGAAGCAGTAAACGTGTTATCGGACGAGCACATGTGCGAATATTACGGAAAAATGACAAACAAGCGCTTCGATAAATGTTTGATATTTTCGATGAATAATTAGCTGGCGCATCGATCGAATTTTCATGAGACAACGAGAAATGAGATAATACCGTAGACAATCAGATTGAAACGTTTTCGACGAGTGGACAACAGGAATAACGTGAAGCCTTCGCGGTTGAAAGCCGATAAGCCGATTCGAACTTGTGTTTTGTGAGCAGGGACTTCCAACGAGAATGAGAGCTTCATCATTTGTTTGTTCGCGTGTACATGTATATTACTCGATGATATTTCGCATTAATCAAAGCATCCTTTTACTCATTCAAACGTGTTTCATTTATTCAAATGACAATCTCTCGTTAGCAACAATTCTCTCGGATGCAATTTTAGTGGAATTTCGCAGTTCGTTACTTGCTGAATTCGATGCGTGCTCATTTTTTATCACTGAAAGTGATTTTAGCGGGGATAGCCCAGAAAATCGGGCCTCTTCTTCAGGTGCAACGCTAATGCAACGAAAATTAGCGATTGGTTGATTCGGGTCACGTGATTCGCGAGGGGGCGTGGGATAGACCTCGAGTAGGAGTGACGTTGTCTGGTACTGAGCGATCACGTCTGTAATTTGTTTTCTATCGATTCAAATGTTTGCGTATCGATGAAATTTTATGGCAAAAATGTCGTCTTCATTTCCTAGTCAGAACAGTTGCTTCTGGGCCTTTTAGTGAGACGAATCGTACTGGGGTACAAGTCGTGCAGTTTTTTTTTACAAAGCACATAAATATTCGTAAACGTGGCGGTGTTGTACACCAGTCTGCACAACGTTGGCAAATGTAAAAACAAAATATAATTTTGATACAGGTAGGAATTAATAATTTGAATTTTTTGATTTATAGGTGAAACAAAAATCAACTGTATAAAATTGTTGTGATATTTATTACTTAATTTTATATATAAAAGTTACTAAAGATTTCCGGAAATATCGGTGAGTTAGTTAAAGTTAGTGAAGCTGGTGATAAAGCAGAGAATCGGTAATATTGAATCTCGACGAATAAGAGTGCGATTTAAAAACTAGAGGCGTTCTTAAAAATTAGAACAGGAACGAGCATTAAAGTTTAACAAGAGAAGTGGAATTATTATTAGGTACATATATGATGCAGAGATTAGCTGTCTTTCTTCAATGAGAATGAGGAGACGCGATAGGAATTAACTTTTTTTCTTTGTAAGCAACAAATCTAAGAAATTCATGTTGGATTTTTTCAATTAAAAGTGTGTGGAGACAAGGTAATGGATGTATATTCAAGCATAGGATGCGTAAGAGGATTGAAGAATACAGAATGAGATGGAAACCTATAAACTTCAAGCCTATAAATTTCTAAATAAGAAACCTAAAGAATTAATCGCCTTGGACACAATGTTATTTATGTGTTATATCAAAGGATGTTTAAAAAAGATCCAAAATCACGAAATTATTACACTATTTAAAAAGGAAAAAGGAAATATGTAGTAGGAAAAGGTTTTGTAGTATTATTAACCACTCTCACAAGAAACATTATTCAACAGATAATGGATTTCATAGATTTCTCGAAAGATACTCAAATCTCATGAAAATATAAAAATATTATATTGATAATTGGTTTGGGATCTGTTTTTGCAAAAACTTGAAATGAAGATTTTAGTGATTATATTTATTAAAATATTTTCAAACGTACATTTTACCGTACAAGATATATAAAACAAAATTGTGTAATTTTTTTTAGGTAGCTCAGACAATCATAAATATTTTAATAGATAAAGTCGTGAAGTTTTCTATTTAAAGTTCGTTGCTTGTTGTTCGTTGTACTGTTGCCTGTTGATCGAATAAATATAAAAAGTTCCGTTTCTTTAATTGTAACGGTGTATTCACAAATGGGAAATTACAAAGATTATTTGATCGTGCAAATTATATTTCAACGCGTAGGTATTCGTGTATTAGCAGTTAATTTAATTAAGCATTCAATTTATTAAAACACAATTATTGATCGAAATCCATTGCAGAATTCCTTTATCGGTGAAAGTGATTAATGATACTATTGGAAAGTTTCTATTTCCAATAATAGAACGAAACTTCAAGAGAGGATACTTTTATTCAAAGTTTATTTCTACAAACTGTACTTACAGATTGGCACAAAAGTTGTCTGTACATGAAAGAAACGTCAATTCAATGACCGCTGATTCAATTATACTGTACGATCGGAAGATATAATCGCGAACGATGGATACGTATGGTATCTTCGATGAAATTCCCGGAAACATTTTCGCGTAGACGGTGTTGAGCGAAATCAATTCGAATCGGTGACAGGCTCCACGTGACGCAAATGCAACATGCATGAGGCGATTGTGTATGTGCAGCTGGCATAGTGCTTGAGAACAGTGTTATCAGAACGTTATTTGAGCGTGGTTGTGTCAGATGCTGGCGAGATTTGTAGATATCCTGGCACGTCCGACGTTCTAATGTTCCAATTAATGTGAAACACACAACTGTACGGATCAAAAAATCTTTAAGAATTTCTATTTAAGAAAAAGTCACGAAAATTGAATACATATATTGACAATATAACATCACTAATTTTATTATAACAAGTACACTCTTCTTTATGATTAATGAAAAAGTCAAAATGTCCTCAAACTAGTCTATGTGTAGACTAGTATAAAATTTAATTAATTGCTGTAACGTATAACCCTTTGAGATCTTAAAATTGCCCAAAAGCTGAAAGTCTAATATTGAATCGAAGATGCATTCATCACTGAACATTTATAATAAATATATTTATTCAATATATTGTAACCTCTTAAAATTATGCGTACGACGCTCTAGTACGGGTTGAACACTCAAAGGATTAATATTCAGCTAAAATTTACAAATCAAAAGACTCTCTGAAAACTGTCAAGAAAAAAGTCCCGAAACTATTGCTTTATTTTCGTTGCAATATTCCTCCGTTAATACTCTTCCTCGCGATCAACGATGAAATTGCATAATCTTATTGATCGGAAACTGAGAGCTATTAATAATTACTGGCGATTATAAAGAGAAGGAGTAGGAAGCACGGAGGGAAGAGTTAGGTAAATAATTGCCGTACCTGATTGAACAGAAGCCATTGAGAGAGCTGGGCCGATTGTGCCTCAGTGCGGGTGAGCAGAGCAACGACGTCGTCGCGGAAGTTTGTACAGAGCCTCGTGGTGGACTTCCTCTGCTGCAAGTATGGCCGAGCGATTCGCCGAGAGGCGAAGCCGACGGACAGGCACAGGCATTCGTGTTCCCGGATGTTCAAGAGAACGTCAACGACAGTGGCATCGAGTCCATACAGGTAGCATAATCGAAACAACTGGAGCGAGCGTTGATTAAGAATCTTCAGATATTTTCTTTCCTTTTTTTTTTTCAATTTGGTACCGTTGGTTGCGTTAGTTGTGTGAAAGTTGTGTGGCAGAAACTCGATTGGCTAAATTTAAGAGTCAAGACGAGAATTGAAACTTTGGAATTTGTATTTAGAAACTTTGAGTAGCGATTAATAAAATTGTAGAATTCGATGATATAAGATGAAGATAGAATTTAGTAATATTAATCAAGTCATGAAATTTTGAAATTCGATAGCAAAAGAAATTCGAGAATCGTAGAATTCGGTCGAAAATTTAGATAATGAAGTTCGAAAGTAACTACCACGAAGTTGTGTAGAGTTCAATAATAACAATTCCATAAAGTCGCGTCAATTCCAAGTTGCAAACATCAATGCAGCTAGCGATGGTTAACCATTCTGTTTAAAACTTCAATGTCCAATTTCCACGCTACGCTAAGAGAATTTCACAGAAATGGCTGGGCAATAACAATTTTGCGATTGTCGTAAAAGGCGTCGCCGTCTCCGTGCGGCGTAGCCAGCACTAGTCCAGCCGCCACGCCTCAACAATCCCGACGCGCCAGTTTACTCCATCCGGACCACGCTCGACTGCAACTGCACCATTTGCATCACAATCATCACAATTCCGGGGTTAAGAGTCCGCCGACGCCGGACCGAACGTCAATCGACGAAGAGCCTCCGCTTCCGCCCAGTCCATCGAGTTCAACTACCAGCAGTTTACGTTCGATGACCAGTTCCGCGAATGCTCAGATGCAAGACAGGAGACGCAGCAGCAGGTAATATAGTCTGTATGCAGAGCGTTTAATTGAGTTTGTTTAAACACGGTATAGAATCTAATTATTCGACGTTCAATTCCGAGGTTATATAGACTCAGTGACAGTATGTACATCCTTGCTAGTACGTTTTCGATCAAACAAACATTCGAAAGTATTTAGAAACTAATCGAGTTTAATTGAGTTCGTTTAAACATGGTATAGAATCTAATTGTTCGATATTCAGTTGCGAGGTTACACAGAATTAGCGAGAGTACATCCTTGACAAAGTATTTACAATCGCACGAATATTTGAAAATATTTAGAAACTAATCGAGTTTAATTGAGTTTGTTTAAACACGATGTAGATTCAAATTATTAGATATTCAATTTTGAGGTTATGTTGGATTATAATTAAATAATAATACATCCTTGATAAAAAGTTCTTGATCAAACACAAGTATTTTTGAACTATCAAAACGATCAAACACTATTAATGTTGAACTATAAAATACAGTATTAATATTGAAGTATACGAAAAAATGAAATTAGCAATTTCTAGTCAATTCGTGTGGACTCGTGTGAAATATTTTAATTTGAAAACGTTTTGTAGTATAATAACATATAAAGCGTGGTAGATATATATATCGTATTAATTGCAATATTGTTTAAGAAAACTTTACATTCGTATACGTGATGGTAAATTTTCGAGGTGCAGAATTATTTCCTGAAACATACATAATATACGAACAGGGCCAGTGTTTATAATTAATCTACCACGCTTGTTTTCTGTGCTTTGTTAAAGGTTTGATTTATTCATGACATGCAAATGCATACGTTTTCGAAATTCATAGTTATGCATTAATTTTTGAACGATAAGGCTGTGCGATAGTTGTTTCCATACAGAATTGGTTGTGTCAGTTTTAGAAAGAATTCATTTCACACACATACGCGCGTATCTCACTACTTTATCTTTTCTTCGTAACAAACTAAAAAATGAGTCAAAGGATATATTTTCATGTTTAACCTTCTACGTTGAAATTAAAAAAGAAGTGACGTAAAAACTCAAGGAACTCGGCAAACAAAATTTATATTCATACTTCGTGAATTCATTCTTTAGGTCCATTAATTAACGTTGCTCTTTTAACACACCCGAAAACAGTAAATGTCCCCTTCAAATTTATTACCACTACCGCTTCCGTAGATCACGATGGAAGAGGTAGATAACTCTACCTTATCGTCCGAAATGCATATACCACTGACCTTAATACACATAATCCTCAATTTTATCCTCCATGAATTTCCAAATATACATCGACGACATTTACATAACAGTAGCGGATGAAAGGAAATTTAAAATTGATGTTTGCGTATATTGCAAACTTTTTTCTGAGTAAAACTAACATTTCATTTCTTATTCAATTCTATTTTCCATTTTCCAACAAACGTTCTGTATGTCCGAAAGAAATTTTTTATTGCCAGATTCGTTTATATTCACTATCCAAATAAAATGTCAACTCTGTTCTCTAACAAGTCTTTCATATACAAAAGAAATTTTTCATCGTCATATTCGTTTATATCCAAGTAAAATTTTAACTTTGTCTTCCAACGAATTTTTCATGTACAAAAGAAATCTCTCATTGTCAGATTCGTTTATGCTCATTATCCAAATCAAATCTGTCAACTCTGTACTCCAACGAATCTTTCACGTACAAAAGAAATTCTTCATCGTCACGTTATTTGCTTCGCGGATTTCATCGAGATATGTACCTTCTCGCTCCTTTCCTCGAACGATCTGCATCTCGAGATAAGCCGATATAAACGATCACTCCGCTCCAGACGCGTCACGGTCTCGCTCATAAGAGGGAGAAGAGTCCCTGAACGTGTCTGTTCCTGATCCGTGAAATTACCGCCAGGATGGAGCTGGAAATAATAAACCCCCGGGCTGATAGCGGTCTGACGTCGATCTTGACTCGTGTCAAGGCGCGACCCTGGCACCAAGCACGTGCATGTGTGCGGTTACCGCTCCGCTTTTCATTTATGCATCTGAAGATATTAATCGTGGCCGCGTGCTGTCTGAACGATTTGGCCGACGGCTTCCTTCCACACACAGAGCCGGATATCGTCGGGCTTTTCGTTGCGCTTTTCTCACCTCGAACCCTGAACTTTCAAGGGTGAAACCTTCACCGTGTCACATCGCGAATCGATCCGGCAGCGGTGACTTTGTTTTTTCTTCGACTTCGAGTGTCTTTGAGGTTTGACGAATGGGAGTGTTGAGACGGTGCTAGTATATTCGGACAATATGCTAGATATTAGAAAATTTTTAAAATAAAAAATACGTACGGTCATTCTTGTTATAATAATTCGCCACCGTAATGTTTGAGAGATTATTGCTTTGTGTTACCAAATTAGTTGCTTCTGATTGCTGGATGATTATTCAACTAAGAACTGAAACATTAGATAGTGGCGAAAGATGTTCAAAAATATAAAATGTACGAATTAATGTAAATCTTCAATTTCGGAATGTTCTGTTCCAAACAAGTGAGTGAGATTATCGAGTTTTGTAAATTCTCTTTGCTCGAGAGTTTCATTCTCCCGATCCTGTAGGTGAATAATTGAAGGAGATTTCTCGTTGGAATTTCAAATTTTGCCAGATATTGATTAAAAGGGAAGGTGGTCGATTTGACCACCCCCTTTTGTTATCAAACGCGAGGCTTTAAAATAGCTAATATAAATCTATCTAAATCTACGGAGTAATCGGAACCTTGTAATTATAAATTATGCGACATCAAATTCGTTGCGAACGGCTATTTGTCCTGTTAATTGGCTCATTTATTAGTGAGACAGATCCTCCAGTGAAGAAGAATTCGAGGGAAAGTTGATTTCAGTTGATCTTTAGTCATTTTCAAATGTATCAGCTTCGCAAGAGTTTGTTTGTTTTTCTCAGTTGATAAATTGAGGAATTATTCACGTTTGTGCTTGGACGACATGATACAAATGAAGTCGTCAAGCATAGTATAATGTTCCACTTAAACGAAGTCGTCAGACACAGTGTAGCTATTCAAATAATTTGCACAGAGATTCACAGTGACATAATAACTCTTTCATCCTAGTCATCCTCCTAATGCGAATTGCCTTTTTTTGTATAAATATGTCTTCCAACTTATCCTAAAGTATGTCACCCACGTTCACGTATCACTGCAGTAACTATCACGTTACTAATGTTAAGGTCACGATTCAGATATACTTAAGTGTATATTTCTGCATCTATTACGATGGGTCCGATAGAAAAAAATACAAATAAAAATACAATGATTTAAAAAAAAACGAAAAACACAGAAAAGAAAAAGATCTGTTTTTCAGTATTAGTATTTCTTTGTTGAAGTCATAAAAATTGTGGTACGAATATTTTTCGCGTTATAAAAAATAAAGGAGATGTTTAGATGGTTTCTTAGTCGAGACATTTGTATAGAAAATATTTCTTTACCATGCAACGACAAGAGTATCAATCTTTTTCATACGATTTTAATATTGTGAAAAATTGCCGTTCGATCCAACAAACACAGAATATTCTTCATTAAAGTCATAAAAATATATGAATATTTTTCGTGTCGTAAAGAATAAAAGAGATGTTTAGGTGATTTCTTAGCCGACACACCTCGTGTAGAAAATATTTCTATCATTCTGATTCTGCTTGATCAATCAAGCTGTACGAATACTTTTGTCACCCGCTGTATATACATACGTAAAAACTATCGTCCCCCTAACAATTTCTCTTTCACCACGTAGCAACAATGCCTATGTACAGTATAGTCTGCCAAACGATCTTTATACTGTGAAAAACTACCGTTCGATTCAACAGGTACAGCATGTTCGATGCCCTGGACCTGGAGTACGCGTTGCTGAGGGCAGCGGCTCGTGGCTCCGTCGGTCCTTACTCCCTGTCGGAGTCTCTGCACAAGCTAACGTTTACGCAGAGCCTGGCGTTCCCGGCGCTGGCCCGTGGCCTCGCCTCGAAGCAGAGCGTGCCAACTAGGAGACCGCAGCAGCACACGGAGAGTGGACTGAACGCGTTCGCGAAGGTGGTCACCGCACTGGTGTTGGTCCTGGTTAGTGTGCTGGTGTTCGGCGTTGTGTACAAATTTGTAAGAACGTGAGGATGGCTGCTGGTGCCCGATCGGCCAGCTGGCTCCTCCTCGCAGGAGTTCGATCGGCCGGGCACCAGCGACGCCTTCGACCAGTGACTCGTTCTGACCGATTGTTTGGCGCGTTAAATCGATTTCCAGTCAGCCAGGAGCTTGTCGATACACGAGCACATCTGGCGAAATAACGTGGAACATCCATCGATGTGTAGTACTCGTTCGGTGACGGTCGTTGAATGTACGAGTGGAGTTTGAAGTAGAATTCGACAACAAAGGTGAATCTTCACACGGGTGCTTGTCACGGGGCCTAGATTGAAGAACAATCAAATTGTTGAGATCATTGTTGCCAATGTTGCTCTGGAAACGTTGTGGATGACTGTTGATCCTGCTGCGATACGTCGGGCGACTTTTCATCTCAATTTTATACCGAAAGTCTCTTTCTGTACGAGTTGAAGATCGTTTCGCTCGTTGGAACGAACGAAACAGGACTGGAGAATCGTAGCAAGCGATTGGATTGTTTGATATAGTGTTTGATATAAATGAGACTCTAATTACGATTCAATATTTCAGGCTGCATTGTCTCTCTCTCTCTCTCTCTCTCTCTCTCTTTCTATCTGTGAGAATTCTGGTTTATACTCAGAGCCACGTGATTCTTAAACGAAGCACGTTAAACGTTCATTACACTGCCGGCCATAAGTATTGGGACATATTTGACAAGTTTTATTTCGCTACTGCGACGCCACTGTGACTTTCAACTCGCTACAGTAGATTTACAATAAATCAACTAGAAAGCAGGAGCAGTTCAGTACAGAGAAAAATGTTCAATTTTTACCAAATACCAAATACCAATACCTGTGGCTGACAGTGTATTCTCGCCCAAAAAGTTTGGAGCACGTCAGAATCTGTCACCTTGAAAAACTGTCACGAATAAAAGAGTAAATAGATATTATATTCGCAACACTGGTAATTAATTGTACTTGATCGACAAAATTGTAGTTATAACGCTCGAATTCCCCTAAACCTAAGGAATTGGTTTCATCCAACAATCAGAGGATTCTCCAAACACTTGAGCGAGAGTATACGCGCACCACCTGTAGCTACACACAGCTTGGGGTAAAGAAATCACGCGTAATAGCACGATACTTAACGTGCTAAATTATACAGAAAGATGACGTGTTGCGTGACCCAGTTTGAGTCTAACGAAGTCAACGACAGAATTGTTCAAGTCTGCAACACGACCATTTACGATAGAAACGCAAAAATGACGCGACGTGTGATCGAAAGTAACGCGAAATTGCACGAGCTTTCCAAGAAACAATACAAAGTGGAAGCAGCCAGTTGTTTCGACGAGTGAACGCGCGAGACAGATGGCTAATATCGGAGGAAGCGAAGAAATGCAAATACAATCTTGACGCTGGGAATTTAACGAGCGTTTTACCGAAGGGAGACTGGCGCATCGTTGATCGAGAATTTATCGTCGCTACGGACAGGGGTGCGTGCGCCACTACGAAATCGCTCGACGCAACATTTTCATTTTCCAAATGAAAAAAAAAACCTTGAGTAACGAACGAACGTTCGCATAAGTGAGGGACTAGCTTGGCAAGTTTCTATCGAGTTATCGAAATTCATCAAACGCTTCGAGCTTACGATAGAACTGTATTTATTGGAGCGAGATTTCAACATCGCGCTGGATGAAACAAATAATCAATTTCTTGGATTCGTTTGTTTAAATGTAGCGTACATTTGTTTAAACGTAACAGTAACGTACAGTTTATGTCCTTTGATCAAAAATTTGCAATGCAGAATGCTGTAAATCTGCTAGTAACAGATGTATTTCCCAGTTTGTTATAGTTTCGACTTGGCCGAATTATGACGATAGATCAGTCACAATTTGTGTATTTAAAGAAAAAGGTACGAAACAATTAAAAAGCTTGAAAACTGTGAAAATACAACACTACGAAATACAAGATAAAAATAACGAGAGCGTGCCTTTCGCAACGACGATTCGAAGCACAGAAAAAGATACATACAGTTCATGTTTGAAAATCAAAAAAGAATATATCCCCAAATATTTGATTTAACTGACAATTTCTTTGATCTCTAAATAAACAGAACGCAATATCAAAAAAATATCAAAAATTATCCATTCGGACGTTTCTGTCTCCCCGTTAGTTTAAACGTGGAAGATTCTACCATGCGCGAGAAATGTTCGTTCGAATAAATCAAATTCTACTGTAATTTGCTGTGGAAATGTTAAAAATCATATCCGCGCGCGAAAATGTGTCACGACGCGCATCGAACAAAGCGCGCGTTAATTGAATGAAAATCTGTGACTCTTCAAGTGCTTCACACTTTACATATTCTATCCCGATGACAATCGCTCCGACATTTAGACTCCGTAATTTTAAGGGAAATCGCGGCCGAGCCTCACGGGCGAGAGATTTGAAACTCGCGAAAGCGCTCAACGTAGTCGCGAAATTATCGCATCGGACGCTTCTCCCGCTTCGTGCGGTAAATGTCGCATTAAAAGCAGCCTGTTCGAGCATTCCTTCTCTTCGCTATTTAACAGCGGCTCGACGTGAAATCTAGAAAGAGAAACCTGTCCTCTCGCGTTCCGTCGAAGCGTATTCTGTCTCGTAATTTCGATGCTTTTCCTCGTCGTCGCATTGATTCTTCAGAGCGATTTCAATCGTCAGGAAGATGACATTTTCTTTTACATTTCCCATCCTGCGTTGAACGTGAGATACGTTTACTTTTTATAAATGCAGGAGACGCGTCGAGATTGTTAGCGTTTAAATGGGCACGATTTATTCGATTTTAATCTTTGGAATTCTCCTGAAAAACGAAAATTACTTGTAACATATGATCGAATTTCTTCGTCAAAGGAAACGAATAATAATTTTTATATTACATTTGCATCGTCATTGGACTGTAAAAGATAAATTCTATTCGATTACCAGCAATAGTTATGTACATCGAATTACTGTATTCAGATTTTCTCTGTTCGTTTATTCTCGTCAGCAGCACACGTTATTCATATAATAACGCTTTTCCATTTAAATCTTAATGCAATCTCGATACGCGCTCGATCGAAATGCATTTCGTTCACACTTCGAAATTCATCGCAGGGAGAAACGTTTTCTCCAAGCTTACGTACCGTCGACACTTTATAACATGATAATCGTGAAACGTACATGTATACACGTATATTCTATATATATAACGTATATTGTAAATATATATATACATATACAAGTATTAACGAAGGAGCGCCTTCGATTCTTTGACGTTGTGTTGTACATTAAGCAACGAAGTTTCTAAGGTAATCCTCGACGAGTCGTCACGCTTGCGGAGGAAAGAGAACGTGGTTGTTTCGTTTTTAAATGTGAAACGCTAAAAGTGTGTACGTACTATACATATATATGTATGTACCACGTTACAAAGTAGAAGAAACAGAGAGAAGAATTTTTTTTTACCTCTTGAGATAAAAAATTCTGAAAAGGATCAGGCCAAAAATTTCATCGGAGGAAATATTTTTTCATGAAAAACAAAAGTTACACGGAGAAGAGAAACGAAGGATCGTTTCAGGTGAGACGAAATAATAAAAAAGTAATTTACTTTTCGCTGGATGACCGCGGTTCTTGTCGTCGTAGAATTATAAATGTAAATCGATATAGTCGCTGTAATCGTTTCCGTTCTAATTTTGGAAAGAATTCCTTTTTTTCCGAGAGAAGTCTGTCGAACTGTTTCACAACTTTCGTCGATCCATCGCTTCGTATTGTACAGAACTTCCGAATTTGTGCAAAGCAACATTCTGAATAAAGTTTTTTCCAATAATTTATTGAACGATTCTTATCCCTCAGCGCTGAGGATCAAGTTTCATTGTGTTCGATAGATCAAGGGCCAATTTTATTGTGTTGAGTTCATCTGCAATCATTTTCTTTTTCTTTTTAGTCGGTAGTTACACACAAAATAAAATTGAATAATTAAGTTTAATTTATTTCTATTTTAAATGAGAATATAATAATTATTAAATTAATGTCATATTGTCAAGCTCCAGTTTGGTTAAATGAATTCCAAGTTTTAAACTCCAAGGCCGACTATAAACTCGCGTAATCCATATTTTTTACTTACCTCCCTGTATTCATTGTCAGTGAAAAGCATAACTGAACCGATAACGACGAAAAATTATCGATATTTTAAACTTTGTAATTATATAACAATCTCTTTTCTCTCATTTC
Source organism: Melipona beecheii (assembly GCA_032399605.1). NCBI lineage: Eukaryota > Metazoa > Arthropoda > Insecta > Hymenoptera > Apidae > Melipona > Melipona beecheii. The sequence continues at coordinate 1,215,208 of JAUCMO010000463.1, forward strand.
AAAGTGTAAAGCCTCCATTTTAATGGTTTTGAATTCGTTTTCTTTTTTTCAAAGATATCAAGGATACCTTCATTTTCGAAATTTGTCAAAATTCAAACGTCTCTAAAAATATTGAACAATTTCTTTCGCAACTAATACCACAATCTTGAAAATTGTGTAGCGGTCTAGGATTCTTCAACTGCAAGTTCCGAACACTGACTGGTGCAAGTGACTGCGCGCCTAGCGTCGAGGTCCCACCGATCTTTGACCTTTAAGCAAAGCAGAGTGCGGAACACCGCTAGGATGGGTAGGTGGGTGACCGTGTCCAGCCTAGCAGGGAGTAGTTGCAACAACAAGCGCGTCTGGGGTAAAGGATTCGCTGCCATCAGCCCCACTGGGGAGCGATTCCGAGACGAAACGCCTTAACTTTCATTTTCTCTCTCTTACTTTTAAATCCTTTCCTTCCTTTACATTCATCCTTCCACAAACAATCACTTTCTTCAAGTGAAATCTATCTCTTTTTACAACGAGCTTTCAAAACTTTCATTATTTCATCAAATTTTGTAGAATTAAATTGTGACGAAATGTTAGCATTTCTTTATCTCTTAATATTCAAAGCGATAAAATAGTTGAAAAAGATTGTACAGCAAGTTATGAGAATTTCCTGGAAAGACTACAATCATTAAAATGATAGCGATCTAGTTACCAAAAATTTTTTATTATTTCTAGAAACGTTTGAATTTTGATAATTTTCAAGAATAGACGTATTTCCATTTTAATTATCTTATTCTTACTTCTTCGCTTGCTTCGTAATACAAAAGTATCTTCAAAAGAAAGAATTCAAGAGTGTCAATATAGAGGCTTCGTGTTTTAAAATAAGATCAAGTCCATTTTAATTATCTTATTCTTACTTCTTCGCTTGCTTCGTAATACAAAAGTATCTTCAAAAGAAAGAATTCAAGAGTGTCAATATAGAGGCTTCGTGTTTTAAAATAAGATCAAGTTGATCGTTTTATGATTTTTTTTTTATAAAATTGGAACATATTTTGTCGACAATTTTCGTTCTTGTTGGTTCAGGCTCTTCATTGTGCATCGCGTGCATCGATAAAATTTTTTCGATTATTCCGATTTCGGAATTTAGGGAGTCTTCGTCGTGTGAAATTTGAATCTACCTTGTGACATAACTGAGTCAGTCAACTAAATTCAAATCGAAATTGCATTTCAGTTCAATAATGAAAAATGTCTGCTCATCAATTCGAATCACTGATTAAAAACTAAGATTGTTAATTTGTCGGAAACATAAATAACAAATAAATAAGCTTCGAATAGATCAGAAACGTCGTGTAACTTTCGTGTTAATTTCCTGCAAGTTTAAACGATTAAAATGAAGAAATTCCAACTTATTGAGAAACCTATAGACAGAAATGTACAAAATGTGAAATTATTTGACCCAAGGAAAGGCAATTCTCACAGCGATCTAGGAAAGAATGTGGAATGTGTGGAAAATCATCGAAGGCGACCCAATTTTCATCGGCGAAGGAGCCATTTATTATTTTACAGTCGCGTGATTCCATTCTCGACTCCCACGAGTCCCCGGCGTATCCCCCAGTCTGAAGAAGTATACTTTGAAAGTTTTACAACAAGTGTTCCCTCTTCGAAATCTCACATCTAAGGTGCTAAGATATCTACAGTGATATAATTCTTCTTACACGACTATACACGCATTCGGCCGGGTCGTTCAACAATTTCTTCTTCTCACTTTGCTTCTCGTTTACCGACCACGAAAATAATCGACGAAACAATCGTTTTCGCTATCGCCACGTCGCATCGTCGACCCGTCTCTTCGCTCTCTCCCCCCTTTTTGCATATGTACACGGAATATCCTTTATTGCTACAAAATTTCCGTCTGGTCGGACGCGCCATCTTCTCGCACTTTCTTCCGTTTCCTGTCCCCTCTACTCCTCCATTTTGTGTGTGTGTGTGTGTGTGTGTGTGTGTGCGTGTACGGAGACGTGTCAGCCGGAAATACGCGAACGCTGGAACAACGTTTGTGATTCAGCGTCGCGCAATCGATTCGATTCGTTTCCTTTCTCCTCGCTTCCTCTCTCACTGCGTGCGATTTCTGAAACTCCGCCGAAAGAAAAAGATCCGTTTCATCGTGCGAGAGAAGATTCCAAATTTTACACTCTCTCATACTCTTTTTTTTTTTCATCCGAATAAAAATACTTCTCTCCCTTGCGTCCAACGAAGATGAAACGCAAAAAGCAACCCGACGGGGATGGTAAATTCTAAAAAGTGAGCCGTCCCGTGGCTTGAAAATGCAAACGACGGAGTTTTTTTTTTCTTTTTGTTAAAAAAAGATCGGAATTTTTTTCAGAAGGGTTCTTTCCTCGACTTATTAGATTCTTCTCTCTTCTATCACTGTTGTCGCGCTTAGGCCGTGCATTCTCGTTTCTTTTTTTCTTTCTCTTTCTTTTCTGTTTTGCTAGTCACACCGTAATTTCTCTCTCTCTCTCTCTCTCTCTCTCTCTCTCTCTCTACTCGTTTCTCCTTTAATCCTTTCGTACTATTTTAATCCTGCTAAAAGTATCGTTAGAAAAAGACTGTTATAAAAAAGCAATGAAAATATCTCGGATTGGAAATTTCGATTCGGTGAAACGTTTATTTATTAAAAATCACAGTATATATACGAATGTACGAATGTGTTTCTCGGTCTCTACGCTTACAACGGTTTGAACTCCTCGTGTCTTCTCTCTTTCTTTCTTTCTTTCTTTCTTTCTTTTTAGAACTATTTGAAGCTTGAATGATCATCAGGTCTTAAATAATTGCCGACGAAAGGATTAAATCCTGAACATTCCGCGCCCCTGCCCATCGTTAATCGCGTGTGCGTTGCACGTATTCGAGTCATCTTGGTCTATTAACTCGGCGACTGAAACTGTAGAAAAATAAATTATTATATCGGTGATGATATCGTGTTCGAGTACGTTAGTCTATCATTCCTGTGGTATCACGATACCAAAAACGTTTCAAGAAGCCCGTAACGGTTATACGACTAAACGAATCTTGAGCACAAAATAAGACGAACTCGAACGAACCGTTACGCAAAAGGAAAGAAACAATCGGACAATCTCCTTCCAATTGAAGAGAAGAAATCAAACTGACTGTTTCAAATTGCCTTATTTTGATCTCAGAAGTCGTTTAATGGCGAGTAATGCCGGGGACTTGATGAAATGCCTCGTACTACTTTCGAAAGTGAATCTGACCTAAAGCTCCCTAGAGAGTGAGGAGCCCCGGTCGTCATCTTCGGATCAGTTTCTTCCTTCGTACAAATCGACGACTCTGCTCGCAGAAAAATAGAGTTAAACTCGAAACTATAGAGAGAGACTGTTTTCGTCCTAATGGACTCTCGCTAAATAGATATAGTCATAGTTCAAACATGATGAGAACATTCTGCACGTGATCGTTAATAGACAGTTAAGTTTTTCTAGCCTGTTTTACTTTTTCTTCATTTTTTTTCTTTTCCTTTTTCTTTTTTTTCCCCCTTTTTTATTTTATGTCTCGTTAAACAAGCTGCTTTAAACACGCGCAAGCAAGTTTCTTCCTTCGTATTCGACGATGGTTTCATTTAACGACAGCATTCGAAACTAGTGTCAATCACGCGTGGAATATTTCCTTCTCGCGTCACATTTTCGATGTTTCCTTTTCCCGACTTCATTCAACGTTTCTCCTTTTATAACCCTCCCTGTTTCTTTTTTTTTTTTTTTTTCTTTAATTCTACGAGCGATACAAAGCTCCGATATAACCGACGAAGTATTTTTTGTTAGAGCTTTCTCTACGAGATTCTTTTTTTTTTTTTACAATACACAAACAATTCCTTTACTTTCAGGTTTCAATTTTTACGTGGAATGTACAACTTCCCCTTTCCATCGAGCATCCGTACTATCTACACATCGATTTGCAATTTACTTTGTACAACTGAAATTGCACCTGCGATTCGATTTTATTAACTCTGTTTAATTACAATGCGTAGGTGTATGACCTGACCGATAATGTCCGATTATCAGGGTTCAATCGTCGGAACAATCGCCGATGTTCCATTCGATCGGTCGAATTATTACGATTAGATCCTAAATTCCTCGAGAAAAAGGATCAAAAGAATTCTCCTGTGTTCACGGGGCTAATAACCATCCATGGACGAAGTTCCAAGTGTACGATCTTCTTCGTCGAACGCCAGACCCCGCGTCACGGGAAATTTCTTTCGCGTCGTGTCGCGATGATTCGAATTCGAAAGGTCATAAAGAGAGCATGTAGTTGACGTAGTTTTTTTTTTTTTTTATCGACGACCGAGAGAATGTGCGTCGGAGAAGGACACTGCGATTCTCCGGGAGCCACGTTAGGAAAAAGACCTACCACTACGTAGTTGACCACGTCCACGCTCTCGGCGCGTTTAATCAATCCCTTTCCCCGTTAATTAATTAATTAATCGCGCCCCGGGAACGTGCTCGTCGCGGGATCTAGAAAAATAGAGTTGACTCGATCGCGAGAACCGTGAATCTACCACAACGATTACGAGCTAGACACTTTCTTAAGTTTACGTATCGATTCTAGAGTGACGAGGATTGATCGATTGGTTTCCTGGCTCTGTTGACGCCGTGCGTTCCGGCAGATCTGCACTTATCCTAGATACGCACGATTCGACGGGGAATCCTCCGATGAGAATCCCTTCCTTCTCTCGCGTTTCGACTCCTTTCTATCTTTCTTTTTTTTTTTTTTTTTACTTCGTGCACGAGTATCGAAATTTCACATCTTCGTTCCTCGAATCGAAACCAGCCTACTACCAGCAACGTTCTCCTACGTCTCGTTCTCGGTTCTACGGAAAATAGGACTCGTTTGAAGGCCTAGTACTAAACTAAGACAATCCACGACGTACGGTACGACCCTTGGTACGTCACTTTCTTTGTAATTATCAGTTAGTTTCGCTCGTCCCTCGAGCGTCGCCCTAAACTCTTTTTTACTTTGTACCCTGTTCTTCTCTTCGTCTTCAGTGTATCACGATAATCGGTAAACTACGGTCGTTACGTACAGCGGTAAGAATTTTTCTCTAGTGGCTGAGCCTTTCTTTGGAGGCTGGCCAAGCCTCTGGCAAACCAAATCTTCTCGCAATCTCCAATCAAACGGAAACCATGACGTTTTGTCATGCGAATCGTCGTTCGCGTGGAACTTCTTCCCAAGAAATGAACGAATGACAAAAATTCTGGCCAAATAAGATATACGTGTATCGAGTCAATCTAAACAGCCCAGTTTCCCCGTTCCTTTTTTTTCTTTTTTCTGTTCAAAGATCTCCCGATCTTCTCCTTCTAACGTCGCAGATCCGTCGTTCATCCGTTGCTCGAGACCTCCCCGTCGCATCTTCGCGATTCGCCCTGTTTCACGCGTACGAACTCTTCGAAGATCGTCGGGAGTAGCCGAGGTCTCGCGCGCCTTCCTTCCGGTTCCCTTCGTTCGTCTCGAGATAAAATCTTCGAGGGTTATCGAGAGAGAGAGAGAAACCTCGCTCTCGACGAAAGGTCCCTTCGCGAACGTGGAAGGGTTTTTTGCGTTGAAGTTTTTAGAGCCTTCGAGTATTAGCCTACTGGTAGATGATCGGATAGGTGGGTTCGACCGGCAGGTCGCTGTCCAGGTTCAAGGACACGCCGTCCTTGGACACCAGGTAGTGGGTGAGCAGCTGACCTTTGCCCTTGACGAACACCAGGCCGCGTTGTTCGAAGCCGAAGCCGAACGGTTCCAGGATCTTCCGGGTCTCGTCCGTGACCTACGATTTTTATGTTTCTGTTAGCGTCAATTTGCGGAGCGTGCCACCATTTTTATCTTTACTAGTAAATCCATCATTAAATCATAGAATCAAGTGAATTAATTGAAAGTATTATGTCACAGTATCACATATTTGCAATTAAAGTGTTTAGCTGCTTATGAGAAATGAAATTGTTAAACCCTTCAAGAATTATTATCTTGATTGGGGCTTCAAATAACAAGAAAATATAGTTGTATGTTCCAATGCTTGTGAACTTAAAAATGGGGAATTTAAAAATACTAATCTCCATACATTTTTTGAAGTCTTGAGTGTGCATCGAAGTTACATCGTGATACGTTTTATTCCTTTTAACCCCCTTGTTTCTTTAATATTTGTGAATAAAATTTAATAATGTGAATAAAATCTTAATAGTATGCATAATTTCTTGATTACATCTTTCTTTTTAATCACTGCAAACACTTTTTCTCCCCTAAAACGAGAGTAATACTGAAGCGTGTACAAAAATTTCGACACAAGGATCGTAACACGATTAATTTCATTTTATCGAAGTTTTTATGACAGTTGGAAGAAAGAGACGGTGCAACAATGTTCGTGCCGAAAATGTTCTACATCTAGATTGCCTAATTTCTAAATTGCCCTAATTTTACCTGGATGCAGCCTACTTTCCCAGTGCTCTCCATCCTGGACGCTACGTTCACGGTGTTTCCCCAGATATCGTAGTGAGGTTTCCGGGCGCCGATGACTCCAGCGGTCACAGGACCGTGATTGATGCCCATTTTCAAAACGAAGTGATTGAAACTTTGCTCGTTGATGCTCGACAATGCTTTCTTTAATTCCAGAGCGAACTCGACGAGGGTGGACAGGTGACCCCATCGAGCTGTATCCTCGGATTCCGCTGACTCGGTGATTCCGGACGCAGCCATATACGTCGAGCCTATCGTCTTGATCTTGATGATGTCCTTGAATTTAGTCTGATCGAGGATCTAACGGAACAAAAAATATCTTAGACATCTTAGATAACTAATCGACTGATGTAAATTTATACAACGAGTGTTTCGTTTGTCTTTAATATTTCAATACCTTGGTTGCTATATCTTTGTACTGTTATAACTTTATAAAAAAAGAAAGTCACACAACAATTTGCTCGATCTCATTTCAAAACTTGAAATCTCGATATTTTTATAGTATTGAATTCTTTTTTTTCCAGAAATGATTTCAAATCATGTAGGAAAAGTGAAGATAAAGTTGTCAATTGATAAAAATTCAAACGTCTCTAAATTAATAATAAAAAATTTTTTCCGACTAATTCTATCATGATCTTAAAGGCTGATGTCTTCTCTCTGCAATCATTTTGTTGAATTTTGAAATTAAATAATGAAACATTAGAATTTCTTGAATTTATTGCTGAAAAAGGAATCGTATAGCAAGTTTTGATGACCAAGTTCAGACACTTTATTTTTCAAAGTGATGGTGAATTTTTACAGTTTTCGAAAAAAAGAAAAAAAAATAGATGGGCTGTCAAAGTAGATATTCAAGTGAATTGTTATATAATTTTCTTTTACAAAGTTACAACAGTTTAGATTTTTCGTCGTTATTGGTTCAATTATGATGTAATAATATCAAGTACAATTTTATGCTGTACTACAATTGATTTTCGTATTCAAATTTGTATATATATAGCCAAGATTCCATCCAGTGGCTATATATAATCATAATCTCATAGTAGAGCATTAATTTTTCTTCTCTATCGTACACCATGCTCCCACGGTTTAGCCAGCAAAAATTGAAAACATCCCACGACAGCATTCTATCGATCTTTTTATATTTAACCAGAATTATGTTATATTTAACCGCTTAAAAGTTCACTGAATTTAGGGAAACTGCATCGAAAAGGAAACCACCCTCTTAATTTTATCTTGCCGTTACATAAACAATCGTAACAACGATAATGGAAAATTATTTTTTCAAATCTATCTTCCATTTTCGTGATCTACCATCAAACACTCTGAATCATAGCTGCACGATATAATAATCGCAGGAACAAAATTTCCAATCGATACGACAAACGTAATAATATCACGAAAGTGAATCTCGTGAGAACTCCGTCGACGATACTCACCGCGTCGAAATCGGATATGACTTCGTTCAAAAACCTGAGACACTCGAGGCCCTGGTTGTTGATGCTCTCCTCGCTGTAGAAATCGGCAAAGTTCGGCATGCTGGCGAACAGGACGCCCACATCCGCGTAGCTCTGGCTGTACAGATCGTCGTGGTGTCTCGCCCTCGACAGAAAATATGCGGCCACGTGCGGCGGAAGTATGTTGTAGATGAGGGCGCCGTTTCTGCGCTTCATGTCCGCCGCCCTCTCCCTCTGGGCGACCACCTCCCTTCCTCGTAGGTACAACATCCTCCTCGACTTCTCTGCCTGAAAACCGATCGATGTCGAGTCGTCGAGTCGTCGAAACCGAGCGCAGCTTTACCCTTAACTTAACCTTTCGTTTATTTTTTCAACGGGGCTCCGCCCCGAAAGGTTAATACTTGTTTTTAAAAAAGAAATTCGTTTGATCGGTATAACATTTTGCGAAATATTTCAATCTGTTACTCTTTTCTTTCTTTTTTGTTTATTTTATCTTACGAACGAGACGGTGTGGCTTTCATTTGCGTTAAATGCAAACCGCGTTCACTCCTCGTGAAAGTGTGTCGACCGATGCGGGGGATGAGAGACACGCCCTCGACTGTCGGGCCAAGTGCAACCCTCGACTTTGATGAATTTGTTCGAGAGGTTCGTACAGGAAGCCCGGTTATTTATCCTCGTACGAGGAGAAATTGAATTTTTCACGACGTCTCTACGCGGAAGGTTTTAATTTGCCGAAACTACTCGTACGCGGTGGAATACGCGGTGACTGTATTGACAGGATGGGAACACGTCCGCGTAGAACGCTCCACGTTTCGACTTTTCGAATATACCGTATAGTAAAAGTCTAAAATGAGGTAGCAAAAATATTATCGAATAACATTCTTTCGATTCGAACGTTTTCATTCCTTTTCAGAAACGAATTCTCTCGAAGTAAAAATCCTCTAAAGAAACTGTAAGAAATATTCGTTTGTGTCTGAGATACTTTAAAATATCCAATATCCAATTTTCGATAGAATTTTATAGAAACATCACGCGCTGCACTCTCACTGAACGACGTCGCTTTAACTAGAAAACTAATTCCAAATGTTTCGCCATTCGACTCGGAACACTGTTTGTCAAAACTGCCGAGATCAAATTATACCAAATAATACTTTTTCCAATTCTGTCAAATACAAGTATGAAAAGAACTCTCGGGCAGCACGTTACTTACGTATCTGGATACAATAACCAAGGAAGTAGCTACGATGAGTAAAGTTGCGGATAGGCAGTATTTCGACGGAACGGGGGACGGTTCGAAGGGAGAGGACGCATAATCCTCCCAGTCGAGCCTGACATTCAGCAAGTAGATGTTGATGAAGCACTGAGCACCCGCGATGCCGTACATCAGGAACGCCTTGCCCAGATAGCATACGTAGCTCGGCATCGAGATCGCCACGAGCGTAAGCACGCCGAAGTACGAGTAGTAGGAAGGATACGGACACTTCGGCGATACGGTTATAGTGGCGTTTAGGGTTCCCATCGGCAAGTTTTCCTCGATGACCACGCAGTTGAACTGTCGAACAGCACGAAATGAAATGATACTCTTCTACGGTACAAAAATTTACATTACGATATATAATTTGAAACTATAAAGTAACACGTCGAAATATTCTGTTGTCAACTCCTTGCGCTAAAGTTGCAATGGCGCGTACCGCACCCACAATCAGTAACGAAAAATTTTCGTATACGCCTTGTGATATATATATATATATACACACACACACACACACACACACACACACATACACACACACAAACGTTAGGAAGAACTGGTTTAATTTTGTAAAGTGCTCGAGATTTATTTCTATTTTTGCTTGAAGGTCATATTAAAACAATTTTGAAATATTAAATTTTATTAAAGAGACCCGAATAGTTTATTTCAAGACATATGTGCTGTTTAAGATCAATATTTCAAATTAAATATAAACACGTCAAACTCGTCCTGTTTACGTTTGTGACGATAAACTTACTAGGAGCCTCACTCGTGGTTTCTATGTGTTTGACTCGAATTCCTTATTACGAGTCTCACACGATGTTATAGGTGAAAGAATTAATACGTTGCCGACGACATACTGCAAAATGGATCTCATTGCAATTCCCGTTTTTGGAAAACGTTTTCGGAAATTACGAAAGCAACGAAGATGTTTCATTGAATTTGAAGATTGAACAGATTTATTATACTTTTACTCAAACGAATGTAACTAATGATAATAATGGTAGTGTCTCTTAGTGATAGTTGTGAGAACATTTTAGTAAGCAGAATTTCCAAATACATCTCGTTTTTCTCCTTCTTTCATCAGGAAAAAAGTTTATCGTCTTTGAAAAATTCTTCAAAACATTTTTCAGAACGGCGCTCCAGTTTCGACTAATTACTCGAAACTGAATCGATGTAAAATCATATAAATTTAAATTAACGATTGTCATTCGCGCAATTAAATTTAATGGTCTTCGTTCGCTTGACGCTTATCATTCACGTGCGCACAAGATGACGTGAGTCGCTGTCCTCCACGTTCGAAGACTGAAAAACGTCGATTCACGTCCTTCCGTGTATTCGACGTTTAAAAAAAAGAAATGAAAGACGCGACGTCTCCCGTCAACAACGCGTTAAAGACGAAGCAAAATAATTGAGAGGAGTGTGAACGACTATCGGAGAAGGAAGTGTACGTACCATGTCGAGGAGGAGAAAATCACCGAGGGAAAATGTCATTAGGAGGGCCAGAGCTCTTCTCAGCCACATAGCCTTGACGGCACTGGCCAGACACGTGGCACCAGCCAGAACCACGGCGAATAGCAGAACTACCCCGATACCGCCCCATGTGAAAGGTCCCCAGGGCTGAAACCTCCAAACCGGGGCGGTGCAAATCATCACCAATGGCCCGCCGAGCAGCGACAACGGGGAAAATGCTTCCTCGGCGTTGTGAAACGCGGATTCCACCTTCGCGTCCTTGAACCGCAGCGTCAACCAGTGAGCGTGGCCTTTCAAATGCGCCCCTCCAGCTGCAATCAACGTCTTCTTACATTTCGAATGAAAAATAAAATTAGAAAAATAGGAAATTTTTCATGAAAAGGAAATTTTCCTGAGGTACAACGTTGGAACAATTTCTTAGCGAATCACGCAAAGCTCATATATATGGCATCTCTCTACGTACGAGTATGGTAGCTTCTACTAATGATTCTGTCATTTCTGTCATTAAAAAACTAGTACTACGGATCTCGATAATAATTTGTTTCACTTCAAACATTCTAGCAATTCCAATTATTATTCTTATTTTATTGCTGTTATTTCCATTCAACATCAGGGATTGAAAAAAATTCAGCAACTTTTAAATAGATTCTATTTGAAACACGACTCGCAGAACTTTCTTGAAAAATGTTCTCATCACGAATGTTAAAAGTAAAAATAAAAAGTTCCAGACAAAATGGAACTCGTAAAATGTAGAAATAAAAATTCTCTGTAGCAAATATATTCAGTGGATAGTACTGTGTTCTCAAATGGAATTTTTATTACATCTGTTCCGTGATAACTCTATTCAAAAATGTACCTAACGCTTCCTTCTATAAAAATTCGAGCAGGATTTTTTTTTTTTTTAATAAAAAGAAACAATTCAATATCAATTTCGCCACTGAGAAATTCCAACTTTCTCACTTTTGCTGTCGAGTTCCTTCCTCAGCCTCTGCCTGAACTCCTCCGAGTCCTCCTTGTTGTTGTTCCTTCCGTCTCTGGCGTCCATCGTTCTCCTGTTGTCCTCCGTGAGCGAGGCGAGGCTCTTGGTGACAGCTGGCTTGAAGGGCTTCAACGCGCGGACTATAAAGTACGTGACGATGCCCGCTTTTTGGAGTGCCTCTTCTCTGTCCTCGCCGTGCGCTGGCTCGACCTCGAACTCGCCGTTCAGGAAGCTCAGCGTCGCGTTCGAGATGTGCACCCTCCTTCGAATCATTGCAATATCGTTCGTACTGTTACTCGTTGCAACTTCCACTCGTTTTCTCGTGATTATTGACACAAAATTATTCGTTAGGAGAGACGAGAGTAGGAGTACGAACGTCTCGGACAGAGACGTTCACGATTGGCAAAATGGCCGTGATTATCCAACGACGTGGGCGTAAGACGTGGATGTGGCAGTGAAAGGAGAATTCACGTATTCTGCATTCATGGTAATGTCGAAGGGTGTTCGAACGTCTTTTGTAAGCGATTCGCTGGCTGGAACTTGCCGTTGCGTTATTGTTCTCGAGTGAATTGTAGTTCGTGTGAATAATAATAAGGTTACCGTTAATGCCGGTTGAAATAGCTGGTGATGCGGCGCAGATGACTGCGAGGGGATCGTTAATACTCCAAACTTGTGTTTAACGTGAATTCTAGATTGCGTTTTACTCTAGCGAAAATTGTGGACAACAGCCATCTATCTTCCAAAGTATTTATGCAATTAATTCTCTATTACGTTACAGCGCAATCGTGTTCTCCAATTTCACTGCGTTGATGCATCGTTTCATGGCACGAAAATATACAGACACCTGATTAATTGGAGTCGCGGAATTAAATTAAACTGTAATCACCGTGACTACGTGAAATTTATTTTCAGAGTCTTACGTGCAATAATAAAACGAGGCTGTGATTGAAATGTCAATTGGAAATATCTCGTCAGCATCGATTATTTTAGTTTACGTCGTATGAAAATTTTCTCCTACTCGACCGTAAAATGACTATTTTTCCAATTCGTCAGCAGTTATTCCCACTTGTAATTGCATCGTGTCAAAGTTCTCTTCTGATCAAAGATCAGGAAATTGAAAAGAGTTACTGGTCGTGATTTTCCTTCTGTAATTATCAAACGCTCGCGAGGTAGAGCTAAGAGATCCCGATTGCGAGGTCGCGAGATCGTGTCACGGGAAAAAGGGAACAGGAGAATCGCGTGACAGGAAGGGCCGAGACCGCTAATTTTTTTGATTTTTAAATACATCAGCCTGATGAAAAAGGAAAGAAAAGAGAGAAGAAACATTACAATGGCCGTTTTTTTTTTTTTTTTAAAGCACGGGCTATCGAGGTTTTTACCGCGGGACTCGGGTATCTCACCCTTTAATACCAGCCAGCTAAAATTAAAGTACGACAGGGCATTAAAAACTGCTCGCCAGGCGTTTCGCCAGGTAATTAATGTCAAAGATATACACGCGGAGTGCGCTCATTACGTGTCCGCCGACATCAAGGACGCGTTTTGTATGTCGTCGCATCGATATCGTTTAGCTCCGAATCCGGCAGCTTTTTCACGCCTCTGTTCTACTTTTTCTCCTGTTGAATTTCGACGAGTTAACGAGGTCAAGAAATCGAAACGCCAATATAACCGTACCACGTATATATAATCGTATATAATCGTGTTTCAGTGGAATTATACTGAAAGACAAGTACGTAAGAGAGTAATTCTCTGCTCTTTAAAAAGCGTGATTAACCTTCTTCTCTTACAATTATCGATGCTTCTTAGGTAAGCATTGGTCATTAGATGTAAACGTAATTGGCACATTATGAGCAATTTGCATTTATTAATCTTCGATCGAAAGAACTGCACGGGAATAGAATTGATAAATTGAAACAATAATTAGTCACTAGGAGTGTTATACTCTCTTCCATAAATGGAAAACAAATGACAAGGTGTGTGATAATTTTTTTGATTTCTTATTAGCTGAATTTCAATGAGATGATTTTAAAAGATTTCGATATTCGTCAAAAAATATACCTACTCGAACATCGATTTCTCTCTAAACAAAAATTAAAGCTCTCGCGAATAATTTCTATTTTTTGACTTTTTTCTTTCTTTCTATGTGAAATTTCAACGCGCTCCACAAAAATAATTCAAAGAGTTTCATCCATCCCCTTTTTCTTTTCAGGGAAAAAATACGTGATCCCTTTAAATTTAACAGAACAATTCTAAAATATTTACGAGACAGAGATATGTATCTTTAACACTTTGCACTCGACTGTCCCTTCTGAGGAGACATCGTACCTAGATCTAGCCAACAGCCCTTTTTATAATTTGCTGACCATTATTATGAACGTGTACACTTGACTATATTAACGACGTAAGAGAAACAAAGGAATAATTATTAATTATCAATTCACATAAATTAGAATTCTTATTGCTTCTTACGAAAGTTTAAAAGATGATGGAGGAGATTGAAACTACGTATCATTAACTCTTGCTTAATATTATATTTAGATATACATAAGAGTTAGAAAGATATAATCGACAATATTTCGTGTTGAATACCATTTGAACGATTGTTTCCAATGCTGTGTCATTTTATTCGATGCTTCGTAAATAGATCGCTGGTGGATGATGTGAGAAAGGTGTGTTAAAATAGTTTAAGAAATCAAAATACATTCTCGTTGGACTCTACGCTTGAACCAAATAGTTTCGTGAGGTTGAAAGAAAGTAAAGAAATGCTACTCACCCCGCCATTCCACTGCTCTCCATCTTATTCGCCAGCTCGACGTCCTTGCTGTAGACGTCGAACTGCCATTGTCTCTGACCGAGGACACCGGCCAACACAGCGCCGGTGTGTATACCCACCCTCATGTCGACAGGACTATTGGTCGTTTGTTGCACGTACTTGATGGCGTCCACCATCGACAAGCCCATATAGACGCAGAGGACAGCGTGGTCCGGTCTTTCCACCGGTGCTCCACTTATGCAGTAGTAACAGTCGCCGAGGATCTTTATTCGCAATTGTTCGTACCTGACAAGTTTTTAAAACATCACACTGAGCGCGAGAATGGTAGGATCTAAAGTACATGTGGAAGGTTCAGAGGTCAATCAGCGCAAGTCACTTTTCATTAAAAATAAATTTACGCTGTATGCAAGTACGAGAATTTATTTTGCGATCGGGATTCCCTTTTACTGTCAAAGTTGTCAGTTATAATATAATCATCGCAATATCACAATAATACAAACTAAACCATTTTTAATGGAAAATGACTTACACTGTTTGGACTCTGAGGCCTCTATATAATATAATACCTTGATGTAATTGAAAATATATACAACTATTTAGAATTACGGTAGAATCTAAAGTATGTGAAGACCAAGTTCTTTCATAGAAGAACAATTGGGACGAAGACCAATTTCGTATTTGATTTTGGCAACAAACATTAACTTAACATTTTTCCAATTATCTCGCACTGAAATAATCTGTTTTAATCACAAATTGGCATCAGAAATCAGAATTGACGAAACCAACAGAGATGAATTTTGAAGAGAAGTAGTAGAATTAACTTAAACTTAAAAATACAACGGTAAACTTTTAAGTGCAAAAGCAAAAGCGTTACTACCTAAAACTTTCAAACCTTCGGTCGTTCTAAAATTCGAACGACAAATAAAACGGTTAGACCTCGTATCGATTTCAAAACTTCCGCTTCCTGGAAGCTTCTAGTTGCTGAAGAATAGAAGTTGCTCGGAAAATGTAGCGCGAAAGTTTTAATAATTGGAGTGAAAAAACGCAAGCAGTTGGAAACTGAAATTTTTCCAGCGAAATACTTTCCAGCGTGAACTTTCGAAAGTTAAAACGAGCGGACGGATCGCGAGCACGTGAACCCACACACACACGCGCGTGATCGTGTATATCGATTAAGCTGGAAAATTTGTAATTGAAACGTTCGTATGGAAACGGGGTTGAGTGGCGGGGAGTTCCGTTTCAGAAAACGCAAGGGTGGAGGATTTAATTTTTCACTTGGTCCCAAGCCGCTATTTGCGAAATGGAAGAGGAAAGTACATGTCAAGGAGCATCTTAAGTGAAGGAGGGTGTTTCGCTGGATTTATACATTGACCTGCACCACTACCGACGCCCTCAGGGTTAAACCGTTCGCCCTCTATACACACAGATCCAACGATAACCGATTTCATTTTCCCACGTTCCTCTTCCCGCAGATTAGATCTCGGTATTATCAAACCCCCTGTTTCGGTAATCCTCGCGTCGGGTCGCGTTTCCATTCCTCTTCAACGAATTAAAACCTCATTTTCTTCTTTTCTTCCCACGGAGGATTTTTATATTAATTAGGGAGAATTAATTTAAGAGCACGATGTAAAGCGGACGTATCTGAATATTCATAGAAATCTTTGAATTTCATGAATCCATTAGGTATCCCGTGCAAAACATTTAGAAATTTCATTAGCACTGTTATTGTCGGCACGGGTTATTATCGCGTTACAGTTCCGCGAGTTCGAATTCAAATTTTCCGCAGGAACTCCGTTTATCGAATTCAATCGAAAGATCTCTTTGGTGAGAAAGTGTGTCAACACGCGATTGTTGATCGACTATTTCCCGTGAGTTTGGCAAATAATTTTTGCAACCAAATGTAGAAAAATTTTAACCCGTTCATAGTCCCTCCGATTAATAATCTTTTCTAGAACGCACGAACGAGAGTGTACGAAGAAAATTATAAAGAAAATAAGTATCTGCGTTTTACAAGTTTTGTAACTTGTATTACACAACGTGTACAGCGCAGAAATTGAGCTTCGATATCAAAAGAACATCACTATCTCGTTACTCGAAAACATTATCTTTACTTCTGCTTCTCAATTTTCTCTTTCGAATACCCATATCCGTAGATACATCGACGATAAGAGGCAGATTAAAATTCACGCCGACGCTGCGAATAACACGTCCGTGGCTGTCGTTAAATTATGCTAAACGCGTGATTCAAACACCTTGGCGGATCGCTGGTGTTTCCCTGGAATTCCCTCGCCACGGCCAGAGCATGGACAATTGGACAGAGTGAAATATCGCGCGATGGGAATTCGCTAACGATACCACTTTGTCCCCGGACGTATCGATTCGTTGGCGACGCCTCGTGAAGGACCCGCGTTAGGACTCTCTCTCTCTCTGTCTCTGTCTCTGTCTCTCTCTCTCCCTCCGAGGACAAGTCAAGGAAAACGGGGAAAGGATTCGCTGGAATTTCCCGATAAAGTCAATTTCGCGGCTGGCAATTTCAGGATTTTCATTATCCGTCGTGAACGAGAGGGAAAGAAAAATAACAGTGTGGGGGAAGGGGAGGGGAGTGGGCGTGACAGAGCTCGTGAAAGCTCGTCGTCGTTTCTGAAAAGCAGGTCACAGTCGAGCGGATTGTAAACGAACGAATTTTTTCGTGGTGTCGATAGCTTCGTTGTCGATTAATCCGTTTGTTCCTCCCACCGTTTATCGACAGCCTTCTCCCCCCCGTTTCGAAGCGATTGACAAAGGCAACGCGCGTTTTCCTTTGACCCTTACATTCGCGAAAATCTCGGATTCGGGGTCGGATTGACTTGGTAGTCCCTTTCAAAGCATTGTTCGCCCAGTTCCTTGTTATCTCGCGTAAAATTGGCGTCTCTGTCTTTCGAACGAAGAGGATTGTCCGTGTCGCCGAAATGAAGCCAGCGAGTGCTACTTGAGAAATGAGAATTGGAAATATAATGAGTTTGTTGTTCTCGTTTCGCGAACGGCAGAAAGACGGGGAAAGTAAATTTGTCTTTCGAGACAAGATGAGATGTTAGAGTTAGTCCTCCGTAAGGTAAATAACAATTAATTTGAATTTTAACGTTAATTCGTAATTTTAAACGTTGTATTTTAAGTGTCAAATTTTAAGTTTTCAATTTTTCCTAAATTTAATTACATTACTCTCCCAAAATTCATCGTGTAGATTTTTTTTTAAATTTGAAAAGAACGTTCCTCGTCAACAACGATCAATTCCAACAAGAATTTTTTTCTCGCTTCTCAGATTTCAAACTATTTTTCCGAAAATCTAATCACTTGTTATCAAGTGTTTTCTGACAAATTTGAATGTTCCCCGTTCAATAACGATCGATAATTCCAAATTCAACAGAAACTCTCACGCCGTTCCTCTCGATCAATTCTCTTAAATGACTTCCCTCGGAACTGATCGCTTACCGCTCGCTAAGTTGATCGAATCTGGCGAACAGCTCGTTCAGAATCTTCACTAGCTCGCTGGCGCTGTACGTGGAGGAAATGGCGGTGAATCCGACAATGTCCGCGTAGAGGATCGAAACGTTCTCGTGCCTGGACATGTAAATCTTTTTGAACTGCGTGTCCAGCGAGGCGCCCAAGTCCTGCCGCATCTTCACAGCCACGTGTTCCGGAAGCACGCTGAGCAGCAGCCTTTCCTGTTCCGCGCTTTGCTCCTCGATCACTAGCTGCACTTCCAGGCTCTGCCTCGTCTCCAGAAAGGCTCTACGCTGTTGGAACTCGGTCAGAGAATAAATAGAGGCGCCTAGAAGCATGGCACCTATGGAGAGTGTCACCGTCAGCACCTAAAAAGAGATTCTCTCGTAAAAATTTTGCAAATGGACCTCCTTTTTCTCTTTCGGAAAATTCGCCTGTTTCTCGATTAAAATTTCAATTGCGCATATACTTTATTACTTATCATTTGTTTCGTTACCGTTCTATGCCGTTACACACATTTATCCTTTTCTTTTCCAGACTCGTATTCTCAATTTGAAATCTTTTTTAATTTGACTCACTTGTAACTTGACATAACAAAACAGTGATTGAGGACATCGATCGTGTGCTATTTACCATCTTATTTACAATTAAAACGATAATATATTAACAAGATATCGTATTTCTTCGTTTCTAAGATATTTAACATAAATAACGATTGAAAAAAACTCGAATATCCTTAGATATTATAATACGACATTTGACGCACGTAAAGTATAATTTTCAGCTTCTTTTTTTGCAATGACACGACAATTTATGCTATTTAAGTAATGACGCACGACGATTAAAACGTGGAATCAGCGAACGTGGAATCAGTTTTATATTATTTCCACTGAGCACAATTTATTATTTTCGTAAACAGGACGTTGCATAAGAGCGTGTCTTGTACGACAAGATACGAGAATATATCTCCCGTGGACAAAGACCAAGAACGAGAATGTAAAATCATCTCGCAATGATTGCCCTGATACATTTCACGTTGCTTATGACTGATTCCTTTTATGCTCATGCGATAATTGCCGAGTCAATTAAACAAAGTATAAATCTGTCGTACGATGTTTTCAGTCTGGAATTTGTCTCGAGACAGAAAATACACGAAGCGATTTTACATTTGATTCGACTCGATATCGGAACTTCACTCACCCTTCCAGCTTTCGATCTCGAAGGACGCTCAAGTGTATTTTAGCGTGACGTATGTCTATGCAGCATCTTTCCGAATGTACAACGAGTCCACGTCATTGAACCGAACTCGTGCGATACGTTTTACGTCAGAAATCATCATCTGCTCGAAGATCGACTTTTTTTCACCGAGTCGTTTAAATATAAGATTTGCATTTAAAAAGCGCGAGCCACGAACATTTGAATCTGAATTCTCTTAAATATACAAGTGCTCAGACGTTCTTTCATCCACGACTCTCTTCTCGTTTCTAGAAAAACAAGTCCGTTCGCACATTTTTTGTCAAGTCCCTCGATTAATTCCATAATTAATACAATCTACGCATCCAACAATTCCGCTGTTCCTGTTCTTCTTCTACTTGCTCACTCTACCGATAAATTACACCTCTTTCCCACCTCTTCAGTTAGGAATGCTTTTCATCGATTTTAGGCTGACCGCGACTCCCAATTACAATCATCGGAACAATTAACGCAAGAAATATTTCCACCCGTCCCACCTTGTTCCGCGTTTCTAAACACGTCGAGCGAAAAACATCGCCGAACGAACGCCGATCGATAATCCATTTTTGCTCGCCTCGTGCCAGAGAAAGCTTTCGAATTCGTTCACGTGTTCCAGCTGACTGCTGGGAATCGCTGAAACGACACCCGTGCTGTTTCTCGCTCCTCGGTCCAGCTCGTCATTTTCCACCTTTTACACGCGAGAAATAGTCGCGAAGAGAAATATTGCTTTCATTTTTCTGGAAGTGAAAACAATATTTCTAAAAAAAAAAAAAGAAAAACGATACTTTGTCGTACGGTTTTTTCTTTCATTATTTCAACCATGCAACTTAACTTGAAAGAGTACAAGTGACAATACATTTTTGATGTGCACGCGCTACAAAGAGTGCTCGACTCGATGAAGCACTTTTTGCATTTCTGTATCATTGAAAAATCGCTTCTGCATCATTTAGAAACGTACAGAGATGCAGATACATGCACATTTGATCGGTAGAAATACGTACCTTTGAGCAAGAAAACAATAACACAAACAGTACCTTTGTCTGTTGTGTAACTTTTTTCATCTTTCATTTTATTAAAATTACTTCAACTGTGCAGTCTACCCTGAGAATGTTGAAAAACAAATGACAATACATTGCTCATTTTGAGAATCCTCGAACATTAGAGGACGATTTTTGGTACTCACGGAGATTCTTCACTTGACAAAGCGTGTTATTTAAAAATCACGTATAAAAGTAGAACATTCTTTTTAGAGAAGAAATACTCTGATCGATCGTTACAACTATGCATAAACAAATTTTGCTTTAAACGAATTATACTTTCACGTTCCATCTTGGGTCCTCCGACGAGAAGAAGAAATTCTGATTTCCTGAAGATATTTGTAAAAGTTTTCGAATTACTTGTCAGTGCTCTCTTAAAATCTGTGGGTGCAAAATAAATACTTTGCAAGTGTATTTATTGAAATATTTTCACTTTAGAAATGAAACTTGTAGATAGCCTATCCAAATTTGTAGATACTTATCTACAAACGTTCACATACTGCACACATACTGATGTGGATGAAACTGTCGATAACTGTTCAATTTCCATTCTATTCCAATCCATTTAATTTCGTTTCAAAACGTGAAATCTCTACTTTATCAATTTTGAATTCTTTTTCCTTTTAAAAATTCTCCGCATCATGCAGCGAGTGGTAGGATACTTTTGTTGTCGAAAACCCTAAAAATTTAAGTGCCTCTAAAATCACTAAATTGAAGCTTTTCTTTACGTCTCTCAAAACTTGCTGTTTTCGATTATTTTCCTCATTCATCTCGTTGAATCTTGAACATTAGGATTACTGATACACTGTACCTACATATAACACATTTTAAGTTGTTATCGAATAATATTCAAAATCCACGAAATGACAACTTAAATATCGAAGCTGATATTAGCAAGTATATATTGGATTTGATCTCATCGAGCTACCTGTGTGCCCGATGGTGTCCCATTCATCGAATATTGCCTTTATTGAAATCGTTAGTGATCCTCGGTGACAATGGGATCGTAATTGGATCTGCCGCAGCGGAGAAATTAGCGTGAGGAACGCTTTTGTCGCTCGTTCAGCCGCTCGATTAAAGTATTGCACTCCGTTGAATTACTCCACTCGTTGAAAGAACGAGATATCAGGGATAATCTATTGATCTTTCCACAGTTCTGATACTCGTTCCGATATCTGTGTCATCTTTGTTATACTTTTGTAATCTCCCTTTGTGACAATTTTATCGAGCTCTTGTATCATTTAAGAATTATCCTGTATTATTTACTAATATTATTTAAGCGTTATATAGTAATATTTGAATCGTATTGAAACATTGCGATCACTCTTTTACAGTTTCTCTTACAGATCTGTTAAATCTCTTAAAACAGTTCTTGCGATTTGTTAGATTTAATTTTTCGGTAGTTTCAGAATTTACAATATTTTGTAAATGATTGCACGTTAGTTTCCTAGTGATTTACTATAGTTTCATAATAATCTTTGTCATCTGTCCGTGATTTGCTAAATATTTGTCGATCCTTGCTAATTCACGTGGATTCTTTCCCTCCCGAAACTCCTCGCAGTTTCTAATTACAACTAATCAATTACAAACTCGCCACCTAATTAAAAATATCACGGATAATTACTCTCTCGTGCAACAATTTATAACTCGAAGGAACGTAACGTGTACGTGATCAACGATATTTAATGCACCCCATTTTGTGCACGCTTATTGCTCGATGAAAGGGTTGACAGACTCTTAATTAACCCCCCGATAAAGGGTTCGTTGAGCAACAATCAACGATCATTGCAATTGTCGGTGGAATAGATGTAGTCGGTGATTTCCGTGATCGAGTCGATGGCTTTCAAAGAAACGTTCCTGCCATTGAAAACCGATCGTATGTCGTGCATGGAAAGGCAGCATGTCGCGTCATTGCACATCTCTCTGTCTCCACTTCTCTCTCTCTCTCTCTCTCTCTCTCTTCTCTCTCTTCTCTTTCTCTCTCTATTTTAAACAACCATTGACCGAACTCTACTCGACTGTTACTAACGATAGAACCACGTGCACGACTGGCACTTTCGCTTTCGCAGTCGCCCTTGTCTAGGGAAATTTGTAACATAGTTCGCCGTCCGCTGTTTCGTCATGGTCCGCTACGAGTTTGACCGCCCTGTGATTCGAACAACAACGAACGACAGACCGTTCTCCGTGGTCTGGAAAATCTTAACTTTTGATCTTTTGCTTCTCGCGCGTGTGCAACGTTCGATCGTCAAAACGGAATAGCTAGAGTACTTCGGAGATATTGTTCGTTTTTGTAAGATTAAAAGACTTGTTGTGAACTTTCGTGAACAACTGTACATTGTTAATGATCATTTGTATTTTTTTTACTCGCTCTCGACACGCATTGTTATAATTTGTGTTCTCGTTGCGTCTTGCTAGATATATTTCAATTTCATTTCAAATGAGTGTACAAGATTAATATTCAGTAATATGCAGCGTATTGCATGATCGTTTTTGAAACAAGAATCTTTGTTATTTAACTTTACAAAATATCGTATACATACAAGATTGTCATAATAATCAATAATGACAATATGTGTCATTTACAATGCAATGTTTGCAACATAAATAAAAAAGTAATTCGTAAAAACGTAACAATTGCTCAACAGTCGCAAAAACGTTCACGCGATAAAAATTGAGCAATCGAAGAAATCACAATCACCGCGTTACGGGGAGACTTGACGAATTTCCGCAATAATTAAGCCTCGTTAGGTGAAATTAATTTCAGCACGCCACCACCATCCATAGAAATTTAATTATTTTTCACACGAAGCATCGGAAACTTTCGCCGAGGTCCAAGCAGAAAATGAAGTCGGCGTTGCGCGTCTCGCTTCGGGGGACGATTTTCCAGCTCGTGGCGGTAGAACGTTCGGTAAATTTACCTCCGCTATAATTCCCGACCTCGGAACGACGAATTAAAGCAGCACGCGCTGCCACGGTGAAAAATAAAAAAGGAACAGAATAATAACACAACGCGACTCGATCGCTGACAAACGCAAAAATTCATAAATTCTGTCCGTGCAGCCCTAATTCGTTCCGTGCACGAACTCGCTCCTCTCGCGCATCGATCATCCTGTCACGCGAGGAAAGAAACTCGCAATATTCATACTAATCTCGAAAACCCATCGAAACGATTCTTTGATCATTCACGCTTGTTCACGTGTGTTCGAAAGAATTCTTTCTTCTTTGAAAATCTAAATTCGTTCCTCTGCGCGAGTCTCAAAAGTGCCGCGTTTGTTTGAAACCTAAAGGAATGGCAATAAAGAATATTGATGTATCAATTAATCATCATGATACATGTACGTGCAATTTAAATATTTCATTATCTACGATAAATGTTGAATGTTAAAAGTGAAATGTGCCCTCTGAGACTTTTTACTGAAATTACTCTCAAAAATATTTCGCAATTGTGTTACATTCGTCGTTACTGTATTGTTCGAATTCAAAACTTTACTTAGACAATGTATACAATGTGTACATGTATAAATATGGTGCTGAAATAAACCATGACGTCAGGCCAATGATAATAAGTCTGAAGTTAACAATCAGTCTGCTCCGACGAATAAAGGTGGCGTCCAGTTTAGGTGAATCTCTAATTAAAGCGACGACGTGTCTGCGCGAAAGGGTCGACGGAAGGGAAGCCTGTAATTAAACGAGCAGGTTCCACATTTCCGATCAGTCATCACCGTCATGAACGCTCGAATTCAGTGACCTAAGTGAGCTGCCTCGATGACTGTCGATTAATTGACCATTGATGACTTGCCTAATGAACATTAGCAATGGAAATTCTTTCGTGTACCTTATACATGAATGAATTAATTGAGAAACGCTTTAGAAAACAAAAGGTAGTCAGTTTGACTTTTGAACTGACAACTTGATTTACTACTTGATACACTCGAGGTACGTGTATACAGTAGTTGCAGAAAGTATTACTGTTGTAGTAATTAGGTTGAACAATCCGTTCATTTTTGCCAAAAATTTGCAGTTGCACAAATCCGGAGAACGCGCATATTTTTCTAGATTTATTGAATCTGGTTGGAAAATGAAAAGGGTTTGCTACAATTTCTGAAATTTACTCAATTTCTAATTCTCGCGGAATTCAAATTTTACGTTTATTTTCATTTGCGAGCGATTTCTTTTTGCGCAACTCTTTCGGCAAGCAGCGTACTTTCATGTTTCTCCAAGAATTTGATATTACGAAAATGATTGTAGTTTGATATTACGAAAGGAGTCTATCCAATACACTGCGGATTCTCGCGCGTTCGTTGAAGATTTGTGGAAAGTGAAAAATTGCACGGAATGCGCACGACGTGGAAGAACGTATAAAACGACCCGTATTTGCAGACAAAGTATCTCCGGGAATGTTCATTGTGCGATGTCTGGCGCTGCTGCGAGAACCGATACGATTTCTGTTATTTTTCATTGATGCAATGCACACGAGCGTGTGAACCAGCTATTGGGAATATACGTTCAGCGTCAACCCTGTGAAATCGCAACGACGTCATATCGCTCGTCTGCATCGGGGCTGAGCTGGCGAACGGAACTGCAGAAACTGCAATAACCAGAAAAACAGCTCGATCGTGCAGCGACTAGCAATTTTCGACATGAAATGAAATAAGCACGATCGTGCCGCTTGCCACTTTCCTTCGACGACCCTCCCGCCACTCGCGATCAAACGGTTGAAGATCGATGTAAAGATAGGATTTCTCGGTGGTTGGATTGAATGTAGAAAATTTGTAGATTATAGCAAATCGGGGACAATCAGCCAAATGGAAATGTTTTAGTTTTAGGGGGCGGGGGGGAGGGGGGGGGATCGAATGAAAGAACGAATTTGACGTTATCTCAAGAGAAGATATCAACTCGGATAAGACTAAGATGTAGGTAATGTTTTGGGGAGTATCAATTGATGTTAAAAACTTACTAAAATGATGGACATTCAATTTTCTTGAATAGAAATGTATTAATTTATTAAAGAAACGAATATTTGTTGTTTCATAAAAAACGTCAAGTCCAAGGTTTTAAAAAATATTAATCGATATTAAAGTTTACTAGAATGATGAACGTTCGCTGGAAATATTTTACTTTTAGAAACGAATGGAAGAATATTTGAGGTTATTTCAATAAAGAGATGTAATTATTGTTTCAAGAGAAAATTAATTGATGTTAAAACGCATATCAAAATGGTGGATATTCGTTTTGGTTTTTATAATTACTAAGAGTGCGTAACTCCTGCGAAAATTATTGTCGACCTTTGTTAAAACAGAAAGATTGTCATCGTGCGTCTATTATTCTTTTCTAAATATTACTCTAACACATAAAATATCAGAGTTCGTTCGTTTTTTTTCTCAATAAATATTTGTATATCTCTGTTTTTGCGAATGTTATCAAATATTGAGAATATTTTATTTACAGAAAATTTGAAAGTTGAAGTAGATATGAAATAAAGATACACAAAGTATTCGAAGCAGAATAAGCTCGTTATAATACTTAGCGCGGAAAAAACAAATCTCGCTACCCAATTATGTTCATAAAATTTGCATAAATCAGACATTTGCGTAGATCTGTTACAGCTTATTTATCTTACAACGTTAAAGTCGAGGATCCTCTTTTTCATACATGATCGTTGTTTGTTAAAATTTACATACGTAAGTGCATCTCTTTATCGTGCGAACTGTGCACGTTTTTCTACATTAAACACTTATTCGTCATTATCGCGAACCTTTATATCTGGATCAACATGTCATTCTCTGGATTATGAAACATCGAATTTAAATTACGTAGCGTAGTAAGTTGGAACGTTTAAATTAATTTCACAGAGTATTTAGATTGATAAAGAACGACGGAGAAGGCGGTATCTTCGAGATTACAGTTGTTTATCACTGGCGACGAAGCAGACTGTCCCATAAAAATTGACAGCCAGAGAAAATGGCTTCCCATAAATTGTTCGAGCTACGAAACGTAATCAGCTGGGGCGTTAACTTGTTGCTTCGTAAATTGTCTTGCTCGCTAATTTTTCCTACCTCGAGTCGTTGTTATTTTGGAAGCTCGTCTCACCTCGGACCAATCAGAAAGTTATCCAAGTTATCTGAAGTTGAAAGAAAGTCCGATATCCAATCTATTATCTCGTTAACAACCACTCGACACTGCGTCGAGACGTGAAGTCGCTTTGATTGTTGTCTAATTTTATACAACCGGGCACCCCGGACTGAAAAAATAAAACGAGCCAAGATCTAATCCATAGATCCGTTATTTTAATCGACGTCGTAACGCGTCGGGTTCTATAAATTCTATGGGCTTCGTCTAAAATTAGAATATCTTGTCGAAGCTCTTGTGAAGTAACTGCACTTCGAACGAAACGCGTACGCACGTGCACGCGTGAGATAAAGATTGCTGAAATGAAAAAAAGAGGAAAAAAAGAAGAAAGAAACGGAAGAAAGAGGAGCAAATAAATCTGTCGTTATCAGTTTCGATCGAGTCACGATTCATCGCTGCGAACGTACCACCCACGTCTCGATCAACGACGAGCGTGAGAGAGACATAGAGAGAGGAGAGAGAGAGAGAGAGAGAGAGAGAGAGAAAAATTCTATTTAAAATTCGAACACTCCCAGAGACCGTAAACTTGCCAATCCCTTCCACCGGTGCGGCTTGGTATTTTCAAAAATAGCAAGCCAGTCCCGAGTGTATCGCGAACTCCGGTTCCATTCAACGTTCCGTGCAGGGGCGTTCGAATAGAAAATAATCGAGGGCTTAGCCGCTCGAACGTGGAAAAAGTTGTCACGCGCGCCGGCCACGGCTATTTTACAATGGATCGTTCGAGGCGTGCGACCAGCCTCGTACCGTGTGTTGTTGCGTGTGTCGATCGATCGAAACACGTAAGAAAGGCGGCCGCTACCAACCGCACAACGGCAAATTAGTTCAATCGGGATTGAATCGCGCGGCAACAGTTGTTTCTACGAGGCCACGAGGCACCGTGTGTCGGTCATTAAATCGCGCGAAATTAAAATGAAAACGAGGGAACAGCCCCCTTTTACGCGGGGGTTGTTCGTCTTCGAGACGCTCGATGAAACACGAGGCCGTGAAATTTCGCAATTTCAGTGAACGGTTGCAATCAGAGTCGTTTCTGTGGTACAATCGCCGCGGCGGAGGCGCTCGAGGATCGTAAATCAATTAAATGGCCTGACAACGGGGATAATAGAGCCACTCGTTTAACGGATGATCGATCGCTCGAGTGAAGTTCAATCGCTGGGAATATAAAACGTCCCAATCTCAGCGGCTGCTATTGCTTCTTTGCAAAAACTCGCGTTGCGTGGAAATTCCGATTGTGAGCTTGTAAATTTTGTTACTTTTAGCACGGAGTTCCGTGCTTAATTAATGTAAATGAAATTGAATGTGACTAGGATTCATTCTTTTTTTTTTCTTTTTGCCATAAGTGCGTACGTACAATTCTAAATTTATATCCCGTCCGTTTACATTTTACTCCTAAAACCTCGCCCCAAATACCCAGAGCAAGTTGCTCTCTCCTCTTTCGAGAAACGTCAAACGTGCAAACATCAAACGGCACCTACCAAAACGTCGATAGGTATCTGTGCAGGATCTTTGGAGAGTCCAACGACGGACACGATGTATGCCGACGCAGTACCAAAGGCGAGGAGGACGCAGAGGGACAGCCTGAGGGGTAGAGTGGCGAACAGCAGATAGAGCATGAGCAACAGCCAGCCTAGTCCGTCCCTAGGCGTGACCTCGGTGGACTTGAGAAACAGCTGAGCAAGTAGCTGTGCGGTGGACAGCTTCCAGGCCACGTGAGGTATCACCGACCACAGCGCATCCTTCGCTCTGGAATTGTGTTTCGCCCAGGCTAACAGGCCCAGGTTCAACCCCAAGAAGACCACGGTCAAACCTCGAGCCGGTAGCTCCTGCCCCGGCGTGATCAACGAATGAGCGCCGTAGAGGAGCGCCGAAAACAGGAAGTACTCGAGGCCACCCCGCCTCTGTTGAAGGGAGGAGGCACGATAGAGCGTCTCTAGCTTGGCGCTGCTGAAGCTCGTCCGTAGCAGGTTCGACGGCCTGCCCGCGCTCAGGTAGGAATCCTCGTTCGAGGTCTCTTGTCTTCGTAACATGGCGCTGCTATCTCGCTCTCTCGTTCGCTCTCTCTCTCTCTCTCTCTCTCTCTCTCTCTCTCTCTCACTCACTCACTCTCTGTCTACTTCTCCTCGTTTCACATACTTTCGGTTGAGGAACGCGTTACACGCATGGAAACTCGCTCCGGTGGCTTCGAACGCGACAGCATCGAGGAAACATCGTTGTCCGATGCGTTGCAAACCAAGGTTATCGTCTGGTACGGTCTACTGGCGTTTCCTTCCTTCCGTTCGCGGACAGACCAACCCAACCCTTGGTCGGCCGAAGGAAGGGTTTCACCCTTGGTGTTCGCGCAGCGTACACGCGTCTGTTCCTCGGCGAGCCGAGTCGAGCCGGAGATGCTCTGAGAACGAGGACAACGGGGGCTGTCAGCTGGTGCGTTTCGATCCTCGTGGCGACGTGGTCGTCCTCGCCAGCAGGACACACACGCCTCTCGCGTTTTGCACTCTCACGCACTCTCACACACACGGGCGTTTTTTTCGGATGCAGCTGCACCCGCGCGCGGGGTACTGGCCGGGTTACTACTGCCGGTGCTCTTTCTTCTCTCCTCGGAGGGAAGCGGACCGCCACTCTCTCCATCCGACTCCGCTCCTTGCCGCCTCCGTCGCCACCTCCGTACACCTCCTCGCCCTCGTTCCTTCGTCCAGACTTGCGCCATGCAACCCCCGACAGCTCCGACCCTCCGCGAACGCCGGGTCGATATCAACCACCACAAAAGCCCCAGTGCCGTCCACGCCAGGGCCTACTTGCGCCGCTCTCTGCCCTACCTACGCGTACCTACCGACCTAGCTGCACCCTTCGCCAAAGCCACCGCCACCACCACCATCACCACCGACCATGTCCGCTCGTTTTCCGTGAATTGCTCGTTTTCGATGTCGGTCACCCGATGCTTCTCTCGCGCGCGTCGATCCGCCTATTTCCACTGCACCGATCGAGAGGGACTTCGATCAACGGACTCCCTCCCTCCTCGCAGCTGTCGTCCTTCCACGATCGATGAACACAATTCACCGGCTGAAAATTACTGCGGTGTGTGTAAGTCACGTAATTTTCGAGAATCTCAATTGTTATCGCCATTTCTCCGTTTCAAGGTAATTCAATTGCCCGCTCCGCTTCACCTTTCGACCGCGTACCGTGACCTCGTCGTTCGAAGACGCGTGTAAATTTTGCGATCAAACGCCACTTTAGGATGTGCCGCTTTTACTAAAACGAGCGGTGGTTGACTGACTTACACCACTGTGACCGTTCCAAAGAGGCTGAGCTTTGATCTCGCGGTTCTTAGAATTTCGCGAATGATGTTTCCGCGAAATGACACAGAGTGACACTGTGACTTGATTCCTCTTCTTTCGACACGTTTGTGGGAAAAAGTACAGTTCAATGCGACAGACAGTAGTACCGTTAATCAATTCCTGATTGACACGAGATTGATTTAATCTTCGTTAGTTTGAGATTGCGCATTGTTTGCTTCGACGATTCCAGGAAAATACGTACAGCCCGTTTTCCTGTAATTGCACTTTGCACCAGTGACTGATCCAATGGCTCTCGACTTATATTCTGCTCAAACAACGTGTTACGCAAATCAATCTGCTAACCATCGCGTCGAGTCGCTGTTTGCGCACGGACGGTTTGTCACCTGTCGTCGTGTGTTTGAAAAAAGAAAAAATTAAAAGCCGAGTGACGCGACTGACGTGTTTGAATTTTAAATTAATTTTTTTTTAAAGTCGCATCTAAAGACTCAGCTCTCGGTAAAGGAGATTGACAGCGTTTATTTCATTTGATTCACCCTGGAAGACCTAGGTCTCGATTCGATCTGTAAATACCAGCCGACGCCAGTCCTTCCATTTTCCCAGGAAATTGAACGACGTCGATTTTTGTCGAGCCATTAATTCGCCTCGAATCCAATTTATTATCAATCCGCGAATCTTGCTCAAGTATCCGTTGGAGATTTGGTGGGAAGGATGAACGCAGAGGCGATCTCTCTGAAATCGTTTAATCAATATCACGACAGGGGAACGCAGAGGCCATGCAGAAAGATGCAGAACGAACGTTAATGAACGAGAGTACCGAGTACAAAACATGCGACCCTCGAGTTGCGCTAATATAATGCATCTTCTCGTTTGCAAGGAAGAAACGCGCTAATTAACAGGTATGAAAGAGAAGTGAATAAAAAAACGAAGTGAGAAAGCAAGGATCGAGCTAAAAATTCTAACCGACGATTATACCGACGTGTATGCAGGTTAGCATGAGACTAATACGTGCGTGGCTATTATTAACGAAGAAGTAAATATTGAACCGAAGACAGAGGAGCCCCTGAGACACGGCCTAATTCAATCCTCGACCGATTGATCTAACTGCTTCTGTATCTCCTGCGGGAGTACGTAACCAAGCTGCTTCATCTCTTTGACGATTTGAGGCACTTTGCTGAGGCTGTCGATCCACTTGTAGTAAGGCAACTCCTCCCTGATCCCGCCGTACTTCTTCGGCAAGTGCGACGCGGAGATGTGCTTGTGGAGGCTGTCCATGTTGCTGCCGTGGAAGAAGATCTTGTTTTGCATTTTCACGTCCAACAGTGGTTTAAACACCGAGAACATCACGTCGAACACCCACGACTGATGGAGGATGTGTATGGCGTTGGTCGTCATTGGGAACGCCGATACCATCAACGCCACTACCATACTAGCCACCTGGATGAATGAAATTGAAAAGAAAGATCAGTGATTGTTGAATCTCTCGAAGATTTCACTCGAGAATTTCTTATTTAATCTGTTTTAATCTATAAAATAATTCTAATGATGGAATAAAGATGAAATTGGACGCACTAAAGAGTAAGGGTGAACAACACAACCATAATATAGTAGAATACAAAATGAAACTCAAAACGTTCAACACTGAATCTTTTATTTAATTTAAAGAATTTTTTACTTGGTTTGCTCAAAAAACAAAAGTGAAATTGAATTGTTAAGAAGTAAAAGTAAGCAGTGCAGCCATAATACAATAGAATACAATACAACAAAGTTCGACATTAATTCTAACACAGTCTGTCTTAATATAACACAGCTTAAATTCCAGACAGACGTTTGCAAAGGCCCGCGTCATTCGTGAAACAGAAATAACCAGAGTAATTTATTTCGAATAAAATTTATCCAAGCCTGATCTGAGATAGCTCCGTTCATTCACTCAATCACTCGCGATAAACAGTCCGAAAACAATTCGAAATCCCGTTTCCATACATTCTGCAATTTGACAAAGATTGATAAGCCCAGCTCCATCAACTTGATCAAGTTTATGAATCGAAATTGTGAGATATTTCGAAGAGATTTAACTCGATTCGCTTTTAATGGCGGCTTTCAGCTACGACGCTACCCGATGGTGAAAAAGTGTCGCCGAGATTACAGTGCGGTTGATTGTTTTAATTTTACGTTATCCGTCAATACTGAGGCGGAAACGGTTCAGCAACTGCACGGTAATAAGAATGAAACTGAAATCTGGGGCACAATTGTAACACTTTTCGGGATATTGTGTATAAATGTTGGCACCGCCGATTCTTTATACACCAGAGTATAAAGTGGTAAATACTTTGCAAATGATTCCAAGGATTTTAGGATTTATTGTAAATTCGATTTCGTAAACGATAATTCACGAAATGTCAACCTTGGACTTTTATAACTTCTTTTTTTGTATCTATTTTCTTATAATAGATCTTTAAATCTAGAATCTCAAATCCTTCAAAATGAAAAATAAAAATCTCCGAAAATTCTTTACAATTATTTTACAAGCCTGTCTAATAAAATCTTTACAGCACGTCCTTGCATCTAGAATATCAATGACGATAGATCCTCCAAAATAAAAAACAAATATCTCGAATTATTTCAGAAGACTCTAAAATTACGTACTGATCCTCATGACATGTGGAACTTCAGTAACGATAAATTCTGCCGGCGATAAAGCAACAAACCGAGATCTTCAAATATATCCTATAATTATTTCGCAAGAAAATTTCAAATTTATAGCGATCCTTACATCACACACGATAGATCCATGTATCTAAAATCTCAATAACGATAAATCCTCCAAAATGAAAGACAAAGATCTTCAAAAACATTTCACAAAATCTCTCTCTCTCTCTCTCTCATATCTGTGATAAAATTTTCGAGAAATAACATTGCGAGCGACATCGATGATCGACTAGCGCGAAGTTTCTTCGCCGTTATCCCACACCGTCGTTCAACTAACGATCTGATGAAGAATCAGATCCCGACGAAGAAGTTTGTTGGATGCGCGGAGGAAAATCGTTGTCGAGAACTTTACGGATTGTTGTAGTTTCAAGGACACCATTAGTGCCGTCTTCATACAGTCACTCGTTCACCGGATATTCGGCCGGGATGAATAAACGTAACAGGAGGTCGCCAGATAAAACGAGAGACTATTAGTTTCAAGGGCGTTATAGATGGTTTAAGTTTCAAGAACGTTGAAAGTAAATCGATACCAGTACTCTTGCTCCCGGATAAATTAGAAGCCTTTCCCTCTCTCGACTTGGTTTCGTCTAATTAAATCCTCGCGTCTAGCCTGCTCCTTCGCGTTTCATTTCGACAATCCTACTCGTTCCTTTATTTCTTTTAATTTTAATCGTTCGTTCGGCATTCGTCCGGCCAATTAGGTTGCTGCAAACAAGTTTCTCCAAAGCCTGTGAATTCGGGCGGATGCTGCCTCATTATTGTTATTAATTATCAATTATTATTGTAAACGCTAAAATTTGCTGCACGGATTTTATTAATGCTCGCACAGGAGTTTCAGATTATTAGAAAAACGAAACATTCGGAATTGTCAAAATGACGACACGTGCGGAATTTGTCATTTGCAAAGAAGTAATCTTTTAACTCTGTACGATCCTTTGATTTGGACCAACATGTATAATGAAAACGTAAAAGTTCACACTCTGATATTTTACTTGGAGAGGCAACACTTGTCCCCTATAACATGTCCCAATAAAGTCCAATAAACACATGTTCATTAACAAATATAGAAGCACCACGGAATTTGATCTCGAAACAAATATTGCAAAATTTGATTTTGAAGAAGATACGTACCGTGAAACGAAATTCTAAGGTACGATGTAAAAAAGAAAATCTTGAGGTATATATACGTAATACGTGATAAGATACCTGAGGAGTGATAGTCCACGCATGTGCCATAGTGATGCCCTGCAAATCGAAAATTACGTCGCCGCCGAGGATTTGTGCTCTAGGCTCCAATACCCCAAGTTCAAGGATGATGACTGTGGCTTTAAAAATCTCCTCCACGCCATATTTCCTTGGATCCCAATTTCCCAATCGATAAATCATCAACCTCCTGCCATCCTGCGTCCTGTACGGTGGCACTGACATCACGTCGTCTTCGCCAATGTGCTTCATTTCTGGCGGACACACATCTTGATGGATCTCCGGGTGTTCCTCTTTGAAGTTGCAATAGTTTACGATCTATCGAAAGATGTCTTAAGACAAAGGAGTGATGTTTGATCACGTTAACAGAGCGAAGAGCAAAACTGAATTAATAACCACGAGTCATTTTATCGTTACGAACTGTAACAAAGTTACATAATTTTTTATACAAAACATTAAAATACTTTAAAAATAGTTTTCACTTTAGATAAAATATTGTTAGTCGACGATACGTCGAATAAATCGTCGAATAGATTCTTATATAATTTTATGAAACACAAAATCACTTAATGTTAATGTAATTAATGTAGTTATTGATTCAGTTGTGCTCTTCACTATAGGCAAGACTTTCTCGCGATTGGAGTTATTAAGAGTTTGTTTCCTACTCGAGGCACTGATTAATATTATAGATAACCTAGATAACATGATGGAAGATGTTTCAGTTTTGTAACCAAGTTTCGCGCAACACTGTTCGGAACAGGGGAACCTGGTCTTTGTTTCGAGACAAAGTTTCAAACTCATGCGAATACAAAATTTGATTAAACACCTGGACTTCTTTATATTCTGCAATTTTTACGCAAATCCATATTTTTTGGAACAAATGATTAAAAGAAACATTGTTTTCTTTTAATTTTTTTACGTGCCAGGTATCATAGAATTATTTTTTCGTATTGTACTTTTAAACGCATAAAAATCCGCGATTTGCTGACAACGAAAGAAATGCAAATTTGAATTTGTAAATCCTTGGAAAATCCTCTCGTCAATGATCGTCGGGGGTTCTTCGCGATTTAATCGCTCTACAAATCTAGTTTCTCGTCAAACGCGGAAACAGAACAAACAACGGAGACCGATCAATAATTGATGGCGTTTCAAAGAAACACCAGAGAGGAAAAGCACACGATGGCGTTTCTTTCAATTCGTGCCGCGCGATTATTTAAGAGTTTCGCGGTTCGTTTTAACGGACGAAAAGCGCTGGGACTTCGAGTAAATGTTAAATCGACCCTGGAAATGCGATTAACTTTGTTAATGAGCCGCAAAGGGACGACACGAATTCGTTTTATCTTGCTGCAAACCATGAGTTTCCTTTTTTTTTTTAAGGAAAGTAAACACTCCATTATTTAGAGACTTTAGAAAGGAGAGAAAGAAAATGAATCGATTTATTCTAATTGACAGTTGAATTTTCTTAATTTGTGAAATACGTTTTTCACTGACTCGTCCAATTGTGAATGAATATGAAAAAAAAAAAAAATAATAAATAGGACAATATTTAAGAAGATATTAATATAAATAGGAAAATATTGATATTTAATTTATTTTTCGGGTTATTTCTATTTTCACAAGGACAAAATTGACGATTTTTAACACGTTTGAATAATTGATAAGATTGAAATGCTGAAATAAGTTTGGCTGGAATGTTCTAGAGTGATTACAAAACCTAACCTAAACCTATTAACTTTAATTAAATTTAGGTATATTAAATTTCGTATCATTTAATAAAACGTTGAGACCGTTGAAAATAAAACGTGGAACTTGATAAAAAACGAAAACATTTCGTTGAAAAGTAACAGCAAATTTCGTAACAGAATTCTCCGATTAAGTCATTATGAAAATTTTAGTGAAATCGAAAATTCAGTGATTCAGTCTCGAGAATTTACGTCGTGACTTTCGATCCTAAGCCATACAAAGACGGTTCTAGAAAATCGAATAATTAGTGACGTTGAGCAATTAAAACGACCATTAAAAATTCGATCGTTCCATTCTTTTGTTTGCCTCAATCGAAATGAACTTTGACTCAACTTGATCGCGCGATTAATCGGCTGACGCGTAACTTATTTCTTTGTTTGACAAATGGTGACTTTTGTCACTGTTGCGAAGACGATTCCCTCGAATGAGAAAAGTCTGCATCGTTAATCATACTTACGCAGCAATTGACGCGCGAAAATGATATTGCAAATAAGCATCACATCGCGCTGAATGATCGTTTTAATTAAATCGAAGATTGATCGAACGTTCGCAAGAGGTCTCAAAAGTGGCAGGCTCGAGCAAATAACATTAGAACTATCAAGATATTTTCTATCTAATTAGTTCATTTTCCTTGACACGATTGCGCAATTGTTGCAGCCGGACTCGTTTTACAAATCATACTGCTGCGCTACCAGCTTGCAAATTATCTTATCTAGGTCGATAAATTGCAGCTATGACTGTATTTCCGTCATGAATAACAATAGGAAACTGATTGTCTAATAATCGTCACATCTAATAATTGTCACGTTCTTACGAAATTCAAAAAAAAAAGGAAAAAATTAGAAATTTACAGAAACGAGCGAAAATAGATACTCGAACTAGGTACTCGTGTTGCGTAAACTGCCAAAAATTTTGCATCAGATTTGTCGTATTAATGAAACTTACCAATCGATGCGCCCTGTTAACGTTGAAATTCCTCGTTCTTAGAAACCTGATCAAGAAGTCGTCGTCCATTCTGTGCGGCAAACATTCTCCTCTCTCTGTAAAACATAGAATTGCTAGCGCACTTGCTCGATCACCTTGAATAACTATCTCCCTAATTAATGGACAAGTCTCTCGGGGACTTTAAATGAAATTGCCACAGTTGAGTTTTATTTAATCTAATGAAAAGCGAGTCGGTGTCGGTAAAATTTGAAAACACACGCGAAGATGTTCGTAGAAGCCACAAGTTGTTCATTTCAAACGCGAATAATAATAATTAACGTAGAATTGATATTAAAGATATTCATTAAATACTCTTATTAAGATGATTCATATCTATCCGCTTAAATACGAGCAGGAAACAACGATTATACCACTCTGTTCCTAAGGAAGATAATTACAGAAGAGATTATTTACTTAACCTTGTGTCTTGCTAATCTCTACAAAATTACATGCTGCTGCAGTAAATGTCTATCTTGCGACTTCTACGAGAATCCTGCAGATGCAAACATTGCAGATACATTCAACGAATATTCAAATACGTTCGTAAGAGTGTTTGCGCGACTTGTTTAGGAATTATCGCTTCCATAACGTAACAATTACCATAAATCATGTCCCTCAGTTCCTGAAGAGTTCTGCACTTCACGTCGTCCGTCTCGCCGAGCTCCCTCCTGGCGTACTCCATCACTTCCGGCGACGGTTCTCCAAGATCCAACGAGACCTCCTCGTCGTTCAGCTGTATCTGATCGTTCTTGAGCTCTGGCATATCGTCTAAATCGTCGCCACACTTTCCTACATCGACCTCGCCCTTCTTCAACGAATCCTCTCCGAGGTGAATCTCTCTCGTCAGGTTTCCACCGTCGATCCTGCCATTCGACAGCTTCTCGCCACCCTGTGGCATGACGCAGTTTCGGGTGATTCACGTTTCGCTACGCTCGATGCACTGTCGACTCCCAGGCCTCGAGGATCGACGCGACGCCTTCGAGAGATAACCTGACAGCGTGATCGCGGGACGGGTACCGACCGCGCGCAACGATCACCTTTCGCAATTCGCGGCCAGCTTTCGATTGGTTTCGTTTTTGTCCTCTCGCCCCCTTCCCTCCTCCTCTCGTCAATCTCTTTTTCGCTAGCTTTCTTTCGGCGTGTGACGATTAACAGAAAGATTTACGTTTGTTAATTGACCGAACGACTCGATCAAGGTTGGCGTCGTTCGTGACGTTAATCCGTTTTGTAAAGTCGGACTTTCTCGAAAGATTTCGGGAATCTTTGCGACTGCTTTGAAATATTTCATTTCAACTTGGAATTAGATCGATGGTTTCTTTTTTTTTTTTTTTTTTTTAGGTAGTTTGAGCAATTTGTTTTCAGATATTGATCTGTCTACCAAAAATGGTTTAATGATATACAACTAGGTAGGTAGTTTTCAAGTGTCTCGGTTAACTTGTTAACTTGAGCTTATTTTCCAAGAATAAATTGGCAAATTTGAGGAGCTTCGAAGGTTCGAATATACGAGATTTGTATATTCGAATTTACTTTGGCTTCGCAGTATTTAAGTTTCAAAATATTAATCCATTCTCCAAGATTGGCTCGACAAATTTTACGATTCTTCTAACATTGTTTTTCAATACACCCTCGAAAATTTGATAAACTTTCATCGATTTGCACGTTATTGGTAAAATAAATCAATGAGCACCAACGATATAAAATTCATTCCCGGTACTTTTCACTCAATTAACGATAATGTATTCGCGACAATAATAACGCAAACAAAAGAGCCGAGATGTATTAGCCGGCGTGTGTTGTAAACGTCAAACGATATTACCGATATGTTTCGACGATCACACGAAGGATCTTTCCGGCTCCTGCACGCTATCTTCCGCAACAACACGTTTCGGCTGCGATTTTCAGCCAACTGTCGTTCACCTAGCTGAAACACAATCGACTTTCTCTCTCAAAAATACATTCTACGAGAACCGTCACTGATTTACTGATCGCTCCACGGTTTTCTGATCTTCTCTACAAAACAATTTTGCAGAACACTGTCTTTCGGGAGCAACGGAGTCGGAAATACTTTCTTGCGAAGAGGCAACACTGTCGAGAGAATCACTTGGAAGATTGCGAATAAAATTTTCGTTAATGTGTTAGATGGAGAATTAGATTGTCAAGGAAAGAAAGAAGAGTTTTTACAGAAACACGACGAGAGTCGATCCAGCAGCGATGCCGATCGGTGGTGCAACTGGCTGTAACTACCGGCAGCCGGCCTAGTTGCATGAACTCGAAGTGCACCATGGTTTTCCTTTTACCTGCGGCCTCACCTTTGAAAGCCCTACGTAGCAGGAAACAGTCGCGCCATCGTATCAACTTATACAGTTATTAATGTTCACATATTTTTTGAATCGATGGTAATTCAACATTGTTTATATCCGACAGCGTTTATATCTCAGAGATGATCGTTCAAACAAAATTTGGAAACCCCATAACTTTGTGTATATTAATATTTTATGATCCGTAATCCGTAAATATAGATTCTACGTTGCAAGTACAATAACTATAAAGAAATGGGATAAATCGTAAATATTTGTTTCAAACGTTAATACTTAGATGAGATATTTATTTTGTTTATTAACACGCAATATTAATAACTTGGATGAGATATTTAGATTTTATTTATTATTTACCGAGATAAGATGTTTAAGACATTTTAAAGTTTAAAATTGTCGTCACTTTGGATATTTTGTGTAATTTTGTTGTTGTACGTTTCAGTTTTTTGCGAATGCACAAGCGTCTATAGTGTTATCGCGAGATAAAAATCGGAATATTATTTAATTCCCAATTAAAAGATTATTCCCAAGAATCGAGGTTTCGAGGCTTTAGTTATAAAATCAATCCTACTTTCTCATTCTATGCAGCGTATACGTGTACTCTTGCATTCTGTAGACTGCGATATTGCTTCTACGTCGTCTTATTTCTTCAATTATTTTCCAATGCTGTCTAATAACGTGAATTCTTCCACACGTAACGTCATCGGTTTCGAATGAATAAGTAACATCTATATTGACATTTCGAAATTAGATTTGGAAATGAAAATGTGGACGTTAGAAAATTCGTAATCAGCTGTCGATGTTTGTGGGAATTCTATAGAACGCGATTCTTGTTTCATACGCTTTACAACGTGGCTCTAAAATATATCTGAACTTTGTGTACTTTATAGTGACTCAAGAATGTGTCTGAACACGTAAGAGAACACTTTATGAAGTTATACGAAACATTTTTCATGAAATACTGCTATTTTGTTTATCTTGTTTATCCTTATCGGCAAAATTTAAAATAAATCTAAAAATGTACATGGAAGTTAGAAAGTATTTATTGTGATTATACACTTCGTACACACTGTAATTAATTATTTTGTAGAATTATTTTTAGCATTATTCGTGCTTCGTATAAATTTTTTTATTGTTACATTTTGCAGTAAATTTCTTGTAAATCTTATATATACAATTTTATCAATATCTAAACATTTATAAAAATCAAAAATCCTGTGAATTTTAAGCTGTTAAGGACACAATATTTTACCCATTTCTGTACATTTTCATACATTTAGAATTTTCATGAATGCGTTTCAAAAATTGTAGTATAGCGTACATAATACGTTTACAAAACTTATCTCCAGTCATTGTGTTTTTGCAATTTTATACCTTTAATTAAATCCTACACAAGCGCGTGAACATCCACATCGTAGTGACACGTGAAATTTCCAAAAACAACGAGACCAACGTGCGCGCACACGCCGAAGAATCTATTTAAGACACGTACACTCTATTTACAATCGTACTACCGAAGGTCACGTAGTTATTTTTAAGATTGCGATCATTTTTTAACACGCGAATTGAACGGACGTCTAAAGTTCAAGGTACTCGAACCTCCATAAAAAAAAAAAAGAAAGAAATACAGTATGTGCAAGGTTTGAAAGAACCGACTCACGCAAAAAACATAACAACTATTTCATACGTGTACTTGCACAGTGTAGCGGTGTAACAGTGTAGTGGTCGAGACAAAAGTGTATATTAACAGATTAATATCGCGTTTACACGCAATTTTTTAAAAATGTCAACTTTTTGCTAACTTTCTAAATCTCGAAAGGAATCACCGCAAGTATCACCGTATCGACACTGATTTTTATCAAACGATTGTGTATTTGACGATCGTGATCGTCTATTATTATTTAAAAAAAAAAAGCCTCGTAGATAGTTCGATACTGCTCAGCGATTGTACTACGTGGAGAAAGTTTAAAATTATGGGCTTACTTTGTTTGAACAACGTCGACTGCATTAATGCATGAATCAAGTAGCCAACGACTAAGGACCAAGGTCGATTCAATCGTTCGACCAATCGCCGATGGATTGGTTGGATAAGGTTTCTTGGACACGGTTGCAAGTCTTTGCACCGTGCATCGTGAAGTATTACCTGGCTGACTTGGATACGGTTAGATTTATGGGTAAAAGCGTAATGGAACTAACCGGCCCTGTTAACGTACGAGCAATGTCCGACTGGCAGAGAAACTGATCTTCCGTTCTCCACGGACATTTTTATTTGTCCGCAGATAGAAAGAAAGTGCAGGTTGTATAAAAATAAGAACAGGTAACGCAGTGAAACTCGGTGGGTGGAGGTGCTCTATCGTTGGGTTTCCACGGGTCAACGGATGCTATGGTTCAAAGAACATCTTCGTTCGTTTGATAAACGCTACCGGTCGTAAGTTTCCGGACACCCCGGTCGATTTCCAGCAATATGTCAATTAGTAGAAAACTAACGGGATAGAAGTCCTATCCATTTAAATAAATAATCTCGAGAGCAAAGTGGTAGATATATCACTGTTACGAATCGTTCCAACGTACCTGAAACGATTGAAACTGAATTGACATTCTGAATCTTCGAGTTGGTTAATTTTTTACTTTTTGTCACGTGGAGATTAACAATTTTCTAACTCGCGTTTGCGCGAACTCCATTTGAACTTTATTTATCGACGCAAAATACATTCCTGCTGAACTTGAATTCCTAATACGCAAGTAAATATCTAGTAAGCGGAATCATTTCACTCTGACATTACTAAAATTTACTAAAAAAAAAAAAAGCTTTAAATTTTACTAAACTTTCTGTCATTACTAAAATGTGGATTTTACGCATTTTAAAATTTTTATGAACATTACTAAAGGAGCAGAATCTAAGAGAAATTTGCACTATTACATGTATCTTAATATACTACTGTTGTATTATAATAATATATTGCATAACTTTTTGTTATATACATATCAATATATACATATTATAACATTATAAATACCAGATGCACTATTTACATTTTTGCAATTCCCAATTTTCCATAAATGCGTAAAATCCGCATCCCAGTCGTAGCTTGCTACTTTTCCAAGAGTGTGGAAAATTTTGTCAGTTCTATTGAACGTTTATTCTAAATTTATCCGACAATTTGAATTCTATCGATTGAAATAACGCTAATTGAATTGAATCAACTAGCCTGAACTTCCGACATTCCCAATATACGAACGAAAGTTCTCGTACATAAGTGATAAGAAAATCATTTTTTTTTTTCTTATCTGAATATCCTATTCACAGAATGAACTCCTGCTTTATTTAAACGTGAACTCCTAATATACAGGGTGTCTCAGATTTCTCCACGAAACTTTATCGGTATATAACTTTTTAACAAAAAAGTGCGTTTAATATTTTTTTTTTTTCTTATCTTTCATCGTAGAATATGCCGATACAAAAATAGCGAGACAATGTTTTGTATCTACGAATAATTAATAATAATTAATAATTGTATAATCCTCCACTATCCGTTTCCCTCCACGGATTCGCATAACCGCAGTTCCACCGTAATCAGAGCACGCAGCGTTAGAATTGCGCCACGAGCGTTTAGCGACGGACAAATTAGACGCGTGAGTCTCGCTAGCGAAATGCAGCGGTTGCAACGATCGTTGCCAGTCACGCCGATACCACGGCTACCCAAAGATATATCGAGGTTGCGAAACGTGTCATGGTCAGCCTATTGCACATCCACGGCTCGGTGCTTTCGCTAACAACCACGCCACGTTCTCGTGGGTGTACCGGGATTCACGTGTCAGAGCCAGGAGAAAGTAAAAGTGAGAATCTTACCGACCGAACGAACGAACGTTCTACCCAGAGTGTTATTTTCTCGTTACAACCGGCATTTTACAAATATTACAATCCGTGGCCCCATGCTGAAAATGCAATTCACGATCCTTCACGCCAGAAAGAAAGAACTCCACTTTCGATCGTATCTCAAAAAGTGACATAATACGATGGACGTTTACTTTTCGATCGTAAAGCTGTTATTTGCTTGAAATGTCGACGATGTCAATTATAATTATATTACGAAACAATATTGATGTTTGATTATGCCTACTGCACTTATACAATCACAGTATTTTCCATTCGTGTCTGGTTGAGGAATTTTTAACCAAGATATGCGGTATCTTTAAGTAAACATTATTTCTGTTCGTGCTGCGATCTGTTAGTTTTCCGATATTTTTAACCGCAAGTCTGAGCTCGTTTAAAACGCTTGTAAATGAAATTTCTCTTTCAGGAGATCGTTTGAGTATTATTTTTCATTATTCTAAATCGAGGTATATAGTTCTCCAAAAAACGGAGACATCCGAATTCTTTGAATAACTCTAAATATTTACCTTGAGAGTTCGGTGGACGATGAGCAAAATAAAAACGTGTACATGAGCTCAATATTTATCTGTAGAATTTTATACATGTATGTATATATATATATATAAATGTAATTGTTATTATAAATCTGCAGAGAATGTAAGAATGTGATTTAACTTTACTCGTAATTTCAAAAATTGCAAGTCCCACGAATGATCTTTCGATTTCAAATTAAATCTTGGCAACGAGATGTTTTGCAATCTGGAGTTTTGTCGTATTGATATTTATCCGTAGAATTTTCTAATAAATGTAATTATTATAAATCTGCAGAGCGTGCAATTTAACTTGCCTCGCAACTTCCCCCTCCCCCCCCCATTGCAAGTTCCACGAATGAAATTTTCAAGCGTTCAAGTGAGTAAAGTACTTTTCGTTTCCGACCTTAGCGACGAGATTTTTCAATTTAGAGTTTTATCGTTTCAATTTTAATGGTATGCACAGCTAGATGCAGGTACGGTAATTCGTCGTTACGTTCGTTGATGCAATTTCACCGCGCTTCTCCACATAAAAGTGTCTCGTTACTACTTTCCCTACTCATACAGACAAATGTCGTAAATATGTTGAGCGCTACGTAAGTAAACTGATCGTTCAACGAGTTCAATCAGAATTTACAATTGTTCCGATTCACGTGCGTATTGTTCAATGATTTTTTTTTTTTTTCGCGGGGAGACTCATTTTTTTCGTTTCATCCTGTGTAAATCCACAGGAATGTTTATGCTTGATTTACGACGAATGAATGTGTAATTCGTATAAAGTGAGTTGAACAATCTCGTAATTATAATCATTTGTTCTATTAAAATGGATTGCTGTTTTTATGTAAAAGATATGAATGTCAATGAAAATAGTTTTAATATCGCGATGATTGCGGAAGTAAGAATACTTTTATGTATTTAATCGCGAAAGTACAAACGCTTCGTTGTATTTAATTGCCTTGCACGTTTGTCCGTAAATTATTTTTGAGAAAGACAGAGAAATCGCACTTTTCCTCAACTTTTCATCAATTATTATACCACAGGATTGTCTTGTAATACCACAAGATTTTCGTCCAATAAAATTTTCTTCAAATTTATCAAAATCCAAAATTAATCCTGCCGCGTTCTCTCACTTTCAACGAAGTTTTCATCTAACGAATAATGATGTAGTTAATTTCTCGTTTCGATGTTTCCCACAGATTTTATCAGAGACGAAATGAAATCAAATTTAGTCTTTTTATTCGTCAAAACGAGAGTGAGTTTCAAACTTGCAATTTTAAAAATCAACAGGATTAACTTTCAACTCTATAAACGACAATGATACCTTCGAGAAATGTAAAAATTTGCCAAGAAACTCTAAAAACGTTAAAGATCTCGATTTATACTCACTTGAAGAAAGTCTCTTTGTTCGTCAAAACGAGACTGCAATTTTAAAAATTAACAGGATTAACTTTCAACTCTATAAACGACAACGATACCTTCGAGAGTGTAAAAGATTTGACAAAAAACTCTAGAAACGTTAAAGATCGATACTCACTCAACGAGAGAGATCTTGAAGCGATATCCAAGTTGCGAAAACTCGAAAGACAACGTAACCGTAATAGGGATGGACGAGAGATGTATGTTGTACGAACAAACGAGAATATGCAGTGCGGTTTGGATGCAACTGAGAGGATCGGATGGTTTGCAAAGGTACTTACCCCG
Organism: Melipona beecheii; assembly: GCA_032399605.1. Taxonomy (NCBI): domain Eukaryota; kingdom Metazoa; phylum Arthropoda; class Insecta; order Hymenoptera; family Apidae; genus Melipona; species Melipona beecheii. The sequence continues at coordinate 1,259,835 of JAUCMO010000463.1, forward strand.
GGGAACCGTAACTCGACTGGTTGAACAGGACTGCTTTGTCAAGGACGTAACGCTTGTCCGAGCGCTGGCGCGAATCTACGTGCACTGCGATCACTGGAGAACCTCATAGGCCGGTTTCAGGCTCCTTCCGTGTTTGTAAATCTACGAGCGAGAAAGTTGCACATCGATTGTGGCACAAATCCGACGAGTCGACGACGAACGAACGCTCTTCGAGTTGACTGTGCTCCTTCCTGGAGGACCTAGGACAAAGCTCTGAGTCACTGGACACTATTGCCGTGCCTTTCAGTTCGATCCTTTCGCCGGTTCTTGTCCAGCGAGTCACGCACAACACGTTCTTTCGCCGTGAAATGCGAAATAAGTTGGACGTATGTGGCGCAGCATATAACGCAAACAAACATTCCTGGGCTGTATTTAAATTGAGGGTCTAAGTCGGTGTCTATCGTCAAAATTAAAATTACAAGAGATGCAGTAGGAACATTTCCGTGTTTCGCGAGACGCGGCGTAGAATTATAGACGAGCCATTCAGAAGTAGTTGCACTAATCAGCTTTGAGGTAAGATTAATGATTTGGGAATGTTATTTTCTAAAATTTGTCTGAGGCATAATTTTTCGATAAAAATTTCACTTGGAAACAAGTAGTAAGAAAGTAGTTGAATATAATAAAAGTTACTTTGGCGATTGAACACGTAGTACAATGCATGAGCCATACGCACGTAATCAACAAATAGACATTAGGATTTATAAGATATCGTCAAATAAATTTAGAAGAAAAAAACACCTTCTTTTACGTAATTTCGCAACGCAATAGTTGAATAACGTTGCTTAAATACGAATAAAGCTACTTTAACAGTTCACATCACGTTACGTGATCTATAAATAAAACTGCAATTCTCCGAATAAATTTACACACCTGGTACGTTGTGATTTCATGATGTAATCAAACATAATATTTTAGTGTGCTTCGTATGTGAGATGGTCTGCATAATCTTGCTTAAACAGGTTCATTTGAGAACCTGTTCTCTGACAAAAGAAGCTACATGATTTTATAATAACCAAGAAACGATCAAAATAATATTATTCGTATATTTGTAACGCTATATATATTTTCTTACATAAATTTGTTACATTTCGTTACGTTTGTCATCTAAGCAAAATGTCTCTGTAGAAATATATTTTATTTGAAATCATGACAATCTCGTTTCTGGCCGAAAGGAGGGACGTGATACTGTAGCAACAGAGATTGAGCAATCTCTTACAATAGTGAAATCTCCACCACACCTACGCTATAATCTAGCAATTTCTCCCGCATTATAGTGGAAAATGCTTCTTATTACTTGACTGTACAGTGCAATACGCATTGTTTCAAAATCTCCAGAAACGATCTCAATCCCTTTGTTTCCTCTTCTACGGCAATTAGACAATGAACGTTTATATACTATATGAGAAACTTTGATGATGCGTATAATGAGCAAAATATACAAAACGTATTATATATACTATATTAATATTTAATACTTAAAAATGTACTTTGGTACTCATAAAACACACTACGATTTTCATGGTTTAATGTTCAAAGTACTACTTATGGAGAATAATTTTTTTTAGAGAATACTAAAATGTTAATTTGCGAAAAAAGTCATTTATTTCCCGCGCACTGTATAATTTGATACCATTAAGAAAAATACGTGTTTATTCCATGGAATCAATACAATGGTAGAAACTTAATAAACTGTAATAGTTTCAATTATCTGTTGACATTGTTGCTGCTTGCTTGCGCGATGACGATTCTTTAACAACTTAATCATCCATTTTCACTGGTTTTTCTTTTTTCTTCTTCTTTGATAAGCGATTCCTGAGAACCGACTAATCTCGTGCTCGGGCTGTTGATTTAGTTTCGAGGGTTGCTCCAACGTTTAATGACTGGATAAGCTGCTTGTTCGAGCAGAGATTCCAGATCCGTCTAACGAAATCTTCTTCGAAGAGGGATTCCAAGAAACACGAAACCGGCGAAGATTAACAGAAAATGATAGGTTTAACGTCGCTGTTAGCAGAACAGGATCGCTGAGAAATATTATATATGTGGAGAGCTCAGAGGCCAGTCAGTGTGAGTCGTTTTCCATTGAACGTCAGTGAAACAATTATGATTATATTATAATGAATAAATTCTTTCACCGATTGAAGACTCAGTGATTGTCTTCGTGCAGTGCATTGAACTCTTCGTGCATTGCTTGTAAAAGAATTGCGTCATTCGAAATTGTGATTGCACAAATTGTGAAAATTGAAAGGTTGGGAAATTTGAAACTGCTGACCAAACTAATTGTTTAAAGGATTAAAAATTCAATTTAATTACTAAAAATTAGCAATCTTTTAACTTTTTGCGAAATTCAAACTCGATAATTATCATTCTGCGAATTGTCAATCGAAAGACTGTGGAATGATTTCGTTTTTAAGGTGTTGCAATTTTTTGGCAAGCATAAAACATAATGATTACGAAAGGAAGTTTATTTGCCGGTGAATACGTAATAATGGAAATGCAAAACGTACGTGTTATAGGATTCCAGCTGTTCAATCGGTCGCAAAAATCGCAGGCGTATTTGTGAAACAACTTTCATTTCGAACGCTTAACGCATAGTATTCGCGATTTCTATTAGCACATACTTCTGTTCGACACATTAATTTCTCTCATCAGCATAATGTCACTAGATTATGAAACCAGTGAGTAAACCGTATTCTTTAATATCGAATTATTTACAATATTACTTTTTAGCAAAGTTTATTGAGTGAAATTAAACTAGAATTTGAAGCAAGATTGGTGAAAAAGGGAAAAATTGGCACGTAAATATACGAGTAACTGTGAATGCTCCAAACATTAGTTTTAATTTTAAAAACATTAAAATAAACGTGAGAATGAATAATTATCAAATTTATTGATTCTGACAACTATTAAAGTAATTATTAAAATTGTTCGAACTTGGAAACAATTCTTCGCTTCTTCGACAGATGCATGAAAGACTAATGAAAATGTTTTCAATTCGAAGAGGCTAGAGTGAGCATTTACTTTCGAACGACAAGGAAACAAAACGATCGCGCGATCGCGCGAACTATCGAATGAAAAGTGTTGATGGATTACGAATTTCGCCAATCGAATCGGCGTGAAATCGTGAAATTTATATCGGGAGATGGAAGCACGCCCGAGGCGCCACGCCAGTAATATAACATGATTTAACAGCAGAGGGATAGCACGTGAACGTGTAGGAAGTAAGAGTTTCCCTTTTCTTCGCGAGCAATGGACGATCGGCGAATCGTGCCTCGTCTGCTGTTAGATTCGATGACGTCTTCGATAATTACGTACTTGGATAACGCTTAGATTCTCTCGAGTCAGCAACTTCCAATTAATCTTTCACGGAATTCATTTATCCCTGTTATTATTGCGTGAAATTTATTTTCTTTTTTTATTATCTCGTCAATATGATTACTTCGGCGTTTTTAATCTTATATAATACTTGTTGTATTACACGATACTTGAAATTTTGTAATACAATATCACATAACATATATTAATGTAGATATGTATCATTATATTTTAATATACATTTATTTTATTATAACAATTTCCGTACAATAAAATATTGTAATATATGTTTTAATATTTAACATTCATTCCATCTATGAATATAATAAATTTATTACCCAATGACTACAATTTTGTCAAATTGCTAAAGTGTAACGTGAAAACAAAAAAGTGTTTTTTATTTTCTTTGATGTGCATAAGACTATATATAAAAGATTTTGTCACAAAGTATGCGATGTTCTATCTACATTCTAGCACGAAATTTGATGGAAAATACGATGGTTACATCACTGAGCAATATTATGTATCGTACACGGTATTACGCGGAAATAAAAACAGATTTACACAAAGTGAAATTACACTCTACGTGCGCTACAATCAAGACCTACCTCGTATCAAAATTGCAATCAATGAGGAAATCGGAGAACCAGCAAGAAGCTGAAAAAGGAAGGGACGATAGAGAAATCGGTGTGACGGATTGTCGAAAAGAAAATAATGCTCATCGTTTCGTTACGTATCGTGCTTTTGTTCCAGAAAGCGGATTTAACGTTCAGTTAGAAGGAAGCTGGAATTTGGATTTAGAGGAAGTCGCGAGAGATGAGATTTATTTCAGGAGATTAGTAACTGTCAAAAAGTTGGCGATGTCTCTCGCCGTATCTCTCCTATCTCTTCCGCGCCATCTTCTTCATTTGCGTAACCGGTGTCCTTCGTGGTGTGACGAACCGTACGGAGAAGGGAAAAGTTTGGACAAAAGGAGCCATTATTCACCGTGTAATAATAAACGAACCATCATCGTCGCGTTTTGAATCCTTCTCCGAAGGCAGCAACCTCAACGATTCGAGATAAATTTCTGAGCTGTCAACCACAGACCACTCGCGACGCGGATAGAACTTTTAAGTAAAATCTTCCTTACTTGCATGTATCGATGAACTTTGAACAACGCTCCTGCCTGGAGCTCTTTGTACGATTGAATTCGCGTTATTAGTAGATTGCAGACACGCGTGCGTTTATGAGAAATTTGAATGCAAGTAATTACGCGGGATATTCGTTTACATTCATAAACACGATTTTACAAATTAAATACGTAATTGTCGTGTGCGGAAAATACGAACAATTTCGACTTGTTAACACTTTATCGTCAACTCTTTATCGACGTTGGTTATTAAAAAAACAGAAGTGTCTTGAAACGATGACCTTGAGATAAAAATCTCAAGATGTCCATCCTATCGTAAGCGTGCAAGATCATACCATATCCTCTTGCAGGCGTTAATATGCAATTGAAAAAAAATTATTACAGTAAAAATCTCGAGCCTGGAAAAATTCTCTTGCAGGAAAACAATTGTAACGCAAATTTTTACGGAATAAGAATCACTTTCCTCGACGCATGATCAAGCAAATTCGAAGCGAACAGATTTCCACGTAGTCGCCTGCAGTGACCAGTTTTTCGCCATTTGCAATCAATAATCGACTTCCTGCTCTCGCGTTCAGCCTGCATTAGCAGATTCACTCTCGAGCGTTCGCGAGCCGCGCGTACGTGCCTGTCTCCCCGTGTACACGTTTTCATCAGCCTTGCTCGAAACTGGAAAACTACTAAACGGACGGATGAAAATACGACGTTCGTTCCTTTTTCACGACGACACGGTCGTTGAATACAAATGTTCCAGCGAGGTACGTGCTCCTTTGAAGTTCCTTCTGTACAGCGCAGTGACAATAGCGCCGGATGGCCAACCCGTCTGTCTTTCTCCGCTTGATACCACGTTACACATCCGACCTCAAATTCTCATTTCCAACGTCGCGTGATTCATTCGTTTCACGTTAATTGAGTTTTTGTTTGTTAATTTGTCTACTAGAATTTACACTTTGTACAATCCGGTGTTTATACAAAAATGCTGCAGCTCGTCCTACTCGTTTGATAGCTCGGACAGAATCCAATTGCATTGGTCGGTACTTCTGACTGTCCTCTATTGTGTACAGGTAACGTCTTTATTTCTTCTCGCAGGTGCTAGAAGGTCGGAGGGTCCTGTGTATCTATTTTACGATCGATCTTCAATGCGGATTTTATAGTACTGGAAATAATTCAACAAAGTCCGGCACCGATAACGTTTAAATCGGCTTGTTTTGTCATTGGCACTCGTAGAGTAGATGAATGTTTATATAAATTTGTAGTTTTGTAGAGGAATATGTCTATAACTAATATTAACATGAAAAGTTACTAACCCTTCGACGTTGACGATTTAAACTTTTGGCAATTTCCAAATGATAACAATTGGATTGGTATAATAATAATTTTTGCAGCTTTAAACGGTGATAGTAATCGTTTGTTGAAAGAAATCCTCCTTGATCGGTTAAAAATCATACATCTTGTGCCCTACAGATTACTTAAATTTAACATGAAAAATGCTCTTATATTAATGTACCGATATTTTGAGAGAGAAAAAACTACATTAACAGAATACATTTCTACATGTACGTATAAAAATATATAAATATCCCATATAATTAAAGTGTTTGTCATAATATTTAACATTTTAAATAATTCTCTATTGAAGTTGCAGTCCATTTGCATAAAAATCTACAGTCTAATTGTTATTTCTACGTCGAGTCCATTACGTTGTGATCTTCAGTGAGTCTTCTATCTCAGTTAGTCTTTCTGAGAAGATGTTACTTAATTTTTTGTACGAAGCGATCTTTCGCGTTTTTTCCGCTCCGATACGGATTTGCATTTGTTACATACAATCGCTAGAAATCGGACTTTGCGCCTAGTTCAAGGAAAGACAGGTTCGTAATTTAACGTCTAACGTACAGACCTCGGATTATGCTCTTTCAAGGTTGTACCGAAATTAAATGCACTACGATTTCTTATCTTCAAAAATAATTTGAGACGATAAATTATTCAGCGCGAAGGATCAGAATTTTATTTGCGACTTATGCACGTTTTCACATATACATATTTTTTTCACGAACAAAAATATCTTCGGTTCCACGTTGTTAAGAGTGTGACTTCATACTTGCGTCTTTTCAGTTTAACTTCGACAGATATAAATATGTTTTACGATTCATTAAAATACGATCTGTTTGAACGCTCGGAGCGATCGCGTAGTTTCCATCAGTTTAGGTTTAAAAAAAAAATGATATTCTTCTTTTTCACTGCATACAAAGAAAAAAAAAAAAATTCAGATTCTTAAATCTCCCATTTAATTTGTTGCAAATCTTATCAACAAACTCCAGCGTATTTATATATTGTAATAAAACATTCTTCGTAAGAAAGACACAATTTCGAAAACCTTATAACTTTCTATACGTGTATTCTTAATAATCAAGATGGACGTCTTCAAAGAAGTCTTCAAATAGTCGTCTTCTTCACAACTAACACTGCCAGTGGAGTACAAAGGTGATTAATTAGCCACCTTGGCGATTTACCACCTCATTTTCTACCCTATATCGCGCGTTCCAGGACCAACGCAGCCTAACGTATCTCTGTTTCACGCTCCCTCTGTCTCCCGTTCGCCACTCTGTCTCCCACCGCTCACACCCACGTACACACTGCTCGTTGCAACGAATCCTTCCACCATGAAACCGCGCCGCGTCAGTCGATCGATCACGCACCCTGACCCATCCCAACGCCGACAGCGACTCGAGCTCGTCGCGATCCGTCTCCAAGTTCAGCGTCAATTTATTTATAAGCACCCTAGCGTACCTAGAGATGGGATCGAATACCTCGCGAGCAGGCTTCGATCGTCGGATTCGAATTGTACACTTCCGTTTCCAAGCACTCGATTTTTTTTTTTTTTGAAAAAGTTGCACTCGCGTCAGGTACGCTTAACCACGAACGTTGTACCACGATTGTGACTTTGGCCTGACAATTGAGAAGATAATGTAAAAAAATAATTGTCGACACACGTGTTCGTTAGCGGGCACAGAGAATCTAGACTCGAAGCATCGAAACATTCACTTCCGAGCAGTGAAACGAGACTCGTAGGTAATCGTTTTAAGATTCGAGACTCGCGAAATGAACGCACGAGTTCAGAACCCATATTGATCGACTCTCGAGACCGAACGAGAAACCACAGAAAAATGATGATACTGATGGCGCTTTCTTGAGACTAATGGACCTGGATGAACGAAAGTAAGCTAGATATTAATTCCGCATCCATTTCGTCTTAAAGAAAATTGATAAAAGTCGGAGCCGGTCAGTTCTTCTCGTACTTCAGAAGGCTCGTCGCTAGGTTCGATCCCATCCCTACCCACAACCCGATCCCAGCGTCATCCGATAAACAAACATCCCTTTTCCTCCTCCGGAGGAGCTCGAACACACCAGGGAGAAAAGACGGTTGATAAACAAGCTGCGTCGCCCCATTAATCCCTTGACCGACAAGAATCATCCGTCCCGTTTCGTTCGTTCGATCGATCGATCGTTCCACTTCGGGCATCGAGCGGCACGCGCGCGTTGCCGGCAACGACGACGAGCACCGGAGACGACAGACACAGGGAGAAAGGGAAGTCGATGGTGACGAGGAGGGAAGGTCAGAGCTCGAGTCATCGTGTTCCTCAACAGCGTTTATACAGAGGATCTCGTTTAAACATCGTCCACTATTATTTTTCGTCTGACGCGACACCAACGCGGCACCGCCTGTGCTCCTCAAGTCGCTCGCTCGTCGATCGCCGGTCAATCGCTCAGTCGATGATGAAATAACCTCTGAACGGTGAGTGAGTTATCCGTTTCCAATCGTCAGGGCTCGCGTATCAGGGAGACAACGCGGATGGTGAAAAGAGGAGAATCACCGATCGTGCAGATAACTTTTTCGGGTATCGTATTTTCCAACCGGGGATTCGAAAGTGTGGATTCGAAAGATCGTCGCCTAGTTGCGAATTTTGCTTGTGGATTTTACTCGTCTCGGAGTAACGTAGAAAGGAGTAACGTTTGATGGTTGAAGATTTAGACAGTGACTTTTATTACGATCATGAACGAGAGAAGATCGTGAGATCGAGTTTCACGTATTTGTTATATTTGTTATATTTATTGGTTCTCTTTAAATGTCTATAGTTACACTATTATACACGCACCTTTAATTAATTTAATTTCTATTATCACGAGCGAAATCGACTCGTAAAGTTAACTGAGTACAGTGTAATATCTCGGAATGGGTCGAAGCTACGAGGAAAATGTTTATGCAGAAGCTGTTCAATATAAAAAGGTATCTTACGTAGTGTTGAGAATTTTTTCACTCGTACAATGGTTTCACGGTCAACTTGATTTTTTTAAATCACGCCACACATTTTCTTATTCGTATTACGACAGCTGGTTTCAATACGAATCCAATGACCTACAGTGTTGTACCATTTCTTCTAGTTAGTCCTAAATTAAGAACGATGAATTTCGCAACAGTCGGAGGCGAACGGTATTACAAGTCGGTTTGCCTATATCTTGGTTGACGCGTTATTCCGATTGCCAAATCGTTGTTCCGAGGCTCGATTTCAGTTGAATTTCAGGTAAATGAATTGACAACACATTGTTATTGCTAAATCAAATTTGAGACTTTTCTTTATGCCGTTATTGGTCGATTTTGATCTTCATTGCCCATTATTAAGCTTCCATTAACCTGAATTTAAAATTCTCCGACCTTATCCTTCAACGTGACCACCATCATTCGCAAACACCTTTAAAGTCGCTTTAAAAAATTATTTTCAACTTTTGCCAAGATCTCGGGTGATACTGTTTCACATGCGGCTGTGATTCTTCGGCGTAGTTCATCGGTATTGTGACTTGCTCTTTCAAACACCTCCATAGAAAAAAGTCGCACGATGAAAGATCAGGCGAACTTGAGGTCACCGCGTTCAATCCATTTATTATTTAACGTATTGTTCAATAGTATTTTCCTAAACGTTCACGCTATTTTTGCAAAAATAACATAACAGTTTCATCACGACGTTAATTGTATTTTTTTATACTTCGTCACGTCCAACGTTATCCGTTATCACAAGCGTCTTCTTAAATACCTTTCTCGTCGTATTTAATTCAAGTTCATGAAAAGGATCGTCCATTTTCCTATCCACCTGTTATCCACTAATCGCCCGTGACATTCTTTGTAACAGCCTTGAACGCCCGGACTAACGCCTTTACGGTTTGAACACTGCTCGAAAACTGGTTCCCAATCGTACCGCACGAACTGTGATTTTTTAACAAACGGAAAAAGGAGAAACACGCAGACAGATGAGAGAAAGAGACAGATTTACACTTTCAATATATTCAGCACTGTTTCGAAACGTTTTATTTGAACTTGTGTGCAGCCGCCGCCGCCATCGCCGCTTCGCGATAGTGGCCGTGAGCAACCGGAATGGCTACACTTTAACAGATAAAATACTGACCCCTCATCTTTTCGGTAATTTATCTTTACCCATGGGAAACGCGGGTAATATTCATCAAAGATTCAAGAATCTTTCGATTCGACGCGTGACAGATAGTCTCAAGTAGTGGTTTGACGACGTGTGTCGTTTACGATCGATGAAAAATTTGTAATTATATGCTGTCGTGATATTAAATTCATAATTTGAAATAATTTGTAAAGAACGTTTCAAAGAGATAAATTTATAAATTAGAAAAACTGATCTATCAGAGTTTTATGAATCGTGAAATAGTTGTAATATGTCCAAGTATGTAACGCGCGTGAATCAAGATTGTCTAAAAAAAATGTGATAAATCGATATATTTCTATCGATCTTCCAATCTTTAAACCTCCGTTCGTATTAAGGTTACAGATAGTAAACAGTGGATATGAAAATAATTTATTTTTATGTTTACGTATGTACATTGATGCATAAGTTTTGCATACTTATTTTCGTTAGAGTTGTGCGATGATAATTTTGTTAATCAAAAGAACAGTGTCAAATATTTCTTCCAATATTTCTTTCCGTTTACGTTCTTCGTGTTCTTCTCGAGTTTAAAGAATTAAGAAACAAACCCAGTTACAATCTGCGAACGATCGTTCAAAACATCGTCGTGTTTAATAACCGAGGAAATCTACATGTCACGCACGTAGCAAGGATACGACATTACGCGTCAATTTGCTCCTCCATTTCCCGATCAAATTCTTCCCACGGCAGAGTCCAATTTCCCCGTAGTTCGTCACACGGTCCCCCCCCTCCCCCTGTGTGTACGCATCGCACAGAATCTCTCGAAACAGCTCGACCAAAACTCTCGCTCGATCCCATTAATCCCATTTCCCCTCCAACGAGTCAGTCCAGCTAAATTCCAGCCGACGTGAAACAAAACGATTCCCCCCTCTCCCCTCCTCCCGGCTTTGCGTGTATGCATGCAGTTTCCACAGTAGCGTTTCCCGGCCCCACTCCGTGTATGCTCGTTTTGCATCGACAACACCGTCGGCGTCGGTGCAAAAAAAAAAAAAAAGGAAAGGAAAGGAAAAGAAAAAAAGTCACGCTTCTGATCCGAGCGCAAGGGAGAGGGGAATTCACGATTCGATGAACGGATCCCGAGCTCGAAAGAAATCGTCGTAACTGGCGCGTCGCTAGCGGACGCTCGTGAAAAATCGTCGAGTTTTACTTTTTCGACCCTGACGGGTGAAGCTGTCCGAGCCTATAAGAACGAGGTTCTGGGTCCGGACCCAGCGCATTTTCGTCCGTTTTGTCCGGTCGGGCGCGCGAACGTTCGACGTTCGCCGCTTTTAGTTCGCTCGACCATCGCGCTTCCACCTCGAGGGACAATTCCGCTCGTAACCGCGTTCACCAGATTTTTCCGTCGCGCCGATGTGCCTTCGTCGATTCCGCGGCTACTTCATCGAACGAAAATTTCAGTTTCAGTCTCGTCCCAGTTGCTTTCGCCAGTGATCGATTGCCAGAGGGATTTGTTAAAAAGCGTTGAGTGGATTATCTGAGAGATATCGGGCGAGGAAGTACCGAAGAAGACACGGAGGATTCGGAACACGGTGACGCGGTTCGTTGGATGCTAAGATGGCTTTGACAGAAAGAAAAGAAAGTAAGTAGAGGATTTTGTTTTCCATTGAACTTATTGGACTATGGATGACTACAGTTTTTATTGTTTTATTAAATACCACTTGATTTACATTAAAATGCTATACTATAATGCTATACTACTAAGAATCTAGAATATTTAATTTTATTGTATACTTTACGTTCTTCGTGACGAAGATCAATGAAATGAAATTAAAAGTTCCTGGATTAATTATAGTCATCAATGGCCCAATAATACCAGTTAACACTGAACAAAAAAAGATTTGGTAGATAATGTTAACGTACGATTTTGACCACGTCGACATTGTTAGTTTTTTAAATTATTTCTCATTAACAACTTCAATAATGATTAAGTATCATTAAATGTCAATAACGACCATTAAATGGTTATTTTGAAATATAACAAAGCAGAAAAACGAAGAAAATTGAAAAGTTTCCCGCATTAAACGTGTCAACTTTTTTTTTATAATCATTGCAAAATGAAGGTTGATCGTTTCGAAGTGTGTCCTTTCATTGACTATTTATAGTTGCATCGAATGCAAAGATCGATTGATCATTACGATGAATTTCTATGCGTTCATTTAAAATGCGCATATACAAGACATTCAAAAACAGTTTTTTCTGATCATCATATCAGAAAAAGAATGTTCAGATTCATATGAATATGAAGGTGAATTTGAATATTGATTTACGTAACGTAATATCCGCCGCTTACTTGTTAGAGACTCAGAGAGACTGATCTGAGACGCAATGAGATTTTCTTTTCTGTTTCGAGAATTTTTTCAAGTATATCTTTCGACGTTTAAAATTTCGAAAGAAAGATTTGGTTAACGTTGACATTAACATTAACTTGACATTTATATCCCCTTCACTACGACTCATTCGGGTTTGAAATTTCAAAGTTTAACATTGATCAAGATAAACCGTTTAACAATTAAAGGTTATTACGAGACATTTAACTCGTAACTCGTCAAATTGCAGCTTTTCTTTTTAATTATCGCAAACCTGTACAACGATAAGTAAATAATGTATCGTTCGAAATGAATATTAAAGAAGACATGTCGGGAAAACACAAACAACAAACGAAATCAGTTTTCCCAAGTCCTCGAGTGTCTCCTCCACTCGCTCGTAATATTTATTTTTGCATTAGAAGGAACGAAAATACAGTTGATCTCAAGAACGCGAATTGCACTAGCAAACAAGAACTTGCTCCCCTCGCTTGTTTCTCTCTTTCTCGATCAATGACAATGAAAATCACGTATAATCCAAATGACGATCACAATGAGATCGTAGGTCGATAAAAACTGAGAAGCAAATAATATGCAAATTATCATCATGTCGTTAACAATTTCTCTTCTTTTTTTTTTTCAAGACGATCATTAAAATGCAAAATGTATTACTCCGTATAAAGTGTAATAACCACTTCTTGCACCACTTCGACGAGATAAGAACGAGCAACAAGTTGCGTAATCTCGTGCAGCGATTTATTTTATGCTTCTACAATCGACGAAGTTGCTGCGCGCATTTCACACACTTCAGCCAGCGTTCACTTCGCGTAACTCGTAGTCTCTTCACGATAGAAACTCCGAAACAATTTGGAAAGCACTCGTCTCGCGCTTCGGCTGCTACTCGCCTCTCCTCTCGTTTCTGAATGCTTTTCCAGCGACGAGCCCGTTCTTCGACAAAGAATTCTTCGACAGACCCGACTCGGCGCTTGTTAGACGATTCTCTTTGTATTTCACCGCACGTGCTCGTCTTGCGAACAGACGTGTCAGCAGTTTCTCCGTGGCCGTGGCACGCTTGCCACACGCGTACAGTTACGTCGAAGAGTGACACAATGTTGCTTGTTACTTGTTGTGTTACCGATTTCCTGCCATCGAACCTCGATTTTCCTCGAATTTTCAGCGCCGGAGATCACCAGGTTGGTCCTGTTGGTCCGAGAATCGATTTGAAAGCAGCGTAATGTCGTTTATTCGTTAAACCGCAGAGAGAAAGACCGTGTATCATTATTAGAATTATGACACGATGGAATTCTAATTTTTTGGTGTTAACGAACAGTAAAAAAATTAATATCAATGTTACACGAAGCGAAGTTCTCCTATTTGCAAATAAGAGGATAACTTTGTTATTATTCATGGAAACTACTGTAAAATATTACACTATAAAAGTAGACGGGGGGAATATTTCAAAAGACGAATGGAAATAGAAAAATTTTGTTCTCTTCTCTAAAAATATTTTTAAACACTCGACTCAATCAGCAGACTTGAGCATTTCTTCGTTACCTATCTAGCTGCTCTTCTTACTCGTCAAAGAGGCTCTGGATCGATTCTAAATAAATAACACAATAAGCAAGACAATTAAATGTTAATCTCGTTCCTCGAAAGTAAATTCAATTATGAGTCACGGATGCACACGTACGTACAATATCGTAAAGTTGTTCTCTGTGGTAAGGTAACTATTACTCACTCAAGGTCAGCCAATAATGGTTTATCGAAGTACGACGAATCAATCTTTGTTGACATAATCATCAACGCTTCTGTAAACGGTCGACCACGAAACAGATAATTTTATACGTCAATTTCGAACATTCCCTTATGATCTTCTTACAATTTTGCCTTCATCGAATTAAATTTCTACCGACATTTTCACTCACGTCATTCCAGAATTGTGAATTGACGTTGGTCGTTAATGCAATAATTAATTATCGTACACGATTGAACGTCATTTTATAATTACAATTTTTACATATTCATAGGCGATTGGAAGATATAGAAGTGCATACAATATGCGAACATTGGAAGTAGAGTATTTTATCGAGTATTTTATTTATAATATTTGATATCATTTACTGAATATTCCAATATTTAGTAAATGAGAGAATGACCGAAAGAATCGTCTGTTTTTGGTCCCTCTGATTTGAAACATTAAGTGATAGCTCATAACGAGACGTGAATCGTCATAATAATCAATTTCTGAAATACGAAATCCTAGTCAAAGAAATTCATATCCATTGTAATTCTGCGTTGATGAAATAATTTAAAAAATCGTTCCTAAGGATTTCTAACTTACCTGTTGTCAGCTTGGCTTGAAAATTCTCTGTCTTATTCCTCAATCCTTTGTTCTTTGCATTTGTCTTTCATTTCTTTCATTTTTCTTCTTCGTCGTTCATCTTTATCTTTCGTTATTTTTCTTCGCCTGTCGTTCACTTTCGTCTACCTTTCGCGCGCGCAAAGGTCTAAAAATTTATTCAAAGAAACCACGGTCTCGTAGTTGTCTTTCCAAAAGATCTTTTTCCTCGTCGGATGGTAATCGACGTAACGAACCAGTTTCTTTTTGTTTTTTTTTCCGTTTTTTACGTCACGAACGATCTCGCGCTAATAACAGTCTGTAACGCGTCCAACGTATCAGCTTACTCTCCACTTCGTCGTCTTGAAAATCAGGTTCTTTTCTTATCTGAGGGATCCAATCGAAGTCAACGTAACGAACCTGTTTCCACTCCGCGCGTTAAAATTCCAGAAAGAAAGCTCCTCTTTCTTCCCCTTTGTTCCTACTGCTCTCTTCCTTTCCCTCTTTATTTCTTCGAGTCCACGTCTCCATCTTTATATTTCTTCCTCGGTTCCTCCGCCCTTTCTTTTACGGCCATTGTGAAACTTCTCCTTCGGACTAATCTTCCGTTTATTTCTCGTTCGGACGAAGAATCCGGCCCCCTTTTTTTTATCAAGCTCGCCTTTCTTAGTGATTACGAGCTGTAATCAACGTCCGGAACAAAAGACGCCCCGTCAAATACGATTCTCTGCTTCGTGGGAATAGTAGCAGGAGGAACAAACTCGGGAGTTTGAAAGTTCAAGTCAGGTTAAAAGAACTGTGGAAACTTGTCAGTCGGACTTGTTGTTAATCGTTGATAATTGTAATCGTGACATGATGAAAAAAAATGTAAATTCTATTTATATCGAATGTATGTAAAATTTGAAACCTGCTGATAATGTT
Source organism: Melipona beecheii (assembly GCA_032399605.1). Lineage (NCBI taxonomy): Eukaryota > Metazoa > Arthropoda > Insecta > Hymenoptera > Apidae > Melipona > Melipona beecheii. The sequence goes on from JAUCMO010000463.1 coordinate 1,275,378, forward strand.
TGCCAAGCTTTAAAGCTTCAAATGTGAAATTAATTAATATTATATTTATATTTAATGATATAGCGATTCAAATATTAAATTTATATTTGATATATCCGAGCAAAAATAGTAAGAGTTGCAGATAGAATTATAAAATTTCGGATATCAAAGATAGGAATCTTAAAAATTTAAAGCAAAGCGAAAATGTTAAATTTATATTCACAAGCGGATGTAGTGAAAGATTGTAGATAGAAGGAATTATAAAATTTCAGATATCAAAGATAGAAATCTTAAAAATGTAAAGCAAAGCGAAAATGTTAAATTTATATTCACAAGCGGATGTAGTGAAAAATTGTAGATAGAAGGAATTATAAAATTTCAGATATCAAAGATAGAAATCTTAAAAATGTAAAGCAAAGCGAAAATGTTAAATTTATATTCACAAGCGGAAATAGTGAAAGACTGTAGACAGAAGGAATTATGAAATTTCAGATGTTAAAGATAGAAATTTCAAAATTTGTCGAAGTATCAAAAATTAAAATCTTATAAAATAAATATATATAATACATATGATATAAAAGTCTTAAAATCATTTTCTTTGCGAATAAAAAACCAGACCACTGAAAGGAAGTTTCTTTTGCTTCGTTTATAAATACCGAAAGTAGCAAAGTTTATTCCCAATCAAAATTTGAGAAACCCAAAAGGATTTTCTCGAATTCCAACAAACACTAACAACCCTAATTTCTTCCTCGAGCAATTATCGAATCCGATGAATTATTTCAATCCCGACTTGGAGTACACCGTGTACCGTGAGCAATTAACTTCGATTCAAGAGACCGTCCAACTTTCATGTTCAATTTACTCTCGCGCAACTCTCTGATCCAAGACAATCGATGTCATTTCACAGAGCGATCCCCGGCGCAACACCGTTTCATATTCGCTTCATAGACGTTTCATCCAATTATCCTGTTTCTCCATTAGCAGGAAACCAAGTGAGTTAATGCCGAAATTGTTAATAATTACGGGGCCGATTATACATTTCGAATCTTCGTTGGGAGAGCAGGAAGAAAAATGGCGCGGCGAGGGTTGAGTTTCGTCGAGTTGGTCGACTGCCAATTGTTTGCAGAGGCGATCGATGATCGCTGGAAAGCGAGACGATGGAACACTGCTGTGTGTTCCGACGATCGTTAACCAACTCCTCTAAACACCGGGCACGGTATCATCCTCCTGGCCAGCGGGGAACGTTCTCTCAGATATTGCTCGAGGATAGCCATCGCGACAAGGAAGTTTTCTGCCGCGGTGGAATCGTCGCCGCGATTATATAAGACTTTCTTCTGCTGGAACCTACGAAGCTAGGAAAATTCGTCGTCGTTTCACGCGGAAATTACCTTTCGCCTCGAAGCTTGTCATTTCGTTGATTGTAATCTTTGTTCTCGACGATGAATCAGAGATTCAGTCGAATTAAAGAAATCAAATTTTCTTCCTCGAAAGCGTTGGAAAATTCTTTCTCGCGGCTAGGTTCAGCACGGTGCTCGAAGATTGAAATTTCCTCTTTATTTCCTCAAGCTTAATACGCAGTCTCTTTCGTCGTTTTAGTGGATTATTAGGATTTCTTGAGGTTTTCACGCAGTCGTTTGACCGTAACGTTTAAAGTTTAATCAAATGGCGTAGAAACAATCGTAGAGTGAGTTACAAAGAGAAAACTTTAATTTTCGAGGGAAATTTTTCCATGTTTTTGGAGACATTTAAGTTTTAACAGTTTTAGAGAGGCATTTAAATTTTAATAGTTTTAGGAGCAATGGTACTTTGAAGAGACGATGCTTTGAAATGAGGCCAAGTAGATTTTTTTTATGAAGTTGTAACAGCTTCAAAAAACAACATCGATAAATTTTCATCGTTATTGGCTCAAAAAAAAAAAAAAAAAAAAAGACGCTGACGTTTGCCAGTGATTACCTTCGTTCCGCTCTTTACTTTCGATCAGTTAGAGACGCACAGGTGTTTTTGTTCCTCCATAAAAAGAAAAAAAAAAAAAAAGAGAGAAACAGTCGGAATAGTAACGTAGAATCGTCACAGCGAGGAATAATTCATCGAAAACGCAGCCTGTTGCAACGTTCAACGTGCAAAGTCGATCAACGATCGAACGTGTACAAAATGGAAAAGTGAGTATCTGGCAACGGTTCAGCTACTGTTTCAATGTTTAAATAGTACACAAATGTTCGTATTGGTCGCGATGGTGGCTCAGCTCGTTGCACCCTTCTTCTCCAGCAGAAGTTCTTGGTCTGCTGCCAATTGTAACGGCGGGTCGATGCGCCTAAGTGGAATTGCTCCAGCAACCGCGCCAGTAACCCTTGCTTTCAGCCCTCCCGTAAATCGTAAACGACGATGAGTATTGACGGCGGAACGGGTGGAGATCGAGAGGAGAGGAAACGCGAAATTTTTTCCAGAGAAAAGTAAAACAGTTGTATGGCACCCTTGCGAAGAAGGTGACACAATTTTTTGGAAAAAAATGACGTACCTTCAGGAGACGTGCCTCAGGAGAAGCGAGGAATGTGATTTGATTAATAAATGTTATTTTATTAATCAAAGGAACGAATAATTTTTAAGTGAAATGAAAGTAAACGAACAATCTGAAATAACATATTCCTTCATCTTATCAATATGCATTTGTTCGCAATGATAATTAAAATTTATAATAAGAAGTTGTGGAGTAGAGTCCACAGTACGGTGTCAAATAAATTCGGCTAAATTACGAAGGTCAACGAATAAGATTTCCATAATTGAAAGGAATTACTTTGCAGTGATTTTGTTAATTTGCAGTGACAATGTTACGTTTATTCTGAGATACTGAATTATTGGAATGTAAAATACATAACTGCTGCATCGAACTACAACGGTGATCTTCAATTGATATTAATTGCACGTTATTATTGTTGACACTCCACTCAGCTATAAATCATGATCACACATATATAGATATGTGTATATACGCGTTGTACGTTAAAATTTTCAGAATTTCGACGAATGATCTAAAAAAATTGATCGAACAAATGTAAATTAGAAGAAGAGATTGTCAACAAAGGATGTTGTTAACAAATATATCTAGATAAAATAAAAAGTTTCTTTAATCAACGAAATAATATCTAATTTTGTTTAAAACCAAATTTCCATTCCTTCCGAGAAACGAATTTTTCTGAGTTGACTTTCGTCGCAAGGAAGCGACACGTAGCTATAATTTACGTTGCGTTACAAAGCGTTCTAGCACTTTCAACATAGATTTTAGAAAGAAAATCGAGTTCCCATTTTATATAACGATATTTCGCACAAAATAAATTACATCCTGCGTAATTGTATTGCTAGAATGTATTTTGCATATTTTTCGTCCACGTTTGCATACGTCGCGGGCATATTTGCATACTTTTCGTACACACTTTGCATATGCATTTTGCTTATTTTCTACGCGGTAGATTATTAAAATCAGTTTATCAGTCGTTGATTAACGATCGAACTTCCCGCCAACGTTGACGCAGGTCGTTGATGCGTTTTTTCTCGAATTCGCAGACTCGCGTCCAGATCTCTCACTCGCATTTCAAAGCTGATCGTGGTCTCCGACCAGATCGCTGGCGTCTTCTCTGTTCTCCAAAAAAAGAAAAGAAAAAAAAACAGACACCAATGACCCTAATCGTGGAACAGGTTCACCTCGAAGAATACGTTTCCTTTTTGGTTTCTGTCGCATCTCGAGGTCAGACACGGCGAAAGAAACGAATCTCCACACCAATTTTTCGTCTGACCATCCATTAACTCGTTCGACTCGATTTTAAAAATCTTAACGCGCTGGCAGTCGCTTTTTCTTCGCTTTAGAAAAATGAAAATTACAAATATAGAGGAATATATATAAAAATTGTGGTTAGGCACAGTTACGTTTTTACGTTTTATTTATCGTTCTTCATATCGTTGTCAAGTTCTGTTTTTTTTTTTTTTTTTTATATTGAGACCATGAAAGAAAGATTTGCTTAATACCTTTGTGCCTCTTCTTAAATTTTTGCATTCTGTGATTTTTACGAAATTTACGAAATTGAAATGTTTACAGTGCTATGATAAATTACTGCTTGGTTTTTAATGTTTCCGCATTTGTGAAAAATTCAAAGATGCAAAAATGCACACAGTCTTTAATACACAGAAACATATAAAATACGTTTCTCGTAATATTTAGAAGACGAAATAATTTCCATCTAGATTTCGTTCGTCTCAATTATCTCCATAAAAAATATGGAATTATTTATAAAATACGAACATTAATGATAATTCAGTGAAGATTAAAAAAGGAGAAAAATTTGACGTGAATTCAGCAACTGCAAATGTGTTAACAATGACGAACATAATGTGACGAATAATGTGACAGGCCATTAATTAATTCTGCTTTTCGCAGAATTTTTTTTCTCTCTTGACATTTTGGAATCTGTAGTTTCCTCAAATTATTTTAATGAGCGAGAAAAGAGGTGTTGAAACAGAACGTTTGTTCCGACTCAATAGGCAAAAAAACACGTCGGATTTCGTCAGAGAGCGTGAATGAGATTAATATTTAAATAACAAATCGTCATGGAAAAGGAATGTCTTCGTCCGATCTTTATCTCCGTTTATCGTGTAAAGATCAACGATTCTAAAATCACTTATTTTTTTCTCACGTCGATCAATGGTATTTTGCGTAAGAGGTTTCAAGCTGCTTGTAAAGATCATTGGATTCACCTTCGATGGAAAATATATATAATCAAGGTGTAATTGAAAGAATCCGACGTTTGTACAAAGACGATCGAGAGAAAAATCTATTGTCATTTCCAAGCAAGAATTCAGTTTCAGGAATAATTAGTAATTTGCTGGGAAAATATTGATTAATTTCAAACAGTCAATTTATCAGCTTTCTCCTGTTATTGTCAGCGAAAATTCTTTGCAGAATCTTGTCGAATGATTAATTGTTTCAAGAAAAAGAAAAAAATGCATTTCTACCATGATATATGTGAAATCGTTTATTTTGAAGATATTTACTAGTTTGTAAATATCAACATGAAACTAGAATAAAATCTATCGAATAGAAACATGAAAATATTTTTCATTCGTCGAATGAATGATCAATTTTCTATTTGAAAATCTATATCTATGTCATTGTTACATATTATATAATAATATACAATATAATAGTATATTATATATTATATATCATTATTATTACATATACGTGTTATTTGTATGTGCAAGAATTAAAAGTGTACTTTAATTCACAAATCAAAGTAACACGAGAAGCGACGATTTTTTATTTACTAAAAATACACAGCAACCAGTTGTTACATATACGGTTAGAAATGATTCGAAAGTCTTTTTACAATGCCGCGAGCAAAACGTTTACGCAATTGGCGGAGTTCACGCTGGACTTTTCTTTCTCGTTTCTCTGATCGCCTGTCAACCACTAATTACCTCTCCGATCGCGTCCTTGATCCTTTTTCACAGTACTTTCGCGATCGATCGTCCTTTCAGGCTGTCACCGAATGACACGAAAGATACTCGATCCAATTAACTCATATCGCGGGCTCGGTCAAGCCGCAAAACAAATTGACCTTTGCGAATCTCAAAGGCTAATACTCTCCGCTTTGTAGAATTGCAAATTTGATATACAACGTGGAAATATAAATATAAAATATTCGCACGTTGATGATGAAAATTTTAAGAGGATCGTCGCGAAAGGAAGATTTCAATCTTGAGGACGACAGTGAATTTATAATCAAGTTATAAAGAAAATTTGTTCAATGTCCATAAAGACAGTTGTTTGAATTTGCAAAATTTTCAAAGAAAAAAACATCTTTGTTTGCCTACCTTCCTTCAAAATCATGTGCAAATATTTTCGGAAGAAAAATAATTATAAATATTGTGCAAGAAGCTTCACGATTTAAAACGAGCCCAATTTGATTCTTTTACGATTTCTTTTTTCTTTTTATGAAGTTGTAAGAGCTTAGGGTATCGATAATTTTTCATCGAGTGTACAAATACTTTTTGTCACCACTGTATACTCGATCATTTTGGAATGGATTGGTAATGAAATAATTATTTCGACCAATTTATCGTCGTTATCTTGAAAATAACAAAGGAAGAGTAATTTTACTCGGTCTGAGATTCGAATAAAATAAATAATCTGTTATGAGCGATTGTGACGATATATGTTTTATTGATTATATTTATTTTTATTGACACACCAGAGATATATTTTATCCAATAAATTTTATCGATATAAAAGAATTACGTAAGTGGTTAGAGAGTTGTTTGAATGAAAATTTATTCAAATAGAAAATGAAAAGCAAGATGAGGAAAGTTACCTTTGATGATCAAACAATGACATAATCGTTTGACAATGATGATTGCAATAATCATGAAAAAAATCACCTTCGCCGTTATTATTACGTCACGTCGAGCTAAACAAAATAATACGTTATTCAATTCGTCGTCAGTGAAATATGAATCATTTATTTTTTTTTATTTTGAGACACTAAAGTGTTTGCGTTTGCATCGATTACGCAATACCATTCGGCAATGAAATTTCAATCGATTGAAACAGAATATTAAATATCTCGTTCATTTAAATTATAAATTGTTTGTAAATGAAACGTTTACACCGAAATACGTATAAATTTCTCATTTTCTTCAGTTTCTTCAAAATGAACGGCACGAATATTAGTCGATTAATTCTCGAATTTACTCACACGATAGATCTGCAGACCAAGCCTGCTTACGAGTAACCAAAATAGATTTCTACTCGTTCCATTTTATTGGCAGAGCGGCGCGTAATTGTTTACTTATATATGAATTCTAGCTATTTCAATTCAATTAAACCGCCACGACACGATGAAGGATGGCTTGTTTACGGGTTATTCCAGAGGGACAGTGTCTGCCTCCGTGTTTCGGACAGAGGCGAATTCCACGTCAATGAATAATATCGCTTAAAACGTCTCCGAATTTGGTACCCACCCACGTCATAACCACTTACGTAAAACCAGCTTGCCGTTTCGTTCATAATTCGTCTCTTTTTGCAGTCACTCGCTGTTTTGTTAATTCTCATTCGGCTCTGTCAACTTTGGAGACAGACAAAAAAATTGAAAGGACGTCACTTTTTTTTCTTTTATTATATCTACGATACATCATCCTTCGGTAACTCTATTTTTTTCTTCGACGTCAAAGCACGAGGCTCATAGACGCAAGAGGCTCGCATAATGAAGATATTAATAATCAGAAAAGGAATTTTGTTCGTCGTTGAAACACTTTTGCTTCTAGAAAAATCAAGATAATATAAGTCATCATTTTCGAAGAAAAAAAAAAAAAAAGAATAGTGAAATTATATTACTGATTCTCACAGACAGAAATCTAACACCTGATTTTACACTGTGCTTTAAATTTAAATATTATAAACGCGTTTTTGCAAACCAACAATTCTAATCTGCACTCTGCCTACCAGAAAGTGAACAGTTTCGTTTCTGCCAATATACTGTATCAATTGTCTGATAAAACTGCAATATTTAACACTAGAGCTACCAAAGTCGTTGGAATGACCACTCTATAATTTTTGTTAAATATTTTACAGATGTAAACCAATGTATTTTTAGAAATTTAAATGATTTTATTTAAAACATTTTAGTACTTCTGTACTCCAGCGTGTTATAAAGTTTTTCTATTTTTCAAATTTTAATGTGTCTGATGGAAAGTCGGTTCTAATGTTAATACGATACTGATAATGAACAATGTTCGAACGTAGAAAACTAGGATGAAGCAATTTTATTTCGCTTTGCTCGATCCATCAGTTATTCACTGACAAATAAGATATACAAAAAATAATACAGGTAACGCTAAAAAATAATAACAGCAAAATTTGCTACAAAATCGTATAGATCACAACGATCTACCATCGTCGTACAAGCAACTATTCTAAAGACCTTTAATCATTTATTTCAAATAAAAATAATTCTCAAGAGTATTCTCATAATTTTCGAGTGACTTGTTTCCAATTTTACGTGGCAACGACAAAAATTACTGCGTGTTCAAAAATCCCTATTAATACCTATACGTATGATTACCAAATCGCGTTCTCATAAATCCCCGTCATCGCTTCCCCATTTTTCATCAGGATGTCGGTGATTGCCATCGACGCTGAACGACTGATCGACCCAAAATACCATCCTCATCATCGTGAATTTATCTCGTTTCCTGTCCTTGTTGTGGCCGGTACTACACGTACCAGGGATTACGTAAATCCCTGGACGTTCCTTTTTTTTTTTTTCGAAAGGTCCGTTTCGCGCGTTCGACGGCGCACAAAAGACGCGAAACAAAGGGAGAAGCGAAATGTTTGCCTCGCCGACTCGGCAGTCGCTCGGAGGACTCGGGAGTGGCTCTCTTTGTCCTTCGTTGTTCCCGCGCTTAAACGAAGAAACGGGGGAGAGTGAGACTCTCGCACGGCGAACTGCTCATTTTAGTCGAATTAACAGCAGGAACGAAGTCGTCGTTACGTGCGACTCGTGGAGAAAGAGGAGACGAGTTTTCGTCGTCGAGGAAAAGAAAAAAAAAAGAAAAACGAGTGTTTCAACGTTTCTCGTTAACTGACATTTAATGAGATAAATTCTTCAGTGGAGGACGGGGAGGACGGGGAGGACGCTTCAGTTCTTCGAGTTTCATTATCGCAGCGAACGAAGAGAAGGAAAATCTTGTAGGTTTCTGTAGTTAAATTCGATCGATTAAGGAAATTAATATCGAAAGATAGTGTTGGATGTACGAGTGGAATTGGAGTAGCAAATTTTTAACCCCTTAGATATACAGTCTGTGACATTGCGAAGCATTGTACAGTCTTGCTGCTAAGTTGGAAATGACAAAGCTAAAGTCAAACGTGTGCAATACAATAAATCTTAAAATATACAATCGGGAATGAATGGAAATAATAATTTACACGTTTTGTATCAGATATTGCATTTGTTCGATTAGTTCATATCTTTTCCGCATTTTGAAAAGAATGCGTTTATACGTGTAAATTTCAAGAAATTATGTATGAAAATGATCAGATTTAAGTGGAGGTAAAAATATTCAGTGAAAGATCAGCGAAATTAGTAAATGAAAAGCGATTATTATGTCTAATTGTTATCCTAAACTGTTGTTATCTATGTTAATTTTTAAAATGGTAACTGTACCAAAGAGTACAGTGTATGCCGAAGGAAGCTTGCAACTGTTAAATAACAAATTGTCCATTTCGCAACGAAATAGTTGCACATAGCCAGTTCTAGAATCCGTTCTCAAATATGGTTTTCTGGTCGAGTCACGTCTCTTGGCACGTGAAAGTGTGTGCGTAATTTGTGACCTGATCTATGAATTACGCTACGCGTCACAAATCGCATTACGTACTGGCCATGACTATTACGCATATTATGTTTTTCACTTTATTTTTTTGTCGATTACTTAAGTGTAATTTAACACTAATGACGTATATAGCGCTAATGATGTATATTTACATCAAATTAACCCCGTAGAAATCGAATCTGATAATTATAAAGGAGGCAATTATAATTATTATGAATAAATGAACTTTTTTTTTTAATAACCAACAAATGATTTATGCATATAAAATAAAATTTAAATTTTTGTAATAATAAAACTTTAAATCTCTTTGAAACTTTGAAAACAGAAAAAGTTTCTCTAAGCCCTGTATATTCAATTTCTGACAACTGAATAAGGAAAACAGATTTATCACCTAAATCCAAATTAATTAATTCGTCAAGTCGCGAATAACCTCTTGAAAATGAAACGATCGACGAATATTCGATGGAGACAGAAGCGTCGTGTTACAATTATGTCAGTAATATGACAAAACAACACAAGCAGTTTGCAACTCGTGCAAAGTGTTGCACACGTATCAGCTAAAGAGTGAATGTGTGTAGAATCTTTTCTTCGAACCATGACCAAATCACAATCGCAAATATTAATTTTACAAAAAAGGAAAAAAAAAAAAAGAAGCGAATACATACAGTCCGTTAAATTTTCACAAGGAGAATCTCAGTCTTTTCTCTGTTACGTAAACAAAAAGAGAGAAGAAAAGAACGCGCATAGTCCACTAAATCTTCGTTTGTAGGATGGCAAATAGAAAACGTCTCCACCTGTGTGCATTGTGTGCACCGAGGTATACACGTACATACACGCAAAAGTTTCCGCATCGGCGAGCATGCAACGCGATTCCACGCTCTAGCTACAACCGGGAAGGTGTAATTGCTCGAAAAGAAAAAGAGAAAGAAGGAGAGGAACACACGGAGGAAAGGATGCGTCCTTCGGGTACCATTGCACGCGATGCGACTCGGCACGAAGAATCTTTCCTTCCTTGAACGTTGTGAAACGTTTCGAATAAAGATTTTCACGTACAAAGTCAGCGTTCCACGTGGTGATATCATTGTTATGCAATATCGATTTTGCTGATTAAGCTCCAACCGGTATCGTTCAGCGTCATCGTCATCGGTGATTTTCAATCAAATTTGTCTCGTTCTAATTTATTTGTCAGTTTTTGTTCGACGAATGCTGTTTAACGCGTGAAATAAAAATCAAGAATGCTTAAAAATAAAATTGAAATATCCTGGAAATATGCTTGTTACTATAAAAATGTTAAATTAAAATCGAAATATTCCGGAATTAGGTAACTCGACTCGTTGACAAATCTCCTGTGGGCTGTGTCGAGCTCTTATCTTTTAAATTTCATCTCGAGAATTTCAGGACCAATTCGTCGCGATAAATTTTCATCAAAGTTAAAGTGTAATCTTCCACGGTTGTATCTGTGGTAACAATTATGGACGTGAAGACGATAAACTTTCGAAGACGAAAAGTAATATTATGCGCGAGACGGGGAAGATGGAATAAAAATGGTTAGTATACGTTACAACTTGCGGATGTTTGCACAATTTAAAAGTATAAAATGGTACAGAAAGCACATAGTTCAAGAATATGCAGCATACCTAATATGCAGAGTGTCTCGGGACAAGTGCAGGCGATTCTACGTGAAAAAGTGAGAAGGAGAAATAAAATTTGGAAATTTGTCAGGTATATGTGTGTTTAATTAAGGGTGTTATTCTGCGAGAATAAGTAAGAAATTTAGAATAAAATTTTTTCGCGAGATACTTTGTTTCCGAGAAGGTCAAATTTGAAAATTTAACAAGCACAATACCAAGACACTTTCAACGAAGCAAATTCAAAGTCTACTTTCTTGAAAAATGACTCTTTAAATGAAAAAATTTTGTTCAACTTTATTTTTCGTTCGTTTCCTCGCAATATCCTCGTGTCGATTATTCTAGTACAGAATTAGCTAAATTCGAGTATTGTACGCTTGATAAATTTTCAAATTGTAATATATTACTTGGATCAATTATTAAAATTTTCAATTATATATTCCTAAAACTATTAATTCACATAAACGTTCTGTTAAATAATAATAATGCTATTTATACCGTAACTCTGTTTACGTGAACTTATCGAGAGCAAATAGTTTATAAAAAGTGTTCCGAAGTTTAGTGCTCAAACTTTGCACAGTGTGATCTACAGATAAAAATAAGATTAAAATGTCATGTCACGCAGTTCGTCAACGTCGGCGGATGCTTCGTTAAAATGTTGCAACGAAAACATGAAACGCAAAGCTATACGTAAAATTATACTTCGTCGATGCAAAATTCGATCCAAGTATTGAATTTATCGCGAATCGAATTTCTTCACGCGCAGTTTTAATTCTCGCAATTCAATTCATTTCGTGTAAATATTTCCTGCACTGTAAATTTCTGAAGCTTCTGAAGATAACGAACGTTTTTCCGTAAGTAGAAATCTGAAGATACAAGCTCTGGTGACCCGGACGACCAGGAAATTGCTTCCTCTCGACTAATTCGTCGTTGAAATTGCGTTCGTATCGATCGGACTCCGTATTTCTGTTACAATTTTTTAACGAGGCATTTATGGACTTTTTCCGTTTGACGTGACATTTCAACTTTATTTTTACCTGTAGAGTGCGCAAACTTCGGAACACCTTGTACATTTAATGTTCATACGTGCAATGGAAATACACAGACTGCCTCTTCCGTTAGTCATTTTTCTGTTCAGGTTCAAATAGTTCATTTAATTGACCCGTGACTGATTGTAAGACTTGATTCAAACAAACCAAGTTCTTCGAAGCTACGCGAAACAACACATCCACATGTTACAATCTATCGCATCCGGTTTAAATCACAGTAACATTCATACCGGAACACTGTTATCTCCCCTTTTCCGTATCATTACGACTGAGAAATATAGCCGAGTTTCGAAGATGAGTCAGCGAACAGCGTAAAATTGCAATGACAATGGCAAAAAAAAAAAAAGAAAAAGCGAACAAAGTCGTACGAGTGATTTAAAAAGATCCGTCGAGGATCCTTGAAAATTATCGAGAGTGAGATAATCCAGTTGACAGAGAGGAGAGAATCTCGACAGAGTTCGCAATAAAATGATTGCTTTCGGCAGCGGAGAAAATGGAGGGAGAACGATTATGAACGTTTTAAAGGAGAACGCGCGCTTCGTTCGTCGAATATTTTCTGCGAAACTCGCGGAGTACTCCAGTAGAAAACCACCTTCGACCGACTAGTAAGTCACAATAGCGATTAAAACTTAAAATTTTCTGTTGCATTTATCGTGGAATTACTCGGTCGACGTGAATAATTGACATCACAATCGTCTGTGGCCGACGGTTGTATTCGTGAAAAACCGTCGTCCTACTTTCTAGTTTCGTCTGTCATACCTAACGTAATTCAACTTGAAACGTAAATTACAGTCTCTGCGAGAACGTCATGGAATATAATAAATTACCGTTTTTGTGAAAATGTAACAGAGGCACCGAAGGAAGGTGAAAATGGAAAAGGAAACGGAGAAAAACGTGGAAGTGAAACGTCAGTTGTTGAAGATTATTACCGTTTCATCCTGTTTGTTGTTTGTTGTTTATTGTTGAATCAATGGCTCGCGAAGAATTTTATACAAAACGTTCCGAAATTTCGTCAATAGAAACAGGGATTGTATTCCGATTTGTTGTTCATAAAGTTTGAAGATCGCTGATTGCATTTATAAAGTTTGAAGATCGCTGATTGTATTCTTAAGTTTGACAGGGGTTGGTAGACATCACCGACAGTTGGTAAAAATTGAAGTCTCATTGCTTTCATTTTTGCAATTATTTTATTGCACTGTAACAAGTATTGTAAATGGACGCCCTGATACTAGATTACATGAAACGTCAAAATATTTTATCCAGAAATTTTCTGTGACAAATGTTCAGATATTTTCGCGAGTCACTGTATCATGTTAAATTCTTACGTCACACGAATTTCAGCGACTTGAGTCAATACTATGTACAATATTTTTGCATGTACGTAATATGCATTACAGAACTCACGTTCACCGAGATGAAGGAGTTCCCCTCCTTTAAATTCGGCAACTACACTTACGCGCTCGAGATGGAGCCACCTAGCCCGGAGTTTCAGGAAATCGCGAGAAAGGAACTTCGTGAAACGCCGGAACTTCAAAGGGAAACGGTCGTCAGACTTAGGGAATTACTGAAAGGTAAAATTTGATCGACGGATACATCGGTGAATCGTTCTTCTTTCATTTCTTTTACTCTCATTTTTAGTTCCTTCTTGAATTTCGTAATTATTTTTCGCAGAATTTTTATATTTTTTTTTTTTCCCCAAATTACATCCGTATTGTGGTGCAATTTTTTTCAGTCTAAATTAAATTAGAAGGGTTAAAAATGAAGAGTCAAATTTAATTACGATATGATCTCCGAAATTATGTTTAACATCTTCGATTTAAAGTCCAAAGTAGCAAAGACTTTGAAACTTGCATTGATTTTCGAATTTATGAATCGTATCTCAGTATTAAAGTGCGGATGTTCGTGCAAGTTTACAGTTTTGTGTATGTAATTGAAAAAACTGAATAAAACGGACAAACATACGATTTCGTAGCTTACTTTGGACATTTTATATAATTTTCCTCGCCACTGGGTTTCGCATAAATGCATTCGAAAACGCGCAGTCTACTCATTACGATGCTAATGAAAATTCAAGAAGTTTTGTGTAACGCGCGTTATACGTACGCATAAAATTTCTCCATGGTAAAAGTTTGAATGCTTCCGTCAGCGAGTGTAGTCGTATTCCGCGATAGAACATCGTTCCTTCTATCCTTTCGCGTATTTTATACTCTTAATTGCAGTATCTTTGCAGAAAATTTGAATTTTCCATAAAACGTGTAAAATTCTTTTTTGTCCTAATTATCACTAATCTTCAAATTCTACAAACACCATTTCAACAAAGAAAAAAACGCCTTTGAAGATTAATCATCGATTCCACCCCAAATCTTCCAATCATAATCGAACTAGTAACGACAAAAAAAAAGAAAAAGAAAAAGAAAAAAAGAAGAGAAAAATCAAGAGAAGAAATTAAACATCGTGAAATTTCCCTCACAGGCGAAACCAACTTGAAGTGTCCGCTGGATTTCGATGCCTGGCTGATTCGGTTCCTCAGGCCGTGCAAATACTATCCCGAGTCCGCGTTCAATCTCGTGAAGAATTACTACACCTTCAAGGTGAAGCATACCGACATATACGACAACCTGAAACCCAGTCGAGAGAAGAACATATTCGAGCAAAACATTCTGGTCGTGTTGCCGCTCCGGGACCAGCACGGACGAAGGATGTTGGTGATCGAAATTGGGAAAAGGTGGAAGCACAACAAGTGCAGCCTGGACGAAATATTCAAGGGCTGCGTTTTCTTCCTGGAGGCCGCCATGTTGGAGCCAGTCACGCAAATCACCGGCGTTGTGGTCATCTTCGATATGGACGGGCTCACTCTTCAACAGGCTTGGCAGTTCACCCCGGCAATCGCGAAGAGGATAATCGATTGGTTGCAGGACTCGATACCGATGAGAGTTAAGAACATTCACATTATCAATCAACCGTACGTGTTCAACATGGTGTTTGCGTTGTTCAAGCCGATCTTGAGGGAGAAACTGAGGCGCAGGGTGAGTCGAGACGTTTCTTCGAGTGCCGTAACTTACTTTCGAACATTGCTGCGAATTATCATTTAACCCGGAAATTTCTGTAACTATGAAATTAAACGTCAATGAAGACGAATCAATCTTGTTGACTTCAATTTCAGGCAACAAGTTTCCATAATTGTGACGAGTGACGAATCGGTAATTGTAAATTTTTATTCTTTAAAGTGCAAATGTAATTTTGTTTTTGGATCCCTGAAGGAAGACATGTACATGTACCTATACGTGTATTATCGTTATTATTATTATTACAGTTTCTATGGTATCTTTGTAAAATTACGTAATTTCAGACTTTGATTCTTTCAAGTGTAATTTTGTAATTAATTTTTTGGTAAAAAGATATTAATATATATATAATAATTATCGTTATATAATTTTTCATTACAACTATAAATAATTTCTGTAGCATCTTCATAAAATTGAACACTGACGCAGGAAATAGATCGATTTTGATTCTTCAAGTTACAAGTATAATTAGTTAGTAGGATTTCCAAATAAAAATGTTAATTGGATGTTCCAAGTAATTCTTAAATAAGGATACTGTTGTTTCAGATTAGCATCGTATTAAACATTACAAACGAGAAACGTGACTTTCATATTGACGATTTGATTGTTGCAGCTCATCTTCCACGGAACGGATCGCAAATCGCTGCACCAATACATCTCGCCAAAGTGTTTACCCACTGCTTATGGTGGGGACATTGATATTCCACGTGTCGAGGGAAAACAGTGGTTGGAATGGTTACTAATGTGCGATAACGAATTCGACGGTACGTGAGACAGATTAAAACGTAGCAATTAAGTCATTTAAAACATAAATTTATTAATATAATTCCTAATAAATATAATTAAATAAAGTTTTATAATAAAAATATGTTTTAGCGATAATTACAAATTAATAATATTATTAATAGTTTGAGGTAATGAAGATTTTTTAAAAATAAATAAGTAAAATTTATTTTATACCTTTTGCATCAGGGTTAATTAATTTATTTTAATAATTTAATTATCTCGAATGTAAGTGATCTAAATATATATATATATATATATATTATTATTTTTTTTGTTGAACAAAAAAAATAAATATATATTTAGAAATTAAATATTTGTCGTATTTATTAATATCTAGTTTTTTAAAAAATAAATTTAATTTATATATGACATAAAATATCGCTCAAAAAATAATATTTCATTCGTGCTTCTTTTTATGGTCAAAGAATTACTTAAAAGTGATCGATCAAAAATTTGACAAAATTGCAAAATTAAAAGAGAAGCACGCGTACGAAGAAATCTGTAACTTATTTATCTTTTTCTATTTTCTTTTTTTTTCAGCAATCAACTCGTATGGCTATAACAAATAATTCGTGCGCTTTCAAGTCTCCTCGTGAGGACAAAGAATAACGATTGCTCGGCCGAAAATCGATCATTTGAACGATTTTTGAGCAACGACGACGACGGCTGTGAATTCTTCCAACAACGTGTTGATCTAGATTCGACATACGGCCTATCTGTTTATTTATAGACGATTGTAAATCGATCTAGCTAACTAGCGTATTTTTGTAAAATATGAATGGAAAGTTAACAGACGAGTTGTTTCATTTCGTTAGTTAGTTGCGCGTAGTATCTTCGATTTATCGTATATTACTATTATTATTATTATAAGACCGATTGAGTCACCAGCAGGATTTTATACGCTGAAGATTAGAATAACTTTACATGATGTTACAGCGATATTTATTTTTTATGTCCTTTTGATATTTGATATTTCGATATTTTAATATTAATTTAAGGATGTTGTAAACTTGTTGCAAACGGAACGTGGCTCAACTGGTTTAACTAGAGAATCCTCTGAGACTTTATCAGAAGAATTTACCAGCTGATATCATTCCGTATAAATTTAGTTGTTATATAATTTATTGTTAAACATCGAGGGTCTATCGCTATAAGGGAATATGCTTACAAAATACTAAATGCTTATAAAAAAAAAAAAAGAACGGAAAAATAATTATAAACAATAATTGCTCACCAACTTTTTGCTACTAAATTTCCCTTACTGAAATCTTTTTATTCTATAAAGACATGCATAAACATAACCAAACAACTATACAACGAACCACCAGCGTTTATGATTGTTTTCTACCAATCGTGGAATTTAATTCAGTAGTTTCATTGACCATGTTTGTTATTGCTCATTTAGTCGTTCAAAAAAATTTATTCATCTTCGATAAAAGAAACAAAAAGAAGAAAGTAATTACAAGTTATCAACTCTGTTATCGCTCCGATACGCTCAAAGTTCGCGTGTCGTATTATAGATTTTAAAGTAAATTTTATCCGTCGAGAGATCGTCGATCCAGTTTGCCTGATACTTCGATCGCGATTTCTTCGAATTCTTATTACCCGTTACCCAATCACTTTACTTTAAAACCTCGATTACCTCCAAAGTCCAAGTTGAACGACCATCGAGCCTTATCCCTCGTCATTCCTTGGTCTTGGCGTATCCGTATTTTGAGACAACTGCAACGAGGAAAATTTGAAATTTTACACAAGTTTATCGCAAATTAGACTGTTTGGTAAAAAATTTAGTGCGAAAAAAAAAAAAAAAAAAAAGAAAAGGGAGAATGCGATAAGCAGTCGAGGAATATCATTAGCCTAATTCTACTTGCAATATTTGTTGCAGTTAAGGATAGTATTAACATAAGCTTGCCATTGCCAACACGAATCGCAAACTTGGATAAACTGTTTCTTTCGCTCGTTTCTTGTTATCGGGGCCGCGATGGAACCTGCTTTAACAAATCGCGTAACAAACCATCTCCATAGAAGCAGAACTTCTATTTCAACTAAAGTCGAAAGTTACCTTCCAAGGCAGAAACTATTGAAATTGAGAATTAAGTTCATTGAACGATTAATAAAGTAACTGTCGCTTTCCTCTAAGTGAAAGGTACTTCTTTCCCTTGACAATGTTTTTAAATTACAATGTGTTAAAATAAAACTAATCGTACAAGTTGTAATCCTAACCTGACAATCTTAAAAAATCTTAGAAATTGTAGTATCAATATTATTAAAAGGAGTGTACTATCAGTTCAACTTGGAAAATTAATCTTCCAGGTACCTTCTCTCCAATTTAATATCTTCTAAGCATAAGAGATGATCGTAAGGGATACAATTCCAGTTCGATCGAAATAGAAATTAGCTAAATTTTCATTGATTCAACGTGAATCTCAGGCTGAATAAAAGTGTCGCTATTTCGAGGAATATCGCGAAAAGACGCGTCAAGCTGACACAATGGACGATAGAATCGAAGATTAAGAATAATCTCAATCACGATTTCGCTACGTGTGAGACGTATTAATCCTTTTACGTAATACACGGAGTTGCGTGGCCTGGTAATTAGCGTTTTCTGTACAGAAAATTACACGACGTGCAATTACGTAACAGAGATCGTGCCCGATGTAAATAGCAGGTCGTAATACACGTTGGTGCGTAATTACGCAAACCACGAATATCGGCTATGATCCGTATTCAGAGGTTGAAATTCTTCCAAACAGTCCCCTGTACATTTTTTTCTTTTTTCTTTTCTTTTGCGACAGAGTGTCGTGAGAATATCCAATGCTCCATAAAATCAGGTTTCACACGCCTGCGAGATATCCGTTGCGATTTGCATGGTTTTTTTCAACAGAAAACTTCCAATTTTCTTCATTGTATATTGGTATATCTTTAAACTTCATTTCTTTTGTATCGTACGAATTAATATTGTACGCCAATGTATAAAATTAATTTTAATAAATTACTCGTAGGAATTGACACTCTTTCGTGTCACGCGACTCTTTCTTTAACAAAAAAAAAAAGAAAAAAAAAGAAAAAGTTAAAATCAAATTTATAAAAAAGATAGGAACAATTGGACGAGGGAAATATTTGTTGTTTCTGGATAAAAGGGGTTTGATTAAAATTAAATCTTTCCAGTGATAGTATTTTAGCAAATCGTTAGAATTGAAAGATTGCAGCTCTAAGCTAATAGCTGAGAAAAGATTCGTAAAACTTTAGTCTTTTGTTAATTTAAAATTCGTGTCTTTTATCAATCTAACCCTTGTGTCTTTAATTCGCACAAGGTCACATGCTGTTAGTCTATTGCAGTGTACATTAATATGGAATTATTTCCTGCCGATCGGAATATCGAACAAAAATCGATAAGTGAAAGGAAGTGGATTACCTTCGAAATCCTTCTCGAACCAACAGAAATAATTGTAAATGTCTTGGCCAATCGATTCTCTCGGCATCTCGAACTTGCCACCGAACTCCACGGGCAAAACGTTTTCATCAACGAAAGACAGCAAAGAGTCCCTGTTCGTGCCATGGAAATGAAGTCTTTTGCGTGTTTTTTCCTGCGGTTAAAATTTGAATTGTTAATTGGTATGGGTGGATTTCGAATTTTATATACAATATTCCGATCAAAAATTTAAACATAAATTTCGAATTGTCAATTGGGTGAAATTCAATCAACGAAGAAACAAGGCTGCTAAAGAAATTCATTAGCATTATCATATCGTCATATCGTGTAATGCACCATTTTGTAATTTTTCGTTAAGTTTCCGCTCTATTTAACACTAGATTCTTTAGATGTTTTCTTCGATATGTTACGCATAATATTCTATTGAGATTATCTTGAACCGCTCATTCTTGTCAGTCAAATTGATGAACTCTACGAAGTAAAAGTCGGAGAGATTGATAAAATAGTATAGAGTTCCTTTCTAAAATTTAAACGCAAGTGAATGAGTTGTATTGTTACAGACGCCAGCTTCTGTCCAACAACATACAAACAACAGCATGTTCTCGGGATAATTACGTTCAAATAAATTATTTACTATTCTACGATCGAAAAAATTTTAATTTAGTGATGTCAAGTCTAGTTATTGAG
Source organism: Melipona beecheii (assembly GCA_032399605.1). Taxonomy (NCBI): domain Eukaryota; kingdom Metazoa; phylum Arthropoda; class Insecta; order Hymenoptera; family Apidae; genus Melipona; species Melipona beecheii. The sequence goes on from JAUCMO010000463.1 coordinate 1,295,380, forward strand.
AAAATTTATTTGAACCTTTTGAGTGCTTAAAATTACTTAAAATTAATAATATGATAAGAATGTATCAGACTTTAACAAATTTATTGTAATATCGCAATTTAAATTGTATATATTGAATATATTGTAATTTGAATCTATCTGAATCTCTAGCAAGTAAATCAATTATTGATTATAAAATTATCCGTGTTTACAATATTGCAACACGGATTAAACATTCAAAAAGGTTAAAAACAAATCAACTGCTTTGACGCTAAAATTTGAAAAAATTGAAAAAATAAAATTAATCACTTTGGCCAGTGAACGACTCGAATCTCACTAAAATATTATACGTCAGTAGTAATTCTTTCTTTTTTTTCAAATAAAGAATAAAGAACAACTTGTCGTATTTGAATCTCGTAGGATTAACAAAAATCATCGATATGTACCAAAAGGAAGGGTTTGAAGATTTGATAGATCATGTTGAATATGAAGGGTTGGTTTACTATATGAATGCCCTTCAGCCGACAGGGTAAACATCTCTGTATCCAATCCGTCACCGAGGCGGCGAAACTCGGGGTAATGTGTGTCACATGGGTCAATGTCAAGCCAGTCATATTTAAAATTACGTGAATTCCGGCGATCTGCAGAGAAATTTATAAAATTTCACGAATTTGTAGAACACGAATTATAAATTAGAAATTTATAAAATAAACAATGATGAACGTAAGTTAGTGAGAGAGATAGACAGGATCCAGAATTATATACGTATAGAGATGCAGAATAGAGAGGAAAATTGGAGAGAATTATGGAGAACTAAAATTAAAAAAAGATTTTCTTAGATTGCAGTTTAAGGCAAAAAAAAAGAAAAAAAGACATTCCAATTGAATGAAACGTAATAAAAGAAGAAGAGTATAATGTGGAAAAATAGAGTAATAAAATAGAACAGAATACAGAAAAAAATGGAATACAGGAAAAAATAAAAAAATAATATGTTACAGAGAGAGAAAACTATTCTAAGGAAGTAAAATGAAGGATAGAATATAGAAAAATAGATAATAAATTAAAAAGAAAAAATTAAAGTTGAATGAAACGCAATAAAAAGAAGCAGAGGGTAATGCAGAAAATGGAGCAAAAAAGAAAAAAAAATAAAGTATAATGAAAAGTAACAAAATAGAACTAGAGAAATAAACTAATAAGAACTAGAAAAATAGAACAAAATATAAAAAAAAAAAAAAAAAACAGAAAGACAGAAAAATAATATATTACAAAAAGGAGAGCATTGTAGAACATTACGTATATTATTAAAAGTAAAAAATATAGAGAAAATGGAGGAAAAGAACAAAATATAAAGAAGCATCTGCAAAACAAAGTTTTGAAACGAAATCGAAAGATATTAAGATCGTAGTTATACCGGATGCGGATCATAAATATGGAAAAATATGCAGAAAATCGACATCATAGCGTGTCGTGAGAACTGGACACGCCACGTGTGATGACTAGATATAAATTTAGGTATACATTTTCCAAAGAGCGTATTGGCTCCAATGAAACATGCGTTTCTAACAATGCCAAATGTGCAGACCGGAAGGTCGGCATCACACGACTTATTATATAATCGCCTTACGATGCTAATCTTCTTGTATAAATTCAACAATTACTTGCAGCTTTTTCATTTCTATGCAACGTGTACTTCCATCAAAAATTTTTTTCACTTTCATCGTGCGTTATGTACTTGTGTGTTAAAAGTTCAAAATTTTGAGAGAACGAACGTTATAAAAATGATTGAAATGATTAAAAATCACAGAGATCATCTGAAAGAATTGAAATTAATTGAAAATATACTCTTTATCCTTTTTTCTTTTTTTTTTTTATTATAAATAGAAAGATTGTCAATAAAATCCAAAGTCGAATTGTAAAATTACAATTTTTATAGAAATTTTTAATGGAGTATCTAAAACGTCCTGATGAAAAGTTTGCGAGAAGTTTATTCTCGATAAGAATATCAATAAAGTGTCGAAACTTCTCGATACTTTCATTCGATGAAAAAAGGAGAAAAGAAAAATAGAAAGAAGGACTTTTGAGTAAGTAAAAGTAGAAACAGAATTGAATATACTTGTGTTCTAGGTTCAACTATGGCCGCTTCCAACGACAGTATGACCGATCGAAAGATCTCATCGATACTGATGACTTTTGGGTCCCATGCTTTTCCACAGTTGACCAAAAGCAATCTACAACCATTCGCCGTGCGATTTGGCAACGGTATCACTATATCCGAGGAAAGTACCTTCTTCTCGTTGCTAGGTAGGAGATTGAGGTAGTAGCGTGGATTGTTCAACTTGAATTTGTAAAATCTTTTCATCTATGAAGTTAAAATGATTGTCGATCAATAGCAGCTTCGTTTAATTCGAAGATGATAGCTGACATCTCCTTCTGATAATTAATATACTTGCTGCACATCTGAAATTCACTGCTAAAGTCTCAACAATAACCAAAGTGGTGTAAGTGTACTATTTATGAGTAACTTGCAATTTAAATCTTTAAAATATTCAGTTTAAATTTCGTTGCTGAATGGAATTGGCACAATCGGAGTAATTGGCACTTTGATATCTTGGAGTAAGAGAAAACGAAACTTACACCACTTTTAAAATAAATGGCCCAATTGTTGACGTAATTTTTTTAGTTCATGCATTTCAACTGTGCTGTTCACGTCGCTTCGACTCATTGGCGCGAAATTGTAACAAGAAATTGATGCAAGCTGGTGAGAAATTTTCCAACAATTGTTTTCTTTGTGAAAAATTTAAACATGCAAAACGACAAGTATAATGTGTCTTGTATAATTCAAGAAATACACAAAATATTGTCAAAATGAAGTATAGGTTGTAATACTTTGATTGAGTGTAACAGATTACCGTTTGATCCATACAAATATGAAATTGCACAAGCATCTGTTACAAGAATAAAATAGAATTTCAGTGGCAATAAACAAACGTGAATTAAACAGAGTTTTCCTCACCAGTTCGAAGGCATTTTTCGGGTACCATTTGCAAGGCCGTAGAAACTTCCAATAAAATTCATCGTCATCCGGTACGTACAGGCCAGGTTCATCTAAGAGCGAAACACAAACCATTCAAAACGTGCAATTACATTTGATCGTTTCTTTGCACAGAAAGGCCTGTCATTATTTCAAGCGACAAAACAAGGTCACCCGATCACAACGACGCATTATTTACACTCCTGAATTATTTATTATCCTCGAGAATAATCGACGCACTTCTTACTATCGTTAGATTAGATTATCGCGAAGGAGAACTTGCTCGGTGATTGAGAACATTTTTCTCTTTTAATTTTATTAAAATAAAACGGCAAATTCTCTTCTTTTCATTCGCTGCGACGAATATTTATTGAAATTCAAAAACAAAGCGTAACAAGCGATTTACAAGGAATTAAAAGGCAAAAAATTAAAAGGATCGATCGTATTCTCTTCGATTTTCAAGTTGCTGCGAGGAACATTGACGGAACCTGCCAATCAAATTTTCATTTTCGCTCGACCGGTTCTGAGAGATGAGATCGTCGCGAGGTGAAACCGTCGCAACGACGTCGCGACATTCCTACTTCCACTATGGGAGCGACCTATCGGCAGTAAATGTAGGTACTAATTCAAAGTATAATTCGTCTATAAGAATCGTGTTTCCGTAAAAGGTCTCCTGTATTTCTAATCTTATCGACTGCTTAATTAATGTCGTCCGACGATCGATGGAATTCGATTTATCAAAGCTAGGCATCGAACAGAGCTCGTTGAATCTTTGACTGACAGCAATGTATATTTATCGCGTTTGATCTCTGACGAGTGCAACCAATTTGCATTTTGTCCTCTCGTCCTCTGAGATTTTTTGTTCAAAGAGAGGCCCGAAGGATTCTACCTGTCGAGCACTTTCCCGCGCGAGAGATCGTTTCTCGCGGCATTCTCGATCTTCCTCGTAAATCTGACGTAAAGGAGAATATCGTCGGGTGAAGTGTAAGGCAAGCAGAGAAAAGCACCGCATTACGATGTGTTTGCTCAGTATTTGCACGGAGAAAGCTGCTCGCTTTTGCGCCCTAATGAATCACGCGCGTACAAGAATATCCTCTCTTCTCTCTTTTCCAAGTTGAATCGATCTACGATACAACGATAAGGAAACCAACAGGGTTTCTAAATAAAAGCACAATCCCTTCTCCCTTTACTCGTACTTTGTCATCGTCGTGTTTGTCTCAATGTTTAAATCATTTATGTATGAATAATTCAGCATTCGCCGAGTATTTATTCGATCGGCGCAACATTATCTCAAATTTCTCTCTGCCGAGCTACTTATATGTTAAATTTACTCGTGTTGCACGTATAATGTACATATTCCTCGCAAAATTCTCTTCAGTCCTGTCTAAACTTTGCAAGTCAGTTCTACCTTGTTATTAACCTTAATATTATATTCCTTCGATTCAGGCAAAATTCTCTTAAATCCTCTCTGATTTCTTGAAACGAGTCGTTTCTACCAAACTGTCGTATTTGCGTATAAATTTGCTCACATAACGCCGCGTCGTTGATACGTATTGATTATATATAAAATATATAAAATCACACACATATATATATATATATATATATATATATATATATATATATCCCTCCGATTCAAAATCGTCTCAAAAATCTTCTCTAATCTTCTCTAAATTTTCAAGGCAAGCATCTTCTATCAATTTTTACGTACAATCGTAAATTCACTTCTGTAATTCGCATAAATTTCCCGTATATCTCGAAAGTAGAATCTTGTCAAGAATGCGCGTTCCGGCGGAGGTTTCAAACACGAGAGTTATTCCTTCGTCCTAAATCGTTCATAAATTTTTTAAATCGCTCTTCCTACCAAACTGCTCATAAATCAGCCAGTCAACTCAAACTTGTCTCTGTACTTTTTCGCATTCACGAGTGTCGCTTCCGTCCTAATTTTGCTACGTCACGAACTATAGGAACGACTCTTTCTCGCCCAACTTCCCTTTGTTCCGCGATCGCGCGAGCGTACGTTCAGACGGCCGTGGAATCAACATTGCGGACCGCCACCATGGTTGCCATTTTCTTGGCATGGTCCCGTTACCTTTCAGCATCGCTTTGAAGTCCTTCAACGCCTGCTCGACAACCTCTGGCGTCTCGCGCAGCTCGTTCTTCGCCTTCTCGGCGTAAAAGTCACCGCCGTCGTCTAACTCGGCCTTTAACGCGGAGCTGCCCATCTTCAACTCCGGCAACTCCCTCGATTTCATCGTAGCGACGCAGACATCTTGGTCTCCCTGTCGCTCCATTGGATCGGCTGTCTTACTCTCGGTCAAGCTCTGTCTGTGAGAAATTTACAAATTTAGAAATTCTACGGACACGTACAACGTGCGTGTGCACGAGACATTCTTGTCAATGATTTCTTTTCTGAGTTATTGGTTGCTGTTGTACTCGTACATTAATTGTTATATCACGTGCCATGTGTACACGTTTGTTACACTTGAATCCTCGGATTTTTTTTTTTTTTTTTTTTTGTATCGACAGGATATTGTTTGGAGCATTGGACTGGTTGAATTCTCAGGAGATTTGAAAAATCTTCTTTTTTAAAGAGTTGAAATCATAAAATAATTCAAGATCTGGTAATTTATCAATTAATAATAGCCTCTTTCTTTGCGATTTTTATCTGTCGGAAAGAATAACGAACGATATTCTTTACTTCTTTTAGTACAAAGAAATTGTTGTACACTTTCACGTTCGTTTAAAGTTTTCAATTAAACAAAATATTGTGATTCCTCCATTAATGAAAGAAAATGTTTGTAATAAATAAAAAGTAAAAATGTGATATAGCTTGTTTCAAAAATATGTTGTGAGAAAATACTATGAAAACGTGCGCTTGAAAAATAAATATGCAAAAGTTATTCAGACTAATGGTATTTGTAGTAATGGAGTTTATTTAATGCGTATAATCCTAGGATCACTGTTTGCACAATTTTTATTTGAACGTGCGAAAATGTGTTTTTAATGCGCACTTCAATGCCACTAACTATTTGATTGTTGATTCAAACTTTATTCAAAATAAATCGCAAAGCTTTCACTTTTTTGTTGTTATTACTGTATTTGTTGTTTTTTTTAATGTCGCCATTATTTTGAACAATATTGCAAGGAAACTCGTGCAATCGTCGAAGAATACCAAACTATCAATCGAACAAAATACAAAGTCACTGTCAACAAAACAAATATTTATTCTTGCTTCTATTAAGTTGTTGAAATGCAATGCGCGTAGGATTGTTTTGATTTGCAACGTTTATTTATATGTACTTAATCTGAATGCGACAGTTCGCTGCCAGATAAGACAATTAAACTCTCCAGACGATATCTAGAAAATGTATTCAGCTAGTGTACATTGATACTGTGGAAACTATGTCGAATGATTTATTTGTGTCTATATAAATTATTTATATGTATATCGTCAATACAACTAAGTTAATTGGAATTCTCATTTACGATTCTCAAAGTCGTTATTATCTGCAGGATAATGTGATCTAATCGATCTTCTGGTTCCGAAATATACCTTTCCTAATGGGTTCCACGAAAGACGTCACTTATTTACAAAATTTAGAAAGCACACCAGAGATAAACTAAATATTTCTAATTCTCCATTTTCGCTTTCCAAAAAAATCAACAAGATGTACGATGACAATTAAGATGTGAAATTTATAATATTGCGCAAAGCCAAACCAGTTTTGTTCTCATTATCAATATATCGTTGATATTTAACTCCTCAAAGAACAAATAACTTATGTTTAAAACATCGACGAAGATGACACGCGGAACACCGAATTTCAAGATAATTTTTAAAAAATCATACATAGCGCGTCCTTGTTTCTATTTAGATAATTTTTACTAAATTTTTTATCACTCAGTTTATGGAGCCAATGAGCATCTATACTCAACGATTTACTTGTCAAGCTCGTTTAAAAATTTCACATCTCAACCATCTTAATCACCCTTCAATTAAATCGAAGAGAATAAAACGAATGGGAAAATGAATCATCGTACCTGAAGCAGTCCACTTATTTACGGAGAGTCAGTCGAGAGATGATCGAAGATCGAAAAGTCGGCGGTGGTTTCTCCTTCGAGAAATTTATCCCTCTTATGGCAATACCTTACGATATCATTTCACGGTCTCTACGCGAGAAGATTCTGCGACTGCCAAGAACTACGCGGTATCGATTACGAGGATCGTGGCGAAAAGAGGAAGAGAGCCTGGAAAGGAGTAGTGACCTGTTAGTAAAGAGAGGTTGACCAATTGGACGTGGCGGATGCAACGTGGCCGAGACACTGGTGAAGACTGTCTCGAAGCAATACTCGCAAGTCGGAAATCGAATGAAAAGCGAAAGTGTTTCTCCCACCTTGCTCGTGTTCGTGACAATGGGACTCGCGACAGAAGTTACATCCTTCGGCGAAATCAATTAAATTATCTCCAAATGTGCTGAATTATTGTCATAATTAACCTGCCATAACTTTCATTCTGCCATTATTTTTATTCGTCAACTCGATCGACCTTTATGATTTTTGTTGATTTCGCGTTTTTGCTGCGGTTTTGCTGCCTGATTTTATTTTTGTTGTGATTCGACACTTTTACTCCGAAGAGGAGGAGGCAATCTACGTTCTAGTAGTTAAGGAAATTTTTGCACATTTGGAAAAAATTCGCAGGTATAAGAGTGACAAAATAGATGAGATATTTCAAAATATAATATTTAGCAAGTAGGTAAAATGATTTTCTATCTACGTTTTATTTTCTATTATGAAAACATGAGCGGATAACATATGAAACAGCGCGGTAGTTTCTGACCAGATGAGTATTTCATTTTGTATTTGCAAAGTGATTATATTTCACAAGTATAACAAATAAATATATATATATCTGTATATATAGATATAGAAATATTTTATGGTAGATCCTAATCCTGTGTTAAGTGTCTTAGAAATAATCAATAAGTTTAGTTACTAATTCGGCATTAATAAATTATACAGTTTGTAGTTAGCATCACATTATATAGCATACTCGTATAATTAAGAATTTAGTGTTAATAAATTATATTTACGACAATGACTATTTTCAAGCGAAAAGTTTTTCCTATTTTCACTCATTTCTCTTCTCTTTTTTATGTTCTTCCCTAGTTGAGATGAAGTTAGAAATATGAAGACACGATCACACACACGATACAGAAATTTCTATGCCTCGCTAGTACATGTAAGGTAAACTTTCCTTTTGGCCCAGTTTCGAATTGCGTTCTGAATCGAGTTAAGCCGAACAGCTCGCGTCAAATTTGAAAGCGTTGTGTAAAGACGTAAAAGAGGCTGCACTTTTCTTTAGAACACCTAATTTTATCAATTTTGTATCAGATAGTTGCAAATGAAATAACCGGACTCGAAAGTAATAACAACTATGACACATCATATTTTGTACATTTCGATTACATTGTAGAACGTAATCAGTCAAACGTAATTATGATTGAACTGCGAGTTTTTATGCATTCGCGGTAAATTTGAAAATGCAAAAATACGTATAACATGAGAAAAAACCTAAAAATATGTAAAGTAGAGTGTTCGTTAAAACAAATTGGTGGATGACATAAATTTCTATTTAAGATCCGTTCCTTCAATTATATAAAAATTTCCAAAAACATAAAAATTCGCAGTTTAATCGTGATTATTCCAATTAAGAGCTTTAGTAATCATTGTTAATTACTTCTTATTATCTTTTTCCGACTAAAATAACTTTTCCAAATTAATAGCAAGTTATTTTTTTCTCTAAAAATAATTTTTCACCACCTAACCTAAACTAACTAACTTCAACCTAACTTAAACCAATATACCATTGCTTGATACTTAATTATTACTTGATGTTTACTTATTTATACTTGAGTTTAATTAATTTCTACATTAAATCTAAAAAGGTATTCAATTTATTAAAGTCTCGGAATATAATTGCACGATAAAAATTTCAATTTTATCAATATCAAAAAGATTGTAGATTTATATCTGTATAGTATTAATTCTTCTTGTTTATAACTTGATACTGTGTTTTTAATCGATAATTAATAGTATTAAATCTTCTTGTTTATAACTTGATACTGTGTTTTTAATCGATAATTATCATCGATATTGTGATAATACATTTTATATCTTTTTATTTGTTATTTTTAATTCTAATTTAATTATGTTATACACTGTTATACACTCGCCGCGGAAAGTATGTTGACACGCTCAAAAATTCTCTATTTTGACCTTTTTTTAGTTGTAAACACAATGTGCAGACTTTTCGTTTCTCAGAATGTTATGTCAGCGTTTGTTGACACTGTACGAACAGTTGAGGTTCGTCCTTTGTGTGTGAAATAGAGGTGTATATTGCTGAAGCGTGATTTAGCGTCAGGCGGAAGGTAAGTTGACGTATATTTTTAGCTGCATTTTCTTATAATTTCTTAAAGATTAATTATAATAATTAATTTTTAAATTATACGTTTTATTTACCATTTTCACATTTTGGCATTCGCAGAATGCCAAAAATTCGTGAATTGACACCTGCTGAAAGATCTCAAATATTGAATAGACACTCGGAAAAATCGCGTTTGATTTTAATATATCGGCAAAATGTGTTAGGAAGGTGGTAAACAATTCAGAAACCACGGCGAAGGAAAACAACAGTGCGACAGAATCGCATGATTTAAGAGAGGTGCAAACAATTCAAATCTGAATTGAATCTTTCTATCAAAGAAACACAAATCTGTTTGACTTTTGGAAAAATGTTATATTCACGGAGGAGTCAAAGTTTGAACTTTGTTTGAACAAAAGAAGACAGTTAGTATGGAGAAAAGTGGAGGAAAGTTTTAAATCTTCTTTAATCACTCCCTGCCGTAAAACACGGAGGTGGAGCTGTTTTAGTATGGGGTTGTTTTTCAGCGGCCGGTGTAGGTAATTCACAATTTATAGAAGGAATATTGACAGGAGAAAAATACGTATATATTTTGCAACAAAATTTGACAAATTCAGCAGAAGAAATGAACATCTGAGATTCTTTTATTTTACAAATGAACAATGATTCAAAACACATTTGTAAAGTGTCAAAAAAGTATTATAGTGAAAACAATAATATTCATTTACTGCCGTGGCCAGCTCAAAGCCCTGATCTGAAACCCATGGAACATCTGTGGGACCATTTGGACAGAAATGTGTTTGAGCATTGTAGAAGTAATAAACAATTATTTTAAAGAGCATTATTAAAAGCATGGTTTGAAATAGACCAAAGTACAATTAGTAAATTAATAGAAAGTATGCCAAAAAGGCTTCAACAGATCATAAATAATCGAGGTTACCAAATTTCACATTAAATGTGTACTTTTTTTACTGCAAACTTTGTTTCTTTACATAATCAATTCTTGTCAATTAACTTTCCGCACAAGACTCTTATAAATGACCGATTGTTTTGTAGTTGTTAAACATCTCATATAATTTATCGTTAAATATATTTTGTAAGTAGTTAATTGTAGATATTAAATTGTAGATAGTTAAATATATATTTTGTTAGATACTGTCAATTAATATGTGAGTATTATTTGACTCCCTTCACCTTAAAACTTTTGATTCAGTTGCCAAAAACTACATTTTTGGTGCTTGTCGACGTACTTTTCGCGGCGAGTGTAATTATACTGACGATATGATTGTATTAAAAATTTAAATATTCTTAAAACGCTTGATTAAAATTAAAATACTACTTAAACTTTTAGTGTGACATGATTAATTTATGGAGTTCATAAAAATTGGCTGATCTTGAAATGAATTGAAAAGAACAAAGATAAAAATAATTATAAAATTGGGTAAAATGTGTGGAAAACATAGGAGAAAGTTCACGAAATGCTCAGAAACGTGAAAGTTAGACGATTTGTACATCTAATTCTTTTATTCAAAAATTATTGCCAGAGACGATTATTAATTGTTTGATTAGAAAGTTACCTGTTTCCGAAACCATCAATTTCGAAAGCTCTTTTTTCGCCACCTTTCCTCATCATATTCTATTTTTTTAATTTCAGAAAAACTTCACTGAGAAATTCTTGCTAATTTCTTTTTAACGAAAATTAAATACCAAGTTTTTTCAGAAATAATCCAAAGATATTTTGGAAATGCACCACTCCAATTTATTTTTTCTTCTTTTTCTTTGAGAATAGAACCCGTAACATACAGAAATAATAGTATTTTGTAGAAAAGTGTATACATAATCAATAGTAAAACTATTACAAAAATACAACAATTCTTGATATACTTAAAGTAATGTACTTTTGTATCGAAATATGATCACAGAGGGACGATCATAATTCGAATGTATTCTTGCCTCCTTCAGTTTAATTATTTTTACGAAATCCGTACGAATTCCAATCTGAAACAATAAAAACAGGTCATATCAATTTCTTCCTTCGTTATTTCGAAAATTGTTATTAATCTTTTTTGGTTGTTGCTTTTGGTATTCTTAGTTCCAAAATTAAACTAAAAAAAAAAAAAAGAAAGTAATTTCGATTTTGATCGACAACGTACTGACTTTTAAAACTATTTCTTCCTAAAAATATAGAAAGCGTATCTCGTTCTTTTTCTGCAGCTCTGCATTTTGACTAGTATGTTTGAATTAAACAGACTCTAATGAAACAGACTACTTAATTTGACATAAGACCGCAAAGGATTAATACTTTCAATTAAATTTTACCTTTAACCCTGTCTTCGTGCTTGACCAATACAGGATACCAATCGGCGCTAGAGTAATCGATTTCCGGCAGATTGCCGCCATAGTTCTTCGGCAAGTGGCTAGCGGGAATGTAAACGTGAAGGGAGGACATTTTGTCACCGTGGAAGAACATGCGTTTTTTCAGTTTTTCCTTGACGAAGGGCTTCAACATTTGCCACACCATGTTGAACAGGAACGGTTGTTTCACGTAGTGTACCTAAAACGTGTCATTATTAATTTAATTATCAATTTTAAACAATTACATATTAACTAGACGATAAAAATATACAGTTCTAAATAAAGTTCACTATTATTATAATTAATTATAGTAAAGAATCTAGCATTCAAATCAAACGAGAAAACTATTTAGATTTAAAAGTTCAGCATTTTTATTTAAAAATTCTGTATTTTAGAAAATTTTCTCATCAAAAAATTGCTTGCACGACTTATCACGTCTCCTTTCTGTAAATTTGTGCAACAATCCACAATTTTTGTTTAGTTGTTTGAAATATTTAAACGAAATTAATTTCTTGAAATCTTCAAACGCACCTCTTTCAGACGCAAAGGCATAGCTTCTTGAATGAAGCTCAAGAGTTTCATGGAGAAAGACGGCGTCAGCCCCCTCACTTGTTTTATGGACAGGCCTTCGAAATCCATTATGACGACAGTTCCGTATATCTGTGAAGAGGAGAATCATTTTCTTGCGTGAGTATGAAAGAGCAAGTTAGGGGCCACCGAAGGAAGAACTGAGTTTCAATTGCAGCCTGTGACGTTTTACATAACTACGTAATTACAGGTTACAGAACGTTACAAAACCGCGTTGTAAAACCAGGCTGCCTGTCGGAAATTCTTATTGTGCTCACTTGAGTCAGTGGCTCGCGCATAGCTAACTGATGGATCAAATAAAACAATCGTAATATCTGATCGGCGGTGACAGCTGCCGGGTCCCAAGTTTTCCCACAGTTGACCACAAGTATCCTCCGACCCTTGTGATCTCTTCCTTTGAGGACGTTCATCACGTTGTGATCGACAAAGCCGACCTTCTCGTCGGCTGGCATTAGATTACTCAATAGAGCTGCGTGCTTCTCTTTATACTGCGCGCTCCGTTTCATCAGCTCGTAGGCACTCTTCGCGTAAAACTTGCACGGCCGCAAGAAAATTAGAAGGAAATCCTCGTCCGCTGGAAAATAGAGAGTCTCGTCCTCTGGAAATGACAATGAGAGGTTAATGACGATTAATAAACTACAGGTGGACTTGGGCATATACATATTTTCGTATTTCGTGCGTTTCACATAAAAAAGACAGACGAAAGATATATTATTATACATGATATTATATATGATATACATTATACAAAATATATTATTATACATGTAAATGATGTGATATCATTTATAAATGATATAACAATTTATAAATCATAAATTATAATTCATGATTGCTTCCAGTCTGTTCAATATAATTTGAATTCAACATCGGTAATATCTCAAATAATATGAATACATTAATGCAACGATGATTATAGAGCAAATGTATCGAAACGTTAATTTGGTTTCATCGTTTATAATACTATACTATTATACTAATTGTTAAAAGTATTGATACTAGGAATTGCTAATTGTTAAAAATATTTCTGAATTGTCTAAACTGATACAACTAATACAAATATTATTGTTAAAAGTGATATTATTTATTATATTTATTATTAATAAAATATCACAGTTATTTCAACATTCAAATGCCTATATGTCTATAAAAGAAACATGGAATAACATAGTAATTCAAGTACAAGAGATCAAATGCCACTTGTAAATTGATTTTATAGTGACTTGTATTGATTGTAACTGTAAAACCTTGACGATATTTAAATAATATAAAATGGAATAATTTTCTCAAAAAGCTATTAATACACTCAAAATATACCCAATGAATCCATTCTTAACAAAGTATAGTTATGGAAGAAAAATCAAAGAGAAGCTTAATCACATTTTAAGAAAAGATTTTAGTTCGATTTGTTATAATTAAAATTAAAAAAATTTTGTAGATTTACGAAGGAACCAGAGGACGTTATATATTATATATACCAATCTTGTAAAGTGGAATATTTTCATGAAGAAACGATTTTCCCGGAGATATAGCGCTATTTCACTGTGAAAAGTCTGTGATGAAACAAGTTTTATTCTAAATTAGTATTGCAAACGATCCGATCATATTGAAATCAATCAATAGCTCTGTACGTCATGCATAATGTTAGCATATTGTCTAGTTCTTCTATATTATTTGCATATTGATACGTACGTGGATGTGTGAGAATTTCTGAGAATGCATTGAAATCGATGCTGTTTGCATCAGAAGTTACAAAATATCATGTGATATTTGAGAAAGGTCATACTTCAAATTATTTGATATTATATTGGAAAAACGAAAACTAGGAATAAAAAAATTGCACAAATAATTAATCAACGAATGACCAACGTTTGTCAGAAATTATTTCTTTTTTACCAATTTGATAATTTATATGTAAATTTCGAAATAGCTTCTCATTTTTTGTGAAAATTTCTTTAAAAATTCTTGAAATATTATATACATACGTGTGATGTGGAACACTATAAGTAAGAACTCGTTGCAACATCAATCGACCTCTGTCTTATGTTTTTCCTTTCCAGGAAGATTATTGTAAAATTAGTACTCCAAAAAATTATTCATTAATACTCTATGGTCTCTGATTCAATGTGTAATCTGCTCTTTTGAATAAAATATTCATGCGTAATCACCACGAATAATTATCATATAAAGCATAAACGGTTCAATTATCACTAAAAAGTTGTATCCAGTTGAATCATGAAAACATGACAAAGTTCTTACATAAAATTAGTTCATTTCCATTCGACAATAAATCTAAAGGTATACATGACTTTTTTTCATAATCATTATTTTATAGTGATGTTATCATCTACAATTTAACACAACTGACATAAGTTAATACAGACATTTCGACAAATACAATTTTGTATAATGTACGCTGTCGATTGATAGTGAATGTAAATACGTAGTGAACGGAATTTTATCTACTTTCGATCGAACTACACAAATATCGTACATTTTATTTTCGGTAGAATTCTGATCGTGTGAAATGTCATATGTAAATAGAGATCTTTCAAGTATCTTTAGAAACGCATCGATTAACTACGTTTTCTTTATTCTAGCTTTCGTTCGAAAGAACGAAGAGTTTGCAGCAATGAAAAGACAACTCCGGCATTTAGATTGGTAAATATATAAATTGATATTTATTCGAAGAGAACTGAAAGTACAAATTTGTTGTTGCAATCTAAACATCTATTGGATCTGATATAATCAGGCAACGAGCGTGTGCAAATAAAATAACAGAAATGAAATCTAAACGCAAATTTGTTTCAGCCATTAAACGCTGCAACGAGTATTGTACTTTGAATATTTCAACAATGAATTACTGAACACAGAGATATTGATTTTTACACTATTAAATTTTATTAATGACAAACATTTCTGATTACTGACTAAATTTCCGTAATTGAAAAGAAAATGTTAATATCCATATTTTATACGTACAAATCTGCATTTATTTATTCAAACTCATTCTAGCACGCACATAAGCGTTAATCAAGATAAAATGCTACATGGTAAGTAATTTATTTTTTCATTTCATCAGTTGCAACTGTCATGGAAGATCGAACTGTCCTCGCGTGCCAACAACGAGACATCTTCCGTAGGAAATTGCCCCGATGCTCCTTGTTAAGGAAATTACGACAATCTCTGTCTCATTTCTGATTTCAGAAATTGTCGGAACTGTTGGGCAACTGAATTTTGAATCGCAGAAACGAAGAAAAATCGGGCAAGGAGCGCAACAAAATGATAAAAGAGTAACTATGTAGAGAATCTCGTCGATCGCAAAACGAATTGCTGTAAATAAAATTTGTATGTTTGTCTGTTTCTATTTGCCAACGATAAGTCATTACTGTTGTCATTCAATATGTACTCTAATTTGTACAAAAACTTTTATTTCCTACTAGAGCTCTAATTACGATTATGATAAACTTTATCTTTAATAGCCAAAGAAGTTAACTGAGATAACAGTGGCAAATTTTTTCAGTATACAGATTTTGTTGGCTAATAATCTTTCTTCCATTGCGATTTCTCTACGAAAAAAGTTTGATCTACTAAGATCTAAATTGCTCGATCAATATTGTGAAATTTATATTCTCTACAACGGCAAAAATTTAAAATCTTCTCATAAAATTATTTTCTTATCCTCGCTTATAAATGACGGAGAAAAGCACCGCTTTCAAGGTGATGATTAATACTGACCTCACAACGTTATTTTTTAATGTTTAAAAATTTGCTTTAATCGGTATATTTTCTGTACATAATCACTTTATATACGACAATCGTCAAAAGTTTCGAGCCAGAATATAATTGTGTTTCAGTGTAACTTTTTGCATTGACTGGCATTGATAAAATTCTTTTTGCAAAAGTCTTTCTGACATGTTACATTCGTACGACTTTTTGTGTCAAATGCCATGAAATTGATATTCTTTAGAAATTACAAACATTCAAATTATACATAACAGCTAATTATGTAAATTATGTTAAATTATCCCAAGTCTTGTACGTTAGAAAATGTTAATAAATTCTTAAATGCAAGAAACGACTGTTTTTCAACTATTCCATGTCATTTATTGTAATTTTGACGATTCGTTCGGCCCATTAATCAACTATAAGAGAAGAGAATGTTTCAGCGCACGCAGTTAAAACGCCACAGAATAGAAACAAAATAAAAATATTTTAAATTAAACAAAGAAGAAGATTGTCAAAATATATAAAGTAATAAAATTCCAAGTTTCTTCAGTTTCGAAGCCAGCAAGGGCAAATTGGATCGAGCTGTTCTAGCAAAGAAAGTTCATAAAACGAAAGAGATTAGATTTCTTCATTCTCGTTATTCATCATGTTCATAACATTAATTTTAGTACTATCAGCACGATTCTACGCCAGTGCAGCAAGAATCTTATCTCGAATGTACAGGCCTCTGCTTTCTTCCGACGTCTAAGGTCAAGGCTCAAAACGTTAACAGTGAGGATTTAAGATCGATCGACTTATCTGTAACCTCTGATCGTCTTTATCCGAATAGCTACAGGTTGTTTGCGGTCACTGTTTACCAAAGTTAAAAAAGTAGTGAAATGCTGCGGGAAATGGAAGGCTACTGTGTACCCGTCGAGATAAACTCTTATCGAAAACGCGAGCGTGACTGTAAGTGAACACTCTGATACATTCGAAACTGACCGAAGTCGTCTCAATTTTCTAAATATATTCGTTATACACATATTCAAAGATATTTATCGATTTTTCCGAAGGTTTTTCTTTCTTCTTTCACGTCTATTGGATTTAAATACTCGTTGATCAATTTCATTTGAAAATCATTCACAATTCTTTTGTGTGTATTGTGTATATTGTGTGTCTATCTAGCTAATAGATAGCTATTGAAAATTGTTTGCAATTCAATTTGAAATGAATATAAATTCTTTGGCTCATTCCTCAATTACTTCCTCTGCACTGACTTTTTTATTAAACTAAAGATTTTTATCAAAGGATTTTATTGATTATTCATCAGTTGTCAAAGACTTGATTACGTTTAAGTTGGGAGTATTATCGCGTTTTTATTATACACGCCTCAGTAATAAAAGACATTAATCATCGTGCAAGATGTGTCCGCAAGTGTACAAAAAAAAGAAATGTCATTGCTGTGCAAATTATGACTGAGAAAAATTTTAAACAGAGAGTGAATTTAAAATGAAGCAACTAGCAACTATCATTTATGAAATGTGTTTCTTATACAGACAATCCCGCTCGGTTAGCGACATTCATCTTAAAAAGTAGATAATTTCTCGACAGTAAATACGACACCGAAACAACAAACAGTGATACGTAGCAGGGAATGTTTTCAACTGATTTCTTTTATTGAAGAACCTGGAGTGTTAATCGACTGGGCAAATACTGTCGGACATTACTGTTCACAGGTACGTAAGATCAGAATGCAATTGTTCACTTGTTTACAAGTACCGGTGATAACAAATAGATAAAAATCGCTTTCGTCGATATATCATATCATTACCAAAAGCCTCATAACTGAAGTACATAATCTCCCATTTTTTATACAAAAGAAACCTGTAATTAGTCGAATACTGCACATCCAATGTTTTATTCTTGAGAAATGAAAACTTTGACACGAAGATAAAACTTTTGGAGCACAGGTGTCTTGGAGTTTTCCTGGATTGTTTCCACATTTCATAAATTTACTTTTCAAACTTGTGGAAAATTTGCAAATTCTCAAAAAGGGAATGTAACAACAGAATCAATCATCCAGAAATCGCAACATTTTCATTATACTCGTTTTCACATAATATTCAAAATTCAATAGAACATAACGAGAAAAATTGTACATCGAGCAAAGGAAAGGCTTCAATTTCTGAATTCGTCGTACATTCAGTTGCGAAAAACTTTCTTCGATATTTTACAATTTATTAGCATTTTCAAGAAAAAAACTGTCTTCACTTTCGAACTCGAAACAATCTCAAAATAAAGTGAATGATGCATTTTAAAAGTGGAAGCTTTGAAACTTCGAGCTTTGAAACGAGCTCAGATTTATTATTGTACGATTTTCTTTTACGAAATTGTGTTTGAACACGTATGCAAATACTATTTGAACATTCGAACATTAATGGAAGCAGGCGGACGTCACAGAAACCAAAAGAGTCACCAAGAAAAAGATTGAAAGAACTTTGGTAAAAACTCACCTTCGAGATACTTTCTCAATTCAGCGAGTCCCTCCTTCACATTCCCCTCAGTCTCTCGGAGCTCCTTCTCAGCGACAGCCATCGCTTCCGGTCCCGGCAACGTCGTGTCCAACTCAAACATCCTTCTGCTTAATATTCCGAACGACCGATTCAACGCGTTACGACAAACCGATCCTCGCAACAGGACGACTACAATATATCTGTGATCTGATATATCTCGCACTAGGAGGAGGAGGTCTTCCCTTGTCCACCATTTCAATCCAATCTTTGACCGCTCAAAGTCCAATCGACACGTAGCGACCGTCCGATTTCATGACTGTTCTACCAGCCGATTTCGTGTCGCTTACTTTGTACTGAAGTCGAGGCACATCGGCCGCACGTTGCTTGATAAAATTGTCACGCGGAAACTAACCGTGTACACACAGCGAGTCATCGATTAATAAGCAGTGATCGAAGGAGGGACTAGATTGATTGTCTATCATGTTTATGACGTCGATAATGACTTATATCGATCAATGACAACCCGAAGGATGGACCTGAGATTCAAGGGATTGATACAATTTTATATATAAAATAACGACAAGTTGGATTTTTTTGAAATTTTGAATTGAGAAATAAAATTTTTTTCATATTCATCTCGATTTTTTCTTTTTTTGCTTGAAATGCTTGAAACTGAGGAGATATTCTGGTGTTCACTTTGCTTGAAATTAATTGTATCGTAGAATAATTGATACTGAGTAGAAAATTTGTTTAATGTTCCTTAACTAAACTTAAGCGCATTAGAATTAACAGAATGATGTAGTAATTATGAAAAGAATGATCTAAGAATTTTCTTTAATATTGATTAATTGATGATTTAATATTGCTTCATATACATTGACTTCTTGAACCAATAAGTTTTTATACTTTCTGATATCATAGTGCAACTTTTTCTTCTACGATCTTTGTTATCAATAAGACTTTTTATTCTTAGAGGAAATGATAAACAACTTCAACGTTTTATTTACTATAATATCACGATACGTGTCAGAAATTTGATCTGAGATTGAATCATTATATGGTTATCACATATTGTTCATTGAATGTAAAATATGATTTTGAGAATTTACATATTATTGCCTGAAAAAGAAGAATGAACAACTCATTTATATTTCAATAGAAAAATTGTAGTATAATAAAATATTACGATTAATTAAAAACAGACTGATACTTGTGTCCTCCAATTTATCTTCTTGATAAAGCGTCAATATTTCTTGTTTTTGCAACAAAAAATGATAAATTACGATACTCCTAAAATTATGAACAGTAATACATTCATAATTTATTGTCTAACTAAGTGAATACAACAACAATAATTGACAACAATTTCGCCGTCAGGGAAACTATTATACAGCGCTATATCATTTATTCAGATAAATTTGTTTCCTCAATTGTCGCTATCATTTTCCATGAATTATGAATCTTCATCAGTGAAATATATATACGATTGAAATTTAATACAATAATTCCTTTGATTAGAATAAATTAACTATGTCTTCATTTTCACAACACGTTGCAACAATTAAAATTTTTTTTAGCAGAAAAGAAAACAAATTCACAAATAAATATAAAATAAAGACAATATTGCAATCAAGCTTATACGTGTTCTGAAATTTACTGTTGTATTGTTATTAAGATAACGAGTTACTTTTTATTTCGTAATAGTCAATTAGGTTACAATTGACATTGCTTATTTGATAGTATATGCTTCAAACTTACGCTTCATGAAGGAACATACTAAGCGGGGAAAAATTGAATTCTTCATATTTAAATCATGGATTTTGATGTATCCATGAATATACTAAGGATTTTATGCATTTATAAAAGATTTGAAGATGCAAGAAAAATTACAATCCCAGCAATTTTTAAATAATAATTAATATAAAATATTTAGGATATAATATTCCTTATAATATTTAGTAAATAAAATAATTTTATATCGAGACTCTATTTTTTTTAAATTATTTTAATAGGAATATAAAATTGCATGAACAGCCGCAGTCTATTTGTGAAAAATATAAAAATTCAGAAATACATAGAAAATATGTAGAAAACAAAATCATATATCAATTATATATATAAAAATGCAATAAGTATGCTACATCAACATATTAAAAGGCATAAATAAATATCTAATAATTTTAAACAAATTACAAATGAGGAAAATTAAATGCCTACTAAAAAGTTTAGATCACATATTTAGTCGACTTACATTTTGATCTCCATTATTGAATGTGATTGCTCTAAAATATTTTATTAATATATATTATATACGTAAACATATTTTCGTGAACGTTTCGTCGCAATGTTGCAACATGTAAATCATTTTAAACATTTGATTAAATTACATTGAAGATTGATTAAATTACATCGAACATTGTATTTGCTGCATTCATATTTATGTATCTGCATTGCGCAGCACGTGACCAAACATATTGTTACTATGTAAGGAAATCGTGTAGTACAGTTCGTAATGCAATCAAATCGATCATCTGCACTAAATGAACTGGAATGAAATCCTATATTTTTACTCTATTACACATACTTCCATGTTATAAACTAGAATTAATTCTGTATTTCGCCTATTTATTCTATCTAGAAACATAAAAAAGAAGCAATTAGAGTTTTGGAATTGCAATTCAAAGTGATAAAATATGTAAAATTAAATTTTTTATCAATTATTAAATCAATTTATGTTAATTTATAAATTATGAAAAAAAACTGCTTGTTTCATATGAATACGCAAATCATAAAGACGTAAAAATCTTTGAACGGATTTTAAATCAACCAGTTTATATTGAATTTATTTCTCATAATTGCGCGTAATCGTTAAATATCGATATCGACTAAAAGGTGATATCGATACGATATCGACGGCCGTGAACGCTACATTTAAATCCACATCACGTTCACAGATGGCGCAACATACATATACGATGTCTGCTATGCATTTTGAATGTGTGATGCTGTTAAATTTTATTGAAGTCGTGTAAGTGCGTCCCAACGAAAGAGACGAAAGTTAGAAGAGGAGAAGGACAGAATCATTCCTGTACGATATTTGTTTTTTCCTGTGTCGCCGTATTCGCGGCATTTATCTGCATTCGACGTTGTTCATTCATTTCGCTGGCATCCAAATCCATCGAAAAGAGGTTATTATAGGGCGCTGCGGCCCAAATTTTACTAACGACACGATGTCGGAGGATCAAACCAAGTCTCCGATCGACGGTATTCTACCGTTTTTACAAAGTGTGAGTAGCTCAATTTATTTTCATGTTAACGTAAACCTCCTTTTACTCAGCTACGGCTGACTCATTGTGATTTTAAAATTACCCTACGTTTTCAACCACTTTCATTTTCAATACGGCCGGCGGAAAAGTGTCAATGCGAGAACACTGGCGCACATGTTATCGAATTCGATTTGTGGTTTGATTATTATATACGCATTCGTCGAAAATTTTTTACCAATTATGTAGCTTAACTCGGATTTTCTTGCTGTAACAAGCATCTATGTCGAATAAAAATTTTCGCCCAAAATTTATTTTTAGTCTTGCATCATGCTTTACGTGTTTGATGCCCGATTTCCAGTTCGTTTGTTTATTTTTTGTTTCGTTCTTGAGTAAATTATAGCAGCAGTCAGTTATTACGCGTAAGCGTTCGTCGTATGATTTAGCAGTACATATTAACACAGACTGATAAAAACTTTATTATTATGCGATGACTTGTGAAAATACATATATATATTACATGTTCAACGTGTAAAGGAAAATAATTGTTCAATATGTATTAAGTTTTTCTTTTTTGTATTTTGTTTTTTAACAGCTTGCAAGTATTTTTGTTTTATATAATACACATACTACTTTTCTGAAAAGAATATATATAAGGAAGCTATGCATACGTTTGAATTAAATTGAATTTTATTGCAGATTGAATGGCGAGATCCATGGCTTGCATTATTGTTAACTTTTCATATTGCTATTACAATGACTGCATTAATGACACGGAACCATGCCAATTTTCAAATTATGCTATTCCTTGCTCTATGCAAGTATATTTCATATTAAAAATGATTTATTTGCCATTTATGATTATTGCAATAATGTGTTTATGTTGCAGTACTCTTGGTATATTTCTCTGAAAGTATAAACGAAGTTGCTGCATCTAATTGGATGTAAGTGTCTTAATTAAAGGTTGTCACATTATTTTAATAATTATTCATGATAATATGTTTGTATAATTTTAATAGGTTGTTTTCAAGACAACAATATTTTGATTCTAATGGACTCTTCATATCTGTAGTATTTTCTATGCCTATTTTGATGAATTGTATGATCATGATTGTAAGTAGTTAAAAATGTCAATCAATTTAAAAATAAATAATGTATGTATTTATTATAATATCATTACTCTGATTTTCAATTTAGGCTAGCTGGCTTTATCAATCTAGTCAGTTAATGACCAGTTTAAAGAGAGCACAATTAAGGCAACAAGCGAGAAATCGGGAAATGGAAGATGACTCTGTGAATACAAATGGAACTGTTGTAAGAGAAAAACAGGAATAATCATTCTAGTCCAATAACAAGAATGAGAAAATATGAAATATAAAAATGTACATTACTATGAAACAAGTATTGGCTTGTTTTTGACACAAATAGGGTGATATATAATGGCATTGTAAAATTTGACGAATATTCAACATAGCATTCTTTTAAGACGCTGTTGCCGATATAATTGTAATTATTATTACCGTAATTCAAATCAAAGTTCAGTAATTCCATTGTCAGTTGACTGTACTTCCAATCTTATATCGTGTATATATATGAGATGAATTCAGAACTTTGCAAATAATTTATTTATTCAAAATTAATGATGTACTAAATTGCGGCACGGCACGCGATTTGAAAATTACAAAATATTAGATGATTCTCGAGAGAATATTGTTATCTTATATTAAGGTACATTCCGACAATTCTCTACTTTTATTTTTAACGTTGAAATACGGATCAGTGTTTTTATTACCAATGTACTTACTATTGTAACACATATTGCTTGTTACAAAAGCTGATGAACGGCATAATAAAGTAATAATTAGGCTCTAGCATATATGTAAGTATGTGTGTATGTGTGAATGTATAATTTTTTCCAAAAACTAAATCTTGAAAAATATTACGAATGTGTAATAATATCCATATTTACGAATCTTTTTTTATTGTATATTTGTGTAAATGAACAATTTCTTGCCGTTGTAATATTTAAGGCGTGCCTAAATTTAAGTAATAAAATATTTCTTCTTAAAACTGTGTATTTTTTTTCTATATTAATTTTCTATCAGTATTATTCTTCATTCTTAAACTTATTTATTTCTAGATATACCTAAAATAAGTATAAAATACATAACTGTAAATATGAAAACTACAATTAACTAAATATTTTTTTTACTGCAACAATAACCAACAATCAAACAATTTTTATGATTAACCACTGACTACTACATATACGTATTTTGTTGTTTATACTATGATATTGTCTAGTCACAATTGCGTGGTATAGTATACAATCTACCTTCTAAGTTGTATCTTGTCTGTGGTTGTCAATAATTTTCAGTAAACCACTACACTTAACCTAAACCATAAAAAAAAAAGTTTATCTTGTACTTTAATAACAAAAAATTATATTTCATGTGATCTTGTAATTTCGTACATTTACACTATATTGTTATTAAATACAATGACTTCTCGACTGTATACGCTTTTACGCTTAAAATCTTGCAATATCAATGAAGTAAAAAATTGCATAATTAAAAATTCTAAGCTTTCTTACTGTTCTTCAGCTAATATACTTAAAGACAAAGCAACGAATGATATTAATGATAAATCAAAGAATGTTATGCTTAATAATATAGGTTATGAAAAGTCAACTGGTAATGTACTTGCAACAGATAATGAACTGAAACGACCACATAATATTGCATTTTTGGAAAAAAATGTCTATAAAATTGATGATGCTGTGGAAGAAATAGATGAAAAACTACCAGGGCCGTTTGATCAATGCAACGAAGACTTGTCTCACATTGGACCTTATATAACAGGAACTTATAATTTTGCAAAATTCGCAAATGATTCTCATACAATTCAACAATTAGTTAAATTAGGAGTTGAATTGTACAAAATAGAATCAGACAGAGAAGTATTAGAAATGTTTCTAAAGCTAGATTTTGAAACAGATATGAAACCATATGTACAATTTTTATACAACTGTGGTGTAAGTTCAGAAAATCTTGGATTTTTCATCACTAGATTTCCTAAAATTTTTAAAGAAGATATAGATGATCTTCATACAAGGATAAGATATTTAAGAGCTCATGATTTTAACATAACAATGATACAAACAATAGTAAATAAACATCCACCTTGGTTGGCTTTCAAAACACAAGAAATAGATCACAGACTTGGCTATTTTCAAAATAATTTTAAGTTAAATGGTTCTCAAGTAAGAAGTTTAGCGGTAAAATGTCCAAAACTTATAACATATGATATGAAACGTATAAGACACAGCAGTTTTGCTATAAAAGAAGAAATGGGTTTCACTGAATTAGAAATACATCGTATTTTGCATAAAGCACCAAGAGTGTTAATTCGAGGTAATTAAGATACATATAAATGATAACAATGTAACAATAAGAAAATATTTTATCTATTTAATTGTGATAATGTTTTATTTTGATTATAGCTAGAACTGAAGTGGTAAAAACCTTTGACTACCTCCATAATTATATGAATTTGTCACATGATATTATTAGCAGAGAACCAACAATTTTACTATGTAGAAAAAGAAGACTTGAAGTTAGACATAGGTTTTTAGTCGAATTAAAAAAAGATCAATATGACCCTACAAAACCATTATATGTGTCACCATTATGTTTGGTAAGAGGTACTGACAATGAGTTCTGTGAGAAAGTTGCAAAAGCATCTATTCATACTTACAATGATTTTCTAAGAACTTTTTAATATATAAAATAAATATAATTGTATTATAACATTTATATTTTCAGCCTTCTTTTTGTAGCAGTATAACCTTTATTGTATACATCTCGTTTAAATATTAGGTATTCTTATATATTTCTATAATCATTTATGTACAATTTTATATATCTTACAGAAAACTGTATTCTCTCGTGTCAATACAAGGGCAATATAAAAAAATTAATACTCAAATTAAAAAATATTTTTTCATTTCTTTAACAATAAAATTTCGATAAAAAATCAAGTTAAATGACGTGTAAGGTCAAATCATCCATCGTAAAAAATATTTTATAATACTTTTTAAATTTATAAGTTAATTTGAATTCTAATTATACTTTCCCAATTCTATCTTTTTCTGTATTGCTCTGACAGAATGATATAACAATGAATCTATTAAGCCAGCAACTGTAAATACCCCACCGATAATCGCACATGCGTTCGTCGCGAAATGACCGAATGATTTTGCTTTTTCTGTATATTTTACCATTAATGGACTCAATTCATAATTGAAAAATATACCAGGCATTCCGGATTCGCCGCTGAACAGAGATACTTGTCTGGCATGCCGAGTTACAGAAAACTGATTTGTTAATAATGTAGACCCGTCGGCGCGCACATAAGTCGTTGGTACGATTTTAATATAGTGATAAAACATCATCGCACCTGAAACAGAAACAACGAAACGTCTACGTAAAATTTCATCTGCAATGATAAGTTAGTACAATTACGTACTGAAAGTTGAATAATTTTGTATTTCAAAATTGAAAGTAAAAGAACTTTTTGTCAAATGTTTTTCTATAACTGTTTACGTATTAAATTGAATAGTCCGCCATTGCCAATGACGTTACAGAAGACGAAAGTAGGAAAAGCAGCCATCTTGTGTCGTTATACGTAAAACTAACATGGCATCTTCCTTACATTACCTGAACGATTTGTGCTAAGAATTTACAAGTTGTAAAAGACGAAGAATCGTAATAAAGCGAAAACGAGTTAGAAATTCCAAAACCGAGCGCTTAAATTGTGAGTGATGTCGATTATAATAAATATCTATAAATTTTTTACGTGTAAATGAAATATGAATTTATCCATATTATGGCAAGCATAATTAGTTTACAATGTGTTAAAAAAACTTCAAATTTTCTGTTAAATATTTGATTAAAAATTGGTTCTACATGTTCAATTCATAAAAAAAAAAAAAAACTAAATTATATCCAATTTATTATGAAACATCTGTAAAAGAAATAAATTAAAGCTATATGTTTATATAAATTTATATCCACAGAATATAATGCCAACCGTACCGGGCATATATCAACAAGCTCCTTCATGCTGGGACAGGATAAAGCTTGGTTTTATGATTGGATTTTGTGTTGGCATGGCATCTGGTGTTCTGTTTGGTGGATATTCTATTGTTAGGTACATATTTATTTATTTATTATGATTAAATTCACAGAATAATTGAAATAAAAAGCTAATGGTGTTTATTACACTAGATATGGGTTAAGAGGAAAGGAATTGATAACTAACGTTGGAAAAGCAATGGTTCAAGGGGGTGGAACATTTGGCACATTCATGGCCATAGGGAGTGGAATAAGATGCTAGTACTTGAAGACTGTTATGTTCGATATTTAGGATACAAAAAATTGTAGTACCAGAATATTCTGTCAATTTCTTAATAAAAGATTTCTATGGAGCAAAAGCATACCTTCCATCGCAACTACAGTGGTATCATCCATAGGATTTGTTTTTCCTGGAATGTTTAATCCAAAACTTAAGTGGCGAATCTTATGGGTCATGTTAAATTGTGTTGATGTATATGGTTGGACATCGTGCACTGTAAGCAAAATGGAAAAACATAATAACAGTCTATGTAAGAGATGGCAATATATTTTTTTTTCTTTACTTACCATGTACATGATTTACAGAGAAGCTATCTCCTGGTGCAATATGAAAACTTCCACCTACTCTATTTACTTCCATATAACCATAGATTTGGCAGCCTTGACTAAAGGCAGTTTTCATTTTCTCCACTGACTTTTCATTTTTACATTGTTTTATCATTCCCAGAGCAGGTAGTGCCCAATTTTTAAGTTTGTAGGCTTCTCTTACATCTTCACAAGTATTACAACATCTACAAAATTAATTTAATTATACGATAGGTTATCATAAAATACATAATAAATTTCTGTAATATTGTACTTGATAATATCACTAGTCGCTCCATAACAATCTCCGCATGGTTTCTCAGTAGTGTTTTCCATTGTCTATGAAAAATTGTTTTAATATAAGTTTAAAAATCTATATTATAAAGACAGATCTGTAAGAATGATACAATTTAATTACCTTTGCTATTGTTTTATTACGTGCTTTTGTGTCAGTAATATCTATAATAAAATAAAAAGAAGATTAATTTGATATTTATTTTAAATATTTTACATTTCTTATAATATCATCTTGTACCTGTTCTCTGTGGATCTTCTATAGGTTTTCCATTTAAGTCTAAACGTCTTTTAAATATATTATGTTCTATCTGTAAATGCTGTTCACCTGTTGTGTCCATTGCGTCTATTGATAAAACTGTAATACACTTAATTTAATATATGTTATTTAATATATGTTACGTATAATTGTATACATAAAATAATTTTTACTTACCATCACAAGATATTGTAGGTACAATTATATCCAAATTAATTCTTAATTTTGAACCTCTTGAAGTGTCTACAAACAGTTCTTCACTCAGAGTTGGAGTAAGATAATAATTCACTTCAGATAGAAATAAAATACCCATAATAATGGTACTAATAATTGTAACTGAAAAAATATAGAAAGACACAAGTGAATTTAAGTTGTAAACTTTGTTTACATGCGATAACAAAGGTAAATAATAATTATGAGATAGTAAAAGATGTTAACAAACGTAATTTAAAATATAGCTTCAACAAAGTTCCAAGAAATAACAATATTTGATTTGAGAATAACAGGATTTTCTATTTTCATTAAATATTGAGGTTAAATCTATTTATCATATAATATCTTAAAATAATATTTTAAATTGGAGCAAGTAGAATAATTCAAAAGTTTTTCAGCATTATGACGATTTTGGGAAATCAACAAAATTGTGAAAAAGTTTATTCATATCACAACAAAACCAATCAGCGTTATAAGGTATTTGACAAGCGAAACACTTTACCAACGGCACCACTGAAAGTTCTCACGAGAATATCCGCCTCCTCGCGCACTTTTGGATGCACGTCTAATTGCCGTAATATTTGCATTTTCAGTCAATAATAAAATAAACTAATTAAACACGGCTAGAACCGTGCCTGAACTACACTCGGCGTGCTAACTTTTCCCGCAATATATATGTGACAACGCGGCAACTTGAAAACGTGGCAGATAACAATGCGATTGGTTAGCGTTCGTGCTTTAAATACATTCGGTAACCAATCATCTTTTATATTCGTCCATGAAGATAATTTAAAATTTTCATAAAGTTCGAATTTTCATTACAAAGTGATTTCTTTCAATTTATGACAAAAATTTTGTGGTTAAATTCTAAGTGTTTATTCGTTTGTCATATGGATATATTATCATATGGAATATACAGTATCTCACGAAAGTATTCGAGCGCTTCCGATCTACATTGTTAATAAATAAAATGCACACGTTAAGTTTAAGTTTTCAAAATAAGATAGTAAGTAATGTTTACATTTTTTTCACTAGAAATACGGTTCTTGTCTATGCGTTCGAATACTTTTGAGATGTCCGAAATGGGTATGTTTATACTCAATGCCCTGTAAATTCTGCATGTGTGTTAGATTTTTTTGTAATTTTACTTATACATTCTCGAGACTCCTATGTGACTTTACGTACAATCTTGTTGAGCTACTGTAAATTTCCTATCTTTTTTAACCAATATTCAGTATATTTTAAAAATGTTATTAACTTCTTATCTTATCAAAGTATTTATCTATAGTTAATTATAGTTAATTATACTTGTAAAATTTTTGTTCTAATTCTTTAGACTACAATTCTGAATTTTTTAGTATTATATTGGTATTTTAATTCATTTGGTCTAATATTACACAAAATTAAAATTAAAAATAACCATGCGGAAAAAAGCCGTAAGACAAAGGATGAATAAGCAGTACGAAGTATAAAATAATCTGCTTATAACGATTTTTTAAATTAAGTCCTTCATTTTGTAATTTTCAACAATGAAAGATTGACAAGAGAAATAAATGAGGATGCGATGACGGGAGCGATAGAAAGGTTTTAGTAATTTGTATTCGCAACAAACGCTCGATAAACTTTATTTTTCCGTATATCACGTGGCACGATCGGAAACTTCCGGCTAAACGCATGTACAATGATGTGCAACGGTCATGTTTCCGCGTGTATGCGTGTTAGAGCATTAGAAAAAACGTGTTATTAGACGTGTCTTACGTAAAACTCTCGAGTATCGGAGAATATCTCGTCTCGACATAGTAGGTCTTCGCCGCAAGCCGGTTAAAGGGCTGCGCTATTAAGGCACTCTATGCCAGGAATATGTTCAACGTGCACAAGTGGTACAAACAGGATCCATGAAATATAGTATAATGTATAATATGTATATATAATATATATAATAGATATCTCTATAAAAGAAAAGTACATCCTATGACGAAAACTAAATAAACGTACGTACATATGCAGGCTTATGGTTCGAGAAAAATTAAAACTAGGCGTATTCTAAAAGTAATTGGACGGCGGTTCGTAATGTATACTTTAATCGCGACCCGTTTTCGATTAATTGTCCTAAACAATAAAGGGGAATGTTTACGCGAGAATTTTTTATGACACTACTGCGATTAACGTGAACAATTGCATTTTTGGAAAAAAAGATACGCTTGTACTACTTTGCCACTTAGCCTTTCAATTATGTTAGCAAAGGGTATCTAATTTTCTGTTATCCTTTTATCATTTTCCTGTCATCTTTGAATGATATCCGTGCGAATTTCTAACTAAATCTTTCTGTTCATAGTGTGCGAATTTATGAAATTTAGAAGGCGAACGGATCGTTTCGTAAACCTAAAACGAAATAAAGTAAATGCTAAACGATTGTACTTGCTAGAAACGGCATCGTAACACGAGATACTATCTGTCGTTGGCTTTCATAGCCTCGAGTATTTGTTCTAATCGTAAGTAGAAGAAGAATGGGCATGGGTTTGAAGTTCGTCGCTTTCGTTTCAGAAACTAGCTGGTTGCTCGAAGACTCTTAACACCTTCCTTACCCGACTCGAGTGCGTCATTTGCTTAAAAATATCTATACATTCGATCAAGACAATATACACAACACACCAAAACTCTGTATACACATAGTACGACCATAAAATTGTTCCATTGCACGGCGATATGACGCTATAAATATAATAACGATGCACTCGATACCGAGTTTGGTATATCGTCATTGCCTGTTTTACAGAAAACAATGAAATAATTCTTTACTTCGCTCGAAAGTGCGAGTTTGGGCCGTGTATTCTGAAACTACTTGTTCCCTCAGATGATCTGAATGGTGCTTAATAGATCCAATTTACTGGAACCCATTGGTGTTCAGTGGCTAAGGCGTCCAACGCGGCGATTACCTGTCTAAATGTATTATCGAAATCTTCGTTCACGATTACCAAATCGATATATTTCTCGTAGGCACGCTGCAAGGCCGCCGATTCTTCCAATGTTGCTTTCAAATCGTCCTCCTAGTTAGTGAGAAACAGACTTTAACCAAAACTTGTACTTTGTGACATTTGAAAGAGAGTGAATTCTTACTGCATTTAATTCATGTGCGTTTGACGCAAGTTTGATACTGATAGAAAAATTACAACTTTCAGTTGTAAGTTCTTTGAGAATGTTTATTCTTTATTTTGTACTAACTTTGTACTGCTCGAGTTTTATTATAAATTATATTTACACGTTATACAAGTTGCAGTTTTTCTTTGAATGTATCAATCTCGCGTGATTCTGTAAAGTGGACAATTTCTAGCAATAATACTATATGTCTACAAGCAAATTGCGATAAAACGAGAAGAGAAAAATAAAACGAATATACATGCAACAAATACAAACCTCGTACAGGGAAGCAAGGGACTCCAGCGTCCTGGCTCTTCTCGAGCTGTACCTGATGGAACTCTGGCGGTCAAACTAGCAAAGCCAATATCAAATACATACGAAAGATTAAATAAAAAAGTCTACGTCAATTGAGGGAAGAAAGTTACATAACGGGCAGCGTGTAAAAATATTTGACGTGGGATATAAAGAACACAGTATTTGAAAATGAACTTTATGCAAGAAAAATTTCGTGGGAGAGAGAAACTAATCGTTGAATGAATCAACGATGTAATCGAACAAAAATGCATGCGATACATTTACAATAGGCGAATTATACGTATTTACATGACGACGGCAAACAGACTGGCAGGCAGGATTCAGAAGGCTGCATCGTAAAAATTTGATGACTATGTTTATTTGAAACGCGGCCTATGCCGTCGATATGTGTTTCTTCTTTATACAAATTTTCGCGTACAGACTCGCTCCGTTCCAAGTGGGCTTTCTGTTTTCTTATCTTTCGTACGAGAAATTCAAACAAACTCTCAGGAATTTGCAAGTCGCTCTCTAAATTTTCAAATACGTTTTTTCGCAGAAACGTATCTACTTGACAAAAAAGTATTTTGTATTTTGAATAGTTGCAAACTGACTAATAACGTAACATTTACATCGGTGATTTCATTGACTAAAAATTCATTAACGATACTAGCAATTCTATCGTAACAATATTACACTTCAATTCGCAAAATGTAACATACTTTTTCATACCGAAAATGACAAAAAATACATAATAGAAAGGAGAGGGATATACAGCAGTCTCATAATTACCGTCAAATTTCGATTGCTAGTTCCAGTTGACCGCGCCAGATCGTACAACCATTTCAATTGTTCCATTCCTGGCGCCGCTATGAAAATGACATAGGGCATAAATTCCGTGCTGTTGTGAAGTATTTTTAAAGCAGCTGGACTACAGTCCAAAACGCACATTTTCCCAGCTCTGATCAACTCCCTCACAGAATCCAACTTTGTACCATACAAATGACCACCGTGTTCTCCGTACTCGAGATAACGATGCTCTCTAATGTCCGTTTCCATCGATTCGCGATCGGTAAACCAATAACTTTTGCCATCTTCCTCGAGTACTCTAGGTGGTCGTGAGGTATCTAGAAACACATGATTTCTGTGAATCAATATTGCAGTCCTAATTTTTCTGACTTAATTTCGACACAGTGAATTAAGATTCACTTCTGTGATGTTTTCTTGCAATATTAATTTAAAATTCTATCTTCGTATAATATCTATTATAATATAGCCTATCTAGTATAATATAGCTGAATTTTATGCGTTTAATCTGTTATTATAATTTTCAAGCCTTGAAGTTTTCAAAAACTTTACAACATGAATTTTGTCTGTCATTCTAATCAAGATCTTACGATATACGAAAAATTATGACACTTACACGGAACAATAGTGCCAAATTTCTCAGAATCGCTATTTATCAGCCTATTTTTCAATGTTCTGCGGCCAACACCTCTCGGACCAACCAATGCCAAGGTTTTACGTCTAAATGGCGGCATTCTGGCCACTTCTTCGTACAACAGCAGTTCTGCACTGTCAAATTCACCATTGGACTTTGATTGGTACATTTTTCTCTTCTTCCTTTTTGAGATTTTGGTCCCGCAGATACTAATTTTGTGTACGAAATCCGCTTCCGGTGGCACGAACGCTTTCCTCCGTTCTTCCAACTCCAGTGACGGAACTAAACCCGGAGGACCCAGACCTTCACCCTCAACTCGTCGAGCTTGCCACCAATTTGGATCCGCCTGGTCTACGATTTGCAACACGTCACCTTTCTGGAACGGAAGTCCAATCTCCTTGCACGGTAACAAGGTATCTTCTGATGGATCGTAGTCGAACAGGGCCCTCATATAGCACTGTGATGTAAAATAAATTGAAGACGACAAGAGAGAAACATTTCTACGTAATTATAGAAAATTTAAAGGTGAAAAAATATGTACATAATGTCTTTGTTGTAAGATTTAGTGTTTGTCTAAATTTCACTGTTTTAATTCTATGTCTAAAACCACTAAGAGGAAAATAATTTAAGAATTCATATAGAAATGATCAATCGGAAAACTCGATATCACGGAGATATAATGTAAAGTTTATTCGCAAGTATTTTTAGAATCCTATATCTCATTCATCTTATCATTTATTTATACATGAAATGCAAAGCTAGTGTAAGACACAAAATGTTGCTAGAACTTGTGCTTTTAATTTTATATTTTATATTTACCACAAGATTTTAACAGCATATTTTATCTATTGAATAAATTCAGCAAAGTATTAAAATTTAAATGCAAGAGCATTAAAAGATCTCTTGTTGAGAAAAATAGGAATTTCAAGGAATTTCAAAAATTTTATTTTTATCCTTTTAAATTCCGTTATTATGTTGTTAAATACAATTATGTGTAATTTGACGTGACGATGAACATTTGACATTCACTCAAATGTTCTGATCACCTTTATAATCTTTAATTCCATGACTAAAGTGTGACTCGATAAACAAATCAACAGATTATGAACGATTCAAAAAACAACGAAAAATTCTTCACATTAGATTCACCGTATGTAAAATTATACATAATTTGCTCACCGTAGATTTCACAGGTCGATTGCCATCGGAGGCGACTCCAGGTGCAAGTTTCAGCGACAAATTCTCCTTCGCTTCGTGAATGGCTTCTTGAAGTTCCTCGGGATTGTGAACTTCCTTTCCGTTGACCTCGAGGATCACCTCACCGGTTCTCAGAAGTCCTTGACGAGCAGCAGTGCTTCCGCCCAGGATCCTGGCGATGATCAAATTGCCAGATTCGTCGACCTGCACCGTCAGACCCTGCGCAAAAACCAACCAATGAAAATAAACTCGCCCGAGTTCCGTCGAACGCGACCAAGTTCGTTACTTTCGGAGTACATTCGGAGAACAATCGGCGATTCTTGTCGAGACAGTTCTTGACGATTCTACGTTCGTTTTAATTTTTGTTGTTATACCCTTGCAATGCTGCTCGTCTGTGAAGCAATTTATTGTTTCCGTTTGCGTATACGAATGTTAATGGAAGAGAATGTTCAAGATCATGGGCTTTGTGCTTTTGTTTGTCGAGAATGCGTTTATCGTTGACAATGTGACAAAATCGTCTGTAGTTTAATTTGTATCAGTTGAATTTTCCAAGTCGACAATTCTCGACAATATTTTGTTTTTCCTTTTTTCTTAATATATTCAGTTTGAATTTGGAATTCCCACTCACGTGGTTCGTATTATTTTACATTGAGAAATGAAAAAGAGAAGAGAACATTAATTGCATTAATAATCGTGACGTTCTGTTAGTTTTCAGAAGAAAATTCTTTGGTTTCCAGAAATTGTTGCTCGTTGTTATGTGAATTTTCGGAATGCAAAATGTTAAGAGTCAACATAAGGAAGAATTGTATGTTACGTTTCTGTTAAAATGTTTTCTTTACTCGGTATAAAGCTGAAAACTTTTGCCTCTGGTTTGAAACAACATGCCAGATTCATCGAACAGGCCACGTGGCCTCGAATCAGAATCAAACGGATAATAAACATTTTCAAATTATTCGCGAACTGCGAATGGCATTTCCGTCTTTTCTTCGTTCGAGCGTATTAAATCCGACTCAGAATGGGAATTCTCTCACGTGACGGTATGGTAAACCTCTGAAACTAGATCCACGAACGACCAGAAAGTCGGTGCAAACAGTTATACTTCTTTGTTGATCGTTCGACGTGCCTTTTCGTCAATCACTTTCTTCACCAACGAAACAAACGATCAAACAAAGAAACTAAACATCCGCAACTTTTTAAATTGCACTGTCTTAAGAATCCACTGTCTCAAATATCCAGGAACACATTGGGTATTTGAGCTTTCAAACTAATACAGAATTAGATATTCCGAAAATCTTCAAATATTCATGTCTCTCTATTCACATCATCTAATAACTCTGTTACATCAAGTTGGTGCATGTGAAATATTTCTTTTATATGTACCAATATCATCCATTCAATTTCGTTCGTCTGTTGCAAGTAACATTAAACACGAAGAAGATTTGTAATAAAGATGTCAAGATATCACTGTAAGTAGTCAGAATATTAACGTGAGTTTTTTCTATGAGCTTAAATTTGGAAAGAGTAAAAATTTCTAGAACCGGAAATTTACCACTTACAATTAGACCGATTATATGATAATTACACTGGAGCCTTATGTATTTTCATTAATTCTATAAAAATTCTTACCAATGGTTCGTCCGGTTGCCTCCTAAGGCCGACCATTCTCACAGCTTCCGTCCTCTCGTTGGTAGGCATTATTAA
The DNA here is from genome assembly GCA_032399605.1 of Melipona beecheii. NCBI lineage: Eukaryota > Metazoa > Arthropoda > Insecta > Hymenoptera > Apidae > Melipona > Melipona beecheii. The sequence continues at coordinate 1,331,495 of JAUCMO010000463.1, forward strand.
CAGCGGTGGTTCCGGTTTCGATGGCTGTTCTTTCCGTTTGACAACCGCGTCGTGCGTCTCCAAAAGCGCTTTCAGATGCGAGCTCCTCAGCAATCGTACGAGCTCGCGCGCGTTCTCGTCTCTGGAGGAGCGGAGTGCGTGGCACACCTCGTCGACGATGTCACAAACGGACGAGCATACCGGTTCCACGTGGAGTGGAGGATCTTCCAGACGCTCCTGGACCTGCAACAGTCACGGCACCGATGCCTGTCAGAAGAACTGGTTTTCGTACAGGCATTGTCTCGTCCTACTAACTCGACCGACCATCTTTTGGATCTCTCAATCAAGATTAGATTTTTTCTTCTAGATTTTTTTTTTTTTTTTTTTTTTTTTGTACGATGCATGCATCTTTTATTTTAATTTTTAATCTGAACTATTTTTGAAGATTTGAAAATGACGCGCAATGGATTGTATTTGATCATTGACGCTTGAACTATATTAAAATAGAACGACTGAAATGGATCACTGAAATTCTGTGTTGCCCAATCATTCGTTACGATTTTCTGCTAGATCGTGGACTCTGAGTTTTTGCACGTATTTATATATTTAAATTTTTGATAAATATTTATATTGCGCTCTACATTAGTTGTGTTGTTTTGCAGTTTACGAGATGAGAGAACGTTATCGACGAAATAAGTCAGTCCCTGGAGTTCGTCCAACGTTTTTTCGATCTCCTTTCTGGGCTACGTGTTAATGCATGGCCAAAGCCACAAACAGTGAACGGCTTAGCCATCGCCAGTTGTGAAAGTCGAAACGGGTTTCCGCATTAAATTCACCGTATGAGGTATCTTGGTTGCTCCTCGTATCCCTTGCACAACTCGAGAGAAGCGAAGATTCTCGGATCGACAATCTTCAGAGCGATTTTTAAACGAATATTTCCAGTTATTTTGCAAAAATATTTTAATTCTTTCCGTTTTATATTTATGGAAAAATGATAGAAAAATACAGGGTGTATCTAAAGTTTTACATGGTAAAAACTGCAAGAATTTTTGGCTGATTTATCACCTAGGATCGTGAAATCGTCATTGTGCAACGATGACCCGGTGTCAACGAGGTTTGATTGGATTAGCGTCGGCCACGTAAGGCTAGTGTGTACTCTACATTGAACCAGCCAATGCAACGTTACAACAATGAAATAGTAATTACGAAAGTAGGTCGTTCTCAGTGTTTCAGAGCCACCTTCGAGAATGCTTGATACCTGAACGCCGCGACGGTGCACGCCGAGTTGCGAATAATCGTTCACCTTTTAGAATTATTTCTTCAAAGAGAAAGGCTCAAAGAAACGTACGAAAATTATAATTCAGAATTTTATTTGCATAACATTTTAACAGTATTCTCACTACGAGAATACTGAACTAGATTCTGAACTAGATAGCCAAAAGTAATAATTATTTCTATGGAAGAGGAGTGAAAATCCTGGAGGGCATAGAGCAACGAAGAACATTTTAACACAAACGAAAGCCAAAGAAGAACCAAAGAAAGAAAGTAGCGATAAAGACATGCTAAAGTCTATCATTGAGTTTATTGTTTGCTGTTTATAGTTCATAGTTTAATATGTTTTAGTGTTAAGGAAATTCACGATTTGTAGTTAAAGTTACATTTAAGTTTAAGTGTCATATTAGTATATCCAAGTAAGACAATCGGAAGCCATCCTTAAGCCGCAAGGCAAGAGGATTGTGTATATATACAAATAAAATAGATAAATAAAGTAATAAAAAAAGTAATTCCAAAACTTTTCTTGAAATGAAAGGCGAAGGTTGTCTTCAAAAAATCAAGCAGTTGAACTTAATTTTTAACTATTCTGTATGAAGCAAATGTAAAATGTACGAAAGCAATGTTTAATCAATCATTATCGACGGAGAAAACATTACCAAAAAGTTCGACCATATTTCAGTTAATCGATTCTTTTTGCGTTTCATGAAAATTCGACGTGAATCATTTACTTTAGAAAATTGCTTCGCGAAGCCGTCGAAGTGGCTGTTCCCCGCGGCCAGAGTGATTCATCGTCGAATTATTCGCGTTGATACATGTGCATCGCAGATGCACGTCGTTTCCACGATTTCGTTACAGCATCGATCACACGAATCACGACGCGATACGGACTTTCGCAAAAAATTGTACATCTTGGAAAGGGAGCGTTAAAAACTGGCGAGCCTTTCGCAAGATCTTCGAGATTTTGGAGATTCTCTGCTTGCGCGACTTGCACAGGCAACACTAAATCAACTAACGAAGCAAGAGACATCAAAGAACACGATTGAAGTGTTTTGCGTGGAAACGTGGGAAAACAGCGTGTGATTTATCGAGAGGCAAGTGCGGATGTCGAAATTCGACAAATTGCGTTCATTAACGCGTGTTGGAAAGTTCGACTATCTTATGAATTATTAACTCAAACGTTCACTTCGTATTTGGACGAACGATCCCGATCTTCGAGAGTTGAAGTTCTTGTTTTCCGAAGATCAATGAAAATTCATCTTGCTATGTAAATAAAAATATATCGAGCAATGAAAATTGACCTTTTTATATTCTGTGGGCCATTTTTGATCGAATTTACCTACATTTTTTGCTTCAAAAGATGTCTTCAATTTTCTTTCTCGTTTGTAAGATTGATATATAAAAATCGAGGATTGCGAAGTGTAATTATTTCCGTGTAATTCGAAGAGAAGATTGGAGGGGAAGAAGTGACAATTAACCACGAGTGAAAATTAAAATTGAAGTTTTACGTTACGTGGAGGTATTTCTCCGTATGTCGCAAGATTGTCATTATCGTGAGCATGAATTACACCGCATTTATCATGGAAGCGATGGTAGAACAGCTGGCGTTCAACGAACGTTGCAGACTATAATGAATTCTCCTGTTCTTCCGTGACGTCCCTGAAAAACCCCGCACGAAACGAACACGAGGATTGTTGCGCTCGAAGAACAAACAACGACTCGCTCATTACACGTATCAATAACTAATAAAGCGTTTCGTCATTGCTGCGATTCAAACCGACTGCGCGGCAATTTTATGCCTCTTTTCCTTCACGCGCTTCTCGATTTGAAATTGTCAATCGTTTGCTTTTCCAGTAAACGTTGAACATCATTACAATTTGTATGACTTGCAAGAAACGTGTTAACTGTCGTTCACTTGCTTTCAACGAACAGAAAGCAGCGAATCTTCTTTTAAAATCAATTCAGATGGAAATGGAAAATGATGGATTTTCTTTCAAAACCCAAATTCAAAATTTCATTCTATTCTGTTTCCAAAGAAATCACATAGTAAACGAAGGGTTAAAAGATACTCAAAAAAACTTTCACTTCCGATCTCACAAGCATATACAAGAATAATTAACTATTCTTCAAAATTTTACTGTCTCCTGAATTTTTAAATAAAATTAACAAACGACACAGAACGACGGATTAAAATATATAGATCGACCGCAATATTTTTCTGCTTCCTTTTCTTTTTTTAATCGCACAGCAAGTGGAATAATAATCTCCCCTTGAATAAACAAAAGTTTATTTCAAATTCCCTCTCTCGAAAAAAGTTACACAAACGACACATACGCACTTGATAAAAGAAGCACGACTGATATATGTTTTGTCTCGAGATCGAGCTACTCTCAACTTCAAGATCTACGGACCACGGACGCCAAAAGGAGCCAACAACGGGCAACAAATCGCGCTTTCTCTCGACCTCACGTGTCGCCGCCGCCGCAGCAGCAGCAGTCCTCCATTCGCCCAGCTCTCCCAACCACCCAGATTTCCATCCCAAAATCACCAACAACACCTCCAAACGATGAAACAAACCTCGCCAAAGATTTTTCCACGGATATCCTGACTTGGAGCGGAGAAACGCCGAGGCAGAGGTCGCCTGTCTCCGTCAGTTAGGCCGTTCTATTCTGGAGAACGAGCTGGCCGTCGTCCTGGAGCTGGTGTTGGCCGTATCGATCGGCCAGGGCCGTGAGGGTGCACTCACGCGGTGACAACTGACGGGGTAAACGGCCACGAGAGAAGCTTGACGAGAGGGGTTTGCCACAAGGAATAAACGCGACTCGAACGACAAGCACACGATGCACGTACGTTACTTAGGTAAGCGGCGTCAGAAAACTGCCGCGCCTACTGACGTTTCTTTCGTCCCCACCTTCGAGCCAGCTCGTTCAGGCGGCCAGTCTGAAACAGGTGGGGGCCCTTCTTCGCAGATGTGGTATGCAACACTCCGCTACGTTCGACGCAGGGCCGTCTACGTGCCCGTTTCAAACCCCATTCTACTTGCTTTCTTCCGTGAAATGGTAATTTCGGGTTTCGAAAATATCTCTCTCTCTCTCTCTCTCTCTCTGGAAAATACTCGGAGATTTATTTGGTAAGTTGTGACTCTGGTGATTGTTCAAAGACCAACTGATTGCAAAGCAAAAAGTGATCATACTTATCCTATTGTATTGAATTGTATTCTATTAGTTGATCGTATCTTATGGAAATTTCACTTCTTATTCTTCTTATTCTTTTTTCTTAGAAAGCAGATTTGGATCGAAAATGTGCTCTTTCGAAGTTGATCGGACGGCATGTTCCAAAATTACTCTTAGAATGATGTGAAAATAGCGAGGGTTGGAACGAAACGAAGTTCAGAAGGAAGCCCGAAAGAAAGATTGTGATTGATAGAATTTCTGAAATTTTGAAAACTAATAGTGACTGCTCAAGACTGCTTTATTTGAGAGTATTTATTTACATCAGAAAAGTGAAATGTTATCACAGTTATCAATTACAAACGAGGTTTATTCCCCGATTAAAATAATTCTACCAGTTGTGTAATTAAAAAGTAATGTCTAGTTGTGATTGACGTGTTGGGAGCAAGTAGACCATGTTACACTTGCTGGTTACGCGATAATATTATTATCTAGCTGGTATCATTGTCGGAAATTCTAACGTTTCTTTCGACACGGGAAAGCGGCGACGTTTAAGGGGAGTGCCAACGTGTAAACGCGAACGTGTCTCGTTGCGAGGAATGTTAAATATCTTAGGTACTCCTTAGGTAGAAGAGGTAGAGAGATGTATTCTCTTACTACGCGAGCATTTCTATTCCCTACGTTGTTTCTGCGTGAAAGTATACACACACGCGCGCGCGCGCGCACACGCACACAGAGACTCGTAACTTTCGTTTCATTCTTGCCCTTGGACATATTTTCGTAGTTAGTCTGCGTTTTAATCGTACGATTCTCCGTGTCGATCGAGTGGGGATTCATAACGCACGTGTCGTTGATCTCTGGATCTCTCGTTATGCAACTAGATCGATGAATATAATAGTCGTGTGACAAAAAAAAAGAAAAAAAAATCAGTCATCGACACCTATCGGTTTGTTGATCTGGCGACACAGGTAGATCCTTCTCAAGATACTCAATAATCCGTTACGCGATACAACGGGATCGTATGGCTCCGGTGTTAAAGATGGCTATCGCTGAAGCAATATTAACTCGGTGCATAAAATATTTGTGAAAATTCGCGACGATATGGTGTCTTTGTTAGATGTTCTTCTACCTTTCAAGCAATGAATTACCAAAAGGACAAAGTCTAACTGTGGAATCTTTTAGAAGCAACGAGATTCATAGTACAATTAGAATTTACGAATAAACATTTTCTTATTTACACGCTCACTGTATATAACCACTCCAGAATTCTGAATTCTGAAGACAGGTTTGCGATAAACGTACCAAGTATTTTCTAATTACATAGTTGAATTATTACGGGAATTTCTTTAGTTTGTAAATACGAAGAGAATAGAATCTTCTTAATCAAGCTCCATAATTTTTTTTTTTTTATCATTCCTCGTAATAATCTCTACTCTCACAAATCTCATGTCACGACCAAACTTATTTAACTATGAATTCCACCAACAAAATGATTCCACACAAATAATCTCTGCTTCTTTAAACAACTCCAAAACTCGTCATGGAATTTCATCCGATTAGTTACGTCCCTGTCACTTACACACGTGCGTCAATGTCACAACCATTGCTCCAAATTTACCTGTTTATCAACGAGTTCCATTTACACTTAAAATTAAAATAATTTACACTTCAAATAACTCCAAAATACGTCATGGGATTTCATAGATCCAGCAATCCCGAAATAAGTCACGGGACCTCGCACGGTCAGCTACGCCCCTGTCACTTACACGTGCGTCAGTGTCGCACACGTTCGCCCCGTTCGCGCGATTACAAAGCCAGCTGAAATTACATCGTAACGATGCGCGTGTGTACGCGAGCGCACGCGACGCTGCCTCGCGATTTCTGCGGGAGCAGTCAAACGATGACTCGGTCGCCTCTTTGAGTCCGACCCTGGACCAATTGGTCAGGACCTCCCGGGGTCGCGGCCAATTACGCCGGATATCAGAGGAGTCGCGGTCGCGACGATTTGTCAATTAACGTGCTCGGATTATTCACGGGGCATGGTTCGCCAGCCGTGGATTTCCGGCGCCGCTGGCGCGCGACCGCCTGATTCACGGTTTGCTTCGACTTCTTCCCTTCGCAGGAAGTGCCTTTGTTCGCGAGGAGGACCCTCGCGGTTTCCGCTTTTCGGTGGACTTGTCCACGGGACAGGCTTTGTAAGGTGCTCGCACGAGGCAGGGAGGGGTGAGACGCGGAGAAAAAAGTGGAGTTTGTTACATTGGTAATTCGCAGGTTAGAGTAGTTGAATTTGGAGCGAAAGAGTCGTGAGAACTTTTTCTCTTGATAAAAAATTCTGGTGCTGTGTTCCAGCTCGGTTCTCTTTTTCACATGTGAAATTTGTAAAATTTGGAGATACTACAGGGTGGTCACTGAAAGACTGAATGATATAAAACAAAAACAACTTTTGCAAACGCATATTTCTTTTAATTTTTTTATTATTTTATTTGGAAACGTAATTAATGGATTTTTTTTAGATATTTTTTGCTATAATCTGCAAAAAAAGAAAACAAGTTGTGACTTTTTCAAACTCTTCAATTTTTCAGTGGCCATCCTTTACTAGGCAAAGAAAAAATAAATAAATTAATAGATATTAGTAGATATTTAACATTTTAAATGTTGCAACATTTATTTCACTTTTGGTACTCTGTATATATGTTTTTGTAATATTTTTCTTGATCATTTCTGCTCGTTTATACTTGATCCAACGCAATAAAACTCCGCGGTCTATTTGTTAATATCTAATACAGGAATTCGTCGATATTGGGATGGAAGATTTACAAGATTTTTTCCTTTTAATTAGCTAGGAACTGATCGTGAGTGAAATTAACAAACAAATCAATGACAAACACCTCCTTGGAACACAATATAACTCTTTTAGTAGAAATTTTCCTATTACTCGAACAAACTTTTTGGTCTAATTAGATCCACCTAACGATGTTTCCGCCGAGTCATTAAGAGGCTCCTCAAACACTAGCAATTTTCACGGATATTTAAAAATATACCAAACAAAAATACCAGAGGAAAGATCACCATGAGAAAATTTCAAAGTTCTCACACTTTTTTCGGATCCTCCCCATATTAGCCGTGTTTGATTGTTTGACGGCTCGGTTTTCACAGTTGTTTCCGACGATTTTCAGCAACGCTTCATCGCGTCTGTCAACGTGCTCTATTGTTGCCTCGAATCGAGCCGGAAACCGACACAAGCCTCTTAACGACTTCTCGACACCAAGAGGGACTCGTACCTGCCGATCCTCAGGAACAGAACGGAATGTGGGCCCAGCAGGTGTGTCAGGGTGTACGTATGCCTGTGGTTGGGCCCAAACGTCTCGCAGGAAAGCCACGGTTGCGTGCATTCGATCGAGAACGAGATAAATCGAACGGTTCTGGGTCACGGACACAGCCAATTCCAAAAAACTTTACCGGATACGCTGAACCTCAAAGATCTTTCACGCCATTGTTTTCGAATATTTTTACAGACCGAAAGTAAAAGTTTCTCTCTTTTTTGCAGTTCCAATAATTTTGAAAAAAAGAACTCGATCTGTTGGATGACTCCAAATGAATCTTTCAATCACGCTTTCTTCTCCAGTTCAAGACATTGAACGTTGAACATAAAATCTTACTTTGAAACTTCTTCTTCTTCTGGAATTTGGATTTTTGGGATGAATTCGGCATGCTGGAACTTTTTCTCTTTTTGAAAATTATTTACATATTTTGCAAATGTGGAAGAAACAAAGTTCTTTACGACTAAAACTATCAAATTTGTCAAAATATTTTTTTATTTTTTTAAAAATCTCTTCAATCAGACTTGGACGCACACCTATTTTAACCAACGAGTGTATCTATTTACGGAGCATTAAAAGTCATTAATCGAAGACATAAATTACTACCAAGCCTCGACATTGATGAAACGCGTCGTACAAACGAAAATAGCTCAAAGTGTGGTGAGAAATATTTGGAAGTGTATTGTAATGCTTACGTAACGGAGCAACGATCAGGCGAAAAAGTGACGTACGTTACATTCGCGTCACACTGCTGAATTTACACCGATCGACGGATACTAACCTTTTCGCTGAAGAGCCGACGCTGTTCCATAGTTCGACGGGAAATCTATGTCACGACCGAAATAATGCAGCTGTTTCACGTGGCTGTGATGCAAGCGGCGCGTTTCGAAAAGAAGTTCTGTTTCGAAAATTTCGTCGGTCAGACCCGACGTTTTCGTGTTCCAGCGTCACGCATTCCTGCACTACGGGACCTCGCTACTCGAATTTCGTAAGAATTGCAACAAATATTTGCTCACCTGTGACGAGAGCTGGAATCAGTACTGATATACACTTTGATGACAGTGTTTTTAATTGTTGACGAACATAGTGATCGTAAGTGAAGCGAACACTGTACAATGAGTAAGTTGAGAATAGTTGGGATGGTATAATAATTCTTTGCAAGAATTTATTATTGCATTACGATGCAAATTTTTGTAATAATTTACTAGTTAGGCATTTTAACAAACATGTCGATGAGAGTATTTTCAATTTTCAAGTCGGAGCAAATATAACGACGAGAGGCAAAGAGATTGAGAATGATTGAATTGGTCGAAGCAAGTTTGTCGGGAATATTTGCGTATTATGTAAATTTCTGCAACATTGCGAATTCCTCCAATCATCTGTCACATATAGATGTAAGATAAGAAAGTAATCAGAAGTCAGGAAGATTCTATGATTTCAAATAAAGTGAAAAGAATAACAAGTTAGTGAAAATTGTTTTGTAGCCACTGTCAAAATGAGTGACATAAAATTGCGAGATCTTTACTTTCAAGTTGAGTGCTTCCACTTCTTATTCTCGGAGCAATCGACGTAGGTAAACAACGACATTCCCCCCCGATCGTTTTCTTCCTAGTGTTCACGTGCTCAACCAAGTCCGGATATTTGCAATCCCAGCGTCACTTCGACGACTGGAAATCTGCGAAAATTGAATCTCGCAAGATTTATACGTCTTCGAATGACGCATCTCATGTTTAATTTTTGATGCCAAACTCCGATAACTCTCGCCGCTTGATTGAACTGTTTGAAAACGTTTACGTAACATGCATGAATTATTTACAAACGCAACGTTCATAATTTTTCAGTGAACTGAATTTCTACGTGGAACAGAGGAGCAGAAAGTGGTCATTACGAGCTAAATGAACGGATTGTGTATCAACAATGGGAAATACAAATTTCTATAATAGCGCTGACTGCTGGACGTGAGAACAAGCGGTATTCTGAAGAATGGGATACAGTCTTGGAAAGTGTTTTGTTCGCTGACAGGAAGCATCCGTAACGTAAGAACGGTATTGCGATGGAACAGGAAGCTGAAACCAAAAGTCGAGGGAAATGTCCAAGTGAAAAGGCGTTTACTGCAATTTTAATAGCGAAGCTGAAACGAACGGTAATATGGTTGACGAGTCGTATTTACGTACCGTGAAAATTACAGAGGACAAACTAGCGACTGATTTTTATTTTAAAAAATTAAGGAAAATTTTTCTGTGACAAGTATTGAAACACTTCAACGAGTCACTCCAAGTATTCTTCAAGACTATTATTTATGGAAATTCAAGACTATCATTCCCACAGGAAAATATTTTCTGGTTCCATTCTTTGTCGTAGAAATTTTTCTCGCGTTTGAGGAATCTTTTTCATTTAATGATTATTCGAATTTTTGTGTCAAAAATCTTTTTGATCAGACTGTTTTTGTTTCTTTTTTCAGTAATCCACGCCTTTAAAATGCAACAATTTCATTAAAAAAAAAAAAAAAACAAAAACGCTAGAAGCCTAAATAAACGAAAAAATGGGAGACAGCCATAGAAACGAATAAACGTAGCCAAAGATTGAGTATCCAACTTTACGTGATTTAAAACACGTTAAAACGCGTTAAACAAAGCGCAGCGATCGATTAATAAAAGACAGAATAGCAACAGACTAAACAAACCGACTGTTCTAGCCGGCAAGCGTGTGCGTACACACGTACACGTGTATCCCCTTATTTTTATGAACTAGCTAAGACGGATCAATCCCCAGACGAGTCTCGAGCGTGGATGAAACGGGTTCAATGACACTTGGCCGATTTTTACCGATCGCGACCAAGGGGGCTCACGGCTGGCCGCGTTGCGTTTTCCATTTCACGGTGTTGGATTCACACCGTCGTAGACGCTCACGTCGTCCGAGGGCAACCTCTCGTAAATGAGCGTCTCGTTCTCGTAAAATCGGGCGGCCGCGGCCGGCCGTAGTAAACACGTGGCACGTGCATGTGTCCCGAAACCATCTGCCTTCGCCGCGCATGATCCAACGACGCATCGCTGTTTATTTCGCCGGTGCCAAAAATAATACACACGCGCGCGAATAATGGTCGCAATTAATCCGGCGTGATATTCACTCAAAAAAATCGTATAGCCATCCGAGCAGCAATAGACGATCCAACAAACAGGCGGGCCGATTACGAGCCAGCAACGGTTGCGCTCGTCGGTGAGGGAACAAAACTCTTGGTTATATCGTAATAAAATCTGTTTGTAATTCTATCTGTCTAATCCAGCGAATTGCGAAGTAATAGTAATAGTAATTAACGATAGGAAATAATTATAAGAGACTAACAATTCTCGTTCACAATTGTTCGTAGATAACAGTTATCCCTCTGCAACGTTAAATGTTCTTAAATAATATTTTGTATTACAATATTATTTAATCTTCTACATTCTCAATGGAATGTTGTTTGAAAATTTAATTTTTATGCCCACGTTATGTAGAAAATGTCTGCCCGCACCGACGTCCACGCAACTAACCTCGAATCAATTTTCTATACGTTGCAATTACATTGTCTAACGTTATCGCGAGACAGCTGTCAGACAAAGTTTCTAGACATTTCCGAAATTGTCCGTTGTTTGGAGATAATCTCACGGTCAAGTAGAACGACGACGACGATGTAACAGAGGCGGCAGGAAAGAGCACCGGCATGGAAACGCACGTTCACTCACCTTAACCAGAGACGTGACCACAGGGCTGTCCAGGAGGCCTTTGAGGAACAGGAGATCCGTGTCGTCGGCCACCTTGCCCAGCTCGTCCAGGTTGTCGCGTACGTGCATGAAGGCGGCTGGAACAGTGACCAGGCACTTTTCCATAACACCGTGCTAGTTGGACGTGCGCGAAGGGCAACGACACTACCGGCACGAGCGTCGAGGGTGTAAAAGAGCGATGCGAGGGGATGCCGGGTGTGGCCATTCGGCGGATCAATATTGGAACAGCCACAGGTGGCTAGTGCCGAAGCACGAAACATTTCGGTGAAAAGATCGAAAAGCGGGAAGTCGAATGAGCGTTGACGCGAAAGGAGCAGGATTCACGCAGCGGTAAGGTTTTTAAGTAGTTGCTTTTTAGTTTGCGGATGTTTGCGCGTTTGTAGGACATTTGCGTGATATTACGTGCAAAGGATATACTGCACTGTGTTACTTTAACAAGCATAATTAATTATAAAGAATAATTTAATAATGATAAGCAGAAATTTTAACGAGAGAAATGCTTTTACGTCAAAAGTGCCGATAATAAAATAGACAAATAAATATTCTTCGAGATAAAAGTTTCAGACAGAAGAGAATTTATTTGATATAAAAATATAAATTTTCCTGTCAGAGGAATGGATCATTTATTCATCGATATTAAAAAATTTCTCAACGTTTGTAGCAAGTATTACTGAGTATTATTCAACGATTAGTGCTCGAATATAAAAATAGATTTTTAATTTTAATTCTAAAATAACTCGTTTCGATGAAACTTTTATTGTACAGATTCTGTCCCAAATATCTGTTCCACGAAAACACTGTTCAAAAGTGTTTCTAAGTATAATACTTTTTTCCATAAAAGTTCCACAAAAATATATTTTTTTTATGCGACATAAGTTGGAACAAAATTTTTTTTTAAAATGAAGAGAGCCTGCTAATTTCGACCCCTATTTGATATTTTCAATGTTTCAAAGTGTAGGCAAAATAATGGCATTTAAATGTTCTAGTGTAGTACTATGGTAGTATTTGGATGCTGAAATGAATCACATTTATTCTGATATTTAGACAATGAAATAAAGATTTCGTTTAGTATTCTTTTTTTAAATTTATATAAACGTCTGCCGTTTAATTATTTTACTTTTTTAATTATTTTATGCGTTAACGATATCATTGCTACTTCTGACAATGTAATTTAACTTAAATATTTTAACTTGATACTTCCTTTTCACACGCTAAACAGTTCGATATTGGATATGAAACTATTTTTATTTCGTTTCACAGTATAATAATGTTAGTGCATGTTTCACACAAGTTAAAATAAATCAAAATGTTTTGATTTATTTTATTCGCTCGCCACCGTACATATTAGTGCAACTTGCGTACATGCAGCAAGAAAAATAAATAGTAAGTATTACAGCTGAAGAAACTTTTCCTTTTGCAAATATTACAGTTGAATCGAGGTCGAGACAGTAATGAAATTCCGAGGATATAAAGGAAAATTTTCTTCAAGATTTTATCGAGCATTTTCTTTATAAAGGTATTGGATCAGTTTTATTTATATTAACGACGGTCTTATTTCTGCAAGAGCCTAATTTAAGTCAGAATTTAAGGATCAGGTACTCGATCGATTTTCAATTTCAAGCAATACGATATTCGTAATCGATCTGAGGTTAAATATACTTTGTGTTCTAGTAATTTGGTGCAAGCTCAAGGACCAAAGAATTATCCTGCTGTTAACAACAGCTATGGTGTTAATTAACATTGAATTCATTTGCAAGTGCCTGGACTAATTAGAGTCATAAACAGATTTCGCTCTCGTTCGGCCTTACTTCATTGAACTACTATTCTCGACACGAAACGACGTTTAGGATAATTATGAACGAGACAGGTACGACCTTGTTCATGTTTCAAAGATAGAACAAAAAAAATAAACGGTTCTATTGTTTATTTATTACGTAAATTGAGCAATTACTTTTAAAGTCTGTCGATGTTGTATTCGTTTTCATTCTCATTTTTTAGTAATTAAAAATTCACAATTTAACTTTTATAGTACATCCTTGAAGAATCTATAAACTATTTCTTTAGCGAACGAATCATTTTTAACGTGACATGAAGAAATAGATGTGTCTTCAAAGACGCAAATCAAATTAGACACCGTTCTGTTCAAGTGGAAATTGACACGAATCACCCAAGACGATATTTTCGATGTATAAAACACGAGGAGGGTATTTTTAAACACAGGGTGTTTCATCTATAATTATCGTACCTGCCTTGGGATAATTTTATCTGAAGGGGTAGTTTGTCGAACCGGTTGTATCCGTAGGATTTACGACATTTAATTATCGAAGACGAGACGTTCTCCAAGTTCGAGTGATTTTGATAAACAGTAACTGACCACTCGAACGTACGACGATAAGCGATGTCGACGACGGGACGGTTTGCATGATAAATGCGTGTAAGTGGCAGCTATCGGACAACGAGTGCATAGCCACGCCATCGCGTATCGTCTTTCCAGAACGTCTCGACCTATTTCTCGTCTGGTTTAGAGCCGAAAAAAGTTCTTAAACCAGTCTCTGTTCGTGCGTGCACAGGCGAAATGAAACGCCGCGGCAGAAAGAAGACCTCGAACATTAACGATCGTAATTCACAATTGACAAGTGAAATTATAATTATACCAAACCGGTCTTAAATTTCTTTTTCTTGCAGAATGTTGGGTTTTAACGTTGATATAGGAAAATATTTTCTTGAGGAATTTCAATCAATTTCACACGTGAGATATTGAAGAAAAGGTGTTGAGTTGAAGTTAGAGGTTTGGTCAAGTTGGTTTCTACTTTTTGGAATGTTGTCCGTTTAAAATTGTCTCGAGACTTTAATTGATCTGACGTAAGAAATAAAAATAAAAAAGAGGCAAGATTACGACGAAACTGTAAAGATTCCGAAGATCATTCCGAAGATTAGAATGCAGAGGAATAATATTTAGGTACAACTGAGCAAGGAATTCGTTTGTGGAGTGGGAAATTCTCCAGGCAATACCTCAGGAAACTAAAAAAATTTTTAATTTCATAAAGAACAGATAGACATGATGAAATTCCTCGAATTTCAATAAAAAAAAACTAAAATCATCGTGTCATTACCATTTTCTATTTGATACAGTTTGGCGCCGTTCACGGCGTCGATGCTGGCCAACAGTCGGCGATCTTCAATCTTTTCCTTTCTCCCGAAGAAAACCATTTTCTTCTCTACGCGACTTGGATGCAAGCTCTCGCACGAAGAATCTTCAATACGTCGACCAATCACATTTTCACTTCTCTCACATTTTACATTCTCACCGTCACACGACCATGTCACGCATCACGTTGAACACCGCAAGCAAGCGCGACTGTTCTCTCACATTCCACCACTGTTTGACAATAAAACAAAAAGACTCTATTCGCTGAATGCTATTCTAACGATAATATTTACCAAAGAGCGAACAGTGTCAATTATCAATAATCGATTATCACCGATTGGCAGGTTTCGCTGTCAATAATCACTTTTGTTCTTCGTAACAAAACCGCGCGTGTATGTTTTTCGACACGGTTGCTGATCTTTCAGAATGCCTGCGTCTCTTGCGGTAGCCGAGCCAGTGTTTGTCAAGGCAGAGCAAACAAAAGGATTTCCTTCGAAGACGTAAGAAACGTGCACACTGGTCCGTTCCACGGCACCACGTCACGGTGAATGGAAACGCCGTGTTACACCTGCTTGGGGCCCGGGGCCCCTGTCTTGGCCAAGGGACTGAAAGCGACACCCCGTGGAGGTGATGGGATCCAACCAAGTCAAACGAGCGTACGAGCCGCGTTGCTCCCTTCAAGCCTCAAGAATTGGTCGAGCGATGCTCTTTAAGGACATTGCGATTACTTTGGAAAAAGGTGCTCCTCACGTAGTATCTTATCTGGTTCATATTACTTCAAGTATTTTTTTTTAATGATAGCCAGATCGTGAGGTTCTTTTTTCTTCTTTTGCTTTTTTTCTTAAGATTGTTTTCTTTTTTCAATCGAAAATTGTTTATTAGATCTCCTTCTATTAATCTCCGTGAGATTTTTCTCTTTTATTTAACTTCTCGTTTTTTTGTTATTTCTATCATGTAATGTCCAGTCGATGCTTTCGAGTATTTCTTGATGTCTTGATTATGTAACATAATGACATGTGAAATTATTTTCCTTTTTCCTAAAATCGTGTTTTTATTCAAAATTTTATTGTCAGAGCTTCTTCTGTTAAACTCTGCGCGACTGCTTTCTTTTACTAAACTTCTCAAAAGTTGTTAATGATAGGAATTATTTGGATAGATTGCAAGATTTATTTAAAAACTAGATCGTTGAGTTTGAGATTTAAAAAATTGGCCCTGGGTTTAAAGATTTTACTGCTTTTCACCGGCCGAGAAAAAATTGATTTTTGCGAATTGCTCAATTAAACTTTGTTGGTGATATCGTTAACATCATCGTCGTAACGTTAACGTGATCACACCTTGATCATTTTCAAGTTTGTTAATTTTACTTGTCTCCTCGTTACCAGTCAGACGTTTTCAAACTTACGTCGAAATCTGGAAGATGTTAACAATCACGAACATGTGTTGTGACCTATAACTGATTTTCTCTTACGTCACGAATTTCCCAAGCTGTTTGTCTATCCTCACTCCAATTTCTCAGCAAATTTCAAGTTTAATCGAAGCTTCACCTGTTCAATCTCATTCACCGAATCTCTTCACTCGCGGATCGAATTTCACGGATCCATGGATTTTCGTTTGTTTTATTATTGATCGATGATGCGATGTCGATCGATCTAAAACTATCCGCGGTGAAAGACGCGGCGAAACGCTTTAAAATCGGAGCGCGAAACGTACGTGTGCGCGATCTTGGAGGATCGGTATCGGGACGTGATGTTATCGTTGCCGAGGAACGATTGTAACTGACGTTTCCGAGGATTTCGTCGGGGAACAAGCGGATGAAAATGAGAGGAGAGCTATTCTTATTTTTCCAGGCAAAGCAAAGAGAGGGAATGCGAGAAAGAGAGAAGTGCGCGAGGGAAGAGCAACTGGTCGCAAGAATCTCGGCATTCTCGCGAATGGTCCAGAAAAACAAGCAACCAGCTGGTCCCTGGAGAAGGGAAATCGTTCTTCGCGGAGGTAACAAAAAAAAAAAAAAAAAAAAAAGAAGAAATGACATTTTAACTAAATGACTTTAAGACTCTGAGAAGTCGTATTTGTAATTTTCATTTGATTTGTGTCTTGCTTCAAGTGGTTTCGTCGCACAATTTTTCATATTGTTCATCCTTTTCTCTCGTTATTTAGTTCGATGCATTTTTCATAAACGGAGTGCAGCCACTTTTTGAGATGTTTAAAATTTTGTTAGAGTGTGGAATTTTATGCACATTCATGTTTAAAAAAATATGAAACCTCGGTGGAAAGTGGTTTTGCGTACCAAATGTTATGCTTTGTATATTTTTTCACAATACGTGCAATTTTCAAAATCTCTCCTATAAATGCATGAAAATCATCAAATAATTAATTATATTCATTTTACTTTTAGATAAAGTATCAGACAAAATATAAATTGACCTATTAAATTGACCAATATTTACTTTTTGAATGAAAGTTTCATTTATTTGAATGAAATTCTAAGAATTCATTAAATATCTATCTCGCCATTAGACTGCGAGTTTTTAATTTTAAAGTGAAGTACAGTGCTTTCTACAATATTTCGCAGGTGAAATAATTTTCTGTAGTGACACTATTTTTTAAATTGTATGAATCTGCATAAAAACGCGCATTCGTCACTGTTTTCTTAATCAGAGTGCATAAAAATAAAAGAAATTCAAATACTGTTAACATTATTGTTAACTTGAAACAAACTGTTGCTTGACGAATTAAACCGCTTTATGGCGAACAGATGTTCAACATAGTTCATCGATCGTGAGAAACGCTTTTTCGTTAACGCTTATTCTGTCTCATGCTAACATGCAGGCTAGACGATAAATTGATCTTCAGCAACACTTTCGAGAATCTAAAACTGCTTTCAATCAGGATGATCGTAAAACTTAGACGAAAGCCAGCCAACCAACGGTTCCGTTGAAATTAAAGAACGGAAGGACGTAGACGCGAATCTGACATCGTTGGTTCAGCTCGTCGTTCAACATCCATAAAGATTTTTAATAAACGTTTTATGGAGCGGCTCGAGGCATGTCGTGCTTGAAACAAAAGTTAAATATAAAATTCTAAAGAAGCAGACAGAAAGAGTTGTTCCTAAGAGATGAAAGTAGTAATATAACAGGAACGTCGAAGATGAAGAAAGAAACTTTCAAGAAAACTTGAGGGAAGAAGAGGAAAGGCTCTTAAATTAAAAAAAAAAAAAAAGAAATAACGAATAAAATTAAAATTTCAAAATTATTTTCTGTAAAGACTGCAAGTTTAGAAGAAAGTATCTCGTCGTGATAGTGATCGTTAAAGTTGTAATAGCATTTATTCAAGGTCCTTGGATATATAATTGTTTTTGTTATGGGTTCTATCGATCGTCCGAGTTTTACTTTCGAGAGCACGTGTATTAATATCGATCGTCTCGTATAATTTTTCTACGACGTAGTGACTAACTGTGTTGCAATAATGTGTAACATCCTCGAAATCAAAATTTCTTAAAGATTGATACAGTGAAAAATGTCGCAAAACGCCACGATGAGTGAAGAATTAATTTGTCATTTGGATTTTCAGTATTTCGACATTTGAAGAACACTTGTGATTAATTTGAAATTAATTTGTCTTTCGATTCTTGACAATAGTACTGATAATTTTACAATTTTTAATTTAGAATTGAAGATCAATAAAGGTTAATTAATCAAATCGACTTGAAATTATTCTGGATCTGATCAAAATTCCTTTTAAATGAATATCGAGATTTCGATGTTTTCGAAAAATCAGATGGATGAAAAGTTTCGTGTAAAAGTTGTTTGTAAATTTGTTTCGAAACTTGGTCATTGCGATAACGCAATTCTAAATCTCTTGTTGTGACAGATGTCTGAACGGCGACGCGAGAAACTGGAACGTAAGCCAGCATCGATGGTGCTTCCGCTGAAATCACGTTAAATTTAACAGGATCACAGACACTTCGCGCCAGGGAGGAAAGAATCTTCGAGGAATAGTAAACGAAAGTTACAGAGAACGAAAAGTTTCTGGAAGCCAGGATGAAACGGCCCAATCAATACCCTCCATCTGTACAAATCGAGATTTAGGGAACTGTCACGAGTTCAAAGTGTCGAACAGAATCCATCGAAAGTTTCTAGAAGATCTGGCAAGATGACACTGTGGAAAATCCAACGAAAGCCGAGCAAAAATAGAAATTTTGAATTCTTCGATGTAAATTCAAATTCAATTTTCTTTGTGCAATTTTTTGAGTGATTAAATTCAGACGCAGATATAAATTCTTAGGCGCGAATTCAAATTTTTATATTCAAGCACAAATTTTCGAGTTCAAATGAAATTGGGATCTTCTGGTGCAAATGGAAGTTGAACTTGAACTTCAGTGTGAAAGAAAATTTATACTTGAAAGATACTGACTGACTCGTTAGATAGAAATTTCGTCTCAAGTTTTTCGATACAAATTTTCTTCATTAAATTCAAACATGGAATTAAATTCTCATGGAAGTAAAAGTTTAAATTCAAATCTTGCTATTCAACTGCAAGTTTTCAAGTTCAAGTTCAAACTGAAATTGCAACGTTCGTTTTTCAGAGTTTTCTCAGTTTCTCAAGCGCGAGCTAAAGTAAAAAACCTTCAAACTGCGTTTTAAATTTTCAGAGAGTCCAACGTGAATTGCAAGTTTGGGGTGAAGCGAACCCGGCTCGCACGGTCAATAAAATACGTAGTTCAACTCCATTCAATCTCCATTCAGTCACGGACGGTTTAACCTAAACTCTGTTCTACGCTCGAATAATACCTATCAAACTTACCGGAAGTGGATCTCAGATGCGGCAGCTCCTTCTTGGGAATGATCGAGGGCAGTTTTGAACATCCGCAAATGTCCTCGATATCCATCATTGACCTGCTGTTCTTCATCCTGGTGGAACGTGGGATATTTCAAGTGACGCCAATCGACATCACGATCAGCATGGATCCCAGCCTCGCGCGTTCCACCGGCAGGATCGAACTTCCGTTTGCCTGAATCCCTGATCCACCGGCAACCTTGTCATGTTCTCTCTCTTTGTCTCTCTCGAATGTTTCGCGCGCCGTCCACGTCCCCCGTCAATTGATCCACGTTCGACGCGAAGTCAAAATGGCAGTCGGAATATCACGAGATCTATTCATAGATCATCGGCGATGGTCCGTGTGATCGCGGTGGCGTGTTGAAGAGAACGAAGGAACGAGGAAGACCGCAACGGGACCTATAAGCCCGCGCTCGGTTCGTGTCCGGTACTTATAGCATAGTCGCGAGGGGGGTGGGTTTTTGCACCCTCTCTCTCTCTCTCTCTCTCTCTCTCTCTCTTTCTTTCTCTCTGTCTCACGCGCTCTGCTTAGACGATTTTGCGACTCGTGGCAACGAGTGCCGCGTGCGTTCGAATCGATCGATAGTAAACGCGCCCACGAAAGGGCAGAAATATTCTGGATTACGGCATCATAGAAATGGAACGCCTCGACGATCGACTCGATAAACAGAAAGGTGGATATTTTTTTTTTTTTAAATTTGGAGAAATAACGCTCGAATCGTTTGTTAGCGGGAAAATTTGGTTCATCGGAATGTTTGTGGGTGGATTGGAAGATAGTGGAGAAATTACGGTTGGATCTTTGATTAAGACAGAGAATCTTTTATCAGAATATTTCTCTATAGATCAATGATGGAGATTTTTTTTTTAATCGCGGAGATTATTAACGAGAAAATTAGATTTCAGTCTTTTATTAGAGTATTGTTCGATTGATTTGAAATTTTTCTGTGAAAGTTCAACTTTTCCACAGTACGATGAATAAATTATAATTAGGAATTACACGCGAATTATTCAGAAACCACGTATAATGATAGAAAGAGTGGTGATTATATTGCGGATGTCGAAGTATTTTTTCTTTTTATTAAATTTCAGTCTTTTTTATTTGTAAATTATACATCTATGCAATCTATTATTAATGGTGATGTCTTATATATCTCTAAACAGTCTAACACACTGAAATTTAACATATATTTCTATGGTAGCGTATATCGCTAAATGTGAATGATGAAAACAGTTAAAGAAAGATAATACGTTTTATCATATTTCGCATGCAACGTGGCGAAAGTTGAATCGCATTTAAATTTTGTATCGATCAATGAAGTCATTTCATCCGATCGCGATAAAGGTATGGCCATCTTGTGAGATTTGTTTCCAACTCGATTCAGGAGTAATTAAACGAATGAAGTTTAGTTCGATAAAGTACCCCTTATCGTAAGAATTTAAGAACCAATTTATGGATAAATGTCTTATCTGTAAAAGAAATTTATGCAGAAAAGGCTTTTTGTTATATCTCAAAAATATATTACATTCGATCGCTGGTAACTTTTTACGGGTTCTAGTGAATTTTATACTAGAGACATCTAGTGAGAGCTGTGGCATTAATGGATAATGTTATTACGTCCTTCGTTATCAACGAGAGGTGACGTTGCTGATTTGAAAAAACAAGATTTCGTTACGTTACAATTTTATCGGTCTTGCTCCCAATATTGCAACATTCTCGACAATTTACAAGTAAGATTAAATTTCCTCCTTCCGAATCAAATTTATCGTAGATTTTTACAATATTCTGGTAGTTTTTAATTGCAATCCAAACTCTCTTTGATTTTACGTCAATTCCTAAATTGGAATTAGAATTTTTCCCAAATTAATTTCCTAAATTAGAATTCTTCCCAATTCCAAAATATTATAAATATTTAAAATGTTAAATATTAAATGTTATTAGCAATTTTATAAAATTTATGACACGATACAATATTATATTAAATTTGTGAAAAAATTAAACGAAGAATCTTACGTTTTACAGATTTACGCAAAATACATAATTGCTCCTTCTCGAAAGAATGTAGTTTAATTTAGTTAATCTTCGTGTGTTGGAGATATATCTCAGAATCTCTCTTGGTTAATCTACATATGTTAGAAATGTCTGTCAGCCAGACGTTATCACGGTACTGCTCGAAATACCGGAACAATGGGCATTCAGCGAAGATTGGCTGATTAGGTTCGTCGAGGACGACGATATAAGCGGCTTGTTTCCGGTTCTCTTCCGAGTCACGTCGCGTCGTGTCAAACGAAAGATGCGTCCTTGACGGTTTTACCTACCAGTTCGGCACCTCGACTTTGCTCCACAAAACGTTGCTTCGCGTGGCATTGACCTAACGAGTTATCGTTTGCGTTCGCGGATACGTTCTTGGAATAAATAAACACGTACACGTACTATCCGTTTCGTAGATAATGTTGCTAATTTATTATGCCAAGTATGTATACGGAACTAAACGAATAACGTGCAACGAAGATCGTTTTCTTCGGTTGTCAGTCAGTGGCAGTGTCAGTGATGTTCCTATGACTACAACTTGCGAAAACTGTACGATACTTCGTCCCGTTGGAAAGTTTCTCATTCAGGTTTAATGGATTCTACCGTATGAATATTTATGTGTTATTACTATTTAGTTCTTAGAACATATTATAAATTTAAATTTCACAAACAGCGAATAGCCAGTTTCTTTTTCTGTAAATCATTCTTTCGTAGAAGATTAATTAATTCTTTCCTTTTTCTTTTCTTTTTTTTTCCATTGCTGAAATCACGTGGCAGATTTCATTGGGTTAGTGAAATTTCGTAAATTGTTGTGAATGTTGATATTCTATTTCAGTATTTCTACATCTGTATCTACGAACATATCTTGTTTACTAGATTTTTCTATAGAAGCCTGCAACGGTAAAGAATTGAATTTATTACCTCATAAAGTTCATTTTAATTTCACTTCATCTCGATAAATCAATCGGAACTATATTTTTAATACAGATCACCTTTTCTTTAAATGTACGTTATTATGTATATAAAGCTCAAGAAACATGAAATAACTTTTTAACAAAGCTCTAAAAAAAATGATGCTCTATATAAATAAATTTTAGTAAAAAATTGATCTGTTTGAAATTAGGGGGAATCAGTCATGTTGACTGATATAAAAAAATAATAATAATAATAATAATAATAATAATAATAATAATAATAATAATAATGGTACAGTCTCCTGGGTTCTCGACATAAAATAGAAGTAATTTTCTATACAGCAATTGGAAGATTGACGGAACAAAAGTGGTTCGTCGTTCGAGGCAAGGGATATGACACAAATCATGTTCTATCATGCTCGTTGGAAGCTTCCTTTTCCCGTGAACAACGGGCACAAATAACAAATCGAACTTCTTGATCAACAATCGAACTTTTGCTCCTCGTACCCACGTCAGCTAGTCTAAATCATTTCTTCCACTGTGTCTGGTTTGTATCTTGGATTAAGGTAATAAGAACGAAGATCGTGATGTCTCTGTAGATTAGAGACATCTATCCGCGCGATTCATTTTCATAGATCGACGTACGTGAATCTTGTTAATTCAGACTGATGAAATCTCCAATGAACAACGAAAAACTGATAATTTATAGTAAATAAACGATAACGAAACTTGACAATAAAATGCATTTAGTTTCGAGTTAGATCGAATTAGAAGTTGGAGATTCTTAAATGGAAATCGAGTGAAGTGACGCGATGAACTATAAAAAATTCGTACTTTAGATTATTCGTTATTCGTTATCCAGGTAATTATAAGCATACTACGAATGTTTTGTAGATTCCATTTTTTTAAATTGTCTCCGTGAAAACGTGACTTGGCACAAGCAGTTCAGCAGTGTTTCCAAAAAAATGTCACGCCTAGTAACCTAAAACGCTCAAATTCGTCTAAATTCATGTCACTTCCACAAAAATCAATTTCCAAAATATATAAAACCTTTCTCTCGGATTTTTATAAAAATTATCTTCGTGAAAATATGAATTGACACGAGCAATTAAGCAGTATTTCCAAAAAAAAGAAATGTCAAATTCATTCAACTCCCATGAAAACCCAAGTCTCGTGCTCGACTATTTCCCAAAAATTCAATCAGTTTACAAAGCGGCGACGCAATGGCCGACGATGATTTTTTAGCTGATGGAGGACAGGCTCGCGAGGCGATTACGCACGGCGCGTGACCGACCAATTCGCAGAATAATTTTAGCGACGTGCAATTTTATCGGTCGAGTATGTGCCTTCTCTCTTGGCCCGGTTCGCCGTCGGTTGTTTTGCGCGTCATCGAATCAACGGGCGTTCTTGTCGCGGCGCGTTGCAACACAACGAGCGACGGTTGTGGCCGCGGCGAAGCGTTGTCGCTCGATAACCACGATTTACACCGGCGGAATTTCGCCAAGCTTTACAAAGTTATTGACAGCGTTGGCCCGTGAATCAGGATTATTAGCGACAGCGAACGACGCGGAAAGAACGTAAAGTGTCCGCCGCGTAAAGAGCCAGCCAAATTTCAGTCGATGTTAATCCGTTTCGATTTCCCCTCGTTTTCAATCTCTCTTTTCTCTTCTTTCTCCCGTTTCTGACCGTCAATCGGATGGAACTGCACGTTGCTCTTTGACACATCGCGCTAATTTGAATCTGTATTTTACAGTCTCGATCGGTTTTTCGCGAAATCGACGATTCTACGGATGGTTAGATTACTGTCTCGTTCGCGATCGAATGCCACGGTATTGTCGCGATAAATTTAACATCTGTGCGAAGATAACGAAGAGATAAATGGGAAGATAAGTTGCTATCGATGATACAACGATGAATATTCATTCGGATAATAACGATTGAATTCAAACTGAAGTTTAAACAACGATTGCACATTTGAGTTTTAGAGAGACACTCGTATTAGAGAGGACTCTAATTGCATAGAATAGAATTTTTTTCGAATCCCTTTTTTCTGCTGCGAGGGAGTTACAATGTGATCAAACAATGTACGCGTAGTTTGTTCCAAAGTCTTCTAGACTAAGAACGATTTAGCAGCTTCTTATCAGCATGAAGAAATTGTTGTTACCCTCGCAGTATTTCCTATTATGTTTAGCGTCCTCTAGAAACGGTTGGCAATGATCGTTCAAACGATATTTTAATTACAATACTTTAGCGCAGGGCAATCAAATGGCCCGTACTTTAAACTCCACAACTCCAGCCAACGTGTATAAAATAGGCCGTTGCAATAAAATATCACACAGTGGCACAGTGGACAGTGAATTATCACCGCGTGATATCTGTAGTCGTACAGTCCACTACTTTACGATCGCCGATCTCATCGGAATCGCTTCAAGAAACTGCTAGTCATTCTGCAAAATAAATCGTCCGATTCTGTCCAACTTTCAACCAAATTAAACTAAACCTACTTTGGGATACCAATCCATCTCATCAACGCGTCCGTGTGACGTTAATTTATAACACAGACACGACAACACTGCCAATTTGTGAAACATGCGAACTGTAAATGTAATTTTTGAGTTCAAAGTTTATGCGCGATCGATAATCGACGAACAGTCAGCTGCTTACAAGCAAATATCATTACATGATGAAATCGATTTCTAAAAGTCAGAATGCAATATTTAGATGCGATATTTATAGCTTTATCAAATCTTCGTATCCGTATCTTTCCACTCGTTCATCTCTGAATGACGCGATAAAAAAATTAACGAATAAACGTCGATGCAAGCAGCAAATAGTAAAATGCGTTGTTGCTACATTATCTTCCAGCAGATAATTCCAACTTTTAATTTAAATGTCGCAAGAAGCGTCAGTTCAGTTCTTACATCTTCCCTTGACCGTCGTCAGGTCCGAACTATTGTTACTACGATCCATCACCGCCTCCACGTACTTTTGTAATATATACATTATTTCTCTTGGGAAAATAAATATTCACCGTGTTCTCTGGAGGTTTAACAAATTCGTCTTTAGAGAGGTTGATATCTAAAATACAATTTTTTCCCCGATCGAACTCGATCAATCTTTCCTCCATCCATCATCTTCTCCTCCATACTTCACCTTCACCCATTTCCTCCACTCGTCAGAATCTGCGACATACGCGATGAACTCGACCGAATATTCGCCGATCTGCGTGCAAAGACAAAGAGAAGGTTCCCTTATCGATCGATCGCCGCGATAGGAGAATTGACAGAGCTAGAAAGAAGGAAAGGCCAAGATACTGGAAATACCCCGTGTGTTGATCACCGGAGGTGGGAGCGATCGCCGCCTCCGGCACGCCGGAAAACTACGTGATGGATCAGTCTGTGTTCGACGCACCCGTGACATCCATCGAGCCGCGTCGATCTCTCGATCGGCGTTAAAAAGGAACCACGCAGCAAGGAAATCGTCATCGACAGACGCTGCCACGTGTTCGCTATGCCGTACAACCGGGTAGGTTATCGGGGTGCGAGTAGTGATGGGATTTCAGACACTTCCATTCGCTTCGAATTTGTGTATTATACAGCGATAAATTCGAGTCGCTTCGACTTTGTACAACATATAACGATAAATTCGAATACTACACGTTGTAATTTTGTATACATAAGGACAAACTCGAATCGCTTTGAATTTGTATACGTGGCGATAAATTCGAATTTCGTTTTTCGAATATGATTCGGGAAATCGAGATTTTTGAGGAGCTTGGATGTGTTGAAAATCTTGAGATGGAATTTGATGATACAAATACACATAAATAGCACTGGATATGTAAAAACATATAAAATATCTAAAATATAACACTCGTTACTGATACTTAACAGGTAAAAAAATCTTTTTTATTTAGATTTCAGATTTTTTATTTTGTTCGTGAATATATGAATTCGCAGTCTAGCAGATGACTATTCGATAATTTAAACTTTCTGTATTTTCTTCAGAATTTATATTTTGTAATTAATCGGATTGTAAAAACTAGATACGATTTAAATTAAACACGCGTTATCGAACTCTATCTCGTAAGTCTCGATACTTTCAAGTAAGATTCAATACGATCAAGGCTTTTCAAAACTTTCAAGACAATCAAAATTTTTAAGATTTACCGAAAGACGAGAGTTTTAAGCTGAGGATATTTTTCCCTATTTACAAATTTGAGGCAATTTCAAGTGTCTCAGATTCCATCATCGGGAACAAACTTTAGTCTGAGCAAATTTTGTTCTTTGTCTCGTCCTTCATCAAGACCATCATTTAGTTTGTTAGGGTCGTACGATCGGTTGGGATAAAGATCACTGTGTCACGACATTGTCAATGATATTCACTGATTTTTGTCTCTTTACTTATTTTTTATTTCTTGAAACTAACCAGTCTCCTTGAATAGCAAGTCAGTTGAATAATAAATCTCATTATGCGATGTTGCTCTTTATTACACGAATGTCGATTACTGCATTATACGATCATCATGTGACGTCATTTTTTTTTTTTTTTACGACACGGATGTCATGTGAACACGTAATAAATGACGGAACGTTAGTTCTTATCGAGACAGTAATTAGTTGTGTAGATAGTGTTTTGTTTTTCTATGTACTTGCTGCTGGAAATATACTGAAATATAACTATAAATATATTGTACAACTTTAAAGTTGAAAATCTAGCAAAACATTCTGAAATTATAAAAGATCCGCAAGTTATTAATTTTTCAATAGTATTATTTAGCAAGTTACATATTCGCAATAAGGAATCTTTTTCTCGTCAAAGATATTGTTAGTTTAATTAATCTTTCTAAATCATGAATAATTATCGCTGATTCGAAGATTGAATTGTTAATTGAATTTTAGTTTAATTTCAACATTAAACGTTCGATTGTCAATATCAAGTTTCATTTTCGATAAACTATGTCGCTAATAATTTCTGCCATAGAAGCGATAATCTACGCATATTCGAGTGAACTGTTCGCATAACCGGTTTCACGGCAAGCACGCGCAATGCAACAAGAAAAAAAAAAAACGATTTTAAAAGCAAAATACTCTGAAAATAATTACCGATACCGTAATCGTCCGACGATCCTCGAATTCTGTTTTCAAAGGATCGCGTCGATTCGACAACTTTTCCCTCGAGTTGTTTTCACTGCAACGGTGAAGAATCCATCTGTCAACAACGATGCGCCAGTGTCGAGCGAAATCTCGCGGAAAAAGCAGTTGGAAATGCGAATACTATAACGTAACCGCGAGAGTAAGAAAAATACGCGTTCATAAGTCAAAAATTCATTCCTATCACTTTTGTTGGAAGATTAACGATGCCGAGGGAATTATCAACAGCTTTTTAACGCCATGTTTGCGATCTGTTTGGACAAAACGGAAGTTAACCTGCGTAAGGTGTACGTCAAGGACGTCGATCGATCGAGTATAAACATATTAGTCGGATATCTGCTTTCTTTTATTTTTTTTAAATACGTTAAATTGGCCAACTTTCATGAAATTTCACGCAGCTGAAACTTCCGGAAACATTTTTTTTTTCTTTTTTTGTTAAATCAACTGCTCCATGCTTGTTCAGTAAACAAACATTTCGGCGACGAACGGAAAGTATCATAATTTCAAAGTAGCTATAGCTCCTATGTTTGTCAGATCGAGCAACTCTTTGAAAATTTTCGTTTAAGTTTCGCGCACGCAGGAAACATCTCCATTTTGCCATTTTCGTTCTTATCGTCGACTTTTGGTCTCGAAGCTACCGGCAAAAGTTGTAAAATTTTGAGTGCGTTCACTGATTTGGAGATCGTGATATTTTTATTGGGTTAGATATTCGTAAGTCGCGAGGAGAAGATTGCAAAGAAGAAACTTGAGCAAACGGTTTTTGGCTCGAGTTTCTTTGTAAAACAATCCCGTTAAGTTTAGATTCCAGGTATGAAAAATGTCGGTGCGATATCGATAGATAACAGAGATATCAACTATCTAACTGCTCGACGTTTAATTTACAATTATCAGAAACGAAACAGAAAAGCAGTTTGTTCTTGAAAATCATTTACAGTTTCGACGAAGCATCAACTTGTTTATAAATTAAATAATTTCTTCATTCGCGAACTTGTACAAAGATTTTTATCTCTGAGAAGGTTCGAGATCGACCTATCTGATGTTTTCATTATTTTTATCAGCTTTCAACTTGTTGGCCAGAGACTTGACATTACTCGTTGACAGAGTAAGTGAAAAATTTAATTTTCAACGAGAAACAGTGGTTCTCGAACACAACTCCGAAGTCAAATATCCTTTTTTGCATTTTGAACATCAAGCACATCCTGCGATCCTCTTTGAACAAGAACTCTACTGTTATATCATTCACGAGATACTTTTGCTGACCACTCGACTCTCCCAAACGTAATCCATCCTATCTTAGCGTCTCTTAAAAGATTCACAGGCAAACAGAGAGTTACACGTCCCATCCTGATTCAATTTTTCTTCATCTACCGTTTTTTTTTTTCAATTCTTTTTTCCCCTTTATTTTCCTCCTTTTCCCAGTTTCAGTACAATGTAGATCAGTTTTTAATTTAAGGAAGATTATCTGGAATATTTCTAATTCTCACCCCTCGTAGTGTAGTACGACAATTAAATTTAAAGTATATCGTGTCTTTCGTTCATTTCATTCATCATCGATAAAGAACACTTTATTCGTCGATTCTGATAAGCGGCGTTACATTACGAGATATCTTATCCACAGTGTCACACGAACTATTCTTCCATTTATTGATAACGATGAAACAATTAATATTCAATCCTTAGGCCCCTTAGTGCTCTATCTAGAACGGAGCATTATCGTAGAAACAGTGTAAATCTTGGTAAAACATATTGCTTTTTAGAAACATTTTGAGAAAAGCCGAGATGTTCGAATGTCGATGGTATTAAAATAAGACAAAATCGCGGAGTCGATGTAGATGTCTTCGACACTAAAAGAGCGATGAAACAAATAACTAACTAGTAAGAGTATATGGAATAAATATATGACAGTAAATTCCAAACACTGTACTATCCGATTTGTAAAATTCAAAATCAGTCTAACATAACAGTAAGATATCTTATCAATTTCGAAGACATCTTGGTCCACCAAAGGGTTGAAAAGCCCAGCCAGTAATTTCGCGAACTTTTATTAGGCTCGCGAAATCGTCGATGCACCGTCACATATTTTATGCAGCCATCTCCTTCCGAGGTCGAACACTTTGGATCTTTCTTTCAACATGTCCTATATATCGTTCACCTTTTTTTTCTCGCCCTGGTACTCCGACGAGATATCGCGAGCAGAAGCAAAGAAAGAGGGATGGAATTCCAGACACGAGAATTCTTCTTCTTCTTCTTCTTCGTTTCTCCTCCTCCTCCCGCCACCATTCTTTTTACAGAATCTTTCAACGGGAACGAAATCTTTTCCAGGTACTGCTACAGCTGGTGCTGGTGCTGCATGGATCCCTGATCGTCCTTGTTGCCGGGAAATCCAGTAAGTCTTCCGTTTCTTTGTCCTCGAGAGATAATCGCGCTTCCGTTGAGCCGCTTAGGGACCGGACGTCTCGGAATACAACCGGATACCTCGAGATCGACGGGAACCGGGCTAATGCTCTTCGCCGATTTGCGTTATTTGCCTGGGGATAAGTTTAATTGTAGCCCCGGCTCCTTCCTTCTTCCGACCAACAGCGATCGATAAGACGATCTCCACGGTTGCGGTGTCATTCCCGATTGTTCGTGCGATAACTCGATAGTTATCTCGTTCAATCTCGAATTTTAACATTTTTACGTCATTTAAATTTTCTGGTTCAAAGTTTGGTATATACCGTGAATATGCGGGAAAAGAAAACAGATTGAAGACGAGACGCGGCAGAATTTATCGTAATATTTATAAATACTTGAATTTGCTTAAATTTTATGAAGTTGTACAAGACAGGATGATGTAAAAGTATCAAGGAAAGGAAATTTGTAGAATTTGCTTTCATAGTCTCTACGTTAAAATTGAACAATATAAATTGGAAGAGAATTGCAAATAAAATGTTGCATTAACAGAACTTTGGTTCTTAACAGATGAATCTACAATTATATATATAAATATCGACACAAATAATTAATTCACTTTTCACTTCAAGTATCATGTGAAATGATACACCTATTTTTTACTTTTAAATATATTCGGAATAGAAGGGTACTTTTAAGTACAAGTTTTATTTTAACGAATAAAACAATATGTATTTAATATTATAAACGACAATGTATAAACACGGTGGTATATTGCGAAGAGTAAAACGATGAAATACAAAATTACAGAATATGAAAAAACTGCACGATTCGTCTTACTAAAAAAAAAAGGCCCAGAAGCAACTGTTCTGACTAGAAAATGAAGACGACATTTTTGCCATAAAATACTCCTACTCGAGGTCTACCCTACGCCCCCTCGCGAATCACGTGATCCAAATCAACCAATCGCTAATTTTCGTTGCATTAGCGTTGCCCGATTTTCTGGGCTACTCCTGCTAAAATCATTACACGGACACGAAACGAAACGAAACAAGAACTGAATATTATACTTTTAAATAAGATTTCTCTAATCACCCGTAGCGTTTAATTGTTTAGAGGAACATGTAAATCGCAAATATATAAATCTAAACGCAACTTTGACACGTATTATACGTACGTATGTGGATCAGGGGCCTACGAAGAGGGAGTCGTGGCTTTGACCTACATGAGGCTCGATGAATAATAAACTCTCAATTAATCAGCCTGCCGATTACATATATTTCAAGAAAGCATTTCACCTCCGAATCTTAAGATTACCGAGCGTTTCTTTTTCCAGCCTTTCAAGTCAAACCATGATTAATCTTTATCTCATAGAAAGATCGTTTTTTTTTCCCATAGTTACGCAACTAATCGACAAGGACGCGAACAGATACGAATCCTCGGAGGAAAACGATCAGCAGGATGTGAAGGTTCCGTTCAAGTTAGAAGAGACTTACGGTGTAAACTTCCGTGCAAATACCTTCAACGCTTCTTGGAGAACAGACACGAAAATCCTTTACTCCGATAGCATTCTCAGTGACATTCTCTTGTTCGACGCGGCCACAGGGACCTCTTCGACATTGCTGGATTTCTCCGTGATGGTATGATTCATTTAACGTATTATATATATTTTTATCTTTGCTATGGAACCAGGAGATATTTCTAACTTTAGGTCGAAGAAGATAAAAGGTTCTTTTTTTGGGGGGGATTTTTGGTTATTTGAAATAGGTATGATCACTGGAGAGACGTAAGATTCTTAGGATGATTTTTATTTTTAATGCCACAACAAACATTCACGATCGAAAATTTTCGTTCAGTGACATTAAAGTAAAAAGAATAAGAGAAGCTTTAGTGTACATTTCACGAAGAGTTTCATTCAAGTCTCCAAAAATACGCCATTTTATGTCTATAAAATTTCCAACGAAAATTAAATTAGAAATTGATCGTTGGTAATTCTAATGTTAATTTAGTGATTTAAATCCAGCAGAACAACGTGAATCGATGTGAATTTTGAAGATGAAATCGGATATTTTCGAGTTTCTCTCGTGCTTTAATTATTTAAGCACTCTTGAAATTTCCAGTTGGCATGAGCCGCGAGCTTTCGGGAAATTACATACGTTTCAATTTCGAGAACAAATTACTTGAATGTCCAGCTACCTCTTGCTCGATCGGGGACAAATAACACAGCGTACAAATAACACAGCGACGGTTTAATTAATCGCACGGAAATTCTCCGCGCGGCCCAGCTTCTTAACTGGTGAATTACAGTGTCCACTTTCGGGCGTGAATCAACATCGAACGCTGTTGATTTAAGAGACACGGTGTTTGACACTTTCTCTGTTTAATTTTCCTCAGTCTCGAATCGTTTGCCGTCGCATCTCGTTTAGCGACATTCCGCGTAAACATTTCCTAACCGTGCAAAACTTGTCCGCTAAAAGAAACACTTTCGAAACGTTATTGTGCTTCGGTGATCGAAGGAAGCTTGTCTTTCTCGAATCATTAAAAATAATTGATTTTCTATTCTCGAATTTGTGGAAAAATCCCTCAGGTGTAAATATCTCGATTTTCATGTTACTTGTAACATGATTATTGCGTAACTCATTACTGAAAATTGCTATTGAGCAATTTGCCTTTCTATCGCTCTAGTAAACTGAATTTACAGATTTCGATGATACATCATCGTGTCGATACTTTTCGGTCCACTGTGTATTCTTTGCAACAACAATTCGCCGTTTGTTAATAACAATCCTTTGAGCAGAATACGGCACGCAGCGTAGAATTTCCATGTTCATCGTATCGATAAATTAATGCCACGATGACGTATCGATAGTCAGGAACAATCTAAGATTTATCGCGTCGCAACACATCCGATAACCTGACACGAAATCAATACTATCGATATTCCGAATCAATCAAGCATTTGTTCCAGCATACTGCCCCGGTGTCTTGATATTGCATCCAATTTTGAATATTTGCTGTACCATCGAGATCAATTTCCGTTCGCCAACAAAATGGCAGACGAATCTCGGCCCTCCTTGTCAAACATTCGCGATCGTTCTTCGCTGATTTCGACTGCTACTTTCCATTGGAAATTTGTTTCGATATTTTATACATTGACGCTAACGTGATTTCAGGCCGACTTCCACGAGCCATCCGCAAGCTTCTCCTTCGACAATTCTTTCGTCGCGATCGGTCATGACTACGAAAGTGTGAGTATGCAGTTTCTATAGTTTCAACTTTTTTTCTTTCTATTGTAGAAAATTTCGATACACAAGTATTCTAAAAAACGAAGATTATAATTGTATTTGTTGTAAAATAGAACCTCGAATAACATGTACAAGGCATGTACAAATATCGATCGATGGTTTTGCTATTACCAAAGTTTTATTTTCTTTATCCAGAAGCGACATATCCAAACGTTTCCTTTTTCGTCTTTTGTAATCAGAAATTTCTTCGTATTCAATTTCTTTAGTCTTTGTTTACTTATACGAAAGATGACACCAGATCTCTTTCAATCAATACTCGGAGATACAACAATAACTAATAGCTGATGAAAGCAAAACAGTAACATCTACGTTGGAAGCATTATTGGAACGCCGTTTGAGGATTTATCTTTTAAACGAAGCGGAGTTTCAAACGAGGCAGATCGTAAAATGAAAATAAAAAGCTGAAAGGAATTTTTTTATATCTAAAAGCTGAAAGGGTATTTTTTTATATCTAAAAGCTTCGTGTCTCACTTCGACATTAATCTTTCTAAAATAACTTAAAAATGAATGTTTCTCAATTGTGGTTCCAATGAAAAAAATATGCCAGGATTATTGATCAATAGCACCGCAACGATTTCAATTTCATTTCTGTTTTCTCAGTAAATACATTTATATACAAATGAAGAAATATGTGTTATCGACTTCCAGGGCTTTCGATACTCGCTCTATCGGCGGTGCGTCGTGTACAACACTAAAACCAAGTAAGCCGCCCGTTTTATATCACCGATAATTTTAACGACTTTGTGATAAATAAAAATTACGAAACCGATGCAACACGTTCGTCGTAATAATAATAGAAATTAACGTTCGTTCGGTTATTTCATCCCGTGTTCATCAATTTTCGTACGGACGTAAAATACTGGACGATGTCGATAATCGCGTGCAACGTCAAATGTGATTAAGAAACAAAAAAATTATTCTCACCGTAAATTCTGTTTATCGTGTGGATTTTTTTTTTAAATTCAACTCCATTATTGGGATGAAATAAAATTCTCATGGGTTGAAACTTTATCCACATAATACCCTTTGAGAGTTAACAACGTTGATCTTGTGCAATTTTTGCACGTTAATTTAATTTTTAGACTGCGAATTTTCATGCAAACTCGTATTTTTGAAAAAATAACATCTCTGTTTTACGTACCAGTTACTATAAAAGCTTGGATGCCTTATACACATTGAATATTTTATATTCTTCATATGTCCTACAATATTTTACGTCCTACATATATGTGCATCGAATGTAATTTCATCGAACATTTTCATACTTGTTTACGTTCTATGTAATTTTGCACTTTCAAGCTTTTTAGCAGTAAATTAACCACAGTACGTTTCTAAATTTTTTTTTGCACAACAAGAAATAGAAGCAGATTATTGCTAAACTGGAATTATGAATTTTTGCACGTTTCCTTTCACACGGTCTTCTGCTTTCGTTCGCGCGTAGGTCGTACACGAAGATCGCGAATGGCGATCGCATACCTCTGATCAAGTGGTCGCCCACGAGGAACGCTTTGATTTATGTTCACGAGAATGATATCTATTATCAAGTGTTCTTCGATCGAGGCAGCAAACTTCGAAGAATAACGAAGACCGGCATGCTCGACACCGTTTATAATGGAGTACCCGATTGGGTTTACGAAGGTAATTGAAAAAAATGGTAAAACAGATGATCTTAAACTTTGATGGCGTTTGATATCGACATTTTCCTTGACAAAGTTTCCTTATTATTAATTAAAAACGTCGAGCTATCGATTGATTGATTGGCGTTGATCTTTGAAAAATTCTTTGTTAACAGAATTAGTTAACAGGTGCTTAATTACTAGATTATTAATCTTAGAAAAATATGTGTTATTAGCGTGACTGATAGATTAATAGACGTTGATCATACAAAAATTTGTACTGTCAATGTTAAATTATTAGTGCAACTAATTGATAGACGTTGGTCTTGACAAAATTCTTATTTGGAACACCAAGTTATTGGATGACCAATTAATAGACATTGAACGTGGAAAAATTATTAATATTAAATTATTAGCGTGATTAATTAATAGATAGAAATTCTTAGAAATCTTGTAGAAATTCTTAGAAACGTTAATTAATAATCGAAAACAATTCACATGTTAATATTTACAGAGGAAGTGTTGGCCTCTGCTTCGGCTGCCTGGTTCTCCCCTGATGGACGACATCTTGCTTTTGCAACCTTCAATGATACCAACGTGAGAGAAATGGGGATGCTACATTATGGGATTCCAGGGAACATAAAATATCAATATCCGGAGGAACTGAAGATCAAGTATCCGAAGGTAATTATTTCCAGTATATTTACCAGCTAGGTAGCCACATTATTTAAGTATCGATTAAGCAATTTTTGACAATACGCGAAAAGCTGAAAACAAAAATTTAGTTAAACAAGAGCAAGTAATCGTCGAAGCGGATAATTGTTCTCTTGTTGCGGCCGGTTTGGGTACGTGTGCCCAAAGTCGTTAAAGAATCAGATTAGAAAGCTCAGGTTGCTTCCACAGGTCTCGTTACAGGGTTTAAAAGGGGATCAGAAAGGGTTATCTCGCGGTCGTTCTAGCATTTAACTCTCTGTTTTTCTGGTAATAGAGCCATTTCCTACGTATTGTTGCATCACGATCGTGAAAAACTGCTTCGATTCGATGTTGAACCGCACGTGGAAGCAATCTCTTTCTAAAGCTCTCTTAATTTGAAACACACGTCCCATTTGTTCGTATATATTTCGTAAAACTCTGTTCGTTGTCTTTAATCTAATTTTCCGAGAAAAGAGGAAAGGAAACAGACGAAACGTAATATTTGATTTAAAATTCTAATTAAAATTTGCACGTTCGTGTGTTGAATATTCATACGGGCGTAAATAATTTTAGACAGGCAGTCCAAATCCAGCCGTATCGATGTCCATCGTCGACTTGAATAATTCGTCCTCCAAATTAATCGATCTTGAACCGCCCACTGATGTTGTTGGCTGGTGAGTATTTTGCAAGAATTAACAGTATAACTGTTTCATCATTCACAGGTTCGAGTTAAACTTAATCAAGCTAGTGTATTCATAGCATTCCTCTAGCATTAGTGAAATATAATTTTTTTATTAAAAATATCCCATTATTCTAGCTTTCCACGAATAACAGAATTACAAATTCCAACTTTTATCTTAATAAAAAGATAAAAGTCTCGAAAACCTAAGATAAAATTTCTAAATCCAATAAAATTCTCCGAATTATTTATTCCGCTAGTAAGGCAAGATCTATTCTCCGAAATGTTTTCAAAATATTCTCTCTCTCTCTCTCTCTCTCTGACACAGGGACAAGGTTCTTTACACCGTGAGGTGGAGGAACAATTACCAGGTTGCCGTCACCTGGACGAATCGCGTGCAGAACAAGGCTCAGATAGTTTTTTACGACACGAAAGGCAACGGCAGTAACGTTTATTACGAAGAGGAAAGCGAGGGCTGGCTTCGTATTCTGCCTCCCGTTTTCCACAACGAATACGTGATCATTGTGAAGCTTCAGGACTCCGGAACGTCGGCTGGACGGTTCCAACACGCGACCAGGTTCGAGTACGTCGCTGGGAAATTGATCGATGAAACGGATTTGACGGCAGGAGCTAAGGAAGTGATCTCCATTTTAGCTGTCGATCACGTCAGGGATAGACTTTATTATTTGGGCAACGAGTTCGATGCACCGTCGCAGAGAAATCTGTACTCGGTGCAACTGAACGGTAATGAGAGACCCGTTTGTCTGTCCTGTAACGTCGTTAGCCCCGAGGGTGAGTACTCGAAATCACCGGCAGCGAGCTTCGAATGTAGACAGTCGTTCAACATTTTTGAAATTTTGTTGTCGCAAATTTCAAAAATGAAAAGTTGTCGCAATCGCGTTGATGAAACTTGAATTTTGGAGAAGTACGGGAATGAAAGTGTTGCATTGAAACATTCAATGAACCACAATTCGGTAGAGCCATGTATAGCACTTCTATCGTATCATCTTGTTTATCTTATTTAAAAGTGACGTAGAAGATTATTCACGTTGTTTAGTAATCCTTTTTGGAACAAGTTTATTGCAATAAGTTCTGTTAATCTTCAATGAAATTGTATCTCATATCTTACTTTAAAAAAAAAAAAAAAAACAACATTTTAATTTTCGATTGTTTTGCAGGAAAACGCTGCAAGTATGCCTACGCGTACTTCTCCACGGATTGTTCATATTACGCGTTGTCCTGTTCCGGTCCGGATCCAGTATTCGTCACGATTAGAAACGCCGATCACAGGAAAGTTTACGATTGGGAGGAAAATCGATCGCTCAGACGAAAAGTGGCTGCTCGGACGCATCCTACTTATAAGAATCTTCAAGTCTCTGTGAACGGATACAAGAGCAACGTGAAACTCTCCCTACCACCCGATTTCGACGAGAGAAAACGTTATCCTCTATTGATCAACGTGTAAGTTAATTATTTATCTATCGAACTTTTCTACGGAACATGGAGATTTCTCAAACATGTGACAGTACCTTTTTATTCTATATCGTACTTGACAAATGTTATTGAATTCGTTTTCTTTACGTAAGGTTATAAAAATATTACCCAATTGTTTCCTTTTATCGTATTTAATTAAAAGTTTCCTAATTGAAAGATGAGTGAAAAATAATTTTCTAAACTTTCGGTACCAAATTGTTTCCCTCTAACTGATTAAAAGACGAACAAATAATATAATATTATTTTCTCTGCGAATATAAAAATGTTTCACCAATCGATAATCGACCCAAATGGAGAACCACGTATGTTTACGAAAGAGCATTACGTTCGATTTTCCGATTACCGTTGGCCAGTTTCGAGCAAAAATCCGCGAAATCAAGTGGCTCCTTAATCCTGAAACTCGCATCGAACCGTTCGAAGCCATTAAGTATGATTAATCTGCACGCAAGAGAGAAGAACGGTAATCTCCATTTCCGATCGCCGTACAGTTCCAGCGGCTCGTTTCTACGCTAGCACGACGCTTCGTCGATTTCCCTTCTCTGTTGGGAATATCCTATTCCTCTTTGCATTTTTTGCAGTTACGCGGGTCCGAACACTGTCAGAATCACCGACGAGGCGTCGTTTGGTTTCGAATCGTACATGGTGACCAACAGAAGCGTGATTTACGGTCGTATCGACGGCCGTGGATCGGCTTACAAGGGTAGCAAGATGCTGTTCGAGATCTATCGGCGACTCGGTACCGTGGAAATCGAGGATCAGATTGCCGTTACTAGGTGAATCTTTTAACAGAATTTTTTCTTGTTATTTATTACGAAGCATTCACATTCGTTTGGACGTGCAACGGAGTCTCTGCACGAGCAGAGGCAAATCTTTGAACGTCAGATTGATTCGGAAATTTAAAAAGATCGATCCGTGCGTGTACAAGCAAATTAAATGTTTATTCCGAAAATACAATAATTAATTGTTTTATTATATCAGTTGTGCAGTACAATTTTGGGAGGCTTGTTTTTCTTTGTTATTGTCTTTGGTAAATATTCCAAATGAAATTTGGACATTTTACTATCATGAAATTATTATGATACAGCAATTTGCTATTTCGGGAATATTTTATATTACTTGGAAGACTTCTGTCTTTCTTTATCACCGTTACCTTTAATAATTATTCCAAAGAAAACGACGTGTCGGTGTTACAAAATTTACAATTTGTCGTTTCAGGGGAGGGAATATCTCGCGTAATGTCTGAGATTTCAATAGTGACGCGTGCGTATGATTTTTAGGTTACTGCAAGAGACATACCCGTGGATCGATTCAAACAAAACCGGGATATGGGGTTGGAGTTACGGCGGTTTCTCCACCACTATGGTGCTGGCTACTGACAGGAAATCGGTGTTCAAATGCGGTATATCAGTCGCACCTGTGACCTCCTGGATTTATTATGGTAATTTCGTGCCTTGTCGCGCGTAATAAATATCTAACATATTTATCGCCACAATATCGCCACACGTTTCGAGAAAATATGGAATTTAGTTTCACGGATCTCCGAAACCTACGTAAACGTGCAAAGCGTGTTAGTTACAAAAATGTAGTTATCATCGATACGAAACAATTCTAATTCATTCCACGAGGGTCTGTAATTTCGAGGAAATTCGGAAGATTGGAAAATTCATTTTTACAAAAGTTTCAAGATTCTTATTCGACAGAGTTTCTATTTTATAATTTCTCATTTTCTCTCCGAAGAAACAACTGTCTTGGAAAAATCAGAAGGTTCATGCACGTAATTCTAAAGCTCTGCGCTATATATATATAATAGATGAAAAATCACGTTCAAAAGTATCACTCGTGAAACATCCTTTGCTCGTCACTATCGATCCTCCCTCACAGTGTAACAAATTGCTCACTCGCGTAATTCACGCTCCAAGATCGTAAATTCAAAGGTTATCTTCGATCGTAGATTCTTTGTACACGGAGAGGTTCATGGGGTTGCCCGAGGATAATCTGTACGGCTACAACCAGTCGGACGTGACTAGGCTGGTGGAAGGAATCCGTGGCAAAAAGTTCATGCTGATACATGGTACTGGCGACGACAATGTGCACTACCAACAATCCATGGCGTTGAACAAGGCTCTGGTGGACAAGGACATCATGTTCGAGCAACAGAGTTACACGGACGAGGCGCACGGTTTATCCGGCGTCTTTCCTCACCTGTACCACACCATGGATCGATTTTGGGCGAATTGCCTCGGATACTAGACTCTAAATTTGAATTTCTGGACCACGAGCTGCTCGTTTGATTTGATTTTCATCGGCGACGCGACGCGCAATGGAAGTTGTTCCGACGACGAAGAACGAAGCTCGCGACTTTTGAAACGACTCACAGAAGCTCCGTCAACACATTGGCTGTCGTGTAACGCGTGTTTAGTGAATTAAATAAGTTTCGAAAGTTAAAGAGAGAGAGAGAGAGAGAGAGAACAACGAACACAGCGTGTTGTTATTACTCAAAATAAAAAAAGGTTTGAACTGTGGTGATTTCCTAAATTATATCATGGACGATGCGACGATGATCGACGAAGATCGATGTGGAAATTCGAGTGACAGGCTCTCAATCGTTAGAATGTAATTCGAGGGAGGATGACGGAATTTTCAAGAGAATAAACATTCTCCTGCTATGTGATACTGATCCTGATAATACGAAAAGAACAACAATTTTTCGTCGTGTTCGGAAAAGAGTCGTGACGTAGACAGAGTAATTCACTCCCCAAAGTGTCATTATTCTTCGATGTGTGTTTCTGAAAGAGAAAAAGAGGAAATGAAAATTTTCGCGTATCGGGATTATTCTTCAACGAGACGAAGAGACTTTCGTTGGAGAGTATCGTACGAGTGTCGGGATCATTTTTTTAAATGCAATTTGGTGAGGGGAGGAAGTTGGTCTTAGGGATTCGTAGCCGTGTTCACGCGTGTTCTACCTTGGCAGGGATACGATGTTACAAATACTTCAAAGACGGGCGAATCGATACTTAAGGTTAATGCTCGATGCATTTCCGTGACAGTCAACAGTAAGTGGAAAATGGATTGCGCGAGGACGTCGAAACGAGCGAATCTTTTCGCTCCGTCTTTCTGTTTTCCGTTTTTCCGTTTTTCATCGGGAAAGAGAGCTTCGAAATTCGACTGCGGCCTGCGGAATGGGAAGCGCTGCTATCTAGGCATTTCATTTGTCATCGGATAATATTGATCCAGTAATTTTCTGACGTTCTCCGCGAGAGAAAGCCGTAAAAACTATAAATTTTGTTGTAACGATTGTTAATAAACCACCGATATTTTCTTTCGAAATAACACCTTTATTTTCATTAAGTGGGTATTAGTTGTTGGAGCGTGTAATAAGTTTGTTCACCATCGGCGATCAGATCAACGTGTATTATACGCTTAATTATTGAACTGAATAATTTTAAAAGTCTCGTCCTTTTATCGAAAAATTGCACGTATATTTATTTCCATGTTCTTTGAATTATATAATTATTAGCTATAAAGAACGAAGTA
Source organism: Melipona beecheii (assembly GCA_032399605.1). Lineage (NCBI taxonomy): Eukaryota > Metazoa > Arthropoda > Insecta > Hymenoptera > Apidae > Melipona > Melipona beecheii. The sequence continues at coordinate 1,372,789 of JAUCMO010000463.1, forward strand.
AATATTTCAATAAACTTGAATCGTTCGTCAACCATAATCATATTTTCCGTAACAATAAATGATTCTTTTAATATTTTAATATTGCATATCGTATTTTCATTTTTTTATAATATACTTCCCTATTAATTAAGTAATATTTATTTGTATACGTTGCTATATTTAATAATGGATGGATTATGTATATATCTTCTATAATATTTTTAATATTAACAAAGAGATGAACGAATTCATTACGCAATCTAATAAAAGACGTTGCAAGATTTTATTCTAATCGATCGTTAATTAGAATTAGAATATGTCAGGTACTTTCTATCCTACAGTTTATAGAGTGTTATAGTTGTATTTACGTTAATTTGTGTTACTGTACTTATGCAGTAGCATAAGATCACACAAAGTACGAAATATCAACTAGCATAACTATCCGTAATTTAATTACTCCCATTGAACTATTACGTTTGTACATTTAATTTTAATACTTTTATGTTTAATTAAACGAATTGTTTCGCGAATGATTCATTTATCGTTGCACGTTCTAAGAAAAAGAATTATTAATATCGACGAAGAAGTAAGATTTGAAAAATGAAAGACAAGGACACTCGGAGGATCGCTGATTACTACGGTACTACAAGATCATAGATATTTGACTAATTATTGAAATATAATTCAACTTTATTAAAATATAAAATTCAACGCTGATGAAGCAAAATTCGCAATTATTCGAAACTACGGATGCTATTACAGCGTAAAGTGTAGAGAGAATCGCTCAATTTCGAAGTGAATTCCCAGCAAACGAACCTCCTGCCGCGCGATGATATTCGAGATCACGGCACACGGTGTTTTAATCGTTGATTTTTCTCAATGACGGAAGCGGTAACTGTGAAATATCGGATTAAATCTGGTCGTGGTCGTGATTGCTCGCCGGAATGAGTTAAGCTCGCATGAGAAATCAGAAAGAAGAAATCATAAATGTCGGTATAACGTAGTCGCAAAAGAGCGTGCTACGTGAAACGTGTCGGCTATGTATCAACCGGCAGAGTAATAAAAGTGGAGAGACAAATGATCCTTTTCTACTTTGCTTAGCGGATCGACCGTTTCATAGCGCACAGCCGCTCGTCGAATTAATCGACGATACGCGCGAGCAGCTCCGCGGAATTTGTTTGCGAATTTCACGAGCCACGTGCTCTTCTCAACTCGCTGACCTAAAAATGAAGACTAGAGCGGAAGAACATTTAATGAGTGACATTTTTCCAATTTTTTCCCCAATTTTTACAGGGCAAGTAGCTTCAAAGTTATCGATCGATTAATCTCACGTTTACGCAAAAATTTTATTTCGTTTTTTATTTTATCCTTTCATTTATGTCTCTTTGGAGTTTAAAGGGTATTTTTCGAAGCATTGAAGATATTAAAATGTCGTTTGTCTTCGACAATCGTACCTTTAGTTGAATCTTTCCTCTTAGCTGTTTTATGTTAAAATATTCCGTTTTTAAAGTAAAGAGGCATTAACAGCAAAAATGGACAGAAATGTACTTATCGTTGTTTCTTCTGTAGCGCTTCTTCCTTTTCTTCCGTTCCGTTTTTTGCCAACACTCATTTTTATTCCTTGTGTTCTTTCTCTGTATTCTCTCTTCTCGTAACATTAAGGTCCTTTCTTTCCCTCAATTTTCTCTCCAAAGCTCGTGTCTTTTCTTTCTTTCGTAATCCACAGCGTCTTTCGTTCCTTTAATGGTTCGTTTCGTTTCGCTGAGACATTGTTTTACGTATCGTGACTCTTTCGCGCTTCTTTCTCTGTTTCTGTATTTTCTCGTTTATTTTGTCCAGTTATTAAATGTACGATTTTTACATTTTTACATAGAGAAGCGTCAGAAAATAGTCGGAACATAGCAGGGCGTGAAAACGATGGGGTAGAAATATCTAAAAAACAACTTACAATCAATCTCGAAGTTAGATAATTGTAATCCAAAATCTGAAATCTAAAATCTGCTTTGCACGCAAGAAACATTCGTATACAGTTGATTCGCCGAGCAATCTGTCGAACGTAAAAACGACAGAAGAGAGACAATTAGACGTATCCAACCCATCGTTTTTTCATAGTCGTTTATTACTTTTCCATTGTTCTCGTCTTACAAGCCTCGGACCGAGCCATCCTGAAAGTACTTCCTCCCTTTCAACCTGAACTTACTCTAGTTCGACCATTCTGCAACTTTCTTCTTCCCTCTCTCATCAATCTACTTTCCCCCTCCCCCCTCCTGGATTCTCTTACCCTTGCCCTCTCGCCACCTTCCACTCCTTTCCTATATAATCGAACTTTCCCATTCTTTAATTTCCTCCGTTCTCCCTTCACATTCTGCGTCTCTCTATTCGAAACTTGGCTCTTTAGCCTTTCATTCTCGATTTCTCTCCCTCATCCCCCAGAGTAGCCACTCTCTCCGTGTCCCCTCTTAGCCGGACCGTGAAACAGATTCAGGAGGACGGAAACAAAGTTTGTCATCTTTCCGGGCGGTCGATGCCTACGGCCGATGCCAACTCGATCGGCCGGTTCCGGTCAAAGAGATCATTGTGTAATTTAATCAGCCGGCTAGGTATCGTTCCCCCGAGTCGCCACGTCGAAAACATTGCTCGCCCCGAACATCCCCTGCCCATCCCATTCCATCGGCGAACTCGTTGACCTGGAATCGCGCGACTCGCTCTGGCCAACTGCAAGAAAAGTTCGACAAACCTCAGGAAACGCGTGGCGCACTTTGCTAAGCTTCCCCTCGAATTCCCGCACAATTCTTATTTCCTGCATGGCGGTACTTCTCGTTGCATATATTGTAACGGCAGTGACAAATGCGACAGCTGGGGAGACGAAGTTGGGTCAGATGGGTATTTGAAGTTTCCGAACGCGTTAGTTTGTAATTTGGAGATTACAGTGTAGGATACAGCAAGGGAATTATAACGCGATGTGATTTAATAGGAACTTTTGCTGCGCCTTTTTTGGACAATTAATCAAATTTGGAAGAATACAAGGCTGTGATTGGTCTTTGAACAATATTGTTGGGTTATCGGTTATGCCTTATTTACAAAAATCTAGGATATAATTTGAGAATTTAAGATTTAAAATATTTAGGATATATTTGAGAATTTAGGAAAAAGGGAATTTAGAATGTGTATAGATTACAAAAGTTTAAGTTGTAGATTGTAATAATTTAGGTTAGAGTACAAAAATTTAGAGTATTTGGGATATTTAATATTTAAGATTAAAAGGATTTAAAACACATTTGGGAATTTAGGAAAAAGAAGAATTTAGAATAGATTACAAAAACATAGGTTGTAAATGCAATTTGTGTTAGATTACAAAAATTTAGGATATTTTGAACATTTGATATTTAGGATCAGTAAAAGAATTGAATGAAATTAAAAGTTTCAAAATCCTATCCCCCATTACTGTGATATCTGCAATGTCCAATGATATCAATTGAGAAGAAAATATATTAACTCTACTGTAATCTTAAATTTCTTGTTCTTATCTTGACAAACAGAAAGAGTTTTTAATATTTCAAGAGTATGTTTAATATACATGCACATATAAAATGAGAATATATATCAATAAGAAATATTTTCATAAGAAAGAAGTATAGAAGGTTGTATCTCTGATTCTGCATAAAAGAATAAGTCTAAAACACAAAGAATAAAATTTTTCCATTTGAAGGAAAAATTTTATTTCTTTATTTTCAATTAATTTCTTTCATTTAGAATCACCTCTTTTCCCAATTATATCATCGGATCAAGAACACCCTGTACATCAATTTTCATGTATTGTTCGAACTTGAGGTACCCTTCAACACTAGGAAAATACAACTGGGTCAACAGTTGAACGTAATAAAGCCAAGCACGAGCATAAGCTTGGCTCGAGATTTCGAGTCGTTCCACGCACAGGTTTCATCTAAGATACGAGAAAATAAGATTACGTTTGCAAATTTAAGCATTGTCCAGAAATTAATGGCTTGGAAATTGGTGCTTGTTTCGAGTCGACGATGTTTTTATCGGGAGAGGTAATATCGTCGACACATGCGATACCATCCGTTTCTTCACGGTGAACTGGGCTAAGGCCTCGGGCTTATCGCCGCGTATGCACATCCTGACGGCTTAAGCGTCGCTTTAATAACCAAGGAACATCGCGAAGGACGAGTTGGCACGCGAACCTAAGCCCCCCCCCCCCTCCCGCCCCCCACCGACCAACTGTTCCGGTTGATTTACAACGAGGAATTGCTCGTCCAGCGAATCGAGGCCGCCTCAAAAATTATTTGTCGACCCTCTAGAACCGGCTATGACCGATTTGGAACGTGGCACCGATGTTTCCAGCGAGTCGGAGACACTCGAACATTTGCATGAACGTCAAGGCGGGCGTTAATGGCGGATAAATTGTGTCTCCATGATCGTAAATCTGTCAACGTTCGGCGGTGCATAAGTCACTCCGACATCGTGTAAATATCAGAATCGAAGCCAACTAAACTGATAACTCGTTGTTTAATCTTGTTACATTCGCTTGGACGCTCTTGCAATCTTTTAACAATTTCGCGTGTCGTGTAAAGTCACTGAAATATTGCGTGAGTGCTATAATGTGTAAATTTGTAAAGGATGTTTTGTATAAATCTTGACTTGAGATTGGACCATTGGGGACGACAATAATTTAGAGTTAAATTAACTGGATTGAATTTCATTACTCGTGTCATAGAAAATTTGCAAAGTGAAATCAAGAACTCTGAATTTTAGTAATCTGATATCTAACGATACTGTTTTTCAAATGTAAATTCGCGAAGAAGAATCCAATTTCATTTACCCGAGTGATTCACAAAAATTTATCGTAGAACAGATATATTTTACTGTTAATTAAAAATTAATAATATTATTAATAGTTTAAAGTGATGAAAATCAATTTTGAAAAAAATAAATAAGTAAAATTTATTTTGTACCCTTTGTATCAGGGTTAATTAATTTATTTTAATAATTTTAATTATCTCGGATAAAAAGTAAATGATCTAAATATATATATATATATAATTTTTTTTGTAAAATAAAGAAATAAATATATACTTGAAAATTAAATGTTTGTCGCATTTATTAATATCTAGTTTTTTTAAAATAAATTTAATTTATAAATAATATTAATAATATTATTAACAATATTGGGAATATTTTCTCCCAATTTTCCCTGTTTCAATGTCACCCGATTGTCATAAAAGTCTGGTCCACAGAACAAGTAATCAATCTACCGAGGACACTTTTCACCAAATTCAATTTGACAAAAACCGCGTTCAACGTTCACACCTGTGCCTTCTGTGCGAAAGAACGATGACGCGAGGAAGGAGCAGGCTCGCGGACAGGCAAATTCGTCGACGAGCGAGCGGGATTAAACAATCCCGCTGCATGCAAATCTGGACGATCAGCGAAACAACCATCGATTTGTCATTCCTTGCCGCGACGGCCAAGAGGCGTACGGATATACGAGGCGAGAGAAGCGAGAAGGAAGGATAGCGAGGAGATAGTATCCGGTAGGGTGGTGCCTTTCTCGCGGCCTCATCCCGCGGAACACGAAGATCGGTGTTCACGTCACCGATAGCGTTTACGCGGTGATGAAAAGCGTCGCTGACACAGAGAGCCATTGTTACAAACCTCCGGCACCGCTGAGAGTTGACAATAGATTGCACCCGGTGCCTCGATGTTACTACCCGGCCACCAACAGGAACACTTTCAACGCGGGAAATAGACTCCGTTCCCTTTTGTCTAGCGCCCGTTAACTCGCCCCTTTCTGCATTCTTGCTCTCTTCTCTGCATTCCGCCTCTCCCTTCTCTATTCTAAATCTTCCTTTTGTTTTTAAATCTCGAACAACGCGCTTCGCGATCACGGTCGCACTCTAATTGTAAATGCTAGGTTTTCGTAGGGTTCTTGAGTCGCGCGGGAGACCTTTGTGGAATTTCTTTGCTGGGCAGAAAATTACTTTTACGAGTCCAATTGTATATTTGTAAGAAGTTGGTTTGTATCGTATTGTATTGTACTAGATATTTCGCGTGCGACTTTGTGCGTTGAAACCATCGGATATCAATTTCGTTGTTAGTAACATCTGTATCGTTTATATGACGAAATTCGATCGTTGTTATCGTTATCACTTGTACGACGAAGCTAAATAATTACAGCAATGATGAATATAGTGATTCTGTTACTGCACACAACGCTTTGAGAAACAAAATGATCATGCGCAAATTAACACTGGTGTGTAATTAATGCTAAATATTCGTGATATAATAGAAAAGTGTCTACTGATTGATTCCACGCGTTGCTTTCAAGTAGAAATCAGATCCATCGAAACGTGAAATTTCTCGACCGGAGAAAGTTAATTCTGGACAAATATTAGTAGTTTCAGTAGTTTATTAGAAGTTTTAGTAGTTCTGTTAGATTCTAAATTCGTTTCGTATTTATCTTTTAAGATACTGCAGTTTTCATTGATTTTCGTAAAGATTTTATATGTTACGTTTGGACTGTTTGTGGACTTTAATTTTGATTATTGGTACAAAGTTCGGACGTTCCGGATTCTTTATTGGTATTTTCGAAGTTGATAGAGGGTTGGAAAGTCTTTTTAATTCAAAACTCATTTTGAGAACAAAGTTAAACAACTAGCATCATTGGACATTGTAAATCTTAATTCAGATTTTTATATTATTCGTAATTACAATAGAACTCTATTCATTTGAACTAAATTTTGGTCAATATTCAAAGTGTTTTTGCTGATTAAATTCATTTATTTGAATCTGAACAAACAAAGCCGCTAATAGAGAAGATTATATGAACTTCTATTATGGGAAATCCAATTACGTAAATTATTGTCCCGCGATAAGTTTATGTAAATGGTTATATTAAAATTTCTTGGACAACCAAAAGATCCTACAAAACAGTCTAGGTTTATCGCTGCTGTGTCTGTTTTCAAAATAGCGATTGTCCAGATTCGCAACGCAGGACAGTATGCAGAAAGGGTTCTCAAAGATACATGGTTTGCGCCGTGTGCACAGTTTCGAGTTTCAGAAAGCTTTCCGTGTGTTTCAACAGATTCGCGGACGATTCTTGGCTATTCACGTGGGACCAGATACTTCTGGGGAGTTCTCCCACGCGATAGAAGAAGAGGCCATCGAGGAACTTCTCTGAATGTCTTTGGAAGCTTTCAGCTGCGTTCAAATATTCATTGGAGTCTGCTAATGTTCCTCGATCTCTATCAAGCGGCGCAGACGGGCCAGTCAAACGACTGAATGTTTCATGAACATTGTGCCGCCGGCTGTTATCTATAATGCTCTAATTATGAATCAGTGACTTCTCGAAAGATTCTTCTTTCGAACATTTTTCTTCTTTTAATGCCCAAAGCACGAACCCGTCCAAGCAAAAGTCTTGGACAAGTTGCAACTCTCTTTCCTGAATCTTTGCATATTTCGTGACAGAAACGCTCGTTGTTTCGTTGTGAAACGCTTGTTCATGTTACTATGCTCGTATTTGTAATTATATCGCAGAAAAACTCCGTCAAATATTTTTAAGTATCCTTGAAATGTCTCTATAAAAGGAAGCTGATGGTTATTAAATCGATGCAGCTATATCTTCCATTATGGATGCAGCCATTTTGACTCGCTGGTTGGGCGAAGCTATATTGATAATAAAACTCCAGGAGTATCCCTATAAACGTGCATCGCAATATCACCAGCAGTTCTTCTTTTTAATAAGATATTTAAATTGCCCATTCCTTTCAAAATAATCCAACATACAAAACACTTGTATCATTTTATTCCAAGTATCGTGTTTTTTAAGTACAACTACCTACGACTAAAGTATAGAACTTGTGTCAGAGAAATTCAAACGCGAGGCGGTAGGAAACAGTGTGACGTGTGACGCTCGAGTCTTCGGAGCTTCAAGGCTCAATCTCAAAGTCTGAGTCTTTAGGATGAGAGACTTTAGGACTTATTATCATACGAAGCTCAGGCTTTTAAACCTTCAAGACCGAAGTTTTACGACTTAGCTCTCAAAGTTCTTAAGGCTGAAGTAAATAATACCGTCAGCGTATGTGTCATCTCACAATTCACGATACTGTCTAGGCAGTTGGAGTCTTGGAGTTTAAGAGTTCGAGCCTTATGGACTTACGCTTTTGCAATTTACGCTAATGCTTAGGATTCGTTTTTACACCACTAATAGGAAAAACGCAAGAATTATTTACGAAGGACTACTCAACTCTCTAAAATCTGTCTATATAGATAGATGGGTTAGCAACATGCGAGTTGTTAAATAAATTTTAATTTTGTAGTTGGAGGTTATGATTCGATAAGTAGAAGATACAAACGTAATCCTCAAATATTAACTAAAAATTAGCTTAATAACACACAGTTATTAACACCTAAAATTAGTATATAAGTGACATCACCAACGAAGGACAAAGAAATTACGAAACTGTCGATTTTGATAGCTGCAGCTTACATCAACTTCACGTTTGCAATTAGTCCAGACAAAGTAAGAAATAACGATCCCTCGAAATTTCTCAGTTTATTTACTTCTAACGAGGCAGCTTCAACGTGAATCGCGTGACAAACCGGAAATCCATCTTCCATGCAGGAAGAACGGCGGCGAACGCGAAGCTAGGTGCCAAGGAGAACTTAGCCTGGTCACGTGACGGACATTATCGCGGTTGGCGTGACGCGAACCCATCAATTACACACCGGGTTCCTCTATCCTGGAATAAAGACAGCCATCCTTGAACTATAAACCGCGGCACGATTTCCGATGCGATCCTTTAGCGAGGACCTAGAGGTTCCCTTTCTGACAGGCTGTCCCAAACATTTCGTTGTTGCATGATTAAAAACTGACAGTGTCGTTAATGACAGTCTTTTCTGCGACGCACGATTGTACTTGTTTGGTTCTTTGTTTCTCATCGACGATATTTCAAGTATACAAATCAACAGTTGCATGATTAAAAATGACTAATAATCTTATTGATGGTTAGTTACAATTGAATTGGATCGTTGGAGAAGAGTTTTTGATTGACACTAGTTGGTCACAACTTTAATTCATTAATCGTTTGTCACTGATTATTGATTATGACTGGCCATTATTCGTTTTAAATGTTAGTCACATGGTCGAAAGTTAATCGGTTTAGGTTAGGTTTAGGTTAGGTCTAAAATTGGCAACACTATAATTAATCACATCGATTATTACTTGTGACTAATCATTATTTCAAATTTGAAACAATCAGTCGTCAATCGTTAGTCACCAGTCACTGATTGATCAAAATTACTCGTGTCAAATAAATTAGTATCTTAAAATAAACTCAAATTTTTAGCATCGCTATATTTTTCACACTTTTGCTACAATTTATTTATCGCAACTTTGTAAACACTTTAACGATCCCTTTTAATTATTCATTTTATCATGCTCGCAGAATATACCGATAAATATACTCGATCGTTGCAGAACACCCAGTATAACGAGAAATGAAACTTTCAAAGGAGAGGAGAAATACAAAAAATACAAAAAACAACGTAGCAAATGATAGAGGGTTTTACGGATTAAGAAGGGAAGTTTTTCAGTGCGATTTTCTCGTACCAGGGAGAAAGTTTGCAAGAAGTTTGGGGAAAAAGGAGCAAGAAAAAGCCCGACGTCCCGTGGAATTGGCGTTAATTATCGACCAGGCGAAAATAAATTAACACTGGTGGTGGCTTCGTTGCAAGGGTTTCGTAATAACACCGCCGTTATTCGAAGTAATTACCGTGAATCAACCATAATTCCCGATACCACGACGCGGCCATCTTTCAACCAATAGAGAAAAAAGTTCGAGTTTCAAATATTTCGAATTACCAAATATCTCGCGAAATAAATTGCGAATCGAAAGCGTCTTGATGTAACACCATGTTAAATGCAAAGTATCGAAATTTAATTTACTTGGCGTTGTACGTAATTCGCAATTCACCAAAGCAAATCTTCCTGCAAACAAAATGTATCTTTGCCACATCCGTCTGATACTAACGAGGTGAGATTAACATTCCAAAGTTTTGAGCTTGGCGCAATAAGTACCAACTAACAATGTTAGCGAATTTGCAAGTAGGAAATTGTACACAGCTTGTAGAATTCTGTTGCGCGAAATAGTCCTTACAATTTCCCAAGTTGAATCATTAATACGCGTTAGTGCGAGTTTGCGTACATAAGTGCAGAAACACACAGAATATGTATAGAATCTTCAAAGAGTAATGCCTATCGCAACGATCAATAAATAAAATGAATCCCTCTTTCTTTCGTTGCAATCATAAAAATCTGAGTTTGCGCAAGTATCCACAATCTAATGATAATGACAGTACCATAATAAATTTTTGTTTCGTGTTGTGTTTTGTTTTCTGGACGGTGCCGGGGAAGATTCACTCGTCGAGAAGGAATCATGATGTGAGGATCTGAGAAAAGAGAATATTACGTTCACAAATACTATAATACTGCAGATAATACTATAAATTTCTAAGCTTCGTAAGAAGTACATGAAACATGTCGCCAATTTCGGATCGATTCGAATCAATCTGAAAGAAAGAAAGAAAGAAAGAAACCGAATGAAACGAGATTAATTATTGTTTGAAAAGGAGAGTCGTGTAATAATCGAGTAAATTCCCCGGGCTTGGCTCGGATAGGAGGAAAGCAAACGAAATTATGCGACCAGGGTATCGAGTCGAAGAGGCGATTATTAAATCGCGTTCCTGAATTTTTTTTTAATCTCTTAAGTAGCTCCGCCCTTTAGATAGCTTTCAATCCCGTGGAACTTTCGAAGCCACGGGGAACTTTCTTCTCTTTCGCTACAGAGTTCCCGCTTTCCGGTTGCTTTCGTCGCTTTCCGAAGAACTATCGATCGATGATTGAGTTAGAGGCGTTTGACGCTTGTTAATCTTCGAAACGTTACTACGCGAGATAGTTATTTTCGAGTATCCAGCCGTGTGTGTCAACTCGAATTTGACTCGAACACAAGTAATCGATAATTTTTTAAAATCTCTCTAGCGTTGTATGTTTTGATCTGATTCTAGTTTCGACGAGGAAAGTATTTTTAATTTACTCCAAGGCAAATATTCCGCGACCATGCTCTTAAGTTGTAATAAAAAATTTCTTTAGTCTTCGAATGTTTTACAACTCAATTCGAGTCTTTAGAGAAAGGTTTCTACATCTCGATCCTTCAGTTACAGGTAACCTTCATATTTTTTTTATCATACAAAGTCACAGGTGAAATTCGTAAAACCATCATCATCCGCGGAAGTCTGCCGTATTAAGAAAAATCAAGAAAAATTCATCTTGAATTTCTTTCATTTTCGTCAAACTTAAAAAAAATTGATTAATATTGAGAAAAAAAGAACAATTCCAGTTTTTTTTCAAGATCCATCAATTCGAAATTCCCAGATTTTCATCCAGACTGAAACTTCAATTCCAGTACACGATAACAGAGATCCTCGATTCCTGGAAACGATTACCCTCGAATCATCGAGAAATCATCACCGATGATTTTCTCTCGGGTCTCTCTCGTTATTTCGTGCAGAAGCGATCTTGCTGGTGATTATTTAACGCCGTCGTTCGACGGGCTTTTACGATCCACCCATTGCTCCGTCGACTTCTGTCGACGCTGGGAATCCCAGACGTCGTTGCTCCCTCGTGACGAACGATCGTCACCGGAACAGAAACTGAATAAACGTCGCTCGTTCTCGTCGGACAGCGAGCCAGCATAAAAGGAATAATTCAATTTGCCAACGTTGCCTTCGTTCAACCAGCGCTGCCCTTTTAATGGATTCCCCTCGAACGTGACTATCTACGTTCTTCTTTGAAGAAGGTGCCGCGGATGATTCGAAGGTGGTTGGCACAGAGTTCTCGAGGAGAAGTTTCTTACGCTGCGGTTGTTTCGCTTTGTAAAAGGTCAGACGGAGACGACGGACGATTGGTAGTTTGATTGACTGAGGAAATGGAGGTTCTTACGCAGAAATCTGAAAGAGTGATACCACGGCGGTGCGGTTCTTCTTGTAGCATCGGAATTTTAGATTGCGATATTTCCGAACATGCGCTGCTCAAAATAATTGATGGATCGTTTTCTGTGTCACCTGAATTTTTGTGTTCGATACTCCTACGCAGACAGAGAGATACTTTTTCTGTGGACTAGACTGCGAGCTTCTAAGAAAATTCATACAGCCAAGAGCACAGTGACTGCGCCATAGTTGTGGATTGCTCGAGGTAACTGAGGATGCAATGGCGACGTTATAAATTATTACATAAGTCTTTTGTGAAAACTATCACAGTGCAATAGAATTTTGTATTATGCGATAATGTGCGATTTTCATTTTTCAACATTTTTGTGACACAGCTTCTTACACTGGAGTTTTACCCCTCAATTAGTAGATCAATCACTATGTCACTATGAAATTTTTACATCTCTTCCTTCATCTTTTCTCAGATCAGAATTTCAGACAGATTTTCATTGCATTATATTATATATTTTATTACAATTCATACATCATATCAAGCTCACAGAGTCTCTACATTTCTATTTGCTTGATGGACAAGATAGAATTTTATGTCTCTTGTTTGTGCCATTTTTACATTAAGTTTCACACAGTCGAAAGTGTAAATTAAAATTTTATTTCACCACTCGAACGCAAGCGTAAGCTGATTATTCCCGCGCGATAACAACTCTGTTGAAGTGTACTTCTCTGAACTGTTGCGATTTAATCCTCTCCAAAATCGAAATTTCATTTTCGATTCGAAAAATCTCGAGAGAAAGTTTATACCTCGTCGTTGATCCATTACGTCCCCCAGCCGAATTTGTCTGGTCGAAGATCGATCTGGTCACGAAACGAGACTTTTTCCAAGAATACGTCGCGTCTCTAGCCCCGAATGGAAATATTTTATCTCAAGAGCCCACCTTCGATTTATTCTTTGGCCAATTCGCCAGAAAACTCGTGTGCCGTTCCATAGTTATATATATATATATATATTTCAAATAAAAAAGATATTGCTTTTCATTTTGGAAAAGCTTGCTTCGACATTTTTCCAACAGTTTACTTGTAGAAAATAGACACTAGACATAGAAAATAGAAAACAGACACTCTGCGTGTGTAAAATGATTATACTGCGTATATAATGGTCAATATGATTATTTTTTCGGTGCAATTTTTTAAAGTAAGAGTTTCTTCGTATTCTCAAATGAAACTTGTTGGAGTGAAATCTAATTTGTAAGTGACACTTGGACGACCAAATGAATATTTTCTATTCGAAAGTCATTTGTACGTATATTACTCTCGAAACTTTCTTATAGCGTTAATGTTCGTTACTCGTCTAACTGTACAGATAATTTGGCAGTGAGTTGCCTTGCTATGATACTCGAATATTCCAATATTACGTTAATAATAGTCATCGTATTTAAATTCTGTTAAAATAATGCATGGAAATTCTTGTTCCACCGTGTTAAGAATTATCGACGAAAGGAAATTATAATAATAATAATATTTTTTAATCAACTCTTGTTCAATGGCAGTCGATAATTTCACTTTATAATGATGAAACGAAGAACTGATTATGGAGATCTTTTTCCTCTCTTTCCGTGATAATTAAGCAGACTTAAAAGATAAAAGCTTCGTACGGTATAAAAATGCAACCTGACATGGGCACTGTTTGAATAAAATATTTGAAAAATAATTATTTAAATGATACATTTTCTTGTTTAATTTCATTTTTTTTTTTTTTTTTAATAATCCTACGTTAGTTTATCTGAATAAGGAAATAATTGATCTCTGAGTTATCCAATTAATTGACTATCGAACAAACTAATTTCTTATTTCATTTTCTGCATCTATTTCTTCGATGAATTCGCTCAAGTAAATACTGTTTGCAAATAATTTGAATCTGATTTGAATTCAAAATGCAGTAACTTTACGAATAATGATAATAAGAGATTAGATTTGTTACTTCAGGTTGATCAACGTTTACCTTCGTTTCGAACGAAATCCAATACAAATTTAGAAAAAAAATAAAACACTCGCGAGCAAAGAAACATTCCGAGTAACGCGGACGAAAAATTAAACAAAGCCAGAGGAACCTCCACTCTGTTATTCCTGCCCATGGCCAGGCAATATTTTACACGGTGGCAAGGAATGGTCGAAATTCATTGGAGCACCCTCGAAAATAAGTGACACGCGTAACAGCGGGAATTCTGCGCGGATTTCGAAAACACCGATCGAAAGCTCGCCCCGGACGTGGGCAAAAAGTTTTTGCCGCGAGAGTACCAACGGTGACGTTGAACGAACGAGCGAGAAAAAAAAAAAAAAAAAAAGGAAAACGAACGGCGTGACACCGCGCCGGTCGATAGATTAATTGAAAAATTGTCGGCAACGACGGCTGGACATTTTAGCGGCCGATTGTAAAATATATATTTTACAGCGTGCCTTGACGGGTCGCGATCTCCCGATGTCGCTGTTCCATTATTCCAGTTAATTTTTCGTCGACCTCTATTTTTTCCCCCCCACCCCCTCGCTCTTAAGAGCCGATCGAAATTGCATCTCGCCACGTTTATTTTCCTTTCGGTTCCGCGAACCGTATTTGCAAAATAAATACGGTTCTGATAAATATGAAAAATATCAAGGACGCGGAAGAAAGGCAGCAGGGAACTATAAATTTGCAGGAGGAAGAATGAAGAATGTCCAAGGAAATTGTTGCAAAGTGATCACTTTTTTCTTTCTTTCTTTGGTAAATATAGAAAATATCGGTGGTGCAGGAACGGGCTCCCTAAATTCGTAGGGAGAACTTCCGGGAGAAATGTTTACAAAGGGGTTTTCGCGTAATACGGGGAACATCGAGGCTGTGGAAAACGGCAGTGGAAGGTGTAAATTTATAGAGAGCGAATGGCGGAATTTCTGTCGAGTTTTCCCGCGGCGGGGAAGAATTTTTTAATTTCTGTAAAGCGTAATATCCCTGATTCAATCTTACGCTTGTCCTTTTTTTTGTTTTATCTTATTTCTGAGTTTTACGAAACTTGGCCTTTCGGTCTTCACCTCGGTGGGGGAAGTTTATCTCGTCCGTCAAAAATGTTTCCACCGGCGAGAAAAGAGAAACTAAAACAGGATGTTCCGGCTCTGTCTTTGCGTGTTTTTGTTTTAAATGAAAATTCTTCGACGCGGGTGGCTAAAAGAGAGAGAGAGAGAGAGAGAGAGGGAGAGAGAATTAACCGTCTTTATTTTGAAATTTTCAACCGTTCTTCTTTCCAACAGCTTCGTCCCGTTTCTTCTCTCGAAATGTTTGCAATTTCGTTGTTCTCTTCTAGCCGATACAACTTTCGAAGAACGACTCGTAGCCGAATGTATCGTTGCTGAAACTTTCTAAGCTTTTCAGCGCTGATATCGTAGTGGAATGTTTTATCTCCAACGATGAAGAGATCTTAAGATAGTTTTCTTGCTTGCAGATATCTTCAAACTCGTAGGATATTTATGTCTTCTCTTTCGGGTCAGAGATTGTTCTTTTAATTATTCCATCTTGTGAAATATTGGATCGATTGCATCTATAGGATTAAAATTCAATTCACGTGTCCACTAGAAAATTTAATTTTTTCAGGTTTCAGACTTGAAGATGTTACAACTTGTGACTACTATGACTGCCATAATATTATTGATACGTTAGCTTCTCTCTGCTTGCAGATTTGATAATATACTGTAATAATGGAATAGACGATGAAATAGACGAATTTAGATAAAAATGAGATGAAAATCGTTGAATCGCAAACTTGACGAGTTACAACAATTGAGCTCGGCTCAATTGGTCAACGTCATTCAGTCGGTAATTGACGCTAGTTACGCGAAACGCGAAGTTTCGAAATTCCATTAATCGAGTTTATCTAATTTAATTAAATTTTACCGGCCTCTCGCGAAGCCTCGATCGATCGTCACGGTTTCAGAGCGAATTCAAAGTCGTTCGCGTTGTTTCGACACCGCAATAAAACCGTTTCAAATCTCGAAATTCCCGCAGTCGTAAAGAACGGAATTCCAGGACTCGCGCTCGTTCCTCGATGGGGACGCATTTCGAATACCTGCTCATTGAAATCTAATCCCGACGGCTGGAAATTCGACGCTCCCGTTCGATTCCCCGGAAAGAAAAGCGCTCGGCAAGTAATACAGTTGCCTCGCGGAACATTCGAATTTCGCGGTTGAAATGGAACACCGTTGCGCGTAGATTAAAGGTAACCGTATATTCCAACGTAGTTAAGTACGGAACGTGATGGACGCGAGGAGCAAATGACAGAGGGAGGGAAATTTTAAAAGGAGGGTTAAAACCTTGAAAACATACAAGCCGAAGTATAACGTAAATGAAAGAATTTAAGACGTTAACGAGTAAGCGTATGCGGCATAACCAAAATTGGAATAATTGAACAAGAATTTTATTAGTTGAATAATTGCCACTACCTGTATCAAACTAGGTGTCTATCGATTCTCATTAAAACTTTTCATATTTCTTTCTAACTGATATATTGTTTCATTATAAAATTTGTTTTAATAAGTATAATACAGGTTACATTGATAAAAAAATATGTAAACTATGTGCGGCTTGTAACAAATTATCGTTAGCTAATGAGGCTCAGAAGATCTAAAAGATTGGACACCCGTTACTGTGGCCTTGTGTGGTGTTTAGTGGTTCAGTTCGTTCAGTAATTGTCGAAAAATTCACGTGGAAATAAGAATTCAAAAACAAAGTTCAAAGGCTTGGAGATCTGAAAAGAAAATATTTGGGACGGCATTTGAACGTATGAACGAGGCTACTTCAAAGGATTAAAAATCTGAGAGAGGAATTTTTGAAACACTTGGACAAAGAGATTTCAAGCTGATACGTCTCGATCTGTTGAATGACTGATTAACGAGAGAATTCGGTTAAGTTCAAAGTTGGAAATGAGAGGCAGTTGGTCTAGTGTTTAAGTGTTTAGAAATCTAGCATTTGGCAAAACTCGTAGCACTCGTGCGATTGTTACAGTTGTATCGTTGTCGCGTGAAACAAAGTGTCAAGTCCCAAAAATAAATTCCATCGTCTTTTCGCAGGTTCACGTGTTGCAGAACTCGTCTGGTAATCCCTGCAAAATCCTCTTCGAATGCGCTGGGAACAACAACTAAGAAACGGGACACCTGTCCACCTCTCACGCCACAAATTTCGCGTGCAGGCAAAGTGCCATTATTTCCATCACATCGTACGAACTTCTCCCCATTGTCCCGTTATAGGGCAGGAGTCCTATTCAAGCCGAACACTGTCAATCGGACAAAGCCGTCAGATCGTAAATCTCTCGCGGCACGTATCCGAGCGCCGCGACCGTGTGCTGCGTCCATCGCGGCGGATCACGGCATACGTACACACGCGCGACACATGGCAGCGCTCGTTATTTCGAGCCCCTATTTTCACCGTCTGCTGGTCACGCAAAATGGAAAGTCGGCGGTCTAACCTTGTTCGCCGTGATCGATTTTCGACCAACGGCGGGGCCAGGAGACGTTGCATGCGCATCCTTGACTCCTGCAACCTTTCCGTCTTTCAGGGGTCAAGGACGCCAGGTGCGAGATTAATCGTCCAGGAAGTTCGCGGCCTTTCACTACGTACGTACGAAGGTCTCGCGCTATCGTCGATCGCGGTGCTAAGATCTCTGGGAAAGGTCTGCCCTGCGTCATGGAAGTTAATTGCGTACGAAGTTTGCTTCGAAAGTACACAGTGATGCAACGTGTACTTTCAGGTATTTTCGACCAAGTATCGTTGCATTTCTTTCGCAGATGACGCAATGACAGGGAACGTAATTTTCTGATCAATTTCAGTATCATTGAAATCTAGCTTTTAGCGTTGGAGTCATCGAACGAAGGAAATTCCAAGGATTCCAAGCTCAGTAGCTGTCTTTTATAACTTCGTGATAATCGTTATTATTGAGTGTAACGATTACTGCTCGGTCTTCAACGGCTAACGTGTTTTATTTTCTTTAGTACTTATTATCATCTCCTATTAAACACCTATTATCTAATATATTACAATACTTCATATGACTATCGAAGTATTAATGATGGGCGCGAATTTTTGAAAGCGTTTAATTCCAAGTGAACATAACGGGGGCGCTACAAGACATTTCTTCGGTAATTACAATTTTAGCTTAAAGTTTGAATAATTAGTAAATGCTTCAATAAATACAACAGTTTGTAATCACCAATAAGAACTTGAGATTCATTGAATTAAAATTCTTCCCTCGGTTTTGTTCATTTTTAATTTGCCACTAGTAGCTGATTCTATCGTTTGATTCGCGAATTCTTATAAAATTCACATGCCGTTATCGATTAAAGATCCAAACCTTTAGAAAAAAGAAAGTAACCGTCTCGGTCGACAGAGTAAGAAAGTAACCGTATACTTTGAAGTATGAGAGCGAAACGAACCTCGAGGCCAGATTTCAGATGTTAATTGTGCCATTTGGCTGCGGTTCCAAAAAGGGCAATCCTGAAACGAACGGCAACAAACAAACAAACGCTGTAGGCAACGTATTGAATTCTACAGGTGCAAAATGTAACACGCTGGTAGCGACAGGGCATTCTATTATCCGTTATAAACAGGCCGCGCATAGTAACAGCCAGTCTTATTTGCATTATTCCTGATATCATTTATCAAGGGGTAATTATTCGGCCGAGTGGACAGCTATATCTAACGTTCTTAATCACTCGGCGGCCAGAATTCGTTTCATTGGGATTCCATTCCGTGCCGTGTAATTTATCAAAGCTGTACGGATTTGAACAGCGGCGTAAACAACAATTACGTTGCAGAAATTCAGCCCGTTACGTCTCGACGATAACTAGCTCGAGTATTTGAATAATTATCACGGGAAATTTTTACGTGTATGGAACATTTGAGAATTTTATTAGTAGCAACGTTACGATCATGTTGGTAGAATTTGTCTAACAAAGGAAAATTCAAAATTTGCGCTTGTAGATGTACATACACGTGTACACATATGCTGCTGCTCAAAAAGTTTTAAATTATATATAACGTATAATATAATAATATTTTTATTTTATGCTTTTATTCAAAAATTTTTATATTATTATACAATAAATATTTCGTAACGTTTGCGTTACTTCATTTCTCCAGCTTTGAAATAAGTATAATACGTGTATGGATATTGGTATTTTTCGCTAACAGTTATTTGTATTGATACACATACACAAAGATTGTGATGTTTCTCTTATACCTCAATTTGCAATTAAGAAGATGACAACCAAGGAAAATTGGCTTCAAGCGAACGGAGAATCAAAATTTTCCAAGTCTATTCGATCTATTCTACGAAATACTTTCATTCCTGAATAATTTATATGGGGGGATTCGTATTTATCGAATTTACTTTGCAGGGGGTTTCGGTCTAGCGGGCCAATGTTCGAATCGTGCTCGAGTCCATCACGTATTCAATTTGCAATAGTCTTTCATTTTCAGCCATCGTGAGAGTTCTTCGTCTATTTTCCTACGTTGAAGAATAGTTTCACGTAAGGAAGTAATTTTCTTTTCTGCAGGAAGGGAAACAAGAGGCGGGACTCGAGGACCGAAGAATCGAAGTTCGATTTACGTGACTATCGCGCGTCGAATCGAAACATCGAGCTACCATAGGATCTCTATTTTCCTCTATCGTCTATCTTTATTATCATCTGTAATGCGATTGTCAGGAATTTCGCGGCTCGACCAGCGAAATCTTTATCGCGTAGACGGCCTGCAGGCAACGGCGGAATATTATTAGCATAACAATGGGAACCGTGCCCGCGAATCAGAACTCCATCCTCGATCATATCGTCGCGTCGAAGGTCGTGACTCCTGGAGACTCTACCTCTTTCCACCTCGTCTTTCACTCGTTCGCCGATCGATCGATCCGAGGCACAGGCAGATCGAAAAAAGACGTTCGTTTTGAAAAAAAATTTATCGCGCCATCCGCGACTCGATGGTGATTTAACATCTCGTCAAACATTTCAACTTCGTTTCTTGAATGTTTTATGTATACTGGAGTCCTCGCTCGTTTTTCAAGGAATTGACAACTTCAAATAAAATATCTGCGATTTATCGAGATGGAACGATTTTTAATTTAGTTATGTAAACAATTTCTTTCCTTACTGCGATTGATTTGCCTCGTTATCGAAATTTTAATTTATAAATATACGTCAGCCTTAAGAATTAGCAAGTTCTAACAAGAATTCTACAATCGCTGATGAAGAAGTCGCAATAACGCCACGATTATCAACGAGCACCGACGAAACAAATTGGGGACCGAAAGAAGAATCGTTCTGCCAAATATACGAAGTCTCTTCGCGCGAAACGAACGGAGCCGGCGGTTCGATCGTGATCGTGTAAAAAATTGATTAGCAGAGAAAGAAGAGCACGCGGTTCGATCCAGTCCGCCGGTTCGAAATAGCGTAGAGAAACGTGACGGACTTAAATATTTCGTGGTTTCACGAGGCAGACCGAGAGATTCCATGTGGGCCATGTTTATTTCATCGTGGAGGCCACGCCACCAGCGGGATGATGTTACAAGGGTTTGCGGCGGCGTCGGAGGGGGATGAAAGAGTGCCAAGATCGTCACAAGCTTGAATTTTGCGGCGGAGCACCGTGGAACAGCGAGAATCCCTGATGACGTGGAGCACTGTGGAATGACTGTAGCTAGAGGACGAGGAGAGAAAGGGACAGACAAGAAAATAAGCGAAAGAGGACGCGACAGGTGTACGAATGGGGGACGGTGAGAAACAAATCAAGTTGAAGACGCGGCCGAGAAGGAAGGCGCTGAGAAAATTGCAACGCCCGAAGGACGACAATGGTGAAGACGAGTTTGTTAAGAGGATTAATGGAAGCGGGAGAACGACTAATCCAAAAAAAATTTAGAAGATTGAAATTGGAATGGGACAAAGGTGGAAGAGTAAAACGAAGAACGATGGTGTAAAGTCACGGGACGGATGGAACGATTGAACAAACGAAACGAATGGAAGCAAAGTGGGGGGAAAATGGATGACGGATGTGCAGCGAGTAATGCGTTCGCGTTGAAACGAACGGGGGACGCGAATGAGGCGAAAGACCGAGGACAGAGGACAGAAAGAGCAGGCAAAGGGTAATGGATGGAAAACGACGCGTAACAAATGTTACTCGTCACCCTGCGAGGGGGCAACCTGACGACGAAAGGAAAATTACGGACGAAAATAACGGGTTTCGCGGCAAAGAATGAATCGATGGAAAGAAACGGGGCGACTCGTGTATCGAGGATGTAATCGAGGAATAAAATCGAGGAGAAGAAACGAACAAAGTGCATCGAGGACACTTGTGACGGAAGAGTCTATCGAACACTCGCTCGGAGTGAAACAGATCAACACGGGAGAAACTTACAAAGAAATTTACAAAGAGGCACAACAAATTGCTCTTGCCAGTTGTTTCGTCTCAAAATTTATATAAATAATTTTCGCAACTTCCACAATTTCGTTTTTAGATTTTCACTCCAACGATTTTTCAATAATTTTTCAGTACCGCGAGGCAACTTCCTCGGGTTCCTTTTTCCAGCCGTGGGTTGAAAGAAAACTCCATAACCATAGGTTAAAGGGTTAATATACGCCTCGGTCTAGTAGCAGTATAATATTTCGAGCGGAACGTATTGGCAGAGAAACGTCGGTCGAAGGCTCGAAGAACTAGGGTTAAAGACAGGAAGAAAGGAAGAAACGAGGTAAAAAACGACGACGACGTCGAAGGAACGAAGGAATAGTGAAGAGAGACGAGCACCGAGGAGAAGGTGGAGCGTAAACCGGGGAAAAAGCGGGCCTCGTTTCTCTAGGGAGCAGCGGAGCGCGTGCAAACATCGAAACATCGAAAGTCATAATAATAATAAAATGAAAGACAAAGAAACAGGAAGCTTCGTTCGAAGACGAACAAAAGTCCGTAGACAGAAAAATAAAATTGTCGGATTTAATTGTTTCTTCAACAGATCTAAAGAGATCTGAACAATTCTACAACTATAAAAGCGACACTGACGTTATTTGCGAGTCACAATTTAATTTTCGATCGAACAATGCAAAATTAATCGCAAAGAAACAACGCGGAAAAAACCAGAAGAGGGAGACGTATTCGTATCTAGTCGGACGTATCCGCGGAAAAGGGAAAAACCAGAAATTAGACTACGCGACCAGCAACTCGGCGAGGGAAATAAAAACAATGTCCGAAGCGAGGAGGCGGTGAAGAGCAACGTCGAGCGAAAGGGTCGAGCGAAAAAACCAAGAAAATGCAAACAAACATCTCCAAGTCTCATGGTGGATATGTGTGTGTGTGTGTGTGTGTGTGTGTGTGTGTCAGAGAGGCAAGAAGAAGCGAAAGAGGCAGAGAAGACTCAAGAAGAGGTAACGCGGGCGGGAGGGGGCGCGCTTTTCGTTCGAAAACACGGACACCTATTCCGATCAAGAAAGAAGCATCGAGAAAGTGAGAGGGATGCAGCGGCTGGCGAAACGGAGATGGGAACTGCGTCTGGGGAGGAAGGAGGATAGAGGGATGGTGCGGGTGAGGAGCGCGAGTCACGGGGGGGTTGGTAGAGATCCGAAAAGAGAGAGCACAGAGGGTGGCGGAGAGGGTTGTGCAACAGAAGAGAGGTAGACGCGTAGGGGGCGGATAGAGAGCGAGAGAAATTGAGCGCGGAAGAGGGAGAAGGAGAAGCACAGAGAGAAGGAGAGACACGGAGGACGTTGGCGAAGGAAGCGAGACGGAGGGAGAGAGAGAGAGAGAGAGAGAGAGAGAGAGTGGAACGAACGAGAGGGGAGGGAATAGCAGGAGAGCGAGGCTGCGGCGTAGCCTCAGTGCCGGCGCAGTGGCCGGGCCATCGTGTCCTGTGCCTAGTTTTCTGTGCTCTCTTTTCTCTGATCCTGTTCGACAGCCGACCACGATCCCCCAGAGAGATCGTCCTTTTTACCAACCCTGGACCTGGTGTGTGTGTGTGTGTGTGTCACGTTTCCTGTCCTCGCGGTAGCCCCAACAACGTCACCTCGATCAACGACTTTTCCTCCTTTCTCGTTCAGGTCGGATGATCCTTCGACTTTGCTCGCGTTTCTCGTCCCTTCTTCTCTTATCGACGCGGTATCCTACCCAGTCTCCTACCAGTCCAGGTGTGACGCGTACACTGGAACGAGAGTCGTGTCGTCATCGTTGTCGTTGTCGTCGTCGTCGCCGTCGTCGTCGTCGTCGTTGTCGTGACTCGCGTAATCGTGACGCTCTTCGAAGGTCCTATCAGTCGACGGATCTTTGTTCTGCTACCACAAAGTGACACGAAGCGATACTTTGGCATTTTCTTTCTTGTGTCTCCGCAACGTATTCTCGACTTGCACTCTGTGCGAACAACGTTCCCCGATTGGCAAACGGATCTGCACGAGCCGAGGAAGAAGGACACCCTGCCGGGCCAGCCAGTCGGGAGGATCACAGGGCGAAGAGGTGGGAGCCATGCCGCCCGGGCGAGCTTCCCTCGAGGTAGCCAGGATCGTCCGGCATCTCTGTCCTTCTACAGCACTGCGTTCTGATCGCCTCTTTTGAGGTAAGGGATCCTTTTCGTTGCTCGCGTATCGCCGATGGAGTTTCTCACGGTCGCTGCTAGCGTGACTTTACGCGCGGCTTCCGAAGGTGGTGCGAATCGTTCGTCGATTCGTTCGATTCGAGTGATTTGAGAGATTCGGTGAGACACAAATTCAACGTGGAATTCAACGAGTGTACGTTTCGGGGACAAACGATACTTTTCCAGTCACAAAAGAAGCAGGCTCTCATCTCGCGTTAAACTTTCGTGAAAATCCACGTTTTGCGATAGAATTGAACCGGAGCTTCGTTCAATGATACGCCACGATGATACGTACGAATCTTTGTTGACCGAAGAGTCGAAAAATCGGCTTTCGATTCGGCCAACGTTCACTTTGCGAGGGAACGTCGTTCATTCCACGAGAGTCGAAGCTTCTATCCGCTGTTGACATTCGCGACGCACGGCGAGGCTTCCGGCGAACATTGGCCAACCTGGCCGAGTCACAATAGCAAAAACGGCAGGGCACATGCTCCGCGAGAAAGAAACGAACGGCGCGGCGGAGTTTCAATGAACTCGCGTTCAATGCGTCGAGCGAACAAACGCGTCACCCTTGTCTCTGTGCTTCTGTCGTCGCGGGTTTCGAACCCGCTCATCCAGAAAATCATGCGCTCGTTCCTCGGTGTAATTTCCACCGGCGTGCAATCGCGAAAATTAGCGCGACGACGCGGGCCAGGCATCTTCGAAATTTCTGCTCGGTCGATCGCATTCGATAGAATTTCGATGAACGCGATGAAGATTTTGCTCGGTTTGTAAATTATTATATAAAAAGATTCCAATATTAACGAGAACTTTTATTCAACCTTGCATATTATTATTGTCGAGGAATTATTTTTATTTAAGCAAGAAACAATGGTACTACTGGTAATACTTGACGAATCGCGGCTTTTCTTTTTAAAATATTAAACAGCTCTCCGTCTGTTAAAACGAAGATGTAGTTTTACGGAAATTTGAACTATTGTACGATCGAACGTGATGAGTTTTGATAATAATTTAGAAGTGGGTGGATATATTTTTTTTTTAAATTCGGGTCAATTCTAACTTTACGTTATTTATCGTATTGAAATTCAACAGCTCTTGTTCTTTCATGAGAGATGGATGCGAATTCCAACCTACCGTTGTATCGAAGCTGTCGAAAATAAGTGGTTGTATGATATCAACGATTTGGTTTGACACAAATTCTCGGCGTATCTTCGAAGAGATTCAGTTTGTAAGATTGTCGTTCATTTATTTTTAACGATCCACCGGGATACACGCGAGTGTGTATTTATAGACAGTGCACTATTTCTGTTGATCGAGATCGAGCGTCGTGGAAAGCAGAAACGTGTAAACTGAGGCGATCTATTAAATTCCAGTTGGAGACACGTCGTTTGACACGACTGGACTGTTCCTAAACCAAACAGAAATACCTCGCTTTGGGATATTTTATCGTTCCCGGGTCAATGTACTCCTCTTTCCAGAGAGTAATCCTCTTTCCAAAGGATTTAAAATGAAATTATTTGAAAATCTACTTCGAATTTACCAATTTGCTGATTTCCAACAGGAAGTTCGATATGCTTGTAACTTGCAAAGTGATTCTAAATGTAACTTTTGTAACACGACTAACGCTAAATTCAGAATTCGTAGTTTCCAAAATTAATACCAAACCCAGCCAGAAACTCACAGGCGAGAACTCAAAGTTCCGACCTTCTTAAAACTGCGACTGCTAATTTTGGCCATCTCGTCGCATAAATTCCCCCTGGAAAAGCACGTAAAATTCCTGAAAACTTCTCAGCCAGCCTTGGATCATTCGAGATTCATTCGCTCGCGCCAGAATCCTCACGTGTCAGCGGGTTCCTCGAAATTTTATAGTCACCTCCAGGATGGAAACGCGCGAGACAACTCCGAGCTGGCTGGGTTTACGAGTGCGCGCGAGTGCTGCCAAAATTTGCGTATCCCAGGGGAGGGAAACGATGGTCTTCCACGATCGCGAGCGTAACCGTGGCATCCTTATTGCAAATTCGAGCGTGACTTATTGTCGTACGCGTTCGCAGCCAAGCTCACCAAGAATGTGGAGCATTTCTGCGGAAGAATTCTACTGGCTTGCGGCTCTCTACGTCGAACAGGCTTCCAGCATGTTTCCAAATTTATTAGACCGTAGCTTCTTAATGCATCCGACGAAATTTCCGGTCGACTGTTTCTTATTTCCCTCCTCCGTCCTCGTATTTCTCCGATTGTTCCCTTCGACGAAGTTCCCTCGCCTCTTTCTCTTGCGTAACAACGTCAATTGAACGGCTCGAACTCTCTCTGCAACTCCGCGATTTCACGTCAGATACGAAAGCCTTGTGAATTTATCGAGATGTTGCTTATCGTCCTTTTTTAAATCGAGTCGAAGCGACAAGTTGCAGGTTAAATCCTACGATTTTACGTCGAATGCAGCAACCAATTGGATCGTAACTTGTAATTCGTAAAATTTTGCTAGCAACAAACTTTATTCTTATCGCTCCTTCTTTGTCATTTGTATTTCTCGGAACAAGATTGCTTCCTTCGACAGACTTACTTTTCTTTTTGCTTTCTTTCTGCTTCTCCCCTCTCGTACGATAATGTCGACTGCAGATCGAACTCCTTCTATAATTGCACGATTTCACGTCGGATATGAAAGCCAATTGTTTGTTATTTTATTTTATAAATCGACGAGTGACGAGTTGCATATTAAATCCTGCGATTTCGCGTTAAACGCGAAAGCAAATTGACTCGTAAATCCTTAGTAATTGGCAATAATTCGTAATTTACAATTAGTAATTCGTAACATTTCGCCAATAACGATCGTTCGATCCAGCAAACGGTCCCGGATAGAGCAATTATCATCGATACCGGAGCGAAGAATATTCCCGGTGTCTGAAGTAATAATCAATGACGCGAAACAGGATATTCTGCGATCGTAATTGCAGAAACTCGCGGTTCGTATTTTACGATATCCATAAAATAACCGGCCACCGAGTTTGTTAATATTGTCCGTACTAGTCCGCGCGCAATCTATGACCTTCTATTTAGAATTCCGAACGGATAGCACGACTGTACCGTGAAAATCGACTCCCCGATGGTGTAAACGTAAAATAAACTCGTACACGTCATCGACGACCCACATTTGATCTCCTCAGCGCGACTACAAATCCGTCACACTGTAACTTTTGGTCGTCGAACGCTAGGCCCGTTTGTACAAACAATCAAATACCAACAGTTGAATCAATTACCTATTAGCGTTGGAGCGTCAATACCAAGACGGATGCAGTAAATGTTTGCAATATTCGCAGAATTGACGAGACAGAATTGTGTGTAAGTGCAGATTCTAACGAACAAAGATCGATAAATGTCACAAAGTAATTTTATTGGCGAGGAAACTGGCTTCTAAGTCAGATATTGTACTTAATTCTATCGAATAACGCGAGGACACAACTTGTACGATTCGTCTCACTGAAAGGCCCGGAAGCAACTGTTCCGACCAGGAAGTGAGGACGACTTTTTTACCATAAAATTTTATCGATACGCAAACGATATTTGAATCGATACAAAACAAATTGCAAGCGCGATCGCTCAGTATCAGACAACGATGCTTCCTCACGAATCACGTGACCCAAATCAACCAATCGCTAATTTTCGTTGCATCTGAAGAGCTAAAATCACTTTCAGTGATAATATTGTATTTAACAGTATCAAGATATACTGCGTATGAAAATCAATATTAATTTTGGCAAAAATGAGCATGCTTTTAAGCAATTGTAAAAAATTTGAAATCCATCATATTGACATATTTCATTGTTCTAATATTAATGTAATAGTTCTGTCACAAAGAGAGTGCTATAAAAAGGAAAATCATTTTATGGAGAGTTCAGAAGCTAATCACGAGTACAAGACATTTTATATTATACAAACTGCTCTCATCAAAATCTTTAATTTTGTTTGAAACACCTTGAAACACTTTGAAACACCTTCAATTAGTTTATAATAATCATATTATAATCAAACTGCTCTGTCGACTGACGGTTTTAATAAAGGATATTGACGTGGTACGAATTTCACTGAGAAGTGACTTGCACCAATTGGGCCTCATGAGCTCTCCATATTAGAATAGAAAGCAAAATTCATTTTCAATGATATATTGTACTTTAGTTTATAAATTTCTTCTTATGGTGCCACTTCCGTGTTTTATGCGGACATTTTCTTCATCTTCGACTACAATCGTCGCAGAGAGAGAGAAAGAGAGAGAGAGAGAGAGAGAGAGAGAGAGGAACCTCTTCTCGACTCGACAATGCAACAGATTTCAGCTGAATCGCGGCACCAAAGGAACGCGAGAATGCTCGCTACCGGTTCAACTCTCTGCCATTGTAAAAACGCGTTTAAGGAACGAAACCACGTCCCTCGGGTCATCGTTGAACGACTCTCGTTTCCCTCGAAACGATATGCAAAAACGTGCCGCTTTGTGCAGGCGGTATCTCCATTTTTCAAGCCGGGGAAGTTGCACCGTTTTACCATACGAGAAACAGAGAAACATATCTGTGATCTTCTGTGATTTCTGTTTTGATCGCGCGAAGTTCCTACACGACGAGAAGTTCGATTTCGCGGCCATTTACCTGGCGACGATCGATCCAGAAGAGAAAAAGTTCCGGAAAGTCGAATCAGTTCTGGTGCGGCGATTGCTTTCGGATCAATTCGTCCGTGATTGACGCGGAAATTGTGGTTTGGGTTATAGAAATTGTTCGAAAGCGGGTTGCACGTGTGTATCGTTCGTGCGTGGAATTTCGGTGGAGAGATATTGGGGCGGAATGAGATAATTTCCAGCGGCGAATGAGGATTCGCTGGAAAAAACGATCGGTTTGAAAAAGAAACGTGTTAGATTTGTATTTGTCTAAAGAAATTCCAATTGAATTCCAAAGTTTTTACGAATATATACAATGATGCTGGGACGAAATGAGATAGTTTCGAGTGACAAATGAGGATTCCATAGAAAAACAGTACAATTGGTTTCTTTTTAAAAGAGAAATACATTAAATTTGTATTTACAGAATTCTAAATGAATTTCTAAGTTTCTACGGATATATATATATATACAACGATTTTAATATTTGCAAGCAGTGAATGGAATGAAGAGGTAGTATAAATACATTTTTCCCCAAGGAAAGGTGCGTAATGAACCTTGTATTTATCTGGAGGTTTTTTAAAGAAGTTCTGTACTCTTTCACGTGCGTATAATAATGTATTTTAATATCTGCAAGCAAAGAACAGAGCAGAAATCCTTATATGCGAAAGGACGTACAATTTGCATTTATTTTTTAAGAGAATTTCCAAGCTTTCGCGAGTATTCGTAGTAACGTATTTCGTGCAATATTTAACAATATTTCGTGCAATACGATATCTTTCAGTGGTTGGAAGAAGAGAACACAGTTGCACTTTGTAATTTTCTCAAATGAAAGATCTTATCATTCGTTTGTCATGCTCCCTCGAGTTCTATTTAAAGGTAATCTTCTTAAATTAAGAATTTGAAGAATTAAATTAGATAAATCGATCGGAGGGAACACGAAAATTTCCTTAAAATTAGTCGACGATATCGCAACAGCGGACTTATTTTCTATATGTCTCCAAACATAAATAGGCTAATAAAATTTCGTCCGTGACAAACGTAAATCACAGGTTGCGTCGCGAAGTTTGTTTCCACGCGATCAGCAATTGTTTCGAAAGTGTTTCGAGTGCTTTGCCCGACTGGATTCGCGGGGACGTCGCGATCGCGTCGAAGGCGATTGCTAACGCGATTAACAGCGTTGTAACGTCTCGATTTGGGCAACTCGAAGTATACTCGTGGACTGTAAGCTAGAAACTTCAGCATCGGCGTTATTCGATCGTTATTAGCCATCGTTATCAGTCATTTACAGCGTTCGTAACTCGTCGGTTCGTGGCTACGTTCGTACAAATTGCAAGTTATTGCACGACCTCGAAGCACAGAAGGATACGAAACGTTGTAGTCTATTGATTGACCTGCGAAGATGGTTGTTCGTTTCGTTTCGTTTCGTTGCGATCGAGAACAGCAATCGAGAAATTTTTTGAGAGAGTGTGATGACTTTTTTATAGGAAAAAATATGCATAATGAAAAATAAAATATCACAGTAAAGAGTAAAATTTTTCATTCGAGGCTTCGTTTCCGAGTTTGGAACGTTACCAAGCAGTGCACGAGTCACGTTCAAAGTCTATTTTCTTGAAAACGAAATCTTCGACGAGCTAATTTCGAGAGAATTCTCGAGACTCTGTGAACCACGATGTTCGAAAATCGCCGACAAATAGCGAGATAATCGCGTTAGCGTTTTTCCCCGTGTTGTCTCCAACAAGCACGAAATCGATCTCTATCGACTGGAAGACGGATCAGTTCCGCTGGAGATATCCTTCACAAGGGGCTAATCAAATTAGCCTCGAGTCTGAAGCGATAACGCGATTATCGGATGTCTTCACGTCGGCCGTCGTGGAATTTAGAGTAGCTGCGAATTATCACAAAATCGTCTCCATAGAAAAATTTCGCTCTTTAATATCGCCGTATAAAACTTGAATCGACACTGGACGCACCAAAGTTCTCTTTTCTTGTAAATAGAAATACTTGTAACTTCGTTTCATTGGAATTTGAGAATATATATAAATATCATATTTATATATATTCTGAATTATAATTATATATATATATTCCCAATTTGAAAGTTGCGTAAGAAGAGGTATAGGTCTCAGGGAAAATACTATATTTTTATGTTTTAAAAATTAAATAATATTTTGTACAAAGAGGAATCTGCAAGGTATTAATATATATTATAATGAAATTTGTGAAATGCACGGGACTTTAAATAATTTTATATTAATATTGAAGTAGATAAAACGTATTCCAAAACTTTTGAGCAGAAGTGTATACTGCCTACATTTTTAGTAAATTTAAAGAATTGAAGATTTAGTAAATTTTCCTAACAATCCCAACGAATATTGAGTTTTTGTTCTTTCTCAGCTACACAGGTAACATTTTCCCAAGTAATCTTCAACCACACATTTTCTCTCGTATGATCGAACGTATTTAATTATCTGGTTCTAGAAGTTCTTATCGTCGCTAAACGAACAAATTGGAACTGGATTACGAGTGATCGTCAGAATTCGATCAACGCGATTAACGTTATATCGAATGGTAGTTTATCGGGGTGGCGGACTATTTATTTTCATTTGTTTCGATTTGTTTTCCAACCCGTTAATGAAACTCGAACGGAATTTAAAGTTCGGTAGGACGGAGCTCTAATTAAATTTTCGTTGGTTGGATCCTCGTTTTGCCACCGCGTTTCACTCGCCGATATCAAGGAATTTCGCTCGTCGAAATCAGTTCTGCTCGAAGCGCAGAGGCAAAGTAGAGGTACGTGACGAAACATCGAGCTCGACGAGACGCAAATCCCGCGCGCGATTATCGTGTCCTGAGGAATAACAGCTGTCGCGCGTTGTCGAAAACGGCACTCGGAACGGAATTATCGATGCGCGTAGTCGCGAAGTTGAGCTAAACTCCCGCAAATTGGAAATCGAACTTAATTTTCAGCCGCGATGTTGTATCAACGAGCACGGTTCGAGAGATTTATGCCTCCCCCGGCAAATTTTTGGCTAAAATCCGCCAAACGACGAAATTAAAAAACTACACGGAGGTTAATTTTAGGAATGTCTCCTTTGAAGTTTCCAGTTTCCAGTTTTTACGATTTCCGTGAAGGTTTTATTTTGACCAGAGGATTTGTTTCATCCAACAAATATTTTAATATTATTTCGGTATATTTAATTTAAATTTTTTTTGCACTGTTGTATTCGCATTTGTACTCTACGTTATTAAATAAACTTAATAAAATATTCTTCCTAAAAATTTCATTAACCGACACGAGTTATAATTTCCTTCTTCTCTAATCACATCTCTAAAATTTTATATACTTCGTCTATTGATTTGAGTTCTAACATGGTCTTAGTTGTGATGTAGGTAAATAGAAAATCGCTACAGCGTACACGTAATCGATCTACTTGCAGGACTAATCGAATGAACAACCTGTTTAGCTTAAACGGGGCGATGAGTAAAATTAGGAGGGTAACTTTGTTACTCGGCTAGCTTCGACGATTTTTAGCGCGACGTAACCGGGGCTGCATCTCATAATCCAACGATTACGAGATCTTCGGTAAACGAGTTACATGGAACGCCCTAAGAGTGTCGTGAGATAATACTTTTTCGAAGTGATACGAAAGAGGATCAAACAGCTCACGAGGGGGAATTCTGTAGAAAAGTTTCATTGGCCAAGTTTCGCGATGAAATGTTCGAACTGACGATGCAGTAAAGAATCATTTAACGGTGTAAGCAATAGCTCGGGGAAAATGAAACGCCATCCTTGAGCATCGTTATTCTCTTGACGAAAGATTTTGTGTAATAAGTAGAGTACTCGTCATGAAATTCAACACGCGAATTATGCCCGCGAACGCGAGAATGTTCACGCCGAGCAAAAGATAAATATTAACAGTTAATATTTGCGATGTGTAGTGATTTTCGATATTTAATTGCTTCGTATTTTTCCTCTACAATTTTATTATCACGGTAAAAATTGTGCCGCGAGTTAATCTGTCATCAATTGCGAATTAACCTCTAACGCACGTCGAGAATATTTGGCTCTGAGAAAATTGTAATATAAATATTTTCTCAGTTTTAAGTACATCGAAATATAACTCTGGCAAAACAAATAATAAATTTATTACTTCTTATTAATTTCTATCCGGTGATATACCTTCAAAAAGAAGACGAATTATTGTATACGGTTTGGTCACTCGTTATGGTCCGCGAACCAATTACTGACGCAAGGGATTAAAATTGAATGTAATTCTTGTATAGTAAGAGAAGCGTAACTTTAGAATCGATACAGATAATTTCTTCAATTTTACAATTTTACGCTAGATTTATTTATACTTGATAACCAGGTAAATACTTTGAGATCTTTCTCGCATCCACCAGAAAACCCCTAGAATCTCCGTTTCGAAAAGAAATCGATATTCGTCGAAATTTCCAACAATCACTCAACGCAATAATCTCACGAATCCCTGGCTCATGAAAAATTCCAAGCGCTTCGGCCGAATAAAAAAAAAACCGGCCCGTAATTAAGCTATTGCGCGGATGCTCTTTGGTTGAACAAAAAAAAAGGAACGCTTTTTTTCACCTCTCCGCTTTCTTTTCCTCTTGCCTCTCTATTACGCGAGGGTAAAAAAAAAAAGAAAGATTCAACGAAATCACAGAGCCGAAATTTCGTTAACAGCATGGCGGGCTCTTATCTAATCGGCCGGCGAACGATTCGCGCGCTCGCGCGTAATTTCGTTTCAATTCAACGCGCTTCCTCCCCCCTCCACGGGTAACTGCTCTCACTCATGCTCCCCCTCCCACAGACGTAGAAATGGGAGAACTTTGTTCCAGCCGGTGAATTAAGAGATCAACGAGAAGACCGGATATGTCGGCGAATCACGCGCAGTCCTCGTGTCTCCGTTAATCGTTTTTCGGGCACGAATTTTCGATTTCGCACTCTCGCCGCCGCAAATTGTTAATGTCGGCTGAATAACAGAGACCAGAGGTGGTAACAGCAGTCGCTGCAACAGCCGTTATCACCGCGTTAAACGAGCGGCGATATCGCGCAAAAATTGCCGGCAACTATCGCGATCGCATCAACGTGAAAAAAAACGTGTTGATTTCCGGTTAATTCTTCTTGAAAATATGATTGTTCGCGAGAATAATGACGACAGAGTACCTGTACTTGTTCATTTTGTTCTGTATTTATGCAGTACAGTGATTTTGAGTAAAATGACATCAGGCTATCTTGTGGTTCATATTTTTACAACTTTTGAACTTTCAACGTAAGATTTTATTTCTTTAAGTATCTTTGCTATACTATAATTGTTCTCGGTCAACGTTGATTTAGTTTTTCCTACTAATTTGTCAGAGGTGACTTTAAAGTTCCGAGGAAAAATAGTTTTATCATGCCAGAGACGATCTCATAGTGCAAAGGGTTGATCTATTAAGCTTTCAATATTTCCCTGAGCGTAATTAACCCTTTGTGCTTAAGCACAATCATTGTTTCATTCATACAATTTACGTCTTCAGAGTTCATTCGTACAGTTTGTCCTCGGAGTTCTATTTTCATAATGCAATATGATTTTCACTTTGAAACATTTCATCCGCGATTAACAATTTAGCAATCGACAATTGAATATTCAAACTTCGCAAATCCGTCAAAACTGCAAACGTCTTGTTACAACTGATTAAGCTATTAATCAAATAAAACGGAAAGAATCCCCACAAGATATATAGAC
Source organism: Melipona beecheii (assembly GCA_032399605.1). Classification (NCBI taxonomy): domain Eukaryota; kingdom Metazoa; phylum Arthropoda; class Insecta; order Hymenoptera; family Apidae; genus Melipona; species Melipona beecheii. The sequence continues at coordinate 1,406,775 of JAUCMO010000463.1, forward strand.
AAAGGATCCACTTGATGGAAAATTATACTTTAGATAAAGTTCATAAAACAGAATCGTACAAAAATCGAGTTGGCCATATTTTCAATCGTGAAACCTCCATTTTACCAGCCATTTTTAAGTTCTTTGTTTCCAAAAACGATTTTACATCACGAGCAGATGGAAGAGTAAGGATTTTGTCGATTGGAAAAAATTTTTTCATGGCTACCATAATCGAAGATCGAAATCTGTTCTTTACATCGACTCCTTAATGCTTGCTGAACGATTCGCTTTTCGCCGTTTCACTGAACTCTGAACATCTCTGAAACTCTAACATTTTACTACTTAACCTTAACGATCAAACTTTAATGAAACGGCGAGGAAAAATCGTATAGCAAGTTTTAAGAGGAGAGACCATGGTAATCAAAATTTAATCACGAAGAAAATTTTTCAACCTTTCCAGAGGCGTTTGAATTTTGACAATTATCAAGAACAAAAGTATCCTTGCTTCTCCACTAGCTGAATGATGTAACAAAAACATCCGTGAAAAAAACAAAGTGCGGCTTCACACTTTAAATCGAGACCAACCGAATTGTCACACTGAAGATAGATTCTCCAAAAAACCGTGTAAATCGAAAACAAACTAAAATGTGCATAATTCAGTCATTTATTTCGACGTAAAATAAAAGTGATATATCTTGAAAAACATGAAAATGGCAAACCATTCATAAAAATTCATTTTACATATAGAAACAATATAAGATGCTTAAAAAATTTAGTATGCAGTAGAAATTCACTTTTACCAGATTTTATCACTGAAAGTGACTTTAGCGGGGGTAATCCAGAAAATCGGGCCTCTTCAGATGCCCGCTAATGCAACGAAAATTAGCGATTGGTTGAGTTGGGTCACGTGATTCGCGAGGGGGCGTGGGGTAGATCTCGAGTAGGAGTGGCGTTGTCTGGTACTGAGCGATCGCGCCTCTAATTTGTTTTCTATCGATTCAATAAAATTTTATGAGAAAAAAGTCGTCTTCGTTTCCTAGTCAGAAATCTGGACCTTTCAGTGAGACGAATCGTACTGGTACAAGTCGTATAGTTTTTTTTTAAAAATCCTTTATTTTAAAAACCGTGTAAATCGGGGGATGTACTTTTCCTCGATTAATGTAGCAGACAGCGACAGCTCGACAGCGTCGTTGGGAAAGCCAAACCGCGGTACGCGCGCGACCGACGATGCGCGTGAAGCCGCGAATCGCGCGGCTGATTGTTTCGGTCTCGTTCGATCCACGCTCGCGCGTACACCTCTGCGGTACGTCTCTCTACGTGCTCTCGCAAGTTGACCAACGTGGTTTGAAATAATGAGATTCAGCAGCGAGGAGAGGGAGAGGGAGGGGGAGGACGACGGTCTACAATGGCGCCGGTGAAATCTCATCGCGGGGGGTGGAAAAGCAAAAGCGGGACCAAGTTTGTTATCGCGACGCGGGAATTTCACGAAAGGGGTTGGGGGTTGAAAGCGGTGGCGAAAGGCTGCAGGGACGGGGGGTGGCAGGTCTTTCGCTCGCTTCCCGGTAACCTTCTTTCGTTTGCACAGCCTGGTCGTCGAATCTTGCGCCCGGCACCGTTGTTATCTTATTATCAGCGGCATTGTTCCAGAAGTTGAACGGGAACGTGTCGTTCCGTTCCGCTGGAATCGACGCGGTCCTTTTGTCGACGATGGTCGACTCGTCTTCAACGTCGACGCCAATGGGGGGGGGGGGGAGAAAAAGAAAAGTAAATAAACAATATATCGTTTAACAAAATTTTTGTTTTCATTTGCACACGCGCAAATGAAACAAAACGCTTGTACATACGTAAAAAAGGTGACGTGTGAATCTTAATAATATTTTTTCACGCAAAATATTCAAGGTATAATACCGTTGGTATATTCCACAAAGTTATAGGAAATTTAAATGAGTAAAAATCCCCGCGGAATATACATATGCAAGATACGCACGACATGCAAAAACATACAAATATCCGAGAGGAAACACTCGTTATCATATTCAACGTGCGGAACAGATCTCCGTTTAGCTTTTAGCGCTCGTAAGGACGTGAGTTTGCATAAACGTCCGCAATCTAGAGCGTCATAATGCTAGTAAGAGGAAATAAATCTCTATTTAGGGATTCAATTTCTTCAACTACACTCATCGTCGGGAGAAAAGAAGGGAGAGGGAATCCTATACAGAGGTGCTGATGAGATTACTCTGCGAATGTTCATGCAAATTCGTTCTCTTTTACTGTTTTGTTCTCCTTCTTTTCATTCGTCTTGTTTCCTTTCTTTCTTTCATTTCCTTGATGCAGCTGAATATAGCTGAGATTGAAGTATCCTTCGCCTTTTCAATTTGCTCGGTTTTGGGATTACAGCGAATTGGAGCTGATTAACGCGGTATTACCGAGCACGGACGCGCGTGTCGATTTCGTTAATTTCACATCTCGCAAAGCGGTCGTACGTTTTACCAGCGCGGGAGAGTCGAGATTCGAGAAAGTGAAGTAGATCGCGCTTTGCTACTTTCGAGCAGGTGTGATCTTTTTCGGAGAATTCTTTGCTTTCTTTCAAGATGTTGTTACAAAACGCTGTGTCAAAGACGGCGAGAATAAGACGTAGCACTCGGTTCTTTGTTTTTAATTCTGACTTTCTTAAAAGTTAATTAAATTGAAAATTGAGCCCTTGGGATCCTCAATCCAAGTGCAAGTGCACTAACTGCTTCTGGTCGGTGTACCTAGTTTCCTTCACAAAAATATAATTCAACGATTTTTTTGACAATCTCCGTTTCATTAAATTTTTAATCAAACGAATAGTCCAGAAATTCAACCTCGATGCAGCAATGTTATGCAGATCTTATATTTGAGGGACTTCAGTTTTAATAACTTTGTTTGCCTTCTATTTTCATTTTCAACGATCCCCGCGAGAGGGATGACAAACGTCGAATAATCAAGGTAACGTAAATCAGACGCGACTCAATGTTGAAACAATTTGCAACGAGAACATCCGATCGAGGTGGATTTTATCGGGCGTTCTATTTGTTGTCGTCATCGTTAACGTAAATATCGGTCACGCGCAATTTTCATCGGCGAAATTGACGCGACAGTGCGACCGTTCCCGATAATTTGTTCCGCGTTGATTTCGGCGTTGATGATAGTAATCATTAATCCGTGGATTAAAGATTAGCACCTTTGTCATCGCGTCGCGCTTACATCGTTTTATTTCGAACGTTGATTATCTCCGTTAAAGGGTCGAAGGTGTCTGATCTTCAAGTACGCCCCGACGTTTTAAGAAATGATAACCGAGGACCAATTCTTTTTACGTTCACTCGATTAAACGCGATCTGTTCTTGAAACTGGGCTGTGAATTTTATTAACTTCGTTTTCGATGATTTTCTTGAAAACCGGGCATCGAACGAATGTTAAGAAACTTTCAAATATTTCATAAACACGTGGATCGAGGAAATTTTTTGAAAAATGTTCTTATATTGCAAGTCCCGATGAGAACAGATAAATAAATGTGAATAGAACTTACAAAGTGTAAAATTGAAAATTTTTCTGTTTAGATAATTTTGTTTATTTATATTAAGAAGATTCGATGGTACTCGAATGTGAAATTAAACGTTCTAAAATAACCCATGGAACTTTTATTTTATAGTTTCTCTAAAATATCTGGTTCCACACTATTCAATTTTGTGTTCTTAACTGTAATACTTCTTTCTATAAAAATTCCACGAAAACAGATATTCTTTTGAACGAAATATACAAGTTGGAACAGAATTTTTTTAAAAACGGAAAAAACCTTTGAGAAAAAAGTTTTCAATTTTAATTAAATTCGAGTAAATAGTTCGATTCAAATAATGTTATACTAATAACGTCAAAGAAGTTTCGATCAAAAATTTTCCGACAACGACCGAATTTCTCTTTTAAATTATAATAAATTACAAGACACAAATTATTCACTTTGAACTGTTTGCCGCTTCATCGTCAATTTCACGAAAAAAAAAAAAAAAAACTCATCGGAATAATCCGCCGTAATTTTGCACCACGCGATATCAATTATTCCAACGCAGCAATTACCATCCAGTCAACAATAACCGCGATATCCAAAATCAATAAACGTCTAATAAAATCAAACGAGAACCTATTGAATCCGCGCTGCCAAATTGATGCTCGCGCGATTAATACGAAATCCGCGGGAATTCCGCGGGATGAAAGTTGTAAATTACGGGCGAAACGGAAGGAAGAAAGGGGATCGATTGTCGAAATAACGCGATCCGATGGGCAGGTGAAACCGCGCGCGTGTGTTCCACGCACGGAGATCGGAGTGGAGCCGAGAGTGGGTCGGGTTGAAATTTCGGATGGGGCGAGAGGGGCTGCGAGCCAGGGTGGGGAGGGGGGGGGAGGGGGGACGCGGAGGAAAAGTTCGAGTTGGACCAGTAGTAGCAGGATCGATAGTTCTGTCATAAGCCGGCACGAGCAACAAAACCGCACGCGTCAGCCTTAGCCGGTTGCAGTTCGTGATAACAATTCAATTTCTCCCGAAAGGGGGAAATCTTATCCGCCCTATTATATTCGCGGGATACCCCGCCCGCCTCTGTACTTTCCCAACCCTACTCCCCTACTTCGAGATTCCCTCCCTCCAAAAAAAAATTTGATAACTTCTGACGATCCAATTTCGCTGGGTGTGGCCACACGCGAGCGAGAATCGCGTGAATGCTCGTGGATTTCGCTGGGTTGTTTTCCCCGAGCGAATCTCGTTTCGTTTATTGTCCAACTCTGCGGCGACTGATTAATTTTCGGGGCAGGCAGATAATTGTTACGTCCGCAGAAGAGTTTCGAGAATTTCCAAATATTTGTAAAAAGTTTGATATTTGATATAATTGGAAACCGAGTGTTGTTTTGCGCGTGGTGAAAATTTTGAAGAGTCGTTTATTCAGAAATCTTCTGCAATTTCGTGGCGAAAAGTCGTTTTTTACGTGAGGATTGTACATCATTGTCGTCTAAATCGAGAAACTTCAATGATTGTTAAGTCTGTGGAAAAGTTTCGAAATTCTGATCATTCGGTGAAATATTCAACATTCAATAATCGAAAACCGAGTATTATTTCAAGTGAAAATCCTTTTGAACGTGTGAGAAAGATTTTGAAGATTCATTTATTTGGAAATCTTCTATAATTTGATATTTTAAATATTAGGAAATTGTTGACTTACGTCTTTAATAGCTCTTTCGAATATTCAGTAAAGTATTCAATAATCGAAAGCCGAGTGTTACTTCAAGTAAAAATCCTTCGTAACACGTGGAAAAAATTTTGAAGATTCATTTATACGAAAATCTTCCAGAATTTGGAGTTTTAAACATTGAAAAGTCGTTTCAATTTACGTAAGAATTGTACGTTGTCTGAATCTCGTCGAAAGAATTTAAGACGAACGAACTTGCGATTGCAATTTTTGCACTAGTGCGCCTTTCTCTCGTACTTTCGAAGAATTTCGAGTATATTTGACGACTCGTCTCAGTATCGAACGTTCGTCGTAACGGAACCGGCAGAGAATTCTGAACAAGTAGCATTTGCAAGGATCAAGGAATGAAGAAAAATGAAACAAACACCCTAAATATAAAATGTCTGAGTGCTCTGCCTTCGTGGGAACATTTCTTCCATGGAAACAATTCCAACAGATGGTACTATCTACTCTGATAACAGAAACAGAATGAACGATTGTCCACGAAATAAAAAGGCGAAAGGAGCAATACCCATAATTTGTAATCACCGCAGGAAATCAGTCGGCTTGGTCCCCGCGACTTTATCGACATTTCTCTCTTTCGCTAGGCTTTCTTGCAAGTTGATTTTTCATTTCGTCTTTCGTAACGTGAATGTTTGTCGAGAATTTCTCTGCGAAACAGAGTCGACGTTCGCGGTGAAAAATTGCTCGATGAATTATTTGGAATGAATTAACGGAGAAGAGATGCCGAACGAAATTGAGTTTCTTTGAGAGAATCCTTGTTTGAATTGCTTTTTATCCCCGTGGCCATTTTTGATTAGTTAATAGTGATTTTTTTCTTTTATGTAATGCCAAGTGTTGACTGAGACGGGAAATTTACACGTCATTGTAAAATTTCATTGACGGTGATACTTTTTTTCTGAATATTTCATATATATTCTACGATATGTGTAATTATATTATAATATTACTTCGTCTGTGGTCTGAGTATTTTGTGAATATTTAATATTTAAAATGAGTATGAAATGTTTCTACACACCAACAGGAAAAGTAATAGAAGAAAATCAAAATTTTTATCTCTTTGAATACCCACGTCATATTCCTGTTCCCCTACATTTTGAAAATAATCATCGAAGAACAGAATAAATACTCATTTTTCTTTTAAAGACGTAATTAGATTATGCATAAAAAAAAAAAATAATTATTTTTGCTAATTCAAACTAACGCGACTGTATTTTCCAGGGCGTTGGGCGCATTTTCATACCTCCGTAACTAATTTGAATTTTTATTGAATTAAGTAACAATTAAACCGCTTGTACCCATGTAAATTCATGCGCGCGTGCATGTAACGTAATTCAAGAAGTGAAACCTGAGTGAAAATGATTTGTTTCACTTAGCGAATATTACGAGAAGTGGAAATTTCCTCTCTTCTTCTTCTTTTTCCTTCGTTTAGAATTATTACAAACAATCTACGATCCTTCTCGTGGTTCTTGTATTAAATTACTGCCAATAGGAAGAATATTTCTCCGATTTATCTCTCCCTTTATTTCCAAACGTTCTTCCCCTCTGTCCCGTTGAATTTTTCTCGCAGCAGACTTTAATTGCTCGATCTGATTAACTCTCGGGACTTTTATTTGTATCGAACTATCAGTGCGGAACAGCGCTAGGGATTCTCTCCGCCTGGGGCGTGCTTTCATCGCCGAAAAACGTCTCCGCGGGACGTTCACGCTTCAGCTGGTCCGACAGCGAGACAGCATTAATTCATTACGCGAGAACGCGGTTGAAACGCGGTTGAAAAGGTCCTAACGCGAGCAGAACTCGTTCGCCGATGCCCGCACGATACGGGGATATTTAACCGCGGGGGAGAATTCCAACAAATCGCTCGGGTTATTTGACAGTGGAGATTTTAAATGTTGCTCGTCCATCCGCGATTGTTATTGGCGTCACATGAAACGAAAATAAAACCAGCTGGAGAGAACTTGAACGAGGGGAAACTACAACGAGTGTTTGAACTGCAGGAAAAAAGATAGAGGAATTCTACCGAAAACAAAGCTTTCGGTAGAACGAAGAGAGCTTTAGTTAGTGCTCTGAAAGTTGATTGCTTCGTTTCTGCTTCTGTGTAGTAACCTGTTGACGTTTTAGTCAGTACTTTCCATGTCGTTGATTTTATTTTTGTTTTGCTTCGTTCGATTCTTTCTTTAGAAAGATAAGAAAGGTAATTTTATGGGATCTTTTTATCAGAAAGATAAGGATTAAGGTTTTCGACCTGCACAACGTAGTTTTTCTTTTTTTCTTTTTTAAAGAAAGAATTTGTCGAGATCAGAGAAAAATTGTTTGTAAGTTTAGCTTTTCGCTATTGAAAGCGACTCAGAAGAAATGAAACCAAACTTTTTGCTGGAAATTAAAATCAAACTGAACTTTTTTCTCTTATAGGGTTTAAGGTTAGGGATGCATGATGAAAGGACGAATGGACTTGGGGTAATAAGTGAGAAAGAGAGATGGAAAGATGCGTTTGTGTTGTTGTAACTACCCGGGGGCTAAAGACTGGGTCACCCATCCTAGCGAGGTTCTGCTTTGCTTAATAACGTCGGAGATCGGCAGGACCTCGACGCTAGGCGCGCAGCCACTTGCGGCTTCTGCTAGTCAGTGTTCAAAACTCGTAGTTGAAGAATCCTAGGCTGCTACACTCTCTTTAGAGTAACTTAAAAATTGAACGACTTAGAAACGACCTTAAGCCTAATCTAAACGACTGAACTTGATCGACAAAAGTAAAATCGCGAAATTAATTGTCAAGAGGAAAGATACAATTGAAAACTAAAATCATCCTCGATGACATTCTGTCTTATCAAAAAAACTCGGCACGATCAAACGACCAAAAAAAAAAAAAGGAGCTGTTTTCGATTTCCATTGCTCGATGAAAAAAAAGAACGAGACTATACGAGTTAATGCCAATTAAAGGACAGCATAAGTGGCACCGGAAGAGCAAGACACGTAGTACGACCGGCCAATTTTAATAACCGCCGCTTGCCGTTTGAGGTGTCCCGTGGAACATATCCCGGTGCATCGATGAAAATCGTGCGGCTGGCTGTAGAAAAACCGGCGGGAAGAGGAATGAACGGAGAGAGTGAAGGACGGCGATCGTCGTTCGAGGCCGAGTTTATTGGACGACGCGTGGCGACTCGTTCGCCGGTCGAAAGATTAAATTGGAATTCGATTATCAAACTGGCGTCGTTTGGCTTCCGCCTCGATTGAGTTCCGGTCCCTGGACTATTGGCCGTCGCTCATCGATTTCATTGTTCGCGATCGACTCGCCGCGTCAACTTTGCTTCTCAAAGGGACTCTCTTCTTTCCTTTTTTCTTTCTCTTCCTCCACAGTCTGTCTTTTAGTTTGTTTCTGTCAGGCAGGTGTTTGATATGGCTGATTTTTCGTGGTTGTTAACCATTTGACGATCCCGTGATGCTGAACAGCGTTTCGTTTTGTATCATTCACTTTTCGTGTGTATACCGTTTGATATATGCAAGTATTTGCATACATAAATGAAATTGCGGTGAAATAAAATTGCGAGTAAATGATTCATTTGATGTTGAGTGCTTTTTTTTTATTGCGTTTTACGGAATTGGCACACTATAAATTACTTTAAATTATAGTTTAGGAATTCATTTGCCTATCTGTAAATTTAAGTTGTATAATTTCATTGATCTTTCAAATTTTGTGTTTATACAATTTTATAATTGTGTTTATAATATATAACACAATATATCTAGTAAGAGTTAATTTAATTTAGCCTAGTAATGTAATTCAGAAATAAGCTACTTATCACAGTAGTGAAATAACTACAAAATTTGACTACAAACGCCAGTTTCATTCTTACCATTACAAACTCCAAAAATAAATGTAATCACTCTGTTTCATTGTACACAATGATATTATATTCATTCTATCCACGATTTTCTAATTAAAACACACCTCGTCGAGAATGACCAATAATATCCAAATATTGATAAACAATATTACTGATGATACACGAGTAAACTATATATTCCCTCATATTAATAGCTCGTTTGTAGAAACAAGTTTGAATCCCTGTAATTGTTGTACACGTGCAGCCATTTAAAGCAATCCATCGAGCGTGAAGGAAACGTCGAATGGGTATGCCAACCGTAAATGATTAACGCGCGATTTTATGGAATTATTTCGATGAAATTAATTAATCGCGACACGTGCGAAATAGGACACCATACCCATCAGAGGAAGGTTCGCTGGTCTGGACATTAGGCTGGAATATCTGATTAAGTTAATTGGCCTGGGGTCTGCAATCTCGATCGAGCAATCCAATCAAGTAACTTCTCCTTTCCACAATTTCGGATCTACTTCAGATTAGAGCTCTAACGTCTCGATCTTTTTTATGTTTCTTCGCTGTGACTCGGCAACTTCCAGGAACTAGATCGATGCATGTAAAATTCTTCGTAAATTTCGACTCTCGTTGTTCCGTTGTTTTCAATTTATCTTTATCACTCAGCGATAAAAATCTCGTATTTGGTACGGAGAGCTCGACAGAGTTATTTCTTTAATTTCATCCTTCGTGCAATATTCTAACTTTTTGAAATCCGACACCTGATTTTTAATATCTTCCCTTCCAACCGTGCATCTTTCTTTCAGTTTTTTCTTTCTTGTCTCATTAATTAAAAATTTCCAGCTTCCAGACTCGTTTTTATTTTTCGATTTACTTCCATTCCAATTGCATCTACTTTTAATGCGATTTCCCGTACGAGAATTATTACCGAGTAATTACTTCGAAATATGCAACGAAAGTTCCTTCCATTTTATATTCGCTCGTATATCACGGACTCATAGAGAACTACGAACAAATATATTAATTTAATTTCCAATCTCGACTTTTTGATACCAATATTGGACATATATGCATGCCCAATGAAAAAGTCCAGAGTCGCGACGCGAAAATACATCGGAGTGGATGTTTAAATCGACGATCCCCGTTGGGGATATTGCAGTTTTTCTCCCGCAAACATCGTGTTCGCCACACTACGAGAAACAGAGAAAGAAATAAAGAGAAAAACTCGCTCGTCATACGCGTCCAATAATGGACATGTTTTGCCGATTCGAAGTCGATACCGGTGAAACACTCTCACGCTCGATTACGTTGCCGTTACTTTCGCAAAATTCGCTGCGGCACAACGGCTCGAGGAATATCGAGAGAGTTTATCTCAATTGTCAACGTGCTACGTTTTATTCGATCGGCAATTCTGGCCCGCTGTTCAACGATTTCTTTCGCGTAAAATTAATTCAAAAGGATAACTTCTTTCTTTTTATCACTGAAAGTGATTTTAGCGGGGGTGATAACGCTAATGCAACGAAAATTAGCGATTGGTTGATTTGGGTCACGTGATTCGCGAGGGGGCGTGGAGTAGACCTCGAGTAGGAGTGGCGTTGTCTGGTACTGAGCGATCGCGCCTGTAATTTGTTTTCTATCGATTCAAATGTTTGCGTGTTTCAAATAAAATTTTATGGCAAAAAAGTCGTCTTCATTTCCTGGTCAGAACAGTTGCTTCTGGGCCTTTCAGTGAGACGAATCGTACAGTTTCAGCGAGAAGTAACAAAGGGTTGTTCCCTCTTTTTTCGTTTCTCATTCTCGTTTGGTTCGACGTCAAATGGAAACGCGGTTTGTGGAAAACGCAGACTCGACTGCAGAATCTCGAGAATTTCTGACTCGCGTAGATTTTTACGGAGCAAGCTTTCGTTTGAATGAAACGTAACAACGAATTTCCTTCGTTTCCGAAGTATCATTCACTTCTTTTTCGCAAAGTATTCCGGAACGGGTTCGGCGAGGTGAAATTTTCTCAAACTTCTCGTTACTCTTCGTCGGACGGAATGTTAATTCTCAGAAGGAAGATTTGCAGTGATTCGAAAGGTTACAACGGAATCATTTCGTTCATTCTCGCGGAAGAATTTCCAACGGAGTCGATTACACGAGATTAATTTCCAACCGTTTCCGGAAGCTCCCTTTTTTTCTTCTTGCCCCAATAGCGATCAATCGAAACACAAATATCCCGGAAGTTTCGAACAAGAAGTCCCGTTGAACGCTATTAAAATGAAATCGAACTTTCGATGCAATTAGGACAATGAGTTCGATTAAAAGTTTCTCGTTGCTTCGGTACCCGAGGGAAAACAAAAGAAACCCGAGGGGCAATTTGTTTAAATCAACATCTGGTCGTTTTGTCGCAACAATAATGGAAATTGTATACAAAGTGCTGGAAATCTTCCATTCTTCTTGTTTCTTTTTCTCTTTTACATATACACAGATTTCGATGCGAAAAATATGTCTTATCATCGAACAAAAAGCGGCTGCATCTGCGGAACTGGAACGCAACAATGAAAGAAAGACAGAAGGGAATGATGAATCGTTTTTGTTCAAGCAGAGTTACAATGCAAGACAATGCTTTTGTTGCCGATCGGACGATAATCGAGCTAGATTAAATAACGTTGGTGAAACGAGATCACACGGCTGGCAAAGTGATGTGCCGATCAGCACCGTGACAACAAACGAATTCGCGGATTTTAATGGGCCGTTATTAAGAGCCGAAGTCAGTTTGAACCGTGCGTGTGGACAAAGTGAATCGCGTCGACTGAGCGATTAAATCGTGTCGATTAAAACGTCCATTTCCATTAAATTCCTGTGTAGAGTCTGCTGCTCTAATTATTAGATAACGCTCAAATAACGTAAAAAAACAGTGGCGATTAAAGAATATTGATTAAAGAAAAGAAAAGTATTATTCGAAAGACGAATAAGTTTAGGTAAAAGTCGATGAAAGTCGTTAGGTGTCACATTGAAAGAATAACTCGAAGAACAAATCTTGGTGGATCAATTACAGCACTGTGACAATTTGGAGAACAGATATACGTGTGTATGTATGTATGTATCGTAGTTTTGGAAGTGAGTGGTCGATAAAAAGTCTTATGCGTGATAATAGAGAAATAATAATCTTTCAAACGTACATAATGTCAATTCTTGAAACTAAACTTGGTGTTGAATTCAAGAAAATTTACACGAGATAATTTTAGAAAATGAAATTACACGTAGACATAATATCCCAGTTAATAACGATAATAAAAAAAAGTTACTAATTCTTGGTTGAAACATCAGTTTCAAACTTTCATTTGTCTACCGCTGAAAAACGCATGTGTTTGGCAGTCGACAAAAATTGGAACATTCGTGAAAATTAAAAGTGCTTCGCGCATGAGAAAAATAAGAGTGACAAGCTAAAGATTAGATACGTATGTCGACGAAAGTCGTGTATTGCATTCTGAGAACAACGGGCCGCTCGAAAGCCGAATTTTCCTCGAGAAATGTGAGCAATTTGCGAGCCAATCGTCCGGCTGTATCGATTTTAGAAAAGCGCGGCGTACTTCTGCCACTGTCAAGATGTTGTTGGAAGCTTAGTCAACAGTCGGCCGGCAGACCACTTGGCCAATTTTCTCGAACGTCGCTGAAGTGTTACGAGATTCACTCACGAGTGGAATAGGTCGGTACGCGGTCGGACATTGCTCGACGCCAGCGTAAACAGAGCTCGTTCGAATCAAAAGCGGCCGACGTCCATGCAAGAAATGTTTTCATTTCGTCTCCCTCTTTTTTCGTCTTCCTTTGACGTGTACCAATTACGTGAGAACTTGGAAATTTTCATTATTTCCTCCTCCTTTCTGTTATTTTTATCGTACATAGATATTCAATACTTTTTAAAATATTTATTAAAATTTTTAAATTTTATAATTAAAATATTTTTATTCATTGAAATATTTATTTCGACATTTTTCTTTTAATGAAAGAGTAATTAATGAAATATGTAGATATATATATTTTTTGGCAAAATTAATGTTAACTATGATAAAAATCAGTTATGCAGGGAATTTTAAGCAATTGAATCAGGCTATAACTTTCAAACAATCGAAAGAAATATTAAACGGATAATTTTAAATGGATAAATTTGCTTTCAATATCCTTGAATTGGAAGCAGAAAAGAGAAGTTGAAAAAAGAAATCTGAATTAAACTACAGATTGTAATAACGTTTAGGCGGTGAATCATCGTCGTTAAATAATAAAGTAATTACGTTCGTCTATAGATGGCAGAAGCGAAGGAACGTTGTTGCGGTTAAGACAGGCTCGGCCTTGTCTCTGTGTGTCGGCTGGTGTGTGGCCACAAGCTGGCCAACTGAACCACAAATCCCATTACACGTCTATGTTCTCCTTGGCTGGCCCGGTATTTCCGTCTTCGTTCCATTATTTGCAATTTATTTCGATTAATCTCTTGACGATATTTTCCCATTGTATCCGATCTTATCGACCGTATCATTTTATTTCATTCGTCGAACACATCGGGTTATCATTATTTTACTTTTTCGTAATCCAAGCGTGTAATTGACGTTTTAACAACAATGTAAACCAATGATTTTACTCGCGATATTATTTTCGTTTTTCCTTTTTTGTATCGCAACTCCTCTTTGCGCCGAAAATTTTTATCCAAACTCATCGCTTCGAAATGAATTTTCAATGATGTTTCTGTACGTAGAAATGAAAACAAAATCGAAGTCGAAACTTAACATTTCTGTCATACACGCGCAAACGTATGGATGGTCGTGCGATATATTACTAAAATCAGTTTGTTCAATTATATTTTTCATACTATTTTATATTCACATTATTCTACATCGTTTATATTTCATACAGCAAAAAATTTTTCATAATTAAATATTTCGTTTTAATAATTAAAAAACAATATAGTTCTCAGATTACGATTTTCGCAATTTCACGTGGAGATATTAAATTTCGCGACTTTTTTATTCAACGAGCGCAAATTCTGACGCGTTTGCAGATTTGGGGATTATAAAGAAGACGGTCGGTCGCGTTTCAAGAAGAAACACCGAGATCTTGAGGGTTTTCGATTAATTTCCCTCGCAAATCTTCAAGGTCTGAGTCTCGTTTCAACCCGATTGTATAAAATAGAGCGCAAGTCGAAGGAGAAAGTCGAGGTTACTCGCGTTAACTTGATATCATCTCGTAAACACACTGATAACATCACCTGTTTAAAAACAACACGTTGCTCGGGAAACTTTCGTTTGAATTATGAAAGGAAAACTAGGAACTTCCATCGTTGTGTGCGAAATTAAATTTGAAGCTTCAAATCCTTTGAAAATGAATTTCTTACTTTACCAGGGATCAACGTCTGCAACACTTTTTCCTTTATTCTCTCGGTTTCAGTCAAAGAAGATTGTTCAGTCAATCAATTTTTATCGTTATTTCCACGATTATTAGAGCAAACTAATTAAAATTATTAATTTCACTCGACTTAATTGCACTTTTATTCAGAAAGATTGAAGAATATTCTATTTTCTTCTTGAAAATGTACTCTTAAACTATACTTGAATTTGACAATAAATGTATTAAAATTATCCTTCATTTCTTTTTCCAAATGGAAAACATAATGCGTGGAGAGTTGTAGCGAAAATTGAAAAAACTGCACGACTTGTACCCCAGTACGATTCGTCTGACTAGGAAATGGAGACGACTTTTCCGCCATAAAATTTTATTGATGTGCAAACGTTTGAATCGATAGAAAACAAATTACAGATCGCTCAGTATTAGACAACGCCACTCCTACTCGAGGTCTACCCCACGCCCCCTCACGAATCACGTGACCTAAATCAACCAATCGCTAATTTTCGTTGCATTGGCGTTGCACCTGAAGAGTTACCCCCGCTAAAATCACTTTCAGTGATAATAACAGAAAGCACATGACTTGAATAACAGTAAAGATCGTACAAAAATCACGTCTTCTACGTTTTCTCAAAACGTATGAAGAACACATATATTAGTCCCTTGGTATATAATTTATCCAAATATTCCCTTAGAAATTCAACCCCTGTCGTTCAATGCGAATCGCATTACGAGCGCTAATCGAAACGAGATGGTCAATAGAAACAGCGAAACGAATAAAACGAGCTTCCGCACCCAATGGCGATTTAACTTCGGCCATTTTCGTTTCTCAAATTCCGCCCGGCAACCAGCTTAAAGATCAGGCGGTATAATCATTAGTTTCAAGGCAACGCGTGCTCCGGGGTGTCGGCACACCCCGGGAGGACGGCTAGCATTCGTTGTCACCGTGCTCCCTATCCGCGTAGCAACTCGAATTCCAACCGAACACTAATTGTAAGCCTGTAATTTACTTACACTCTAGCCGAACCCCGCGCCGTCATCCTGGGAACGCTTCGAATTTCCTCGGGAATTACCGTCTTCCGCCTTGCTATGACATCCTTCAGCCACCATCCCATTTATCCTTATTGGCGGTAACGTTTAATCTTATCGCTGGAGCCGGCCTAATTTTGCTTGACAGAGTTGTTCCGCAGTTGTAACACGTAGCGCTACTGTACGCGGACGTGTGTGCGTAACAGCGGCGTGCTCGGGATCTTTCCACCTGAAATCAGATCGGATGTTGCGATTCTGGAATATCTGCCGTTTCGCTGCAACGCGAAGATTGGGAAGATTTACATTGAGAAAGGACGAATTTATCGATCGCTTGATTCTTTAATTTTGGTTATTCAAATTTCAATTTTTTAGTACGTACGCCTTTCGCCATAGTATTTATTTATCATCTAAATCAAATTCCTAATTTTAGTATCTAGATTTCTATATATGTACGTGTTTCAATTAATTTCGAAATCTAAAATATTCTCTTGATACGTTCGTAGTCAGTATTTTCTCACTGTATAAAGATCGTAGAATTATCTCAATTTTCTCTTTCTCTTTCTCTTTCCTCCTATCTGGAAATTCATTTTCTAACAAAAGCAATGTGTCCAAAGTCTGTTTAATTTGATAATTCAGTGACAATCAGACACAGTCAAATTTGTATAGAAATATTACAGTAATTGTATAGTAATTTCTATAGTTGTTCCGTAAAAAAAATCTGTAAAAGAATCCTTAATTAATTAAAAATGTATTCTGATTCTGTATTTGTATAATCCAATATTATCGATTCTAATGGTTTATTTCTTCGAAACTATGAATCTACATTATTTTTCAAACCATAGGTAATTTATAATTTTCATATTTTTCAAATTATAAATCCGAGGGTTGAATTTACCATCGTCGGCGATCTAAGCCGATCGCTCAACATCCCGCGTATCCTTCATATTCATCTTGAGAAGTTGCGGCACACCTGAGGCGATTCGCAGGCCGCAATTGCTATTTGAATTTCCAACGGAACTAAACGGCCGGCTGTCCATTGTGTTGCAGATTATTCGATCCGATTCCCGCCATTTATACGGGCACACGGTCAAACAAACGATCGAGTCAGCGAGTTCCTATTCACGTGTACCGTAGAGCCGCGGCCGTAGCGAATACCGGGCCAATTAATGACGACAAATATACACGGCTCGGCTAAGGAACATGAATACGCGCGGCGTATCTTACTCGGGCCGCGAATATGGCCCGAGTGTATAATTGAACGATTCACCGATTAGATCGCGCCGGCGAAAATCGGCACGACGGTTCCGTTCGATTGATTCCGTCCGATCAATCACCGTCTCGCCCGCGACTTATCTTCTTCTTCCACTGTTTGACTCGCCGAATTGCGAACACCTCAGCCTGTGATTTATCACCGTCGTTTCCCTTCATCTATCCTCCAGCTTTGAATCGTTTTCAACGTTCGACGGTTTTTTTTCTTTTTTTTTATAATGGCATCACTTTGCTCCTGTATTTTGCGTATTTCTTTCGAATTTATCTGCAGGGATGCCCATTCGTCAATGACACGTCAATTGGAGGTGTGAACTCGTACATAAGGGCTCAATGCCAGCCATTAGTCTCGTTGTTATAAGTTGGCCGAGTTATCTTTTATCAAGTAAATAAATTTAAAGTCACGAGTTAGAAAATATTTGATAATCTTATGATGGAGCTTTGTGGAGATTCAACAATACTATTGAAAACGTCAAATATCACCGTCGAATATTTAGAAGGATTTAAAAATATAATTATCACCTACTAACCTTTGGTTCTTATTTTAGTGTTTCATATTTCTGCGAATATTTATCTGCTACATAAGCCAATTAGTTTCTGTTCTTATGAGAAATGTTCAACATTTAATCTATTCATTTAATTTGTAAAATCTATAACATTTATTTAATCTATGTAGAGATATAATATAAAAAAGTGCACGACTTGTACTCCAGTACGATTCGTCTCACTGAAAGGCCCAGAAGCAACTGTTCCGACTAGGAAACGAAGACGACTTTTTTGCCATAAAATTTTATCGATGCACAAACATTTGAATCGATAGAAAACAAATTACAGGCAACGCCACTCCTACTCGAGGTCTACTCCACGCCCCCTCATGAATCACGTGACCCAAATCAACCAATCGCTAATTTTCGTTGCACCTGAACAGGCCCAATTTTCTGGGTTACCTCCGCTAAAATCACTTTCAGTGATAATAATGTTTACTCAATAAAAGTAATGATAACAGAACAACAAATAATTAAACAAGACAAACTCGAATTAACAATTCAGCTTTCTCTCAACGTTCTCTCACGACTCGATTCTTCAACTCGCTAGACTCTGTTCTTTTCAAAAAGAAAAGCGCTCCATGCCTACGTTATACTTCTCGCATCACATTTATACTTTATCGTATTTTTGATCAACAAACAGGCCATCTGTTATATTTAATATTATTACAGATTAATATAATAACCGATACTACATCTATAACATCTATTCACACTTTTTGTATCTACCTTCTACGTGCATTCTCATTCATATTTATCACACGCATCAATATCTCCTTCGATTACAAAGTTTCGCTTCGCGTTCAGTGCCCCGTGAATGCTCTGTCCTTTCGATGCTCTGGCCTTTCCGCAGAAGCGCCACGAGCGCTTTCGATAACTTTCCGCGGTTGACACGTGGAAAACCAGAGAAGCAACGCGACACGACGTTCTCGTGTTCAACGTTGTTCACGCGAAATTTGCCCGGTGGCCTTTGTCGTCCATGAGCCATTCACGATTGACGGAAAGTTGACGCGGATGAAGCAAATAGCAGGAAGTAAGTGATCGCTTGTCCGAATCGATCACCGCCGGAATAGCAAATTCGCGCACCGATGTAACTTGGGGAGGAAAACGTTTGTTGCCGTTTGCACGTATGGTCACGTATCGGGCTGTGTTTGGTATCACACAGTTGCGAGTGATCAGCGTGGATGTGTACTTGGAATGGTGAAAGCGGATTTGTAAATATTGAATGAGAAGAACGAAACCAGAAGTCGAAAGTTTTCCTACGCTTCTCTCGACAGGTCATGTCGATTTAGCAACAGTCTCGTTCTTCTTCTTCGTTCGCAAACAATTCTGATTACTTACACGATTTCTCTCGGCCCGCGTTGTTCCCCGGTCTGACTAGACACGATCTTGTACTACTTCTACTGTCACGTTCACCGTCTTGTCTAAATAGCGAAAAATTGCTCTACTTTGATTAGAATTCTCAATAAAAATAAATTGAGAATATTTTCGCGTTATTCGCACAGAGTAGCGTCTGTTTAGCAATAGCCTTATTCCACTTGTTCGTACTCGTACGATTCATCCCAGCACATTATACATTTTCCTAGTCTGACCAGATACGATCTCGTGCCACTCATCGAATCGCATTCATCATTTTGTTGTCTGTATAACGAAAAATTGCTTTGCTCTCTGACCATGTGGATTCCATATTTTTCGTCCAAAAATGTTTGAACATTGAATAGCAAAAATGAAAATAAATTGAGAATTTTTTATATTGTTTCCACGAAATCGCGTCTATTCTACTTGTTCGTTAACAGAGACGATTTCAGTTGCTTGAACTAAATTGAATTTTCGTCAGTGTACGTTGTTTCCTTCTATTCGTTTGATTTTTTTTTAAAGCCATTCATCGTACGGCGATTGTTACGCCGAGCTTCGTTTTACATATATATTCGGTCCAACTATCCGAACGAGAGGAATAAAGTCGATTTGAAAATTTCTCATGTTGTCTTCGCGTCACGTCGGTCACGTCCACCTGGCAAAGTTTCATCAGCTCGTTTGGAGATTTACGATGACTCTGTCAATGTTGTTTTGCTCTACTTGTTCGATTATTCAGAAAATCTTTTATGCAAACTATTACACATCTACAGCTGTCGTTCAACGTTTTAAACATTGAATGAGAAAAAGAACAAAAACCGGGACGAAAGTTTCTCAGGAGGCAACGTCTGTTTAAGCAACAGTTTTACTCTATTTGCTCGTTCAGAAACGATCCCAACTACTTGTACGATTTCCACTGCTAGATAGAATCTATTTATCAGATCGTAGTCAACCTTTTGTCGTTCAAGCAACAAGAAATCTCTCCAGTGACGCGCGATATCTTGTCTCATATCGCGTTCCGCATCTTTCGTTTAACTTTCCAAGTGATTCGTCGCACTTTCGCAAAATTTTCGCAAAATTTTCCACGCTCGTTTTTCATATCGTATCATATAAAAGTGATTTGTCATACAATAGTTTATCATATAAAAGTATTTATCGTACAAAAGTGATGCACAAATATAATGTATTTCAGCTTTTCACAATTTTTCTTCCTTGCATTCACCTTCCCATTGTCAATTCGCTCATTCGTCAAAGTTGCGACAAGTTTAAGAAATACTCCACTTGAACACGCAGAGAAATTTTATTTCTTTTTCAATAGAAATTCAATGATTTATTCATTTGCCGGGTGAATTTGACATTAAAGTGCGAGTTTACTCTTTGACGTTCAAGTTGGCGACACATGCGGGTGTTTATTGTTCTCCAAATTACAATTCGTACTTGTTACAATTCGTCGTGTTTTACGAATTTACGTTACAAAGGAAGAAACTGCATGAGGGTCCGTTGTATATAACGAATTTGTATAAACGAATGCTTCTATCCTTCATGTAAACCTAAAAGTTTGAAACTAAACTAAAAGTCCAAGCATGAAGCAGTCAAATTGAGAAACAACAGATGACAAGGTGACAAAGAATTAATTCAGGCTCTCAAAGAAATCTACTTAAAATCCACTTAAAAATTTCAAAATTAATTGTCGATCCCGAGAGAAACTAAACCTAGAAACCTAACCTAAACCTAAGAAAAAAAAAAAAAAAAATTCTAAAAATATAAAGCAGTAAAATTGAGAAATTTAAGAAACGATTCAGAACTAGACTACGTGCAGTTCGGCTGTAATTGACACTTCAGAACCGAACGTGCGCGGAATTTACACAACTCGGAGCAGGGCCTAGCTCTAAATATCCAGAATGCAAGTACCACGTGAAATTGAATTATTCCGGCCGTGTGTGCGTACGGTGCAAATGCAAATACGCGAGTCGCAGGCAGAACTCCATGGTAAACCGGATGACGTCTTGAATCAGCGCGCGTGCATTCGCTTTTACGAGATTGCTTCTTTTTTTTTCCCCCCCCAATCGGGAAAATAAGCATACCACGGCGGAAGCAATGTTGCTTCTTTGGTTGACTGATTAGCAGGTCAATTCCCTGGTTATCGGATCTCTCCGCGATTCTGCTAAACGAAACGAGTTCGCCGAGAGGACGTGTAAGTCAGTTCGGACGAGAGAATCAAATTTTCGAGAAACGTTCTTAATTATTTGAGTGGGCGTACTGTCGCTGACGTTTTCGATCGTAACCATCGGTTGCAACGTTCACACTGTTGAAATTTCGCAGAACGGTAAACCTGGATTTACCTCGAAGCCTCTAACTTCAAAATGCATCGTTCGTTTCATCTCGAGATATTTTTATAGCCGTGGAGCTAATATAAAAAATCTTCACGCACTATACTTCTTGATAATTTGTGACATTATCAAGAAGAAAAGTGTCTTTGCTTTTCCATCTGCTATCAGGATGCAAAAACATCCTGAAATAAAATGAACCCAATTTAGTAATAAATTTAAAAAGTTTACGCTTTGCGAGGAATCGCATACACTCGTATTTGATCTTTTGATCAATTTCTTGATCAATTTAACAGTATCGATAGGTTATACAGGCAATTCTTGGATCAATTCAACGTAAAAATTCACGGGCGATTGAATAAAATTTGCAAAGATCGATGTACATATTTCTTGCGCGAATTTTCCAAAGAAAAGTTGCACTCATCGTCCGTCGTCCGCAATCCTGTTGCATCGGCACGTTAAGAAAACTTCACGATCATCGTCGCGATCGTATTCAGCGATAAAAGTTCCCCAGAACGTAAAAAAAAAGCTGCGAACTACGCCGAAGAACGAGGGACAATTTCAGTCGGCTGGCTGCAGCTGCGACCAAATAAAATTTCCCGGCTGCCCTTTTTTTTTTTTTTTAGATCGGCGCGCATTAAGCCCGGGGCACAATCACGCCCTCCGTGGAAATGAGGAAATAAAGAAGGGACAGCGGGGGGAGAGCAGGCTACAACTGAGAAAGCTACAGCTACAGCTACAGCCATCCACAAAGGCGTTAATTCCGCGAGTTTGCAACTCTAGTTTCGAATGCAGCGCGTCGAAACGAGTCTCCTCGACGAGGCTCTTCGCGAAGAAATTTCTTTTTTTTAACGGACTTTGTACTCTCCCTTCTCGTCGCAAAGGCGCGAGTTTTCTTTCATCAGGGAGAAGACGACCGATGTACGGGAAGCCGCCGGTCGATGCATATGCATCGAGACTCGGGTTCCGAGGATTCAAGGGGTCGGCGCTTCCCGCTCCACGTCCTTCTGCAAGGGTTAATTACACGGGGCAGGTTAACTTTGGCCTTTCTCATTTGAATAAGAGCTCGACCACCGGTGGATTTTTCCACCGTGCGAAAGAATTCGCGCATGCGAGGCTCCCTCCTCGGTGGAATTCCCACGTACGCTGTTTGGCCAGTTTCGAAGTACGCGGACTGACGAAAAGATTCATTAGAAAAGGTGAGAATTTCGCGACTGCGCGTGTCGTTGCGAATTCTGACTATCT
The DNA here is from genome assembly GCA_032399605.1 of Melipona beecheii. NCBI lineage: Eukaryota > Metazoa > Arthropoda > Insecta > Hymenoptera > Apidae > Melipona > Melipona beecheii. The sequence goes on from JAUCMO010000463.1 coordinate 1,428,980, forward strand.
GCGACGCTTAATTATTAATTAGATAAATCGTGATTTTTCGTGCGAAACACTTTCTTTGGTATTAATAACTTTTTGTCTGTGAAAGATACAGTTAGGGATAGAGGGATTCTCTTGAATATTTTTATGAACGTGGTTTAATGCTGTAATTAGAAATTAGTTTTGGACGCTTCGTTATATTTTTTACGTATCTCGCTCATTTTCGAATTCCCACGTTCCCGAATTTGCCAGACGGAACGAAAAAGAATTTTCCACGAGACAAAACACGAGTCAAGTGCCAGGTTATGAAGAGCAAGATTCCCCTAAAGTTAAGCGTGTAACACTTTTGTGCGGCGCGGGTAAAATTCAGGAAATTATTCAAGGGATTCCCGGCCCCACCCATCCCCGGTCCCGTGGAAACGTCTGAGAGGAAGAAATTAGTCTGTGTATTACACTGAAGTACACGCTGATTTCAGACCTCGCTGAACACCCTTAGAAAATTAACCAGACTTTGAGCAGGGCTTCAACTTCGTAAACTGAAATATTTTAACGGCTCGTGCAGTTTCCAAATTTTACGAAACAATAGTTACACTGTTATTAGACAATTAATCCTGATAATATGAAAAAAAAAATGCCGATTAATTAACTCTGATGATGTCACAAACACGTTAAATAATGAAAAAAGAATGTTAACTTATTTTGTATTTTTGACGTTCAGATTTTTATTGCATGATTTTTTCGTTTATTCTTAGGCGAGCTTCCAATGTCCCTTTGCTTTCGCAGTACTTCTACCTTCGCAAATATTCCGTTTAAGAGCACGACGTTTAAGACACTTCTCGCCTTGGCAATTTACAGTGTTATTTATCTTGGAATAAAGTCGACGCATCAGCATGCAAAGTTATTATTATACCTAAGAAGCTTAACGTCCTTCGATGTTAATAATTAAACATTGTGATAATTTCCACAGATTTAAATTATTAATAATAATTTTCCCAGCTTTACATGCTCACACGTTGATTTTGTTTATACGTAATGATGAAATTTATGTTCGTTCGAATAACTTTTTATATCGGTTGCACGGGAATTAATCGTCTCTGAAGATTTAATTAATTTATTCCATCATCATACCTTCAATATATAAATGTATACTTTATTACCGATATTATTTTAAGTCTTCGAACGAAACTACAAATTAGAAACCAAGAGTTAAACGCTTGTAAAGACATAAACGTGGAAATTTTTATACATGAAGATAACATTAAAAATATCGCGTAAATATGAAAAAAATATAAAAAATAAATATTAAAAATTTTACACATAAAAATAATATAATATTTCCACGCGAATATCCTTTCGTAATTCAAACTTTCATTCGCAGAAGATACGACAATAATTATAATTTTCAGCTCGGGGCTATCTGTGCGAGTTGAAGCGAGAGCGAGTGTAATGGCCGGCCAGCCGGAGACTTAATTACAAAGAGAGAGAGAGAGGGGAAGCTTGTTTTAACGAGTCGCTCTATTAAAGCGCCGAACTCGCACGACTCTAAGTTCACGTCCGATAATCTCGTCGGTGTCTCGCGAGTCAACACCCGAGAGGCCACGACGCGATATAAACGGTGTCCACGTCGCTCGATGCGGAAACTTTACGAGCGAAAACACGCCCGAAGCGTTGACCATCCCTCCGTGCTAACAGGAAGGGACGATTACGGTGGCGGATAGCATCCGCTATTAACTTTCTTCGTTCGGTGATGAACGACCTGACCGCTGCATCTGGCTAAGAACCCCGCGGAATTTGCAGTCACGCTCGACCCTTGCCCGTTACAAGTCGGCCCTTCTGTCCGAAATTCCTCTTTTCGTCCGAGCAATTTTTAGCTTTACTACTTGCGGCGTTAACCGTGCTTACGAGACGCAAAGAGATTTGAAGGGGGAACTTGAAACGCAAAAGTGAAACAGATTGGGAATAGTTGTCGAGTGTTGTTCGATGATGGTTTGTGGAACTGAAGGGATATTTTCGCGATGGAAAATGTGCTGAATTTTTCTGCAGGAGAATGGAATCATATTTTCTTTTCTATACATTTCAATATAAAACAACGTGTCCGATATACTTCAATCTAAAGAAAAATACGTTCGTTATAGATAGTGATTACAGATTACAGATATTCAGGGAAATTTATGTTATGAATATAATTAAAAAAGCTATCATTTAATAATTTAGGATCAGATGCAGTGTCGATTGAATGTTCGACAAATTTGTAGTCTGCATTCGCAAAAATTGTTGAAACAACGGTTGATTGTATTCAGAATCCAATTTTTCAGTTCTCTCTATAATATTGGACACTCTTTTTTCTCTTCAACAATTGTCAAACCTTTTTCTATCAAATATTTCACGATTGTGAATCAATTTATCAAGTAATCTTTTGATATAAATTGTTTAAAAATTTGTCGAATTGTACGAATAAAAACCTGAGATAGTATGGTAGTGCAAATCAAGAAGTTTCAAGACTTTGAATCTGGCCCATTTAATTCCACGATCAAATAATTTCACTCCGCGCTGCGATTTTCTGAGTCGAAGAAACATGATTAACTTTGTACAGCAATAAAACGAAACGTTGTGAGAGATGACGAATTGAAAGAGGAAGGAAAATTTAAAATTAAAAAATTTTAATCCAAAATTATGGAGGAAGAACGCTCAGTCGACTCAAACGAAGATAAATGTACTTTAGCTGACAACGTACGAGCTGGTAAACGAAAAAGGGAACGTAAAAAACGGCAATTGATTGGTAAAAGTCCCCCCCCCCTCCCCCCCGAGCAATAGTTCAAATTACTCAGATCATTGATGTGGTCCTACCGTTTCGTTCCGCGAGATCTCCCTTTGACGATTCACAACGTTGGGGAATCGCGGTATTCCGGAACGCGAGATAATTCCCTCCGAACCGCGTTCCGTCGAAACACGCTTCCGGTGGAACGTACGTCTCGCGGAACAGAAATTTATAATACTTCGGTCAGCAAATTTATAATACTTCGGTCAGCGTATTTTTTTTTTTTTTTTTTTTTTACGTTACTTTGGAATTGGAACTGCTTCCTTCCAATTTTTATTTATTTTTTTTTATCAATAAAATTTTCTACAAAGGGGAAGAATAATGTAGAATTTTGCGACGATGAGAATATTTCACACGGAAAAATTAATCAATTCGTGATAGATTCAGGAATTTGGAACACCATGCTGCTAGTTTATTGAAACTGGAAATCCTAGAGTATTGCAACTCTGCCAAAAATGCTACATATTTAGCGTTTCAATGTACAAATTTCCAATGTCCGAAATTTTACCTATTTTATTTTTTTGGAAAGAAGATTATTCTCAAGAGAAACTTTTCAACAATTAATCTGAGAATATTTGGGAACATTCTCAACTCGAAGGAATTAAAGAGACGACAGCAAGAAAGGAAAACTCGGAATTCACTTCGGAGAAATTGATGGTGGATGCTCGTTAACCATCGAAAGAGTGGAACGCAATTATTGTCCAACATCTTGCGCTCGAGTCTCTTCGTTTCCCGTTAACAAGCTGTCAAAGTTCCTTGTTCCGGAGGATGAAAGCCCGAATGGATGAAAGGCGGCGTGACGTTTCCTCGTACGTCTGAACCACGTTTATCCAGTTAAGCTTAATCTCTTGGAGCGAGCGGAAGCGGTTCTTTGTGTATTTAGGCTGTAACAGCTTGGTTACACAGTTTGACTGTTTCGTCACAGAAAACCTGGATCAGCGTCGTAGCTCTGCTCGGGCAACGATGCTCACTTCGTTCGTTCGTCATAGAAAAGTATGAACAAGTCTCGCTGAGGGGGAGAATCGAGCGATGATGCGCGATTAATCAGCTGGAGTACGCGATTGAGCAAGTAGAATAGGTAGGTTCATGGTCAGGCGACTGGAGGAGGACAGGCAACGATTATCCAAGGAGAATGGGGCAATTGTTCGTCAGACAAGTAGAAGAGGATAATCTCTCATCGGACAAGTGAAACGAACTCGTACTCTGTCGGGCAGAGCGGCAGGGAGGGAGCAATACGGTAAGACGCGAGCGGTAAACGAGATTTTCTATGTTTGTGTGAGTTTGTACAAGGTGAATTGGTTTTGATGAACACGATAATGCTATATGTGCGAATGTTGAAGTAACTTCAGTGGGTACTGGATTCAAGCAGAAGGATTATTCTCGTAATTAAGCGAACAGAATGGCGGATTCGATCTCTCGAACGAGCATGGAAATCTATTAACGTAATTAACGCGTCGACTTAGAAATTCATTATTGCGCGAGTTTTGTAAATAGCGAGGCCGATGAATGAGAATAATTAAAGAGAAATGAAGAGGGAAATTTGATTATAAATTATATATTGATTATATATATCTTTTAATATATATTTTTTTTAATTTTACAGATTAAAGTGCGCTAATTTAATTTTATGTTTGAATTTAATTTAAAATTAACAAAATTGTCTTCTCCTTGTATTTTGATGTTATGTCAAAAGAGATAGGCACACCCTGTACGTATAAGATACAATTCAAATACTTCACGTTTAAGAAAGAGGAATATTTATGCAATATATTTTGCAAACGGGCAAGGTACTGACAATTGAATTACCGGGCATTAGAAATTGATAATTCCGAAGTAACGAGCGAAATGGCATTAAGTTAACCACACAACGTCGAAAGAGCCCGACACATTATGGAATCCGATAAGCGTCAAGTATCTTCGGCGCGACAATCGATCGTTTATTAACGAGGTGCAAGCGGTCTCGCGCGCTACAGGGCCGGCTGAATCACGAGCGCGCAACATCCAATATTACCCAACATATTTAGAGAGCGGATGTGGCGGCCTGTGAGGCTTGCGCAAGCCTTTAGCAAACAATTCTCCACCGACCGACAGGCCTCATCTCCGGTTTCGCGTCCGCGCTAAATCCACGCGTGGATTGAAATTCTTGATCGCTCGAATTAACCTGCATTGTCAGAGAACCAATCTCTCTCTCTCTCTCTCTCTCTCTCTTGCATAGTTTGTTTCACAACTGTAATTTTTGAAGTAAAACGTATGGCGAAATTAATACCTGTCAGTGCAGTTGAAGATCGATTTTAGCGCTACGAGTGACCTGCGGCGTTTGAATTAATAATAATGGAATTAATCACGTTACGAGAGACTGTAGGTGCGAGAAGTGAGAAAGAACGGAATGCAAAGGAATATAAGAAGAATAATTGAGGAAGGAGGAGAAAGAAGATATAAAATGAAGATGGAAGGGCAAGATGAAAGAGAAGCTGGAAAAGAAAAGAAAGGGGAAGCGATTAAGAGGCGGCGCTCATCTCAGCCCAAGTTGATTATTAATTATTACAGTAATTGTTTTGCCGTAATTTTTGTCTAATTGGGTCAAACGTGTCTAATGATTGTTATAAATCAATTATGGTTGATTTGTGCGACATAAGTATTTCTAACGGAACACCATGTGTCGCGAAATGTAACATGTTGTACGTTTTATGGTTTTATGGTGGACTAAAAATTGTTCCGCTAATGTTTTCTGAAAATTATTCCATCTTTTCGATAAATTATGCGACATTAATATTGATTACACTGCGACGCGTTTAGACTAGAAATTTTTATACATATCCAAATTAAAATATCCAATGAAATTCATTACAGATCAAAGAAATTTCTATCCCATAAAAGCACGAAATCACAACACGAAACACGTCACAATTCTCCATCTGGAACCACTCTTATCTCACAAAGTTGATGATACCCTTGGTGATACCCTTCGATATTTTACCCTCAAAAATCAAATTGAACAAATTAAACAAAAATTAAACATCGTTGAATCGCGTCGTATTGAACATTTAAAAGCGAAACGAATCGAGTCGTCTATTCTTCGCTACGTTAATGGCGCAAAGGCAAAATATGTGTACTGGACAGCGGGAGCTCGAGTCCGGTTAAAATGGCGGATACAAAAGACAGAGGGTGGCTAGACGTTTACGAGCGTTAGTTCGGTGCTCGGTGTGCGTTAATGTAGGAACATTACTGCATTTCCAGGGATGTTCTCGCTCCACCCCTCACGGCTAATACGACAACCAGCACCAGACAAGACAAGACGCGTCAGACCACTAGAATTTACTATACCGATTTTACATCTTTACATGCCGTTAAGGCCAGGGGCTAGGAATGCGTCCCTTGAACCTGGCCAACCCTATAGCCAAGACCAACAAACATATAAATGTAACGTAAAAGGGACGCATCCTGGGGCAATATTGCCAGGCCCACAAGGTTACAATTACAAATATTGCTTTATGGGACTGACTTGTCCGACACTACCTCTTGACCACATGATCGGGAAGGAGACAACGAAGACAACTGTATCAAAAGGACCAACACGGTTGGAACAGGGTTCTTTCGACAAAGGTGCTTCAGTACAAAGTGTGCTTCTTGTGCCACTATCTCGTGAGTGCATCATTCGCACAATTACAAATTCAATATTCGATCAATTTCCCACAACAATGGGTGGTCCTTCGAGCCAAATATATACACACAAAGTAATACGCTCGATACACACGCGTTATTTCACTCGATGTTTACTTTTGCTCTGCTCAAGACTTTTCTGAAGGAGGCTGATGACAGAATATATTGTTTGGAGGAATGAGAAAGACACCGCGATTATTTAAATTTAGAAGGACCGTTCGAGGTTTCTAATGTTTCTTTTCTCCAGATTTTTTAAGTAAAATTGATAGTATTAAACGTGAAGTAAAATGTAGAACGTGTCATACAGCAATAGTAATTGATAATAATTAATTATTTTTGTTTTTCTCAATTTTATATTCTTTCTGACGTGATTTGAATCCAAATTGGTTTACGTAGCGGTCGAGCAAAAATTATTGTGTTAAATCAGAATTTCGATAGACAAGAACAGTTTGGAGTTTGTGATAAAATATTGCGAGTGACATTTTTGCATAGAATCGTAATTCGATTAGGAATTGTCAAGGTTCTCTCCGTATTTCGTTGTAATCGTATTTAGTCGTACTTCTAGCATGAGAGACTGAATTTACGATGAAATTCCCTAATCGAATATCTATCCATCATGCTGCCTGTCGCACCTTCGTTCCGATAACGTAATAAAATCTTCGTTTGGATCCAAATCGATGAGGATCGATCGGTCTTGCGGCTTTATCGCGGTCTTGTGACGCTTGTCGATCACTGCCACCACAAAGACATTAAATGGCACGCTTTTCCACTACAGAGACTAGTTTGTCTAAACAGTGAATTTGAACGATCAAATTATTATGAAACCCTTCTGTCCTAACATTTATTACTCTCTTACGTATTTCTTTAATGAGATTCCAACTGAGAGAGTCAATCGAAAAATGGCAAAAGTTTTATTATTACAAATAACATTACTAGTATTAATTTTTGCAATTGAGGATTTTGTTAGAAATTTAGAGATACATACGCATTTTCTATGGAATATTAAAAAATTATTATCGTTAGTAATATTGTAGAATATAAAAAAAATGCGACAGTGAGTATTGCTGGAGATATTTTGTATAATTAAAAGTATCTCAAAACATTCTAAAAAGATAAGAAAAAACTATCTCAAAAAACTGTTTGACATTTACCAGAAACGACATTTACCTATCTATCGACAAAAATTATTTTCTGTTCCAAATTTTTTTTCACAAATATTCCGCGAATTCTTTCACAAAAAGAAAGATTCTCGCGAGAGCAACGACTGTCCACGAAACTATCGCGAGGCAAGCTTCCAAAGCAGTTTCCTTCAAACCGCTGACAAAATGCCCACTATTCATCGAGCGGGGGAATTTCCAAGGAACAAACCGTTGCCGAGCCGAATTACCATTTCAATTCCTCCGCGTATCGTTTTTCTCCCTGCATTGTTGCGCGTTGTTATCTTTCCTTCTGTGCAGCCGATGCTGCACGATGCTCGAATTCGTCGAAGATTTAGATACGCGCGCATAAATCGGGCAAACAAAGCGGAAATCCGCGGGGATAATGTCGCGGTGTTGGCGCTCCGCGCTGAGAAAGTGGAAAGTGGAATTTCTTTCTCGGAACGTCCGCGTCTACGATCGCAGCCGCTTTCGCTGAGACACGAGCGACACGTGCCACCGTTGGAATAAATTCCTTCTGCTGCGAAATGTGAAAGATTCTGAAGCGAGAGAGGACCTATAAATTCGACCGATAAAACTTGTCGCGTATCGACGTTTTTCCACGAATAATCATCGACGAGCGCAGCCCGTCGTGAATATTTCAGGCGATTTGATTTCCTATTGCCGCGAAACTTGGCCGAACGTTTCTCGAAACGTTCGCATCCCCCAAAGAATTGCTGAAGATCGATTGCTCGAGCGTGGCGCGTGATCACAGAAATTCGAAGGAAATTAGAATTATAACGATTAATTAAAAAATTAAATTTAATTACCAAGTTTCAAAGTTGACAAAAATTCGTACCGTGAGGTATAATTCCCAAAAATTGAACTCGGATGTATCTCCAGATCAAACAATCTCGATTTATCTCGCGGTGCGAGAAGCAAATCTGTCGTCAACGAAACAAAGTTATTCAACTTCCACCGTTTCACTGTTTCTACCTTCGTAGAAACATAAATTCACGGTCGACGGATCGGCAAACGGAGCTAAACACCGATAATCGCGTGTAGAAGTTCCACGACTCATCGACGCGAGTCGGTTGGACGAGAAAGCGGTCGGATAAATATAAAATACTCGTTCCCTCTCCCGGTGGAATCGGTACATCGGGGTTATTCGTCAAACGAGTCGTCGCTCGGGAGGTAGCTCGGCAGGCCATTCGAGATAACCGGCGGAAAGAGGAACGAGGAATCGAAGGGAGGCGAAGGGAGGCGAAGGGAGGCGAAGGGAGGCGAACGGAGGCGAACGGAGGAGGGGTCCGATGGAAAATGAGCGGGCTCGTGACGAGAATTGAAAAGCATACGGGATGAATGGCCAGGAAACTGGCGCCGTCAAAGGGAACACGTTGCTCGTAATTACGAGGAATGCTTGAAACCGGAAGGGGACACGGGGCCAATTTCAGACTCCCTCGACTGGTTCGTATCTCCTGACGATAATGCTTTTTGTTTCTTTTTTTCTTTTTTGTTTTACTGGGACATTTTTTTCAATTCTCCCGTGTCCTCCGGCGGAAATGCTGGACGAGGCTCGATCGGAACGGTAACGTCATTTCCTGTCGAACGACCAATTCGCGCAGAATAGGCAGCAATTGTCAGCTTTTGCTTAAAGTTGGGAATTTTTGGCAAATTGTGGAGGTTGGCTGAATCGAAGAATATATTTGGTTTTGAAAGAACATTGAAAACAATGTTCTTGGCTCAAGTTTCAAAATTTTGTTTTTATTGAAATTCTTGGTGAATATTTTTTGTGAAGAAACTGATTCTTAGCTCAGAGATTTATGTAAATATTGGGGAATTGGTTTAGATAGTTTTAGAGTTTTAGCTTAGAACAATGAAAGACTAGAGAGACTTGTACAATTTGCAGAAATTGTTAATTTTTGTTTAAAATTATTTAACATTGAGGAATATTTGGTTGAGAATTGAAAACTTACAAGACAAAGGCTCGCTCGGATTATTACAAAAGTTGAATTCTTCGTGTTCAAATTCTCAGAGTTCGTTTTATTGAAATTCTTGTTCAACATTTTATTTGAAAACTGATTGTGTAAGAATTTGAATAAATACTTAAGCATTGATTTGGACAGCTTTAAAGTCTAGAATAGTAAAAGAATAAAGAAAAAGAGAACAACTTGTAAAATTGCAGTAGGTAGGAATTGTTTTATTTTTTTCTTAAAATTGGGCAATTGTATGTTCTGGAAATTACGGGTATTGATCGAATTGGGGAATATTTGGTTGAAAACTGAGAACATCTCGCGTGTTCAAGCTTCAAATTTGAAGTTCTCCGTCAATATTTTCAGTGAAAACTGATTGTGTAATGTAGTAGAGATTTGTATAAATGTCTGAGAATTTTAGATTTTCGAACGATAAAAGATTAGACAAAATTGTTCAAAGAAATGCGATTCCGAGCGTGCGTTCGTACGAATCAAATTACTGAATACCTGAAGCAAAACTGACAAACATAAATAACAAATATATCCGTTACGTAATTGTCTTCAAACATACACCTTTGTAATTATTATAAATAATTATACATTTTACAAAATGCTGCAACTCTGAAGTTGTGGAATATTTCGAATGATTTACAGAGTTATTCCTTCGTCTGAAAGAGGATAATTGAAAAGAAGAGAAATTCTGAATCTTAGAAAGGGAGAAGTCGCGTGCAATCCCTCGTAAATGATTAAGAAGCTTGAAACGCGTAATGTCAGATTCCGAGATTCTCGGTTTCTCGGCCCGACACCTACGCACGAACCTCTCGACGGCCGTTCCTGCATGAGAGCCAGGGACAAATTGACGAGAGGCGGACACTTTGGCACGTACAGAGGGATACGAAGGACAGAAATCCCTCCGGGGACGTACAGAGTTTCCGGCACAGCTCCTCCTTGTAAATCCTTTGAAATTTTGATGTCGTGGAAATGAATTCGCGGAAAGCCCGAGAAAAATGCCCGCGACTCGCGTCTGACGCAAGGGGACGAAGATAGCATCGGATAAACAACGCGCGAGACAAATGTGCCGGCCTTTGAGACAACGTGCATCGCGAGGATCGAGCGTCGTTGCGACTCGAAACGACGAGAGTGCAGAATGCGGGAAAACGTACGAGGGGAAGGAAACGCGTCTGATACGTGTTTCCTGCAGAAAGATCGTTCGAATGAAATATGAAATTAATGGAAGAACGACGAATGGAGAATCCGTTCGATTATAAAAAGGTTTGACAGTTCTATCGTTGAAAAGTCAGTTCTTTTTTTTTTTCTTCGAATGATTGATCGTGAGTGACGAGAGCAGATAAGTTTGATTTATTCGCAATTTTGAAAGAGAAATACGTACGTCAAAAACAGGCAAACATCTCTGACGATTGATAAACATGTCGTACGTCGATTACCAACACTGGAACTACCAGAGTGGTCAAAATGACCAATTTGTAATTTTCCATGGAGATTTTGTACATTTACAACATTTATAACATTTATTTTGTAGATACTCGAGTGATTTTTAATAAAATTATATTAACAGAAGCTTGTTAACAAAATTGCATTTGTCGATTTGCAGGCTCTCCTCGGCCAGAAACAACAAATAATCCATTCGCAAGAGGCTCTAGAAAAAAAAAAAGAAAAAAATTAAAAGAAATAGGGTGAAATTCATTCCGAGTGACGGTACAAATCCTCGAAATCCGCGTTCTGGCGTCGGATTCGCCGGGAGAAAGTTATGGAAGCTGACAGGAAATATAGGAGGGGAAGGGATATTTCTCTACATCTTTAAAATCCCGCAGGATCGAGGAATATGGCCAGGCGCGACGTGTGCGCACGTGTGTACGTGCATACGTACGTGCATTAAAAGGAGAAAGATCTCGTCGGAGAATTTAAGAGAAACCCGGCGACGACTTTTCGATGAGCAAAGAAAGGGCAAGCAAGAAAACGCGAAGAGAAAACGTTCTGAACAACATGACACGAGTTCGTGATTTCATCCGGCGGTTCCCTTTTCGTGTAACGTTGCACGAAAGAAACGTGTGCGAGTTACGTAATTTTCTACTGACGCGTTCCATCCGTTGGTGAATTTTGTGAATTTTGGCATGTTCCTTCGTGGAAAGAGAAGAGAAGTAATAATGGGATCGAATCGAAGCTAGTACTTCGAAACACGAGGCAAATCCAATATCCAAGATTCGCCCGACAGAGAGAGAGAGAGAGAGAGAGAGAGAGAAAGCTTATGAGATACAATGTGATACGAACGTAATAACAATGAATATACTGTTATATTTATTTGTATTCGATCCTGGCAAACTGATCTCGAACGATCATTATTATGTTCGTACGATTGATAATCAACATGCATAAAATTGTTTAACTAAAATTCTATCAGTGTCACGTTAAAATTAAATATACCTGTCATTTGTCAAAATACCGGTAAAAAAATTTCGATCAAATGCAGATATTCGAAAGTATCGGGAAATAATGAAATCTTTCTCTAGAAGGGAATTCAATTGAAATCGTTGATTTCACATATTTCGCACAAATACGACAGCATGTTTCACACTTGAAACGTTTCAACGCTTTAAATCTGTTCGAAAATATCTTCGCCAAGGATACGTTAATCGGTTTTAAGTAATTAATCACGATCATTAAGCCTCTTCGTTGATTTGGGAAAACCTTTTCTATTTTTTTTTATAGTTTGATATTTAAATGTCAAAACCGCAACGCTATCGTGCGAAACTACTGCGATCGTTATGAATAATACGAATAGTTTGATTTTATCGGCAAATTTCGCGAATAATAATAAAAAAATTACACGACTTTTACCCCAATACGATTCGTCTCACCGAAAGGCCCAGAAACTGTTCCAACTAGGAAATGAAGACGACATTTTTGGCGACAACGCCACTCCTACTCGAGGTCTAGCCCACGCCCCCTCGCGAATCACGTGACCCAAATCAACCAATCGCTAATTTTCGTTGCATCGGCGTTGCACCTGAAGAGCCTCGATTTTCTGGGTTACCCCCGCTAAAACCACTGTCAGTGATAATATGTTCCGCCGAAAACAATCAAGTGTCGCAATCAGAATACCTTCGAAGAACGGTGTACTCGCAACTCGATCTTGTCACTGGAGACGGGCAAAGGAAACCAACAACTTCCTCGAGTTGTCTCGAGTCCATCATATTTCTCTGGCGATGGCTTTTCATCCAGCTTTACGAGGACGGTAAAACTAGCGGCCATCGAAGAAATCATTTGACCCTTGGCGCGAGCAGTCGTAAAAGGTTCCTCCGCAAGGTATCAGGTTTTTCACCTCTCTCACGTCTTATCACGAACGTCCGCGTCGGATTTAATGGTGTCGTCAGAGCGGTAATTCTCAAACGATTGTTTGGAAGAACGATATTGGACCGTAAAATGAGCCAGGTGCTTAAAGAAGTTGGTCTAGTTTGAAGTTATTAACATTATCGGCGATAATGTTGCACGGATTTTGCAAACTGTAAATCGCTGGCTCCGACGTGAAGCACGATCGAATTCTTGATAGCCGTTCGGCTGGAAAATTGCGTGAATCGGACGTAAGCGGAGTTTCATGCTTTTCCTTGGTTAGAATCGGAACGAAGAAAAGTTGTCGGTGATTCGGGTGGGCAGAGTTGCCTCATTGAAACCAACACCTTGAAAATAATCGAGGATGACGTGGCATCTGGAGACTCCTTCACCAGTCAACGGTGTTTCACTTTTATTACAAGTTGCCAATTTTTGTAAGTTGTTTTTGTATTGTTAATGAGATCTTACTAAGTTCACTGAGTTTAAATAGAGATGGATTTCAGCTTCTAAATACCGTAACGAGTTTACTTGTTTACTCGTGTGTATATTTGCACATTGCCTGTAAGTAGTCAAGTCTCTTATAACATAATCAGATAAGAAATGATTTAAGATGGATCATTAACTAAAAAAAACAGTTAAGACTCGATGCTTCTGATTGTGAATCACCTCTCTTTAATTTCACATAATCTTCTTAAATAAGTTGACTGCTTTGATAAATATTTTCTGATAAATATTTCAGAATAAATAAAATGGGATGAATATCATTAGCAATGAATTTTACGTAACATAAATACCTACGTAATGTTATAAAACGTGGAATACGTATTTTATTGTAACATAATATCTCATAAAAATTAAATTTTTTGCGCAATAATGTGACATTACATTAAATATCAAATATCGATACAATATTGTATTAAAAATTTCTCTACGCTATTTCATCCTTCTGATTAGTTTTCCAATACTGGCTAATGACAGTTATTACGCAAAAATTTCGAAAAAAGAGAACTAAAAGCAGACTATTACACAATCGACGCCACGTTTTTAATCCTTTCCCCGACAACTTCCCTTTCGATTCGAAATTCTTTCCATTGGAAAAATATGGAAGACGCATTCGACGTCACGAGAGCCAGCGCCCGCGCCAAGACGGAAATCTCGATATGCAGATTAGTCGAACGCAGGGGAACGAAAACTCGACCCAATCGGAGTGCAGACTCCGGTTCCTACGTCCTCCATCCAACCAGCGCTGGAATATTCAATCGCTCGTCTCCCACTTGGTCGAATCGACCGTGCTCCCTTTTCAACGTTCGCCCTCTTCCCTCGGCTAAAAGCCACTCTTTCCTTCCCATGGTTCCAGCATACTTCGTTTCGAATGCCGAGTGGTCTGCCAACTCTCACTTGTTCCCATCTCTCGAAAATCTAGAATCAGCTTCGTCCAAAATTCCCGCGCGGGTCGAGACGTCCATGGTAATTTACTGGATTACACGTACTGCCCCGTTTGGCTTTGCGTCGTGACAACAGCTCGCAGTCGCGACCCGGATCATCGTGCTTTCAGTTTAATAAACACACGTTCTACTTTCGCTGAAGTACAGGGTCAATGTTCTTAATGAAATTTCACGTCAGCGTCAGCTATTCGGGGTTGAATTCTCGAGTGAGAATTAATTAAATACAAATTCGTCGGGAGATTATTCGAGTTTATCACACGTCGATTGTTTGTATTCGCGCGATCGTTCAAACATTTGGATACGGATATCAGTCATAGATACGACAATACAACTGTGTTATTTTAGTAATAAATGTGACTCGAGAATTTACGAATAATAAACATCACTATCTCTCGTGACATTTGAAACGTGATTTCGTCCACACTTTCGTCGAGATGATTAAAGCAATGAAAGTTTCATCCTCGAAAAATATTCGTAAAGATTTATAAATCCCCTCTCGGTAGATAGTAATTAAAAGTCCAGTTTCTCGACGTTGCCTCGCGTGTCGATTCACAACGCTGATTACAGAAAGATATTGATATTTCCAGCGGCGAATTTTTATCATCGCGTGCCATCCCCGATTTATTATACATACATTTCGCATTCAGATGCAAGCTCGCTCAGCCCTCTCTCGCTGTTCATTCGCCACTTCGAACAATTCATCTTCCGCCATTACGCGATACTCGTCCACGCTAATTTTTGTAAACGCCCACACACGTTGCCGCAACACTTACTTCCCCCTCTGCTCGTAATTTCTCTTCCCACGGAGCTCGTTCAGTGTGATTTACGCGTGGCCCCCTTAACGTGAAATATTTCTATCGCGGGAAGATATAGAAGGGACGTCCGAGCGTTCGATGTATCACGCCGAATCGCGGGGTCTATCTCGGGTCGAAAGTCGATGGACGCGCGGTGGTTTTACGAGGCTACGTGAGTCCTAGTGAACTACCGAAGAAAGTTTGATTCGCGTGTCGCAAAGTCTCCGTTTCAGCTGGATTTCAGCCGCGTTTAACTGGCTGATGATTCGATTCTCGGGTCGGTGAAAGCGAGCTAACGAGCAAAAACTGGTCGAGGCGTGAATTAAAATAGTGATTAATATGACGTTGCGAGGTGAATACGCGGAAAATTTTAAAATTATCGATTAACCCCTTCTCATACGTCGGTTTCTAATCGACGAAAATCGTGATTTCATAGAATCTGATTTTAGCTCTTTAAATTGAAGATTGAGCGTACACGACACTTTTAGAAAAGAGAGAAACGAAAAGAAAAGAGGCAAGAGGACCAAAGACTTAAAAAATTGCCAACTGATCTGACAATCTTTATCGATCGGTCTATATTTCGAGAGAGTCTATCGAAGCGCATTCTCTTGATCAGAAACACGATCGACACGATAAACCGCACACATTTTGAACATATTTACGTATTACGTTTTTAATACGTTTGGTCAGTGCGTAGCCATTTACATTTTAATATCAATATTCATGATCCTGCACGTTTCCCGATCCTACATTTTCAAAGCCGAGATGTCCGCAACGCGATCGATATTTCAACAAAGTATAATATTTTCGCTCGTTACCGAGTCACCGAGGTCCCCGAATCTTTGTCGGCCGCCGAAACGACACCGGAAGCGAAGCGACTTATTTCCTCGTTCAAACGTTTCGCGAAACAATCGAGCGGGAAAATTGTAAATGCTTCTTTTCCCCAGCTCGCTGGAACAGCAAGCTCAGCGAGTCTGGTCTAATAAATCGGAAAGAAAGAGGATTAAAGGGAAAGAGCATAAAAGTGGGACGTAAAAATGGGATAAAAAGAAGAGGAGTGATATCGTTCGAGCCTTGGTATCACGGTACGACAGCGCATCGTGTTGCACAAATTGAAATCGTGCACGTTCCTTTTTATCTTGATTATCTCTTTCAAGCGAGAACTATTGAACATTTTTGACAGAGTGATAATTCCGAGTTGTTGAAAATGAGAATTTCCTGCTTGGTGAAATTAAGAGAGGGGGAAAAGATTTGCTTTAATTGCAATTCTGTCGTTTCCGTTGTCTTCTGCTGTTGCTGCAGATCTAATTGGATTGAACGCTCACAATGTAGATGTAATCCTACACTACACTGTAACGACATTGTACGCGGAATATCATAGCAGTATCGCATGACTTTGACGTTGCAATACCTGTGTTCGTACATTCACGCTCGCAACATTCTGCTCGCTAAAGAGATCACAACTACGTAGATGATCTGAAACGTTCGTTTCTCGGGCAGCTAAAGTTTGAAAAAGACTTCTAAAAAAATTAAATTTAGAAAATTAATCGTTCGATAAACTTTTGCTTAAAATATATTTCTTTGCGTGCGGTTTTATCTTCTCTCGCAACTGCCAACAGAAACGAAATAAACGGATGGAGTGAAGAAATTACGATACTACGGATTAACGTAATTCGGTCGGAAACAACGGAGAATTTCGCGCATGCGACATCACCCTCGTTTAATGACCACACGGATTACAAGTCGTATTGTGAAACGATTTCACGACGCCCGAAATTCCGTGACCTATCGCTTTCCTACGCGAGTTGCATCAGCGAACGGACGGATCGTTACTGTCGTTAAACTAGCTGGCCACGGTTCGTGGAATTAATGTCCCGTTGGTATAAGATGCAAACGATGAATTATAGCGGAATTGGAGACACGTTCCATTCAATGGATGCTGGGTGACGCGACGCACGACGTTTGGGGGGGTTTGGGCTCGTTTGTTTCGCGTTTGGTCGGGGATAATGGACGATGAATTTATGATCGCGCGTGGGTTTATCGTTTAAAACGAGCTTCGCTGCGAAATATTTTACGCGGCTTAATTGCGTATGGTTTGCGTATTAGTGATTTTTAATTCTTGATTTATGTTGCCTTGATTTATGAACGTTCCGAGTAACTTTATGGATTACATTGGAATGGCAAACTTTTATCGCAATTGTGTTTTCACACGATTACAGTAAAAGTTTAATAATGTTTAACATTATTTAGTTTAAAAAGTTTGATACGTTTTCCGATTGTTACGTGTTCAGTTTAAATTTACAAGACTTTTTGACTGTGATGTGTAATTAATTAAATTAATAATTAAACTGTGGATCTTGATACATTTATGGGAAATTCAAAAGTACGAAAATATGAAAATCATATGTAGCAAGCGCAAAGTATTAAAATATCTGTTATAATATTTAATACTGAAAAGAAATTTCCGTTTCGATGACGGGATTCTAAAAATTTGAAATTGCGTAAAAATTATTATTGCATTCTAATCATTGATTGTATTTTACGCTCTGATGCTCTGACTTATTTAATAATATCATAATTAATAAGACTGCGTATTTTTTCACATTCATGGGAAATTTGATAGATGCACTGGAAAACTTGATAACTGTAAATTTATAATATTTAGAGGGTAAAATAAATCTCTGCGTAGCTTCTGCCTCTTTAATTGGCTTCGTGTTTCAATCTTCATGAATATCCGCTGTCTAATCATAATTATAGATGTTAGGTTTGATACAGTCGTTTAAAGTTTGTAACGAGAATTTACATTATTCTGCTTAAATAAGATTATTGAAACACGGTAAGTAATTACCTCGGCACTATTAAAGTTGTAACGAATCAGCATGATCGAGCAAGTTCGGTTGGAAGTGTTTCGTAATTAATTATGGATGAAGCTCAATTATTTTACTAATTTAATTCGGTGTACTTTCGATCCCTATTTACCGAATCTCTCTCTTCTAGGAAACTTACAACCGAAAACTTTTAACCTGAGAACTTCACGATATTGACTATTGTAATAAAATACAATAAAATAATAGTCGTCTTTCTCGGCTGTCGAGGAAGGAGAACAATTCGTTTGAAAATTCGCCAAGAAATTCGTACGAATCTTTTTATGTATGCTCGCACGAACGTACAATGCAGTTGAAACAGTTCGTTTTGTTTGAAGATACCTCCAAATTCTTTTATCATTCCGAGAAAAGAAGGAGGGACACGTGAAATATTTCCTTGAACTATGAGTTCTGGCTCGGTGCCTGACCCCCTCGTCTGATCCAGTCCCCATCTATCTTATCGTGGAATAAAATAATCCATAATTTTTCATCATCGAGGCTCGTGGTATCGTCAGAAATGTTCCTGATGTTTAGCGATCATTAGATGATTCGATTTTAAGTCACATCTCTGCAGAATGTATTGTTGAAATAATTCCAATTGTTGAAACAATTGATTAAATTAATCAGCGAACAGATATAGATATAGAAAGAACTAACTTTAAATCAATTAATCAAAATTATTTAATTGTTCGAAATATATTGTCAATTTTCTCACCAATTTCATAACTTTTTCTACAGAATCATTCGAAGAAATCTATTTGTACTAAAAAATTTGCAACTAAAAAATAAAAGCAATTTCTCTCTAAAAAAAAAAAAAAGATTCGATCTCGAAAGAATTAACATTTTTTTCTCAATATGAGTTGATATGAATGTTTACCGATTTGCAGTTGACAGAAATTACTGACGAAAGTGTAACGTAATCGTAGAAGAGCAATAAGCGACTGAAGAATCGAACTATTAAGGATCAGTTCACGGAACGAGAAGTTGATAAATCCGACGCGAGAAATATGTAAAATCGTGTTTTATTGCGCTTTCTAGTGGCGTTCGACTACTTTGTTGGTAAATTGTTTGGCAAATTGTTTGATGTATATTGCATGACGCGAGACTACAAAGCAAAAATATGCACGGTATTCGAACCTCTATAACGAGAATCGTTAAGCAATCCTTTGGTCCGCTCGATGGTAAAACGGAAATGTAAAATGAGACTGGTGTCTAACGATGGTCAGTTTAATGCCTATAGTTAGTCGGTCATTAACGAAATTAGCTCAAGTGCTTCAAGTGATATCTTTCACTTTAATTAGTAATAAATTTCTTACACGTTGGTAGAAAATACCAAATACCATGAAATCTCTATTTTAGATTCATTCGCTTGTTGTTTCGTTTATTCGGTTTTCCAATATCTTTATCAATGTTTCTTTATCTTTAAATTTATGGAGATTTTTATTACTTTATTACAGTTCGTTCAAATTAATTTCGTAATAACAAATCTTTCATCAAAGTATCTGAGTGGTGTCATACTAAATTGCTCTTCCGTATTTGTAAGAAATTTTTAAATGCAAACTCGCACAGAATGCAAATATTCGAAGCATAATATTTCCTACAATACTCGTCACGTAAAACAATTTCTACCTTCGTTCTACACTTCAAAAAGGTTCTACTTTTTAAATCATGCCCTCAAGAATGCCCAAATTCATCCTACTCGTATTTGACTGTGCTCATATTCTCCGAATTTATAGAAAAGAAAGAGCAAAGTATAGAAAAGCGGTGTGCCCCGATATCCGCCACGCCAACACTCTCAGCAACAACATTTTTGGTCTAGTGGCCATCGAGTAATTGTAAATCGATTGAACTTCCGGGCAGAAGTTTCACCATCGATAGGCGTCCAGACGGATGGTTGTGAGGTCCGGTCCAAAAGATCAAATCTCGATGACCACTCGAAGAGTCCACTCAGTATTTGCAGAGATAACCTTTGACAGGGTTCTTGAGAGAAAGGTGGGCCAAAAACCATGCTACGACGATTGTACACCAGACATGAATCTCACAACCAGGTCGAAGTAATCGTTCGTGCTACCACGTGAATTCCTCCGTGAGACTTTTCTTTTTTTTAATTTGAAATTCATTCTTGATTTAAGGGGAATTTGTTCAATTTGTTCAATTTGCTCAATTGACTGGAGGAGACAATGAAGAATAATAATGTAATTAATAAGCATTTGATACTTTAATCATATCGGTTGACACGTTGTGATTGCAAACAATGGCGCGCAACGTGATGTAACGAAGTATTTCAAGCAATTTTATCACTCTCATAATTCTGTATATCGTTAAAAAATAATAATCGAAAGCTGTATAACCACGTTAATATCCAATTTAAAGGATACAATCTGAACAAAGTCGAATCAATAAGGTACTAATGCCAGTGGTGCGTTGGATCGTTTCAGTGCAAATTAATTAATTGAATATAGGAGGATTATTTTCACGAACGCGAGAAAAGCTTAATAGTATATACACTGATTAAAATAATTGAACGTGTTTTTCACAGATTCTTCGTACGTTCATAAACATCAACAGTATTTCCTTTTCTAATAATTCAACTCAATATAATATTCCATATCAATGTCTCTTAAAATATTTCATCCCGAAAAAATGTTGAATATTTACTACCAACATCTCAAAATGTCATAGACATTATAAATAAATTAAACGAATATGGAAGAACACTAAACGAACAGGACTCAAGGTATCGTGATCTACAATTTAATACACGACGTGCCGTGTTAATGTTTCTTGAAAGCATCGAAATACTTCTCCAGCCAAGAAAACAAAATCAATTTCACCCTGAAAGCTGTTCCTTTGCGATCGACGAATAGTCTGAGGAAACGACGCATAATCAACGCGAATCGACGGTCTCTCCCGTCGATTCCCTGGTGGACCTCGGTGAGAGATGCCGGAATCGCTGGGGTGGCCCCGAAGGTAGCCGAATCTGACTTGCAAAATCGCAGATTTGGGGATGGCGTTGCGTCAAGGGAGCCAACGCGATTCGCTAGTCCCTTGGAACGTTCCTATTTACTCCGGCGATCGTCTGGCTGGCCCATTTATTTTCAACGTCTGAACGTCCTGTTTATCTTCGGATTCGAATGGCCGATTTAGTCATTGAGAGACTGATTAAATATTTAAAACGAGGAATTGCCGCCCTCTTCAGCGTATTTTCTACGTAAATAAGAGCGAATTTTTACAAGTGATTTAAATTTGGATTCTTCGTCATCCGTCTTACGACGAGCTTATCCAGTTGTAAAAATTTCAAGTGGCGAGGAGATAATTGTTACGAAAGGTCTGCAATCACTCTACATACCGTCCCTTGAAAGACAACTTTCACGCGTTTGGAGTTTAACGACCCCAACTGACTTTGCGCAAATTACATGGTAACAAAATCTCGTTTTCCTGTGTCATCAAACGAGCCTTTTAACTCGACTTGAACTTTATCTCCTCGAGACTCGGATTTCGAGTTAAAGGGCTGGAATTGAAGGCGTGTTTGACGTCTACGCAATTGAAATTAAATTTGATCGTCGAAATTGAAATTTGAAAGCAAGTGGAAAAACAGTTTGTATTGCAAACACTGAAAATTACCAAATTTATTCTCCTTTTCTCGAGAAAAATTATCGAAGACCATGATCGATTGTTTTTTCTTTAAATATCCGAGTTCAGAGAAGTAAATGTACTCTATTGTGACTACTGTGACTATTCCAGCGTTGAATACACTTGATTTCGCAACGTTTGCAAATTTTAACGATTCGAGAACACTCGTAACGCGAGGCCGCGATCATGGGATTCAACTCTGCGTAACGCGTGTTTGACTTTTCGTTAACAATGCTGACACAGGCAACCGAAACGCTGGTCAAACGTCCGTGTAACTGGTTAGCATCGCAAGTTCCGGCGCGGAGCATTAATATGCTAATTATGATTTCGTTAAGTGCGAGACATACACCAGTGTTATCTAATTAATAACCATGAATTCGGTAGAGAAGCCAGCTAGTAGACGGTGTTTCGCGCTAATGCAAAAATTAATTATCCTCCTCCTTCGCAACTGTTCGCTTTAAATAATTTATGGCGTTGTGCCGAAGGCTCTCTCTCTCTCTCTCTCTCTAGGATGAAACTGGCCTTTGATCCTACGGTAAACGTGTTTTACTCGGTTTTAGACCGAGAGAACAAAAACTCGAAGCAAAATTTCAGCGTTTCATTTCCGTGCAAGAAAAAGAGAAAAGCTTGCGAGTGTTAAGTATCTCTCTTTCTCTCGTGTTCCTTGCTTGTTAAAGCCACTAGCCTTGTTAAGAAACGAATTTGATGAATGCACGCCGCTCTGCATATTGCAGCAGAGGCCTCGCGAAATTTCTCTGGGAATTGTTATCGCGTCGACTCTGTTACGGTTTCTCGAACCGTCGGAGTGCGATTTTTCTTTCCTCTTCGCTTTCTTGGATCTTGAATATTCAAAATAGAGGGAGGATATTTCAGCAGTTTCGAGTGGAAGTGCTCTATTAAGTCGGAAAAGTTTTAATTGCTCTATTTACTGAAGGTTCCCTGAGAAAATTAGAGACGAGCTTCTTTCCTCTTAAAGTTATACAACTTGATTATGGCATTAATTTTATACCAAATACATTCTCGTGAGAAACTAAGGAAGAAGATACGGGGAAATAAATATTTGTGTCATTTTCCTGTAATTGCCATTTTCGCATCCTTTCGAAATACACTTTCTTATCAACGAAAATGCTAATTAATTAATTATTTCAATTTCGATATATCAATCGTTGACTAGAATTTTGAAATTTCCATCGTAAAACAATTTTCAATCGTTCAAAATTATAGGAGTATGAATATTCGTGTGGAATCCACTCCATCGATTCTATGCAAATTGTAATAGACGATTAATGCCTAAAGTGTATTACACAATCCTGAGCCAATTACACAGCACCGCATCGTTCGTCAACCGGAAACGCAACACGAACCGAACTTAATTGATTGTTGTCGGATAAACGAGCTTTCTTACTTCACCTCGGACGAGAACCTATCGGAAGGGTTTAGGTGCAAGCTGACACTTGAAATTCTTGTTCCCCGACTTTGATTTTGATTTTGACTGACGTGTCAACAAAAACAAAACACGTTAATTCAACGAAATCTATTATTGGGAATTCTCTATTATAGCGTTGCTTCAACTAATGAAAATAAACTAAAATATTTTTAACATCTTTATGATACAAGAAAATCTCATTAAAATGATATTTTAATACTACAGTTTCAAATATCTTTACTACAATCTTAAATATTTTGAAAATACGGGATGATTTTTAAAGGATTACAAGGTTTTCCACAAAAATTTTTCAAAGTATTACCAATCTTTCAACTTGAATGTTGAATATGATAATATTGGAATAATTTAAAATGTTTTTAATGTCCTTATAACACAAGAATCTAATTAAAATAATGTCTTACTACTATAATATCTTTAAAGTATAGGAAACAGAATGATTCTTAAAAAGTTCAAAGATCATTTTCTACGCAAATTTTTCAAAGTTCCACTAGTCTTCCGACTTGAATGTGGAGTATAACGACGTTGGAATAAACTAGAATATCGTTAAATGGAATTTTTTGAAATATTTTTAATGTTTCAATTCGAAAATCTAATTAAAGTTATATATTGATGCTACAGTGTTCTTAAATATCTTAAGAATCATAAGATACAGGATTCAAAGAATTCTAAGATCATTTTCTGCAGACATTTTTCAAAGTACCAAAGTATTACTTGAGTGTTGAACATAGTAATGTTTGAATTAATTTGAATCTCTTTAGAATGTTTCTTAGTGACATTCTAATCCTTAGTATTGATCCAAACTTCTCGTGCCAAATCTATTGTACAATAAGTGACCTTTTGGACTTTTCTAGACTCGTTTCGCCATAGTCATACAGCAAAAGTAAAACAGACGGTGAATGACGAATAGAGGGACGAATAGAGTTCGAGAGTTAGAACAAATCTTGTATCCCAATCAAAACATATTGAAAGTTCCTGCCACGCGACGTTTCCTTATCCCCCCGATTCGATTGCGAAATTCCAGCGCGAATTCCGAACACTAGAATGATCCCGGGTTCACGCTCCAGTCCATGGCACTCGTGGCACGCGACACTTCCGAAATAGATGCGCTCTCGTTGCCACGACACGATGCTATATTCGCTTATTCCAATGCCTCTTTGAAGCATCCTTCTCTATGGAAAACATCCTCTGACAAAGTCAAATAATCTTCTACGGGTGTTTTTGTTTCTTTCTCGACTTTTTTTCTCTCAAACAAGGGAAGAGAGCTGGAGACTCGTGAGATGAAGAATTTTACATTTTTATTCAAAGCAAAAGAGAATTTAAATTAAAATTTTGTTGACCTACTAAATATTGCAAGTGTTACGAATATTTTATGATATTTCGTGTTACGTTCCTGTAGATTTTTAAAATATTTAATTTTATGATGAAACCTCTTCTAATGCGAAGATACTGCGTTTCACGTTATGCCAAGTTCTTTGACAAGTTTTTTCAAAAATTTACCTGCTTTACTACGGATATTTTACGGATATTTTACATTGCGACACGTGTATTCTGATTTTTACAACTTTAAATTCGCCCTCAACGTTTAAAGTTGTGCCCTTCAACAAATTCTGTCAAGGGTTTTAAGAGTGAAAATGACACGACATCGCGGCAACGTCCATCGATCGCCAAATGTGCAAAATCTACTACTGTGTAACGTCAATTACCGAATGTTGGAAATTACATCATTAATTGCTAACCGATGAAATTGTGACGCCACCAGTAATTAAACGCTATTACATAATGCTAAACTTGAATAACGCCATCGTTAATTAGCAATCAGTTAATTCTAAATTTCTCCTCGTAACTTTGGAATTATCCAATTAATTAAAATGTCTCCTTCTGCGAACAAAAAAAAAAAAAAATACGTATCTCAGTCACGATACTGGTCTCCATTTCAAACAATTTGGTCGCCACAGAGTGGAGGAACACTTCAGCTGAGGATCCTGTCGTGAAATTTGTATCGACCACCGACTGATAAAAGATTTCTCGAGAAAGAAAGGTAAACACACACCTGTTATGCGATATCCGCGAAAGAGAGAGAGGGAGAGAAGGAGAGAGGAAGCGAACGAAGGGAGAGAGAGTTGACGTAGGAACCAGGTGGCCCTGACCTAGAGGAGAACCAGGGCAAGTCCGGTTTCCATGGGAACTGGAATCCTCACCTGGAAGACGATCTCGCGACATGTCGCATAGACACAATATCACCGCATCGATCTTTCAATCACCTGGTTGTTGCGATTGAATGGCGCGTGCTCGTCATTCATTACTTTTTCATTGAACCGCGTCGGTTGACGTCAATCATCAACGAAGAAGAAAACATAAATTTAACGTTCAAGCGGAACTATTGGAACCGTCGCGCATTTGTTTCGATCTTAAGCTTAAATTCTGAACTTAACCACTTGCACTGGGCAGCTGATTGCGGACCATAACGAGTGACCGAACCGTCTACAATAATTCGTCGCTGTCTTTTTGAACTTTCTGAAAGAAATTATTGAGAAGTAATAAATTTATTGTTTGTTTCGCCTGGGTTGTACTTAAATATACTTAATACTGAGAAAATATTGCAATTCTCGACGTGCGTGGCACGTCATTCCAGCGCAAGAGGTTAAATTGCATCGTGCGCTGTTTGAAGATCTATGAAATTCTTCCATAGGATGGTCACTGAAAGACTGAATGATGCGTGATAAACAACATCTCTCGATTGACCACCATTTTGAGAATGAACAAGTTATAACTTTTTCAAATCCTTCAATTGGTTTAGTGGCCACCCTATATTATCCCTATATCGCGTCTCTAAGGAGAAATTTCTGCCTAAACTCCGTATAAACTGAATAAATTTCATTTTATTTAAAAGTCGATACAGTTTTAATTTATAATATGATTTAACAATAGGCAAACTGCATGTCAATATATTTAACAAGAATATAGATTACGTTACAACGAGTTAAATTATTGTTGTTAAATTTGAAAGGAAAACATTACTTACGGATACCCCTAATCTATAAAGAAATATTGCGAAAGAACTTCCTCCCATCTATTTTCTCACGCGCGATATATTTTCCACGCAGTAATTCCCACGGGAGTCAGCGTGCTGTGCAAAAACTGAATTAAAAAGGGACAACGTCGTACGAATACACGTACTAATTAGCTCGAGTTTCCGAATGGCGTCGTTAGAATTTCCAAGCGGGATGAATTACGCGAGTTACGCGAACGAACGCCGGCGATTCGGACGCCGTTTTATCGTTTTATCGTTTCCCCTAAAGTTTCGCTTGCCAAATGTCGCGCGGGTTGGAAACGCGAAAATTCTGCGACGGCCATAACCGGAGCATCGTAGTTCGTTGAACCGATTGCTTCTTTCCTCCCTTTGAGTTGGTTATTTAGTGGCGAGGGGGGGAGAAAAAAAAGAAAGTATCACACTCGCGGTTAGCGAACGATCCTGCTATAAAGTAACTTTCTCGGACGTGTATTACCTACGGCCTCGGCTATTTGTCGACCCGCGTTTTACAAACTTTCAGCGTGCTTCTCCAGTCCGCCATGTTTTTTTTTTCGTCTTTTTGCAGCCCCCGGAACCACGCCGACGAAGTTTCGACAGTCGAAAAGTTGGTTGGAAACAACTGAGTGCTGGTTTAGGGATAATTAAGGGATAAAAAGGGGTGGCTTTCATTCGAGGAGCAATTTGATACTTTTAATTACAGCCTGCAGAATATTTGGAAGAATTATTTGCATGATGAATTTCACCGACGTGATACTATATTTGTCATTCATCTTTCCACGTTCAACGACGTTTAAAACACCATTGTCAATTACGTTATGGTTACACCTTGTGCATTGATGAGCAAAACTAAACACGCATATGGATTTTTAACATTAATAATATTTTATCGAGTGTAAAACTAATGAGAAGGAAAGATCTTTCTTTTTGCTCCATTTTAGAGAAAATGTTTTCATTTTCTCACTTGTTCAGTAAATTTATTCGACGTCGATCAACTCAAGAGAGCAACTGAGGGACCAAATTGTAGTTTGCTACATCAAACATCATTAGAACAATATCTAGCTGTAATCAGAGTAATCAACGTATGGTTTGCATTGCTACGGAGGACTTCTCGCAATTTTCATTACAAATAGACACTTTACGTAACAATACTGGCGGTAATATTAGACACTCCAAAATGGAGTGCAAATCACTAAACTTTTTTGTGCAATTGAGATACGTTACCAGCTACAAGTAGTAAGTGCAAGTAATAACAATACCGAACCATCAGAGCTTGCGAAAATTTCTCTACCAAGTTTTCAGCCACATATTTGCCGTTTCACTTTCGCCCCGGCTTCGAAATAGCTCGCTACGAAGGAACGAGCGAATTAAGAGCTAATAAATGACAAGAAGCGTCGCCGTAATTTCTCTCGTTTCTCTATCTACCTATCTTCTCTCTATCTCTCTCCGATCAGCAGTTTCTGCCAACCTATCTGGGACTTCTCTCTAAAAAGGGAAATCAAAAGCGAGCCGGACCACGGTTTATCCGGCGAAACAGAGACAAACAGATAGTAGGAAAGAGATAAAAGTGTCCGGCAGAGGGGTGGAGACGCGGAATGAGACAGTGGACGAGTGTTTATTCAGTCACGAGCACAGAAGCGCCCGCCTCGCTTCGCAGACCGGTCTGTGGATACAAACTCGAACGGGTATTTT
Organism: Melipona beecheii; assembly: GCA_032399605.1. Taxonomy (NCBI): domain Eukaryota; kingdom Metazoa; phylum Arthropoda; class Insecta; order Hymenoptera; family Apidae; genus Melipona; species Melipona beecheii. Next base: position 1,456,794 of record JAUCMO010000463.1, read on the forward strand.
CAGACTCGGAAAATCGTCCTCCTGAGTTCTCATTCTCGTGTGTTTTCGCCCAACGCGAAAATTAGGAAATACGCGGAATTGACTTTCTTTCCTGTCCTTTGTCTAATCACTTTTCTCTACGTGCCCCTTTCTTCGTACCTTTCTTTGTACCTTGTTGGATGCGAAAAGGCGCTTTGTACCGTCGGAAAAAAGTATATTTTGTTAATGAAACTGTTAACAATTTCTCGGCTTCGGGCAAGAATTTTCACTGTCTGCGCGTTTTTCGAAAATTGTCTTTGAAACTGCAGTTGCGCGCAGAGAACGTTATAGAAACCATTACAATTACTGTCGCAGAAAATTTGTGACATGATAATTGCAACTGTAACGATACATATCTTTATTGATTCATAGGCTCGCGATGTCAAGGAGAAATACTAAATTCTTGTACGTTATGAACAATCTCGTTACGTGTAACATGTACCTGACTTTTAGTAACTGTCTAGTTCTCTAACTTTTGTCATCGAGTTTCATCCAACAGTACCTCGAAATGAGGTTTTCGACGTCAGACACTCGGTACATTCTTCTTTCCTCCTTTCTTTTTTCTTCCCTCCCTATCACCCGTTCCCGAGCGATACTTCAATCCGCGCGAGTGAAAATCCGTGGTGAAAAATGTAGCCGGAGACGCGAGTGAATCCATTTGGGAATCGAAACCCCTCGGACCGAAACGGGGAGAACTTAGTGTTGCTGTTGGCTGGGTGTGATCAAAGTTCCTGCTGATTGGAGCGACTCGAGCGAGATTTATTGCCATCAATGCCATTAAAGCTCGAGTCTTAGTCGGATCGGCTTCTGGTTCCGGTTCGAGGGCGAGCCAGGACTTTTATCAATCTCGAGGAAACCGGTGATTGACTTCCCCCAACCGGGTCTCTGTTCGGTAAGCTCGATCGGCAAGGTCGTTGTACTTTAATTTTAATCTACGAACTTCCCCAGGTCGGTTCATTGATTATCGACGATCGTTCGAGGTGTACGATATTCCCCGTTTGAAATTGAATCCCTCTCCCCCTCTTCTAACCCTCTCTCTTTTTCGGCTCGCCGTTCGATAATCGATTCGGTATCGCGAACACACTCCCCTATCTGCGTGGATTTTCTCTCGAGAACGAGTTCAAATTTGTGCAATTTGAATAGGAATTGTAAAACAAGGGGGACGGGAGGAGTGGGGATAAGAGAAAGCAGTTAATACGATCGATGAATCGGCCGATGAACGGAGAAAAATTCGACCGCCGTCTACGCGGTAGAATTCTGTTTGTTTGATGTATAGTGTGAAACAAAATTGAACTAATGAACGAATGATGATTTATTTTAACACACGACGAGAAAAAAAGGATCATTACGCGTGTTTATTGCAACTTTTTGGGAGACGAGATTCTTTTCAGAGAAGTAACAGTTTTTGTTTAAGAAGATCGTGTCAAGATTAAATCTCTAAAAGTTAATAATAACAAATTGTAAGAATTCTGGTTCAATCCTTTCTGGTTCAATTTTACACGGCTCTGAAAAATAAATGGCAAACAAACTTGACATCCGCTTCATAATTTTTTCACAGTTGTATTTCCTGCGATTTTTAACGTCTAGTGCTACGTTATTTGAATACTAAATGTAGTACGGTAAACAACAAAATATTTTGAATACGCCATGCCTCTTAATAGCCAATTTAAATGTATAATTTTCTGATCTCCCGAAAACGTAACGCACGCCGTTTTTCATCATAAGTACGTATAATTCGGGTGAAATTCAATAAACTGTTGTCACAAATCGAAATATCCAAAATATCCGGACAGTATATTTAAAAAACATTGTATCATAAATTCTTAAATTCCTTCAAATTTCCCTTCGATCCTCTCTTCAATCGTTGATTAACATGTTTTATCGCTGAAAGTGATTTTGGCGGGGGTAACCAAGAAAGTCGGGCCTCTTCAGGTGCAACGCTAATGCAACGAAAATTAGCGATTGGTTGATTTGGGTCACGTGATTCGCGAGGGGGCGTGGGTAGGAGTGACGTTGCGATCGCGCCTGTAATTTGTTTTCTATCGATTCAAATGTTTGCATATCGATAAAATTTTATCGAGACGAATCGAGACTTTCAGTGAGACGGATCGTACCGAGGTACAAGTCGTGCAATTTTTTATTCCTAGCTACATAATGTTTGAATAACATGAATAACATGGTAGATTGTAAAATGAGAGACACGCTCTCACCGCGTTTTCATCGCAACGCAATATTTTGCAAAGATTAAATTAAACGTGATATTGCATGGAAATTTCATATTTTTTGTCCTATAGACTTTGCGTGTTAGTCGCACTCGACATTTCCGATCAAATGTGAAAGCAAAAGTTTCGAACTGTTCAATGAAACGGTTCATCCCAGTGAGCGGATCTTTTAAAGAACCGTCGGATTTGCCAGTTGGAGAGCGAGAGACCGTCTCGAAACGATAGAACTCGAGGAAGTCGATCACGCGGCTACGCGTTCGACAAGTTTCGTCGAAAGTTCGACGGGATGCAGGTCCGTGATTGAGTCCCGAGCTCGGCTAAATGCGACGAATTTCAATGCCTCCCGATTCGCAGCGGGTTATTTACCGTCGAATCGAGGGCCGAATGAGAGAAACAAAATACGAATATATACACGGAGATTTGTTTCGAACGAGATTTGTCTTGCGATTACGGTTGAGCCCCATTTATCTCAATTCCACCTACTGGAGCGGAATTTCGCGCAGCACCCGCCCCTGATTAACTTTTTCTGATTCATCCATTTGTCCGTGAGTGAGATCGTATTAAAACAGAAAAAAATAGGATTTCATTGAAAACTTGGCAAACAAACATTCGGTCGATCTTCGAAAGAAAGGAAATACAGGCTAGTATATTATTTTTTGACTTTGAGTACAGTAATAAATTGTCAAACATATGTTAATTGAATTTACTGGATTTTTTAGTTACAGTTTTCTCGTAAAGGCACGAATGTCTATTTCGACTAAATTTCTGCTTATATTCGTATGGTTGCGTTCATTAAGTGAATGATAGTGTAATGAATGAGCACGATTTTATCGCAGTGGATGCATCATAAGAATTGTATGAGTATTATGAGTACTTCTCGATGACTCGATTGTTATATCACTGTTAATGACACGCAATAAATTTGCAAAATGTTAGAAACCGCAACTGAATTTATTAATTACCTATAAATGCAATTTAATTACATTTTTGTATTCTGAGAACGATCATGTCGAGAAACTTCATTAATATGACCAGAAAAAGAAACGAACATTGAACTTCATTGAATTCATGTGAAACACCATTGCTATAATTGCTGGAGTTTTTAAACTTTTCTCAAGTCATACAGTCGTAAGTACCGAAAAGATTTTAAACTGAAATTAATTGTCTACATTAATTTAATTAATTTACATTCTGAGAACGGTTACTCCGTTAAATTTCACTAATATTATCAAAAAAAAAAAAAGAAAAAAACTCTGTTAAAATCACGTGAAACTTTATAACACGCCAAGAGTTAGAATGCTTCAAAGTTCTTAAATCTTTTTTTAAAGTCGTACAGTTTCGAAGATATTCAACCGAGCACCTTCTTCCATATATAAACCTAATCTCTCGTAATCGGTTGTTCTCTCACTCCCCACTTTGTTTTATCGACCGAGGTTAAGCGACAGCCCGCTAAACGCTCGCCGAAGGCTTTCAGAATAGAACGTCAGAAATATTGATAGGCGCTCACTGCCAAGAATGTTACGACTAAGCGACGAGACGTTCGAACTAACGCCGGTTATTTCGCCTGTTCTTTTCTCAATGGAGCTCGAACCGGGATTCGCGACACGCGTGCCCGCTATATATAGAGCGTTTCGCGCGCCATTCGTCTTCGACAGAGATAAATTAGCCGCTATATTTAGCGAGAAGCTGGCGAGAAGCTCCGATGGGTTCGCCGATGAATGCCAAATGGAAACGACCTTCTGAACTTCTACCACCTTCGACTGTACGCATTTCTTCGATTGATCTCGTAACTTTTCGCTTGTAAATTGCGCGACAATCGAAACTCTACGTTTCGCTATTTAAATATATAATATTAATTGAACGATCGAAAATTCTTGGAACAAAACTTGAAACAATGTTGTTTAAAACTGTCGCTCCTTTATTTATTTTAATTGTCAAAAGTGTCAAGATAATTGCATTGCACAATTCTAAGAAATTTGACGAACATAATCCTCCCTCACTTCTGCTAATTTAATATTTTTATTCAAATTATAAAACTAGTCAAAATCACCCATTCACCTTTACCTTCAATTTTTGATACTTTATTCTTGCATAATCTGTTTTTACAATTATAAAAGTACGCGAAAGTTTTTGGTGATGTTAATATTTTCATTTCTTAAATAGATATGATTGTGTTAATTTTAATCTTAACTTGCACGTGACACAAGTTTATACGTAATTATATTAATTGTACATAATGTATTTCGGCTACGAACGTTAAAGCACGCACAACCGATGAAACCACGAAATTTTACTCGCCTCCTTCTATATTTGTTTTCCGACACAACAGCTCCGTAATGTGATTATAAGAGTGAAGTAAAAGCCGAGATGAAGGATCGCATCATTGCGAAACGCAATTGGAAGTGAAGTAGACGAGGAGGAAGCTGGATGGAACGAGACATTCTGTGTAGTGCTAAGAGGAGCTTGTCTATGATAGAACATTAGTCATCTTGATCGATTATATTCCGCAAGTATAACCAGGTGGTTGGAACCAGCAGCTTGCGACACTTTCGTGTTGTTTCGGAGAAACTCAAGATATTATATTACATTAGACATTTGTAATTGAATTACATTAGATTTCATTGTGACATTTGTCACGCGTTTACTTGTATTTTTGATCCACGATTGATATTATTATTGGATCACAAGTGACTCACGATAGTTCAAATGAAGATGAATAAGTCAGCATTTATTTTACATTAACTTTGAAACAGAAACGTCAGATTTTCACTGAAACTGCAGAGATGGACAAAAGTATTCGCACACTCGATGGAAAATTTCCTATATTTTAAACTGTTGTAATTCTATAAAAGAAAGTTGTGTAATAATCTAGTTGATCTTGTTTTGAAATATGAAAAAGCCTCCATTTTTGACAGTCTTACGTTTAATTTTTTACAACAATAGTATTTACATCATGTAGTAACTGAGAAAGCAAGGGTACTTTTGTTCTCTTGTAAAAATTCAAATGTTTCTGAACAATTTTTTTCATAATTAAATCTACCGTGCTCTCAAAGAAGTCTTCTCTTTGCCTCCTAAAGCTCTATGATTTTTTTCACTGTTTCATTCAACTTTGAACATTTAAAATTTTAAAATTTCTTGAATTTTTGTCGATCAACTCTAACGTTCAAAGTAAATAAAATGGCAAAAAAAATTCAATCTTTAAGAGTACGGTAGATCCAGTCATGGAAAAAATTTTCTCAATGATTCTAAAGGGGTTTGAATTTTTATAGTTTTCGACAACGAAAGTGTTCTTGCATTTCCATCTACTGCACGATGTGAAAACATCTTTGGAAGAAAAGAGCTCAAGGTTGGTAAAGTATAATAGAGGTTTCACGCTTTAAAACGAGGCCAACCAAATTGTAGTTCGAAGTTGGAACACCCATAATTTTTCATCGAACGTACGAATACCTTTCGCGACACAATCAGCCTGAAACAAATCTTTTTCCCCAAATCACCAGTGTCGCGCTGAATTCGTAATTGCAGCAACGTCAAAAAAACCTGCACGACTTGTACCCCAGTACGATTCGTCTCACTGAAAGGCCAAGAAGCAACCATTCTGACTAGGAAATGAAGATGACTTTTTTGAGATCTACCCCACGCCCCCTCACGAATCACGTGACCCAAATCAACCAATCGCTAATTTTCGTTGCATTAGCGTTGCACCTGAAGAAGAGGCCCGAAGTGATTTTCTGGGTTACCCCCGCTAAAATCACTTTCACTGATTAAACAAAACAACTGTAGGATAAATGGGAAAATTTCCTCCGACTGCTTCGTACACCGAGTCCACTGAATTACCAAATACGTATAATATCACGTAAAATCCGGTCTCTCGAATGGTCTTTACCGTGGGACCACGCGCTGGTAGCCGAAGATAGAACGCGACACTCGCGATTTGCATAAATACTCGCGACTACGCTTCTTCTTCACGGTTAAAACTGTCCAATTACTCGAGCGTTTCGTTATGGCTACAGCTGGCCGCTGCCGATTTCGTGCTCCGTGGCCATTAATCGTGCTTTGCGAGGGAAATCGACGGACGCCGGCCAACTTCCGGTATTCTTCGCTCTTAACGGACGCACACACACACACACACACACGCCCGCGCGCGTTAACATAGTTCCGTGGAGAATATCGCAATGCCGAGAAATGGTCGAATCGTGTACGATCCGGCTTTGGATGTCATTTTGCCGTGGTTCGAAATTCGCTGGCTGGCTCTCTCGACTTAACGACAGGACAGAAACCTCTCCGAGCCACTCGAATCAGACTTCCAAATGTTTGCTGCTTAAAATCAGCCCTTGTCCCCGCTACCTGATGGAGAACAGGAGGAGGAGGGTATTTTTCGTGGCAATTTTTCGGCCAGTCTCGATCGGTTGGATCATTGTTCTCCGAGCGCTTCGTTCTGAAAGTGTAACGATTTTACCCGGGTGGATGAAGGGGATGATTACGAGGAACTTTCGAGCGAGTAGATTAATAGTTTCCTCGAGGAAATATCGTCGCCTGGAGGTAACTGAGATCTTAAACTTCCGGACGTGACATTTTTCACGGCCCCTCTTGCAGATTACGCTGCCAGCATAAACAATGTATAACGCAGAATAAAATCTGGTATTTCGCAGATCGTCGTTAAGGCGCGAAGCTTTAAAGGTTGTTTCTGTAATTGTGTTTTAGGGAAGTTGAAGCTGGCAAGATACAATGTGAATGTGGATGTTCGTTACAGGCGATAAATTTAAGATTAATAGTTTACAGTTAAATATAAGATTTCTTTCGTCGCGAGACTTTAAGAGCTGTTTGCATAGTTGTGTTTCAGGGATGTTGAGAAGATGTAATGTGATGTAATATGGATGATTAAGGCAATAAGTATCTAGTATTACGACGAGTACTATTGTACTTTGTACTGTAAATTTGCATTCTGTGTATCTTTGCTGTATAAGTTAACATATAACTTAAATCTATTAACTGTGACGATGCTCGACGCTCTCGTTCTCTCTCTATTTCTTTTGCTTTAACCATCCACAATACGCCCTTTACTTGCATCGTGCAACCCTCCAAGTGGTCTTTTAAACAGCGGCGTTTTAAAATGGCGCGACAGGAGAAAATGTCAGAAATTGTTCTTAAACTAAACAGGTTTTAATTTTAATTTTAAAGTTTGTACGTGTTCTTTGGATGCACTCTCCGGACAAACAGTGAGACCTAGCAATAAGTGTTCTAGTTGCAACGTTACACAGGTTGCAAACATCCGTGAATACTCTGTCACATTGTATAACGTTCTTTTGCATAAAACACACTATCGTAGATTGCATGATCTAGTCTTTACACGAACATTCACATATTCACTTGAAATTAAAACATACACATAACGAGCAAAAAGTAAGTTCTCTCTGTTAATTGGAAAGTCTAAAGAAATAAAACATAAAGCGATAGAAATAATATTAAAAAAAACTGTATGACTTGTACCTCAGTATACGATTCGTCTCACTGAAAGGCCCAGAAGCAACTGTTCCGAATAAAAACATAAAATAAAATTTTATCGATATGCAAACATTTGAATCGACACAAAACAAATTACAGGCAACGCCACTTCTACTCGAGGTCTACCCCACGCCCCCTCACGAATCACGTGACCCAAATCAACCAATCGCTAATTTTCGTTGCACTAGCGTTGCACCTGAAGAGGCTCGATTTTCTGGGTTACCCTCGCTAGAAATCACTTTCAGTGATAAAAATAATAAACAAAAAGAAACTGATCCTGTACAAGCGAAATAGTTATAGTCGTAAAAGTAGTATACGGTTATTAACGTTGTTAAATTGGCTCGAAAGTTCGTTTACAATGTTCGTTTACTAGAAGAAGAATTAGGAAATTGTTGATTCGAGACAAAATGAGGAGTCGGTGGACTAAAATGCACATTGTGAAGATGCGAAGAGTTTCTACGATGCGGAGCACGCTAACTCCTGCAGATCAGTCGTCCAGAGAATTACAGTTTGCAGCTTACCACAGGGACAGTGTATAATACACAGAGAAACTGAAGAGAAAATTTCTAAAGACGTCACTTGCATTTAAAACGCTCGCGCGAAACTTCTAATTCCCATGGAGTGCAGGTTTCTGAAAATCTTTTCTGTAAACCACTCGTGAACAAACCCGCCGGTATTACATGGGAGAATGAAATCTCGAGCGAAATACAGATAAAGAAAATACGTGTATAATACTCTAGAAACACAAGGAACAGCGAGGATTAATTTGAAGAGGAGCGATTGTAATTAGACTAGACTGTATGCAAGGTCACGATTCTGCGAACACGATCAGAAGAACACAATCTGATTGTAAGTGAAACGTCGTTTGACGATTTTCGTGTTTCCAACTTGAAGAACGTACAAATTATGAAGAGAAGCGAAACAGAAGATAACGAAAGATGAGACAATTCCCTACTACTGCTCCTCGAAATCGCTTTCGACAATTTCAATCGAGATTACATTATCTCATGACATTGTCAATTACTTTCAACATCTTGCGATTCGAATTTAGCGTCCATAAATTTTCTATAATACAAATATGTATATAAGTGTCCTAGTTGCTATCTTATTGCAAACATACATGTACATTAATATACATTGATATAGTTATATATAATTGTATTTAAACTAAAACTGATCAAACCCGTGGAGTGTGAATTTAAAAGAATGAATAAAAAGTTATTTATTAATTTAATATTAACTGAAAAGAATACAGAAAAGATCGCAAGTGTTCAACTAAAACGATCTGTAGAAAATTTCTAAAACGCTAGTACTAAATTTCAACCGAGAGACATTCGCGAACCGCGACGCGAGCTTCGAACGAGCCAAGCATCGACTGCCTTGAAAAAAAGGAATCCCGCGTTTCCCCGATAACAGGAAGCGGGGACAATGGCTGCGAGAAAATAAAGAGAACGTTGAATCGCGGATTCGAGGGACGACGAGCACCAAGAATCTTGTCCTTGCAGTTAAAGCGGACGAACAAAAGGAACGAGATGGGGGATGCATTTGCAAGTTGGGACTTGTTAATTGTACGCAGTGAGCGAATGAAACGGAGGACGGATAAATTAAGAAGAAGAAGAAGAAGAAGAAGAAGGAGGAGGAGCAACGAAAAGAACGTCGGCCGATTTCTTTCCCTCGTCTCTCCGGGCAGGAAGAAAGAGAAAAATGCAAACACTCTCGTTCGAACGTAACGAAATCTTGCTCCAAAGTTCGCCAGCCTGATTTTCGAAAGCCGAGGATCCGAGAAGAGTTGTTTAGGCAAAGAGCTCGCTGAATTTGACCGACTGGCCGGGAGGAAAGTTGTGTTTTTCGAGAAGTTGGCGTGGACAGAGAGAGAGAGAGAGAACTCTCCCGGTAGTTGCACGACCGAAAAACTTTTCATTCGCGGGCGTGTTTGGAAACCCGGGGGCGAAGTGGAAACGCGCGATGAAGCGGAAAAACCAAGCCTCGACCACCGTTGTTTCTGCTTTTCAGAACGATAATTGCCAACGAGCACACTGAGATTTCAGATTCAGAAATCCTGCAGAATTTTCCGGCCTTTCGGATTTTAAACGAGCAGAGCTGTTTCCGTGTTTTGGGAATTTCCGAAAGGGGAAAGTGAAGAGTGCGAGGGCAAGTGTGTGTGCAGAAGCACGATCGTGAATTCCCTCGCGGTGAAACTTTCTGTCAGCAGGGAGATCGCGACAATGTCGCCAAACCTCTCTCCCCAGAAGTTGGAGAGATTGCCGGGAAGATTGAAATTTTGTTTCTTCGAAAGCAGATCCCTGTTCTAGCCCCCGGCTTCCGCTGCGATTCACCGGAGTTTCAACTCCCGGCGAACAGCGAGAAACCAAAAACTGGAAAATATTGGATCGCCCGCGCGAGATTTCGCTCTTCAAATTGGAATTTAAGTCGTTCCCGCGACTTGGGAACGATAAACTCGCCGCTTTAATAAATTTACAGCGCGTAGAATACAGGGAATGTAGTCCAAAAACCGCTAAAAACCAAATATCGTTCGGTTCCATCAATTTTGACAAAGTGAGAGGACACAAGGAAATCGTCGATTCGAGAAGATGAAAAAGGAGGAAAAAAACTACACGACTTGTACTCCAGTACGATTCGTCTCACTGAAAGGCTCAGAAGCAACTGTTCTGTCTAGGAAAAATGAAGACAACTTTTTTGCCATAAAATTTTACTTGAATCGATAGAAAACAAATTACAAGCGCGATCGCTCAGTGCCAGACAACGCCACTCCTACTCGAGGTCTACTCCACGCCCCCTCGAATCACGAATCACGTGACCCAAATCAACCAATCGCTAATTTTCGTTGCATTAGCGTTGCACCTGAAGGAGCCCGATTTTGCTGGGTTACCACCGCTAAAATCACTTCCAGTGATAAAAGAAAAAAAAAAAACACCGACGACACGAGAATCCTACGCAAATATTTAAAGTTATCACGCATTTATGCAAATATTTGGAATTTTAAACCATTTTAGAAATTCCCAAGTTTCGATCGCTCTGTTCGAAAGTCGACGGTACACGATATAAAAATAAATAAATCAACCATCGTCGAAAAACGACGAACGCTGTAAGATACTCGACAGACGTCGAACACCAGAGACTGTGGAATTAGCCGCAAGATTCTCGGACCGTTTCTCCGAAATCTCGGAATAGACGTTCGAAAGACGTGCGACCATTATGAAACAGGGCGTGATGACGAATGTGATCTTGGTTATTAATACCGGATCGCGGAGTCCGCTTAATCGCCGTCGACGAAGGTAAACAACGCTTCGAAAACGCACCCGCATGCATAATTAATGCAGATATCATCGATTGGATCGGACGGAATTATGCATGAGCTACTTTGCCTTTCGTGGCATTATGCAACGATGCGAAATCGAGTTCCCTTTCTCTTTTCTTTTCCTTTTTTTTTTTTTTCGTTCGTGTATCGAAGGGGAGAACTGATGAGTTTATTCGTTAAAGCGACCTCTGGTTCGTTGCTGGCTCATTATTATTCCATATCGAACGAAGCTAAACGAAGATGTTCGTTTCGTGGTGAAAGAGAAATAGAGAGAGAGAGAGAGAGAGAGAGAGAAGGGAAGAGGACGTCGAATGGAAGATGGTGAGGCGTTCGTTACGGCATCCAATATTGTGGATGAATCTACATAATGTTATTGCGTCGGAGGTGATTTGAATTTGATCCCTGAAAGCTGATTCTTCTCGGCGTTGGGAATTTTTGGCGTTGCTCGAATACGGATTGTCTGGGGTCTACGCGGCGCGCAACATCGATGGGTCGACGGTAAACCAGTCTGATCCGAGATCGAAGTAATCCGGCGGAGAGCAGAGTGGAGATACTGGCGGGTGAAAATGGTAGATTTTGTCGAGTATCAACCTCGATAATACAGCGGTGCTTCGATCAGCCGAGCTAATTCGTTAGAAACTAGATGAATCGTACTTGCACGTGCACACTCACGCTCGAATATGTCTTAGGACGCTTTTTATTTTCAATAATCGGTAAAATTCTATAAATTCACGCGCGTCTCCCAATTTTCGTTCCAATATATTATCTTTTTTCCACAAGATATCGTTCATTTTAACATAATTAATTTAATTTTTAGTGAATTTAATATGATTTAATTTTATCGTTTCATTATATATTTATATTTAACAAATATAAACAGTTTTGTAACACTTGTCCTAAAACTTTTAAGTCCATTTTGGTATCGATAACTTGTAAGGCACAAAATCTTTGCTACAATTTTGCTACGATTTTACGAGTTTCACGTAAAAACACAACATTTATATATATATTTGAAAAAATTCCAAAGTCATTTTGCATTGCGTTGATACGCAAGTGTAGGCAAATGTGTGACAAAGTGCACCGAATTTTTGTTACACATTTTTCCGAGTATCTCGCGTGAGTTGTCGAAACAAGATTTATGTAAACTTGCTGCTGTGAGTAAATTTGAAGTATTTGCCTCCCATTTTATACCACTGTGTTATTAATATCATGGACCGCATAGTCCATGACTTTCTACGTTTGCAACCCAATTAGCGCTTCAAAAGAAAACATTAAACGACTGGAAAATTCTTTAAAAATTAGCGCGTCCCGTTCGTGTCCTCAAAGTTTCGAGAATTTAATTTCAACCGCGCGCGATTTTCATTTCGACTCGTTACCGGTGGGTGAATTCTTACCGCGCAAAACGGCCAATGCCTCGCGAGGGTAACTTTTATTTCTCCTTTTTTTTTCTCCCGTGGAACAACCAACCACGCTCGTGATATTAAACCGGATCAAAGTGTTACCGGCTTTGTCAACACCGGAGCTTCCTCTCGCTGCCTCTCGTCGCGATAACGAAACATGTAAATCTCCGCGTCTTCCCCGTCTCCTCGTGATTGGAAAACTCGACTCGATGTATACCGTCTGGTATAATGAAGTTCCATATCACCGGCAGGAAACGAGTGACCACCAAACAAATCGATGCATCGCGTCCTACGCGTCTGCTAACGCGTCCGCGGTCGTCGATTTTCCAATTTTCCGCCATCCTTGAGAAATTAAGGGATAGTCTCGTTCGGTGCCGTCGATTTTTTAGCCGATTCGTCGAATAGACAATTGTTTTTTTTTTTTACCACGGATCAGGAGTTTCGAAATTTTCTCGTGCCCGTTCTTGAGACGACACAGCATTTTTGTACTTTCTAGCACTGAAAGTGATTTTAGCGGGGGCAATTCTTCAGGTGCAACGCTAATGCAACGAAAATTAGCGATTGGTTGATTTGGGTCACGTGATTCGTGAGGAGGCGTGGAGTAGACCTCGAGTAGGAGTGGCGTTGTCTGATACTGATTACTGAGCGATCGCGCCTAATTAATTTGTTTTGTATCGATTCAAATGTTTGCACATTTGATATAATTTTATGGCAAAAAAGTCATCTTCATTTCCTAATTGGAACAGTTTTTTATAACTATTTTCGTCATTATTCAAATCATTCATTCATTGTTGTATTCATCTGAGAGGAAAAGTCAAAGAATTTAATCTACGTAAAAGCGACTATTTCGCGAACAGAATAAAGAAAATTTTTCTTCGAGAAATTCGTTAAATTTGCAGGAAGAAGAAAAATTATTATCGACACTGAAGTAAATCTTCGTGAAACAAGAAACTCGTCTACTCGAAAGTGTACGATAAATTTTAAAATGAAATAATTCGAAGTGACAGGATTTCATCTCGTATCGAAATTATTCCGTTCTTTCAGGCGGTGTTATTCAAAGCGAAAATCATTCGTCTGGGTACAAAACGATTGTTTGATTCTTATTTCAATTTAACCTGAGATTGCTTGTTTTCGTTCTCATTCTCTCATTCTCATTCTTTCTCGAGGATTTTCATTCTTGTTCTTTTCACAGAGAATAATCTAAAATTGTTATTGTGATATCGCGTTTCTTCATTCATTTTCGTTGCAGCTGTACATTGAGGAAACGTGTATACATTCATAAGTTTGCAATAACGATCTTCTTAATAAAACGTAGAAACATTTTCCGTACTGAAACTTATAATTACAATGTTTCACATTCTTCTTCAAAATTTGGAGGAAACTTTTTTCTAAAAAATTTAAATATCGTAATTATAAGTTTCAGTATTTACACTTATTTAACTTAAGAACGTCATTACCGCATACATATGTGTATGTATGTAATATGCAAATTATATAATAAAACTCATTTTCAGTCTTCAATGACACAACTCAAAATTTTCAGTTTTTGAGTCATTGGTACAGAAAAAAAAGAAAAAAAAAACAGTTACTTAATACTTCGCTCTATAATCTCTTATAAGCTCTATAAGTACACATTTCGAAATGTTATTATATATTACACATTATTTTGAACAAAATAATTTTGACGTCATACTGTAACAAACTTGTAACTCAAACTCGTTTCTCAGAGCAAAATAATTGACTCTGGAATTTCTGCTGTATGCAAATCGTAGAACTTAATCGACAGAGTTGCGTAATGGTGAGGTAAGCCGACGGAGGATCGAAACTTGGAAAATTTCGAGACAGTTGCGCGCCGAGACAGTGCCGATGACAAAGGTGCTTGCGCGCAAGATGAGCCCAGGGATCGTATCTGGTGCGCGGATTCGAGAACGGTCGAGCACGGTCGAGCACGTGATTAATAGCTCGATTGTCTCGAAACGCTGACTAAAGGGTGCTGCGCGTCGTGCGAGCGCGTCAGCCAATCGCGTTCGCCCCGACGATATCAATAACACCGTGCGTGAAAAGAGGCCTCCGAGGAGGTCGTCTTCCGGCTTTTCGACGGCCCGCCATCCGTCAAAAACGAAACTACGTCAGCGATATTTCCTTCGCTTCGAATCGAAACCTGCAATTCCGATTTCCATCAAGCGCGGAACGAACGGCTGTCCAATTAGCAACCGGTGTCGATAACTAAAGAGACCAGTCGCATTCGAAGAGGTGAAAATAATTGATCCTCTCCTGTTTCATTCTTTTTTCTTTTCTTTCTCAATCCATCGAGGACCAGCATTTCACAGACGTGACATTTCATTTGCAATTTTCTCTCTTTCCCACTCTTTTTCGGTATTTCGAGAACTCTATTTATATCTTTTTATAAATTAGGTTATCATAAATTGTTTGGTTCTTGTCAAAATTAGTGCTCGTTGCAGTGATTGAATTTATTTATCATGGTTTACGAATTTTTTAAATCTCAGGTACGATCGAAAAATAATCGAAATTTGGTTATTTGTATTTGACGCGTTATTCGACGATTTTATACGTAATTACTGTATTTTGTGCGTTATTTCGAATAATAGGAGCTGTGATTGTAACATTGTCGTTTGATGGGAACGTTTGAAACGCGAGATTGGAAGTGTTCCGAGCATCAAACAATTTAATGCGAGGACGGATCCATTCGATATTTCAAATGTTGATTGTTACAAAATCTTTGGTTATAGATACACCGACGCTGAGCTATTGGTCAAGCCTCGTTGATTAATGGTATTTCAAGCACGAGCCGATAATTCGATACCTTTGATTAGAAATTAATATCCCTTTGTGCGAGGCAATTTGTTGTAATTAATTATTTACAGTGTATTCTGCTTGTGTAGAATATAGTTATAGTAGCATTATCGAACGGTAAATATGCACGGAAGTACAAAAATTGGAGAAATGAAGTAAATCGAATTTATCGGCTAGGTGATTCCAATCGATTCTGACACCAAGTCCCCGCACGCGATAATAGCGCGGCGATGAAGGGAAGCGGACAGCAAGAGCTACCATCCTTCGTGTAATTCGTTGACGGCCTCGCCTCGCTTAAAATCCTACGGGAATTTCAGGTAGATGCGGTCGAGTGAATGGCTGCTCGTGTAACCAGGTCTGACCAGCATGGACAGATTCTACTTCGATCCGACGCTCCCCGATACACACGTACCTCTACCAGTTGCTACTTTATCGAAACGACTTTTCTTTCTTCCCTTTGTTTTTTTTTCTTCTTTTTGTTTTTATGTTGATCAATAGCAATCAGCAATTTTAATTTTTTAATTTCAGAATTTTTAATTCACTTGTCCTTGAATTCACTCGTCTCGAAATTTTTCGATAGTCAACTTCCCAAATTTGGCAATCCTAAATTTTGCAGATTTTCGAGTCTTCAAAATTTGTAACTTCCAAGACGTCGGAAATTTTAGATCTCCAGGTTAAAAAAAAATATTCCAAAGCTCTGAGTTTTTCAAGTATGAAATTGCTAAAGCTTCGAGCTCTCAAAGTTTTTAACTTCCAATACTCCCAATTTCTGATTCTACGAAATCATCGAGACTTTTCTCTCTTCCAGCCCTCAATACCAACGTACCATCGTTTTTCGAATTTCCAAATCTCCGCACAAAGTCTCCGCTACTGCGTCGCGATGCAAAACCGATGGCAAAAAAAAAAAATAAAAAATAAAAAAGAAAGAAACGTTCGAAAACGAACGAACTAGCGAATTCAAAGAACTCCAATTTGGAAGGAAGAGAGAAAGAAAAAACAAGATGGATGCATGACGCAACGTTCAATTTAGGCCGGTGAAATCCGAAGCGGAACAGGTGCTCGCGGTTATCGCGTTAACTTATTTCGCGACCTATTTCGGATTTCTGAAACGTCGACGCGGAAGCGGCTGACAAGCGGAAGCGCGGTGGAAGGGCGCTCCGCCTCGCGCCTCCGTTTCGATCATAATAGCGAAACTTTCAGTGGCTCGAGCGAGAGGGAAAGAGAGACTAACGTTCCGTTAATTTTTCTCCCCTCTCCGCCCCTCTTGCGTCCTTGTCTCCCCGCCCGACTGCCGAATTTTCAACGACCGGCAACAACCGGTGCCAAGTCGCCCGAGCGAACGGCCCGCGGCGAAAATAAAAAAAAAAAAAAAAAAAGGAGAAAAAGAGAGTCTTCCAGTTGGCTGGACGAACGCGCTGGTCGCCAGCGTGGCGCGGCCGACAGAAACAAATACTTTCGCAGATAAAAAGCCGCGAGAGCAACTGGAAATCTCTATTATCGCGGGCAGACCTCGCCACCGAGGTCGCCGAAAGGAATCGTAGTCTCGCTCGCGGACGAGGAACAAGGAAAATGTTCCCTTCTCGTGAAAATTTCAGGCGTGAAGGGAGCGTTTGTGAATCGGGGGAACTCGTGGCAAAGTTCATTCAATTTTCGCGGTTGTTAATGACGAGCAGACCGATTCGAACGATGCGAACGATTTCTTGTATAGATAAACAGAAACGATCCCTACTCGAGGATCCACGAGTGAATAATATTTAATAATTTGAACGAATCAAGTTACTGTTTCAACCTATTTCAATGATTTTTTATAGATATAAGTAGCATTTGAATTAGATAAATATTACGTATTACAATGCATCTAACTCTTTTATACGATACGAAATTGTGAAAATCGTTCGTGCTGTAAAAATCGATAATCCCCAATTTGTCATTTGTCAATTCATTGATACATTATATACATTAGTATAAAAAAGATTATATAAATATTATATTATATATTTTGTTAAATGTATTTTTTATAGATTACAATATAAATAATATAGAAATATAGAAATATATTCTATAATAATATAATAGAATGTAAATAATTTATAAAAATGATTGAAAAATGCAAATTAATGCATGCATCACGTTACGTACATTATCACAAAAAAGAGAATCTCTGCGATACAATTTTCAAAATAAATCTCCACGAATTGCAAAACATATTTAATTCCCCGGCAAAGCGATTTGTTACGAGTACCTGGCAGATTTACGCACACTGTGAATTCTCCGGACAACAACAATACCCGATCTGTCATTTTTATTAAACACGCCACGCTGGTTATTGCACGGCCGGTCTCTAGCCGCTCACCTGGCAGAAGGGAAAAATTTTTCCCAAAGTTTCCAATAGCAAACAGGGGAAAGTGGCAAGCGAGAAAAGAAAAAAGATCGAGACGAGCTTAATTAAACTTGCCGCGTAGCCGACTGAAATTTACACCGGGGATCGAGACTGGTCGAGTTCTGCGCCGGTCGAGAGGCTGGGAAATTCAGGCGGCGGTGGCCGCGGTTCCTACGGATCATCGAGAACGTTTGCCAGGAATTTTCATCGGCTGTTGAATAATGAAAAAACCGCTTATATCCAGCCGGCTTTATTTTCTATTTTTTTTTTTTTCTTTTTTCAACGACGCGACTATCGCCGCCCTTTTTCCCCAACTCTTCTCGAACAGCCGGCGAAAACAGAGCGATGTGATTTCACGTGAAAGCGTGCGCTCCACTCGACCACCGTCCATTTTGTTCTCTGTCCCGCTTCGTGCGGCCTCTATTCACGAAACGCGCTCGTTCGATTCCTCGCGACGCGGTGGTGAACGCGCGCCATAACCGCGGCTCGACAATTTCTCTTTTCAACGCTCTCGAAGCGCGCCTGGCCGCTGTTGTAATATCCGACGTCGATTTCGCGTGACGGACAGAGCGGAGAAAGAGCGAAAAGCCCGTGGTTTCCAGATTCGAAAGTAATTTTGCGATTGTACCGCGAAGTTGTACTACGCGTGAAACTTTGAGAGATCTGGGGATAAGTGTACGTTCGAGACGAAGAGAATTTTGGAGAAATTTGAAAGAACCGATCGTTTCTGCTATTTTACTATTTATCGAAAATACAAAATAATTTTGTTCTCCCGTTTTGTTGGGGTTAAATGAACAATTTTCAACTGAAACCGTTGACAAAGACAACATCGAGCAATTTGAAATAAGTTACCCTTTCAGCTATTATTTATCAAAATTGAAGTTAATCGTATCGAGTAAAATTGGCGAAGTGACCAATTTTAATACCAATTGGAATTTTTCGATTCGTGAATAACACGGCCGAATTGTTCGAAAAGATAGTAGCATTCGCATTCAGCATCGAATGACACATGTTCGAACTTACGTACGTGCGTCATACGCAGTTAGTAATATTGATCCAATAGAAAGTTGAAAGATTGTTTCAGAAAAGTGTTTACTCGAATGAAAGTTACTGAATGAAGCGCGGAATTATTTCCTTTTGATGGTCGAACAACGAAACGTTTCCATGCATGCCAGGAGAAAACGTCAAACAGGCCGAACCAAGCTCTTTTTTAATTTAAAGAGCGTTAAACGTAATACACCGGATGAAGTTGCAAAAAAATTCATTCGAACTTCTCCCTGCACGGAACCACTAAATTAAAATCTACAGCGCAACTCGACAACCAACCGAGATTTCGCGGATCATTCCGGCTCGGTCTTCAAATTTCCCGGATTAAAATTTTCATGAAGTATCGCGTTCGGAATTCACTCGCGCAAATTTATGCATTGCGCCGTCAAGTTGGACGAACCCTTGCTCTACTGCAATTTCTCTCCTCGCGTCGACAAGCGGTGTTTTCGTGATAAATTCATTCGTATTTTTATCTCGAACAATTTGCTCGCGCTGCTTTTTGCTCGCATAACTTTTCATCCCGCGCCACGTGTACTTGAGGAAATACAATATTCTAAAACAACGGGGGAACTCAATGCGGGAACAAACGAGACGAGATAATTTACGTACTCGAAGGATTTTGTTACGAATAATCCAGTCTATACTTTTTCGAAAACAAAAGAGGGAACGTTCGAAAGATATTGACACTCGTTTCAACGTTCCGAAGCGCGCAAGTTTCGACGTATAAGCATCTTCTCACTTGTATCGTTTCCTCTCCAAACGTCTGAATCAATACAATTGTTGGAAATTGGTAGATCTAACATTTATCTAAATTTAAAATACCAGTTCAACGGTAATACTAAACATTTATCTATATAAAATACTAATTATATTTACAATACCAATTAATCTCTCTCAATTCGTTTGATTACAGTCTGACTACTTCATTAACGAAATCGCTTGTTCTCGCAGCGAGAGTCGGCGGAATCATTGTTTCAGATTTCAGACTACTCGGTTGAAACGGAAAGAAGAGATTTCAGCAGAACGGATGCGAATGTACGACTGTCGAATGTGCGAATGTCGACGCATTTAATTTATGCCTGCCGTAACTTCCGCCTGCATCTTACATTTCGATCCCCGGGTTAAAATTCGATGCACGGGACTCGTAGTTTAGTTACGCCGAGCGGCTAATTAAATCCGGAAATGTACGATATAAAGGAAGCTTGTGCTCGGGTTCCTTCCTAATTGTCCTACTTTTCGCAATTAACGATCTGCGCTCGTTTGCTCCTAAACTTTGGACCGGTGGATATTCATACGCGTTTCAAATGTGTGAAACTGTGGAAAATATCATGTACTGGTCACTCATCCTGTTTCATTACAGTTTTATCGTATGTGGCTACATTTATCAATCTTTCACTAAAACAGCGAAATAGCAATGCAAGAATTAACGATTAGTGTCAGAGTCAGAAAAGTCAAAGAATTTGCCAGAGAACTGGGTTGGAATTTCGTTGAAAATCACTTTTATTAAACTTATTGCTTCTCACTCGTCACATATTTATCTCCGAACAGAGAGAATTGCCCGTAATACCTAAAGAATTTAGCACGACTTGTGCCTCAATATACAATTCGTCTCACTGAAAGGTCCAGAAGCAACTGTTCTGACTAGGAAATGAAGACGACTTTTTTGCCATAAAATTTTATCGATATGCAAACATTTGAATCGATACGAAACAAATTACCGGCGCGATCGCTCAGTACCAGACAACGCCACTCCTACTCGAGGTTTACCCCACGCCTCCTCGCGAGTCACGTGACCCAAATCAACCAATCGCTAATTTTCGTTGCATTAGCGTTGCACCTGAAGAGGCCCGATTTCTGGGTTACTCCCGCTGATTTCGATAGAGAGTAAGGTTAAATCTGAACTCACAATTGAAGATTATTCTTAACGTGTGTATGTACGTAATATTTCATCCACAGTAGCAGGTTGATGTTTTTCGTTCGACTTTGTTGAACTATTCAGTGGAATCCGCGCAAGGAAGCAATAAGTTTAATAAAAACACGTCGATCAGCATCATGGAATTCTTACGCGGATGTTTCTCCGTTGTTTTTGGAAGTCTCGATTATCAAAACTTCCTCAACGCGAATCACTGACCTGGAAAATCTGTTTTTTTTTTCCAAAGACCTAGGCTGCAGTTTTCCTTTGCTGCGTTACCCACTTTCAAATTCCACGAGCGTGATGCAAATTTATTTTCATATTTCACGTCAAACTGGTCCATTCGGTCTATATTTCGGTTTCTTTCTTGCGCTTTGTACGGAAAATTCAACTGAAAAATTCCGTGAGATATTGCCTTTTCTTTTCTTTAGCTTTACTATTTTCTTCCAAGTGTTCGGTGAACGTTAGTTTATTACAACATGTTGCATCAAATATAAGACACTGAAGGCATTATGTATAATTTGTATTTATCAGTCTTGAGTGTGTTAGACCTAAAATTAAAAATTCAGATTCATGTTCCACAAATTTGTCTTTTTACAGTTTGCTTCGTCTTTCAAATCGAAACCACGAATTCGTAATAATGTGAAGGTTAAGAATAAAAAGACAGCCACAAGTACTGAGATTCAGTACTAACATTCAGCGTAATTTATCAATTTACTCTCGCAACTTGTTTGAGAGATTATTTTTTCCAGACGATAAAATTCCGAACTGAAAACTTCATTTCGAAGGAAACTGATCTTGAAAAAGAAAAGCTACGTTTCCAAAGTCGTCTCGTTTCCTCAAAGAAAGAAAACACTCATTACGCAACGTTTGATATTGATCCATCGGTGTATTGTGTTCGAGCATCAATTCGAGACGCGTCTTATCCGAGACATCGACCCTAGTACGGCGTAAGTAACTCGATAAATCGAGTGCAGCCTCTTTCCCCTTTCTCGACAGAAGTTGAAACATCCTAACGTGAAAGACCGTACATTCGACGATACGAAGGAAGTCTGGAAAGGATGGCTGCGAAGCGACGAATCGAAATTCGGGACGGAGGATTACAGGCTTCTTGCGCGGTACGCTGCTTCCGTCGCGTCGTTTATCCCTCGTCCCCTTTCGATTTCCTCCTTTCACCATCTTTTTTCCTTCCTCTCTCCTTTTTTTCTTCCTTCTCCCGTCTAATGCGTCTCAGTCACTTTTTCTTTATTTCCGTTTCATCGGAACGAAACTCGAGACTAAAACTCTCCATTAACCCCTTGCGCTGGTAACTGGTTCGCGGACCATAACGAGTGACCGAACCGTATACGATAATTCGTATACGGTTTCTTTTTCCTTTGAACTCGTCGGTATGACATCGCTGGATAGAAATTATTAAGAAGTAATAAATTTAACATTTGTTTTGCCCGGGTTACATTTAAATATATTTAAAACTGAGAAAATGTTGCAACTTGTTGGGACAAGAGGTTAAATCTTTATCGCCCTTAGAGAACGATTTTTTGAAACGTTAGGATGTCTGTCGATCCGCAATCTGCTCGTTGTATGTTTATAATCTGTGTGAAGATTACTTCAGATATCTTTACCATTAGAACTAAAAGGGCAAAATGTTGCCCTGACCAAATCATTCGAATTTTAATATTTAATTGTGAAGTTCTTAGACAACTGACGTTCCCACGTCTAGAAAGAATCTTTCTCTGTCATAGCGTTTTTTGGTATCGGAATAAGAATAATGTTTTTGACGACACGTGTTAATATTTACTTCTGTCGAGATGGAAATCTATTTGGGTATATGTATCTACTTCTCACTCTAAATGATCAATACACAATCTTCTCAATAACTGTGTGATTTCAGCTCACTACTGTTTGATATCTATACGTCCACTCACTATACACACACAATCAGACTATACACAATCGCAACGACAAGTATCTGTCATAAAACATTTCACAGCTAAACAAGCCAACTGACCCAATCTCCTGAAAATACATGATCGCAAGGTACTAAATATCTTTGGAGACACGACTGTAGTTCTGTAACCTTTGCGATTTTTCCGGATCGAGTTTTATTACCCTGTAACGACAGAGAGCCGAGTTCTACAATTCCAATCCGCTGTCCAGGTCCGACAGTCTCGAGACGTCGTCAGAGTCAACACTTCCCTACCGAGGAGTTTCTAATATCGAAGTCCGGAGACTTTCACGGGAGTTCTAGGTGTCTAGTTTCACGAGTCGATGCAAATGGCCGAACGCGTCGCTCTCAAAATTCCAAGGATTGCACCCGACGTTCCTCCAACGACACTGAGATTCTACGATCCTTTTGTCCGTCGTGTATTTTATCATCTGCGACCTACAAATCCGCTCGAAAGTAGGAAAAGAAGAAAAAAAAAAAACAGAAAGGAAGAGAAAGGGCAGGTTGAAAAGCCAGACGACCGTAGCTAAACGTTTTCAAGCCGCGCGATAATTATCCCCGTTTTGTTCGCGCTAGCGCACACACGTACACACAACCACGCGAAGAAAAGGAGGCAAAGAATTAGACGAGAAAGAAAAAAAGGAGAGAGGAGAAGAGGAAAAAAAGCAGAGTCGAGGGTGGAAGTAGCGTCTCGTGAAAAAAATCCTCCAACGGAAGTCGATTGTCTCGTGCCACGCTCGGAAAAAACAAGATATGCAAAAGCGAGCGAGCGTGGGCGTAAAACTGGAGCACGTGTGCACGGCAGAAGTTTCGCTCGTTGAGTGCTGGAGTACGACGACGACACGAAGTGGTCCTCCCGTTGGCCTCGCTTTTTTGAGTTTCACGGGCCACAGAAACGGGGGGAGGGGGGAAGGAAGAATAAAGGAAAACAAATTGAAAGCGAGAAGAGAAACAGAATGAAGGAGAACAAAGGAGCGATTGCGGAAATTTGTAGATACGTAAGATCCTTGAGAGGAATTCCTGGAATTTCGACGAGGATGCGCGACGTTTAGGAGAAATCGAAGGATTCTCAAGAATGCGGCCGTTTCACGAAAAATGACTCTCTTACTTTTATTACATTTTTCTATAAATCTATGGATTTGATTTCACGTTATTATGCGAATAAGTTATATCGTTATAGCGTAACAATTGGATAGAAAGAACGAAAGGATAGAAACTTTCTTCGTTTAATTTTCTGTTAAATATGGAAAACCGTTTCTCGAGAAATTGTTGCAAGCATAAAATTATTGAAAAATTTATTCATGAATTTAAATTGAAGCTAAAGTGTTTCGGTTATTAATATGTATTTCAAGTAAGATCAAATCAAGTCGAACAAATTTCTGCTAATACTTTCTTACTCTTTCTTACTTTCTATTCAGATCAAAATTAATATATATATTTTGCTATCATTTCATCTTTCACCAACAGTGAACTTTAACTTTGAAACCAAATACCTCGAAACAGAACAACATTTCCTCAGAGACGCCCTTATTTCTTAGAACTTCTCCAACTTCTTTTCTGAAGCTGAATTTGGATTTTCTGTACGCGACGGTTCCACTTCTTGGCCATCGGAACGGAAAGAGGTGAATCGAAAGGAAGAAGAGAAACAAAATGACGTAGAAAAGGTAGGATCGTGTGAGAGTTGTAAAAATGTATGGTTCTTAAAGGAATCTCCGAGCAAAGAATAGAGAACGTAGGAGAGTTAGCGTCGTGAGATTTTTGTAATGTATAAAATTCTTAGAGGAATTTTCAAGAATGACGTATGACGTTTAGGAGGAATTGTTGGTCGTCCATGGCGACGTTTATGACATAACGCATATCGTTTGAGTTCTCTGTGTATTTTTGGTGAAATATACTCTCTCCGCGAGTGGTATATTCTCTAGAGGAGGGTCTTACCGAGTATGGTAGGTAGCTGTTTGCGAACTATTTTGAAGGTACATACGATGATGGTGGATAGAGATTTAAAGCGTGTCTAGGATGGCGCGTGCGATTCGTGTAAAATCATTCATAATACACAGTGACACCCACTCGGACACCATATATTGAAACTGTTGTAAGTTTGTAAAAAAGGAAATCGCACGATAACAAACTCGGACACGTCTCCTCCATTTTCAAAATACGTTTTGTTCACATTATTCTAATTGTAAGATGTTTTTATACTATGGCACGTGAAGAAACTTTTCTTCCCGAGTGTGTCAAGAACATTGAAAAAATTTTTTCACGATTGAATCTACAATAAATTTGAAGATCGAAGCTTCATCTTTACAACGACACCTCAAAAATTGCTGTGCGATTTTTCTTTCGTCAATTTATTCGAAAACTAATAACAACAAGAATTATCTGAGCCTGATATTCAAAATTATCGATATGGCGATGAGAAGAAAAACTTGTACCCCAGTACAATTCGTCTCACTGAAAGGCCCAGAAGCAACTGTTCTGAATAAAATGTTATTGATACGCAAACATTTGAATCGATACAAAACGAATTACAGGCGCGATCGCTCAGTACCAGACAACGCCACTCCTACTCGAGGTCTATCCCACGCCCCCTCGCGAATCACGCGACCCAAATCAACCAATCGCTAATTTTCGTTGCATCAGTGTTGCACCTGAAGAGGCCTAACATCACTTTCAGTGATAAAATCATACATCAAGTTTTCGGGGATCGTTGCAAAGAGAAGAGTCCAACCTTCAGATCCATTGTAGACTCAATCGTGAAAAAAATTTTCCAATGTATTTACATATTGTGACAATTTCGAAAAGAGAAGTATCTTGGCTCGTCTATCCATTACACGATGTAAGAACGTTTCAAAATAAAATGAATAACACATTTTGAAAGTAGAGTTTCCAAGCTTGTTGCTGTGCAATTTTCTCTTATTGCGATTTTGCGAAATTACAATAATTTGAATATTTAATGTCCGTAATCGCTGTACATGGAATAAAATAAAATCAAAATCACAGTAGACAGATGACGTATGTACAATTTTGATTACAATGCTGAACATACATAGTCTTTGTGTATCATAACGATCGGAACAGCAACTTTCCACCGATTTCTTCGTCTTTCGAAAAGACGAAAAGACTTGTTTGAAGGATTCAACGAAACTTTCGACGGGTAAGATACTCGAACGAAACTTAACAACGTCGACGTCGGGCTTTCAAAGAACGGGCTGGCAATAACGAGGCTAATAACAAGTACAGACGCGCGACGAGAAGAAAAATTAACGATCTCGCGAACTTTGCTCGTTTGTCGGGAACGTCGTCTAGCCAGTGCGTCGAACATTCGTGGAGAAAGAGGAAGCTGGTTTGGCAGAGGGCCATCGCAGCCGCGGAAATCGGAACGATACGGTGCATCCGTGCTTCCTTCGCGCGTGAGCAAGCGCAAACATCGCGAACGCACGAGATGGGATCGGGAGAGGCAGGTCAACCGTGGCAAGAAATTGACGAAATATTCCGCGCATCGGTGGCTCTCCCTCCCTCCTTCCTTCGCGCGCCACGATTCTCTTTGACGAAGAACCCAGAAACGAGGCTCGAAGTTCTCGAGCGACCGAACATCTCCGAAACTGGACCATTTCTCGGCGCGAAGTGTGCGAGAGAGAGAGAGCGTTTTGACTTTGAAAGCAGACACGTTAAAGATCAAAGAGCTTGTTGCTGTGTTGGCACGCCTCTCGAGTGGAGCGTGGCGCGTGCACGCCTCTCGATTTTTCAAAGTTTGTGCACTCGTAATATCGCCAATGGCTTTCGGGGAATGATTTCGAGTGGATTTGACGAGTACGGAGATGACTTTAGAACTTTTCAGCTGCGGCGATGGCAAGTTGTTTTTGGACAAATGGCAGTGATCCCATGTTATTAATTTCATTGTAAACGCGGCGATCCTATATTGAATTAATTTTATTATAATGTAATTTTATCATAATGTTCTACCACGTTACAATGATTTCACTCTGTACATGAAATGATATTGGCGAGTTAAATTAGAATTAGCTTCGTGTTTCAAATTAAATGTCGTTCGAATTAATTGTACTAAGTCTGAATTTGATCACAAAAATTTCTTTGTTGCTATCAAACTGACACAGAAAAGGAAAAATTTCAACTACATCCTTTTGAAAAATCCTAGGACAGTATTATATCATTAATTATCAAAAGAACTATATTTATTAAAGAGAATTTATGAAAATTATTCGAGAAAGAAAGACTCATATTTGAAGCAAAAATATTACAAAAGTAATGTCGTTTTTCCCTTTTCGAAATATCTGTAGTTTCACTTGTGATACTGTTTCGAATTTCGTAAAAGGGTCTTGAGATATATGTACAATTTGTCATTCAGTTTTTATTGAAGCTTTTATTCAAACACACGTGACTAGCAAGGAGAAAAAGTTTACAGAAAAACATTAGATATTAGACACTTTCTGCTTTTTGAGTTTCAATTTGTAGTGCATGTCCAAATATTTTGGAAAATCCGTAAATGTCAATGTTGATTTTCGAGATTTCGATCTGGTGATTTTAGTCTTTCCGCCATAAACGAGTATCTCCATCAAAGAGGAAAAGTGTATGAGCGAGAAATGTGGGTACCACGTAATTTTCGTGAAGAGTATAAAGAACAAGGAATGTTACTGTGTAATTTTTTGTTTAATCACATTGAGAAAAACCTATTTTTAAACCGACTTCTGTCAATCCATCATATTATCCCGACTTGTCTTTTTTAACTTCATCTTTCCCCATGGAGCACATTTAAAGGGAAAAAGCCTTCGACAATATCGGCACTTGCGGAATATTTTACCTATAAATCAAGGTATTAATTTTTATTTTTAAAAAAAGGCTTTGAAGATTTAACTAGTAGATGGATAACAGTCATAACAGTGGAGAGTGCATAATAAACAAATATCTGTCTGTGACGACAGAAACCAGAAATTTTCATTTTAGTAAAAAAGAAAAACACGTGAAGGATAGTAGTTGTAACAGTGGAGAGTGCATAAAAGACTAATATTTATCTATGACAAAGAAAGATGATAAATTTTCATTTTAGTGAAAAAAGACGACATTTTCTTCCTCTAATATCAAGTAATATTATAAAACTATTATAACAAACGTAATAAACTCTAATATTTCAAGCAATCAAAATATTCTCGAATAATAAAACGTATTCCTGCGCCGTTGTTCCCCTCGGCAGCGTAGCTCCGCCTTGAAAATTCAGGCGAATTGGTCGGCGTCAAGACGACAGAAGGAAATAAAGTTTTACGTCCCGACATAAAATACGATGGCCCCTGAAATACGAAGGAACCGTCGTATATCTAATAGATACGTCGTGCGTCGAGGGCAAAGTAAGAGTAACGCTAACGCTGGACGCATAACAAACAGCGATAAGTTTGTTTAACCGGCGATGGCACCGCGTCGACTGTTGCGAAGCACGGCCACCTGAAGCACGATCGCAGTTTTATTTCATCTCTGCGCGAGCTATATTCCGCTCTGTCGTGCTTGATAATTGAATTCGCTCTGTATTTATTTTATTAAACGTTGGAACGTGCGCGAGCATACGGAGCGGGATAATAAAACGAGGGAAAAGGGAATTTAAAAAAAAAAAAGAAAGAGAAGTGGGAGAAGAGAGAAACGAAGCGAGGGCATGAAAAGGTTGCAAGCGCCCAAGTTCACTGGCCAAATATATCGAAACGATAAAACAACGATCCACTCTGAAAAATTATCGTCCCATATGTTATGCTGTAAAATAAAAAAAGAAAATGAAATAAAAGAGAAACGAGACACACAGAGAGAGAGAGAGAGAGAAAGAGAGAAATTTGTAACGAGCACTTTTTGGACAAAGCTACTACATACATCGTTTTTCGATCCGAAAAAAAGAAAGAAGAAACAACTTTACGACGAAGCAATGCTTGCTTAAAAGATATTTATGTTACACTGTTGATCGATATCTGTTGCAAGTGTATAGTCGAGACACTCTGTTCACTGTTAAAATAAACCGCTCTCCTCATTGTTCTCGGTTGTACAATCAATTCCTGAAACGAGCTGCACGTATTACGCGATACTGTATTTGAAAATCGTGCCGTAATTCCGTTCGATAAAAATACGTTTCGCCTCGAAGAAGGTTATGCAAATATGTATGAAATCGTTTTGAACGAGACTACCTGTGCAAAACGGAACGATGAAAAAATTTCTTCTATTTTCGCAGTAATCAATAAAATATCGCAAAAACTCGTAAAAAAAAAAAAAGAAAGAAATACTGCTGCACGAAATATAGAGATCTATAGTCGAATGAAACAGAGATTGGAGGAAGCGTCGATAATCTCGTCTCGTATCGTTGAATACGATCGAGCTTCCCGCCGCCAGTGGCGATGATAATTGTCGTCGTGTCGGTAATTGATTTAGTCGAGTTCGAACGGAGTCGAAATTTCATCGTTGCGAAAATATTTCACGACTGTTCCTCCTGAATGTTGGACCGTGGCTCGTTAGTGCCGTGCAGTATGGCCGCGTCACCTTTCTCCGCGTTTTGTTCCCCGTATCGCATCAATACGTCGGAATAATTTAATCTCGCCCGATTCTTTCGGCTAAATGTGACAGCAGAATAAAATACAGTTTAATCGATGCGTTATTATACGTAGCATCGAAATGTAATTGATTTGAACGTTCGTGTTATTTCGCGTACGTGTTTATCTTCCTGTTTTGCGTTGCGTACAATTCGAACATTGTTGAAACAACGAATTAAGTGATTACACGGATCCATTTACAATAGTTGCACGTTGAAATTTCATTAACACGATCAATGAACCTTTTATGTTATGTAAGAATGAAGTACACCGTAATATTTGCGAGATAAAGCAAATTTTTATTCACGTTTATAAACGTCTATAAACATTCGCAATTTGTAAAATTCTCGTGAATTTCGACAGTTTTCACTCATCGAAGCATGTCGTTGAATCGTTCTATCGAAACATCTTGTATACAAAGAATGTTGCGACAGAATAGTTGTCACGTATGTAAAAAAAAATAAAATAGTATGAATGAAACAAAACTTGAAAATGGAAAACAACTTTACTTGAACGAAATTTTTTTGAAAGCTTCAGCTTTACATATGATACTACGTGATAGATGATTTTCACATTTGAGTTTCATTATCACTGTGAAAGTGATTTTAGCCGGGGTAACCCAGAACCTCTTCAGGTGCAACGCTGATGCAACGAAAATTAGCGATTGGTTGATTTGGATCACGTGATTCGCGAGGAGGCGTGGGGTAGACTTCGAGTAGGAGTGGCTTGGTACTGAGCGATCGCGCCTGTAGTTTTCTATCGATTCAAATGTTTGCGTATTAATAAAATTTTATGCCAAAAATGTCTTCATTTCCTAGCAGTTTTTTTCGTTACTTCATCTTACTCTCAGATAACATCTTTTATGTTTTCCTTACAAGTTGGCAGCGTTAGAAATATTTTATTTTTTATAAACATTTTTTGTAAGATTGATTTGTGCACAAATTTTTTGTGTGACTCAAGCGAATATCTTTAATTTAGCCAAATTTATGAGAGAAATCTTCTCTTTTTCGTTCGCGTTCATCAATTTTTTTTAAAAGCTCTCTGTTTGTTTCCACAAACAGGATACAGCTCGACGCACGTTAAATTCTTCCGACACAGCGACTATGGCACCGTGCTCCAGTTTATCACTTTTACAACGTTGTAGCGAAAATTGCAGAACACCGTTACGCACGCTGTTATTCATTTCAGGCTTTCTGACTCTAACTTTTGAATCATCACCCGTTGTTTCAATTCTACACGCACTGTTGCAACAACGTACGCACTGATGAATTTTTGAAAATGTCAAATTATTGTTGCTCTGACACCAGCCTACTTTGATAAATAAATGACGATCGAAAGATTTTTTTAGTTGGTCAACAAATATGATATCTTTACCAAACATTTAAACATCGAATGAAATAAAACCGTGCCAATAATCGGGCCAAAATGTACAAATGTGGCAACTATTATAATATAGGACGGAGAGAGTAATATGTCCATTCACCTACATCGAACTCTGCATAGCAGAGTTGTAATTGAATACTAAAATTCTTGCCTCAAAGAGTCGCTGCCGTTTGATCCTACACCCATCACTTTCCCAATCAATGGTTCCACCGCACCGCGAATAAAACTCATCCTCTCTCCGGTCACATTCATAGAACAAACTCGAACGAGACGACGAACAATGGGCCGACACAACGAGCCGACGAACTATCCGAAAACTGTCCCGAATTCGTCGAACCGAATTCGTCTCCATGGCTCGTCGGAGCTTCTCGTTTCCGGTTGCAAATTAATCTCGCGAAGGCATTCGGACGGAATTACGGATCTCTGGCGGAGTCATCAATCGTCGTCGACTGAAATGGAAAGTCGTTCGAAGCGGCTACGCGTGTCGCAGCCGTACGCCGCAACATCCTGATATCGTCGTCGAGGATGTCACCTTGAAAATGTGGAATCTAGGTTACTGACATCCAACGTCTAACTCTGACATCACGTTTTGCTAAGTGAGAGACGACTGGTCGCGTTGGAACTCGGCTCGGTAATTTCTTTTTTTTTTTTTTTATTTAATTTGATAAAATCGTCGATGAAATTTCGAGAACCGTTATTTCGATCACCGACCTGTTTGGTGAAAATTGGTTATCTGCGTTTGAATATATAGTTTTCGCAAACCGAAACAGAATTTCAAGAAAACGTAATAACATTTACTTGGAAAAACCAATTGATGAAAAAATGATTTAAAAATATCGTAATGTTATAATATGATCGTAATGTGTATCAAACGTATTCTTAAATCATTTATAATATTATAATATATAATTTAATTATTATTAAATATATTTATTTATAGAATTCATCGGATGAGAAATGAACTTTGTCGCGTTATTGAAATCCGGGCGAGAAATTGCCACGAAATTTGAATCGAAACGAATCGCAATGAAGAGAGATACAAAGCACCAAGCAACGGCGATGAAAGCTTCAATCTTCCCCGAGTGTTTGCCGCGGGAGCTTGACAAAGACGATGAGAATGCACCTTGCCGTGATAAACAAATATAGATGGAAAGGCAGTCGTTCGTCGTTATTCTCTCAGTAATTGAACTAGAACGTGTAATTTAATAATTTAATAATTTAATACACGCAAGGCTCGTGGAACAGATTCATCTCTGCGTCTCAAGCGCGAAATTTCTTTCTGTTTCTAATTTCCCTACTAGCACGAGTATGCTAGTATTCGAGTGCTTTCTGCCATTTCTGGTCGAATAATTCTTTCCCTCGAACGGAAGAAGCATCCTCGAAGAATGCAGCACTCCCAAGATGGAACCGGTCGTTGAATTTTTACGAGTGGACATTTCGCGTCGCTTGGGAATCCGCAGAATTTTGCCGCGTCCCGTCGTCCAGGACCAGACCTCGCTCGAATCGCTGTATTTTTTGTTTTGCACTTTGTCTGTCCTTTTGGCATCGAGACTCAATTCCACTCGACCGTTTTAATCAAAAAGAGTAATTTATAGTCGTGCAACTTCTTCGAATTTCTCGAAATGACAGAGTCTACGTGACAGGTAGAATTATGAAAAAATATTGAGCGATAATATTTTTCCCTCCACTTTTTAAAATTTGACGATATAAACTGATTGAAGATGACTGCAAATGAATTTTACGTTTACATGGTGTCGGTCTTTGATAGATGAGAATGTGTAATTACGGTAACACGAGGAAAATCAACGTTATTCTTGGTCGACAATGTATCTTGGAAGCGGAGGGATGAATAATCCTTGAAAGGGACGAGCTATGAATTAGAAATTTTGTCTGTACATGCTCCGCGGACATCTAAATTGTAAATTTGGATTTCAATTACACAATTGATGAGATGTGTGTTCGAGATACGTTATCCAATCGTCTATTAGCAAGTTAAAACAAATTTAATAAAATTGAACTGTTCGTAAGCAAAATTCGAGTTTCACGTATGTTTTTTGACACGCTGTACGCTATTGATCAATCGTGAATTTTTTAATTTTTATTATACGTATTATTCTTCGAATCCACGAAATTATTACGAACGGAATGGATTAATTAAAAGAAACATTTCTCACAATAACAATTGCAAAATTACGTAAATTTTGATTTCTTAATTTTCTTAATTCACTGAAAGTGATTTTAGCGGAGGTAGGCCAGAAAATCGAGCCTCTTCAGGTGTAACGCTGATGCAACGAAAATTAGCGATTGGTTGATTTGGGTCACGTGATTCGCGAGAAGGCATGGGGTAGACCTCGAGTAGGAGTGGCGTTGCCTGTAATTTGTTTTCTATCGATTCAAATGTTTGCGTATCGATAAAATTTTATGGCAAAAAAAGTGAGACGAATTGTACTGGGGCACAAGTCGTGCAGTTTTTAGTGTATTTATCGTTCTTCTAACGAAACGTATCGCAGAATCAGCGAAATTTTCAACGAACGGAATAGATTAATTGAAAGGGAGCAAGCTGAGAAAAGAAATATTTCGCACAATGCTAATTCCGGTTTTCCTCACTTGTGCCATTAATCACGTGAATTTTTAAATTTTTATTATGTACATTGTTCCCCAAATCCACGAAATCTATTGTACAATCAACAAGAGGAATTATTAATGAACGGATGAATTAAAATAGAAGCAGAAAAGTCGAGGAAAGAAATGTATTTCTCACAAAAACAATTCCTTCACTTATGCCATTAATCACGTAAATTTTAATTTTTCAATTTTTATTGCGTATATATATATATATATATCGTTTTTCTAACAGATCCACCGAAATTGTGTTGTGCGATCGGCAAAATTATTAACGAACGGAATAGATTGATTAAAAGGAAGCAAGCGAGGAAAAGAAACATCTCGCACAGTCCAGGGCTCATTATTTTGTGCCACGTATCGCGCGCGGCTGCTGATGATATATATGTCCATCTTTCTTCGAATGAATCGGCGTCGTCGGAAATTAATCACGTTGGTTCACACACCGGTTGCTTATTTCTACGAACGGCGCAAACGCGTCAGCTTTTTTTCCCCGCCGCTCTATAGACGCGGATTATAATTTCGTTACTGCTCGCGGTGCTCGTAAATTAAAGACACCGTCCCTGTTCCCAAAGGGAATGCTTCTTCGTCGACCCTCGCCGTGTCTAGGACAGGTTTATCTCGTGCCTGAAAAAAGTTTTCTCCGCTCTCCGTGTACTTTTATCTCCGCGTGTGAGAAAAGGAACACCGAGGGAACCAAGTGTAACCGAGTTGTTTAGGGTTTTCTGATTCCTTGCCGTTGAATCATTCTGCCAGTGGTGGAATTTTCCAACTGAAATTTTATATCTACGACAGTCTTGTTCAAAAGAATGACTGAACTGAATGAATCGAAGAAAAATCTTTCGCAGAAGGCGTTGCATACATACTTGACTTTGGTTGCCTAAAAATATTGATACGAATAAATAAATATTTGTTTAATAATAGAACGACCGTGTCAAAATAATGTACGTGTAAATCATGCATATTATATGTACAATATTGTACAGTATAACCTAACCTAAACCTAACCTAAACCTAACTTAAACCTGTAGTTATGATATTTTAGTTGCGTAATGTTTGCTGATCGTAGGATGGCGTGAAAAGAAAATGTGGCGTTTTTCTTTTTGAAAGAGAGAGAGTCGAGCGAGTTGGAAACAAAGTCGATCGAAGTCGCGAGAGAACATTGATTGCGCTGTTAAAGAAAAGTTGATTGCGTGTTAAAAAAGTTTATTTGAGTTGTTCATCTGTGTCCTTTGTCTTCTCTAATTATCTGTTGTTTTATCACTAACATTGTTACTAAATAAATATCATTTACATTTTATCTCTATGTAATTAAAGTATAACCAGATTTATACAATTGTGCATAAATCTGTTTATATAATTATACGTGTTATTTGATAAAAACAGAATGTTTATCAAATTACAAAAATTAATATTAATTTTGACAACGATAACCTGCCTGAAATCACTCATGTTGATGTTGTACTGTCGAAATAACAAAATTGTACGATTAAAGTGAATAGTATTTCTTAGATGCAACCATCACTTCCGCCAGGGAAGTATTAAAGGGATACTTCCCTGTTCTACGTTCGTTCTCTTTTAAATATGCTTTTACATCGTGTAATGAATACTTATATTCTCAGAATTTGTGAAAATTCAAATGTCTCTGAAAACGATTAATTAATTAAGTTTCTTCGCGATTAGATTCACCACAATCTTAAAGATTGAAATCTCTTCTTTACAACCACCTATTAAAACTTGCAGTGCAATTTTTTTTTATCCACCAGTTTTATTTTTGAACTTTGAACGTTAGAGTTCAAAATATTTCGAATTTTTCAAACTTTTGTCTCTCAACCCTCGCGTTCGGAATTTGATAAAACGACGCACTGCATTGCATTGTAAATTGCAAATGGAAGACTTTCAATTTTTACTAAATTTCGTTGCACATTTTGTGAAAGGCGCGTGCCACGCGCAAGAGAAAGTGCTTCGATCTCTCGAATTACGCGAGATGGGGATCGTTCGGATTCGTCCTCCGTGAGAAACTCGACGTCGCGGCTGGAGAAGAAGACGCGGAGACGGAATCAAATTGCGTCTAGCGAAGGGAAACGCAAATCTCGGGGGCTGGTATCGCGGACTCTTAATTAATCCATAAAGCTCCTATTTTCATTAGCCTCGTAAGTCTGCCTCAACGGTGTCGTTCGCCGCGCCGGTTTTAATTACAAATTACGCGGTCGCTCTCAATTTCTCTCTGCTTGGTTTTTACCGTCGTCGGTACGCGAGCAACAAACAAGCCGGGGCAAGGGGGGGTGGATAACGATTCCTTGGAAAATGTTAACTCGTTCCGTGGAAAATGTTAACTTCCGTTACGTAGCCCATTTGAACGTATATTGTAATAATTTTTACAATTCCTTGCGCAGATGACGAGACTGTACAGGGTGTCGCCGAGATAACCCAATGGAAACAAAAAGATTTTCACCTTTTTCCACTTATTTATTTATTCATCCATACAGTATCATCTGTGCTATCATTTATTTAAACATTTGGTGAAACTACGTTGATCTTACAGTTGAAAAGTGATCAAGTGAAAAAGTGAAAATCCTTTTTTCAATTTTTTTGGAATTTCCTCCAAAACGAAAAAATCACCGATGGACTTCTTTTCTTAGGTTACCGATTTTCACGACGTTCCCAAAATTTTGACATTTAAATTGGGAACACTCTGTATAATTGAGAACAACAGTATAACTAATAACAACTAATAATAATATAAACAATTAAAGAATGACTGATTATCGAGAAATTCGTTACTTTGCAAAAGAAAATTCAGCAAAAAAGTCAGTTTGCTCATAATGAAAAGTGTTTGAACGCACTCGTGACAAAAAAAAAAAGAAAAATTGGATCTGAGGTTCGTTCAATTTTCAATTTTCAAATTTCCAACGAACCTTCGCTCTTAATCCATTCTCCCCGTTCCATTTTTCGCGTTCCATTCTTTCGCTCTTAATGCTCGAGCTTAAATTAAATCCAGAAATACTCACGTGCCCGTGGCATCTCCGGTTTCTATTTACTCTCGCGTGGCCCCTTTGTTTCGCCGTAAATATTCGCTGGGAAAGTCCGAAGTACGAGCCTACAATGGCGACGTATTATTCCATTCCACGTTTCCAAGCGGTTTCGCGAATTAATTTCCCGTGAACCCGGCACGATTCCGATCTAATCAGTTTACTAATTCGTGCGGCTACCTGTTGTTCGCTGGCCGCCTGCCGCCTTATCAATTGGACTAGTTCCACGGAATACCTCAAATCAGTCGCTAACGTGGTGAATACCTTCGTCTCCTGCCACAAGAGAGTTGCAACCGCTTTCTTTCGCGACAAGCGAACTGAAAAATTTCTCCCACTGTTCAGATTTCTCGATAATCTCGGTAAATGAAACTTCTCGCGCGATATTTGAGAGAAGTGAAGCGAAGGAATTTGAGCAAGTTTTAGGATTGCTGTTTGTACTTCTTCTTCTTCTTCTTTTTTTTTTTTTTTAAGGAAGCGGGGAAAAATTTATTTTCTCTAAATTTCAAATCAAAATTCAGCAGCCGCTACAAGTTTGTATTGACTTCTGCAAATCGTTACTGCTCACTCTGGCACATTTTCACGAGTAGCGAGCAACGATCTCCGGAGAATCCGAGATATACTGTTCGCGCGGGAAATGTATGTACGAATAGCACCATGGATTGGTCGTCATTCGAAAGTTTTGACTGCCAGAACTAATCCCAATATATGAATTTCAATGCAACACAAATATTGAACTTTGAACATTGGGGTTAAAGGACAAAAATTCAAGAAACCCCAACATTTCGTTATTTATTCAAATTTCTAGAACAGCGTGCGCATACAGTGATGAACAAAACTGAGCACGCGTGTTGGAATTTCAATATAAATAATATTTTATCGAGTGCACGTAGAATCCAAAAAACTTGTACCCCAGTACGATTCGTCTCACTGAAAGGCCCAGAAGCAACTGTTCCGACTAGGAAATAAAGACGACTTCTTTTGCCATAAAATTTTATCGATATGCAAACATTTGAATCGACACAACAAACAAATTACAGGAGCGATCGCTCAGTACCAGACAACGCCACTCCTACTCGAGGTCTACCCCACGCCCCCTCGCGAATCACGTGACCCAAATCAACCAATCGCTAATTTTCGTTGCATTAGCGTTGCACCTGAAGAGGCACGATTTTCTGGGCCCCCATCTTTACCCCCGTTAAAATCACTTTTAGTGATTAAAAAAAGAAAAATATGTAGTGTTTTGGCTTTCCAAAAAAAATTTTTTTTTACGGCCGCGTTACCACCAGTATTCTGGTAAATACGAACTATTTTCGTGGAGTCGATTTTGCACTACAATTAATTCGAACGAAAAACTATCGATATTTTAAGCTATTACAATTCTATAAAAAACAACCTACCTTGTTTTTTAAACCACAAAGCTTTTACTTTGACTGCCCTGAATTCGTTTTAACATCACGTAACAAATATTCTCTCCTGTTAACAAAATTGTAAAAGTTCACATATATGTGAAAAACACTGAAGAATTTTATTTATGACGAAATTCATTACCGTCTTGAAGATTGAAATTTTTTTCTCTACAAAGATCTCTCAAAGTTGCTGTGCGATTTTTTATTTTGAACTTTGAACATTAGAATTAAACGAACAAAAATTCAAGAAATCCGAACATTCTGTCATTTAATTTTTATGTTCAAAGCTCAATAAAATGGCAAAAAAAAATTGTACAGCCAGTTTTAAAGGATGGTTATTATAAAGAAGGAATTTTGGTTTTCAAGATCATGAAAAAGATTTTATTTTACTTTCCACAATTGTCTAACTAGCCTTATAACTCATTCTTTTTTCAAAATTGGATTTATATCACTTTCAAAAGAATCAAAAAAAAAAAAAAGTGACTCATATAAACTTCTATACCTTTAGTTTCAATGTAATTAAGATTCTTTCTATAATATACAAATAGATTTATTATTTTTGAACCATTCAACGACTTGATTTAAGCAAAGGTTACAGATACGCCTTTTCGATTTAATTTCTAATTTTGTACGAATACGAAATCGTATTGTAGCTCTACATACGACATAAACTAACAAAAATTCCAAATAAACTATACAGATCTTTAAACGGAAATCTTTAATTTCTCGATAGATGAAACGTGCCATGCGCAGGATCAAGAGGACTGATCTTTAATCTCTTAACACAAGTTTCGCATATTACGTGTATTTTCAAAGCTGCGATCTCCAGTACGCTCGAGATAATAAATTTTCCATCATCCACGCACGAGGAAGAAAATACTCGACGGGGAAAAGTGGAACTTTCCGTCGAGTTCTTCCCAAATGCGCGATATTAACGACACTTTAGATGTAGGAAAGTGCTCGTACGAGTGCCGAAACTTTTTGACGGAGCGGTAAGTTGCCGCTGGTTTATGATCCTCCGCTCGATGGACTCTTCTGATGACTCGGAATTATTCAACATGATGTATCATCGTTTCATTCGAGCACTTAATTCAAGAACTAGGAATCCCTGACGCGGAATAATTGACCATTTCTCGTGGTTATTACGGTGAAAGATTGCACGGTTCAAGCTCGAGTCTATTAGGCACCAACGTTGCGTTGACCAAACATCTCGTGTGCTATTTCCTTCCTCATTTTTTTTAGTAAATTTGCATAATTGAATCTCAAAATTCTAACAAACTATTAAGTTCTACGCGCATCTGGAAAATTTACAGATACAACACAATTTCGTGATACGCGAAAATATATCAAATATCCGAAATACAGCGGCTGTTGAAATATTTAACAAACTTCTGGCTGGGTCTATTTCCAAAAGAGGGAATACAAAAATTTGCAGAAAACTGCGCCATGTCCGAGAATTAAACCAACCGTGGAAAAGCGCGATTCTTCAACACGGTTCGAAATCGACCGCTGTCGAGCGTATAAAGCATAGATCCCATTGCAAGCACAAATTCGTTCAACGTACTGTATCGCTGGTCGGGCGCCGAAGAATTACAAAGTCATATTTTATGCCGAGGGCCGAGAAAACTCGTACAACTCTCCATTCGTTTCCCCGCTTTTCTCTCCGCGGAAACTATCGACCGCGTGACAGAAACTTTTCCAATCATTCTCTTCGGGCCAGTCGATACAGCCAGAGAGCGGTGGCAACGCGCGGCAACGAATATTTTTGCAGGCATCGTTGACCATGCGAGCAGATCGTCGAAACGCTCTCGCTTCCGGAAACCGGGCGGTTAATGCTGCTCGAAACGCGTCACGCCGCGAACAATGGCCCCGAACTAACGACCAGGCACGATTCGATTCGTAAAAGTACAACTGCTGACGTGGCCTGGATCGTTAAATCCCGTTAGATTGGTCGGGACACCAAAAGTTGGGAAAAATCAACCAGCTTCGAGCTGATTCGCGATGAATTCGTTCGACGCGCGAACTGATGGGATTTCCGTGGATTCGTTTGTTTCGAGTTGATCGATGATCTAGGATTGTTCCAAATCTAGGAGAATGTGTTGGTTCGTCATTTTATTCTAGCTAAATTTTGTGTACGAAGTATAAGAAAGAAAGTGAGAAAAGTTGGTTGATGTACGATTGTTTGAAGTTGACGAATTGGGATTGTTATAGGTTTGAGAGAATACGTTAGTTCGCGATTTTATTCCAATTGTTTATCTTTCTAATTAAGCTGTGAGTGTATAAATTATGATTGAAAATAAGAAAGATTTCTCTAGAATTGTTCGTTCGAAGCCGATGGATTAGGATTGTTCTACAAGAATATGTCGGTTTATTCTAGTTCCCTACTTTTTCTGGCCAAATTTTATGCACGAATTACGATAAAAATGAAAATAAGAAAAGTTTATTGAACGTGAAAGTTGATGAGATTTCTGTGGATTCGTTTGTTTAAAATTGATGAATTAGGATTGTTTTACATCTACAGAAACGTAGGTTTTCAATCATATTATGGGTGCATATTCTTCCAATAAGAATGAAAGCAAAATTAACATACGCAGATATTATACATCTGGAACCGTATAATTCTAGAGTTCATTATGAATATTTAAAGGCTAATAGAATCGACTATTTCGAACCATCCATGTTTATTTTACCATCCATATCTATTCTTACGTTTTCTTACGTTAGAATCTCGATCGTTCCAAAAAGCTTACAGAATCAAATATTAAACGTCATTAAATCAAATATTGGAACACTCGCGTTCAATCGTTCAGATGTTTTCAGAACCGGATATTTTCAAAATCTCCCAGAAATAAATATTTAAAGTTTCCCTATAAATTCTCCAATAAACTACTTGGAGCCTTCCGGAATTAGACGTCTAGACATCAATCTTGCAATTCGAAATCGCGCTTTACTTTCGCGCGTGACGAGCAACAGAACTTCTCCGGGGAACGCAATCTAGCGATCCACGCGATCCGTGGATCCGTCATCGCCGTTTCTCAGGGTGGCAGCTTCCGTCCGGTCCGGGACAAATGAGTTTGTTTGCGCCGTGGAACAACTACGACGGAACATTGATTAGCGGGATTCGGAAGACGCTCGGGGAGGAGCCGGGCTAACTTAGTTCGCTCGCGTGGACAGGTATTTATGGTGCCGGTTGAGGCTTTCTCGGCCACCGGGCCAATGAAATTCCGATTTAGCGAACGCGGCCGATCCCGCGCTCCCCGATGAACGAAGTTTTCGCAATTTCACGGCGAAACTTCCCGCGTTTCTCGACGCGGTCGTTAAGAGCGTTAGGGGAAGCTGGGAGGGGGAAGGTCCGGGGAGATAGTCGATTTCGTTGGCTGCTTTAATTAAAACCGGCAGTTCGATCGGAGAACGAGAGTGGGAACTGGCTCGCTGAGACGTTCGAGCTTGATAATGGATTGTGTTGAAAGCCGAGCAATTAGATTCCGACGATAGGGACTTTTATGTACAATCTCGAGCGTTTCGAGTGAATAGCGCACCCCCGTACATGATCCCCGCGGATGATGTTTCAGATTATCGATTTACGTTTCGCGATGTCTTACCATCAAGAGTGAGATTTTCTGCAATGTTTTATTGCATTGAAAAAACAGACGTCTCTGTACAGTCCAGTCGGTGATTAATTTCGATGTGGCAGAATTAGAAAAAAGAGTGGTTACGTTGAAAAAATGAAACTCTTTTCGTTTGAAGTTACGCTTTCGAGAAGATCAATAAACAAGAGGTTATTCCGTCTGCGAAAATAAATCA
The DNA here is from genome assembly GCA_032399605.1 of Melipona beecheii. Lineage (NCBI taxonomy): Eukaryota > Metazoa > Arthropoda > Insecta > Hymenoptera > Apidae > Melipona > Melipona beecheii. The sequence goes on from JAUCMO010000463.1 coordinate 1,498,175, forward strand.
AAAGTGTCGGATTTGTTCGTAGTACCCTTTATTTTCAAGCGTACTTACTACTAAGCCAATTCTTGATTAAAGACTACTTTGTTGAAAACAACGAGACAAAAATTGTAGAATAATCTTACTGATTATGTACTCCTATCTAGTCTAAAATTAGCCAAAGCTAAACTTGATAAATTTTGAAATTCCATCTTTTCTTAAAACTAGTCTCAAACGAAATGATCTTACTCTTTCTTTTCACACAGAATCGAAAGTAAATGATCTAAATACATATTTTTTGTACAATAAAAAAAATAAATACATATTTAGATATATAATAAATGTTTATTAATATCTAGTTCTTTTTAAATAAATTTAATTTATATATAATAATAATAACGCACTTTGTACAACGAACACATTAAAATACAATTACTTTCAATAAAATAAAATACAACAATTTTCTTTGATAATACGTTATAAACCTGAATTATTTCGATGGCATACATTACTAACATAAGTCCTACAACAACTTTAGTAGTAAATAACTCTTGAAGGAAGCATTTGCGAGCATACTTCCAGAGGAAAAATTTGTTTGCTTTAGGGTCCTAAATTCATATCTAAACTTTGGCGATTTAACATTCTGTGTGTATATATATATATATATATATATATATATATATATATATATATATATATATATATATATATACACACGTAGAACATACAAGCAAATTAAATATTCCAAATATCTAAAATTTGCAAAACCCTTCGGATAATTTGTGAATCAAATCAGAAATGAAACGACTTCTTTTGACGAAACAATAACATCCGAAGTTGCTATCTGTAAATATATCGAATCGCAATGACAATCTAAGTCACACTGGTTGAATCTATCGATAATGGATCTAACGCTACGTAACCTCATACTTTTGATATAAATTTTATTTCATTTCATTCGCTCTATCTACATTCGCCTTTAATTTGGAAATTAAACGACGAGAAAGCTCGTTTCGCTGGAAGTTGTACCGTCATTGAATATCATTGTAATTTCGATGTTCTATCTTGGAAGAGGAGGTGTAAGCACGCTCGCGAGAACTTTCGCCAATTGAAACGACACCGTTTTCGGATCCGTGCAGGCAAGCAGAGTCTGAGTTACCGCGAGCTATAATCGGCTTCTGTGCGTCGATAAAGTAGATCTAACCTCCTGGAAAACGACGCGACGAATCTCCGCGAAATTGCACGGATCGCGCGAATGTACGTTGAATGTGTAACGATGTGCGCCGCGCGAGCAGAATTTTAATCGTGATCGAATCCCATTGTAATTAAAGTTCGAGGTGCTGTTAATCTGAGTTGAACGATGTGTCTGAGAGAGACCTCGCGCAGACACCTCGTATCTCAGAAATCGAGGTTATAAAACTCAACCGTGATCCGTATCCGAATTGCGTTTTCATAAATTGATTCCGTCAAGAAACGCTCGTCCAATTTCGTCGAGACGACGAACAGAAATATAGAATAATCTCGCAAAACTATAACTTGCAGTTATATCGAATTTTACGTGAAATACTATCGACTATAAATCGTCGAACAAGCCGCAGATGCAAGTGGTTTAATATCCGCAACACTAACCTCGCTTCCGGCTCTCGACGAGACTCCTCGATACCGCGAAACGAACACGGCGAATATCGGGACATGTGCGTCGCAATCAACGCTAAATATCGATTATAAGATCCCGGTTGCACACCCCGAAGTCCGGACGAATAATTCCAGCGTTCGGCGAAAATTATCGCGATAATTGCTTTGCAAATTTCAGGTTAAATTCTCGCTACACCGAGAAATATTCTGACAAAGTATAAGAACGTTTAACGCTCTATATAAATAAATATTTAATAAATAAATATTATTGGCAATCGCAAAATCTAAAGAAGTTTATATTTTTGAAATATAAACCAATAATACAGGATGGGTCGAATGTTTCTTTTCACCCATTTTCTTTTTTTTTCAATAAAACATAAAAACACACAAAAAAAAACTAATTCTATTAATTTCAAATTAAATTTAAGTTGAAACGTGACTTTTGAAAATTATTTATTTCAAATGTTGACCACCGTAATAAAAATCTAATAAAAATGTTACGGATTTATTTCGGTAGTAATTTTTGACTCACCTTGTACATGAAGCGCTACGTTGTTCCATACGAAAACAAACAGTTTTGGACCTAGAAAAAAAAATATTGAAATTCCATTACAGAAAATTCCACGAAAGAGAGGCGAAGAATAAAAATCTTTTATTTTTATTTAAATAAAAGATTTCGCGAGTCGTTGTACATGCGATCAAAGTTTCGTTCGAACCAATTCGACGAAAGCTTCACGGTTGAAATAGATAATCAGACCAAATTCTCTGCTATCAAAACGAAACTCGCGTTTGAATTGCACGCTGATTAACGATTTATCGCTTAATTGCGGAGCAGTTTCACTTGTAATCTTTTTCCTCGTGGTGTAAACTTTGACGAAGTTATGATGATGAAGATAATCCTTCATCTTTATTTACGTATCTTTGATTTTTTGAGATAAGAGTAACCATATATCGAATTCTTCATTTCCATCGTCACGTGTAATCATTGCAATTATTTTATCATTAATATATTCTTCGCCAGAGTGAAACTAATCAGTTTATAATATCACGCTCGATGCGTCTTTGTTACACACCACTCAAGTTACTAAAATCGTTCAATTACCCGCAGGCGCTAAGAAGGTGCTAAAACGTGGTAAAAAACGTGCTAATAGATCGTAACTCGTTGCATTCAAAATGAAGTCGTCACCGAAAAGAAAGATGCTTATCAAACGATAAAATCTAAGAAAATCCCCTGGTGATTTGAAATACGTTTCGTATTTGTAGCGGGGCCCTACGATTCCTCGACTACGAGTTTCGAACACTCGACTAGCACAAGCCGCAAGTGGCTGCGCGCCTAGCGTCGAGGTCCTACCGATCTCCGATGTTTCAAGCAAGCAGCATGCTTGAACCCCGCTAGGAGGGGTGCTCCGGACCCAGCCTAGTAGCGGGTAGTTATAACAAGCGTCTGGGGTTAAGGAAGTCGCTGCCATCAGCCCCCCAGTGGATGAGTCTAGGCAGTGACTCCGAGACGAAACGCCATCGCCTTTCTTCTCACTTCCTTTCACACACACCTTCTCTCCTTCCAGCAGCATCCCGGGTCTTTAAATTCTTTACAGTTCCCTAAAGTATTCGTAGAAAATAAGCACAAACCATTAATGAAGGCGACTCGTTTATTGTCAGATGAAAAGCATCTGAATACATGGTGAAAGCATAACATATATAACATATTTTTCATAAGACATACTGAAGGGTTTTAGGATGGATGATGGAAGGACGAGAAAGATGAGGTAAAAAGAGATGCCGTTTATGTCCAGGCTGGACAGTCATCCATCTTCAGACATAAAATATTATACAATTTCGTGCTTTGTTGTGTAATAAAACAAAAATAAACTCCCATAGCTATAGCAAAAAAAAAAAAAAAAAAAAAAAGAAATTAACGCTGGTCATAGCAACAAGGTAGCAATAAATGTAAATAATAAAACTTTAACTTAAGATTATGCGTGCTTCAGGGTTGGTGCTTATAATCTGAAATAGGCGTTCCTCACCTACCGCTGTTATTTGTATGTTATGTGTAAAATACTGGCACAAATAAATGCAAAAAAAAAAAAAAAAACGGCACCCATTCTAGAGGTGCCACACACCTTCTGTCAGAGATCGGCACGACCTCGATGCTAGGCACTTGCGGCTTGTGCTAGTCAGTGTTCGAAACTCGTAGTTGAGTAATCTTAGGCCGCTACACATTCACGAGGAGACAAAACTCCGTGTTTTAGACTCGCTAGTTTCTCGATACGAAGAATCATCTCGATACGGTTTTCGGCTAGTGAACGATCGAATTCGATGAGAATTCGTTCGTGCTCATAACTAGACGCGACGCGGGCACGATAACCGAAAATTGGACAGCGGAAGACCTGGAGGGGTGGGACTGACGATTGCAAATGCGTGTTTGCCGCGTTGACGCGTTTCGCATTTGCCCGGGCCACCACGGGTAATATCGAAAGGACCCCGGCTGTTGTCCTTTCTACGCGTGTCGGTACGTCGCGCCGTTTTCCACGAAAATTGCATTATGCGGAAACAATGGCTCCTCGCTCGTTGCCAGTCGATATTTATTGCGTTATTACAGCGCGACTCGCTTTGAACGGTGAAAAATTCGTCGAGCAATGGACACGTACTGCGATATTGTTTTTCATTACTTTTTTTTTTATTACTGAATTTTTTCTATTTCGCCAAGAGTCCAAGTGTTGTCGAACACCTCTTCAAAATGATGAAACGAACTTGTGCATAGAGTGTCCTGTTACTGGCGATACAACCGAGTTTTGCGTAAAATTCTACGTAAATAAGTCGTGAGAGAAAAGAATAAAATTGTTTCGTTAAAGTCTCCGTTTTCCGAGAAAATCGAATTTGAATATTTATCAAAAATAAGCAAAAACTGTGGAATAAAATTTGTTTTTCGAGAAAACTGGCTTCGAATGTGTTTCGTCGAAAATTTTCTTCGATTTTCTCGAAAACAAATTATCTTGTAAAAAAATGTTACTTAACATTTTCTTTCGTAATTACTTTTTAAACGTAGAATGATAATGTTAATTATTCTTTTCTGTCGTATATAAAATTGGCTAAATTCAAGTATATTTGATGAATCGTCAAACTCGATTTTTTTCAAAATTTTATTCTTCCTTTTCGACTCATTTTTTCTTACTAGTTACGAAGCCTGTATAATAAAAGAAATATACAGAAAATTGTACATTTGAGATTCTAGATCTGTAGCATGTGAATTTATGAAAAGAATTATCATAAAATTGCTGTTTCATTAAATGGTTTCATAATAGGTATAAGTAGAGCTCAAAAGCTCAGCATATAACACACGAATTAACAGATAAATTAGAACAATTCGTTGGAATGCAATATGTTTCGCAATAAATTTCAATTAGCAATATGTTTCGCAATAAATTTCAATTAGCAAATACTTCAAACGCGATTGCCGACGTTCCAGAATTAAACTAACTGTAAACAGTATACTTGTCATTTAATGAGTAGAAACTCACGTACGTATTATTAACAATTACAACTTATCAAATTGGGATTAAACGAGTGAAAGTTGGAGAAAAGAAACCTAAAATTTTATCCTTGCCACGTAATTCTGTACGAGTTTCTTCCGCAATGGAAGCATTGTCTGACCAAAGCCGGACTCGTTCCACTTCACTCGGCGAGCCATCACTTCCCACCTTCGTTATCTACGATTTCTGGCAAAAGAAGATCCGGTGGCCTTTACCGGACGGCGATCTCTCGTGAAACGACGAAAACGGAAAACGGTTGATGATCCTCGGCTGGAATTGGCAGTTAAAGACGAAGAAAGAAAGGCCGCTCGACGACGCGCGTCGCAAGAAAAGTTTAACGAGCCAATTTGGCGCCGAGCTGAAGAACACGAACGTGAACTCCGCGTAGGAAAAAAAACTCCGCGGGATCCATTCAACAGAGCTGCGTGAAAATTCGATTACGGTAAGAAGCTCGCCTTTTTGCTGTAACGAAGCGCCGCAACGAAGATCTTGGATATCGAAGAAAGGACGAACGAGTAGAAAATGCATTCAAAGATCGAATAATTAAAAAGAAGCTTTTTATTCGCGCGATGCAAATCCTTAAATTTTATTATCGCGAGAGACAGACAAATGGCTCAGCTTGGAAAAGCTGGTTTCGTTATTTCGATCCTACGGAAAATCCCCGAAAAACTTCTCTGTAATCAAGATGCATATGTCTGCAACAGTCCTTACCTTTTTGCCGTGCTTTTAAAAAAAGAAAAAGGGTGTACGACGAGTAAAATATTTATTTCCTAAAAAAAACTTGTAAAATCTTGACGTTCTCTAAATTTTCGTCTCAAAAGTGACGATTTAAAACATCGAATGTTTATTTGTAATAATTTATATCCCGCGCGTTACGCGAGATTTTCTCTGTCTGAAACGTCCGAGTATTTCACGCCGGGAATAAAATCAACGGAAAAGTAAATTCGAACGACTTGACGCGCATGTACACGCGTGAAACGTATCCGCCATCAATCCGTGTTTTGTCGCTCCGACAGGGCTGACAACTGCGAAGGATTAATCCAGTTAGCCCGGCCACCGTGGACTCTGACTGATGAATGAAATCCGAGGTGGCCGACCTTATTTTGCGTCAACCTTTGCCCCCTAGTCCCCTCCACGTCGCCTGCATCCCCTTTTGCAGCCCTGTCTACGCTCCTCTTTTCTCTCTTTACCCCCCCCCCCTCTCCACCTATCGCCGTTCGAACGAAGCTTCGAGCTTCAGTCTGCCGCACTACTGACGTAACACACCCCCTTCTGACGTCACGACCCGGGAGCAACGTGGTAACCCTTTCACAGGAGGACAACGTCCTCTTTCCGCGTTTCCTCCCCGCCGCCTGTTATCATTACGCTGGCTCAGCCGATTCTACCTTTCTCTCCCGCGCCTGTTGTTGTCGTCGTTATTGTGATTATTATTATTAATTGCCGAATACACGGTCAACCTTGCAGAATCATCGGATCGGATCGGATCGCGCGAACGTTGCAGGGTACCGCTTTATCTCTCGAGGAAACGCTCGTTCGGGAGTCGATTCCTTGCTGGGTGCGTACTTTGGTAAGTTGTCGAACAATACCGACGATAATTCGAATGATAAATCGGAACATGATTGCAATTAATTTAGATTACTGTAACAATGGCAGGCGACTTGACGTATAATTTCCATAAAATAAATTGCATTATGTTAAAGAATATACTCGAGAACGATTATTGGTTTAAAAATTGATCGACTATATATGCGAGTTTGTGACTGTTCATCAGAATTTTCTCTCTTTGAAATTTTTCTAAGGTTAGCGGTTGGTCAAAACCAACTATTTTTGACGATTCGGTTTAACCTCTTTTTTTTTTTTTACATGGTATGAATTGAGCTGCGTAAGTTGCGGGATTGGATCGTCGTAACAACTGAGGAACGACTCTCTAATCCAAATTGAAACCCTTCCAAGATCAATCTCCATTTGAATCCAATGCGGATTCACAAAAATCCTTCACGAAGAACCTCTCGATTGCGAAAATTTGCAAAATTTGTTTTACCATTTCCAAACTTCCATCACGTTCGTGCAAAGCCCTCGAACTTTGCAAATGTTTGAATCTCGTTAACCCGCCGGACGCAACGTCCACCCCGTTCAACTCCGCTCGTGTTCCACATTTTCGACAATTGCCAATTAAAATCTCGCCGAATTCATCGAAAGCGAACGCAGGAACAAAGAACTCGAAAAACAGTCGTCACGCGTTCCTTAAAAAAGGAAGAAGAAAAAAAAAGAAAAACAAAACAAAACAAAACCAACAAAAATTCCGCCAGTTGCTCGTTTGCGACGTGTCCAGAATGTCAATCGCGAGACACGGATGATTCGCTCGGCTGAAAAAAAAAAAAAGAAAAAAGAAAAAAATCCGACGCAATCGGAGCGGCGATTTTAAAACGCAAAGTCGCGAGACCGAGGCAGGCAACTTTAATTAAGGTTAATCCGTTTTGAGGGAGGCGTGACTCGTCCGCCACGGACGTTGAAAAGTTCAAAGTGCCCCGGTGCCAATCTCGTCCGGCCGCGGACTTATCAGCTTCCTAACGAATGAAAAGAAGCTGGTGATGTAATTAAATGATTCCTCCGGGCAAATAGCTTTCGGCCAGTCGTCGGCTTCCTCATTATCCAACTTTGCCCGCAAACGCTTCGTCCTCGCCCCCCTCCCTTCGCGGCTTTTGTCCCTTCGGGGGGCGAGCGCGCGGTGGAAGCGATTCAATCCCCGGAGAAGAAAGCGAGAAGATCTTGAAAACGATTTAATAGACGCGGTCCTCGACACCGCATCAGCTGGATAATATCGTTGAAAGTTGGGACGAGGCTGTCTCCCCTGACCCGATCCTCGACTTTGCGCAGGTCGATTTGACGGACAATTCGTTTCGTGATCGTTGAATAATTTCTACTGAAGCGAGGGTGAACAATGGTGATGATCAATTTTGAATTTGACGCGCATATTGTGGAAAAAATACTGGTAGAAATACCGATCTGTGCTATATGTTAAATGATAAATTTATATGAAATGCAAAAGTTATGAAAAGGTAAGTTGTGAGCTTATAATAAAATACTTGCATTATATTTGCATTATATTATGGTAACATACTTGGCTATAATAAAAGTTGTACAAATGTAATATGAATATTTATGTATAATAAATAAATGTTAATGTTAATCTAAGTTTCATGTTTTATATTACTCCAATTGCAATCGATATTACGATGTTGTAAAATTGTTCTCTTCGCGATATACTTTTGGAAAATAATATTAATGTATTAATTTATAATAATAATAAGTGTGCAAGACAGTTTTGAGCTGTTCAATTATGTTTGAGTTACATTTCAATCGTTCCTTTTTAGATTATAAATTAATACAGTCATTTGTGTTACAAATTAATACAATCATTTATATTCTATATTGCAAACATTCAAGGTACTCCATTTTATTTTGCATCTCACGATCGAAATTGGTAAATTCCGGAATTAAGGAATTCCACGCTAAATTGGAAATTAAGTTACAATATTTAATACCGGGATGAAGAGGGAAATTTTCAAACGTACACCAAAGTTTGTCAGCAAGTTTGAGCGCGGTGATTTAATGGAAGAGCAAACAATTCTCAAAGATTGACAAGATGAAGGCAAGAGAGGGAGAGAGAGAGAGAGAGAAAGAGAGAGGAATAACAATGAATTTGCGGGTACGTGTTCGATAGGAGGTTGAACGCGGAACGGCGTCGAGTTGAAACAGTAATTTCGCGATTCCGCTACGAAACGCTGGCCTATTGAAAATCCACGGTCGGAGATACGTCGCATTTTTACGACGTCGCGTCACGTCGAATCGAACGGGAAGCTGAAATGATGCATGCGGTCGTACGTGTACTGTATTTTCATGCAATTTCTCTTTACGAGGCAGCGACGCGCGCAACGATAGAAAAAAGCGCGTCGGCCAGATTATAAGGTTTCCGGTGCTTGCATAAAGAACGTCCTTCGTTTGTCGCGCGGCCACGATAACTGCGTTGTGTCGTCGTTGAAAGATGGCTTCGTCACCCTGTTACGAAACAATCGTGCTGTCACGTTGCGTAATACCGACGATAATTTCAAGTGTTGATAATGCAAGATCCTTCCCCTTGTACGTACGAGCTCGTTCGTTCAGTCTGTTACGATGAAGTAAAATACTTACTCGAAAGGTGACTAGACAAAGTAACAACACAACTATTAATATATAATTATGTCATGACTCTGCGCTACGTTCTGAAACCTTTGTGTAGAAGGTGTATGAGAGCGAAGATCGCGTTTACGGGTTTCGTCTGTTACGGGAGTCACTCTGCCTAAGAACTCATCATCCCAGTGGGGCTGATGGCAGCGACTCCTTACCCCAGATGCTTGTTGCTGTAACTCTACCCGCTAGGCTGGACCGGTCACAGGTCACCCCTCCTAGCAGGATTCCATTGCTTGCTTAACGTCGGAGATCGGTAGACCTCGACGCTAGACGCGCAGCCACTCGTGGCTTGTGCTAGTCAGTGTTCGAAACTCGTAGTTGAGGAATCCTAGGCCGCTACACTTTGCTTCTCGATCAATTGTTTTTCTTTTTCTGTATTTATTTTATTCATGGCAATTTTGGAAGAGATTCAATTAATCGGGTCTCGATACGAAATTAGAATTTCGTTTTGCCGTTGATTAGTCCAAACTAATAATTTTATTTATATTAAGAATATAAAGCAGATCGTTCAAACTTCTGTCACTCCCACCATTAAACTGCTCGACGCCACGAACGAATTTAATGCTGCGACAAATTCACTCGTTTCGCGCATTCGTGAGTGGAACAACACGGAGACGTTTGCTTTTGTCGACGAAAGGCGCGAGAAACGTGACAAACGACGGAAATGTGAAATGGCGACGAGAATCACGCTCGATGTACGATGGCGTGGATAAAAGTTTCAGCGTGATGGCCGACAGGCAACAGCAGTTAAATCGCTGTTCCGCGACGCAGTTTTATATATGTAATCACGAGGGTTTAAATGGCAGAGGCGTGCCGCGAGCAAGGGGCTAAAATGAAAGAACGACGAAGCCGAGGCGAAGAGAAAATATCGTGCAGTGCCGTTCGTGTTTTTCTAAATGCTAGCGTTTCTTTTAAATCCAATAAGATTCCCACCTGCTAGTTCGTTATCGCGATCTGCGTTTTCACGATCGTTTCCGGAATTCTGTCGACGCTGCCGAGAATGTTAAACCCCAATGTTGATCTCGCGATCGGTCTAGATCGTAACAAACTCGGAGAATCGACATTAATGCGGCACAAAATTGTTCGTTATCTGAACAATTTTTTGCGTACATTTTAAATTTAACAACTTTGAAGAGTATATTTTAAATTTAATCATTTAAATTGATCCATATCCTAATAGGCTGCTATAACATTATGTGAATATATTACATTAATATACATTTACTCTAATACTACTAATAATATCAATTTATAATACTACGTAGTATTTGGTACACTTTAAATTTAATCTAATAATTTAAAACGATATTCTTGAAAAGCGAAACTTTTACTTTTATCTCGAAAATTTTGAAAAATTTTGGAAACTTCGGATTTCGGATTTGAACATCAAAATTTTACCCCTACAACAAAAATTTTAATTTTCGAATCTAATCGATTCAACGCGAATTGGCAATCGAAGATTCTTCGGTCAATCAACGGTCGATTGGATCGAATTCTGTAATTTGGTGATCGCGGCTACAGAGTTCTCCAATTTAGACGTCGTTTATGTCGAAGTTCTCTAATTTCACGATCGTTTTGGCGGAATGCTGTAATTTGGTAGTCAAAGGGTATCGAATTCTACAGTTTACAGGTTATCTGTATTATCGAATTCCGGCTTAATGGTTGGAAAATCGAATTCTGCGATTCAGGCGGCAAGGACACCGACGTGTAGCTTGAATCTTTAAAATCAAATATCGAGAGTGTGCGTTAACTTCCAAGGATACCTTGTTCCCTGGCTGAGAATAAGTTCTACGAACGTGCACTACCTTCCGCAGTTTGAACGTCATCTGCGCGTGTGCTCTGCAATTTGAAGGCCACGAACACCGCAGTCTACGATTTAGTATAGAATCAAGGATTCGCACCGAATTCGCACTTTGACACGTACGACAAGTCTCGCTTGTCATATTCGAAAGTCAAAAATATTCCAACGAAATTAATAATAATAATAAAAATCCTACTCTTCGAATGAAAACTTTGAGTATAACGATACCTGCAAAACCTGGGAAACATTAAACATTTCATTTCTGCAACTTGCAGTTGTGAACAATTTAGAGAATCGAAACTCTTCTCCGAACATCGAATTCTGTTATTTAAGGCAGGCAAGTTTAATATAAAACTTCACTTTCACCGTAGAAAACGTGGGATTCGCTAAGGAGGATTTTCGCGAGTGAAGTGTCTTCGAGGCAAAGTCCGACGCCTTGGGGAGCAGCTAATCCTGCTCGACGTCGATACGAGTAACAAGTATCGAGCATCTCGAAGCGTACTTCCGCGGTACGGAGCGGTCCCTTCGTCCCGCGGGCCCCGTAAGTTCAAATTCGTCCGAAGTAACCTTGGCCGACAATGAATTTTCCAGAAAGTTTCCCTCAAAATTTGCGGCTCGACCGCCGAAGGACGCTTCCAAGTTTTCAAGGATCCGCGTCTCGACGACGACGTCGGATTAACCGTGGTGCGCACTTCGAAACTGTAAAAGGATCTCGAAAATTTGCTGATGCTTCGTTGAAGGGCCGACGAGTACCTGAGAGCGTCCAATCCGCCGAGGATTTGAAAATGATGGAACATTAAACCCTCGTGAGCGCGTTTCGATGAAGATGCGGCGGAGGTTCGAATGTACGAACACCGTCGTTTGCATCTATCTGAGTTTTTCGATCGATTCACAACGGAGTGGAATTTTGATTTTGTGACGACATTGACTCTGGGATAGATTAACGTTATCTGGGGCGTTTATTAATTTGGGAAGACTGAGAGACTGTCTTTAAGTAAACTTTGAAATTGAAAAATGGAGGGATGAAATAATTCTGCAAAGTCTCAATAGGTTTTAATTGCAAAAGTTTTCCTCAAAAATCGCGTTACCAGCACTGAAAAATTAATCTGACTGTCGCAGTTCGATTTGTTTTATTTTCCAGCTGAAACGCATCTTGCGTGTATTTTAAAATTATTACAAAAACCGGGAATTGTTTGAGATGCAAACTAATTATTAATTACTTCGCGTGTATGGTTAATTGTTTCGCAATGTGTTTTCCTTTTCTAGAAATGCGCACGGCTCGTGATTTAAAATTGGAAATGGAAAATAAACTAATGGCAGGCTGCGCGCGTTCCGGTCCGAGAAAATTTCGAGCTTTATTAAATTATTCATAGGGAACGATGGGACAGGCTGAGCGATGTAATCCTTTATTCCGGCTTAATTCCCTAGAGAATTCGTAATTATCCTTTGTCCCTCGTCCCTGTTCATATTTTCCAGAAACTTGAAGAATCTATTGACGTTGTCTGACATCGCGCGAATGAAAAGGCCTTCGAGATTTTCGTATCTATTTGTTCAATTTTAACTAAGATTACTAGAATAATTTTAATACCTTCGCTATACTTGATATAAATTGATTTGTAGGTCTCGCAATGAGTGAATTTTATGCACTCTGAATATTTTTGAATTACTTAAATATTCGATGAATCTGTTAAATTCGTTAATACGTAACAAATTTATTCAAATTATCTTTAGCCCGCGAGACTGTCAATAATTCCCAAAGCGTGCCAATACCACTGGACAAAACACAAAACACAAAACACAAAACACGAAACACGCGTTAGCCAACTCGTCAGTTTGAAAGCGGCCAGTTGGCGAGGATTATCGAATGAAACGACTATAAACTTGCATAAACAATAATAATCGACGCGATCCATCGGGCGGGAATAAAAATCGGGCACGTCTAACGAGCTAGGAGACGAGACCAAGAAAAGTCGATGAAGCGTCCCACGCAAATTACCGTGACATTTCACGAGAATCGTCCTTAACCTTTTTTCCCCGCCGACTCTGCGGCTCTAATCAAAAATCGATATTAATCGCCGTGGAAACGACTTGAGCCGTTCGTCCAATCCGCGGGAATCCGAACGACCGAGGCCTTGCCTCGACTCTAGCCATTTACCTCCGTGTTTGACTTGCCGACCGACGCGGTTCGATTCAATTTCCAGCCCTGGTGTTTCCCTGTTATTCTTCCATCCGGTTCCGCTTCGCCTTGCCTCGATTTCTTCCCTCCGTCTTTCTTCGATTACTTCCTAACCAGGCGAGACTGTATCGGTTCGTTTGCCTCGCTCGAGCAGAACTCGCGGCGAAATGCAGAACAGACGCTTTGCCGTCCTTCCTGGTCCTTACTTTTGTAATCTCGTTTGATACTTTGAGGAGTGGACGAAGAAAAAAGTGGAGAGAAAAGTTGGTCTCATCCTGGTTGTAAAATCGAGTATCGAGCATTCGCGGAATTTGCAAGAGTGGATTTACAAAATAAGATAAATACGTTGGAATTCAAAGGAGAAGAAAATTGCGAATGCCTCGGTGATTAATCATCGCGATAAATTAATTTAAAATAATAAAAATTAAAATAATTTCTAGCTTAGTAGATTTTCTATTTTATTACCCCTTCTTTAATGATTAAGGTTTAGATCAGGTTTTATCAGGTTAACAAGAGATCAATCGAGATCGAGAAAATTATTGACATGAACGAACATCCACGATCGGTACGAGCACAGCTATTACCGAATGTAAAACGTTAGTGAGCAAATAGTAAAAATGATCTGTATGATTTAAATTTTGTCGTATTTCATTTCATTTCATTTCACCGTTTCTAAAATTTTAATACAACGTTCAAAAATGTACGAGAACTATGTAATTTTTTCGACTTCCTCCGACTGATTTTTCATTTCAAAAGCGAAACGAAGCTCCCCAAAAAATAACTAAAATTAGGAAAAACTGCCAAACCAGAAATTTATCATTATGATAAAATTTTGTTAAAAATTTAAATGGTACAAAAGTTAAATTTTATCATAACGTTTTTACAATAACGTAAATTTTTTAGTTATCGATCTTCCATGATTCTCTGATTAAATTTCATTAAAAATCAAATTTCGTATAAAGATAATTTTGCGTGAACAAAATTGCGAATTTAATTCCAACGTGAACGGAAATTCGATTACGACTATTGGAATTCATTAAAATAATAATATTAAGAATATGGTTTCCTCGGTTATTTGAAGATCCTAATACAAGATTCGCGTTATTAAAGCTCTAACGATTTTCTGATTATTTCTGAGGTTCGCTTCACTCTCTCTAACTATCCTAATAATTATAAATGGAAATGCACGTAACATCAGGGGATTACTCAAGTCAGTTTCAAATCACTGATGAGTAATAATGGCGGTTAGTTAACGGAGGAAAAATCTGTTACTTAAGACAACTTCCACAGTAAAGTTTCATTTAGAGGATCGAACAGTTCGTATAATTTTCCATTATTTTTCGTTCGCGTGATATGAGCTGTGGTCCAGAGAAGGTCGATTAATCGAGCACCAACTAAATTTCGTTCCAATAAGTTAACTTCGGAATAAATCAACTTAACGAGTTTCTGTTAAAAACGAAATGACTTCAATCGGTGAATTAAGAAAAATGCGAGGAATCGACTAGAATTTCGTTTCGATAAGTTAACTGTATCATATTTCGTTCATTAACACCCTTTGTGTTTAGTGTTTAGTCTGTGTCAGAATATTAATAACAAATAACAACGAATTAATACCTATTAAAGATTCAAAAAGAATACGATACAACGGATTGAATAAATTTCGTTAAAAGACGAATGTGACGCTCTTAATTGATACACAGAACGAAAAACATTTAGACGTTTAATTTATTTTAAACGCCCAAAGTTTTACAAAGCCCAAAATTCAGAGAAAGTTAATTTAATTCAGGATACAATTACTTCTCGCTTACGCAACGTTTGAGAAGCGACGTTTGGACAAATCGATTAACCAAAACCCCGCACCGATCAGTCAACTTCGGACGCAAGTCACTCAACTCGTAACTCGTAACTCGTAACTCGCTCCGACCGACAAATTCAGCCAATCTCGTTAATCTCGTTTCAGGTGAGGAACTGTGGATTGCTGGTGTGAGACCTCGGCCCCAGGAGTGGCCCGGGGGTTACCCTGGGGACCTCGGGGAAGTGCTTGCGCAAGGACGAAGCTGTTAAGAACGACGAAGGACACGGGAGGCGGAGGAGGAGGCCGCTATGAACGCCAGCGTCAACATCGAGAGGAACTCCTGGCGGCTGCCTCCCGACGAGACCGTCCAGGTCGCCGATCCCCGTTCAAAGTCAGCCCAGGTAAAAGAGGTAAATCGCTCCAGCGATCCGTCGTCTCCGTGTATCTCCCTCCCCCCCCCCCACCCTCTCTAAGATACATTGACACGTTGTCGGTCGAACCTTCTTCAGGTTTTCGACGCATGATTTTGTGTAACCTTCTTCAGCCTCTTCACTTCTCTCTGACAATCACTGATCATAGTTTCTTCCTCCTCGTTTTTCTTTTCTGGAGTTTCTACCAGTTTAAGATCTGGCACCGTAGACTAATAATGGGTGGTGAGAAACGTAACGCGTGGTTTGAGAGATGTTTCAGTAAGGCAATTTTTTTTAGGGGGGATTTTGCATTTTTAGATCGCAATTTCTAATCTTTCGCGGGGACTTTGTAGACTTGCAACAGACTGCGTTTGAATAATTTTTCGAGAAATATATATATATATATATATGTTACATGCAAAATTATTCAAACATGGCATATTAAATCTACAAAGTATATATATATATATATACATATAAATGATAATTGAAACTCGTGTTTCTCATTGTATTAGAAATCTTTTTACATTCCTTGCACTTTTGCAAGTCTCTGACGGTTCTAGCGTCAATCCTTCCTTTATCATTGCATTTGTAGAAAAACTTTAATAAAAATAAATTCGGTAACGTTTGGTACACGAAATAATTTTCCATCGCGACTCAGATTTCGCATAAAAATCCACAACTGTCAACTCCGTGACAACTGTCTCATTTTTGTTCAAGTCTCTTAAACGACAACGTGCGACACACGTTCGCATATTTTGTAATGCAGTTACAGTGATTAATTGGTAGCAATGACACCCCCGGCTGAAAGCATTTTATAGCAACAGTCACGAGCAACCTAATTAAAACGCATGCCGCTACGAGGGTTTTGCATTTGAGGTGGAATGAAATTGATAGTCGCGAGTTAGAGCACCGAGTAAGATAGAGCGTGTTATGTAGCGTGTGCCACACCGTTGCCAAACATTGTACAGAATACAATACATACGACTCTGTTGTATATAAGGGAACACGTTGCCATAGTTTCAAGGGAACATGACACAGCACCCTTGCACAAAATTCATCGGCGCAGCATCGTTCCCGCCGGTTGTTAACATGACTGTTTAATTAACTTGTTGATCATTAACGGAGCGCGAATGGCCGACGAAACGCGATATATTGCTCTCCACGTTGGAATTTCGAGGCAATTTTTCAATTAAAAACGAGCAGTTGAATCACGAATCAAACACACCCTGGGACAAAAAGGTAGCACACTCTAAAAATTATTAAATTTCGTCTCATTAAAAAACAAATGATACGAAATCTTTTTTATATATTTTCATTTTTCGACAGTGTTTTTATCGGCATGTATAAGTAACCAAGTCATAATAAACTTTTTACAATACATTTTGCGTTATTAAAAATGAATAGAAATATGGTAATATTCAGCGGGTTAAAATGATGCCACGTTTCGTGAAAAACAATGGGTGGAAACAAAACGAGTTTGATAATTGTTTGATACCTAGTACGACCTCCTTTGCATTTAACAATGGTACTTATTCTTTGAAGCAAAGATTTATATTATTTTTTTAATGACTGTGGTTTAGTTCCTTCGCAACATACTTTTTAAATTCATTAATATCTGCGAATTGTCTTCCATTCTAGTATACGGCCCTCGTCAAATCCCTCCAATTAATTTTCTACAATATAATATTTAAGTCCTTAGCTGGCCATTCTAAAGTACGAATTCTTTTGTTCGCAAACTATTGATTTACCGTTTTCGCGGTGTACGCGTTGAAAAATGTACTTGCTTCCGGCAATTGTGGTCGCATGCGTGTCAATTTGTTCGTCAATCGTTTCAATATACTTTTCGCTATTAATAAAATTTCGTTTCCATCTTACCTTCCCCAAATCATTGTACCGCCGCATCCCGTTGATCGATGACTCCGAAGTTGTTGCTTCTTCCGCAAATCATAATAATAGCAGCGAAGGCCATCACGTTGCAAACGGTACAGCTGATGCTCCTGCTTTAACCAAGATTTTTGCTGCCATTTTCGTCGTTTCGGATGTTCACAATTCCTCAAAAGACGTCCAACATTCCTGACATTTGTCGTAACTCTATCTTTCTTTGAAATTCGTCTCTCACGTTCACTCTGAGCTGTTCGACACTGCAATCGTCTACGACTCTTTCTTTCTCCATAATTGTAATCGAGATCTCGTAGTAAATTCACCATCGCTTTACGACTTTTGCCAATTACTTTGGATATCTTTGTCCCGGAACAATGTTCTTCGTTTAATTTCAATATCGCGTGTATCTCAGCTGAATTTAACTTTCTCCTCCTGCGATTTGTTTTTACAAACATTAACACGCACTTAACCGACTGCATTTTACGCGAATATTACGCTTTCGATAGCTCCCGTACGACTGAGGAGCGTAAATATTCGACTTGTTCGGACTTGTCTGCCTCGCGGCTACACAATATTTACATTTTCGTTTCTGTATTTCTAAGAAATTGCGTGTGCTCGGTAATAACATTCGACGTAATACACGTGGTTAATTCATCCCCAAGGATACTGATGTGATGATCTACGTATTCTTTCTATTTTACGATAAATAATATAAGAAAAAACTGCACTACTTGTATCTCAGTACGATTCGTCTCACTGAAAGAAGCAACTGTTCTGACTATGAAATGAAGACGACTTTTTGGCCATAAAATTTTATTGGCCACTCCTACTCGAGGTCTAGCCCACGTGCCCTTGCGAATCACGTGACCCAAATCAACCAATCGCTAATTTTCGTTGCATTAGCGTTCAACCTGAAGAAGCCCCGCTAAAATCACTTTCAGTAAGAATATACATAAAGTATGTCATCCTCTTGTTTCGGTGTGTGCGTTCGAAGATTTCGACATTCGAGGACTTGAAGATTTGAAAGTCAGAAAGTTTGAGGTTTTGGGAATTTGAGAAAATTCGTACGTTTGAGAATTTTAACGGCTGAGAATTTGAGAACTTGAAAGTTTGAGAATTCTAAAGTTTTCGATATTTTGACAAGTCGAGAGTATGCTTGAACAACGATGTATGCAGTTTAAAATGCGAAAAATTTAGAGATCCGAAAATGTCAAAATCCCGAGAGCTTTGAATATTATAAAATCGACAATTCTCTGGACGCAAGTTTGAACGTTTCGAAATTGGAGTTTCACACTTGAGTGAAAGTGTGAGAACGCGGGAATATTTGAACAGCGAAGCGTCGTGAAAGTATTCTGTTCTTTGGGCAATTAAAAATCCTTTATCTGAAGGCGAAGACTATTTACGCGAAATGGTCTCTCACGTTCAAAACAGAAATTGCACTCATCTTTTTCTACGTTTCATTAACCGTTCTTTGTTAATGCCCGCCTCCGGTTTACGAGCACTTTTCCACTTGAAGTAAGCACCGTTTTCCACACTCTGGCGGAGTGTGGTCTCCTCGAGCGGCGATCTCTGAATTAACGAAACAATTAACGTCAACCAGCGTGAACGAATGACTCAGCGAAGTCGTTCGTCATCGTCGCTGCCATTGAATTTCCCGCAAAGGCGGAGATTTAAGTTCTGCCAAGAATTACGCAACTTTTCTGACGACTTTCGCCGTCGAAAATCCCCCGCCACGTTTCTCTTATCCTCTTTACTTTCTATCAAAATTCTTTGTGGAATTCTTCAAAGAAGGAAATTGTCGTTACTCTTCAATATCAACGACGAACGTTTTCTGCTTGTTCTACTTTCACGCAGAGACGATTGTCCGCGTTTGTAAGAGAAACTTTCAAAAGTACCGTTTATTCGTATAAATCGTCTCGTGCTAAGAATGCGAAATTATTCGATAATAAAGAAGAATCTGCAATCGGGGTTTCGTTCACTTACGAAAGAAAGATTTGTTAACGCTAAAACTACCAAAGCAGTCAAAATGACTACTTCGTAATTTTTTAGATTAATTTTGCGGACTTGCGACGTTGCATTTGTTTTTGAAATTCGAATGACTCTTTTAAAAAATACAAGAATAAAGGTTCGTCTTCATTATCGTGTTTTAATATTTTCGATAGTTCTAGTGTTAATTTGGAATTAACAATTGTTACAAATAACTCAGTTTTCGTATTCGCTGGCGTACCGATGAAATACAGCAATGAAATAATGAATATATGAATTTCAAAATTCGAACGTGTGGATGTACAGGGTGTTCGCGTTATTTTGCGCATACGTAACACTCGTCACAAATATCTCAATAATTTCTCCCATTCCTTTCAGAACTCCTAAAGGACATTGTTTACCATACGTTCGAATTCGTCTCGACAGCCGCTTTCATATGACAAACAAAAAGAAACAGCGTTCTACGTAAAAAAATTAATCAATCACCTTAAATAATTCTTTTATCATTTCCGAGTTGCGTTAATAAACACGATAAATAAATTCAAATCTCCAATCAGTTCGAGGCCCGTCGATTAATCAATCTCGTCGACGCGTACGTACCGGGGCAAGAAATCGCGAAAACGTCTTCAACCGGCGGAAACTCGATGAGAACGAGAAAAAGAAAAAAAGAAGAGAAGAGAAGAGAGAAGAGCGCGCTAATTACAAGGGACGAATCAGAGTAGAGAACGGAGAGTGGTCGAGGGACGGGGATTCATTATGCAAAACTGGCTGGCGGCTCCGCTCCCCTTTGTTTCCTCAGCTCTCGTCACCGGCCACGCGAGAATTGATTGTCGAGGGGGAGGGGAACTCGCGACTAGCCGCTCCATCGCGTCGACTAAACGCCGACGAGTGTTGCCAACCGAGGACATCTTCGAGGAATCCTCGAGAAAGTTAATTATGCAAAGAACGTGAGCGCGCGAAAGAGAGAGAGAGAGAGAGAGAGAGAGAAAGGGGCGGAAGTTCGCCGAGGAAAGACGACCCTTGCCGCGCCATCTCGAGATGGGAAACTCGGCGCGTTCGAAGGGAACCTAGCCGACTGCGAGCTGCAGATAACCGATGGCAACCGATTTCCCCCTCGTATAATTCAAACGGTAACCGAGTATCCTTCGGGCACATTCTCTCCTTCTCTCCTCTTCTCCTCCGCGTTTGCCATTCTCGCGTTTTCGTTGCCTGATTGCTTCTCCGTGGCCGATTGAAATTCCACCGGGCGAGAAGGAGGGGGTAGATAAAAGGGGGAATATTGAGAAACAATTATCGACCAACGAAAGATAAGAAAAGTTCCGCGAGTTCCCTGCTTATCGAGGTCGATAACACGATCTACGCAATATTGTGCAACGATCTTTAGTAAAGGACGTTCAGCACGTTTGACGCCGAGATATGACAAGTGGGACGAAATTAAATGTACTTCGACGCTCTTCGAATTATTTAATTCGAATTATTTAATTACATCGTGAAGGAATACCGAGACAACTCGATAACGTCGTTCGAGTAAACCAGAAACCGATGAATTGCTAATTTCCCCCGTGCCGTGATAACGTTTAATGCAAGTTCAAACGTTAAATATTATAATAATCACACGCGTAATTAAAGCGCAACGAATAAGTTAACAAGTGCCTGCTGTCTGGTGAAAAGAATATAAAAGTAATTACACGTGATCAGAAAACGTAAATGCAAGAAGAGAATGTAATTTATGTTACGTTTGAAGGACGATGTACCGCGACGTGCCATTTCAGGACGGTCTTTCAATCAAGGTCTGACTCGCGCGGGTCTATACTACTTGAACGCTATCAGCCAGACTCGCCTGTGTGCCGTGCACTCGTGTCACGACGCTGAGTGGCGTTTATTAACCGATCAGCGGGATTCGTTACACCGGCACGGTCGATCGATTTAAAAAACGCTGATCGCCGGTTACGAGTGACACGCAAAAAAAGGCTGGAGAGCCTTTCAACCGCTTGCGAATCGCCGATTAGCCAACAATTAATTCGATCGCTGGTAAAACCTCCCGGCGGGAGATTCGAAAACACGCGCGTGTCGACAAGAGTATCGGTAAACTGTTTGTCTTTTGAGTTGTCTTTCCAAGCTTCGTCGTTAACTTTTTTTTTCATCGGCGAGCAATGGCCAGGTAAAGAGGGAATGCCGTTGAGCTGGCTCAAAGCTGGCTACATTCTTGGCATACCGCTTGCGAGCTGTTAATTCGATCGTCGACGAAATTTGCCGAGGCAACGATCAGCAAGCGGAACATTGGAGTTACGCTTCACGCAAATTTACGCAACTTTTGGAAGTACGTAATTGTTATTACGCGTGAGTTTCCTGTCGCGAGTGTTTAAACACTTTCGCGAGCATCGACGTATGACACTCAGGCGAAGATTTAAATTTAAAGTGTTTTGTTTTTATGTTAATGGAATTGTCATCCTTCCGTTTGCTCAATGGATTTGTTTCAAATAAATGAATAAATAAATGGATATTGCTATTGAATAGACACGGAATATTTAAATCAGATTTAAATTATTCAGCCTTGGGATTTTTCATCTGACTTGATATTACTACTAATTCCGCAGAGGATGTAAAATGCAAAATCAGATATTCCAAATTTTAGTCCTAAATTACTATAACCCAATGATACGTTTATTTCAAATTTCGTGGTTAAAAGTACTCGAAACGTCAGAACCAAGATTCGAGATTATAATAACGGTAAAAGTATCCGTGGAATGTAGCGTAACATCAAACCAGTAAAGCGTGAAATTTTCCAGAGACGTTGAAGTAAAAGAAACAGAAACTCTTTATAATACAGGATGATCGCTGAAAGACCGAATGATATAAAACAAAAATAACTTTTACAATCACTTGTTTTTAAAATAAAGAAGCAACTGTTCCGACTAGGAAATGAAGACGACATTTTTGCCATAAAATCTTATTGATATGCAAACATTTGAATCGATACGAAATAAATTACAAGTGCGATCGCTCAGTACCAGACAACACCAGATCTCCTACTCGAGATCTCCCCCCATCACGAATCACGTGGTCCAAATCAACCAATCGCTAATTTTCGTTGCATTAGCGTTGCACTTTCACTGATAAAAAGGTTGAAAACGAACAAGTTACGACTTTTTCAAAACCATTCAGTTTTCCTGTACAATGAGGTGTGTGAACGCATTTTACGAAGAATCGTTCAAGCCTCCAAAAATATACTGTTTTACATCTACGAAATATCAATTGGTCATTCTGACCATTTTGGCACTTCCAACGTGGAGGAGAATGTCATCGTGCGAGCCTCAAAAGGGCATTCTCGGCGTAAACTTAACAAAAGAAGTTTGGAAATAGTTTACGCGACGTCGTATGATAGAATGTCACAGATCTTGCGGACCCGTATATAACTCTCTCCTCGTCTCTCTCGTTCCCTCTCGATCGCCGACAACGCTATTTATAAAGCGAACTCTGATATGTAGACGCTACGCGTGTGTACACGTACGGTTATAATTCCGTAGGAGCGGCTAGGCGCGGGTAAGAGGGGCAGGGGAAGGGTTTGGAGGGGGGAGGGAGCGGCGCTGGAATCCCGGATCGATAAAACTGAAGCCTTCAGCGGGAAAATCTAAATTTATACCGACTGTCGGAGTACAACTGCCTGTTTGGATAACATTTACATGCCGCGCGGCGAGGGCAGCGAATTTTCAGACGCATGCAGATTTATTCATGAAAGGGGTAGCGTCGCGTGCGAACCGTGTCGTCAACCGTCCCCCATAAGTGATGGAAACTCTACGCTCTGGCAAATAATTCCCATTGGCTCCCGGCATCTGAAATTGTTACGCGTTTTTCAGCTGGAAGAGCGTGGTTAAATTAGGCGAAATTCTGGCGATTCTGTTGCTTGCGAGAGAGGAACTTTATGATCATGCTGGTTAAGCGCGTGTGAATGTGAAATTTAGCAACTGAAGTCTGCATCAGCAAAATTGTTTTGTAACTATGTTTTTGTAACTTTATGTAACTTTTCGCGTAACAATCATTTTTCAGTTTCGGTAGAAAGGTTAAAACTAGCGTTTGCAGCAAAAACAGATTCGAAAATAATCAGATAAGAAGGATAATCAGAGACAACCAGACTCAAACAACTCTCATCCAATAAACACAAATATAGGACTCAAAACTTATTCAAATAGGAAAACAGTTACATATTAAGTTCAAGAGGAGGGCGCGTATTTTTAAAACGAGTTTAACAACGGCGACGTTGATTGCAAATGAAGAAGGAAGAAAATGAAGTAGCTTCGTTATATATATCGTACTGTTATAGTTTCTCGTTAAATCTTGTAATGTATTTATATAATATAACTAAATATAATATTACATTTATATAATATAAATCTCGTAATATATTTATATAAAGGAGCAAATCTCCATATAAATTGACCACCTACAACAGTTGGCTACCTCATTTCAAAGTAAGTGGAACCTCCGCTTTGAGTTGCTTTCTTTCAAAAATGTTTTTGAACAGTACTTTTATTCTGGAAAACTGTCAAAATTCAAACGCTTCTCAAAATTAGTTAAAATAAAAGGTTCTTTGTGATTAAATCTATCATGGTCTTGAAGGCTGAAGTCTCTCCTCTTTGCAACAACCTTTGAAACTTGTTGCACGATCGTTCCTTCGCCGTTCTATTGAACTCTGAACGTTAGAGTTCATTGGCAAAATGTTAGGATTTCTTGAATTTTTATATGTTTAACCCTGATGTTCAAAGTTGGATAAAATAACGGCAAAAAAAAAAAAGAAAAATGGCGCAGCAAAATTTAAGAGGAGAAACTTTGATCTTCCAGATTATGGTAATTTGATCTAGCCATGAAAACATTTTTCAGTGATTTTGGAGTCCTTTAAATCATTATTCTTACATTTTTTTCAATAACAGAAATATCTCTGCTTTCTCACTTACTGCATGATGTAAGAAACGTCTTTGGAAAAGATGAAATTAGAAAAGCAGAGGCTTCGAAATAAGATCAACCACGACTGTCGTATTTACGATTTTGTTTCACGAAGTTTAAGCAATTTGCAACATCGATAACTTGTCATCGAGCGTGCCAGTCCGCCTCTGTACATGTTTTGAAATCTTTTTGTGAATTTTCATTGATGAATGACTATTGATTTTTCAGGAGATCAGATAAACAGGATTATAAAATACAGCGGTTTCGTTCGGAATATAGAACGATGTAGAACTATGTCAGCGATATTCGCTGACAGGCTTCAAAATACTGCAGAACTGCGATAACCAGCTATCAATTTTAAAATAACGTAGAACTACGTCCCACTGGGATGCTCGGTTTAGAGTACGAAACTCAATATTCGGTTTAAAATCTAGATTATCGGGTCGAACGAATGATCCGTCCGAATTTTATGCTCGTGGAAAATAATGGCCCGAAATATGGAATGAAAAATATAATAAAAACATGAAGAATGTACGAATATAACAAAAATGTACTGAATATACAAATGAAAATATACAAAAAAAAAATATATACAGAAAATACAAAAATGCAATAACCTATTTATTTTGTATAAAATACAAAAATAAAACACGTAACGAAAGGAATAATTAAGATAAATAAGAGAAAACGTTTCGAAAGAAATAATAATAACTTCCAGCAAACGAATATTTCACGCACAACCAAAGTGCCAAATTTGAAAAGACCGAAATCGCCATCATCCTTGTTTCTCGGAAAAATAAGACAACGTGTTTCCAAATTATCGGGGAGCCTTATTATCGGAACAGGAAACAGACGTGACCGAGGAATGGAACGACGGCGGTTACCCGGCGGAAGTTTGGTGCGGTGATCGGTGTGGGAGAGCGAGACCCGATGGCAAAAGTCGCCGTTTCGCGAGATTGCATCGCGCTCGTTAATGGGTCGTCGCGATAACGGCGGCGCTGGTCGTTAAACGAGTCGTTGTTTGCCGTGAATCGGCCAACACCGCCCTGAAAAGGACTGGAAAAGCTTCCAACTGTCAACCGTGACTAGTTGCCAGAAGGCAACGAAAACTCGCAAGAGAGGAGACGAGTATACTTCTCTGGAAAAGGATTTTCCTTCTCTCGACTTTTTCTTGCAGCTCGCTGCGCGGATAAATTGCGCGCCTCCGACCGACTCGTTCCAGGGCATTATATCGATATAGCTCGATATTTCTTCCAGCCCGGAGGCTGTCTTTCGCTTTTTATACCAGTGAAAAGGGCGGTCGCGTTTGGTCTGAGTCGATGCGTTTCATTCCGAGAGGACTTCTCGGTTAGAGGAGAGTATTTTCGCGAGAACAAAATGTGGTAGGCAGATGAAGGGCTGTTGAGGATTGTCAATGTGTCATATTGGGCAAGTCGTTGACGTATATTCCGTTTCATTTATGTAGTTTCAATTTCTTTTCCGTTGTTTTTTCTTTCAATTTTTGTTTAAAATTAGTAGAAGGCAACGTATGATTGCCAACTACTAATTTTAAGAATATCCAGAGATTGTATGTGGACGACACCGAGGTGAAGGGTTAAATATTTATGAAAGTATATTTGAAGAGAAATTCGACTTTTATCGAGTCGACTGTATTCAGTATCCATTAAACACAATTTTTATCTTCCTACGTCCATTATACCTTTTCTACAATACGATAAGAAAGAAAGAATCAACTCACGTGTTGCTGAACATCGAACATTTAGCTCGTTAATTTATCCTCCATTTGTCTCAAGTATGATCTCTCGTCGAAGCGGAAAATCTTTTCACGCGACGAGCGCTGGCGAACGCGCTCGGCTTCGCGCGACCGGGTCAGCTCCAGGCAACAAAGTGACACGAGGGCCAACTAGCTGTTTCACGGTTGTAACAGTCGTCCACTGACTGAAACTGAGAACTGGCGGCACGAGAGGACGGGACGGCGCCGCGAAACTGGCGAAATAACTTGACGATGGCTGCTGCGAAGGTCGAGGAGACGAGCGTACAGAGGGAAAGTTGCAATCGCTGTTCGGGGGTGTCCCTTTGAGACGGCTCTGAGAATACTCATTACACAGCTTCGCGGGAAGAGACTGACTGGGCACGCTCTAAAGGGAACAATTGCTCCGCTTGACCGTTTCATCGTTTGTGGCAACGCGTTATCACGGGCGATCCTTTCATAAGGAGTCACCGTGGGAGACGTCTGCTTTAAAACGCCCGCCAGGATAATTAACAGACTGCGGATTTTTATCCAACATCGTGTTTTCGGGAATATAATCAAACCGAAAGATGCGAAACCTAGATGGAGGATTAATTTGCGTGCCAAATATTACAAAGAAACGTTTCATCATATTTTTCATATTGCGCATTTTGCGCAATTTTGTAGTTTCAAATTTCTTACAAACGCATAAAATTACCCGCAGTTTGGTAATTAACATTTTATTCCAACGAATGTTTAGATGAATGTTTGGGAAATTCGTGGCAAGGGAGATTTAACTGAAACGAAGATGACTTTTGTCGTTTGTTATGTCAGAGTTTCGTCTTTTTTTCGAAACAACGAACTTGTTTTTTTTTTAACGGCAATGTTAAAAACAAGTTAAAAACTTGTTTTCTTTTTAATGAGACGACAAAATAATTGACGAATGAGAATTTTTTAACTGAGAAATCTTAAGAAAAGACACCCGTGATGTCTGTTAACACGTTGAACTTTCACTTTTTTCTTCTACGAGATAAAATATTTAATTCCTACAAGATATTATATTACGTACAAAACACACGCAACGAAAGCGTATTTTTCGTTTTATAATATCATCTGTTTACGTGTGTTCATTCAAAATTCGTCGTTAACGATCGTAGCGATCAACGAGATTTTTATATTACGTTCAATTAAAATTTGATTCGCAATTCTCTTACTTGAAAGAAGTTTATGACGAGAAAGTTACACACCATTGTTAAAAAACTTTGGTACGAAGTGTCGTCTTTGACAAAATCTGCTTAAATTAGAATTTTGATGACCGAGGCCGAAAAAATGGCATCAAATTTATCGATCACGTGCGTTCTTGAAGCCAGATCGAATAACTGATTGAGAGATCGAACAAGAGATTTATATTCGAGATGTTTCAGACGTTGATCCGAACTTTCAAGCACTTCTCTTTTTCGTGACGAATGTTCGTACGGTGAAGATGAAAGGAACAGTGCTGCCATCTGCGTGATCGATATCGTCTCCTCGCGTTTTTTCGCGACATCAGCCCGGATCATCTGGACGTATTAATCAGCGAGTGAAATTCGGGCCACGGGATGGTCGTGGAAGATGGATGAATTTAGAAATCGTTCAAAGTTTAAATTATTCGATATCGACATCGGGCGGCGACGAAACGAGCCGATGGCACGTTCCGTGTCGCGCCAATTTTCTTCTTGGTTTCCTTCTCGTCCATGCAGTGACAAAACAAAAAAAGGAAACCAAGTACAACAGATGTGTCGAACAATAAACTAAATAATCGTGAAATTTTAAATCGCAACGACGAGCAAAAATTAACGTACATAAATTTGATCAAATTACGATCACATCCGAATACTCTCACAATGTTAAATTTCGCCATTACTCAGTTTACCTGTGCAGTTTCTACCAACTACATCAGACATATTTAAATGTAATATCCTTCTGAAAAAAAATTATACAACAGTCGATTCAGTGACTCTGTTACAAACAAGTTTCTCAAACATCATTAATTTCCCATTCTTCTTGAGCAGAAGGCTCCACCCAGCAGGACCCACGCATATAGTTGAGAAAGAGAAAGCATATTTTCTTTTCACCGGTGACTTTAAACTAAAACAAAGACGACGACAGATGAAACGAATCCGTCCGTTCGATTATCGACCTCTTTCGGCAAGTGTACTCCTGACCCCTGTCAGCCGTGCGAGGGGAGAATCGGCATGTGTTACCCCTTTGAGCTTTTCAGACAAAAAGAGACGGGCGACCGGGGAAGGGTCTCTCCTCAAGCGGCGAAAAGGCACACCAGTTAGACATTGTCTTTCGGCCTGAACGGTGGTTCATCTAAGTTGCGGGAATCAGCTCTCTCTCTCTCTCTCTCTCTCTCTCTTTCTCTCGCTCTCGTCGAGATGAAAGCTTGCGCGCGGTTACACGGAACCCTGGTGAGCCAATTTCGTTCTGTTTAGAAGTTCCCGTTTCTCCGAGCACGTAGCCTGAATTTTCTGAGTGAAAGATTTTTTTGTTTTTTTGTTTTTGTTTTTTTTTTGAAGCTTGAATAGTTTAGGAAATCAGCGAGCTCTTGGTCGTATCTGTTTCGTATCAACACGCTTGGAATCAACTCTCTCCATAAACATTTATGGAACGAGGATAGTTTATTGTGCCAAAGATCCTATACGCGCGATGTGATTAAGGTGGTAAGGTTATGCTAAGCACAAATTGAAAAATTTACATTTATAGCAATCGATTATCCATCGTATTAGTAAGTCATCGTGCTCCGGAGATTTCAATCGAGTTTTCAATACTTAAAATTAACAAAGGTGTCTCGTGACTCGTGAATGAAACTGAGTGTTTATGGAAATTATTCGTAATTGCTAGGTTTTTAATAAATATAAAAATCTCGTTTCTCAATTGGTTACAAACTCTGTAATTGTAGGTATAGTTTGAGTATAATCCTGTTTGTGTATTCAACAATCTATTCTCTCACTGCTGTTATTCCAACCGTTTACATAAAAGAAAGAAAAAAATATTCCCCACGTTTCAGCCTCAGAAAGTCCCAACATTTCAATTATTTATTCAAATTTCTAGAGTGGTGCGCGTGCATACAGTGATGAACAAAACTGAGCACGCGTGTTGGAATTTTAATACAAATAATATTTTGTCGACTGCACGTAGAATCCAAAAAACTGCACGACTTGTACTCCAGTACGACTCACCTCTCTGCCATAAAATTTTATCGATACGCAAACATTTGAATCGATAGAAAACAAATTACAGACGCGATCGCTCAGTACCAGACAACGCCACTCCTACTCCACGAATCACGTGACCCAAACGTCAACCAATTGCTAATTTTCGTTGCACCTGAAGAGGCCCGATTTTCCGGTTTTACCCCCGCTAAAGTCGCTTTCAGCGATAAAAACAAATTCTAAACACTCGTCGTGTTCTTCCACGCAACTGGTCGACGAAATTAATTCGCGATATTATATCATCCAAGTGTAATCAAGTCGATTGGAGTTTTAAACCTACAGTAGCAGTATCGAGCCGCTCGATATTTTCCCAATTCGGTTCGTTCGACCAAAGTCCCGTTGATTAAGCGAAACACACCGTGACGTAACTAGCAACCAGAAATCGATATTGCGCGCGCGAGTCGTGGCTCGCGGAACGTATTATCGTTCGGCTCCGGCGTATCGATCGGATCTGTCAACGATCTCCGGCGATTCATTAGCAAGCTCAAAGAGGCGCGTTTAACGTTGTCAACGATTTCCACTACGCTGGCCAGCGCGTATGTGTGTACATGTATATATATATATATGTGTGTATATATGTATATATAATTTATAACACGTTAAGAGAGGCACAACAGAGGAGGGACAAAGGGAACACTGAGGTGTGGAGGGCAATGAGCCAGAAAGTCTGGCAGAAAGATTCCTCTCAGTCGAGGCTGGTTGCTCGGTGACGAAGGATTATGCTCGCGGATACGTTGCCGATATAACCGTGATTGTGCGTTCTAATCTAACTGTACGTGAGAATGAAGCGTTACGCGGACGAAATCGTCACGGCGCGGTGAAACTCGGTTTGCGTTGATGAAACCTCGCGCTATTTCGGGGAACTGGTGGTAACATTGGAGGGAAAACGATGGCCAATACGCCGATCAATCTGTCGGAAGATAAGCAAGCAAACTTCGACTTTTAGATCATTCTCATGCTCCTCGCACGGAATGCGTAGAAATTTTTCACGACTTTTATCTTGAACGTTGCACGCGTATTTTATTTAACGTGTTATTTATAATTGTCTTGCGGTGTGCGCAGTTTTTTGCTTCGATTTTATTTACACTCCACCTTGCCCTGTGACATTCTCCCTGTTTTTATCCCGCCTTCTAACGCAGCACGGTGCTTAGAAAGTATCCCAATGGTTATATCATATATATATATATATATATATATATTCTGGAATTTTGTCAACGTTGGACCGCGATCAAAGGCTGAGAAGCTATCTATGTAATTATCATCAATTAATATCAATTATTTATCGCATTAACAAGCCTCAGTTTAGCGGGAATTTTAACACTGGTTTGTTGTGTATTAACACTGAAACTGTCAAAGTGGACCAATTTGTTAAACCTTTGTTAGGCATTTTATAGCCGTAAAACGGTGAGTTTTTAAAGATTTAAATAATATTTAAATATATACAAAGCTTGTGCACTCTCCGTTGTATCATAAACGTCTCCGAGGAAAATTTTACGCTTTAATCGTCAGTAGTTTCAGTGTTAATGTGCTTCCAAAATATATCTTGTAACTTCCACGTGCATATTCAGATTCGCTTGAAATTTTACCAGTACATACGTGTTTCGTAATGATATTAAAAATTTTTGATTTACATTTGGACACTTTGCCAGATAGCAAACGTCCGAATAGACTTGCAAACCACTGTACGCATTTCTCCAGTTTTTCATTTGAAGGGATCTTTCACTGAAGAATCCGTGAGTTCAAAGTTTGAGTTCAGATCATCCGGAATTTAATTTCGTTGTACGAAAACTGTGACTGAAGGTAGCACACGAACCTCCTCACAACGTTCTGTTCTACGAAATACTCGGTAGTAACTGCGTTCTCGTTAACGCCATCCACGCTTACACGATATTGCAATACCACGTTGGTCACGCTAACGTGTTCCGACGGACCGATTTTCAAGCTACGAGTTTCCAGTTCTTGAAGATAATTTCCTCAGTTTCTGGTGTTTGACGTTCGCGTGTAACCATGAATATTTAGCGTAAATTCAGTGGTTTACAAAATTCTACTTATTGCAAGTAAATCTTCGTTAACACCTCGTTAAACGAATTTTGTGTGGAGAAAATGCAAGTCAGAGTTAATTTAAAAAGAAATTTTCAATTCAGTCAGCCCCATGTTGAAGTTGAATTATACTGTCTTTTCGAAAAACTAAAGTTTTTATTATTTTTAAGTATTTTTCAAGAATATGAAGTTTCTGTCTTTAAAATTTTTATCTGAAAATTTCTTCTTTTACGTTATTTAAATCATCATTGATTGCAACAAAATTTTTCAAACATCGACACAACGTTGATATAACATACAGTCCAATAATTAACTAAATAAAAAACTAAAGTATATCCCAAATAACAAATTATTTCAAAGTGCGCGTAAATTATTTATGCCTCCTTATTTATGACTCTAACAAACCATAGTTCCACGAAAAAGGAAAGAAAAAAAAACCAAATTCCGAGTTTATCTTTTCAACAATTTCTTCAACCGGGATTAACTCGTGGCGAAGGGTCGTAAAAATACAGACCAAAGCGCTCGACTAAATGTCGGACAGACCGCTCGTTGACGCTACGTACAAATTTAACTGGAGAAATCTATAAACAGTTTGCCCCGCGGAGCTTCGCTTTATCATCGAATGAGTAACTATGGGTCGGTATTTTCTCAAGTGTATTTTCACGAGCGTTCTCGAGCGTGCTGCGGATCTGCAAAGTTTCTCGTCGGAGGCTAACGAGCGCTGTTCAATTAGTAGCAACAACTTTCCCAACTACAATGGCCGGTTCTTCGCCTCCGACGAGAAACGATTCCTTCTTATTATCCTCGTATCTTCTATCGATCGAGATCATCGATCAAGAGACACAGTCTGCAACCACTTGACACTGCAACCATCGAGGACCAAAGTGCAAACTTTAGTCTGAGAAGAATTAAAGTGCAAGGAAAGGGAAAGAGCTTGCAGCGCGATAAAGGACACAATTTTCTAAAGATCTATTTGTACGAAGTTTGACGAAGTTTGACCAAGTTGGTAGAAAGACTGGAGCTTTATCAAGGAACGATAAAACCTTTTAACGCCACCGAACTACCAAAAGCGATCGGAACGACCATTCGTAATTTTCTTCGGAACCTTCGGTGGTGTAAACCAACGCAACGAAATTACCAAACATTGCCAAACCGGGCGAACGTGCAGCTCCGCATAGTTCTCTCTCTCAGCGAGTTCGAGTCGAATTTTGCAGCGGTTTTACAGGGAAACTGGGTACGCCTATAATTCCGGAAACTCGTGGAATCCGATATGGCTTTGGCTGGATATCCGGTGACCCGATATTCCCCGCGAACTTATCGCGCCAGCCGATAAAACGCGAAGATATCTTCGCGGAGTTTTTCTTTTTTTCGCCCCTCCCTGTCCCCGTCGTCGGTGAGATCCGACAGAGAGAAAGATTGGCTGGGCCACCTTCTTCTTCCAATCTTTTCGCTCTTCCAGTCTTCGGTCGGTTAGCTCGTAACGGAGACATTTCGTCCTGTATGAAATAACAACGAACGGTTGGCAGTGGTTCAACACTAACAACGAACGTACAATTACATCATCTCTACGATTGATTTAGCATTTCTCTTCGTAAACAGACATCTTCAACGACACACGACGATGCATTCCCCTGACAAAGTTCCGAAATATTCCACTATCGCTCGCTTTTCTTGTTACATTCGAGAAAATATCAATTTGTATATCGTTTGTACCGAGTCAGTTTAATCCTGTGAAGTGATTTTCATTGTAATTTGATCGTTTACGATTGAGCAATATTTAAAACACGTGGTTCCGTAATCTCGAAGCAACGTTTAAAAAATAGTACGAATGATGAATTTTCTCGCAAAACGATCATCTTCGAATAACATTTCACAACGCTGACGTTTAAACCGCTATCTAAACGATCCCTCCTCTATCTCCGCGTCAAGCATACGATCTCTCGACACCGAGGCGAACGTTATAACCACGCGATCCGGACAGAATCCATCGCGTTTCTCAGGTTGCGTACGCGTCTGGCCGTGACAGGATCTTCCATTTATCTTTATCGAGGGGAATCGTATCTGGGTGTTTTCTTCGCTAAAAATAGAGAAAGGAAAATAGTAAACAACCAACAGGCGGGTCGATAGCGCTATTCACCGGGGGAAATCGGTTTCGATTCATCTAATAATCGGTTCGATTGAATACACAAGTGGCCATTATTGTAAATGTTAACATTAGTCGTCGTCGTCGTCGTCGTCGGGACGCGTAACTTTGTCTCTTCATCAGACAGACAGCTTCTTGATGCGACAAAACACGGCGAGTACAACAAACAAAATTTGATTACACGAATTTAGTACTTCGGGAGATGCAGTGACTTGTCGCACTTTGGAGTTTTCGCTCAACTTGCGACTATTCTGAGAAATGTAAATTCTTTTTCGTGGAGTCAATTTTGCCCCGCAAAATTTAATCAATACTTTAAACTGTCAAATTTTTATAATTCTTTGTAGAAAAACGATCATACGAATCGAAATTTCAAACACAGTTTCCTTATCAAAAGATTTGTCACTTTCTCCACTTCGTGGCCAGATTCTCTTCTTACCAAAATATTTTCCTAAACATCTACTGGAATTTCCCAAGTTTATCTAGGACCCGATTTGATCGTAAATGTCGCTAAGACATATATACGTATAATACATAAAATAATATCAATAAAATATATTACTATACACTTTTTGATATTTCTTGCAATTACACTAACGTCCACAGTAACGTCATCGGTCGTCACAGTGTTGATCCTTCGCTCGAGCAGTTCCAATGTCCCTCGTCGAAGTTTCCAGCTCCAAGTATAAAAAGAACTCGAGGTTGCCTCGACTCGAGAAAGTTTCGCGGCCGTCGGTGAGATCGAAAAGCGCGCGCGTTATTTCCACCGGGAACGTCGACGCCCCCGTCGTAAATATGCAAATATCGCGGTTACGCGGAGCCGTCACAAGCGTTCGCTTCCGCTCGGTTCTTCGTCGCGCGACACCGCGAGGATTTTCAGAGGCGAAAGCTGGCGGCGCAGGTGAATTCGCAACTCGCTAGCCACGCTGACGGACAGGACGCTACGCGTGGAAATTGAATTCCGGATGGCGAAAATGGAAAATTTGGATCACTTTAAATCAATCTCGACTTTGGTGTCCGGCGAAGAACGATATTCCAGTGACAATGAAATCAAAGCTTGAACTTTTCGATACGGTCTGAAATAATATTTCGACCGTATCGAAATTGCGGGGAGTGTAGAGAAAAGTTTATAGTTCTCTCGAGGCTCGTTTGTTTATATTTAATTCCAACTTTTGTTCCGCGTCTTGCGCGGTAAATAATTCACTCTCGCGACGTTTATCGCGCAGAGTGAAAATTAAGATAAAGTAAGTATTTTGAAACTACGTAACTTCGTAGATCGTGCATGATCCAAGCAACGAAAATATACAACGAACGAAACAAGAGAACGTAAACGAGTATTCTTCCGATCACTCGGATCTTTTAGAATCGCGCTCTCGCACGTACGTTCAATTACAAAAGGAAAAAGACTTTCTAAACCATCTAATTGATAATCTACGGTTGATAAAGCAACTAGACGGTGGCAATTACACTTCGATGTTTAACTCGTTCGTTAAAGGCAATAAATCGCCGGGCGGGGCTCGGGCTGTGTGTTTCGAAACGTTCGACCATGCGGCCATTATATCCACGTTCGATTAATTCCCCACCCGACGATACGTCGATCGACGCGAAGGCTCGTGTTGCGCTTTTCGTCGTTGCGCTGGCAAAACGGCGGCAATCGAGTAATCCGTGCGCGAGTAATCCCCTCCGGTGCCAGACATTTCGTCGCGAGACAGCCGAATATCAAATCAAGCTGCATCTTTCCCAAGCGTATGCAAATGTGCGTTACGTTTCGGTGAAGATGCAACGAACAACGCGACACAGAAGATGTGATGGCGTAAAGATTGGAGAGAAAATTCATTGTTCGTTGTAACGAAAGGAATGAAAGTTGTGTGATGGTGTAACCTAACCAATTTTACGTTTTCTGCAGTTGTTGTATGAAGGTCACAATTCTGTAACTCGTAGTATACTTTAATCCAAGATGATCATGTTTTTGAACTACGTTTGCGATTCAACGACTGTGCGGTGGATTAGGGTTGCAAAGTTGTTCTTATTGAACAATGATATAAAATCTTTCTTATATAATGTCTTTGTCTACGTAAATTAAACTTTTTACAATGTATTTTGTGTTATTAAAAATGAATAGAAATATGGTAATATTCAGCGGGTTAAAATGATGCCACGTTTCGTGAACAAAACAATGGGTAGAAACAAAAGAATCGAGTTTGATAATTGTTTGATACTTAGTACGACCTCCTTTGCATTTAACAATGGTACTTATTCTTTGAAGCAAAGATTTATATTATTTTTTTAATGACTGTGGCCGAGTTCCTCCGCAACATACTTTTTAAATTCATTAATATCTGCGAATTGTCTTCCATTCTAGTATACGGCCCTCGTCAAATCCCTCCAATTAATTTTCTACAATATAATATTTAAGTCCGGAGCCTTAGCTGGCCATTCTAAAGTACGAATTCTTTTGTTCGCAAACTATTGATTTACCGTTTTCGCGGTGTACGCGTTGAAAAATGTACTTGCTTCCGGCAATTGTGGTCGCATGCGTGTCAATTTGTTCGTCAATCGTTTCAATATACTTTTCGCTATTAATAAAATTTCGTTTCCATCTTACCTTCCCCAAATCATTGTACCGCCGCATCCCGTTGATCGATGGCTCCGAAGTTGTTGCTTCTTCCGCAAATCATAATAATAGCAGCGAAGGCCATCACGTTGCAAACGGTACAGCTGATGCTCCTGCTTTAACCAAGGTTTTTGCTGCCATTTTCGTCGTTTCGGATGTTCACAATTCCTCAAAAGACGTCCAACATTCCTGACATTTGTCGTAACTCTATCTTTCTCTGAAATTCGTCTCTCACGTTCACTCTGAGCTGTTCGACACTGCAATCGTCTACGACTCTTTCTTTCTCCATAATTGTAATCGAGATCTCGTAGTAAATTCACCATCACTTTACGACTTTTGCCAATTACTTTGGATATCTTTGTCCCGGAACAATGTTCTTCGTTTAATTTCAATATCGCGTGTATCTCAGCTGAATTTAACTTTCTCCTCCTGCGACTCGTTTTTACAAACGTTAACACGCACTTAACCGACTGCATTTTACGCGAATGTTACGCTTTCGATAGCTCCCGTACGACTGAGGAGCGTAAATATTCGACTTGTTCGGACTTGTCTGCCTCGCGGCTATGGGTCACAATATTTACATTTTCGTTTCCGTATTTCTAAGAAATTTCGTGTGTCACGGTAATAACGTATTCGACGTAATACACGTGGCTAATACGATAATCTACGCATTGTCTCTTGGAGTGTAAATAAACGGAACGTTGCATTGATCAGACTTTGGAAACGTATTGTCTTAGTATTCCAGCGTCGTTGCTGTAATATAAAATGAGAAACCGCTGCAGAGTGTAGGCATTTCGTCGTATAGAAAATGTTAAATCCCTTGGTAGACCGTGCGCCACTTCTCGGCGTGTATCGAGAATCAATGCACGCCGTGAAGGAAAACGCGAATACGTGCGCGTTTGCCAGGAATTAGCAGTTTAAGGGCGTATTCTAGTATTATCACCTTTTAGGCTGACATCGGGAATTTTCTCTGAAAGGATCGCGAGACTTCTCGAGGCATCAGCGTTTTTTTTCTATCTGTTCGTCCACGTTTCGCGAACGTTCGGCACGTTCCGAAAAATTTGCCTTTGTTTAAAATTTATTCGCTGATTAATCTGGTTTAGTTGACACAGAGACGTATCTAAACTAACCAGAATCGTGTCAAATAATATAGACGTTACGATTGATGATATATTTACGAGGCTATTAATCAAGTTATATATTTATAAGACTATTGATTAATTAAATTTTTTAAAAAGTATGTAACGACTGATATAACTCTGATCATTCCGTCTCTATCGAGAAATTTATCTTCTGTGTACGATGCTATCACGTCACTCGATAAGTTTGACACAGATATGATTTCTGCATAGTAGCATCCTTCAAACGATAAAAACTTGTCAAAATTTCATGACATTCTGATTATTATAATAGTTTACAGGCTACAGTGGTTTTAGTGACCCCAGTTTTGTAATTTTCAAAACAATGGATTTTCAAAAAAAGGAATTTCCTGTGTTGATTAAACGTTGCTTTTTAATGGGGAAAAATACCGTTGAAGCCAAACAGACTCTGCACCAGGGAAGTCAACTATCATTGACTGATATGCTGAATTTAAACGCTGAACGCTCTGGTCGCCCAAAATCGGCAGTTGTTCCGGAAAACATAAAAAATGTCCACGAAATAGTTGTCGAGAATTTTGTGTTACTACTGTTTATGTAGCGCGAGAAATATTCTCCGATGAAATGGTTGAGAATTTCGAGAAGCATCACGACGGAAGGTAGAGGAAATAGACTCGGTTATATAAGTTAGATTTTTCGAAGAAAGTGCACGGACTCGGCGAGGAGAGCACGTTTCTGGCTCCTGGACGAGCAGCGTTCCGATGAACAGGAATGCCATTTGAATAACGAAACAGATAAAGTATGAATTATTCTTAAATCAGTTTCGTCCTTTATCTAGGGAGAGGATTGGATAACGTGCTTATCCTTATTCGCGGAGAAGGATAATACCCCATTCGGATTCAAATTTATTCGCGAAAGAAGGTTATGGGTTTTCATTCCGGCCTATTTATAGCCGGCCTTTCTACGAATGAGGTTTCTGTTACCTTTCAGATAACATTTTTCACATCTTTCTCGCTGTAAAGGCGCGAAATCAGCGAGTTTCGTTTTAAATTCACAGCGTCGTGCTAAATTTCTAAATTATCGAGCAATTCGTTTTATCTACGAAAATAAAGTAGAGTCCTAGAATATCGGCTGTTTAATCACGGATATATTTACGAATAATTACCGATAATATACAAAAGTATCTAGTGACGAGTATATATTTTAAAAGTATTCATTGTATCATATGATAAATCGTTTCGCAAAAAGTTTCATTTCTATTTTATATAATAAACTAGAGTATTATGTATTTATGAAAAATTATTGATAATATACGAAACCTTATAGCATTCAATTTCATTTTCATTTTATTTGTGCAAAAGGGGAATTAAAGATGCATTAGATGCTGAAATTTTATTTCTGCATTAAAAATGAAATTGAAGGGAATTTTCCAAAATCCGGTGTATTGAGAAAAATTCTCGAAATTCGATGTTGCCATTCTATCCTCGATGGGACAGTTTTTCGTACAATTTTTCCGGGGAATAGCGAGCCGAATAAAAACCGAGCAACTCCCACAGACGGTTAAATTAATTAAATTTCAAAAAAAGCGTAAACTAAAATCAGTTGCGAACGTAAGAAGAATATATCAAAAGAAAAACAGAAGCTCGCGCTGCAAAGTTGTTTCACTTTTCGTCCTTTGAACTGCGTTGTCTAGAATTAAATTTTATAACGAAAAATTGCACCTTTTGTAACTGCAAAATTGCATTTTTTAATTTAAAAACGCTAGAAAAACGGTGAAGTTTAAAACCAATCGAAAAATATATTATTCGCAATACTTGATAAATGGTGGGTCCTGACGCAAATAAAATCGTCTCACTAAATAATGTAATTTATTAATGCATTCAGCAATTGATTACTGAAATATTTTGTGTATGTTTGCAACTCCTCTGTAGACTTTCCAATATTAACAATACAATCATATTAATTATATTTCAAATATTAAAATATCTACATGTCAGGAGAGTTACGTATTCATAGGAAGATTCCATAAATGTTCAGATGCAACATATATATATATATATGCTTACATAATATACGCACATACAAGATATCCATTACATAAGTCATTTGTACATATATATATACAAAAAAACCTGAAAATTTTTAAATATAATTGGTGAAATATAATTGGAACGTAATTCTATATATATATATTATATAAAATATAATTTTATATATAATTATATTTAAGAATTTTCAGGTCTCTTTGTATATATACGAATATATATAGAATATTATATATATATATATATAAAATTATGTTTCAATTGTATTTTTCAACGTTGACAAATATTTTCAGATCTGCTTTACACGTCACATATTCATAAAACGTGTTCACAGTTTACACGGCAACGTATTCATAAAACGGTTTCGCAATTGTTGAAATATCCGCGAACCATCTTATTCTTGTTGTATCAAAGATCAATAACCAGACAGAGGATCCGCAGGAGAAAAATCACAATATAAAATTCTCGCTTTATCAGCGACAAGTAGTTCACGCACACGAACGTTGAAGATAACTGGGTGGCTGGAAACACGTTTATTATCTCTGGAAGCATAAGCGTGCGTGGAAGGTGTGAGCACGAGAGAGACTCGAAGGAGGCGGAGAGAAAGAGACTCGGCGAGGGAAGAGTCGAGTAACAACCCTAGCGGATATTTTCTTGCCACGACCGCACTACCGTGGTACCGGGAATATTATATTTCCCTCTCGCGGGCTCTGCTCGCGTCTTCCGCATTCACCGTGCCCCGTATCATACTAATACCATCGTCATAGTCTTGTAACACCGCTATTTTACCATTCTGCGAAGCGTCGCCTTGCGGGACGTGTTTGCCAGCAACTTCCGAACACGTTCCCGCGTCGCTTGTTCGCGCGAAAGTTCTGTCCCTCCACCGCGCCTAAAATGTATCCGCGACTAAGAAATCTTGCGTTTTCTTTGCTGAATTCACACCTGGCATCCGCTCTTTCCACAATCTGCTTACGCAGCTCGGCTTTTTGTTCTTCGGTGCTAATTCCGATTTACCAATCTCCATCGGTTTATACCGACCTTTCGTTTAATTTCCATGTCTTTTTTTTAATTTAGTTTAATTTAATTAACAACCCTTTAGGTGTGGCTCCCGTCTAGTACTCGAAGAGTTCGATGATACGAACGGTGCTCAAAGTTCTCAGAAAATAAAAAAATTGAAGATTGTTGTCACTAAACTTTGACCTGCAGCTAATTTGACATTTGTTTCGGGTAAACAAATCGAAGATCGCTAGATTTGTTTGCTCTGTCGCGAAAAAAAGTAGATATTCTCTCTTGCTCGGAGAAAAAGTGTAATTATTTCGAGATATTACACTATTTTCAACACTAACCGCACCACGCCCGGTCAAAGTTTAATTTAAAATTACACGTCGTTATTTCTTTTGTTCGTTCAACTTTATGAAAATTTTTGTCATCCGATTAACCAGCTTTCGATTTTTCTTTTTCTTTCTGCTTCTTTTTTTTCATTGAGAAAAATTTACCACGACTTGTGTTAAAGTTACAATAGTTTATATTAAATATAAAAATAAAAATATACGATTATTTTATTATTATTTAAAAGTCGTATCGTGTGTTATTTTCTACAATAAATTGAAAATTCATACTCTTTTCAAAATACGACGTTTGCGCAGCCATTTGATTCGTTAGAACAGGTATCGTAAAGTGGCGATACAGTTGGTGTTAATTTTGTCCTCTAAAAACTCGACTTCGCTGCGA
The DNA here is from genome assembly GCA_032399605.1 of Melipona beecheii. Classification (NCBI taxonomy): domain Eukaryota; kingdom Metazoa; phylum Arthropoda; class Insecta; order Hymenoptera; family Apidae; genus Melipona; species Melipona beecheii. Next base: position 1,539,189 of record JAUCMO010000463.1, read on the forward strand.
GCTAATAAGGCGAGTACGCTGCAATTCCCACGACGTGATGTAAGATCATAAATTAAAGCATCGGGTAACGACGTTGATTGATGCAGAGGCACACGGGGATGTACAAAATACTTTACTCCTTTTTTTTGAACATGATTGAGTTAGAGCTAACAGGAGACACCAAGATCGTAAGATCTAAACTAAAATTAGCTTCACATTAATCATCGATGCATTTTCAATAGTGGCAAGATAACTTACCACTCGCAGCTTGCTTCTTGCGTTGTAGTTTATTGTAACGAAATTGAGAACTTGACGAATCACTTGATTTTCTACCTACTATCTGAAACGTTAGGAATGTGAAAAATGTTTCCATTTTCTGTAGGTAATTGTACGGGGAATTCTCAGAGATAAAAAAAGTGGCCAGTGTTTTTAGATAAAAGCAACACCAGTTACGAAAAAACAAAACAACAGAACGACACTAGAAAGAGAATTAATTCACCGGTAATAAAAATTCCAGCAGTGGATTTGAGAAGAACAAAAGCAAGAGCGGTAAAAGTAATAGAATTCTAACGATAAAAGAGGAGAACGGTGTAACGGTACACGCATACGTGCGAACACGGGAAAAAACTGTGCTAGTCCTCCAATAACAAAATGCAAATCGGGGATATGAAGAAAGACATTTTGAAGCAAAGCAATTTCAGCATTAAGGGAGAAAGAGGCATGAAAACCTTACAATGAAAGCAGTACCAGGGCATTAAAATAGGATTTGAGCAATGAAAAGAAAGGCGATGCACAGGAGGGTGTTTAAAAAAGAAATAAAATTTAAAGTGATATGATACACTTCAGCTGAAAGGAAATTGAGAAAATTTTAGGCAAAAGGAAACAATATAAGAACATGAAAAAAACTGCACGACTTGTACTTCAGTAGGATTTGCCGTCTCACTGAAAGAAGCCCAGAAGCAACTGTTCCGACTAGGAAATGAAGACGACCATTTTGCCATAAAATTTTATTGATAGGCAAACATTTGAATCGATACGAAACAAATTACAGTAGCAGACTGTAATACCCTCGCGAATCACGTGACCCAAATCAACCAATCGCTAATTTTCGTTGCATCAGCGTTGCACCTGAAGAGGCTCGATTTTCTGTCTTATCCCCGCTAAATCACTTTCAGTGAAAGAAAAAAAAAAATACTAGTAATAAACAAAGAAAAGTGAATTTTCTTGAGATGAATTTACATAAAATAAACTTCCAGAAAAGAAACTTGCAAAATGTTTCCCAACATAACTGCTCCTTAGTATTCTACAACTTTTAAAGGTATGCCAGATATTCAAGGATGGTAGCTTTAAGTGGAATAAACTTCAACTTTTAACGAGGCTTTTAAATTTAAAGAGATATATAAAGTATGTATGAAAATTTTTAAATCTGCGTAAAGTTGTACTAGAATTAGTTGTCGAAGAATTTTGTTAGTATATATATATACTATTTTTCTATTCTTCAAAGTGAGGAAAAATTCCGTTCTACAATTTAAAAAACAAAAAAGAAAATCATTTTTGTAGCACGGTATTGATCCACCAATAATGTAAATGTGCGGGTGTACGTTCAAAAAACACTTGTTGTTTCGCAGAATTCACGAGTATCCGTAATACTCGAAGCTGGCTATTGAATGGACACTCGCATGCCCTCGTTGTCCTTTCACTGAAAAGTGAAGCGTTGGCGAGGGACTTTGGTGTTCGTCCGTTCTCGATTCGCGTGCACCAAAATCACGAGTAATACCCGTCCTCGAATCGCACCCTGTCGGAAACTGGGATCCTCGCAACCGTTATCGCGGTGCCATTAATTCCTCGAACAACCCTTCTCCGAGCATTCTTGTCTTCGCCGAGAATTCAAATCGCAAACACAGCGAATTCTCCCAGTGAATTCCGCGTATTGAAAATCAACTTGGAAACTTGGAAAATCGCCGGGAAATGGCGCTCGCGCACGCCGGATGTGTCGCCATCTGTCGCGCGAGACACGTCAATTGCGTCGATCTCGTCGCGATACTTTCGCGCGGATGGATGATCGACGGACCGGGAAAGGACAGAGCGCACTCAGAGGGGGTGGAAAACGTCGAGCCTCGAGTACATCGGCGAACAAACATTCGATTCGGTCACGTTTCATCGCGATGCGCCCTCGATGCGAAATATGCAATATCGAAAACATTACATCCGATACGGCTGCACGCTCGGAATTCAAAGGCAGACGAATCGATCTGCTTTCCGGTCGATGCTGGAAGACATTAAAGAACGGTAAGCTGTTGTACGGCGGGGACGAGCGAGGAATCGAAATGAGAAACAAAGGGATAAGGAGAAGAAAGAGACGATGGTGGGAGGTAAATGGGGAGGAAATTGGAGGAGATGGGGAAAGACGAGGTGGACAGAGAAATCGACGATTGATCTGCTTAATCTGTCGTTACTATTATAATAACATTATAATATATTACTATAATATAATATAATTGTACTACATTACACTTAATATGACATTGTATTATATTTGAAATTATAGGTATTTGAAATTTATAGATATCATAAAAATTCCGTTAAAGCTTGAGGCATCCATTTTCCACTTTAAAATGTACCGTTCATTTCGTTCTAAGATATTTTAACGTGACGTAGCGAGTTGAAGCGACGAGACGTTTTTTCTTGAAAATGTTGTAAACTAAGTGGTAATGTAAAAACGTTGGAAAATTTTCCTCGCGATTGAATCTAATCTGATTTGGAGATTGGAGCCTCTCCTTTACAACGGCGACCTTGAAAAACTTGACGTACGATTTTTCTTCGTCATTTCATTGAATTTTGAGTATCAGCCGAAAACGTTGCGAATTCTGAAATTTTCGTCGCCTAAATCTAATACACAAGTGTCTGGTCAAAAACATTTCACGATCAATGCTTGTATAAAAAAAACTTTCAACATCTCGACGAAGAAGAACTTATATCCCTCGTTCTTTGAAGCTAGTAATCAATTTCAAATTTATCCTGCGTATGCAAATTCGTTCGGCGTGTTGAAAAAAGCTGGAAAGAACGAACGAGGAATCGAAACGAGAAACAAAAGGAATGGAAAAAAGAAACTGCGAAAGAAGATAAAAGAGGGTAAAGACGACGAAGATCGATGATCAACCATTGCGACAAACAAATCGTTGGAAACCGATTATCGCGTGCGAATGGTAATATCGATCGTTCGTAAATTTGCACCGAATGGAATTGTCCTAGACGATGGGAACGAGGGAAGAGCTGCATTTTCATTATATTTTAAACGCGTTTCGAGCCTCCAGCTTAACGAGAGCAGAACGAAAGGAAATTTCTCTTCTAACCTACGTTGTGTACTTCCGCAATCGCGTAGACTGAAATGTACGTTGAGGCAAACAGCCACGAGAGACCGTTTAAAAGCTGGTACAAATTTAATGATCGGGGCTCCGAATCCGAGGAGGAGGCTTCGAAGTGCGATTGGTTGAGCTTCCTTAATTTGACCGCTCTAGGGGAAATTATCGGATTCAGGTGTGACATCGTGCCTCTCCAAAAGGACTCTTTAACTGCCATTGATGATACAATTCTTGTCGTCAGGTCATCATCACGCGACTCTCTCTTTTCGACTTTTATTTCCAAAACGAAGGAAATAACACTTACAGTCGAAATGTGAGTTTAAAAAAACCATTTCTGATCGAAGTAAAAAACCGTCTGATTTTGACAGAAGCATTATTTGATCTGTACCTAAATGTATCTAAATAAATCCATATATTAAATTCAACCAAATCAAATTCGTAATTGTTGCTCGAATTGAAAAACTTGCATACTTTATAATTATCTATGTTGTACAATGCCTGCATGTATTTGAATTTTACATTACAGAATATAAATGGAAAGAAACTTTCGATATCCAAGAGAGATGAATTATCCCGCAACCTTTAACTCTTTAAGTTTGCTCCAGTCATCGTATAGAACGGATTTGACGTACACTCCTGCTCAAAGGTCGTAGAACATTCGTCGTATATACATATTTTATATTACAATATATTAATATTGTATTATCACTGAAAGTGATTTTAGCGAGGGTAACCCGGAAAATCGGGCCTCTTCAGGTGCAACGCTGATGCAACGAAAATTAGCGATTGGTTGATTTGGGTCACGTGATTCGCGACGGGGCGTGGGGTAGACCTCGAGTAGGAGTGACGTTGTTTGGTACTGAGTAATCGCGCCTGTAATTTATTTTGTACCAATAAACTTTTATGGCAAAAAAGTCGTCTTCATTTCCTCAGAACAGTTGCTTCTGGGTTTTTTATACTTATTGTATTTAATTTCAATTTAAAATTAAATGTAAATAAATGTGCTTTGTGTTTAATTTAATTTTATCGTACGTATGTATTGTATGTGTAACAGTACAATATACAATATAGCTTTTATCGTATATATTTCACATTTATCGTATTTAATTATTGCACGTATTTACTGTGCATACATATAACACGTTGTGTACATAATTTCTGTCATTTGTATTATGTATCGTATTCACATTTATATACATAATTATACATAATTTGTAATTTACACTCATTCTACTATTTTCATCACACAAATACGGTACTTGCCCTAAAAGTTCCAAGCGAGGGTGTACGTACAAAGTTGCACCGTGGAAAATGTACAGTACTTTGAACGTACACGGTCAATTGTGTAAAAATTCGCGAGAAGCAAGGAAGAGGGGTGCAAGAGGGCAATCGAGTAAAGGGAGGCAAGTAACACCGGTGATCGTCCGCGGAAGTGGAGGCCGTTGGACAAACAGCGGCCGGATTAGCTGCGTTTACGCGACGAATCGATAACCCCCGGTTAGAAGCTGGATCGCGTGTGCGTGGCGCTGATCGCGTGGCCATTCAAACAGGTCCCGAAAATCCAGTCGCGCCGCTATGTATTACACGGCCGGTACGTGTTATCCGGCTTAGCCCTGCAAACAACGGCAGCCTCCACGTTGCGAGCATAACCCAAATGCAATATGCATGCCACGAACCGTAACACCGCAACTCATTCCGATAATATTTTTTAAATAATCGTCGTCGTCGAAGGGCGAGGCGTCGTTCCGCCCTTGCGATTAACGGAAGGATAGAAATTTGGACAATTTCGAATTCTCAGGGTAGTTTTCACCCCTTCGACGTTACAATATCGTCAAATATTTTCTTGACAAACTTACATTTATGCCAAATTTCATCGAAATTGGTATACTCCCTTGTGAGAGTAATACGTGAGTCACTTTACTACTGCGATGATAAACGGCGAAGAATTATTTGTACCGCGAAGAATGTACAAGTAGGCTGATTTATATTTTTGAAGAAACAGAATCTCGATAGAAAGTTACGCTACGCGTGACGAATGGTATAGAAAACGTTATGCTTCGGATATTTTACATATTTTTTCCAAGATGACAAATACGAGTAAATCAAACTCGAAAGTTGGCATCTGTTTTTTGAAACACATTGAAACCCAAACCCTCGAGTATCTCGAATTAAAAGCTAATTGCAAGTGACTCGTGCCACTTTTGAATTAAACGTCGTTCGTTCGCAAGATTAAACTTTACGTAGATTACATAATTTTTCTTTTTTAGATTTCATCAATTTCAGTTTGATTTTATTTTATTTTATGCTATAAATAGGCTGATTTATATTTTTTGAAGAAACAGAATTTTCGAACGGCACAGAAAACATTATGCTTCAGATATTTTACATATTTTTTTCATATCAACATTGTATTTGTATTTTGTGCGATATTAAATTTTTGCAATAAAATTTTGTATAAATGCAGTCTGATGATAAGCATCATTCGTGGTACTAACGAATAACAGAAAGACAGAAAATTGAATTTTCAATTAGCATCGTCGACTGCACAGTTAGATTTAGATTATTTAATTCTTTTCATTGGTTATTATTGGTTATGATTACTTAATTAATCCAATCCAGATTATGATACGACGATATTACCAGAGATGTTAACCACTGCATCAACGATTGATCTAATAACGTTAAGTGGTATAATCTAAGAAAGAAAATGTCATAGATTGAAGTTTTGCATTTGCAACGGGGTGTGAGGTATAAAACCTTCATCAACCACTCGAGTCCTGCAATAATTCCTGAAAACGTTACGAATTCTTTTTAACTGAGTAACGAAAGGATAGAAATTCAGGGATTTTACCATACAACCGTGTTGCCCATGTTTTATTCAAAGTTTACCCCCAGACCGCGAGAATCCTAAATATAAAATTGAAAACTTTCATTCGAGGGTGAGTAAGACCGTAGTAATTCGTCGGAATTTTTGTGAATTTCTTCCTTCAGCGAATAAGTGATAAGAGGACAGCAATTTGAGTTGCACTGTACAATTGCGTTGTTAAAGCTCTACTTTTGGGACCTCTGCAACGCTGAAACTATGTTCAGATTCGTCAGAGGAGAGAATTCAAGTGCATCCAAACTCTTTTAATGTTTCATTCTCGTTGAAACATACTTTCGAGTATGCGAAATTTAGCCAACGTCCAGTTTCCAAGTTGTGAAAGTTGAGTTGAAAATCATTCACGCAAAGTGCAAGCACAAACTTAATGTCAAGTTACCTCGATTAGACAAAAATTTGAAATTCAAGCAACTCACGATCAATCTTTCCTCCGGAAGTCGTGATCGATCTGACAGATACATTTAATTATACAATTTAATTTTAAATGTTTTTAAATCATTTAATATATGTTACATATTTAATTAATTTTGTACATATTGTAATTATTGTATATAATTTAAATTATATATAAATATAGAAATTAAAATAAATGTAATTTAAATTATATTTATCTTAATTTCTATATTAATTTTTTATATATTTAATAAGTTCATGTATATTGTAATCACATCAATTTTGTAGATTTTTCACAAATTTAAACAGTCCCTTCGCAAAAACTAGCACCGCAGCACAGATTTCAACTTTTACTGTATCACTCGGATAGACTCGATCTTCGAGGGAATTTTTACGACCGCGGTCCACCGCGGTCCAAAGACCAAATACCACTCTCCAAATCCTCGAGAATATCGCGAATTCTATGCACGAACCTACTCGCACCAGATCTCGATCACCTGGTAGATTCTCCGCCCGGCAACCCGCTGGAGCCTCCGTCTTCGAACAGATCCTGGTGAATCCTCTGACCGAAGATCGGATCCACTCGACTAACAAACCAGTTACAGCACGAACCCCAGCCTGTTTACTGTCTACTGATCGTCTTCGTTCCCAAAGCCCGTTCTTCGTCCGTTCGGTTGCATGCAAGCTTGTGCACTTGATGAAACAACGTGAATCGGCAGATCGATCGATCGCTGACGAGTAGGATCTCTGGCTTGTTCACAGGATCTAACGTACGCGGAGGGTGGCCACAATTGGCGGAGCATAATCTTCTCGCTGCTGGTCATCGGCTTCGTTATCGCCGGGATCGTTACGGCCATTTACCTTCTCGGGTGAGTATCCTTCTTTCTTCCACACACACACACACACACACACACCGCCCCCCCTCCTCCTTAGTCTGTTATTGGTCCGCGATCCTCTCGATATACCTTCCGCCAGCCAAAGGACTGGCGAAATTAAGCCGACCTGCCTCCCCCACCGCCGCACACAGCGAGATCTCCTGATCCCTTTATATTAACGTGCCACGACCCAGGGGAAAAACCGATTTATCCAACGCGAAAATTCCACGGAGAGGGTTTTTTCAGTAAACGAAATTACTGAAAATTTGTTTCTTCTTTCTTTTTTCTTTCGACGAAGTTGAAACCAGTTGGATTTTGTTTGTTTTTATCGTTGAAACTTTTTCTTTTTTCGTGGATGAAAAATGATCCGTTTCTAGAGGAACGATCCGTAAATAAACTTGAGGAATCGAGACGGGAAATTATTCAGATTTTTACGACAAATTTTTAGATTAATTTTTGTTTGGACTAGGATATATATAAATGTTTATGTATAAATTATACATATATAATCTATATGTAGATAGATTTGGAAATAAATAAATCAAATTCACCGCTAATCGCTTGTCACTTTTTTTTTTCTCTTATGTGAAAATTCTTTTATCTGAACACTTTCGTCTTCCAATTCATATAACGGAGGTTCTACACTATTCTATAATATTCGTAATGTTAAATTTTTCGTCGTATTTGTACTAAACATTCTGCTTTGTTCTTTTAACGAAGTTCAAAAACTTTATTTAACATTTTCTTTTTCTTTTTTTTTTTTTTTGCCTGCAGAGAATCAGAAGATTTATTATTATAATTTTAATCGCCGTGCTGTCAACTTCAATTTTAATAAAGAAAAAGTTTAAAGAAACTGTTGTTTCCTTATTAACAGAGTTTCGACAGAATTTTATATTTACTTCTTAACAATATTTCCCCCCTGGAGAAGAGAGAACTAATCAAGTCGCGTCTCGGAACAGGCTCGAACATGGAGTTTGCTCAAAGAGGCCGCGAGTTGACTTTCACTCTTTACCTCGCAGTTGGCTTTTTGCGGGGAATTCTCTCGGACGTCCAGCCTCGTTCCGCCAGAAAATCCCCGCTTTATCGCCCTTAAAGCCACCACGGAATGAGAACATCCCTTCGCTTTCTATAACATTAACCTCTCCACCCTTTTTTCGCAACCGCTGTACAGCGCCATCTCGCGGCTTCGGCGTCGTAAACACGCACGTTCAGCCGTAGATCTTAAAAGCATTGCGATTTAAACCATTAACCAACGTCATGAAAAAAAGAAGAAAAAAATTAATAGTTACTTTCGAAATAATCTTCGTACGAGAAAACGAAGGGGCATTGTGATTCCTTTGACAGGTTCTTTTTGTTTTTAAGGAAATTCTGTTGGGGAACTTACATATTTCGAAATGTCTGCTTTCGCGGAATTTTTATGGAAAAAATTGTGCATTTAGAAGTGCACTTTTGAGAGTCTGTACGATAAACGTTCCACGGGAACGAGTTATTTTAGAATATTTAATTAAAATTCATTGAACGGTATTTAGTATCAGTATTTGCTAAAAATATCGACAGACGTATTATCTGTTCCTCCGGCAGAAAAAGTTTTACCTTCACGTTTCATACAAGTCCTACTCTGTCTAAAACTTTCATTTACGAGACACTTGTAATTTGAAGTAGGATCTATTAACAAAAGTTTCCTGACTTTTTCAATGCTCGTTGTAGTTTGAAATGTGAATTTACTTTATAAACGAACCAATGATTCCAGAGCCTACGAACATTGACATTTTAGTCGACAGAAATTGTCATTGAAAACTTGACAATTCCAAAAATTAACGACCCGATAGTCGATCAAAATCGATAGATGTCAAAGTCGATCTTGATCGACTTTGCTCGAAAAATTGATAGCTGCGTAATTAATCAAATTATAACCATATTATACTGTAATCATATTACACTTTCAGGAGAGTTTTTGTCAAACTGGACACGAATTTTCAGGTACGTCGACGAGCTGCTGTACTGGAGCGGCAGACGGCTCACGTTAGACGAGTGCCTTCGTGATGATCTGACGCCGCACAGGTTAACACCGACTTGGGTTGCCCACGACAAGTTTGTCTACCAGGCGGACGACGGTTCCCTCACTCTCCTGGACACCAGCAACAATTCCGTGGCCCTTCTCGTCTCTAATCACACGCTCGTACGTATCACACGATGCGCACGCTAATTCTATGATTACGTTGGATCAATGGGCGAGTGGTCGGTCCGACAGAACACGTTCCGTGAAATCGACTGCGACAGTGACGTTGCTTTCTGTCGTTGTATTTACATAGGTAAATACGACGTGGTGGGATTGATCGAACAGAAATGCAATAAGATTTTTGCAAGAAAGACTCGGATAAGCAAAATTAGAAGGCAAATGATCAAAAGTTCGGATAATCGGAGAGATGGGAAATTGTTCTCACGCTGTGTGTGTTCAAATGTGTGTTTCACGAAATATCAGGAACGCTGATTCGACGATGCTGATGGAAAAAAAGTCGATCGGCTGATGAAAATCGGTGTGACAGTTTACGGAAAAAACTACACAACGAGCGATCGCGGAAATTGCATACAAAGAGATATGAATATTAATTTGAAGAACCGTGAGAGGGAAAAAAGTGAAAGCAATTTTGACAATCGCGTTAGCCGCGGTATCGAATTTTTTTTTACACGTTTTTTTTTTTTCCTCTCTCCACACCACCCATCGAGAATATTACTTTTCGAGTAAACCTGTCAACAAATGGAGCTTTGAAAATTAAGAGGAGCTTTGCAACCAGAAATATTGATCTTTCTCCAGGAAATTCACACAACGCGACGTTAAAAAAATTTTCTGTAACAAGTGTGCAAATACTGTGTCTAGAACTATAATTTTTTAGAACTTTATTGATGCAATTAGAACGTAACATCAACATAATCACAGTAATCGAAATTTACAAGACGAGTGTGCAGATACTTTTGCAAGTAGAATTATTTAGACGATCTAAAATTTAATGATACAACATAAATTACGTCTCTGATACAATTTATCTCTGTATATTTCTGTCTAGAACTACCTTTGCCTTGTAATTTTTCGTTTAAACTTCGTCGATAACATCAGGATAATTTTTCACTCAAATTTCACCGATACAATTAGAATATAATGCAAATCGTAATCGAAACTTATCCGACAAGTATCCAAAATTTCTGCAAAAAGTGATAGCATTAGGCTGTCAACCGTTGGAATTCATTGCTATCCAAAGAGTACAAATATTTCGAGGTTTCATGGTCTCCGCCACGAACCCCACGGTCCTCGTTCCACGAGCTGCACGCATCTAGAGAAGAGAGAGAAGAACACGGGACGATCATTTCGTATGAATCTGCATAGTTTAGCGCCGCATTCTGATCCTTCTATGCATGTTTATGAAGCTCTACGATCCGAGAGTGTTCCTCGGTGCAGAGGCAACCGGCGACAATTAAAATTCGTTCTGCCGTCGATTAGAATCGGTCTAGACTGGCGGTCCAAGTGCAACGGCCCCGTTCGAACGAGTATTTGAACAGCGAGGAGAAGAGATTCCCTAGCTTCGATCGAGTACAGCACGGTCAACGCGATTTTCAAAATTGGGGAACGTTTTTCAGCTTGAAAATCCGAGGAGCGTTGCGAGGAGAGAGCGGTCCGGAGCGGTCTCCTCGCTCAAAGAGGATCGTAAATTTCAACGACTTACCGCGCGAGCGAAATTAATTAAACACGCGGAAACCGCGCTTGCGGAATTCACTCTGAGGTTAATGGCAATTGAAGCGAAACGATCTCGTCCGAGCGACGGAAAACTTCGACCTGCGGGACGATCCGAGTTCTCCGAGTTCTCCGCCGAACGCGGAATTAAAAATGTGAATTATCGCGAGCGACGTAAAACGAAAGATTTTTACCAATTATGCAGCGCGGTATATTGAGAATAAGAAGCAGAAGTTTTAATCATTTTCTTCATTTTAGTTACTCTTTTCATTTAGTACCCTGTAAACATCTAATGCGGAATCATTTAGACAATGAAACGATGTGAAACGAAAAATTTTAGTTACATAGAATGAAATACTGAGCAGTTTCGCTTGTACACGTAACACGAGTGCCGTAGAAATTTTAATTACCCCTTTTACTTGGTATTTGACAATAATTTTCAATGTGAAAGAAAGTTTATAATTACTCTTTTTATTTAATTTGTCTGTACAAAAATGCAAAGTAGAGTTATTCAGACAATCTATAAATTGTGTCTCTGCTGTAACAATAATAATTAATTAATTTAACTCTATGAGGTGCGCTATCTTCTATTCGTTGCATAATTGCAATGAGAAGACAGCTTCACTTTTGATTTCAACAAACTAAAAACGAAAAAGCAATTAAAAATTACGTACTGTTTCGAACGTGCTGTAAATTTCCCATCAATTTAATATCCTTGTTAATAAACTTTTACTTGAAGCTGAACGATAAAGAGAATAAACTGTACCAACGGCAGTGGGTAACATTTTAACTAATACAACTTTGTAACGAATCTCATAATCTACCTGCTCTCATTTTAAAGCTTCTACTTTGACAAACCCGAGTTTGTTTCTTTTTTCAAAAATGTTTTCGCATCGTGTAGCGGGTGAGAAAGGTTCCTTCTTTCTCAGAAATGTGTAAAAAATATTACACGTAAGCAGCCCTTAAAACTTGCTATACGATTTCTTTTTTACCATTTTATCGAACTTTGGGGATAAATGACGAATTTCTTGAATATTTTTGTCGTTTAACGCTGATATTCAACGTTCAATAAAATGTTTTAAGGGGAGATTTCAGTCTTCAAAATAACAGTAGACGTAGTTGCAAAGAATATTCTTCAATATTTTTACTCGACTCTTTGATGTCTTTTGAATTTTTATAATTCTCGTTATAAAAAAAAAAACCGTTACTTGATGTAACATCATCTTGAAAAAAAAAAACAAACTCATTGTCAAAGTGACATCAACGTGTACTATCTATACAATTTTCCATTGTCATGTTCTCTTCGCTGTAAAACTTCATTTTAGAGCAAATGGAAAGTCGAATGTTTCAAAACGAGAATTGAACGAATCTTTCACGCGGCAGAAAAGATTTGCCTCCTTGCAAACGCAAATCGTTCAATCGCCGAAATTTCCTCTCTGCAGAAGGAAACAAACAGTTTCAACGTCGGGTATCAAACATCCGTGGTCTTCGTTATCGCGCGCAGGCGAGTTTAGCCCGCGGCGCGCCATAAAACAAGGAGACTAGCCCGTATATAAGGCGAAGTTCGAGGTATATTCGCCGGTTTATTCAAGAGAAAGGGACGTCGTTCGTCTCGGCACTATTGCATTTTCCGCTCGACGCGACAGAACGATCCCGCGTGCCCGTGGGGCGAGCGAGAAACGATCGCGAACTAGAACGAGAGAAAAAGGACCGACAAAGAATCAAATGGAAAGAAAACCAGCGAAGAAGTTGTTCGATATTCGCCGAGACAACACTCGCTGAGAAACGAATTATCATATAAATGTGAAAACGAAGCTTCAATCTCTCATTCAAAATCCTAGAATTGTTCGAATTCTTAGAAAAATGAATAATTTAATGAATCTGTCTTTAGTTTGGGAATTATTCCAATATTACGAATAAATTTTAATGTCCATTTGACAGCGTGCAAAGTATCGATCTTTTTAAATTCCGTACTTTCTCTGTATTCATCTTTTGAAGCTTTGAATCATCTGTCTGTTTTCGATGTACTGACAGAGTTTCGCTGTTGAACTTTAGAATATTTAAAATAGGGACAAATTCGTGGGGAGGGAGGGAGGGATTTGAGAAGCGACAGCGTCAAATTTAGCAGTCGTTAACGAAACGATCTCTCGTCACCCGGCGGCGGGGGGAATACGAAGTACGATCGAGGGTAATAACGATTTCTTGCTGCCGAGTCGGAGGAATCGCGGTTAATGAGCGCGAGCCGTGACAATCGCTGTCGATGCTTTCGCTGATTCCGAGGAACGCTCGGAAGATTAAACGGCATTATCGGCTACGTAAGAGGCGGCACTCGCTCGCCGACAGCGAGAACTGTTGCCCCTGATGAAATTGGATGGGGGATTTTCCACGACGAGTGTGCGAACGTTTGATCGAGTTAAGTACTTTTGCCCGCGTCGAGTCGCATTATCGCTTTCGAATGGAATGCTCTCGGCGAGAAGCACAGTCCCGAGCAGCAGTATTTCAAGCGCGACATCGGCGAACTCTTCCAACATGTGCGAAATTCCTGTCCCTCGAGTCTTTCGTTCGGAAGACTCGATCAAACTCTGGCTTTCATATTTACGAGTATTTACGATACTCTTTTAGTCGAGATAGAAAGATGGTGTTTTCGAGAAATTTTACCGCAACGTGATATTTTATAAAGATTGAATATAGTTGTAACATCATTTTTATAGAATTTTAATAGAGTTTTAATGGAATTTTCATGGAATTTGGGAAAAGGAAAGTAGATGGAAAATTGTTGATCGTTATTTTTATACTCTTTTGCACATCGCGTGCATTCTATGCATTTTTTTTCTACGCAACTCTAATCGTTGTAATTGGAAATTATTATCTGCCAAACAGATAATAAGAATGACGCTGGATTGCGCGATTAGAAACTATTGGTAATTGGGAAACATGTGGGAAAGCGTTGAGAAAATGCGACGTGGTTTGAGAGGCCGTTGCACTTGAGGACTCGCGTTTCGAGAGATTGTTCTTGAAAGTTCGAGGAACGTTCGGCTCGCGAGGATGGCCGAACGTGTCGTGAAATGTTCGACGTAAATCTTCGACGGCTTCATTTCCAGAGACAGCTGAATGTTCAAGGCTACCAGTGCAGCTCCGATCTGCGTTACGTGTTGTTCAAGCACAATGTCAAACCGGTGAGTGACAGAAACTGCGATTCCGACAACTCTCGCTCAAGAAACTGCTCTGCCAATCTTCGGTGATTGAAAATAGAAAACTGCGAGTTCCATCGATCCCTTTGGATCGTGTGATTGCAACAACTCAGCTTAAAAACTTCCCTAGCTTTCTAACGATTCAACTTCATGACGTAACGTTGTGTGTCGAAACACTGCTACCAACCAAAAGTTTTGCGCGCGGACACACTTGTAATGTCAACATCAAGTTTCTCGTTTTAGTATTTCCCGTATGGTAAGATAAACATTTACAAAATGTAATCTGAAAATTCGCGAAATATCAAACTAACGATAATTACAGAGCATAGTAGTCGAACCAGCGAGAATGTTGATTTAAACCCTAGAACGTAATAATTTCTGTTTCAATTTAAAAGACAAATTAACCGACTGTAAAATCTTGAGACCCAATAAGTAAATGTTGAACTCCAGTTGAAAAACTGTCGACTGACCAAACTGGTTGGTGGATTTCAGGTGTTCAGAAATACCTTCACCGCGTACTACACAGTGTACGACGTCACGAACGAGTAAGTCACGAACTCTCCTCTGCCAGCCGAGCAATATGTATTATATTTACGCGCGCGTTTTCAGCCACCACACGCCTCTTCGCCTGCACACGTCGCGGAGGATGCAGCAGACGCGGCTGCAGTACGCCGCCTGGTTGGGCAACACGACCGGCCTCCTGATGATCTCCGAGAACGACATATACGTGAGAATAGCGCCGTCCGCGGCAGAGGACGCGCGAATAACCGAGACCGGGGTCCCCGGCGTGATATACAACGGCGTGCCAGATTGGCTGTATCAGGAGGAAGTGCTGCCGCGGCCGGAAGCAACCTGGCCTAGCCCCGACGGCACGCACCTTCTCTACGCTTCGTTCAACGACACCAAGGTCACTGCCCTGGAATTCCCTTGGTTCGGCACCCAACCGGGCCTGGACGGGCCCAGCTCCAGCCCACTGTCCGCCACCAGGAGAGGCTCGTTCCCCCCATCCAAGTCGGTCAGATATCCCACCCCCGGCTCGCCGAATCCGGAGGTCGATCTGTGGATCATGGAACTGAGCAACCTGACCAACTTCTTCAATGGGAACGGATCAATCGCCAACTCGACCACGACGCTGTTCAGGACGATGCTGAAGCCGCCACCTGCTTTGGACGGGCAGTGAGTAGCTTCGGAAGATGCTTCAGAAGAGCTGGAGCTTTTCACCGTAATTACGCGTGCTTGATACGGCAAATTGATACAGTAGAATTTAGAAGAATAACGCGAATTCTTTCGCGCAGGTAACTTTGCAACTAATTTGTCAAATAATTGGCAAGTTTAGAGATTTCTCTTGAAAATTTTCTACTAGGAAAATCGCAGGAATTGCAATGAAAATCTCAGACACAAAGCGAGAAATTTTTTCGTACACGCCAGAAATTTTTTCCTTTCTAGAAAAATTTCAAAACGCACGATTGCACGTCGAAGAAATAACACTTTTTTCGCAGTTCGTAGTGCGATTTTAAGAAATTTTTTAACGAGATAGAAAATTCGATGCAAAAAATTACGTGACGTGGGTTGCGCAAACGAAGCGCAAACTCGGTGAAGGAGAAATTTGTTTCGATCGCAGGGAATATTATCTAATATCCGCGGGCTGGGTGGGCGACGACTCCAGCCAAGTGGCGGTCGTTTGGATGACCAGATCGCAGAATCTCTCGGTGGTATCGGCTTGTCGAGCACCGACGTGGGAGTGCGAGGAGACCCACTCGGAGAGAGCGCCGGAAGGACAATGGTTAGACGCGCAACCGCATCCTCTGTTTGCCCCTGACGGTGACAGCTTCTTGCTGTTGGCTTCTGTTCAGGAGGGTGATAAGGAGCACTTCACCCACATCAAGCACGTAACCTTGACGCAACAGAGGATAGCGGTCCTCTCTCATGGCCGTTACGAGGTGAGACAGATTAACAGCTAATCACGTGTCACGTGAGAAACTAGCACCTCTTTCTTACACATGTTTCGCCCGTCCGGCGTTTGCAAGGTAAGCGAGATCCTAGCGTGGGACACGAAAGCCCATTTGGTGTACTATTTGGGCACCAGGGAGAGAAGGCCGGGCCAGAGACATCTTTACGTGGTTCGTGATCCCACTGCCGACGATCCCCGGCGTCTGGAACCGCTCTGCGTCACGTGCGATCTTGGCGAAGTTCTTTGGAGCAGTAGGTGGGTCCTCTCGTGTATTTAGGACGTAGGGAATTTCTGTCCAAGTTGACTCTAACTCTCGTGCCGATTTCTCGAATTTCGACAGAATTCAAATGGAACAGTGAATTTTCCTCCTACAAGCTCGAGGAATCTATTGACGACGACTGTGTGAGAGTCGAGTTAGTTTTAGTCGATTTCGAAAATATTGAATATCGTCGAGTGTTATATATTTCCATCTTTAGTTCAAACTCGAGACGATCATGATGTCAACGATGTCTAACTACAGAGTTTAGAGTCGATGACAAGCAACTACTGAAAATTTTCTACAGGTTCTACTACACCAACTGTACGCACTTTGGTGCCTCCGTAAGTCCAGCAGTCAACGACGATTCTCAGGGTTACTACGTTCTCTACTGCGAGGGTCCAGGCCTTCCACTAGCTGGCATGCACTTGATGGCCACTCACAAGATGATCCGCGTGTTATACGACACGCGAATTCAACGAGGAGACAAACTTTCTCAACTGGCGTTACCAACACGAAGAAGCTTCGAGGTACCCGTTACTATTACCATAGAAACGAGAAAATGGCTAATCGGCATCATAAGTTGCATCGTCTTATTAGTAAACGCGAAACTTCCTACTAACATTATTCTTTCTAGCATTTCGAAACTTTGTCGTTCTCCGTTAAATTGTCCCTACCAATTTCTCAAGATTCTCGAAAATTCAGATTACTTGTGATTCAATTATTATTTCGTATCAACCTGTACGATACAACTCCATCTTAAAAGTAAAGCACTAGAAAGTAATCAATCTTTTCTTAAAATTCTCTTAAAAGCTCATTGGAATGACTCAACATTTAATTGTCATTTCGTAACAACCTGTGACACAACGCAAGTTTATCTTAAAAATAAAGAACAGAAAACCTCAAACATTTCGAAACGAGAAATGCACACTAGGAAGTAACTAATCGAATCGTATAGGTTTGCTTTCAATTTGTCTCAACGATTCTCGAACGCTCACATTGTGGGATGTGACCTAACCTAAATAACCTGTATAACGTAATTTTATCTTAAACCGAATTTCTGGTCAGGTGCCCCTACCTCAAGGATGGAAGGCTCAAGTGCAGCTGCTGTTACCGCCGTCGTGGCGAGAGGAGCTCCGAGACGCGGCGTTCCCGGTCCTGGTCGAAGTGAACGGTCGTCCAGGGAGCGAAGCAGTGACGGATCGATTCAGAATCGACTGGGGGACCTACATGTCCAGCCACAACGACGTGGTGTACATCAGGCTGGACGTGCGCGGTGCCAGGGGTCAGGGGAAACGGGATCTGTTCAGGCGGATCGGCGGCGTCGAGGTTCAAGATCAGTTGACCGTGTTGAGGCACTTGCTGAAGACTCTGAAGTACCTGGACGTCACGAGGGTGGGCGTGTGGGGTTGGGGTTACGGCGGCTACGTGACTGCCATGGTGTTGGGTAGCCAGGAGAACGTGTTCAAGTGTGGCGTTGCTGTGAATCCTATCGCGGATTGGCTCTATTACAGTGAGTTGCATTCCGCAACGAACAAACAGATTCGTATCGTCTAGATTCGCATCGTCGTTCGAACATATCGTTGAACAGACGTTTGTATCGTTCGTACAGATTCCGCGTTCACGGAACGAGTCCTCGGTGCCCCAGCAGAGAACTACAAAGGTTACGTGGAGGCTGATCTGACGCAGAGGGCAAGGTTGGTGCCCAGTCACAGCCTCTACCTTCTTCATGGTCTAGCCGACCTCACAGCGCCTTATACGCACGGTGTCGCCTTTGCTAAGGCTCTGTCCGAAGCGGGTATCATCTTTAGGTACCAGGTACGTGATTCTTTCCAAAACGTCGATTGACTCTGAAACAGGGCTGGCTAACTGGCGGGCTAACCAGTTGTCCCTGTTCCTCCGATCGCTATCCCCTCCACCACATTGGAATTTTCTCGCCAGTTAGCCACCCTAGCCTGCACTCTAAATAACGCACACACGTACGAATCACACTTCTAATTCGACAGAGTTACGCGGACGAAGACCACGCCTTGACAGGCGTGTTGGAACACGTTTATCGTTCCATGGAGGACTTCCTCGCAGAGTGCCTCGCCCTGGACGCGTCCTAGTGCCTCAAGCCGAACGCTCCCTCGTTGTCTCTAGCTCGCCTACTACTTCTGATACATCCCAGACTCGGCTGGATGCTCGTCGAGAAGGCTCTCGTCGTTCAGGACTAGATTAGCTTCGAACAGAAATAGAAAGGATAGACGTCGGACGTCACGGAACACGCTCGGTCCTGATCGTTGCGAATCAGAACACTGTCGAACACGAAACGAAGATAGATAGATGGAAAAGAACCGTAGCAAAGAATCGCATAGATGAGAAGAAATAACGAAACGAAATTAAAATTAATGCTAGTCCCTGTCAGAGCCCTCAGCGAATCGATCATCACGCGATATAGAAGATTAAGCGACGATGAGAGGGATGAGGTAAACCTAGCGTTTGTAATAAGTAATACCGTTGAATAACATTGTATATCAGCCGCCTGCATCAGCCTGCGGATTCCTCTTTGCTACGAACAACTTTCACTTTGCTCTTTCGACGCGCAACACCCGTATCAATTTCTAGCCTGTAATCTATCCCCTCAGCCATCCAGAGGCGTATCTAGTTAGACCGTTACAACACCGTAACGCAGCTATGACACGGTTCGACGCACAGGCGATCGGACACGTTCGGATTCTGCAAACTCGAGATTCGCGCGTTTCCTTGGACTCGTCATCTCGTCACCTTCGGCACGCGGCATCTCTCGCGCGGCAGAATCGATCGCGAAAGAAAGAAGAGAAGAGGACGAATTTACACGCGACGACGAGAGAAAAATTCGCCCGGAGAATCGGCGAACGGTGTCGTGCTTCTCGCAGGCTTGCAAGCTCTTCCCACTTTTTATACAGCGAAACCCTCGAGATCGAGCACGATTGATCGATGGAAAACACTCGAGGAACCATCCGCGAACGACGATCGGGCGTATCGAGCTTAGCGCGAGCTTGCAAGCTCGCGTCTCACATTTTTTATATCGAACCTCCGCCACACCGCTCGAGACATTCGTGTCGTTTATACATATATATATATGTATATATATATATGTCGTTTCGCTTTCGAGCTTATCAAACAAGTTTGCAAACTCCTCCCTCGCCTCCTCCATCGAGCAACAGTTATTCTCAACGACGTAGTTTCATCTGTCACGAGCGTGTCTCTAGATTCCCGGTAAATCACGACACTTTGCCGCGCAAAACTTGCAGGCGCGCGTCCCGCCGCCATTTTCTTCCTCCACGTCCACGCTCTGAACGTACGTACGTACGTACGTACGTACATCTATCGGTGCCTCTCTCCGACTTATTCTCAACAGCTGGCTACGCCTTTGCGATGACGCCTGTCCAGGGGTCGATACAATTTCACCGTTTTAGAAAACGAACGCCTAGTCCTAAGTTTCGTGTTGTATAGCTTCGCGCCTAGTCTATGTCTACCGTTAATGTTACCTGCGAGCAAGAGAAAAGGGGGTGGGGTGAGAGAAGAGAACGGAAGGGAAGAAGGGAAGAAGGGAAGAAGGGAAGAAGGGAAGAAGCGTGGAAGATCCGCCCTTCCTTGTCCTCTGTCCTGATCTGATCCTCTTCTGATTCCCCCGGGGAATTTTGTACTCGATCCTTGGATATTTGTGTACATATTCGTAACGCACGTCTCTCGACGAACTCTTTGGCGCAGGACGCGTTCCCTTCGACGAGATTCGTGGATCGTTCCTCCCGTGTGTTGCGTAAACCGACCATCGTCGAGCAAATCGAGGCTTCAGGATGACGTTTCAGGTTCGCCGTGTATACTTCGGATTCAGTTGGGGAGGGAAGCGAACCTCGTCGAAGAGCAACGGAAACTTTAAACCGTATTCCTTTTCTCGATCGAAAAATCGTCGATCGTGCGCAGCGTTCCGAAAGATTTCTCGGGACACTCTCGATCGACGCGGTGAAGATCGGTGTGTTCGTTCAGACGCGGTTGATGTCGAGACCGATCGGACTCTCGAGACCCTCTCGCCGCCAAAAACTCGCTTCGCCGATGGTGATCCGTTGACCTTAACGAACCTACAGTTAATGCCTCTACGTGTCTTTTGAAATTTGTACCGTGTTTGTCGTCGATTCCGAGCTTGTCCCGAATTATTGCCCGATCCGGTGGCGAGGAGAGACACGTTCACCCCGCTCGCGAGTCCGATCGAGACTCGGGACACGTTTCACGGTTGATTATAAGAGAGAACGTGAAAGAGAGAGAGAGAGAGAGAGAGAGGAACGCAGATATCGAAACACATAATATGTCGCGCTCGAAACGAAGAGAGTCGCAGCACGTCGCCATAAAACGCTGCCTGCTCCAGCAGCCCTTAAAATGCCGACAATCAAGGCTAGTGCAACTAATCAAACGATAATAAATAGAAACGGAGAAAAGGGGGGGGGGTGATGAAGTTTACCTAATAATAATTAAAGGAATTCTTAGATGAGTGATCGATGTGGTTCGTCCACGTCGGGACTGCGTGGGTCGAGGCCCTCGGCGAGAATGTAACAAGGGGATGAGAATTGAAGAACTGGAGAACCGGAGACACACACTGGATTCTCGTCGGGGTTGTAGATCCACGCGCGCGCGTGGACGTGCAATTAGACGTGGCGAAAAAAAAAAATCGATTAGATCGAAATTACGTGCTTTGATGTCGATCGTAGAGAGTACAAAAAGGTGCAACCGGCTAAGGAATTGCCTCGCCAATTATTCACCCTCGAGTCCACGTCCCCGAGAAAGCCTGTTCGAGTCGTCAGCGCGCCGCCTCGATATTTTTCCCAGGGAGGACGCGAAAAACGAGTGGGCACGCTCGTTTCTCATTTTCTTTCCTCTGTTTGGTCCCGCGTACGACATTCGAGAGAAAGGGGCGGACAAACTCGAGAGAAGCACGAGAGGGAGATTGATGAACGTGAGCGTAAGAGAGAGAGAGAGAGAGAGAGAGAGAGAGACAGAACGAGAGGCAGTGAGAGTGAGCGCGAGAATGTGAGTGTGCAATCGCAATCAATTATTAACTTGTAACAATAAACGGCAAGCGAAAGAAAAGGAAAAAAAAAAGGAAAAGAAAGAGAGCGGCGAAACTCGTAACCGTAGGCAATATACGTAGGTGGTAATCGGTAAGAAGATGACAAAGTGAGAAGGCGAATGGAAAAGAAGCAGCCGGCGAGGAACAAGAGAGAGAGAGAGAGAGAGATTTACGTGAAATTAAATCGCAAGAAAAACTAAATAAATAAATAAAATGAAACCTTGGTAGCAGCGCATAAGGGTATCTATAAGCTTTTGGTAACGTATTATTGCCGCTAGGCTAAAGAGAATTAATTAAAAAATAAAAATAAAAAAAAAACAGAAAATATATATATATATATATTATACAATAAAGAGAAAAGAAAAAAAATGAGTAAAAACAAGCGACACGCAAAAGAAAAGAAAAGGAGAAGACACACAACGCAGGACATGCAGATTGCAAATTGACGGATACTCGAGTTTTAAACGCATCGGGCCCGTGCGAACAACACTCGGCGACGAGTTTACACGGGCGAACGACGTCGACGTATGATTCGCCGCGTCATCGCCCGTCGACGTTCAACGATTTCGAGATGACTGATGGGAAAACTGCGCGAGAGGAAAAAGGGGGGGAAAGAGGAACGGAAGGGAAGGAAGACACGAGGAAGTTCGTAGCGGGAGACGAAGAAGGAAGAAGAAACAAAAAAAAAAGAGATTCACCGATGATAATAATAATAAGGCGACTCATTTGAAATTATTTGGATAATCTGTGATACTCAGATTGACGACTATTATTCGGATTAGACGGCGTTTCGCGCGTTTTTAACGTCAACGGACAACACTCGAACATCGAGGCTATTAATAAGATAAGAAAGTTAACCGATAAACGAAATTGTTCCGAGCAACGCGTGCTCCGAACTAAGCCCAAGCATCTCCGCGAGAATCGACGTACAAGTTAAACAAGTAGTGAGAAACTTGATATTCAAAGTATTCTTCAGGGTTCTCGAACGACAAGCTGTTGTTATCGAATTGTTATATCTTAAATATACCAGCGGTTCTAGCTCTTGCGAACGTACCTTGTGCTCTTCTAACGTCATTGTCATTGTCACGGGACTGTTGAACGAACGCTTTCAACGAACGATCGGGATTTCGAACGTTCGGAACATACAGAGTGTATCGCAAAGTGTATTTAACCCTTTCTCAGTCAACTGAGTCTCTTTTAGCTTGCGAGGAAACTTACTTCTCATTGATTGTTGACAATAAAAATACGCGTTTTAAGATGATTTTGTAAAAAAACAGAAAGCGAGAGAGAGAGAGAGAGAAAGAAGAAAAAGACACCATGTTCCAAAAATTTGAAACTGACAAAGGTCTTCGTTCTCTCACTTGTACTACCACGTAAGTCGTTTCTACCGAACGTACACCAAAACTCTTTGACACGTTCCAAGCAAATCGACGCGTACTTTCGAGATGTAATTTCCACTCTGTTGCGTTAAAAAAAATTAGTTTCTTCAGTCAGGGTTAAAGGTACAATTTTCATCGAATCAACGATCGAAAGCAGGTTTGCTCGTTTTCGAGGAATTTCCCTCGGGAAACGGGTTCGATGTTGAGAAATTCGTTTGTTTGGTCCTTCTGAACCGTGATTCAGTGTTGGCCGATGGCCCTTCTCCGTCGGATGGAGATTGATCGATCGTATCGATGTTCGTGTGTCTTGCATGGGGAAGAGAGAGAGAGAGAGGGGGGGGGGCTTGGACTTGGTTTCCGGTAGTGGCCTGCTCGTCACGGCAACTCCGTGCGTCTGTCTGTCAGACTCCTCGATGTGTGAATTGAATCAGACGAGCCAACTCGAAACGACGTCTGAACGATCAAATGATCCGGTTTAATCGATCAACATCAACTCGGAAGCGTTGAGTCGAACATCGACCAGCGACTCGTTGAATTCGATCGTGCGCCGCGAGTGTGGCCGGCGCGCTCGGACAATTGTTTTTTATAAATACGTAATCACTCGCTCGGATCATCGAGCGAGCGAGCGAGCGAGCGAGAGTGCCGCGAATTATCGTTATCGAGAGACACGGCGAGAAGATAGTTCTCGATAGTTTCTTGTGGGAGAACGAGGGCACGCGGATTGTTACCCACTCGGTTTTTTACGATATTCGCACGGACCTGGAGACCGAACATCCGCGAAATCGGCCCACGCCGAAGAGTCGATCGCCGTCGATCGGTCACGAACGAACGAGAGCGTCGTGTTCCCGAATTTCATTCTTTCGATATTTCACGATGACGTTGGATCGCGATTTCGCGCTTACGAGTGTCACTTGCGAGTTCGTATCGTTCGTATCATTTTATTTTTACATTGTGCTCTCAGTTTCATTTTTTAACGTTTGATAACGTTAGATCGTTCCAATTTCGCGTTTGCAAATGTAATTTACGACTTTTGTCATCTTTTTATTTCCTGATACTCGTTTCTAAGTTCTTCAACTTCAAAGAAATTTGTTGTACATTCAGTTACTGCTTCGAGAACGAGAATTTTATAGCATTTTATAACAATTAAAAGCCTACTCTGTAGGTTTTTCAACGGTACTTCTTTCTTTTTTAACCCCTTTAACCTATGGATACGCGTGAGACTCGTACTCTCGTATTCGGGCCAAAACGTATTACTACCGTCGTTCGGGCCAAATGTAAATATCACGGGTCGTGCGACGGTCGCGCTCGTGGTAGATTCTTATTATCTCTTTGCATCGCAATCAGTTAGGTGTTATTCTCGGTCGCGTTCGCACGTTGAAATATATTCTCTTAAATATCAGAGAAGAATCCCCACAAGATGTTTCTCGTTATTGATTTTTTTATGCTAATTACGCGAACTGCTAATTTAGTCGGGAATTGCAGATAAAAATAAATGTTATTGATTTATGTTTGCATTTTAGTGATTGATAATAAACCTTTAGCGGTATTTATGTATGTCTACAACAATTATTACATCAGGTTGTAATTACTCGTCAAATATTTCACAAAATTAAACCAGTTGTATCCTACACTGTCGTACTACAGCCGTCGAGTTTTGGAACGTAGCTTGTAGGTTAAGGGGTTTATTAACAAGAATCGACATTATTCGTAGAATGACTGGATGCAACAATTGGAAATTTGGAATTTTATTTCTCTTAGAATAACAAAACGTCGTTACAGAACGCGTTACAGATTGATTTTCGATATATTCGTAGAGAGCACGTCTCCCTCGTCGAAACGCAAAGTCTCGTCAGCAATCTTTCTTACGGAAAAAACGAAAGGGAAATAAATAAATAAATAAATAAGACGCCGATTTCGCGGATATCGTTATTATTCCACGCAACACCCACGAGATAATCATGTTACTAAGACTCTGCGTTTTTTAATATCAGCGAGACTCGGCCCTGACCACGGGCGAACAAAAAGTGTTTTCAATAAACTGTTACATTACCTGAACTCACGCTGTTTTCTTTCGTCCACCCGTACCCGAAACACGCACAACTTCCGATTAATCGTCGCGAGTGACATCTGCTCGCCGTTGCCTCTCTTTCTTTTCTTTCTTGAAATTAAAGTCGTAGCTTTGGGAGGAATCTGTAATACGTGTTGTTGTGATACTTGGATCGAAATGTCGACAAGATTTTAGAAATTATGTCTTTCCGAGGACGACGACGCAGGAGAAAAACACGCAAATGGCTGAACGTTCTGCGAACGAATAGTCGAGACGTTCGTCCATCGTTAAATAATCGCGGGTAAGTTGTTTTGTTTTATCGTCGAGAAGGAAGATGTTATTTTTATTATTAGATTTAACTACAAGTTTCGTTTCGATTGCTCGTAATTGCTTGTTACACGATCAAGGTTACACGATCGTTTCTACGCGACGAGATCGACGAGCGAGCAACGTGTTGTCGCAGATGCAGACTCGAATGAATCGTTGGTTGTCTCGAAAAAATCATCGGACAGCAGCGTTATTTGTCTGGGAACGTTCCGAAAGATCCCTGAATTGATAAATTTGGAAGACGGCGACGATGACCGTCGCGACGAAATTCAATCTTCAAAATTTGAGGTAACGGTGCTCTTTTCTCCGCATTCGTACGTAATTGCAGACGACATAATCAAATTGAAAGAAACGTAAATTCTATTACAGACACGGTGCAACGAAATTGAAAATTCAGTGCAATGATCATTTCAAAATGTTACTCGCAAATACAAGTTTTCCTCCACAGAAAAGATTCCGATTCTATTCGAAGGAGAAAAACAGTTTGTTACAGTTTTATTAAAATTCCATAAAACTGTGCGATCTGCACGAAGAAAGCAACAATGGAATATCGAGTTTTAAAATTGAAATTAAAATTTTGTGCCAATACTTTGACCTTCGATCGAACAGTTAAATTTAAATAAAGGCAATCTTTCGCTTAAAAGAAACAAAATATCGAAATATCCTTTCTGTCAACCTGTAAACGCGATATTTTCTCTGTCGTTTGGCAGAGTGTTAAATGTAGTCGTTGCCTTTGATCTTGCAAGGCAAATAGGTGGCTGCTAGGAACCTACTTCCGGAGGAGGAATACACGTTCTCTATCTCCGCCTTTCCGGTTCTCATGATTCCCAGCTCTCTGAGAAACGCTCCGGTCATACAAGGCCTCGCTTCGAGAGCCATCAGTTTCGATAAGTCGAATTCCGCGAGGGGAACGGTATTCACTCCAAGGGCGGGCAATTCCGACGGATGTATTCCCAGCCAGCGTACGTTCGAACAGGCCAAGCTCTTCCTCTCTCTGGATAACGCGGCCGAGCCGAAACTAGTTTGGACAAACGTGAAATTATCGTGAAAGAAATTTTTATTCTCGTTTTGTTTCGCGTTTTCGACGGAAAGGATAACTTAGCTCGATACAACGTAAAAATTTAGAAATTCAATCGACTTTCTCTTTCCAATTTTCATTCGCTCGCTTGGTTTGACTTGATTGATTTACCGATAAACACACATGATGTCCACGCCGAAAGGGTCCGCGTCCACGATTATATAAACCGGAAGTTGCAGTTTCTCGGACAGCAGCTTAACCAGCATTCTCGTGGCCACGTCCGGATATCCCTTGCCCGTGATGAGAATGCAGCTCAAGGAAGAGGTACAATCATCCTCCAACAATTTTTGAAAGACGGCGTCTTTCTCGACAATCAATACCATTTTGGCCGTGGTGCGAACGGAAATTAGATTCGGCACAACGTGCGGAATGAGAGCACCTCCGGGCACCGTGCAATCGATAACGCGATTGTCGGACAGAGTGAGCGTCAGTTCACCAGCTACCAATCCCTTTGACGTCGGCAGTAAATCTGGATAATTAATTTTCCGCATGTAGTGCGATTTGTACTAATTTCTATACCGTTACCGTCATTCGCTATTGATGGGAAAATTATTCCTGGTAGTTTCATATTAGTGTCAATTTTTCAGCATTGTAATTTTAATTTAGTATCATTGTTATGCGTTATCAACGTTATTACTGTTATTAACGTTATCAATGTTATGAATGTTAATCAATTTTCGACAATTTACAGGTCTGATAATTACTCACTCGTCGAAGAGGAAATTAATTTTAGATTGTTGAAAATTCATTTCCGACAAATTTCAAAGATTTGAACGTACACGAGGGAAAGGAAACGAAGGGGTAGATGCGCTGGAATTTGATTAAATTCTACTGAAAAAGACTCACTGAGCTCCCACGGCGAGCAATTTAGCAAATTAGCAACGTGATGCACCGCCTGATCCAGATATCTCTGTTCTGCAACCAAATTCGACGTCCTGTCGTTTTTCAGGTCGTAATAAAGCGAGCGTCTCGTGACGGTCGAGTTTGTAATTAACAGACGATGCGCTGTGGACATCACGATCATCATTAAAGCGAATCTGTCTTTGCCTCTCTTGGTACCAAAGTTGGCCACTGTCCTAGTTTCGTTTCGTTCGGTTTCGTCGAAATTCCGATCCGGTTCTTCGTGAAATTCCGACACGAAATCATCGTCCTGTTGCGTGTCTGCTGGAGTGTAATTTTCTGGCGATGAGTTCGAAATCTGTGGTAAACGACCGGAGCATATTTGTTGGATTACGGATAAAGTCACTTGCTCGATACGAGCTATCAATTGTTTCCTAAATATCGTGAAAATAATTTTACACTTTCTCGTTTATATGATAAAAGGTATTTTGAAGATACTGAACGGGGAATCACCTTGATTCTGTATTATCTACCGCAGGTAGATCGACTTTCTTTTCCTCGATGTCTCGTGTTTGACTGTCGATAATTTGGAATCCTGCTTTCGTATTCATTTGTGACATTTTTTTCTGCAATGAATGATTTCATGCACAGATGATGTATTTTGGCGCCTAATTTTATTTTTATAAAGAATTTCAATAATAATTTTTAATCGATAACAGTATTTTTCAAAATGGACAAGTACGAGTTGAAATGTTGAAAATCTTGACAGAATCTGTCAGATTTGATGTGTTTTTCACTGATACTTTCTAAATTTTCAACTTTACTCTTCAATTTCACAAACTTTATAAATTTAATCAGTTTAATCAGTTTAATCAGTTTCTTCATCCATAGATGGCACGAGGTAGAATTTCATCGCTCTTTGCGATTCCGTTCCAATAATAAACTTTTTTATCGACATTGTTAAAAATAGAAATTGCCATTGCTAAAATTTCAAAGTACAAACATCGTGTGAAAATTCTCAAAATGGAAAAGTTTCCTAAAAGAAATTACGAATTGAGTAAATTGCTTTGGAGTTCTAATTCTAGTTTTCTTCTTTTTTTTTATATTTTATATTAGTTGTATAACATTTGTATAATATAATATTATATTTTATACTCCAAATAATAATCATAATTGCACAATTGTAATTTAACTTTTTAACTCTTTGGTTGCAAATTACATTGAGAGCAGCCCTCCACGGAAAGTTTGAGCACCTAAGAACGAAAAGAAGAATTTTAAAGGTGAATTTCTGAAACCACTCGACGAACAATATAACATATTTATGTAATAAAATTTTCAATACTACAAAATGTACTATATTTGGTTTTTCTCTTTTTAACTTTAATTTAAGAATCTTCAATTGGTGCAGTTTTCACACAGTTTCTTCTTCTCGCCGGAAGCACGCGCAAAAGTGGCCCCGTTTCGGCGATAAAGATCCGCAGTCGGTTTTGCCGAGCGACCGAAGCGCGTCCCGCGCTGCGAGTTTAGAAGGCAAACGGAGGACAGATAAAAATCGACCACCTATCCAAACGTAACATTCTCACAGCAATAAACATATTAAGTTGTCGCACGACGGAACAAGTATTGATCCGAGGCATCAAGCTGTCGTTGTGCAACGATCGACAACGACTTCCCTGGCCGATGAGCGACGCTCGTATCGAGTAGCGAATCTCGAGAGAGTCGGACACCCCGCTGCGCATTTGTGAACGGCGACCATTGAACGCCGCGCTACCGAGTGCACTAAAGACACTTCAGGATCTCATTCTGCAGCACGAAACAGCGGCCGTGCCTGCGAAACGCTCGATTACGACGAAATTCGGCGGCCAGCCTCGGCATTTCGTCTGATAATGGAATCTGATAAAGGAATATCTGGACAAATTGTACGGTCGATTTTTGATTATGTCTCTCAAGTCGTTCTACAAACACGACGGTGTATCCGAGTTTCACTCTATAATGATTTTTCTCGTCGAATTGAACGAAATGTAACTTATTCATGTAAAAGTATAAAGTATAACTTCATTCGACATTCCAGAATCTTTTCAGGATCTTTCCACGTGTGTGGATAAAGGAAAATCCAGCAACAATAAAGAATTTTGTTTTTTTTTTTTTTTTAAATCTACGCGAGATACGAGGTTCAGCAGGAGAACATTGACTATGCACGAAACGCAACGAGAATCCGCAGATGGACCATAAATTTCCTTCGTTCTCGGATATTCCGCTCTTCACGGACACCGACCAAAGCGAAGGCAGCAGAGTACAATGAATACTAACGAGAGGCATCACGGGCGTTTGCGACGCGTGCCAAAACAGTTTAGGGTCGCCGAAAACTGCGACCCATCTCCGTCTCTCTGTCCTGTTAACGAGTGTTAAACGTACGCTCCACCGCAAAAAGAAAGGAAAAAAAAAAAGAACATCGTTCTCATATGAATGAGAGGCATCGGAACAAAAGGGATATTTTTCAATTCCTGATCGTTGCAAGCGCCTCGATCGCAAGTAACGTAATTTATGACGTAAATCGTTCAAACGAGCATATAACTGTAATATCGTACGAAATCGGTGTCGCCTTCGAGCGTTTATCTCGACGATTGCACACATTGCGGTCGGCTTGCGAGGTGCTCGTCCGTGAAAACCGGCAGAAGTAGATGTCTCGAAGGCCCGCGCGCCCGGCCTCTTTGCCGCGCATAAAGGGATTATTCACGACAAAATAATACAAGAACGTCGCTCGGTTTCGCGTTAAAGACACTTCAAGACTGCTCCTCGATGCCGGGCCGGGAGGAGGAGGGGATAGCGTTACATTGTGCAACGAGTACGTTCGAGGAACGTACCCCTGAGAATGCGCTCTTCAGCCCTCAAATGGCCCGTATACGGCCCCCGTCCTCCTCGAAAACATCGGTTGGATATCCGCGTTGGATGCGTATACGTCGGTACGAAAATATATGCCTAATCTCTCACGTTCACGTGTGCCAGGTCCCGGCCACGAAGCCGAGGCTAATCCCCGTCGGTCGAAGTAATTCAGAGTCGAAGAATTTATTTCTCGCTCCTCGAGGATTTGCTCCTCGAAAATGGGAATCCGCGCATTTCGAGCTTTCCAGTCGGTGGAACTCGTGGAATTCGATCTGAATTTCGAGGCTACTTCCGGCGGTGCTGGCGGTGCGAATTGGTAACACGAAGCGAAGGTTTGCTTCTTCTTCTTCTTTTCTTTTCTTTTCTTTTCTTTTCTTTTTTTTTCCTCTCCTCCCTAAACGGAATAATCGCGCGTAAGCCCCGAGACCGAGGTAATCCCTTCGCGTTTCACTCGATTTCATTGATCGAGAACGAAGGCTCGTTCCCGTATTGAAACGTCGAAACTTGACATGATCGAGTGGCGAGAATGGCCGCGGTACCTGTTCGATTCGCTCGGCGACGACCATTTGTCAAGTCTGTTACACCGCAAGCACGTAGGGAAGCACGAATGTTGCAGTCGAGGAGTACAAAGATTCTTTTTAAGCAATAAGTTGCGGGCAACTTCGTTCAAACGTAGCACCTGTCGATTTCTATCGAATGGAAATCAATTATTGCGACGATCGATTCGAGCGTGTGTTGCAAACAAAATAATTGACGAACGAAAAGTTACTTTAATTTTTAAGACGAATCGAGACGCGATTATATCTCACAATTTTGCTAGCGTTTCAAAAAGTGTAAAATTGTACCCAATTGTCAGTGGTAGTTGTCGAAGTGACTGTTTGTTTGAGCCTGTTTGGAGCGTGTTTGACAAAATTATTTTTCATCCGACGTTTCAAACGAAATTTATCACAGTTCCAAGATCGATCCGTTTCCCGAGGGTTTTCGTCGACCTCTGGCAGAGGGGCGGAAACCACGGAGAACAACGGAACCGGAAAAAATATTTCAACGATCCGGGGCGTTGAAAAACTCGGTCAAACGTCGCCGAGTATCGACAAATCGGTGGTCCATCTTTTGTAAGAAGCTGCAACAGCCACGACGACACGGAGACCGTTCCGTTCCGATCGAATCTGCGTCAGCTTCTCGTGCTGGTAAAATGGGACCAGATAGCATCGAATTTGTCCAAACAGTGGGGGTTGCAGTCAAAGACGCAGCGGTCGCTCGACGCACGAGCAAGGAGAGGCCGAGTTCGTAGGAAGAAAAAGTACGTTTCACGGGCTGTCATTGTTGAGAGTGATTCGTTCGTTGACGCGCGTTTCGATTGAACGAAACGAATTTCTTCGACGAAAGCCAAACTTGCGAAACGCGATCGACGCGAAGAAATTTACGTGCAAAATTCTGCGAATTAACGAAAAGACGAAAAGTGTTCGGAAGATTTTCACGCGACGAAATTCTCTTTTAATTCTCTATTAAATAATACGATCGATCCAGCAAATATAGCAATTGCAACGGCAACGTGGAGTCGTAGACAAAATGACAAAGTCTGAACGAAACTAGACTTTTCGACTCCTGCTGCCTGCAAATTCCCCAATTTTTTCGACACACACATCCAGAACGAGTAGCTCTTGGGAACAAAGGTCACGAGTGTACTCATCACGAGTATCCGAGGGGATGGAGGAAGGTTATCGCGCGTTAAAGAGTACTCGAGCTTGGGAAAGTCCCATTACCCCAAACGACGAAATTCTCACAATAAATTCGCGATACCCGGCAAAAATAATATGCACGTTCCAGAACGTTTCTTTGGAAAGAAAAGAAATTCTTGCGCTCATCGTTCAATGAAAGCGCAATAAAAAGGAGCCCGGGCTCGAACGTTTGCACCCGATAGAAACCTGGCCGCGTTGGGCGAATAATTCACGGTAATTCGAGCCATCTTTCGAGCTTTAATCACTTAACGACCAGTCTCCGGCTCTCTTTAAATCTCTAATAACAGAGTGTTCCATCGATTCAAACGCGAGCAGCTCTCGTTCTCTCAAGGATCTCCGAGCGAGGCGAGGCGAGGCGAAGGCAAAAAGGACGAAAGAAGATTTTGAAACGGGCACAAAGTGGAGGCGAAGGAAACGAAACTGGACGAATAAGAAAGTAGGCGAACTGGCACGTAGAGTTCGTCGACTCGGGGACTTTGGCGCTTCGGGCAAATTTGATAGCTGTCACGACGTAGCGTCTGTCGCCTGGACATGGCGCACCGCTTTCGGACACGAATCGATCTCGCTCGTTTGGCTCGTGGGTTGGAGGGGGGGGGGGGAGGAAGGAGGGAGGAGGGGGTTTCTTAAGGCCCGGTTTCTTAAGTGTAGGTCAGTTATACCAGCCTGACTGGTCCCGATCGACTGCCAATTAAATGGAAACCCGGCAACCTGTTATTTCCCGACACGCTTCTGATCTGCGCGGAGAGAAGGTCGTTCTCGCCTGCTCTCGCGTTTCGCGCGTCGGGCTTGAGATCTCTATCGAGGTCTCGCGGCGTCTTTATCTTTGACGTTCGCTCGTCGAATTTTCGCATCCTCGCCACGCGCAGACCCTCCGTGGCCCGCGAATCGCCTCCTCTTATCGTCGAACCACGCGGGGATCGCGTGCTTTCGTCGCGTGATGTGGCAAAAATCGTTTCATTTTTATTTGCACTTTCGCTCGCCAAACCCTCTTCTCTCTGAACTCTCTTTGTACGTTTCGTGCGTTCGGCAAAGGCGTGGTGTCGAAAATAAAAACGAAGCAACAGGCAATTGGAAAATAAATAGGGTTTGACAGGTAATTGGAAAATGAACATTTTTTTCTTGTTTCCTAAGACAGCTTTCAGCTTCGCTTCAGCTAACTCGTTCAAAAAGAGTATTTTGGAAATTTTAATTCCGTCGAATTTTGTCAACAGCTGTCAACAGTGCTTAAAACGTTCGAAGGAGCCTTTCGAAATTTGAAGTGTAATTCGGTGAAAATGCGGCGATTCAGCAGATTTGCATAGCCGATATTGCATGTCGTCGATCGTTATGAATGCCTTTGCGTTTCTCCGGTGCTTCGTGGTTATCCTCTCGTTTTAATAAACGAGATGAAACGTTGTTCAAAATTAAATACAAGGTTAAAGAAAAAGAAACAGTAAAGTACGCAGAGTTGATTAATTTGAATCGACGGAACACTCGGATCAGGATGTGAGCAATTGACTAAATTTTCAAAGTAACTTTTAGACGATGGTTTCTCGAAAACGAAACTCCAATCTCATTCTTAAGACTTTTACGTTCGAGATATTAACATATATAAGATATTAACATCATTAACGACAATTTAATAACATACATTTACCGATGAAATCTTCGCAAGTTAAGTACGCAATTACGATATATTAAAAGCAAACGATAATTCCTGATTAAATCTTTGCGAGTTAAGTATTCAATTACATTCAACGATATCAAATTATCGAAATCTGATGAAATCTTCACGAGTGAAACGTTTCAGTTGCCATATTAAGTTACTGGAGAAGTGAATGATGGTTATTTTTTTCATAATTAACTCTCGCAGTTTCCGCTCGAGGCGATTTCTACCGAGAGTATCTACCGAGACGATAAGATACGAATAAACCTTCGAAATAAATCAACATTTTCAATCGCGTGATCAATACTCGCGGATTTCTGCTCGCGGTGACAGACGCCGTAAATCTGCGAATCGGTTCTAATTGAAAAAAACTTACGAATATAACGCGGACAAGGGACAGGAATAACGCTCGCGACGTTTCACGAAACAGAACAGAAGCAGCAGAATCAAAGTCCTTGGACACGGTCGTCTCTTTGCGCTGCAAATTGCTCGATTCGTCGTCGCTTGTAAAATATTCATCGCGAATTATTTACGACGTTGATAACGAATTGTGCGAATCTTATGCGCCGATACGTACCCGCAAACAAGCCTGGCGAAGAAAATTTCCTCCACGGCTGATATCTTCTAACTCTTGGAAACTGAATTTTTCCATTAAAAAAAAATTTCTGTCGCAACATTTGCACGACAATCCGCTACGACGAAGGGACGAGTATTCTCACATCACTGCTGGTAACGAGGCCGCAGACCTTCGTTGAAATTGACGATCACCACTTAATAAAAGATACAATAAAAATCATCGGCTACCGCATTTCACGTACTTGCTCACCGTTCGCAGCTATGTTCTTTCGCACATTGCGTGCACTCCGTCATACGGTTTTATTCAAACGGGATAATTTTAAATGCACGAACGCGCAAGTGACTCGATTTCGAGATCGCAGGAAGAACATTTAAATTCAGGAATTCGCGAATTTACGAGTCTCTTTGAGGAATCGTCCAAAATCGCGCGCGGAAAGGGAGAAACCGACGATGATGGAAAGAATGGATGATGGAAAAATCGAGATCGCGCCGGTTGCTAACGGGAGAATTGCCGTCGAAAAATTGCTGAACGCGTGTCACGTGACGGGCGGTTTGCAGCTGCCTCGCATATTTTTTCCGCGAATTTTTCACGATTCCGAGGCAAGCAGATGCGTCCTCGGCGAGAAACGCGCGAATCCCCGTCTCTCGTTTTCTCCGCAACTTCTTTTTCACGATCAGCCGGGTTACATCGCTACTTTCCGATCGGTAGATCGCGATCCTCGAGCCACGGAATTTCATCGAGTCGACCTTTCGCCCCGTGGACGCGAGTGTTCCACCACCTACCGTTTCTACACCCCTCGCTTCGTCTTCTTCGAGTCCGGCGAATTCAGGTGACTCGGCAATAGCCAAACAACCAGTCGTCTTCTCGATTGCCATTCTCATATTAATTTTTATGTCAATTTCAAAGGGTACTTTAAGGAATTTTTATATCAAATTATCTTTAAACGTAACGAAGACTTCAATTATTTTATTCTTCCTAAAGAATTTCATTGTTTCAACTCTCACATCAAACTCGGAGATATAAAATTGTACCCTTTTGTTTCTCAAAAAATTTCTAGACAGAAAGAGAGAATGAGATGACGATGGAACTTTTTGTTTCGGGGAAAGGTAAATCTCAAAACTATTGCAAGAACCATTCAAATTCGTAATTGTCCATA
The DNA here is from genome assembly GCA_032399605.1 of Melipona beecheii. Lineage (NCBI taxonomy): Eukaryota > Metazoa > Arthropoda > Insecta > Hymenoptera > Apidae > Melipona > Melipona beecheii. Next base: position 1,574,561 of record JAUCMO010000463.1, read on the forward strand.
AAAGTTTGATGGAAGGATGTCTTTTTTCTAGGATTTATTCTCTTCCCGTATCGGGTATACATTTTGTCATTTCGATTTCTCGACGAACGATATAAAAATAAGATAAATAAAAAGATTTCGAGGGATCAAAGTTCCAGCAGAATGTTCCCCCGTTCGGAGATACGCAGAGGAAGGGACAGAGATTAGGCTCTACTTAGCGACAGACAATTGGGGGTTGCAATAATTAAGTGTCGGGGTGGGCCCTTGAACCTCAAGGGCGGTCTTTATCGTGGCTTAAAATGGGATTAACCGTGAGGAATGAAAAGCTATTGGCTGACCCTGAGGATCATTAGTGGCTCGATAAGAGGTGAACGGTCGCTGATAAACTTAGACTTTCATACCCCGACATTACGATAATGAAGCCCTAGAATCTTTGGAGATGTGCATTAAGCAGAAATCATCCAAGGACGTACGCCTGATCACTCAATCAAGAGACTGTAGCAGAACTTAACTTCTCAGTTTATAATACTTGCACTATCTGAAGAGAGGCAACAACGTACTTAAATGACGGGTTTCCACTAAATTGACGCAAGTGTTAAAGACAGTGTGTGCAAAATTCGATCTTACATCAAGAAGACTACTTTGCCAAATATAGTACATTTCCTCAAATCCTGGATCCGATTTATCCAATCTCACTCGGGCGCAACAAACAGCCATCAAGCGACCCTCGACTTTTCGTTTCATCGCGAGCAAATCCCGAAACGCTGAAAAGGAAGCGAGTCGAAGCTCGGTAGGCCAGCGACTCGATGTTAAATCAGTTCGACGAGTGTCTGTCTGTCTGTCTGTCTGTCTGTCTGTCGAATCGCGGAGGCGCGATCCTTTCTGTTTGTTGGTTTTTCAAGAGCGTCCCACGGGGCTTATTGTTCGTAAACATATGTTCCCGTGGGCGTGCAGGAAGAGTAGCTTCCTCGCGAAAGGCAGACGAAGAGAGAGAGAGAGAGAGAGAGAGAGAGAGGAGAAGGAAAACGGATGGACGAGCAACAGACAGCCAGTCTGGCATCACCTGGACGAGGAGCACGCGCCTTCGACGCGTTCCGCAGGGAAGGACACGCGTGAATATCGGTGCGTAACGTCTGCATTGTGCGATCGTTGCCATAATGCGGTGTAACCTCGCCACGCAACGGATTCCTACGATGAATGGTCCGCGGCGTGTAGCCGTGCGAAGAGAAATCCTTTCGCGAGCAATGAAAATCCTTTTAGGGGAATCCCGGCTTGAATGGCGAAGTCAGGGGCTCGACTCGCGGACAAAAGATATTTTTCGAGGATTGCGGCATGTCCGATCGTAATTAAGATCCAAAGGGACTTACGAATCGTGTTTCGGCAGGGAGGGGGAGAATCTGATCTGGAGACTGAAAGTTCTGGCCTTACAGCTGGTCATTGTTGACGCAAAGTTGCGCGTTTGGAGTAGGATTGCAGAAAGGCAGACAGAGTGAAGATGTTGTTGATTTCGAGACACGAACCTACGTTTACGATAAAAGATTAACGAGTTTCGATCGAAGCAAGGTTTGTTCCCTTTGTTTTGAAAAATTAAGTCACAGACTACAGATAAATCTCCTCGTAACAAATTCATTGTCTTCGTCTACGATTTCGGTTCATTGACTCGAACTCGTCAGATTAAATACGTATATTGCATGAAAATGTCTCAATTTTACGTTATTTGACGCACAAAGCTATAATCCATAGTCAGGGGGCCATCGATAAATTATAGATCGAAGGACGAGCCTGCGTCCTTGGCTTCGTTCGAGCTATTCATTTTGCGCGTGTTGCGTATCACGAAGGTAATCGCGAGATTTTTCCGTTCGCGAAACAAGTTTCTCTCGTACAGTTTGTCGTCTTTTCTCGCCTCGTTTCTAGTCAAATTTAGTGCTTGTCAAACACAAGTGCCACGAGACTCTCACCGAGGTGTAAAATGCCCAAGAAGACCTAAGAACGAGACGAATCACGCGAACAACGACGTTAAACTGACATTTAATCTTCGGGAAACAACTGGATGCTTCCCGCAAATTTTCATCGTTTTGTCTCTTCGATGAACGTCCAATTGTATTGATCATTTTGTTACAATTTCAACCTGAGATGGAACGCAAATCGAGCGTAATTAATGATTCATTGCTTAGTTGCGTGTCGTGGAAGTTGCTGTCTTCGGAGATTTGAAAAGAAACGAGTCGGAGTATCAACGAGGAACATTATCGACTTGCAGTGTCACTCCAACAACTGTAGTAACAATCGCGATGTCTTCATTAGTAAGAAGACATAGCTTTGACACGTCTTTGCAACTGTGTTACAGAGAAATTGCAAGAAAGTTACGATCAATTGCATCCTAAATATTCAAACTTTCAAGTCTAAAAGTAGATACTCTATTACTATTAATCTATATTATAATATTCTATATTAATCTGTATTATAATCCATATTATTTGGTTACAACACTCTGCCAAATTCCTCGACAACGAAACATCCAGATCCCATCAAAGTTCCAACGTTCGAAGAATCGTCGGAGCTGCGTCATTTCGTCTCGGTGCGCGCGGAAATTGGGCCAAACGAGAACAGTGGCACTTGTCGCGAAAGTCGTCCCCGAAATCGCACCTTGCTCGAATAGGAGCCACCGGAGCACTGGAACTGGTTCGGGCTTCAAAGGAAGCGAGAAGAAAGGAAAGGAAAGGAAAGGAAAAGAAGAAAAGAAAAGGTCAAGGTGCGAGAACACGGAATTAGAACGGTCGAAGAGAAGAGGGAGGGCCGAAGGAGACGAGGAGGGCCGAGGAGAGTGGAAAGGTGGGCCCCCTCGGACCGCGTAAATAAAACGTTTTGTAGCCGGTTTGGTGCGGTCGAGGCCCCGGCCCACCTACCGGAGAAAAAGGGCTACCTGCCTCCTCTTTCGCTCCCCGCCGCCGTGGGGCTCCGAAACTTTGAGGTCTTCATTCAAGCTCCTCGGATTCCTTCCTGGGACTCGTTCCTCAACCAGACACCATTGACTTCTCTCTCGATAAAGGAGCCAGGGACTCGGCGTCGATACAGGGTGCGATCGGGGACAATGGGAGGGCGACGTTCGTGGCAGTGGCTCAACTCTTCGTACAGATGTAATCGCCTGGGAATCCGCGATCATTCGACACAGCCTCGTCCGACTGTGACTTTTTATGTTCGGTTTACGGTGGAAAGGAGTCGCGATCGGTGGAAACGACGAGGCACAATGAGAACGTCCGCTGCCCCCGCGTGCGCGCCAGCGCCCATATTAGCGATCCATCATACCACCGTTGGTAAAACGGGAGGAATCGGGCATTTTTCTCGCCGGGCTGGATCCCACGTTAATCTGATCGGTCAGATAGGACAAGTGCATCGTTCCGTCTGCGCGAAGAAAAGTATATAATTTATAAATCGCGCCGCATCAACCCTCTTCGGGTCGTAACTGTTACCATTGTAACTGTTACAATAGCCGTAACCATTACGTGCCACGCTGACGTTGAACGATTCTGTTTGTTGGAGAAGATGGCACTCGAGACTTGAAAGACAATTTAATCGAAAGATAATTTAATGCGAGATCGGTTTCGGCAACGATCAATGGTATCCGTGGAATGGAATGGAAAGCAATTGGCAGAGACGGTCGGTCGGTCGATCGATCGATCGATCAGCCGGTGATTACTTTGCATAATCGACGCAGGCTCGACTAACGGTCGCGTCTGAATTTCCATCTCTCTCCTGCCGCACAAGCTTTTGCAGCTGCGACATTTTTCTAGCCGCGTGAATGTCTTTTGTCTGTGAGTGTCCCGAGCAGACTGCAGTGAATTTTTTCACCACCGCGGGATTCACCTGGCGCCGATAATCGCGTTGAGAAACCGCAAAATAATCGAGTGACTCGCGTCAAGCTGCGCTCCTACTTGCTGCTTATTAAAAGCACGCAGCCACGCGCGTAACGCAGAACGCTCTTATAGAAAAATTCTAATTTACGCGTGCCTCGAAATCCCGCCGGATAAGGCGCGTACAAGGGCGTGGAAGCAGGTGCAAATTTTATCTCGCGTCGCTCGGGAAATTGTTCGAGCCGAGGTGCGAAAGTTAAACGAAACGGGCAGCGAGTAATAAATTGACAAATAAAAGGAGTCTGAATTATTTTTTTACTCCTGTGCGTAATACCTTCGACGACTGACGCGCAGGAGTACGATTAAAGTAATCCCGTGCTGGATCTGTACTGTCTCGACGAGACACAGTTGTTGTTAATTCATCACCGCGAGAACTCGCGTGTACGGCGCACACCCGTATGCGCGTATGGGAGAGAGAAATTTCCCGAGACTCGCAAAGTTTCCGAATAGGCGGACAAATTATCATCCAAAGTCACAACAGAGCGTGCCCTTTTCATCTCGCAGACCCACCTTCCCTTTTCTTCGTCGCGCCATGAGAACTTCCACCTTGCACCGTTGATTTATCGCAATCTCAACGTCTCCCGATGTCTCTCGTCTCCGCGGGACTCCCACGTGGACCAGGTTGCAAAGGATTCCCTCTATCTCTGTCGCGCCGACGGACCAACGTATCCCCACGCAGCTTTTCATCGTCCACCTTTCTCCTCCGACACCAGTCGGAATTTCTCGGCGATCGTGCGCGTACAAAACCGATCTATCCGAGATCGATTATTCAGAAGTCTCTCTCGAGAGGATGGAGCAACGCTGGCTGCTGGAGTTCCCTCTTTTAACTGAGAGTTGCACACGAACGGGGGAGAATTCGTCGTAAATACAGCCGTTTCTAGGCCGTTTCTAGGCCGTTTCTAAGCAACTATATTAGAAGCGTCCCTTTAAAATCGAGACGAAAATCGACGGATGATCGACGACGCGGAGACGAGAGACAGATGCAACGTGGAGAATTTTACGCCTCTGTCGTGCCCGTAAGGCCGATTAAACCTTGGCGATTTTAATGCCGGCTATGCAGTAAAAGTTTATGGCCGATTGAGTACGTCGAACATGCAGGGAATACGCGACAAAGAGTATTATTGCCACGTACTTTATATTTCCCTCAAGTGTGGTGCAAAAGATACACTGCGACCAACGACTGAAACAAGCAAAACTTTTCTTTGCAAGCCACTTTTGTTTTATTTTTTAGAGTTTCGCGTTTCATTTTGAGATCCGCGATCTTCGCCTAAAGCTGAAAATTACCTTCGTAACTCAGAAACCACAGGAAACGAAACAATCGAAATTCATCCGTTCAGACGAGCATGAGCACTCTTTAGAACTGATCAATTTCGGTTAAATCCACGATAATAATAGAATCAAACCTTCGAGATGCAAATGAAGCACTAAACGATCGACCGATAGCAGCGCGGACCTGAACGAGGTACCGAGAAATTCACTTTCGGCTGTAGAAGCATCCTTCCATCCTGCACGAACGATCGAAGGCAGATGTTGAAGATGTGGCAGCACGTCCACAGATCGAACCGACGATTACGTATTATTTATTTTTTAAGGGGTTGCGATCGGACGCTGCCGAAGAAGCCGTTGCGTCCACCCCCTATAGGCACGCTCGATCAGATACAGAGGAACAGCCACCTACCTTTTGCCCTCAACCGCGTGGAACACCGTGGCGAATATACATTACAATGATCGTTTGATCCACATACATTTTCGGACAGCCGCCGATCCTCGTCCTTCACGAGCGTTGAACCTTGCCCCTTTTACGACCATTAAACCCCTTTTCTCGCTTCCGAGGGGTCGATTCATTTGTCAAAGCTTATCTCCGATATCTCTCTTTTTTCTTTTTTTGTAAGTTGCAACTTCTTCTGCTTCTCATATTAAACTAAACTAAAATTGATCGTAGAAATTTTGGACGAAGAGAGCAAGAGAGAGATTCTGCTTGCTGTTCATTTTCCTAGAGGGAAATGTTTTCCATGGACGTCGTTTCCGTAACGAGGGAGACTAGCTGTGGCGAAGGAACGGTGGCCACAGCTAGAGAGAAGGAGAGAGGGGGTTGTGGCACGCGACCGCCACGAACGCATGCGTCGGGACGCACGCACGCGGCCTCCCGGCAAATGTGCGAAAGGAGCCGCGACGCGGGTAGGGAAAGGGGCGAAACGCGCCGGACGAGATGCAGCGGCCAAAGAGAGGAAAAGGAACTGTGGATCGAGAGGAACGAGCCTTCGAGCGACCTTGGGATCCCTAACCCACATCTAATTCGCGAGAGTCTGACTCGCGGTCAACGCGACTTTCCCTCGGCTTTCGCGGAGATGGAGATCCTCGAAGATCGGCGAGAATATTTTTCAAACCCACCGAAAAACTTCAACTTTGTTTCTCCATCTCAAACTGTTACATTCTATTTGAAACTCTGTGAAACTGAGGACGCGGTGGATCTTTGTAACAATTTTCTATTTCTGAAAATTGAAAACAAACTTACAAAAACGAAGTCTTACAGAAATGCAATCTAAACATTCGCAATCTGTTGATAATCCTCAACTCGTAGCTTCTATTTTCTTAATAAACAGAAATTGAAACTACTACGGAAGATGAATTATCGTGAGCCCTCGTCTCGATCATCGAATCACAATTTGATTGCATCGAGTTTCAAGCAAGACGCAAAATTTCGTGGGAGTGTTACGACCGCGTAATCGATTTTCGCCAGCGAGGATCGCAGCTTCTTCGTGTTTCTCACGGACGAGTCTCGTTATGGATGTACGACGATCAATTGCCGTGTTTTTACTCGTCTCTATCGCTCGTTGACTCTGTGAAAACGCGTCACGTTCTTCGTTTTACACGTAACATAATTATCCACTTTGTAGACGTTGCGTCACTTTTATGGGAGATGTTGCTTGCAGTTTGCTTTCCTCTCGAATGTCAAGAAGACACACTTGGCGGCGGCTAATTATTTTCTCGCTCGCGTGAAACCGTCCCCGGCGCAGTTCGTCGTTTCCTTCTAGCTCGAGGCGACGGCAGTAAAGCTCCTGAGCTACGATATAACTGACATATATCCGAAGATTGTACGAAACGAACTAATTTTCCCACTAATTTTCCAAGTAAAAATTCAAAACGTTGATTCATCACGTTCGCGCGGGATACTCTTCGACTTTCAATCTCTCACAAAATCAGAATATCAACGAAGCTGAATAAAACAAGCGATGAAACGAACGCGAGAGAATAACCGCGTGTATTAAAAGCGAAATTTAAAATTTTCAAAGTCGCGAGAACAAAAGTGCAAAAATTGACAAAGACCGGCTCGCGCGAATCGAAGAAACAGGTGTCGGGTGTCAAGCGTCGAATAAAATCTCGCCACCTCTGAAATCTTCCACAAAGTTATCCTTCAATTGGCTCGGTAACGACGGCGGGGTATCTTTATAGCGCGGTTCACCGTGAATCGGAATCGCGTTTCAGCTGTTAGAACCGCGCGGGTGCAAACGCAGAGATCCCCAGCCAATGGCCCCTCTCTCTCTCTCTCTCTCGTCCGTTTCAATTTTACGGTCCCGATATTTTTATCGGGTTCGCGAGGCTGCTAGCGACAAGGCAGGCAGGTGGTGAGGCCTCGTGTGGTAGTGTCTGTCGCGGCCATTTGTAAGTCCACGCTTACGTGGCCGTCTCGAGCGTCGGCCGCGTATGTGAGGCACTCTCGCGTGGCCATTTGTGTATTTGAAACACGTCGGTAGGGTAGCGCGATGCGGGTTCATTACTGGCACGAGCCAAAGCGCGCGACCGTTCGCCAACCTATCGCCACCGTGACCGTCCACGGAATCGTTTCGTATACCGTTCGATCAGCTACGTACGCCAGACAGAGGAGATAGAAGAGACGTAGATCGTAAAGTAAAGCGTTAAGCAGGTAATTAGAATTTTGACGCAGGTGAGACTGTAGGTACGCCGTAGGAGGAACGTGCATCGTAACGTCGAAACTTTGACAACTGTGGTTCCATGGAGGAAGAATGACTATGAATGACTTCTTATGGAAAAATTAGTATCGAGTATAGAATAGAGCACACGTTCTGAAAATCATATGTAAATCTAGCGCGTGTGTAGTAACATACTAGCTGCTATTGTAGCATTTGTCGGTTCGTAGAAAATGTCTCTTTTTTCAATCTTATTTTTTTTTTTTTTTTTTTTTATAAAGAATCATCCCTTACTCGTGGTTGTATCTACTTCTTAGTCACTTAGTATTTACTTTTTGTTATGATAATAATGGCAGAGTATATAGTAGGAGCAAAATATAAAAATGTAAACTTTTAAGCAATAATTTAACAAAGAAACACATTATTAACTCTTTCGTCTGCCAATCCTCAGAAGAACATTTATCAAATATTGAATGAAAATTTCACGTATTTGAGAAATCACTTGGATCACACGTAACATTTGACTCGATAATGCTTGTCTGCGTTAATGTGTTTTTAATGAAAAGAATAGAAGAAAATTCCGCATTTTTGTCTATATACGGTAGATGCACATCGAGTACTTGTCAGTTCACTCGCACCTGCTCTACGTCGCTGTACACACACACACACACATATATACACACAAACACACGTTTGAGCATTACCCGTCGAAAGAACGCTGAATCCTCGAAGCGTTCGCAATGTTCCAACAATTCTTTCAATCGTCGAATCTCCTTCGATAAATATTTACGTCGATTGCTATTAGCGAATTTTATCACGCGTCGGACAGGCCTATTTAAACAATCGATTTTACAATTGCGCCATCGACGCGACCTTATTCACCGCGCGTCTCGATCGGGCGCACGTGAAGCTAATTCCAAGCTCGAAGTTAACTCGCAACTTCGAGTCGGTCAATAAAATTTTCGTGTTGAGCGTTTTGCGGATGCGTTAATTGCGTTTATCTCTCTTCCACGTTTACGGATCATTCGTGAATGTTCAATTAAAGGAAGTTTGACAAATTATTCAAGAAAATTTTTCTCAAATATTTTCTCAAAAAGGGTACGTTGCAATGATACACCTGCATGTTTGTGCATTTTTTATATAACGATTTGTTAATCAATTATTGAGCGACAGGTGCAGGTTCCTAGCAAAATAAGACTGATTTGTTCAATTCTTAAAATTCTTCGGGGTTAGGTGGGTTTAAAATTGTCGCACATTTTTTAACCCACTTTAAGATGTGTTTCGATGAATCTCGTTTAAAACGTTAGTTGCATTTATGCCTCGCTCTGTAATAAAGAATTTATTTAAATATTACTCTTCTTCATTTTAAGCAACTTGGATGTGTTTCGTGTTCAGTGCAGTGCAATGTAACGGTGTACGATATCTGTTGGTTCGGGAAATGTAAAATAACTTGACCAAGGAGTGCTGCTCGTCGTGTGCCACCGGTGGTCCACACGCGGCACGCGGGACGCGTTAACCTAAAGGATGACGGATTCCGACCTCGAAACAGGAGGGTTCGGCCGGCCGTTCGTAGAATCGCGTGCAGACGAAACGGGGCATGCAGGCTCGTCCCTTTTAGCGCGTATTTAGCGCTGGTATTCAGTTTCGCACAATAAAGCGCTTTGTGTGGTATCCGCTTACCCGGGGGCACGTCGTGCGCGTGCCAAAATGAAAAAACCGCAAAACGGCGCCCCGACGTCCTTTTTCTACGGCCCTGCCACGACGCGATCCTGTTTTATCGCTCCGCCTCCGTTCCACGCGCGCGTCTCCGCGTCCTTATCTGCACATTTCGTGCTTTTAACCGCGATTTAATCTCGTTTGAGACTTCCTTCTCTTTGCCTATCCAATCGTTTCAGAAAAATATTTGGTCGCCGAGTGTCCTGCTGACTTGGATACTCTTCACTGAATTTTTGACACGAGTAAACTCCTCGAACGAGCAAAATCAATGTAGGGAAATGTAAATCTTTCATCTATAGAAGAGATTGATTTCATCGCATCCAGCGTTGTTTGTTAATTTCTACCGTCTAACTGAAAATTCACAGTTTCTTATAATCTAACTTTAACTTTTGCGACAAACGTGTCGAGAGAAATTTATATTGCGGAGTATTTTTTACCAGAGTAAGTTATTTTCAACGCAGCGAAAATATTATAGAAGCTCATCCTACAATAGTTTGCTTTTTTTCTTTTTATCTTTATCGTCCTGTTATGAATCGAGCCTGTACTTCTGGAAAGGCACAAATAAAGGGGTAAAGAGTGATAAAAAGGAAAGGTAACCAGGGAATTGATATATCTAGTTCATCTAAATTGGATATCGTTTAAAATGAACATGTATTTTAACTCCGCAAAAGCAGGAGGCAGCTGTCCGACTTATTTGAGAGAGTATTTCATAGTCCTCTTTCAGTAACATGCTCATTGGACATTTCCTTCAATCTACGACTCGAAAGCTAAAGTAAGGTATAAATTCTTATGACATCTTTTAGTCATTTCATTATGTAGATTCGTCTCAATACTCGCAATTGGATTCACACACTCGAACGATTCAAATCAATTTTTCCCATGAAAATAAATTCATCGTTGCCCAATTTGCACACGTAACACGAACGACCGGATCTCGGTGACTTTCAGGGTGAATTTCTACCCTTCGTAACTCGGCTGATCGATCCACCACCGCGAATGCAACGAGTCCCGATGGTATATCGAATCGTTTCGATGGCATCCGGTTAATTCCGTCGCATATGGGCGGCTTCTGGACCGGGAATGATTCTGCAGAAGCAGAACGAATCGGCAATTTCGAAACATATTGCGACGGTATGCAGGTATAGCACGAGCCAAGTCCCACCCTCTTCATTAAAACAGGGGGGTTAATGCGTCGAAACAGAGTCGCTTGTTACGTTTACGATTTTAAATGACGCTCCGATGACGTGGTAACTGTTTCAGACTGAAGCGATCATCCTGTAAAGTCATCAGTCGCGTGCTCCAATTGTTCAAAGCTTTCAAATATCAACAATCTTACGACTGCTCGTTCGGAAGAATTGAAAATTGACCAAGAACAAGACGAACGAGAGTTCTTTGCTGAGTTAATTCTTGAATGAAAAGTTCGGTAAACAACGGAGCGTGTTTTAATGAAAATTAACGAGTCAGTCATTCATTGATGTCATACGTTTACTTTCCACGTATGGTGTAAGAAATTAGAAAATTTCAATTTGACGGATGTGCCTCTTCGAGCATTTCATAATAAAAACGAGGAAACTTGTTCCACGAGATCTAGCAAAGAGTTGCCAAGTTTTTGATACTCGGTTTCACAATTATACACAATTATACACAGTGCGCAGTTGCGCAACGAACGACTGGAAAGTTGCACTTGTGAGTTGTTAAAGAGGTGAAAATCATGCGCGAATCGTGATGATTTATGGATATAAATATTTTCCGGGAGCGCGGAACACGAGGCGATGAGCGCGTTTCGTCCGACCAATAAAAGCGGCGGTGTTGCTCATTGCCGGGGAGAGATGACGATTATCGGGCGTGCGCGCGCGTTTCTACTTCGGACGAGCAGGTGAAGCAGCAGATAGATAATGGGTGAAACAAATACACGATGATCGTAACATACGGGCCGATTATCTCTTCTCCGGACTTTCCACATCGGCTTTTACCGCTCGCGTTTCCTGTAACTCGCACGTATCGGCGCTGCTCTACCCTCGAGCTCTCTACCATTAAAACGACAATGGCGGAGCGGCGCGCGTGCCCGATACGTGATTGCAATTTTACCGTGACGTTTAACCCATTAAACCGCGATCTCTCTGCTCGAGGACGTGCGAACGAAGACATTGTGAGGAGGGCAGAACATTGTGAAGATTCTGACAGAATGATTAATCATTCGATTACACGCGACACGCTATTATTTCTCAAATTATTTCTGCAGAACGTTCTGGAAAATTCGTTCAGGTGAGAAATTGTTGCTCAACAGTGGAAATATTATCAGGAAACGAACAGTAACGAAAAGAGATTTATTTGCAAGGATATTTTGGTAATAAACGACAGCAATTGACGTGATTTTTTATTGAGGATAGATTCCAGAGTAAAATAGTCATCTCATGAATATGCCCACAGCGTAACAATAAACCTAACCTAAACTCTTTGCCCTCGACAAACCTTTTCTGTATCATCTACCAGTAATTTATTTACGAAGCGTCGCTTCAAACAAAACGACGTAGCATCGGAGATAATCGTTCAAAAATGGTATTTAACACGAAATTTTGTTGATTATATCTTTCTAATGTGTTTATTACGTATATTATGTATGTTACATATTTCTAACATATAATTTAAAGCAATCATCAACGTGCGTTACGAGATTGCTTGAACAAGTATAACATACAAGAGTCAATGAATGTTAGTTTCAACCTCTGGAAAAATATATAATATATAATATATAGAAGCAATAGAAAGTCCAGTTTATATGAATGAATTATCGAGTATCAACTGCCTCAGGACTGTCTTCAGAAATTTCTTCTGACGTCGTTATTGTAGCTCTTGTTCTAAGCATCTGTTATCAGATATCCGAGTACAATGTCCCTCAGAAGGGACAGTCGAGTGCAAATTAGTAACACTTACGAAACATCCGTAGACGCACTAGGTGCCTACGTCAAACAATCGCGCGATGGAAACTCAAAGATCGTCGATCCTTCCGAAAGGATTCTAAGTACGATTAAACAGAGAGTAGCAACGACGGGAATAAATTCAACGGACGAATTCCACGGGCGAACGAACGAAGGACCAGCCGAGTTGAAAGTGATTCATCGAGCGAATGAAGGGGGGGGGGGGTGGCAAGCACCAGTGGAATTCACGGCCGCTTTCCGCGGCGATTTTTCGAGGGACGGGAAAGAGAAGCGGGAGGCTACGCGCCGTGAAAGCTATGAATCGCGTATTTGCCTATGAAAGGGATCGAAGACACCTGAGGCGCCACACACGGCGACGGTAACCCAAAACCCCCAACCCCCGGCCGCGCAGCATCGCGACAGACATGTCTTGGCACAAAGGATCTCTCGAAGAGAGAGAGACGGCCCCTTTTCAGGCCGCGGTCTGAGATCATCTTTCTATTGATGCACCGTTCCATGCTGCGCGTAAAACTGCCGACGATAATGAAGCGCGTCACGCGAAAATCTCCGCCGCAATTTCTGATCGCGCATTATTCCGGGGCGCGGGACGCGTTTGCCAACCTTGAATCGAATTGATCATTTAACGGTCCAAAGAGCGAGAGAAAATTCAAAGTACATATTTTTTTTTTTTTTTTCGTATACGATACCAGAAATGCAGGAACCCTTAAAGAAGATCATGGAGATTTCTCGTTGATTGGAAGCTATAGGTAGAATTTTGTACAAAAGGTGTATTTGTATCGAGAAGAAATTTTGCACGAAACAAATTTTGTTCTACTTTTATTGATATTTTTAAGCTTAAGTGCCATTACCTCTTAAAGTAAAATTTAGGTGAAACAAAAAATATATTCGTAATTTTCACACATTTCTACGTGACAAGAAATATACTTTATGACTTTTTCTAGGAAAAAGAAAAATTGCTGTCAGTGGCAATTACGCGTGAGTTTTTTAACGAAATGACACAATTTTATAACAAACATTTACAATAAAGTACGATTCCAAAAAACAACTGACAAATTTTGTTGTTTCAATGTAATTCGTTTCAATTTTAAATGAATACTTGCTCTGCTTTTTTAAAAGATAATTAAGCACACAAGCGCACGTTCTCAGAATAAAGTAAAACGGTTAATTAATTTCCAAAGAGAAGCATTTCATTTGAACAGCAAATATCACGATCGAAACGACGTACGTAACGTGTTAACAAATCTCCAGAGAGGTGGATGCTCGCGGAAACCGGTTAGCGGACAGCGAACCGTGACCGACGACGTGGAAAACATGAATGTTGTCGAAAATAGTCGGATGAATCAGGAATTTCCATACGTAATTGCAGCGATTATAGCATCGCGCAACTGGTGTCGTCGCAGCCTGGGCCGATGGTGGTACTGCCCTTAACGCGGCGCGATCAGAAAGCTACCGTGCGTACACATGCCAAAAACTTTTTTTCCTCCTACACCGATCAGGGTGTCGAGCGTTTAAAATGGCATAAATTAGAGAGGTATTTCGCGGCAGATGCGGGGGCGGCCTCACGTCAGGGCAATATGGTCGTCAAATTTCGCTCCTGCGTCAGATCTGATCGCGAAACCATGATCCGTCGAACCATGTTTTGAACCGATGCAACGCAACTCTTTCGATATTCGGATTTTTAATTCGATCGCAATTGTCAAACGGATTGTTTGCCGTTTTCTTTTCACAAGTCAAAATCGACTAGCTTTAAAATAAATCGTCAGAGATGTAATTCTTCTTTATGTTGAAAGTAATTTTGAACAAATCCACTTTTATTTCTCTAAAGTCTAAAAATAACTTCTGTAACCACTTTTACTTCCGTAAAGTCTAAATGCCGCGAACAATTAATGAAAATAATGACACATTGTTAACAGATTCTCAGCATTAAGTACATTTAAGCGAAAGAAACAAACTTTGTAATAAAGATGGCTTAATGCCAAATTGTAAATCATATCGTCAACGTAGAAATTAAATTATACAGCTCACAATATGATTTTTAAAACTTGTCTTTAACTAATTGAACTATTTTGGTTTTCATTTATTTGAAGGTGAAAAGAAACGTGCTTATTACGTCAATATACTTACGATATCATCCGAGATAACTCGCGTCTTCCCGATTTTATCCGAGCGTCATCCGCTCGTAGACGCATTAGCGACGGCGCCGTAATTAAATTCCCGAAAAAAAAAGGCGCGGGGAAGCGATTCCCGCGGCGGTGGCGTGAAAACGTTTCACGCGAGGTAAAAGGAAGAAAAAAGAAAAAAAAAAATAGGCTGCAATTATACAGTCATTACTTCCACAAATTACGTCGCGAGGCGAACCTATCGCGGGGAATCTACCCTTCCTGGTACTCGCCCATTGATCGCCGCTGCAATTATTACGGGACGCGTGGGAGGGCGGGAGCGAGGAAGGGAGACGTTCCCGTTAACCTATGATTCACCTCTTAATGCGGCTCCTTCTGCTCGATTATTACGGCCACGAATTAAATGAATATGTACACGAAACTCCGGCTAACTCGATTTATACTCGTTTGCAACGCCGCCGCTCGAGTACATTTTTGCTCGAGCCGACGACTCGCAGACGGCTGTGCAGACGCGGAATGCTCGCGAGTAGGTGCGTACCACGCTTCGACGCTTCGCGAGGAGATGAATCAACCTTTCGACCCTTTCGAAATTAATTCGAAACGACAGCGAGGTTGTTGAATCAAAGAGGATTCTGAATTTTTATTAATTTAGAAGTAACAACAGAGAAGAGTCTTTTTATTTGTACGCGTATTGTTATAAATAGAGAGGAAGACGAAACACTGAGGAATTCACAGCAGAGGAGCATTGTGTGACAATGCTCCCCCCCCGAAGAGGTGTACGGTCGTAAATTAGAAATTGCGTTGATTCAGAGGAGAATGCTTAGCTGGAATTGCTTAATTAAGACCGGCTGCATCGTGGAGAAGAGAGGAGCGAGCACGAGGCGTGTTCTTCGAAATTTTCGAGTGCACGCTCGCTGCACTCGAGACGACGCCGTTAGAAGGAAAAAAAGGGCAAGACAAAGAGCTCTGGTGGCGAGCATTCACCAACATTGTTCGCGGCACTCGTGCGATCGTGAAGACCAGGCAGGAAGTGGTCGTCGCCCAGTGTGAAATAATGGCCGAAGACGAAGGTGAGGAGTTCGATAGCGGCTTAAAATGGCACGTGAAACAGCGCCCTGTCACGGCGGTTAGGTAAATTAGCAAGCAGAGAGCGTAAATTCGCTTCACGGTGGTCGAGGACCGTGGCCCCTGGCTTCACAGGGGGTAGATTCATCGACATATGGCGGCCGGAATTCCAAAGCTGACGTTCTCCTTCTTTTTCTCTTTTTGCGCCGGTGCAACGCGCATTTGCGAAAATATTTGTCAAACGAATGAAATACGACGGGGACAAGAATCGCAAGTAGAGAAAGGCTATAACATAAAATTATATTCCTTTGAATTTCTAAAAACTTTCGAAATTCTAGACGGACAAGTTGGACAATTCGAAATTGTAACTAGCGTTTTTAAAAATCGTGCAACGCGCACTCGCACAAAATACCCGTCAAACATTCTCAAACAGTAACGAGGGAATTCCAAAATTCCAGATGGACAAATTCCGTTTCTTCAGAAAAATCATCAGAAAAAAACGTATCGTGTCAGAAGGAGAAGATTGTTCAATTACTGTCAAAAGGAGCACGTGTTCTATTCTCCGAAGAAACTTTTCAATTTGTATAAAATTGAGCAACACGAAAACAACACAATGTGCGAAGGCGTAATGTTTCGTGAGGCGTAAAACCAGCGACGTGACAAACAACGATGAACGAGCCCGAAAGAATTCCGATGCCCGATGCCCGCGCGTCGGCGCTTCTAACGAGAGTAATAAACGAATTAAAGGGTGTCCGCCACGCCACTTTACGGGCCTCGCTCGTACAGGGTAGTCCTTTTTTTAACTGGTTCAATTAAACAGCCGTCCTTCCCTAGGTGGGGATCTTAGGTGGACTCGCTGGGCTGACTCGTATCAAACGGCAACGTTTACGAGCGTGTTAGGGAGACGAGAGAGCGTGCTCGCTTTGTCCTGCAAGCCGCAAGATAAACATCTTGAGGCTGTCTGCGCCGCTCTCTTCCCTCGAGCAGCCAGCGATTTCGTGCAATTTCTGGCTGGAATCGTGTCGGTGGTCCACGTGCATGCGAGAGCTCGTGCACCAACACCGCACCGAGCTTGGACACGCTTTGTGGCTTTGCGTCGGACCACCGAAGACAATGGGAAGGAACAACGACTGTACCTAGCCGGCGAAGGCGTGTTTATGACACCCGGTAGATAAGCGGACAACCCCTCGATTATTTTGTCCTCAATGAATCCCTGATGACGCGAGCCGTCCGAGAGGAAGTTGCCTGGAACTCTGGACGAATCCTTTTCGAGAGAAACGATTGACACGACAAACGATTCTCTATGTGTCATTCACCAGTCGTTATTTTATTTGTTATTGATAATGACTATTGATATTGACAGCATTATTTTCTTGTAGAATATTATACGAAATTTGTTTGTTCTGTAAGTCTGAGCTTCAATAGCTGAAGCTGAAATTATTCCGGCGTGACTTTCTCTCTTCTGGTCTAAAAATTCTAGAATGTGATTTACATTATCGGAAATTTCCTTGACGTCGTGACAAAAGAGAACTGCCACGCAATAGTTGGAACTATTTTGTGAAAACGATAACAAAATCTTCTTTCTGTGGGTGAGTGTTACGCGAAGAAGAAATTCCCCAGCAGGAGCAGTCACTGACAGAGCTTAACTGCCGGTGAATCTTCCCACACCAATCAAAGAGCACCCCTCGAACGTTTCCTCTTTCGCCGTTTCTCCTCTCACCCCCTCGTAATTCTCTCGGGAGTTATCTACCCCTGATGTGTGCTGGTCGTCTCTGTCTGTGTGTATACGCTTCTAAAAGCCCCTTAATTCCGTTCATTTGTACCACTGGCATCCGTATCGAGGAGCAGAGGGTTTGAACTGTCGTCGTTCGACCAACCGACGTTTCCTCGTGTGTACGTACACACCAATCGATCACTCGACTCTTTCTTCCATCTTCTCATACTTTACTTTCATTCAAATATTCTCGCTCGTTCTTTCAAGACAAAAACTGAAGACTACTTTTCCAAGGTAAAGCGCCACGCCTGTGATTCAAGTACCTTTTATCAAAACTTTTCGAGTCTAAGGATGGAACGCCGCAAAGTTTCGCTCTACGACAGATATTCGAAAATTTTTAAACGCTACAAAATTTCGAACGCCGATGGGGCTCTGTCGTTCCTGGATCGGCGAAGGAAGGAGGAAAACCTTCGAATAGCTGGAGGCTGGTTTCCAACGTTCGAAAGATTACAATTTCAACGAGGAGGTTTTTCAACGTAGGAACGCGCTGGCTGTTAACAATCTGTTAAAAGCAGTAACGAGTCGATTCGCGAGACACTCGAGAATCGTATTCACACGAGCGCACTCCAAGTCCGAGTAGCGCGAACGCGGTGTGTGTTTATGGGGCCGTGTTCGGACTGGTAGCGTATTGCTCCGCTCAGCATGGGGCATGTACGCCGCGCAGCCGTACCCCCATGCTGTCGGTGAAGTGCCCCCTCGTCCTACGAATCGCTTATGTATATCCATGGGAAAAATATTGGTTTATTTGGACGCTACAAGACGCATTCGGCCAGAATATTAGACGTTTTTGCGGTGAGTCGACTCTACGGTCCCAATTACGTGGAAAATATTATCGAGGAACGGGAGCATCGATCAAATCCAACCCGTTCTCTCGCTCGTTTTTCTCTCACCGTATTTTTCGACTTTGAAGAAAATGAAAAAAAAAAAAACGTATTCCTTTCGCGTTGATACGTTTATTTGGAAGTTATTATCAATTGACAATTCGAGATAACATCGCCGATGGATGACGACAATGGCCGCAGATAAGAAGGGACGAGTGGCTCTCGGACGTAAATATGCGAATGTCACGAGCGACGTTTTCCGAGGGAATGTGCCATGGTGGACACGTGACCACCAGGTTCGACACGTGGTTTCGAACGCCAGGTGGTCCGTCGAGCGTCACGCACCACGTCGTTAAACGGCGATACCGTGATAAGAGGCCACGTGGGGGTTGATGCACCCCGCGAAGAGTCGTTTTTCCGCAACCGTCTTATCACGCTCATCTACGGTTCCTTCTGACCTGCTCCAACCTACTCTTTTGACAAATAGAAAATGTAAATTGTGCGATCCCGACTAAAGTATGCACTATGCGACCGATTTTAAATTTATAATACGTTTCTTACAAATCTTTCGTTCTCTTACAAAATTTTTTAAACCAACTCCTAATTAAAACGAAAGATATATTATAAAATAAAAATCTGAAAAAAAGAAGATGTTGGCAGTTTGTTCAAAGACTCGAAAGAGATTGAGCAGCTCCTTCGGTTTCAATGTATTGAAAGAGAAAAATTGCACAATCCAACATAAAGCCAAACGTTCGAGGGAAATCGTGGGAGGCACGAAAGAGTCAATCGCACACGAAAATGAATACCTTAATTGTACACTCTCAATGTGGGCGATCTGACTCGCCAATAAGCCATGACATGACCGATCAGTTTACTCTCTCTCTTTCTCTTCGAAAGCATTATTTCCTGGCGTCGAGATTTTCACTATCTTCCTATCTTTTCCGACGAGTTCACACGAGTCACTGCTACGAAACACAAAGGGGGATGACGTTACATAATGGAGGATGATTGCCGTTTGACAAGCCCCTTCCATTTTTTCTTCTTAATTCACAAACGATAGGGTATCCTCGCGGTTAACGCGATCAACAAAATTGTATTTCGCATTGCAAAGAAATTTTCTTTTGAACAAATTATTTCCAGCCTGCACATGCACGCAGAAAGACTGTCGCAAATCAGCACGATAATTTATCAATTTTTAATAATAACAAATTTATAAACGAAACTGATTGATTTTTACAATTTTTCGTCGAACAGAATGAATTGCAAGCTGCGAACTTTTATCCATGATTCAAGATTGAATTTCAACAAGAAATATTACACTAACCCAAGAATCTGAATTTTCCACGGAACAATGATCTTCTCACACTTCTCACACTTTCGTTTCGCGTATGAAAAAAATTGTTTTTTGAAACTTTCGGATGAAGAATAATTCCCGACAATTCATACGCAGAGCAAAGGAACATATCCAGAGGATTCTATTAAATCATCGAGGATCGGTGGGATCACTGGCAATAGAAAATCAGGATTGAATCCGAACGTCTGAGTCCCATTATGGACTTATTAGGACGTCTAGGTAACCACCCCATATGCTGTCCCAGAACCCGTACCAGATTCCCATATAGAATTACCAGAGAAGGAGAGAAAGAGGGAGAGATCGTCTCCCTCTTCACTGTCGAATTCTCGGTCCGTCAGCGCTCCGGATAATCATTTTACTTTAATAGACTCTGATCGGCCATTGAACGTCGGAGGCGCTCTGTTTGCGCGCGTCAAGGGCGCGTGCCAAGCAACAATCCACTGAAAGGAGGAGGCTCCCCGTGACTGCGCAAAAATCCGCGTTTTTCATCCCCGATGATGTACGAGTCGATCCGTCGAAACGTTCGATCTCTGACGGGCCACGTGGTTTTACACAAAGTGCAAGGGCCGCTTGAATTCGAGATGACCGACGCGTGGGCGAAGCGCGTCGCTTCCGGACGAGAGTTTGACCGATGTCACGAGAGGATTCGGAGCGTTTCGCCGAATCTTTGCGTGACGCCTTTTGTGACGGCAGACGGACACGCGCGCGCGCGCGCGCGCGCGTAGATCACGGGAACGGGAGCTGCCGATCCATCATAGGAACGCTTGTTAGAGGCTATTGTAGCGAATAGCCACGCTCTACTTTTGCCAACAGTATCTTCTGCATCTTTCCGCGTTCTGCGATGGGACATTTAACCGAACGTAAATTCGCTAGCGATCTGAAAGCGGTTTAAACTACCTTTCGATACTTTTGATGCCTGGTTCAATCCTTATCTTCAATATTTTTCAATTTCTAAACAACGTACTAGTAGCATACTCTAACAGCGAAGTTTCTACATGATATTAATTATTGCTTGCACTCTTTCTGATGTATTTTATATCGATTGCTCTATTACTACTATTAATTTTACTATTAACACGATTTTTGTTTTCGAAATTGAACGTATATAGTTGTCAAGGAAATTTTCAACGATGACGAGGTTGAATTAATAATAATAACACGTTGTTTATAATTTATTTTTCCGAATAAAAAAGTAAGAAAAAAAAAGAATCGAATCTATATAGTTACTTGTATAATTAAGGGAACGTTCAATGACGAAAATTAAATCAATCGTCTTGTAATTTATTTTCGCAAATGAGAAAGTACAAAAGAAAGTAGGACAGACTTTTGAAATTGACTTTCTACTTTCATAAGAATCGTGGCAAGTACTGGATCCATATGTGTAGTTATCAGAAAAATTGACATTGATTAATAAGACACGGAAGGAAGTGGGACAGATTTTCAGAATTTCAATTTTCTATGTTCGTCGGAATCGCGGTGAGAGAAATTTCGGTTTTTCAAGTGCATTTCGATTGTAAAAAAAACTGTCTTCGCATTTCAGGAATTTCTTGATTCACACGTCGTGTGAATTAAGAAGTCATTTCCGTAGCGATTCTCAACGGTCGTAAGCGCGTCGGAAGAATCCCTCGTGCCGAAAGGATTACAGGGTTGATTATTGACACAAGGGGTTGGTCTGGACCTAGGCCCCTTTCCGCGTCTGGTGACACCCTATATGTTTGAACACATTTGTTGATAACCCCTTCACGATACCCGGCATATTGAGTTACAGGGATTTATGGAGTACAAATAAAGGATGCGTTGAAACATTTAGGGCGCGACATTGATTCCCATACCGCAAGACCTCATTGAAAACTACTCCCTACTTTCGTAATTCGTGAAAAAATCGTCGCTGTCGAGAGAAAAAAACCAACCTGATTTTAATAATAATATCAAGCTTGCAAGAAAGATTAGAGAATTAAATAAAAATTAATTTACAACATGACAGATTTAACATTTTCGAGTAGTCTTACAGTTGGCTATCTTACCCTGGCTGTACAGCTGTGGACAGAATTGACCCGTTCTTGATCCAATGGCCGATGCAGTTGCAATTTATACGAATCTATCTACAACTGGAGGGGCTTGAAGGGTCAGTTTTTAAAAATTGCAAAATTTATATCGTCCGCGCGTGTCGAGCGTCGAGGCTGGCGGATCATCTCGACGGGACGCCGAGCGGTCTAAACGGCGAGCAAATTTAATTTATGCAGACGCCGGCGGATCGTGTCCCAAAACGGTTACCAACCCCTACGCGCTGCCGGTTGAAAAAGCGGTCGCGTGTGTTCGAACAAAACGACGGAAGCAACGAGACTTTAATGAGAAGGAATGAACGATCGAGTGCCCTTTTGTTCTGCGACGACAATATTTCTGGCTGACGGTCCTTTGGTGATAAAGTTTCAAAAAAAATGTGGGTGACGTGTATAGGAGAAGGGTTGATTAATCATTTTCCTCCGTTTCTCTCGGTCTACGGTTTCTTCCATGAATTTTACGAACGTGCATCGTTGCAAGGGATGCGACCGGTCGATTTTCCGACCGGTAATGGAGAAAGTCAAACATATTATTACAGAACGACTTGGAATAAAAGTAACTAGATCGATTCGAAAAGAAAATGATGAAATTCGTGATTATTCGAAACTTGAATAATCAAAGCTCTGCTGCAGGCGAGAAAGAGAAGAAAAGGATTCCAAATTCCTCGAAGCAATCTTGTCAATGTGATCCACTGAATCGAGACAAATTCGGTAGAAAACGATTAAGTGGAAAGCTCGGAAATTGATATTTCCAAGAATCCCACGGAAGAATACAAATTCCTCGCGCACGGCGACCCTTGCGTTTCCTTCGTAAAAGCTAATAAGCCAACGGGAAACCGTTCGATCACCGTTCGCCTCCGAGGTCCAGAAACGTCCCGATCTACCGCCAGAAAAACAGGGATGAAAAGGCGCGTATAAAAAGCGTGGTGGATAGACGAGAAAGAAAGAAAGAAAGAAGAAGAAAAAAAAAGGATTCGAGTCGAAATGTCGTCGATCCTGGAACGCGATAAGTCATAAATAGACGCATAGGTGCGACAACTCGTGCACGCCTATCGGGTGCGTGAATTCGCAGCTGAGAGCATACGGGTGCCCTAATGGGCACGTTAGCCACGAAATTCATCGAAAAAAGAAAAAAAATTTATAATAGCGACCCGCGGAGGAGAGAAACCAAGTCAGGTAAGGAGAGTATAAATGCTCCCGTATCGTGGAAAGATTCCACACGACGATAGGGACGGGCATTTTTTTTTCTCGTTCCCTCCCTCGCCTCCGTCTTTCCATCGCGGCCAATTTAAATCAATTTAGCCACCACCCCCCGTTTAAACGAGCTTCAATTGGCGGACAATGAAAGTTTCGGGGGTTCTTCGAGCAGGGGGGAGAGGGCCATCCGAAAGAAAGACGTGGATCCACTTAAATCTTCGTGGATAACGCTCAGGATCCTCGGGTCGTTACGAGAGACAGGATACAATCAGAGGTTTAGTGCACTTTGAATTGTTTTATGCTGTTTCGTCAATTTATCGCAGAACGGTTAATGTCTCGAGACATTATGGTAGAGTTCTGCGTGATCTGGTTACTTTGCTTTTGCTGTGGCGAACATTGTCAAGTACGAGTGATTATATATTTTAATCTTTATGAATATGAAAAACCATTGAAAAACATGGATAATTAAGCTATACGATTCCAAGCGTGGGATGTATATTTATATATATGTATAGTTTGAAACACGTACTGAAAGAAATTTATGTTTAAAATTTATACTAAATGAAATACTAATGGCTCGCAGTGCCATGTAAAAACATTGCGGTATACCTAGCAATGTAGCAATTGAATAAAATTATTAATACATTACATCATTAACAAGTCTGTATAAATTAAAAAATTATGGACAAATGCGTCAAACAATCGTACGGAAAATTGTCTCTAATAAAAAAAATTGAAAGCTGTAAAATATTCGCGTATTTGTTAAAAAATTCAACAAAAATATAAATTGATGAACCTATGATCAAGATTTATAACGAAATATACGCTTTCGAGATGGCCGGAGGCGTGACAGGGATGAGAAGGAAAAATTGAAGCATTTAATTCGACAGACGTGGTAGATGGATGGAAACCCCACGAAAATGATTCGACACGTGATCAGAGAGGCGATATTAATCGACCATCATCGATTGCTCCCCCGTTTTCCTGGCTCGTTACAAAGTTGCCTGGACGCTCTTGATGGGATGCGAGAGTCGTATTGCTGTCGATAACGAGATAAGATCCCGGCTACCAACGTAATGAATGTGAGAGAATCGCGGGAAAGAACCACGCAGGTACAAACCGTGTGAATCGGAGAAAAAACCGTCCGATTTTATTAATTACACGGGGATCGTAATTGCGCCGACCATGTGAAACCTTTTACTTGAAATTCTGAAACGATTTGCACGACTGAAATCAATTATCACTGTGAAATTTTAAATATACAGATGTAAATTTAATTTATACTGTTGTATCGTGTATCACAGCTCGAAATGACACGTTAAACTTTTAATTTTCAAAAAATATATATAGATAAATTCGTTACACTGTTATTACGAGATATAAATTAGATATGTACAAAGTATAAATTTCCAGCACGATCTCGCGTGATGACAAGCGTGGTAAAACTTGCTGTTACATAGAATTAAAAGAATTAAAATCGGCCGATTTAATTGACGATGCGATGTA
This sequence comes from Melipona beecheii, assembly GCA_032399605.1. Lineage (NCBI taxonomy): Eukaryota > Metazoa > Arthropoda > Insecta > Hymenoptera > Apidae > Melipona > Melipona beecheii. Next base: position 1,598,929 of record JAUCMO010000463.1, read on the forward strand.
ACTTCCGACTTTCTGTTTTTGTTCCTCGCCTCGAAACGACGGGCTGTTACTCCACACGTAGAAAATCCAATCGTTATAAGCTGCCTAGAAGCATATGTCACAACACCCTGGGGACATGTCTCGAGGGGTGGCTTTTTTCTGCGAGCGAACCCTTGATTTAGAGGGCGTGTTTTCTCGGGTAAATTCGGTTAAACGCGTGGCACAATGGCCTCCCACTCGGAAAAAAGCAACCTGACCAGCATGATCGCCAAAGGATTCATTACTGGATCATCCTGAACATTTCTTTCGCTCATTCACAAAGCAACCCCCCTACTTGATAATAAATTAATAACAAACAATCCGACGAAAAATTCATTGGAACGCAACGTTCAAATAGATTTTTTTCGCCGACAGTTGCGGTTAATGATCGCGTTTTGGGTCGACACGATCGAAGGATCGTTCGAGATCTCGCTTACGATTACGGGAACAAAAGCGAGTCTTTTGTGCGTGTCTTCGTCCCTCGGTAATCTGTAAAGACGACGCGACTCGCGCCGAGTGAATTACAAAGTTCACGTCAGATCGGATCTCCCACCGCAGAAGGCAGCTCCGCTTTGAAAAACCGGAAGCAGCCGGCACGAGCCCGAGAGATGCTCGTGGTTTACCAATGTTTCCAACGCGCTCTTGCCTCATCTGCTTTCCACCCAGGTAAGGGTTATCCCGACGCGAAAGCTGCGCTACCACGGACAAACGTATCGTGTTTTCTGCCTTCGCCCGTCGCCGAGGTGATTCGAAAAATTCAGAACGGGCCTGTTTCGAGCAAACCTGAGAACAGTGTCGAGGGTGACAACGTCTTTCCACAACTCGTGGCTGGCAGGCGTGTTCGCGAACGCGGAAAGTTAAACGCGGCATGAATGAAGACTCCGGAGACAGTTTCGTTCGTCGCTGCGCACGTGGGTGACAGGTGATGGAATATTTAAACGCGGCGAGCGTGTTCCACTGTTAAAGGCACGCGACGTGCATTCTATGCAAATGTTCCTGGCAGATGCGCGCGGATAACGCGGTGGAAATTTCTCCCGGATTCGGTGTCTACGATAAAAAAAAACAAAAAGGCCGCGTCTTGCGAGCGAAACGAGCGAATATCGCAGATTCGAAACGATCGCTTTCCCAGATTAATCCCGTACGCGGTGTTTTATCGCGCAACGAATATGGCGCAAAAAATATGATCGCCGGCCGCGCAGGGGGCTGCGGCGAAACTCGCTCAGCGGGAAGTCATAAAAAACGCGAAACACCTCGCTGCGAGACAATGGGCAACGAGAATGGAGAGAAAAGAACGAAGAGGACAGAGGACAGAGGGGACGGCGGTGGAAAAAATCGAGGCGAGAATGGGGGTAGGCGCAATTTTTTCGCGATATATTTCCGCAATAATTGTCGGTTAGGAAGCGCCGGTATCGAAATCCGCCAGGTTGGAAACGGAATGGCGACCGGCAAAGAGATAGTGTCACGGACAGAAACGTACTTCCAGCCGTGCCCCGCTACCTGTGTGCAAGTACCGAGGCCGTACCGACACGGGAACAAGTACAATAGACCAGTGTCGGGGACAATAGCCGTGGCCAACAATCAAATCAGAGCGCTATCAGCCGGCCACCCACCCCATCCGCGTTTATCCTTTGATCCGCTCGCTTGCTCGCTCGCCTGTTCGCTCGCTTGCTCGCTCGTGCCCCGGCAAACACTCCTGATTGCACACCCTCTGTATTTAAACAGACCCGAACTCTGCCTTCTCACCGCCCCTCTCCCCACCCGAGCTCCTCGTCCCTCGCTCCGTTACACTCTGTCTTTCTCCACTCGGCTGCTCCTACTTTCCTCCCCCCCCCCTTTTTGCGCTTCCTTCTTTCATCCCTCCAACCCTTAACGCGAGTTCTTCCCCCTCCTTCCGTCCCCGGTCCACAAGCGATTGCCATTTTTCCACGCGAATCTCGAACTAGGGGGGGGGGGGATGATCATAGTCACCATCAAAATTGTGTCCATGCTTTTAATTTCTTTGCTTCGGTAATCTGTACTTGTATATACGAATTGAAGTCGATCGCAACTTTTTCTCGTTGGAAAGAAAATTTCGAGATTTTCCGAACGAAAGTAATTGCAAAGCGAATAAAGAAGGGAAGACGTCGTTGATACGTTATCAGAGAAATCGATACAAAATACAAAGACGCAAGATGCCATTCCTCGCGTTACTCTTTTTTTAGAGGGGGCTACAGTTGCATCGTTTCACGTCCGACCTTTCTCTCTTTGTTCAACCCCTTGACACCGTCGACCCTTCTCTCCACGGTGGTATTTAAAGTTCTTCGGGGGAAGAGAAGGGGTGAGAGAGTCATCAGCTGGTACAGCAACTGACTGTTTCTTTGCCTCTTTCTTTCCGAAACAATTTCTTTTTCGAAGCGCTTATCGATCCGGACGAGCAAGTTTCTGTAAATAGAAGCATCCTCGTCGGCTTTTAATTAAGGGCCCGTGTTAAGCACACCTGTGAACACGTGATAGGAAGTGGAGTTATCACAAACGCACGTGCCGACCACTCGAAATCGCACGTGCGGTTACGCTGCGGAAATGCGTCGTTACGCGGAAGCGACGAGAACGCTCTTCAAATTAGAGAACGCACGTTTTGCCGCTCGCGTCGAAATTAACGGACTTGGTTAATCATTTTCGTTGCTTCTACATTTTTTCATATTTTCCACAAAAGTGGAAAGAGCATCGTTAGATTTAAATCGAAATTATTTCACACTCGACAGTTTCGATCACCCCTTACAGAATACCAGTTCGAGAATACCAGAAAATTTATCCTTTCAATCCTAAAGAATTGTTTCACCCTTTGACAACAACCCATCGACCGAAACAAAAGATTCGACACGGGAGGGTGATGATTTTCTTTCCAAATAGTTGCAACTGGCGACGAGTCGCGAACACTAAGCGGCGGCGTCCTCCTCCATTTAGGTGGGAATCGCGGCAACTCTTCAATTCCGACGCGCTCACCTCGGCAGATATGTTTGCGTCGTGGGTTCAGGTTCGATCGAAGCGTAACGGGCCGTTGCCTTGGATGCGGGTACCTGGGGTCGCCGGCAAAGGGATGGAGAAGGTAGGAAGTAGGAGGATCCTACGAGGGACACCCCCTTAAAGCGCCGCGGAACCAGCTGATTGCGACCTACGATCCCGTGCAATCGTATCGCAAGACCAGTGCGTTTCGTAATTTTAGTTGCCTCGAAGACACTTTGGCCGCGCTCGTTTTCGATCGCGCAGTGAAATTTCGAAAATCGAACGTATCAGGGATGACTGACAAACAGTTGGCGCAGTGGGATTTCATCGATTGTTTTTGCTAGCTATGACGACACCGGCAGAACTTTAACGATTGAAACAAGTGGACAATCGGTCAATGGAAGTCTGTTTGACTAAATCATTGAATTTAATTTTTTAATTAAACTTTGATCTTTCATGACCGGCGGCCAGCTTGTAGATACATTCGTCGTACACGGTGGTTGACAAATTATTTTTCAAAAATTTCTCGATTTAGAATTCTTTCAGAGACTGTTCTCCACTGAAAAATGAAATAATTATATTTCGAGGGTACCGCGAATCGGAGGATATCGAAAGATGTTTAATTACAACAGAAGATACCTAGAGTACTTAAATGTTTCTACGATATATAATTCGAATTAATTATTCGATTCGTAGTCACGTGTCACAAGTGACTCCAAAATCTCAAAACGATATGATACGCGATACTTTAATTTTCCAAAAAAAATCAATCTCGATTGGACACCCTTCTCCGAAACAATTGCCCAAGGCAATTCGGGAAGTCGGAAGAGGCCGCGCCCGAGATCGCACCACGTGTACCGCAAATCAGCGACGATTGAAAGCTCGATGAAGCCCGATCGGCGACAATCGCGGTGGCGACCTCAAACAGAGCGTCCATCGATCTGCGACCGCCTGTCCCATCGGACGCGGAAGCGCCCGGAAAGCTTCGCGGTCCGCGTCGCGTCGAGAGCGTCGAGAGCGTCGAGAGCGTCGAGAGCGTCGAGAGAAAAACATCAATAGCCCGAAATCGAGGGGGCCCCAATTCCGGAACACGAGCAACAAAGCCCGTGTCACGGGCGAGAGAGTGGTGGTTGCGCGGTGATCGATCCTTCGGCAGGTCGAGAGGGGTTGCTGTCTGCAATTAGACACCCTCTGGCACACGGGTGAACCAGCACAGCCGATTGGTCGGGCATGGCCACTCCTCTAGGCGTTTCCTGACACCGGCCAGGACTAACCACGACGTGCATACCATCCACCAGCGGCAACGTGCTGGCTCCAGCTCGTACTTACGCACGAAAGAGCGGAGGCGCCTCAGTCCACGCAGCGACTTCGCGTCGCGCGCATCGACGTGCGTGTCTCTGCGTAACCAATAAAAAAAAAAGGAAAAAACATTCGCGTGCAGTCGTTCGATCGCGTCATTCGCGCATGATCTCGACTCGCTCGAGAAAGAGATTCGCGGCCAGGGCGTCGCGACTGTTTGAAGGATCAGTGAACGAAGCTGGATGCTTGCTTGGATCTGGACAAAGTTAGTTCTGGGTGAGAAAGTTAGGTCTGGATGAAAAAAGCTTGGCTAGGGGAAGTGAAGTGTCCTGGACAGACGAAGATCAGAGAAACTGTTGTGAATACATACGCAGAAGTTCTGGTACCGGTGCAACGTCATCTAGGAAGCAGCTACGACTATGGTGGTACTGTAAGTATCTGACACTCGCTCGGAATACGAATTAAATAGTACTTTTAGGTAGAAGAAAATTCCTTAGAGTTTGGTGAGAAGGACTTTTTTTTTTCCAATGGTAATGCCAAGGAAAACCAGGGACGATCGAAATGTCGGTTCGTCGATGTTTCACTCTAAAGAAGCTGTTTTCTTCGTAGCACGATGTGAATTTGTCGGTAGGTTTGGGAGACCTATTTCAAATTGAAAGGACAGTTCCCAGAATCAAAATTAGTAGATAGTCAAAATTCGGACAAAAGGCGAAAGTCAAGCAAGTTCGTGGCGATAATTCGAAAAGCTCGGAGCAGGTGGCGACCATTTCAGCATCGATTTCTCTTTCTGGGCAAGCAGCAAGATTTCCCTAGTATCTAATCAGTGGGCGTACTGCGGGTTTCTCATTGGTGTGTGGGCGTTATCACGGGTCCCGATTGGTCGATGGATGTTCTAGAGCTGCCTGGTTCATGCATGCGCACTGCTTGAACACCAAGTCCTGAACCTGGTGCAAATCCGGCCGTCACTCCGGCCTGTTTTACGCCAGAACTTTGCAAATATCCAATGTTAGATTTGCAATTCTCCGCCGTTTTACCGAGTGCGGTAAACTACGTTCAGTCGCTTCCGAAAACAAATCATCGACCACGATTAAACGTGAAATTATTCAACCCTCGGAAAGGACGGGTCGGCGATCGAATCTTCGAACGTTCATCTTCTATTTGTGAAAACATTCGATTATAGATGCAGCCGAGGCGCGCTATTGATCACGGTCCAACGCCTCGAAGACAGATTAAACGAATGTCCGCGGGTAAAACGATCTCCCTTTATCTCGAATCTCAAGAACGTTCTCTCCCTGTCTCCGCCGCGGTGAGGAACTCTTTGAACCCGCTCTCTGCCCCCGCTCTCCTCTCTGCCGATCCACGCTCAGCCAGGATCCTTTTATACGTTGGCGAACAAATGGAAGCTGACAGTTTACCAGGTATTAATTATGCTCGCCCGTCGAGGATAACGCTCCGTTTCGCCACCCTTTCCGACTATTTTCCCCTTGATAATCCCCTCGATAAGAGACCCAACTTTGGCCATCAAGTTTCGTCAACAGTTCGTTTCGGAGCAGTTTGATTCTTTTCAATCAGATGATCTTTCGGGTTTTAAATGAATTTTAATGGAGCACGAGAGTGTAAACGCTTTTCTTTTGCGAAAGTATAAACTAAGAAACATTTTTATATCGAATTTAATTCAATTTGGAAATTGATCCATCATAGGTATATTTATAGTACTAGATCCTACCATACACTTTTATATAGGTTTAGACCTATCTCAATGTAACATCATCTCGATCTAATTCAACTGTGTCACCGCGGCAATTCAATTTCAAACAGACCTGCGTCTAATTTTCCGAACCGGAAGCGCAACGATGCGAAGACCGCGAGTCAATAACTGGACTCAAGAATCACACGCACGTAGGTCGATTCCATCTTCTTCGGAAGCAGAAGAAGACAAACTACACTACACTGTTGCAACGTTGACGAATAGAAGTAACAAATTGCGATCGGCGATTCGCGTAAAATTGCATCATGTTGATTTGTTCTCCGTCCCTCTTTTTTCTCGCTCTCGCTCTTTTTGCGGGCAACCGCGAAGTGTCTGTCGCAGCGAGCAACAACAACGGGGCGCGAAAAATCGCGGGGAATGGAATCGCGGCCAGGGCGAACGAAAGAAAAGGAAAGGCGGCTCGATATAAAATTCGATGAACCTCAATGAAACGCGATAGAACCAAACAAAACCGGTCCAGCTGGATTTTTGTAAGTCAGGTTTTTTGCCGATTCCCCTCGCTCGCTCGCTCGCTCGCTCGCTTCCAGAGTAAATCGAGAAGAAGGAGAGGAAGAACGCGAGGTAAAAGGAGATCGGAGATGATTCGAGCGTCTTTGAGAGAAAAAAATCGTCTCGAAATTAAGAGAAACGCGCGGGGGGATTGATACTGTGCTCGCGAAAAACCGTTCCATTGCCAATTACCCGACGAGCTGATTAATCTTCCTTTATTTGAGAATGGCGTCGGTTCGTCGTCGGTTCGTCGTCGCCTCGAAGTCAACGTTTCTTTGAGAAGCTTCGTCTCACCTTAATGGCGCTTACGTGGTGAATCAATTAGGATAAATGAGAAAGCTGAGAAAGAAAGTAACGAACGACGCTATGTGCAATTTATTTTTTCCCGATGGCAGATCTAATGAAAAAGGTGGGTTTTGTCGGAGTGACTGCTGGAAACGATGAAATTTTTCGATAAAAAAAATTGAAATTATTGACGACACACGCATCACGAACGAGTATTATCAGGTTGGCCAAAAAGTAACTGCGAACGAAAGGTAAATTTTTCATGAGAAACAAAAATTTTATTAGACGATATATTGATCATTTTGTTCGATCACCATTCAGACAACTTTGTGATTCAAGAAAGTTTTCATCTTTTTCGTTAGATAATTTCTTAGAAGCTTGTACAGCGGCTTTTTCTTTTTCAGAAGTCAATTTTTTACATGTCCATTTACATGTATGTATGAAAAAACGCAACTATTCTTGGCTAACTCGATACATCCACATTTCTGAGAAATTAAACTTCGTTCCAATCCACAAATTTCAAATAAAGTAAAATAATAATAAATCCTACGATCTGTACGTCTTCGAACGTCATAAAACTGTGATATTCACTTATTTGTTAAAAAAAATTTGCGTACCCATATTTTTACAAGCGTGCCACTTTTCAATGACACTCAAAGGTGAATTGTGACGTAGAAAATGTAAGAAAAGAGACGAATTTGAAGTGTGGAAGATGGAGGAGTTAAAGTTTTCCCGTTAGTAACGGAATACGTAGTACTTCTCTGCCGTGTAATAATTTGAGTAAATATTCTACCTACGCGATATTCTGTCTCAGCGAGCGCGACCGCGCGAAGCGAGGAAAGGTCGAAATTTCTAAGATTGTCATCCGTCGTGTCGTCTGTGTTCGATCGACTCGCGAAGAAAATTCAAAGTCGTCGCAGTGCTGCTGATCGTCGTAGAAACCGTAGCGTGAAATCACTCGACACCTGCAGTCGAGTTAAATTCGCAATTTCCAAAGAAACATTCCAAGATAATTCGCCTTCTTTTCTCGCGGAGTATCGAACAGTATCGAGAATACACTTCTTACTCAATGTACTCGGCCGTACGCGTCTCACAAACCTAAAACCACAACGAAGAAAGGAGAAGTTGGCAGAAGTTGGCAGAAGTTGGCAGAAGTTGGCAGAAGTTGGCGAGAAGGCCCCGAGGAATCAAAGTCCGGGCGAAGAAACCGCGAGAGAATTAACTCGTTTAGACCCCCGTAATCTCGGGGGACGATCCCCAGCGAAGCGCGCGAGACTAAGTCTCTCTCGCGGTCCATCGAGGCAAAGAGAAATCTCGGCTCTCTTGTCGCCGCGAGACGCTCGCGTGATATTTTAGCGGGCTCGCGGTATCAGCCTTAATATCTGAAATTCTGAAGGCGCCCCATACCGACCGGAACGAGGATGTAATCCCTCTTTCTCTCTCTCTCTCTCTCTCTCTCTCTTTCGACGGAGAAAGAAAGAGAAGGGGCTCGCGAGTGTGTGTGTGCGTGCATGGCTGACACCAGCCCGAGGCCTTCTCGAACCGCGGGACAATCTCCTCGCAGCATCGTCCGCCGATGTATCATCTTACGCCGGTGCTAAAGGCGATGACTTTATCACCGATCCGGGCAATCATTCACCTAGACTGCCTCGCTCTTCGTTCTTCGCCTCCTTCTCCGCCACCACCTCTTGTCCTCCTCTCGTCCTCCCCCTTTGTCGCGCTTTTCTCGCTGGGCGCGAGGCGCGTCCACGCAACGTACGAACGAACGCTTTGCCGTGCCGGTACCCTCGACCGGGGTTCCTCGACTTCTCCTCGCTGGCTGGAGCTTGGACAACGGATAACGGCGAAAAATGCCCGCCCGGTGAAATTATCGCCTCGGAAATTCGCGGCCCGTGGCCTCGAGCAGAGATAGCCGCGAATCGAACGCGCCCCCTCGCTTCCGAACGGACGTGTTCCGACGAAGAAACCACTCGGTTTTTCGACCTTACTCCTTTATGAGAAGGGAATCTCGCGATCGGTCGCGGTTTTACGCTTCGACGTTTGCGGTCTGGCTTCGCGACCGCTGCACGATTCTTTCCCGTCCCTTCCTCCCCGGCAAAAGTAACATTGTTTGGCAAGAATGTCGAGGGCAGAGAGACTTTGTTCCTGGTAATGGAGCGAAATTGTCTAGGTCTATCGATGGATCTCTCGTTCGAGAGACGAAACGTGACGTATCGATTCTTCGGTGTGGCTGTGTTTTGCATGCGCAACGTTTGGAAATACAAAGGTAATCAAAGTCGAGATTTGAGTACGTAAGTAGTCGAGCGCTTCCAATCTACATCGTTAATAAATAAAAATAAGATTGTACTCGAGAATGTACAAAAAAATCTGACAACGCATACAGGATTTACAGGGCATTGAGTGTACAACATACCGATTTCGGACGTCTCAAAAGTATTCGAACGCGTAGACAACAACCGTATTTCTAGCGAACAAAATAATTTAATACAACACGTAAAAGTGCGCGTAAATTTGCGTATGAGTCCAGCGTGAATTTGTCAAGTTAGTACGTAGTAGTAGTAGTAGGAGTAGTAGTACGGCATTTCAAAATATTTCGTCGCAGTGTAACGTTTCGTCGGAGGATTCGCAAGACCATGAAATTATCAAACAGATGATTTCGCAGCAGAATGATGGTTTAAAAAAATCTATCGATCGAAATCCATCGCGAAGCTTTCGCGACAGTTCGAAGCGGGTGAACCTCGCCGAGAGTAGGTGTTCGAAGATCGTAAACGTCCGCGTGCAGACTCGACTCGATAAAACCCACGGAAACTTTGCGTGCACGCAGCTAACGCGTAACCTGTGCAAACACCGTAGGAGGCGCGCGAAGACCTTCCCGAGGGGCCCCTTGAACTCGATCGCTCATTGAAAATCATGAAATATTCTCACATATTTTTTGTGAGAAAACAGAACTCCGTTTCATACGAACTAAATTCACTCGAATTCCAAATTTTGCCCGACTGCTTTACTTGAACCTGAGCTTCTATGAATTCTAAAAGAGAATTGTATGAAACGTCTATTTACTTGGCAATTTCGAGAACTCTACGATCCAGCTAAATTCTAAATTCAAATTCCAATTTGCTAATAATGGAAGTTGTATGAAACGTATGAAACATTCGCTTCGACGATTTAGATTTTTCGCGCGAATTGCACTTACTCGAACAAAAATATATAGAAATTCCAATTATGCGAACTATTTACTACTTGGCAATTTCGAGACCTTTACGATCCAGCTAAAGTCTAAATTCAAATTCCGATTTGTTAACAGAATTTATATATTCCAAGTTGTAACATGTGAAACGTTCGCTCGAACGATTTGGATTTTTCGTGTAAATTACAGTGAAAGGTATATAATTCGTCCATAATATAAAATTGAATTTCGACTTATGCGTCTAGAGCGATAAAAACTTGACACTTATACTTGACCGTTCGATGCAATGATTATTTTCCAAGTCATTTACATTGCACTGCAAAACTAAAAATTAAGCTGAAGAACTAGGCACAGAAATTTCGAGCAGAAATTTTCGGAGCAGGTAATTTGTGAATTTTCCCAGCTTTCACTCGGCTAGAAGACTCAGGTTTCGGTGTCAGATACACAGCGAAGTCACATCTCAATAAAGCGAGGCGCACCAGCTTGTTCACGGCTCCGTTTGTAACTTTAGATAGCAGGTTGTCCCAATAGAACGTAGGCGAGCTGAACGTCTTCTACGGTTGTCTTCATGGTCAATGACACCTGACCGCCGATATTTATAACATTCGCGCCACGAGCAACGCCTGTTTCACCGTCAAATTGAAATCTCCTGCTTTCCCTCGAAACGCGCGATAATTTACGCTCGAGCATATCGGCGAAGCAACCTGCGCGAATATATCGCGAGATAAACCGATCGGCTACAATAAACGTTACCTGCGACGGGAGGTTACCTCGCCATTGAAAAGGGACGAGAGCCAAAACGAAGGGACGCGAATATTGAAAAGAAATTCCTGTATTCCTTCGTAAGTTGAATAAAAATTTACCCGAAACGCGAGTGTCGTCCGCTTGCAGGGAAATTTACTCGAATTACGTGATTTGAGATTTCATAAATAATTTTTTTTATAGGTGATTCGGAACATCATCTCTCTCTGAGATTTTCTTCATTTTCGGCCGAGAGCCAATTGATAATTACCTCTGATTAATTGGTTTTATAAAAATTGACGCGATGAAAATTAATAATCCAACAAAAGATTTTGGAAAATGGATTTTTTATTTGCCAAAGAAAACATTTCCAACAGCTAATTGCAAAAGCACCTTAACTTGCGTCGTTCGATCGTGAGAAGAGCGAGTCTGAATTGTTAGATTCTCCGATTAGAGAATTAGATTTGAAGTACTTTTCGTGAAAAATTGATGTTTCGTGCGACTTTGTCGACTTATCTCGGAGTCACGGCTTGCCGATTTTTTCCGCGCGAGCTTAATGCTGCCGTAGATTATAACCGTGGATTTTAATGTCAACGAGAGAAAGGCAGAAGCTGTTGCGTGACCTGATACGCACGAGCACTTACGCGAGAATTTATGCACAATCGCTAAATTCCTACGCTGGCGGCTATGAAGAATGCATTGATAGCTCTTCTATTTCGTAACTCCGCGCCGCATCGCGGATCCTCACAGGTAAATGCGACAATAAAAATATTAATTTATCGCGCAAACGATCCCTGATCTGCCTCTCTTGCTCGATTTCATTTCCCTTTCAATTTGCAAACGTGAACGTTAAACGCATTCGTAAATAACAGGCAACAGCTGAACCTTTTGACAATTGATCTCCAGGAAAGAGAGAAAAAAGTTCAGAGAAAATGTGAAAAACTACATTTACAGAAAGTTTTTGATCTTTCTCTTGCTCGATAATAACGCCTCAGTCTTTGGAAATTAATTATAGTATAATACGTGCATAATGTAAGTATAATCACAGTATATAATATGCAAGTAAATAAGAGAACACTTGTTTAACTGAGATCCACTGGAGCCCACAAGGGACAAGGGAGTCGAGGGAAACGGCTGGTTGAAGGAACGTAAAAGGAGGAATTCGCACGTACGTGCAACGCGACGAGGATCGATCTTTTTCTTCGCGATCGAGAATCGCTCGCGACGGATATAAGGATTCCGGAAAGTCGGTGAACGTGCCCCTTGTCAGGCCACCCACGGGCTCCCATAAGTATGGTGCGAGCTACGGCCAGCCACGTTCCATAAATCGGGATTTTATCTCGAAACTGCCGGCCTCTTGCTATGCCGGTGATTGCGCAATCCTAAATTGACCCTCGAATTCGATGCAACGAGATTCGGGGTCCGCAGGAGCCCTCAAGGTCGCTCAAGCCCTCGAGAATGATCACTCGCTCGACCGATTGTTTCATCGAGCGATGCACCAATACCACAACCATAATTTATAAACAATTAATTTTTGCATTGTGACTTGAAGTCGAGTGAAAATTCTTTTCTTCGTACGAACCGCGATGACTCATTATTTATAATATAATCTTGGTTTTTTTTGAAAGTTTAGTTTTTCAGTTTTTTTTATTTTTTAATGAAAAATTGCGCTCTCTGTTTCAGGAGTCGCGTTGGGTCGCCGACGATGTCAGCGACCGTTGCCGGCAACCAGCAACAACAACATCCCCATCAAGAGTGGGACATTAACGACTCGAACGTGCCAAGGGTGACTATTTTAATTATTAATACCTTTCACTCTGTCGAGGATAATTAAATGTTCCGTCAATTTTCCTCAATTTTCTCTGATTTCGTAACGAAAGACAATCAACACTATCACACACACACACACACACACACACGCACCTACTGCAAGATTTAATTTTCGACGTTCGAAACAATTAGATCGAGATAGAATTTATCGATCGATCGTAGGTAGTGGAGTACGATCCCTGGTGCGAATGGGCGGATGGTCACGTAAGAAGAGTCTACGGGCCGGACTGTGAAGAAGCGAGGAGACACGCGTCCGGATGGGCGATGAGGAACACGAATAATCACAACGTGAGCATCTTGAAAAAGTCTTGCCTCGGTGTGTTGGTATGTTCGCAAGAATGCATACTGCCTGGCGGTGGAAGGGTTCACCTTCGACCGGCGATTTGTGACAAGGTAACCTTCCGATGATTCTCGATACTTTCTTTCTTTTATCTTTCTGTTTAAACTAATTGCTAAACCTTTAAAGAATCAATGAATTCAAATCTACGAAATTCAAAACAATTTACACTCTTTCGATATTTGCGAATCAAAGAATATTTCGAAAATGAATGATTAATCGACTAAAATCGTCGAGTTTAAAATCCTTAAAGTTAATTAATAATCTTGCGCTAATTTACATCCACTCGATATCCGGAGTTCATTATGTTTTTGAATACGAGAATCAAAGAATCAATGTTTTCAGGCAAGGAAAAAGCAACAAGGAAAGCCATGCCCGAACAGACAATGTACCGGTCGGCTGGAGATACTTTCGTGTCGCGGCCATTGCGGTTATCCAGTGACGCATTTTTGGCGACACACTGAGCATGCGATATTCTTCCAAGCCAAGGGACAACACGACCATCCACGACCGGAAGCGAAATCTACGTCCGAGGCGAGGAGAAGCGTGGGTGCCGGCCGAAGGGTGCGCGGACTAGCAGTTCTCCTAGCGAACGAGGCTGCTTTGGGTTCCAAAGTACGTTTACGAATAATTTACCTATTCTATTCCGAAAGAAAACTGGGACAAATGCTGAATTTCGAGCTTAAATATCTCTCGGTTATTTTTGAAATATTCGACGGTGAAAGAGTTAAACGAATTAAGTTGATTTAGAATGTTAATTTTGTATTAAAGAAAAGAAAATACTTCTTCGCGTTTTCTATTTCAATTCAGTTGAGAACCATCCCCTATTCGTACGATCCTACAGCCACTGTAGGTGCTGCTATCTTCCGGAGCCAACGGGAACAAAACGAAGAAATAAAGTAGGAGACAAAATAAACACGTAAATGGATAAAAAAGGAAAATAATAAAAGCGGATCGTTACATGCTCGAATAAAATAGAAAAGTTCTCCGATTCGTGGGAACGGCACTTGTCGTTGCAAAAAACTTGAATTTTAAATTCTATCGAGACGGTGCAATGTATTAATAATACAATATTTACTAATATGTCATGTACAATAGAAAAATTTTTAGTTATCAATTTTTTTTAACAAACAAATGGAAATAATTATAATGTAAATTACTATATATATATATATATATATATATAATTACTAATATATACATATGTACAATGAAAAAATTTTTAAACTTATCAATTTTTTTCAACAAACAAATGGAAAATATATAGAAATATATTTTCTCAATACTTTCGCTTCTTGTCGTAATTCAAATTGCCGCCATGTTTCTCTACGAACAACGTACAGTATATATACATGTATATCTATAACCTTTGTCGTTACAACACTGTCATTGCAATACTTTGAAATCATCCAAATTTTCGTCAGTTCGTCACAGAATTTCATTTTCTCGTGTCAACAGAGAACATTCTTTTGCCACGACCATTACGAACTTTATACCGAGAGTAAAATATAGACAGATAAAATATAGACGCCATACTGTCGACAAAAGTGCGTTTGAAATATTCAAACGTTCGAACGATTGAACGATTAGTTCGTGCGAGAGACTCACCGAGACAGGTAACTTGGACGACTCGACAGGCCGGTTCTCTCCTCTCTTCAATTCCTTTGATGCGATTAATAGATGAATTGTCGTGCTTTTTTGCAGTTAATGTCACTACGGGGAACGAAAAGACCAAACTCGGAAGCAATCGAACCGCCAAGGACAACGCAACCGCCGCCACTAATACCGGACAAAGGTTAATTGTCGTTTTATTTCGAAACACTGTCACCACGCCCGTTCCGCGTTACATTACGACACTCATTTATGGATTTTCACGATCGTTCCGCGAATCTGAGAAGAAAATTCACCATTAAATTGAAATTTCGCGACACTGCGTGAAACCGTTTGCCGCGACCGTTCTCGCGTCGATAGTAACTACCATTGCCGCCAGGTGGCGCCAGCGTCTGTTTTATTGCGCTCGTAAATTCAAATTACGAATTTAAACAACAAGCAGGAATTTTTCAGCATGTTTTTATCTTTCACGCAGAGAGAACGTTCTTACTTTTCAATAGTAAATGGACATTGTTACTATTATTATTATTATTATTACTATTATTTGAGAAGGTCTTTTTGGGAAAGTCGTTGCTTTGTCAAATAAATCTTGTACAAAGTACCAATAATAACCTGATTTTTTAAAAAAGCAAGAATCAATCGAATTAATTGATTTCAAAATATACACATGGGATTCGTACGTATATTTGCCATGATTCTTTTGTATCGTGTAATATATTTTTAATATTCATATCTTTTAACAAGATCTTTTAATTTTATTTGACATCTTTCAATAATAATAAATGTTCTAATATTATCTTCTTCTCTTTCAGGATACTCCTGTTCCTGTCCGCCGTTTGAATGCATGTGTGGCCTGCAGACAAACGCCCCGGCTTATCAGCAATCTCATCATCATCATCAGACAACCATGTATCCTCAGCAAACAGCGCCGAACGACACCCCCTACTGGCTCCAAGACACCGTGCCATCCCAAGACAACGCTCTGGGGTACAATCTCCCCAACCAGGTGCCCCACGAAGCCTCCTACCCCGATTTTCCCTCGTTCACCGGAGAACTGCTCCAGCCGGAAGAGATCTTCCAGCTGGATCAACCCCTTAGACCAGAATTCACGATGAATTCCCAAGAAGTGGCCAGATCGCCGCCTACCCTGCTCGATCTTGGAAGCGGCACGATCAAATACGAGATGAAACAGCATCAGGATCAGGGATATTGGAATCAATTTCTCAGCGAAGATTCCAGCAGCAGCCACTTGAGCATGCCCCAGGACGACCGACTTCAGTTCCCTGGTTTCGAGACGGACAAAGACTCCAACGGCTTCTGCGTCAAGAGACCCGTGAACCATTTCGTCTCCAACAAGGAAGTGAACCAGAATCACCACTTGAACAATCCATTAAACTTCCAGGATTACCAACGACAGCACCAGAGTCAGCACAAGAGCTTCGTGGACGGGCCGGTGAAGAACGATCAAGAGGCGAACTATTGGGCCCAGAGTCATCAGGACGATCGTTTGAACTTCCCTGGCTTCGATCCTCGCAAAGAGGAGGATCTATTGTCGCCTAGAAGAGACGTGAACTGTTTCCCCAAGGAGAACTGTCAACCAGGGAGTTACAACGTCTATTCCAAAAAGGAGAACGGAATGGTCGATCCTGTCCGCCCTAGTCGCAGCCCCATGGAGAACAAACATTACTCGTACGACGGCTACAGTCAGATGTTCGAGCAGTCGGACGGGAAGAGTCAGTTGACCAATCGATCCAATCAGGCCACGAACCGGATGGTTCTGGACGAAAGATTGCAGAATAATTACGGTCGTGAAACGAATCCAGACTCGACCGAGAGATTGTTCCCAGATTCGAACGGCATGGAGGCGACCATGCCAGCGCAGAACAGCCCGGAACCTTTCTTCTATCCTAGCAACGATCGTTGTCACTACACTTGCGAGGTACTCGACACGCGGTTGCCCCAGATGCCCATGAATCCGACAGTCGCGCAATCGGCCATGAATAATTACGGCGACGTCAGCGAGTTGGATCTGCCACCCTTCGTCGATTACACTCTCGTGGGGATGCTGTGCTCCACGGAGGAGGACACGTCGAGCTTATTATCCGGCTGTCCTCAAAACGGACAGAACTACGTTCCCCACCATTAGACGTTCCCCCCCCCTCCCGATCACGATCTTCGTTTGTATCATAAATACACGAAATACACGATAGTTGCGCCTCGAAACACAGTTGCGAGTGTCGAGCAGTTTTGTTTCCCATCGATACCGCGTGGCTGCGGATTTCTCGCCAATTGTGAGAGACGAGTTCTCTCGAAGAGAGCGCTGTAACAACTTACGTTGAACCGAGAATTTCGAGCTGTTATTTAAATGAAGGAAATAAAGGAATTTTTGTTAACAGGAAATTCTACAGGTAATTGTACAAACGACGCTATACCTTACCTAAGATCTCGGTGAACTTCGTATAACCCGAGACGTATATATTGGGTTGTCCGGAATAATGTTCGTGCCGTGATTTTGAAGGAAAATCGAAACGCAGAAGATTTAAATTTTAGTATTGCAACATTCGTTAAATATTAAATTTGATTTATCATATCAAATCGGCACGGTATATATTCCGGATATAACCCGATATAATCAAAAGTGTTTTCTTCGATTATTCAATCTTGCTCACTCTGGCGTTAGCCGATATATTCGACCTGCTTTTTCGACTTGATCTTTCCTCTTTAAAGACACTCTTTAGGATTTCGACCGTAACTCGGAAGGTAGCGAGGGTTCAAAGCACACGAGTCGAAGTAGCTTGGAAAAAAGTCACGTGGTTTATTCGTAATTTTATTTTATTCGTAACAGATACTCTCACGATCACAATTGTATGTATAGTATGTAATATTATCATATATCTATTTTGCGTTACACTTTCTCGGATTACATGCGCGATATTCGTTTCTTTTTTTCTTATTTTTTATCATTCTTTCCTCCTTTTTTCCCTTTTTTTTTTTTTCTTTCTTTAATTCTTTTCTTCATCCCTTTTGAAACAGACGCTGATACCATCTCATCGACGTTCGAGTCGTCGATATCCGTTCATTTCCTATTCCGCGTTGATTTTTTTTTCTTTTTCTTTTTCTTTTTCCACAAGCGGCGAGCACAAGGGAGACGAGAAACGAAACGGGTGCGAATCCGGTCGCGTGCATCGCCGAACGATCAACGAAATCGCGCCTGTTCTGTCCTTCTTCTCGTTCGCTGTCCGTTTCATCGTCGTCGAGCTCCGCTGCCGGAAGAGAAAGAGAACGTTGGAGCGACGAGTCTCTACGGATCGCTCGCGTTCGTGTTTGCAAAGCATCGTATCTAGAGCATCGTGGGTCAGCGTCGACGACGATTCGAGAAAAGAAAAAAGCGAGACAAAAGATACAACCGCGCGATCGATTGTAGTCGAAAAACAAAGAAGGAGGCTCGTTGGATCGTTCGATCGCGAAACTCACGTTCACGGATCTCGTTAGTATACAGTTGGTTCGTCTAATGTACAGTGGGGGTTTTGGTGTTCGCGCGAATTATGCCACAACTGAGAGCTAAGTGGTTAAATCGCTACGTTATGTGCTATTATCCTCCGGAGGAAAAATCGTCAACTCTTGTAGGAAACTATGCTGGATCGTCGTCGTGATGTGACTCGCTTTTTACGAGGAGCGTCGATCAATGGTTTACGCGTATCGTTCTCGTGGAAATAAAACGTTTCACTTTTTTTTTTTTTCTTTTTGTTTACGCTCTAAAAAAAAAAAAAAAAAAAAAAAAGAAGAAAAAACCAAAAAATGACATCGGCGCTGTCGTTGAGAAAAGCAAAACCTAAACAGTAATCACGTCACACGACATTGTCTAAAGCTCGTCCATCTTTTTTCGTCATCTACACGTCTTCCGTAAATTTCTCTCTCTCTTTCTTTTTTTTTTTCTTTTGTCCTTTATTTGCACCTCTTTTTCGTATTTCTTTTTTTTCTCCTTTTGTTATCATTCCTCTTTGTACGTAAATTACGATCAACTCTCACATAGAGTGTATAAATGTTTCTAAGCGTATAAATTTTGGTCAGTAAAAAAAAGAATATACTATAATATCGAATTACACTTTGTCCTATACACGTCACACATAAAACAAACTCTATCGATACTACGTGTACATAATTCATCGTATTAATTTTACTTTATTTTATTTTTTTCGTCATTCTTTTTTTTCTTTTTTACTTTTTTTTTCCTCTCACTCGCATACAGACACACTCACTCACACGTCCTTTAGGCATCTAGGTAAAAAAAGGCGGGGGGAGGGGACCAAACGACGTCCGGTTTTCACGTTGTCAGAGAATCGCTAGAAAAATAAAAACGCGGCTCTATCCTCCACGAATCACTTTTCCTCTCTTCCCTTCAAACACCTATTGACATCTTTTCTCTCCTTTCTTTTCGATCTACCCTCTCTCCTGCACTCGACCGACTCCTCGGGCCCTCTCGACCCAACGCGTCGTCAATTTCCGACCCGAGTCTCACGTCGTTCGCAAAGTTCTTCCCGAGGTGTGGCTCCGACGAGTTCTTCGCATCCATCGTGGCGAACGCGGTTTTCCTCACGCACGCGGAATTTTTCTATCGCGAGAAAAAAAAAAGACACAGACTTTCGCGCGTTCGTTTCGTGCCTTCTCGCGTGTCCGCTCGCGAGAGACCAGATCCAGTTCCCCCGGGTCCTTTCTGCCGATTTCTCGTCGCAAACGGCTGAACGTACGAATAGAAAAAAACAACAAAAACAAAGCCACGAGCAACGAGCTTCCCAAAATACGGAAAAAAAGAAAAAAAAATGCGGACAATTCTTACATTCGTACTTTCTCTCTGCCGTCGTAAAAAAAAGCCCACTCGACAAGAGTACAGAACACGGACAGAAACGTTGCAGGCACGTTACTTTGATATTCGCGTAATTGCATTCACGTCACCGTGGACGAACGAGCAAGTTGGAAAAAATCCTCGATCGATCGATACGCGAAGCTTCGGTCGTGATTGATCCACTCGAGTCAACGAGATTTTCTTTTCTCTTTTTTTTTTTTTTTTTTCGATGTCCCACGTGGGTTCGAGGGAACGGTCGTTGGTTCGTTCCAACTTCGAGAACCGAAACGATCGCTCGTTCTCTCGAATCGCGTGCGAACGCGCGCGTGGTTTCACGTGGTTTCACGTGGTTTCACGTGGTTTTCGTTCCATCGAAAACGAAAACGAAAACGAAAACGGGAGCTAACAACCGTGTCGTTCGTCGTATAGAATTTTGATTTCTTCTTTTTACCTCGCAACCGAATCGCGCAGGCCAACTCTCTCGGTGAATTCGAGCATTCCGAAGGAAGGAAGGGAGGGACTAAACGAAACGAGCGAAGGTTCGTCGTTTCGTAGCGTTTGTAGCCGCGCAAAGAGTCCACTGACACGATCGTCTTGGCGCGCTTTGAGCGTGTTCGAGCGACTCTGATTCGTCCTTCGTTGACGCGGGAGGAAGCTTCGCAGTCGTCGAGCCGACGAGAAAATTAAAAATAGCGGATGGACGACAGCAAAGATCGTTTTCCACGATCGTTCATCGAGCCTTCTTCTTCGAGTATACCGATACAGAGTTTTTCGAGCTAGAAGCGTTCGAAATTCTTCTTATCTCTGTAAACGATTATCGAGTCGCTCGATAATTCACGCGTAAAGCGGAGCCATGCGACGGAACAAGAAAGGATCGTCGCGTTTTTACGTATGTTCTACGATAAAAACTAGCTCAAAGTGGAGCGTCGGAGCATAAGCTGCCGCGTCGAGTGACCGTCCCACGACGTTGCAGCTAAATGCTCGTCCAGCTGCGTCCTTCGAGCTCTCATCGGTAGTGCGGCGTGTAAAGCGAACTCTGCGTGTAAGGTTAGTCGACTACGCGTGCTCTTTACGAGGCAGTGCTTTCTCGTCGTCCTATCGTGGCTTCACCCTTCGAGGGTGGCGGTGTCAACGGAGAGAGCGTGCTCCACGTGTGTGCCCTTTGACCTCCCTTCGACGAGGCCGTTCGATCGAGAAAAGAATCGAACTGACAAAAAAAAAAAAGAAAACAATCAATGGACATTGCGAACTTTTGCATCGCACGAGGGAAAAGGAATTTCGCTGGCTCGTATATATATATATATATATGTATGTATATATATGTATATATGAACGTCTCGAAAAGTCTTGAATATCGTCTTTCGCTTACGTCTCCAATAATCTAACCGTTTGCTAAAATTATTGAATCTAAATTCGATAGAATTAGTCGATTTATCGCCCTATCGAAGCGTTCCGCTAACCACGCTTTCAACATTCACACGAAAACGTCCGTTTCAAGTTTCTATACACCTAACGATTTACATTTTGATTTAGAGATTCGAAGAAATCTTGGTAACAAATGCGAGGAACGCGTGTCCCGTGTTACGGCGCACGATGCCGGACTGCGCAGAGACATCAGTGTGGCCGAGCCAGAGAATTCGAAATTTCCCGGTGCGCAGTGTCTGCTCGCGAATCGACACGGCAATGGCGGTTTCCGGGGAGAAGGTGTACCTACGAGTAACAAAGGGGATGGGAAGAACACCGGCGAGGCCAGGTTCGGCGTTTCGATTCGTGCGTGCGTGCGTGCGTGCGTGCGTGCGTGCGTGCGTGCGTGCGTGCGTGCGTGCGTGCGTGCGTGCGTGCGTGCGTGTACGCGAATTGCTTTCTTTTCGTATTATCTTTCTCTCCTTTCTCCCATTTTCTTTTTCTTTTCTTTTTTATTTTAACTCTACGTCCTCCTCGATTTCCGACGATTTCCGACGAGAAGAAAGGGGCAAATCGTTTGTCAGAAGCGGGGCGCGTCGTGTTTTTTTTTTTTTTTTTTTTTTCTTTTTTCTTTTTTCTTTTTTCTTTTTTCTTTTCGACAAGCTCGAGCTACCGAACGAATTCTTAGTTCTACCTCGTCTTCGTCTTATCTTACTTATCAGCGTGTAATGTGTTGTCTCGGCGGGCCACCTCGTACGTCGGCGGCTTCGCTCGAACTTGAAAAAAAAAAAAAAAAAAAAAAAAAAGAAATTAAGGCCGACGAGCGAACAAGCACGTCGTTGAACTCCGCCTGACGATTCAGGTACACTGTGTGTGCATGTGTGCCTAATGTATACGGTTTCTCGGTTTGTAATTTCGGGTAGAGGAAAAATAGAGAGAGGGAGGGGAGAGAAAAAGAAAACAGAAATAAAAATAGATAGAAACAAAAAAAAAAAAAGAAGGTATTGAAAAGTGTACGCGGACCGTTCAGTTTGGTTTCTTTTTGGAAATGGACGACGAACTCAATCGTTATTCGTCCGGCCTGGAAATTACGATTTAACTACGCGCATCGACTATATAAGTAGAGTAAATATCGAGCCTAATGATCACAGCTATTGTACGAAACTACGAATGTGTATAAACTGTCGCGGAGGAAAAGAAACGATATTACTAGTATTAATAATAATCAATAATCAATAATAATCAATAATAATAATAATAATAATAATAATAATAATAATAATGATAATGATAATAATAATAATAATAATAATAATAATAATAATAATAATAATAATAATAATAATAATTGTAGTAGTAGTAGTAGTAGTAGTAATAATAATAATAATTGCGGTTAGATAAACAATATAGATGTGATAATCAAAGCATACTACGAGTGATGTGTCATAAGGAAGCTAAACGTCTCTCGTAGTTACGCTCTTTCTTCTCTTAATCGTTGTTCGAGCGAACCTCGAACACTTGGACATTGAACGATAGAAAAAAATATATGTATATATACATCTATACTGTATATTTATCAAGTATATATGTATATATGTATATATACACACACACACACACACACATATGTAACGTGTTGTGTACGTGTTGATGCGTGTATATGCATTTATATATATATATACATATATATATATAATCTATAAAATTCATTCTACGAAGAGTTTTGCCTCGCACCGGTTTCATCAACGCGACTTCAAAAAGAAGGGGAGGGGGAGGCTAGAGAAAGTTCAATGCTTTTTCGTCGGTAAGCTTTCGTCCTTACGCTTCGAAGTAAAGATATACGTATATCCGGTGAGTATCATGCTTTCGTCTCTACTCTCGTGTTTTTATGCAGCGAATCTACCGTCGCTGGTGGGAACCATCGAGACTGACGACTTGAAGAAACATGGACAGAGCACGAGGCACCCAAAACGAAATTCATTTCAGAATGAAACGCTATGATCGACGAAAGAGGAGAGGTAATACCGCACCTACTCCGCCTCTCTCTCTCTATACAGAGAGTGCCTCAGTAGTCAGTTACTGAGACACTCTGCATATTTTGTTCTAAATTAAACAGGCTCTCTAACGTGTCAAAGGCGTGTCACGAACCGACACACGATTGTTTCATTTTAGAAAATCTTAAATCAACTTAGGACCTATGGTGTACGTATCTTCTGTGTATGCGTGTGTGTGTGTGTGTGTGTGTACTTTTCGTACGCGAATATTGCACGCTTCGATACCCAAATTCGGTATCCAATGAACCGTGTGTACACGCGTTTGTGTATATTATATATTATATATCACATATATAATATAGAGTAGTTTGCATATACAAAGCATTCGTGATTTGTTTCGTTATATCTCCTTCTCTATCTTATTTATATACATATTTTTTTTCTTCGTTTTTTTTGCTTGTTTTTTGCAAAACTTACACTACTACGACTTTTTTTCTTCTTTTGTTCACCTCCTCGTCATTTTGTTTTCACGTAGTGCAAAGATAATAGTAGTAGTAGTAGTAGTAATAGTAGTAGTAATTGTAGTGGTAGTAGTAATAGTAATAGTAATAATAGTTTAAATAGTTTGAATCGCGGAACGAAAATATTTCGCTTCTACATCCAAAATTAAAATGATAAGAAAAAAAAAAATAAAATAAAATAAAATAAACTCTCTGTTCTGCTCTTAGTCACGCTTAACTTTCAGCGATCATATTGAATTGCAAGAAGATCATTTGATAATCGTTTAATTTACTCGTCGTAATAATTATATATTCGCGGTTGCTTGTATTATTTTCTCTTGCGTCTTCTCTCTCTCTCTCTCTCTCTCTCTCTCTCTCTCTCTCTCTCTCTCGCACATACGCTCCTTTTAATCTCTCTTTCTCTCATTCTCACGCCCGGCCTCATGTAAAAAAAAAAAAAAAAAAAAGGAACCAAAAAAAAAATTGAAGAAAATGAAAAAGGAATACAAACATCGTTAAAACGTTTCACAGCTAACCACAGCATTCGGCAATTATGTTTCACTCATCTAAAAATTACTTATATCACAATGAAACGCCAGCGCATCCTTTCGTCTCTGATCCCTATTTACGTGTGATATATACCCAGGCTCCGGGTACTTATACCTCTCTTTCGTTCGTCGAAACCTTTTCTTTTCAGCTAGTTAAAACTTTCAAGGATGGGTCTTAAAGGCTCTGGCAGGTTTTGGCCTTGATCCGAGGATTTCCGGATGGTCGCGAATATGTATGCTAAGGATCCGCGTGTGTCGGATGAACTGCACGTGCAAGGCCACAGGTGTTCATCCCCGCGACGCGGATCCGCGGTCACAGGGCTTATCAAACTGGCGGAGAATCGATGGAGCTTGTTGTTCTCTCAGCTTGTCGCTCGACTACTCTTCCTGAACGCTCGCCAACATAGCTGCGCTATCACCGGCTGGCTTTACGGCTCTCACTCGGTAGAATTTCGTGCCACGTGGCACGCGATACCGGTTATCGATCTGAAACGTGGACAAGTTGCTCAGTAAACGTTAGACATAAAAATGAGATGTACACGTTGTCTTGCAACTGGTCGTAGAATCGTACATATATGATAAAATATTCGATTTTGTTATTTTAGACATACTACTGAAAATATTTTCCATTTTCTTTGATCTTTGGTTCCGTCAAACGACAGAGCAATTCATCTTTTGCAATCTGAGAAATAAAATTCTGAGACAGTGTCAACGTAGAACAACTACACAACGTTTCTATGCCACCAGTTGTAAAGACAAACAAGAAAATAATCCCACCTTTATAGCGTGACAGTACTCCTTGGAGGCAACCTCGACGATGCTCTGAGCACTTTTCGACGACTCGTCGGGATTCCAGATCAAATCCAGGGCAGACGTGGATTTCGGATCGAGGAAATGAAGCGTCGTCGACTCCTGATAGAACGTGTACGTTCTGTGCGTCTCGTCCCAGAACAACAGCACGTTGTCGCCTGGATCGCAGCTGGTGACAGTGACGTGGCCCAGCTCTGCGAGCTTCTTCGCGATTTTCTCCATCTTCTTCTTAATATGCGTGAAGCAAGTGATGCAACCGCACGAGCGTTGCGGCTTCGGGCTGGCCGTTGCGTCCTGAGACGAGCTCGATTCGGAAACGACCGCCACGGAATCGTTCATATCCTTCTCGCGACTTCCCGACGATGGCAACGTTTCAGGAGTGGAGAAGCTCCTGGACCTCTCCTTCACCAATTCGATCTCTAATCGAACCTTGTCCGCCTCCAAGTTTTCGATTTTCGTGTCGGCTGTTTCTTTGCTCTCGCGAAGCGACTGTAACTCGACGTTCATTCTTTTGTTCTCAATCTCGAGAACCTCGAGCCTTCTCGACAGACAACTCGGATCGTTGCTCGGCTCCAATCGCACCTTTTTCGACTCGGACACTTCCACCTCGTCTTTTTCCGTTTCGAGGATCTTCGGTTCCTCCTCCAGGCTGCTCTGACTCATTTCCAACTGCTCGTCGCTGCTGTGCTCCTTGTGCAAGCCAGCCTCGACGAGAATGTTCTTGAAGTTCTCCGAATCCTTCAAACGTCTGATCGTGCTCTTGTATCGCTTGCACTCCTCCGTTAGCACGAACTCTCTTCTTCTATACATCTCCATTTTCCGATCTTTCTCCTCGATCGTTTGCGTGGCCAGTCGTAGATCGTGTATCAACTTTGCCACATAGTCCATCCGTTCGTCCATCGTCACCGATTTCTCCAGCTTCTTCTCCTGCGTCGTCGTCTGGGTCATTGAAACCAAGTCAATGAAATCTGGTCTCTGAAAAAGAGAGAAACCAAGGTCGTAAACGTCAGATCTGGACGCTCGAAAGAACGAAAACGTAATCGCAATGTTAATCGCAATTGTGCTGTTTACCGGCGACATAAAAATGCAATTTGACTGAATGATCAGCACGAGGACCCGCAGCGATCGATCACACTTACGTCGATCTTTTCAAGGCTGCTGTCGCTTGGGCTGCTCTCCATGGTCGACGCAGTCATTAGCTTGAAACGGCTTCTGAGTGATTGCAGCTCGCTCTTGTATTCCATTTGCAGCTTCTCGGTCGCTTCTTTCACAATCCTTTGCTGTTCGCTGCACGCCTGATTCAGACTGTCTTCCAACTCTTGGATACGTTTCTGGCTCTGCGCCACCGAGTTCGTCAAGGACGCTATCTCTATGAATCTCTCGTCGTTCGCCTTCTTCACGGCCGTCTCTTTGTCCGCGCGTGCTTGCTCCAACGTTTCCTCGAGCTGGTGGTGCAGGTGCGTCTGGAGATCTCTCATTTCCGTTTGCTCGTTCTCCAACTTTTGGCGCATGGTGGCTATCAGACGCTCGTGCTCGGCCAGCTCGGCTTCCTTCTCCACGAGATTCCGCTTCAGCGTGCATATCTCCTCCTCGCGGCTCTGAATCAGCTTCTTCACGTCCGCCATTTCCAGCTCGTGGTCCACGGTCAGTTCCTGCTCGCGCTCGCGAAGACGACGATCGCACTCGCGCGAGTACAACGACAGAGCCTCGCGAACCTGCTCGGCCATCTTCGAGAAAACAGTCTGCTGCTCGTTCGTGCGATCCCTCAGGACAGCCAACTCTTGGCGCACGGACCTGAACGCCTCGTACACCACCGCCTTCATCGTCTTCAGGATCGAGTTAAGCCTCTCCACTTCCTCGCGCGTGTTGCCAAGATTCTCCTGAAACGTTGACACGCCATGTCACAACGTCGGCGTACGTACCGAGCGAGGAATACGATTCCTTTTTTTTTCGTGCTAAACTCGACTAAAGACGTCGAGGAACAACTAGTCACGAGCAAATTGTAAAAATCGTTCGCAGGCGTGATAATAGAATCAACGTTGTTAGCAGAAGGGAGAGAAACAGTGGGGAGAGAGAGAAAAAGTAGTTTGACAAATAGACAAAAAAAAAAAGAAAAAAAAAAGAAGAGAGACCCCAAAGGTGTCGAGTGTGTAAAGATGATGACGATGAGAGTGGCGGTAGAGCATGGATATATGGCGAACAGTCGGTCCGGTCGAAACCGTATCTCGAACCAAGTCGTCTTCGGGGGGGTTCTATTCTGAAAAGCGAACTCGTGGCTTGAGTGTATCTCGAGGGACGTACTTCGAGGGTCATAGGATCGGGAGAATCGAGTGCGACGGCAGCTAATCTCCTGTAAAAAAAATTAAAACACACGTACTCACACGACGATGACAACACGCGCGGCCGGCTACGTAACAAGTACAGAAAGAAAACGTAACACGGATATGCGCCAAGCATTTTGAAAAAAAAAAAAAAAAAAGGCAGAGTAGATCGTACCAACTCATCAAAACGTTACAAGCAAAAAGAATACATACCCATCTGTTTCTTTTCTTTTCTTC
Organism: Melipona beecheii; assembly: GCA_032399605.1. Lineage (NCBI taxonomy): Eukaryota > Metazoa > Arthropoda > Insecta > Hymenoptera > Apidae > Melipona > Melipona beecheii. The sequence continues at coordinate 1,626,133 of JAUCMO010000463.1, forward strand.
CTTTTTTTTTTTCGAGAATTACGTTTGCGTTAATAACTTACACAACGCTAATAACTTACACTGGATAGCGAATATAAAGAGACAACGACAACGAAAGTACCTAGAAACCACAGAGAAGGAAGAAAGTAAGTGGACGTGAAAATTCAAATAAGCGGTCAACAAACGTCGAGTAACGAGGGTACGCAAAAGTGTACGGGGGGGGTTGCATATACGAGGAGGTGACGTTGAAAATGATACACACATACACACACAGGGAACCAGTTAAACACGAGTACACACACGAGTCGGAATAGAGATACACTAAATAATGTATATAAGCAAACGAGTATGTATATACCATACGCAAAACTCGTGGAGAGGAAGGGAGAGTGGTCGGGATCGGTAAGGGGTACGTATTAGCGGTAGTGGAACGTTTACGGCTACGACTACAAGGTCTGTTAGCGAGCTGTAAGTCGTCCAGTACCTGGAGAAGGGAAACGATAGCCTGATGCTGGCCGTCGATGGGATGCTCGCTGAGACTGCTCGGCAAAGACTCGTCCATGTAAAACTCAGTACCCATGAAGTCGGTAGCGCACACACCGATAGAGGGGCTGCTACCGCCACTACCGGACAGTTGTTGCTGGCGTTGCTGCTGCTGGCCGTCGCACATCACCGACCGTAACAGGGAAGAGGAAGGATTTGGGCTAAGAGAGTTCGGCTCCTCGGCCATCGTCGTCGATGGCGTCTCGTGATACTTGGAAAGACCGTTCGCAGTGGCGCGATGAAGCAAGCAACTGCTCGACTCGCCGTTCTCGGCGCACTCGGTTAACGGGCTCAGCTGAGCTGGACGCTCGCTGACGGACAGACTTGGGAAATGGAAGGATCCAGGCTCGCTCGAGGATGATGACCGGTTCGTCAGGTCCGCGACTTTCGAATTAAGCGGGGATACGTTAGTCGAGGTGGAGGAAGCGGGGGACACGCTTCGCGAGGCACCAACCTCCAATTGTTTCTGACGCATTTGTTTCGCGCCATCGTACGACTCCGGCTTAGAGTCCGTGGCACCTTGACCGATCTTCTCGAACTCCTCCGTGTCCGTCTCCGATTCAAAACCACCCCTGAAATCACATCACCAACGTATGACGGTTGTATCCGACCGACGATAGTAACAAGATCGAGAGATCTTTCTACTTTGACAAAAAAAAAAAAAAAAAAAAGAACAGATATGGGCTATACCTGTCGAACAACATCGGAGCTCTCGTTCGTTCTTGATCCTTGGTTGCTACGTCGACGCGCATGGAGGTGCTGTCCTTCTCCTTGTTCCCGTCGGTGCTCGCCTCGGTGAGGCTCTTCGACAGGAAGAATTGCGTGATGCTGTTCAGATCCGGTGACGAGATAGTAAGCGCCAGGTCGGGTAGCTGCGATCTGAGAGATTCCATATCCTCCGCTGTCAACTGCAGGTGCGTACACAATCGTGTTAGTAGAACCAATTTCTTCTCTGTGCTCGAAATGAAACGAGAACGAGTAAATACCTTGGGCAGTCCGCCATCGAAAACAGAGGGTGCCTGGGTGGCAAACGGCGGCGGGGTGTCCTCGAGGCCAGGGAACAAAGTGTTCAAGAAATGACCGTCGAATTTGCTCTGGAACTCCCTTCTACGTGCCAGTTCCTCGCTGTGAACGGTCAACAACTGGCACGCCAGATTGCTGGCCCAGATGAGGAAAGCTTGCGAGAAGGTTCGTCTTCGAACCACCTCGGCCACGGCGTTCATGTACATCTGCGGTGCCAGATGGATCTGCTGAAGCACCTCCAGGTGCCTCCTCAGACGTTTCAGGCTCTCGTGATACATCACCAGCTTGCCATCCATTTCCATCATCTTGTTCTCCACGTACATGATCCACTTGAGCCGATGGTAGATGTTCACCGAGAGTTCCTCCTTCGCTTTCGTGCACCGGCGCCTGATGTCGCGCAGCTTGTTGTGATTGTGCATCATCACAATGAGCTGCCGTCTGTGCGAGGTGCAGAGGTCGGGAAGCACGCTGGCGTCGCCGAGATTGTTCGCTCGGCTCTGGTTCTGCAGGAAACCCTGAGCAAGCTCCCCCTGCTCCTGGACCAACCTCTTGGTCTGCGTCATCAGCTGTTCCAACGCGAACAGCCTCTCGCCGAGGCCCTTGATCTCCTTCATGTCCTGCTTGTTCGCGCTGTCGATGGCCGCCTTCGCTTCCGCCTTCAACGCCTCCATCACCTTCTCGTCGAATTGTTCCAATCCTCTCGAACACTGTTCCGCCACCTGCTCCAGGCTACTCTGATTGTCTTTCGCCGAGATCCAACGAAGCAAGCTCAGAACCTCCTCCCTGCCCTCGGTGTCCTTCTCGGATTGACTCGGCTGGTCGTCCGGGCTCAACAGGCCCTCGGCCTGAGCTCTCAGCGCTGGTAGGATTGGAATCTTCGCCAAGGTGTTCAGATCGGCGCTGAAGCTGCAACACGTTCAGTTAAGTGTAACTACGTGTATTGAATGTCGTAAATTGTAAATTTTACGTAACTCGGAGAATAAAAACGAGCGAACGAGAGCAAATGATAGATAACTAGAATGACAGACACAAAGTATTAAGAAAGCTGCACGACTAGTACCACAGTACGCGACTCGTCTCACTGAAAGGCCCAGAACTGCAACTGTTCTGACTAAGAAATGAGGACGATTTTTTTGCCGTGAAATTTTATTGATGCGCAACCATTGAATCGACAGAAAACAAATTACAAGCGCGATCGCTCAGTACCAAACAATGCCACGCCCCCTCACGAATCACGTGACCCTAATCAACCAATCGCTAATTTTCGTTGCATTAGCGTTGCATCTAAGAGGCCCGATTTTCTGGGTTACCCCCGGGAAAATCACTTTAGGCTTTGTCTAGTTTCGTTTCAAAAACTAGATTGACACTCTGTCATAAACTCTTCGTAATTCTTGGCCTTAAAATTCCAATCGTTTTTTCGGCACATGACAGACGTGTAGAATAGTTAACAATTTTTACAGTTAATACTCAAGTTCGATCCGCATCTAATACATGCTACTGTAGAGAATTATTTAATTAACAATGTTTATAGTTGAATTGCTACGTTTCGCGGATCACGTTGACTGTTATTTCACTGCTAGCATCGCAATTATGTTCGTTTCCTCGAAACTCGCGTCTTCCTTGATGTCACGCAACATTGCACGCGATTCCTGTGTTACGATGTGTCCAGCATGCGACTATCTTTGTCGCAAAAAGAAAATGTTGGCCGACTACAGCACGTCTGCAGTTCGAACGTGAGGCACATGTAACCATATTTTACGAGAAGCGATGCGAACTCGGGGATCTCGGTGGATTGTCGCGATTATGCAAATCGGATGATATCGTTAGCTCTAATTGAACGTTGCGCCCGATCTTAATTATTTACTAACGTAAAATCCGCATCAGAGTCTAATTTATTCATCTCTCGATATGAAAACATACGTGACACTGGAAAACAAATGCAAATTGAATTTCAAGTTTAAAAGTGTAAGGACATTTAATTACAAACTGCCGCGATCTGATTCACGATACGCTAATTGCAATTGCAATGAAATGATGAAATTAAAGGCTACGCCAAAAAGTTGAACTCAATTGTTATTCGAAGATTGAAACCTGAAAGATCTAATCCTTGATTGACATGATTAAATGGATCAGAGTATTTAATTCAGCCTATGACTTAATTTTAATTTGTCGTGGTTTCGTTTTAATTTTTTACTCCGTGTTTTACGTCATTTTGAATGATTGTAAAAAGAGCGCCTATCTTGTAAATTATAGAATAAAATTAAAATTACGTAACCTAATCGATCTAACATAGATCTTATCTGTAATCATCTATAACTCAACAACGTTGAAGGCTGAAATGTCTTCTCAAAAGAAGCTTCGTAAGAATCCAAGTACATGTGTAATGTTATAACAACTGATAATTTTGACATGTTTTTAAAAGTGGGGAGAACGCATAAGAGTACTTGACAAGTACCTGAAAATCATACCCAAACAATTTTGATAATCTGAGCTTAATTCACAGTGTCTTAAAAATTACAAAAAACGAATAGTAAATGGACAATTTTTATGTTTTGAAGAATGAAAAAAACAAAATCAGACCCAAGGACAATTTTGACAATCTGGACTTAATCCATAGCACTGTGTCTTGAAAATTACATAAAGTGAATAGATCATTTTTACATGTTTCTAAGAACGAAAAAAAGAAAAAAAAACACACACACACACACACACAAAATTTCAGTAATCCGGATTTTAACTCACTGTGTCTTGAAAAAAATTATACAATACGAGTAGTAAAAGAAATTGAAAGCGTATGTTATCTAACTACGTTCCACGTTTTTCACCAATTGTATCATTTCTGACCTAAATACTGGACAGTTATCTACTGCGTGACACGAACCGCCAACGGCCAATCTTCGTGCGTTACTTACTTTTGAAGCAATTCCATGTACTGTTGTCTCTCCGACAGATAGACGGTGAAGCTCTGTTGCAGAAGATCGGCTCGCGTCTGGAACATCTGCGTGATGTCCTCGAGATTCGCCACCACGGCGGCCCAGCCTTGTTGCTGAAGGTGTTGATCGTGGACCAGCCTCTCACAGATCCTGGTCTGCTCCCGCGCCAATCCACAGCATTGCTGAGCCAATTGGGCACGGGAGATGAGGGTCTGATAAGTGGCCGGCATCGCCAACGACGCGTCGATCTGGTTCTGAAGATCGATATCTGCAATGCAAAGGACGACAGATCGTATCGAGTTCTTAATAACTGAATATTTGTCGAAGCGCGCGAACTACTCATTGAAATACCGATCGAACCATGGACTGTCAACTAGGAAAGGCAAATTGATCCTTTCTATATCCTAAATGGTCTTCCTCTTTTTTTTTTTTCTTTAAATAACGAAGGCAACAATATTACATCAGATTGCACGGAAAATTCATCGAAACAGTTAAATTCCTTTTCTTAATTTTATAAAAGTTAAAACTTTCGTGTGATGCTTTGTAATAAATTAAAAACGGATTGTAAGAAAATGAAGCGAAAGAGTAGTGACCAACATGAAAAGAAAAGGAATCTATATTTCTTTCAATGGCAAGCTAACAGTAAGGCAACGAATAATGAAGCAACATCAGTTACGATGTAAAAATTGACTCGTATCATTTATTTACGCAAATCAAGTTGGTAAATGAAACAAGTGTTCTCGGAGCTCACTACTTCTATAATAAACTTATTTTTTTCAATTCTGGACTTCGTCAAGGACATATTGTTAATTGTTGCTGTCTTTGATTGATACCTGTTAAAACGAATTCCTTCACTTTCAGTGACCAACACTACTACAATTACCAATTTGCAATTTCGTACAGAAATTTTCTAGATTCAAAAAGATTCTAGATTCTTTTTAAAAATCTGAATGATCGTCGTGAAGTAGTGAAGAGAATGAGGAAAGATTTAACCAAACGTTGCTGCCATCTAGGCTGCTCCGAGCTTTGTTAAAACAGTTATCCTCCGGAGTTAACCCTGCCGATTGCTCAGCGGCGAATCAAACGTCCCAAGGTCACTTCCTCGTCCTCGATCCGCGCCATTGTTCGATTCGAGCTCGAAACAATAACCACCGACCTCGTCTCTCTATCTACGATTCGCGAGATAACTCTCCGAAGCGGGATAACTTCCTGCAAACAGTGTCGACGAGAGGCAACCACACCCGACCGACTAACGTCGGCCAATTATACAAACAGATTTCGCAAACTCTGGGCTCGAATAATGATCCGAACGATGCGTAGTTCTTCCCTTGGCCGATAAGATGATAAAGGATAAATTTCGAATCTTCGAGCGAGTCGATAGCTTTATCGAATTTTGTTACAGCAGAAGATATATTTACAATAGCTACGTTATAGCTATTGTTAAATAGATACATTTGTATATAATATAACAGAAGCATATTAGAAGTTTATATATATAATATATTAATTCCATTATAATATAATTATAATACATAATATAATATAATTATAACAGAAGACATATTTATATATAGAATTATATTTATAACAGCAGAAGATATAACAGCATCTTTGCGCATTCATGAGAAACTAAAGGATGGAATATATGAGGCAAAGTAAAATACTTAAGTTACACGGTAAATGTTCAACGGTGGGATTTCCACTCGTCGTTGGAATCTTTAACTACGTTTGCAAAGATCGCCTGCAGGCAAGAAACAAAGAAAGAAGCAAACGATTGTTCGTTGCGTGTGCAGTTGCTTTTTCAAATAACGAAATATTAAGAAATACGTGAGACCTCCAAAATCCCTCTAGGGACAAGAGGCGCACTGTGTGTGAAAAAATTGAATGCCAATAAAATGACATCGCGTTAGTGATACTGGTTATCAATAACGTTCGTGCGTTTGGATGAGCAAAACACGATAACTTTATTTTTGACTATTTCTTTATTTTTACATTACTTGGTGGCTAAAAAGAAGATTGATCTATGTATGTACGTCGGATACGTCCAAGTTCGAAAGAGTTCAATTTTGTTGTTTAATTAAATGGAAATAATTAATATTTCACAGTGCGATATTGCTTTTACGCAACGTCGAGCGTGAAAGGATTGCACACAGACACGTGTAGTGGCACACGTATTTTTATTTTAGACCCTGACCGGCATAATGGACACTCATCGTTATGAATACCGCATCACCTGATCTCTCTATTATTATTATTATTATTATCAAGAAGATGATTAATAAATGAAGGAACAAGTCACAGTGGATAAATAAAACATGCGAACGTAGATCTCTCTCTCCCTCTCTCTCTATGAAATGTTAAATACCTTCTCATAAATTAACAATCGTATAAAGAAACAGGAAATTTGCTACAAACCGTGTGCAATTAACGTCAAGAAGATTTGCATGTGTGTGTGACGATGTTAGAATCTCATTATCAACCATCGTGAATAATCAGAATACTGCGTACGTTCATTCTCTCGTACGCAGAAAAGTACGTTTTATCATTTAAGATTGATCGAAGACTGATCTTTCGTTCAAAAGACAATTTTCCCTGCAATTTCAGAATTGGTAATTCTTGCAAATTAGCAGCTGATCGTCGGAGAAAATAAGGGAGGAAGTTCGATGAAACTACGTCCCGTTCAACGTTCGTCGCGAAGAAGCGAGCAACGCTTCTAACGCGTTCTAACCCTGCATCTATATTTATTGACGACGGCAGACTGCTCCTGCAAACGACCCTCGCGCGAATCTATACTTTACTTTGTTACTTGATGCTTTAATTTAGGAGCTGGCTACGTACGTGTACGGCGGAGGCTGTTGTGTCTCGAAGCGAGGGATCGAACGAGCACGTCCGCCGATGGATAGAGCGGCCGCAAGCCGCCTGTATAATTGATCGAGATTCGCCAATGTAATCTTGGCACGCGACGAAAGCTCAAGGTCGCGGACACAGCTCGCGCCGTCTCCGTACCCGAATTCGCGGTGCACAGTGGCATACGCCTGGTTCTCCAGGTACGGAACGTTTCTACTGCCGATTGAGCTGCTTTTAGAAAGATTACACCATCGAACCAAAGTCACTTTCATTTCAATTGTCCAAAAATACTAATATAAGTGAATAAATGAAAATGTTCGTCGACATTAGAACGACTGTATCAAAATATTCTACGTATGAATATCGCTAAATAATTCCAATGATGATTAAAATAAGTAGATTTATACACTCGTGTTTCTGCTCGAACAGAAATTAATGTCAATTTTGACAAGAACGGTCGTATCTTTCAAGTAGTTTGAACGAAAGGGTTCGGTTATAGTCGTAGTACGTTGATAAAATTACAATAGTTAAATTAATACAATGCAATGACAGAAACTGTACAATTATTTACAAAATAATATATATAAAAATAATATTTCTTAGATGCGACTGTCATTTCAAATATCCCGCCGGGAAAGTGTTGAGACAATTACACGCGGGGAAAGATACTAATAGTAATATGTTTTTTAACATATCGTTGATAAAAACGCGTAACTTTTTTTAAGTCCGCGGATCATTTCTTTCCAAAATTTACGAATGTTTGCAAGCCTAACTTTCGATGAGGGTATAATACAAGATGTTGTGGAGAGAATGGTTGGTTTTTGGAGCCTGCAATGAATCGAAAATTATAAAATACGGAATTCTAATAATACGCGAGTACTGCGTTGAAAGTAAGTCATTTTGAGATTTATAGTGCTCGGGGGTTGAAATTAATCGAAACGATACAAACTACTGTGCTTCTACTAAGAAAATAAAATATATAGCACCGTCAGAAAAAAAAAATAGAAGTCTAGAAATCTTTACAAGATGCAGATATATTATTTTGTTTGTTATTTAATACGTTTTATGTCGCTAATAATTTAATTTTTCTTTTTGCTAATCAAATAATTTGTTTTATAGTAAGAAATCATCGAGGAAACGGTTCGCGGCAAGGAACTAAAAAAGAAGAAATAAATATTCACAATATGTTATAATAATTAGATTAGATAATTTTCAACATCCTCTTCCGAAATTAAATTTTTTCTACGCAGGATAAGGCACGCGTAGATAGCCTGCATACAATGTGTTGATGAACGTGTTATCTCCTTCGATTCGTCATCCTTTGGTGTATTTGTAAAAATTTCTTTTACTCTAATTTTCTCTCTCTCAAGTTCTCCTTTGCTAATTTCTTCTTCACGATGACTATGGAAAGTCGGTCTGAAGTTCCAACGATATTAATTTTAAGCAGTAATAAATTTAGTTGAACGTGAGTTTAACCGTATTTAATCTAATTTTAGCTTTACGAAGCGATAACAACGAACAAGTTGTACCCTTTGCTTAGATTCTTCAGTTCTACGTGATTTTTTTACTCTGATTTTACTTTCGCATAATCGCCACGTCGATCCAAAGTCCAATCAACATCAACGTACAAATTATCTGCTTTACTTAATACCGATGTCTGAGCCTTGCTGAAACTAAAAAGAAAAAAGAGAGAAAAATCGCGATTAAACGACTGACGTATTTTCACGTCACGCAACGAAATATACGTGTGTATCACGTTCTAACGATAGCAAACTACGTCCGCTCAAGACGATACGCGACGATGAACCTCCGAGTGTCGTCTTACGCTCATCATCGCGCCGCGTGTTTCGAGGCTAAGGTCCAATGTAGCAGGTTCGACTCGCTGCTGCGTTGCTGCAAGGGAACTCTTTTCGTCCGCTCCAGCGCGCGCTTCAACAGGGCAGGGAAAATCTAGGGCTGGCCGAAGTTAATTTTATTTAAAGTTTCGCAGACTGCTTCCACCGATTACCCCGGTGTATAAACAAGCAGGTTAGGCCTTCTCGTTAAATGCTTAACGAGGTTACGTTTCAGGCACAGTTTCAAACCCGGGCAATTCTGCTCCATGATGATTGTATACTTTGTCACTAGCAACCTAAACCTTCGTACGGGAAAGTGGAAGTTGATTGATGAACTGTTGGTTGCCTGATGTGCTATTTTTTTTTTTTCTCTCGGCAAATATTGATAGTCACCGAGGAAATGTCTCGATCAATGGCACCGGCCTTCCCGAAAATTTCGCTCTTACATGATGTATATAATATAAGGAAGTAATCAAGCAACTATGTTCAAATAAAATTTATAAAACATTATTGTTATATATATATATAATACAATATTAATGAATTTTATTTGAACAGAGTTACTTGATATTTTCTTTAACCTCTTGCGCTGGAATGACGTGCCACGTCGAGAATTTTTTATCTCAAATTGCAACATTTTCTCAGTTTTAAGTATGTTTAAATGTTTAAACTCAGGCAAAGCAAATGATAAGTTTATTACTTCTTGCAATTTCTATCCAGTGGTATCATACCGACGAGTTCAAAAGAAAAAGAAAGCGACGAGCTATTGTATACGGTTCGGCCACTCGTTATGGTCCGCAAACCAGTTGCTAGCGCAAGCAGTTAACACGACTATAAAGCGACTGATTACCTATTCCGAATTTCTAAGATGAAACATTGATATTTGATATTTATTCAATCGAATTTATTTATACAGTGACTATAATAATCAGATTATTAAGATTTAGCACTTGATTTTATCAATAAAGTTCAACCAAATTAAAAACTTCTGGAATTAAATAATTTAACTCTGGTTGCTAAATCAAAGACGTTAGTCTTTGCATTAGAGCAATTTCGACAAGTTCAAGTATACTTTGACCAGACTTTTCTTGGTTTCTTTCTAATCAACGAAAGGGGAAGACGCAAGACGCAATTAAAAAAAAAAACGCACTGTTCTTGGAATTTCAAGTACCTATTAGCCGGTCGATCGAGATTGAAAGCGGTGGAAAGGAAAGGGATCGCGCAAAGACACGCGGGTAGAAAAGTAAATCGAAGCTGAGGCTATATGTATGTCGCACAACTGTTGGACAACGTATCGATTTTATACTCTGCTGCTTCGCTGGGACGTATTCCCTCTTTTCCCCCAGTTTCGGCGTTTCGTTTCAAAGGAGGGGAGAAAAAAAAGAGAGAGAGAGAGAGAGAGAGAGAGAGAGAGAGAGAGCACGACCACAGGAAAAAAAAATCGTCGAAGCGTAAAAAGATCAGAGGGTGGAAATCGAAGGAAGAATTCACGGGGTCATGGGAAAAAAAAACAACAGTAACAAAAGAAAGAAAAAACGAAGCTCGAAGACAAAAGAACGATTCATTTCGATCGTTAAGCAGCGACGATTGTGATTCGTTAATTCAGTTATGACCGATTTCCACTGGCAACAATAGACACCGTGTCATGGACGATAAAGTGCGAAATAAAATCGCGAGATCGAGATCGAGATCGAGACCGCGACGATAATTTGCCAATTCAGAGGCCGATTCGCGCGTAGAACGCCTTTTACGGGGGGAAATAACCACTACGCGCAATCGACGATCCGCGATTGCGCGATCTCACTTCGAATTACGACGCGTAACACGGACAATCGGCACTCGCTAATCGCGATAAGACTTCCATCGCTGATACGATCGTGCTCATGCGACGAAGAATGTAATTCGCGCATGAAACGGAAGAGGAAAGCAATTTGCACTCCATGTGTCTCGTAATGAAAGCACTCGATAAAGAAAAATCTATGAAGCGTGCAAATACTCGCGTTAATATATTCGGTGGATGAATAACGGCACTCGATGGCTCCAACTGCGTTCGTAAACGTGAATTTGCATAAAGGAAATCTGCGATGCACGTTCGTCGAAACGAGCCATTATCATAAATCGACCGCGGCCCGTGCAAATGCATATTTTTGCGAACGTGCGAAAGAAAAGAGCACTGCTTCTTCGCGGATTCTCGCAGTCGAATATTTTGTATGCTTTTTGCACATAAAACCTTTTTTACGTATTGATATTTTATGCTACTTCGCAAACATCCGTAGCCTCGTTATCAACTGCGTTGATACTGTTACTCGTGGCCAATTTCAAACTTGTTTTATTCTTTCAATTAAAGGAAATAATAATAATAATAATAATAATAATAATACACACGCGCGCGCGTGCATATGCATTTTTGAACGCAAACTGAACGAATCTTTCGTCCCGACGGAAAATTATCATCGAGCACCTGTGCGGAACAATCTCCTCTATCACGAGCCACGTCAGATTACGCAACGACGGTGGAGAGACGCAGATGATGCGGGCAAAGATGATGAAAATTCGCTGGCGTTTCGCGCGCGCGTATATAACGACGGTGACCTCTTTTAATCGCACGTAATTGCGTAAGCTTCCGGCGCAGGTTGAACCTAGCAAACAGGGGCCAAGAATTTCACGGCACGACACTGAATTCCCAGAATATCTTAACTTGGACTAATGCTCCCCTTTTCTAATTATACATTCTACGCACCACAAACACACGCCTACGCGTTCGAAAACGTGCATCGCGTCAACTGCGACAGCCGCGCGCGATGCGTCTATTAATTAAAAAAAGAAGAAAAAAAAGGAGAAGAAAAGGGGGAAACGAGAGACCGTTTATTTGAGAATGAAAGGCGACGCCGCGTTGATCGTGGTTATTCGACACTCGACAAGTTGGTCCGTGTCTCTAATGAGCCCCGATGACACGCGCCTCTGATTTCACGACTAGAGTTGCTTGTCCGGCCTGGCAGCCTCTGTAAATCAACGGTTTGTTGAAAAATAGCCGCGCGGGAAACACCGTGCATCGGGCGAGCCATCCGTCTCGATTTTCGTTTAATCCCCGAATAGAAGTTTCCTTGAAGCCACGTTGAAAGAACACGGTTCTGAATCTCAAGGGATTTTCGCGTGTCCCGAAAAGATCACGTTCGATTTCGATCGGGATCGTTAAATTCGTCGCTCGCCGCAACGTGGAAATTGTTTTCTCATCCTTTCGTTGCAAGTGTCACTTTCCTTATCTAACTCGTGCAATCTAAAAATATACACAGCCTTTCGAACAATAAGATAGTTTCGCAATCTTTGACAAACACGCGCGTACGCGTATTAGCTTTCAAAGGCGGATTTTATCGTATCATTCCAGTGAAAAGTCGAATCGATTAACACCAAGTTTTTTAAAGCTCTTTATCTTGGCACGATCAGCGTTGAATCTTTCAGAGATCGAGTTAAATTATTCGCACAGAACAGAATTTGGCTCATACACGAGATACGTATGTGTTATCTACAGCTAATTGCAGATCCGTGTGCATTCGTAATTTTTAGTCCAACTTATCAAACGTGAACAAGCGTTTTTAAATATCAGTATCTTTCGAGAAAGTCGAGAACTATTCTTTGATTTTCCCGTTTCAAACGCAACGTTTCTGGAGACAACTACGCAAATCATCTCACATATCAGCGAAAATTACTCCAGCTCTTGTGTTCCTATCGTGCACCATCGGCCAAGTGTCCGGATAATTGGATATTGGGCTATCTGTCGGAGACGGTTAAGCAGGCCATCGCGACGAATGCCGTGCGATCTATCTCGACTTATTAAAGGGTTAATGGGTCGCGGGCTACGCTCGGTGATGCATCGTGCCAGACGATTGCGAACGCTGTTTCATTCGAGTCAGCACTCTCCTCGTACGGTTGATAATCCATCGGACACCGGACCGCGAGATTTCTCGCGAAGCTGCGCTTCTGCAAACGACTCCACACGCGTTGAAACACGCGGCGACGCATGCGTCGACTTCCAGGTTTCGCGAAACAATAAAACTGCAATAAAATTGTTGGCGCAACGATAAAATTTACACCCTGCGTAATTACGTTATGAGCAAATTGAAGTTTCCAAGTTGAATTTGAAATGTTAAAATTTTACAAGAAGCACGAGAGTACTTTTTTTGTTCTTTCGAAGACGATTGTGTATCGCTTGATCTTAACTTGATCTTATAAGGAAAACATGGAGTTGGAACAAACGTGGAAATTCAGTTTTTTTTTTCAAAAAAAAAAAAAAAGAAACAGTGGCAATGATTACTGGAATATTTTTACGATTTGTGGAACATAATCTATGTATAGAGCAATAATTAAAGAAAAAAGGAGTGGAAACAAACGACAGTTTCAGATTAATTAACCATTTCGTGTCGAAAGGCGAAATTGAATAAATTAAAGAATTTGAAAGATCGTGACAGCGCAACATTGTGTACATTTCTCTTCTATACAGATCGTCGCTATAGTGGCGTACTGTTCAAAAAGATGACATGCGAAAACCGCTATAATAGCTAAGAGGTCAATCCTTAACCACTACCACTGGACCATTGACAACCGTAATAATCTAGAATTAAATCGCTCAATTTAAAAATTTCTAACCCGACCTAATTTCTTTAACAAAATTAACAAGATTAAGCATAATCCAAAACACAGAAACGCAAAAAAGATCTCTATCTTAAATCCTCGAGCTGAAAACCCAGCTACTATTCATTTTCTCTTTTAACCTATACTGATACCACCGGACCATTTAACTACAACGACTCAGAATGAAATTGCAAAATTTCTAATCCAACCTAATTTCATTTATAAAATCAACATCGAGATTACGCGTAATTCAAAACACAGAAGCGCGAAGACCTTTCTCTTCTAAATCCTCGAGCTAAAATCCCAATGTAACATTCATTTCTCTTTTGACCTCTTAGCTACGGCGACATTTTTCGCAATGCTGTATTTCTTTACAAGACGTAAACTATGCGAAAGTGTACGAATGAAATTCACATCCGGCGGTGCTTTACACTGCATAATTATGCTGGAAGAAACTTTGAATAAATTCAACTTTTGAAACTGAAAAAAATCTTACAAGTTTGTTCATATATATATATTAAATAATAAATTAAAGTTACGACTGAGAAACAAGCGAGTCGCTATATAGTGGCGTATCGTTTGAAAAGATGACATATGCGAAAACCGAAAGAGGTTAGAACCACTGTTAACCATTCTAGCGCTGTTCAGATTTCGCGTCGAATAGTGCCGCAGCGTTTGATCGCGATGCCCAATGTACACACAATGCGTTTGGTATCAATTATAGCGCCATGTAATCGTCGTCAGTCGTATCGAAGCTTCCCTCTCCTAATTACTTTTTTTCAACAAATTGCACGAATAGGCAATTTTTACTTTATTGCTTTGCCTGGCATTTTTCGATGGCATTACACAACCAACGATGCGCTATCGCGCTACAGCACGGTTTTTTAAATAGTCCGTGGCACTGAAACGGTTAAGCAATTCAACGGGAGTGTGCGAACGTGTGAATGAAAAAAGGAAAAAAAAAACCATAGCGACGCGATTTCGTCTGCGGTGAAAACTCGGTCAATCGTAGATCCCATCCGAGGGAAGAAAGGGGGGAAAGAAATCGTTGGTCATCGGTTGACGCGTTGGTCGATCGCCAGACACCGATTCTGCCGGACGAAAAAACGCGTGCGTCGTTGGTGAATATCGCTCGATTTCTCTCTCCTTTGTTCGAATGTTCCATTTTTTTCTCCCTTCTTTTCTTTTTCCTCTCATCTTCCGTTCTTTTCTTTTCGGCGCGTCGGTCCATCGATGGTTGCATAAAGGTGGGACGTGGACGTAATCGACATTGCCTTTTTCTCTTTTACCTCGACACGACTCACCTCGGTGTGTGCAGAGACTAGACAGAATTGCTCGCATCGCGAGAAAGAGATCTGAGAAAAAGCCCGACTTTTAAAAGAGAAAGTCAGCGTCAAAGTTTTTTTTTTAATGCTGCAACAAATCGCGTCGATTTACTTTCATGGTAACGAATCAGTCACGCGACTTTCGATGGAAACATGAAGTAACGACGAACGTGTTCAGGAGCTGAAAGAAGACAGAGCTCGGAACGAGCGGATATGACGATGCTCGGGTTCGTTTCTCTGCCCGTCCCGTTTTTCTTTCAACATAACGGCGAGATTCAGCCACACACAGGTCGTTAAAGCGGTACGAATTAGCCATTTTCTCTGGCTGGCCAGTGAAACTCGGTACTTTTACCGCGGACCGCGAACCGTGTGTTTTCTCAATTAGAACGAATCTCGCAGACGTAGTCGGTAATCGTCGAAATTCTCCTCCTCGATTTTCCTTAACAAAAACAAAAAAAAAAGAAAACGAGCTGAAAAACGTTAGTTTCCACGCGAGCACACGTCTGTAAAGCCGTTTTATAACACATCGTCATTTTTCTGACCAGCGACCACGAAAGCAGAAAGGCGAAACATTAAATCGACGTGAAATCAAAGTACGAAACGTTTCTCTCTATAGATTGTTGTTAATTTTATATTGGCAAACACATGCACTGTAATTAGCGTCTTTTCGTTTAATTACAGGCTGTGATCCCCCCACCCGGTATCTATCGCTCCGGTAATTATTTTCAGAGCGGAGGAAACACTCCGGAACGAAAAACCGTTGCAAGTGGCAATTTAGAGCTGAAAACGAATCACGCAATCCTCAAAAGTGCGCCGCACAACCAGGTTCGGGCCACCACTGTCACACACTCCTTCGACTCCTTCTATAGTTCTATAGTAGTTTTCTCTCTGGCTACACCAGGCCTCTAGGCCTGTCCACGACTCGGCAAAAACGCAAAAACCAATAATACACAAGGTTTCAACCGTGAGGTAACCTGCGTGCGCTCGCCATCAGATAGTGTGTACACCCGTTCATATAAATTATTAGGTCACGCGTTCACTTCGTGCTGAGCCTGATAATTGAGCTGGATTTTTGAAAGAGTAATGAATTCATTAAAGTTCTCCTTTTTTTCCACGAGATAACGACTCGAGGCATATAAAAAAACACGCAATATTTTAGAGAAAACGGCCAAATTAATAACTGCATGTTCTTCTGCGTGCAATTTCCGTTGAAAGAACTTGAGAAGAATTAAATATACAGGTCGTGATGCTATCCATGCAGTTTTCTCTTAAATCATTCGCTACAGAGAAAAATATTTCAAACGAAACCTATCCGTTGTTTCGAGAAAAACATCTTACGGTGGCAAATCTTATCTAGATAGTCAGGCTTCCGAGATAGATTTCAAGGTGACCTTTAATTTTTTTTTAATAAATGAAATTGTAATAAATTTTTGAGTGTTCACTTGTGTTGTAGTTGATATCAAGACGAATTCAACGAGATAATGTTGGTCTTCCAAGATCATTCAAAGTTTACCTTCGTTGATCACTTGTACTGGTAACTGATTGCGGACCATAACGAGTGACCAAACTGTATACATGTCTCCCTTGAAGCATAAGTGTTTTATTTAAAACATTTTTTTCTATAGCGAATAACTTTAGGGAAAATTTTCACAATCTTAAATATATTTAAGTATAACCCAGGCAAAACAAATAATAAATTTATTACTTCTTAATAATTTCTATCCAGTGATATCATACGAACAAGTTCAAAAGAAAAAGAAAGCGACGAATTACCGTATACGGTTCAGTCACTCGTTATGGTCCGCGAACCACTTGCCAGTGGAAGGGGTTAAAAGCGTCGACAAAGATTCATCAGATCCATCCTGTTCTCCAAAGAGAATCCAAAATGTTCATAAACGAGGTCACGCGTGAACTTGAAACTCCAGCTCGGCGCGAAGCAAACATTGAAACGAACGAAACGAAAGGACGCGAACAAAGGGGAAACACGTAGCGCGAGTGACAAGCTCGCTATAAATCAAGATCTCCTCCCTTTGGGAGACTTCGCATCGTTTCGATGTTGCGCAAGTCGCACAAAACGCAGCCGCGATCGGAGCGCGCGAGATCTGAAAAAGAAAGCCTCGCGTTACTAGAATAAACCCTCAAGGCTGGGATCTGGTCCAAGTATCCGATATATCGTATCTACACGTCACACGCAGCGCACCGACTGCCTGCCGTCGATAAACGATCGCAATTTACAACAATTAGCTCCCGATTCGAAAACAACGTGCCCAACGTGCGAACGAATTAACAAACGAATTGATCTTTCACTCATCTGCGAGAAATTTGCAAACGTTTACAACAATAAATCGCGAGCCCAATAAATGCTACCATGAGCGGCAATGTGTATGTTATCTCAAGCGTTACAAAATGAGTGCAAAGTAAATTCGCATGCAGTTAATTGACCCGATAAAACGAAGCTCGTCCCTCCCCTCTCCTCGTCGAATCTTGACCCGATCGAAGATAACCCTAAGAGCCCCTTGCTCTTCTCCAACTTCCGTCCAATGCTCCACTTCGTTCGTCGTTGTTTCTTCCCCTCTGTTTTTCCCCCTTTATTTCTCGTCGTCGGTTTATTCGACGAAATCATTCTCGAAGAGAAAGAGAACGTATCTGTCTCTTTCAATTTGATTGCAAGTATACGTATGCAATTAGCTCTCAAAAAGTTGAAAGTATGAAAAAGATGAGAAGATATATACGCGTGTGTATACATATATATATATTGACTTTAATTTAAAATATCTTTCTGTCGATTCTGTATTTTCAAAAGACGGAATTTAAGTAGAAAATTACTTGATTTGTGAAATATTGTGACGGGTATCTTGGATACTGATTGTGATTCATATTCTCTATTGTCTCGTGATCTTCAAACACTGTTCAATTTCAAAGAACAGAATTTAGTTGGATCCAACACGGGTTTTTTTCCTCCCACTTTTAGAATATTCTCTTTCGATCGTACAACGATAGTTCAATTAACAATTCAACAATTTTCATTTCATTTTTAGAATATTTCCATTCGATCACGCAACAACGATGATAAAACAACAGTTTCAACAATTTGAACTCCTCTACCCGTACTCATCTTTTACACGTACTTCTACAAATCATTTTGCGACATCACATGTTATCTAACTTCCCTAAAAAGCACGAGTTCACTTGAACGTGTAGCGAGTTAATCTTCGCGAAACCGATCGAGTCGTTTCAACGCGAGAGCACGCATACATCCAGAATCGTCGGGAATAAAAGATACGAGATCGTAAAGAAACGAATCACGAGCGCATGGCAGTTTTTTTTAATCCGCTCTGCGTGCAATCGCCAAGTATAATAACGTATCGCGAAGGTGGCGCGAGCTGTCAGCTTTAGGGTCGAAAACGAAAAGAGAGCAACGACGCGATAATCGTCGCGGGGCAGATTACTCCTTCGTAACAATGAGCATCGTTGTGTGAGGAAAAGCGAGGAGAAATGGTATCGGGGTCTAAATAAAACCCGGCCGATTGGTTATCGACAGCTAAATAAAGAATATCGGCCCGGCTCGATGCCGAGTGCCAACGTGGAGGCTTTTGTTACGTGCTTCTTCGTTCGCTTCCCTTCGCTCTTTCACACCTCCTTCTCCCGCCCCTTCGTCCGATCGACACCCCCTGATTTCCTTTCGTTTTCGACCCGACCCGTTTCATTCAACGCGCCCGCGTTCGTCGATCGGTTTACCCCGTCGCCGATTTGTCTCTCCGTGACTCCATTGACAACACTCGCGACGAGCACGCGAGATGTCGATTTCATTGAAGTTGTGGCCTCTCGACTATCGAAATTAGGAACACTTCTTTCTTTCTTTTTTTTTTTTTTTAATTGAAAGTAAAGTTAGTAAAGTCTTAATTTTATACACGTACAATCAATTATCATATTTTCTAGAAAATACGACAATTGATTTAGATTTATATAAAAATCATACAAGTATACAAATTATAAACGAAAAGTCGTAAAAACTATCTGAAAGAAAGTAAGGAATTAATAATTGTCGAATTAACGTTAAATATACGTTTGCAACGAATATCTTCTATCTTTGAGATTGGTCTCAAATTTTACCAATACAGTCAATCGTGTATTAATACTGTAATTGCTACAGTATTAATGTCCATATAACATAGACGTAAAATTGGTAACTACTATGATAACTACTTTCGCGAGTCATTGTAATATTATAGAAATTTTTGACAGTAAGAGACGGTGGCAAAATAGAATGAGGTAGACTTCACGAGCGAAATGAACGAAAACGAGCGCTGTCTAGGGGTTGAACGAGGGCTGCCGTGGATCGATGACTGAGAGTCTAAGAGGCCTATATTTATCCATCGTTCGACCGAGGGAAAAACCACCAGTCATCGCGAGAAACGTAATTTTCGTACAATTCCAAGGGAAAAGGGGGAACGTAGATGGAAATTATTTTCTTCAGGGAAGACGAATGGCTTTTTTTTTTTTTTTTTTTTTTTTTTTTGGTGAAACTAATCTCACACGCAACGAACTAACGCGTTCGGGAAAAACAAGGTAATGTTCGGACAACTTTGACCTGCAAAGACAAGGCCTGTGCCTTTTGTGGAAAGAATCGAAGAAAGACAAGAACGTGAAAGTCATGTAACATGGGTCTCGGTAACATGGGAAATGTCTGGCAATTAACTGAGAAATATGAGGGTGCAGGTCAACGGTGCAAGATCAATTCCCTTGGTCATCCGAGTGAAAGATTCACGACTCAAAGTGTTCTACTTAACATTCTGCTTCATAAATACAGATTAACAGACATTAACCAGAAAATACTCGACTAGCAGAAACCAACAGAAAAGAAAAATTAAGATGAATTTTTAGCATCGATCTTAATACTAGAACTACCGATGACTAAAGCAAAGATAACTCCTTGGGCTGGTAACTGGTTTGCGGACCATAACGAGTGACCGAACCGTATACAGCAATTCGTCGCTTTCTTTTTCTTTGAATTCTTTTCTTTTCTTTTGAATTCGTCGGTATGATATCTGAACTGGATAGAAATTATTAAGAGGTTAATAAATTTATCATTTGTTTTACCTGGGTTACATTTGAACGTACAAAACTGAGAAAATGTTGCAATTTGAGAAAAATTGTCGACATGACACGTCATTCCAACGTGAGAGGTTAAAGTAAACGAAACAGAAAATTTTTATAATAGTTGTAAAGTCTCCAAAAATATACTGTTTTACATCTACAAAATGTCTAACAAGAACATTCAGAATGGTCGTTTCGACCATTTTGGTAGTTCTGTCGTTAAAGTTGAGTTTCACTTCGTGTTTCGTCGGAATTTCAATCGGCCGATTGAAAAATAACCAAAGATCTGAGAGCGAGAAAAAAAAAGTGCGACCTGAAAATTAAACGGCCAGCGGCTCTTATTTTCGTTCTGAAATAAACCTGCACGAAGCAACGAGATAAAAAGCGTAAAAGAAAACGCAAAAGTAACAACAAACAAACAGACTTCGAGCCGAGCTTGATTCACGTTCAATCGACCAATTAAAAAATAAAAACAAAGCCGACTTCCGCAAAGCTGAGTTTCGTTTGTGTTTCATCGATCGATCGAAAGACGAGGCAAGAAATTGCAGTAACAAACTTCAAGTCTCAGTCAAATTCTATCAGGATTTCAATTGATTAAAGAAAGACGCGACCTAAAAATCCAACGGCAGATTTCGCGTTTTCTAAGCGACCCAGCCACTCTCGATCTCTCGGACCGAGTGAAACGCTTCTTGAAATTAATATTCTTTCGTTCGCGGGCCAGCGCGAACACACCTTTCCTCTCTGTCTCTCTCTCTCTCTCTCTCGCGAGGCGTGCTTTTTTCCCCGGAGCGCCGTGAAAGTCTCGCGTTTAAAGTGGATCGCGAACACGAGATTCAGAGGTCGTGGAAAATGGCCTGCGGCCGTTCCGAACGTCGAGCACCTCTCGCGCGGGTGTGAACATCATCAACGGTTTCTTTTCGACCTCGATAACGAGTCCTGAGATCCGCTGCTACGGAGATACAATAAAATCTGGACAAGAGTGACATCGTTAAAAAACATTTCTACGTTTTACGCTGAACTCTCTAACTTGAGCAAAAATGTAACAACGGCAGTCTTGAATGCCAAGAAAGCATTGACCTTAACCACTCAATCAAGTCACACTCTTGTCCCATGTCGAAAACTTACACACCATGTAGAAACCAACATGCCAAGGATGAATAAGATCGACAATATCAAATCGAAGGAGGATTCACGATGTAGCAAATGACTTCTTTTTTTTAGCGGATTAACCAAAAAAGAAAGAATTATACTGGCTCGATTAGATAGATAGGATAATAAATAACCCAAAATAACCCTTGATGAACACCTAATCAAGAACACTGACTCTCCCTTCTGCAACAGATGTCGAAAATCTATCAACATATTCTACAGGATGAGCCGAAAGTTTCTTCCTACCTATTTTCTTTAACGCGTCAAAATACGAGAAGAGAACTAATTTTATTAATTTTATTAAATCAAATTTAAGTTCAAGGATCGTTTCTCGAACTGCTCGCTGCCTTTCGAATCCTCCGAAATCCTTTGCCAATGTTCGATCGTGTTTGGAGCTCGAAAGTTTTGTCCAGGCGCCAAGCTGCTTTCTCACGCCAAATATTCCGACCAATTGACCGAAATATCTAGGTTAATGTTCGAGTCTTTTTGCGTTGTGTTATTCCGCTTCGATGTTCGAATAGCAGAATAACGGAAGTAAAATAAAAAGAAGATGGATTAATCTTGATCAACTGTGTTATTTCTGAATTGTACCGTTGAGAAATACTAGATAACAATAAATATTAGGCAATAATACTAAAGAAATATAACACTATTATAAATACAAGTACTATTGATTAAGAATGAATTTGATTAATAGGATTAGGTATTTGATATTGTATTAGAATATAAAAATTGTCATAATTTTCAAGTTGTGACAAAGTGTAATTAATTCAGAATCAGAAATCCAAATTTGAAAAACTCGCATAACACGTATCGATAACTGAAAATTGTTTTCCATCACCGACAATCATTATCGACAGTCGAATTTTTTTCTTTTGTTACTTTGAAACGACAAGTACCAATTATCTTCTACTTTAACCAAAATTAAACCTTTTGTCGTTCAAAAATAATTTGAGAAACAATTGTTCAAAACTTCAAGTCCCGGATTTAAAGCACCGTAAGTAACGCGTATTCGCATTCTCGATACCACCTAGACGAGAGATAGTGGCGGTTTTCCCCGGCTTCCGTGCTTCCAATTCTCACTTAATCGCGCGAAGAGATTAAGCAACGAACGGTGCACGGCCGCACGTACTCGTGCATTCCCACACACATGCACACACTCCACTTTCCTTTCTGTTTTCCCAAGCAACGTCCTGCTGGCTATTACATAAAAGGACCTAACGGGTCCGATAGATTGAACGCAGTTGCCTATCGATATCCATTTGGATTCAGTCGTGAAAGGAGTTCGACGGTCCTCGTACGTTCTTTTTTCTTTTTTCTTTGTTTTTTTTTTCAACGAAACGTCCAGGCGTTTCCATCGCGATTTTCCACGCGTCGCAATTCTCGCCGAACGTCCAAAGTGAAACACCGGAGATTAACCGAATCGCTGACGTTTCAGGGTTCGATCGCGATTAAACGATTCCGGAGATCCTAAGATTCTAATTCCAGTTGAAATATAGAGAGAGGTTCCTCTTCGAGTTTGCAAAGTTCAGTCAAGTTCGGGGAGAGGAATATTTGTGAAAAATATTCGAGAATATTTGAATTTATTCAAATTCACGGAAAATGTTAAAATTTATCTAAAATCAAGAAGAGTATTTGCAAAGAATATTTGTGAAAAATATCTCCGAAGAATAATTGTGAAAAATATTTGAGAATATTTAAATTTATTCAAATTCACGGAAAATGTTAAAATTTATCTAAATTTGAGAAGAATATTCGAAAATATTCGAATTTATCCAAATTCGTGTCTTCACGAATAAAGAAAATATGAAACTTGGGGAAAAAACGTTAGCACACTTGCATTCCGTGCGTTTTTTAATCTTCAAATTTTCATCATTTTTACGTAAAAATCCGCCATCCTTTTTTTTATAAGGAAAAAAAAGGAATAAGTGAGAAATCGAACACGTTCCGAGAATCATGTGCACAAAGTTGACAAAATCTTTTCGAACGAAAGTTCGAAACGTTGATAAAGAAAGCGCAGAGGTTACGGAAACTGTAAGCGCAATACGCGCACACAGAATTCTGTGGAACCGATTCTAGAAATTTTCGCGAGCGTAAAGTAATATTTTCTCGATGGTCAACGCTGTCTGATAATTAGTCGAAGATGTTTTAGAAACGTCTGTTCGAGCGCGTAACTGCTCGTGCATAGCTCCGAGAGATTATGTATTCACCGATTAGATATCCGTCCGCTTATTTCAGTCGCGTATATATTTGCCCATTGCATAACAAAACTAACAATGTTACATGACAACTTGCGCGTTGGCGCTTATTTGCGCACTGTTCAAGTTCATCCAAGTCCATAAATATATAGAACATGCGCGCGAAATGAGATAAATATATAGGATTGTATTCCTCTCTAACTCACTCGACTAATTTTCACTTTTCGCGTTTGTTCTGTCCCTCGGCTCTGGCAAACGAAGTTGGAATTTTCACAGACGTTGTTCAATTTGTTTAAGAAATCTGTTTTCCTCGCGAGATCTCAGAAAGCGCAGAATAAGACAAACATATAGGGTAAGCCAAAAAAAGTTTCTTCCCACCTATTTTTTTTTCTTTTCAACAAAACGTCAAAATGCAAGAAAAGATTAATTTCATTAATTTTCAAACGTGATTTCTTCCTTGTGTCTTAAAAATAATTTCTTTCAAACGTTGACAGTCAAATTAATAAAGCAACGATGAAAAAATTACAGATTTATTTACAAAGCTACTCCTACTTCATTAATTTTCACTGCATTCGTTCTGTTCCTCGACTCCATAAAAACGAACTTTTACAAACGTCGTTCTATTCGTTTCGAGGAATCTGCTTCCCTCGCGGGCAAAATTCCGATAAATCAATCAATCGAGCTTTTAATCTGGATCGGTTGTTACCTGCCTCTCGTAGGAGATCACCGGCAGCGCCAATATTTATGGGCTTTCGTTACGCAAGCGCTTTCAACGAAATTAACGTTGACTATCATTATGACGTGTGGTTATGTAATATCCACCCGTTTCCTTCGCCATCCTTCGATTATTTATAATCCCCCTAACGTGTGTACGTGCAACTCGCGCAATTCGAGCCCGCGAAGGCTCGAAGTGTTAACAAATTATCGATTGCACAGCACCCCCTGAAACGGCACGAAACTACGGACTACTACTACTACTAACATCGTAGCGATTTTTCGTGGCTGTCCAAGCGACGAAATAAAGGAAACGAAGGAGCACCGTGTCTCTGCAGGCGACGCGAAAACTCTTTGCCATAGTTGGATCGTCTCGCCGCGAAACAAAGCTGCGGACATGATTCGACCTCGTTCGCACGACGAGCATACAATGTACGAAATAATTGCACGGTGGGAGTGATACATATGTACGTGGAAAATCGCGCCGTTTCGCGTCGCGTTCCGAGCTGATTGTGAGTAAAAAAAAAAGAAAAAAAGAAAAAAAGAAAAAGGCCAACTCCGCGGAGAACAATATATCGCCGGCGTGTGCCCGCACTTACATCACCTTCGCCGAGGCAATTACCATCCGGTGCGTGGCTGCGCGTGCGTCTGTGGGTAAACGAGGTATCGTTACTGCGTTCGTTGTAACGTGTCATTCACGATCTGGAACGATGCTTCCGCGAGCAACGTTTCGCTATCTTTAAAAATCAAATGCAAATCGCGGTAAAAATCGAACGAGAGGCAACCGTGACTTGTAAAAATTATTATTGTTTGTCACGCCCCGATGTCGTCGAGAGGGGCAGATTTTTCTGAAACTTTTCTCGAAATCCAAGCAAAACAAGCAAGCTAAACAATCAATCGTTTTACAGGTAAAGGGACGACACAATCCCAACACTGCAGGGAGATCAACTCAGGTAAACTAGGAAAAAGAAAAGAAACGTAACCAATACTGTATCGTCCGGTGAGATATCGTTTGTGTCGTGTACAAGGCAACAATTAGTTATTACAGGGTGCGCTATGATCATATCAACAGATTTTCCTGTTTTTAGTTTTTTAATAAAACGACTGAAATCGACGATCTTCGGACGAAGAGTGATCAGATTTTCATTTACTGAAGAATAGTAACGAATCTAAAATACTATCACGCACTCGATTAATAGTGTGTCGAATCTCCAGCATTAGCGATTACTGCTTGGACGAGACATGCTTTTTCAACTTTTCGATATATTTCTCGAATATATTTCTCGAATTTGACGACTTTGGGCTTTTAACCTCTCTTACTTCTCAATAATTTCTATCCAGTGATATCATACTGACGAGTTCAGAAGAAAAAGAAAGCAACGAATTATTGTGTACGGTTTGGTCACTCGTTATGGTCCGCAATCAGCCAGCACAAGTGGTTAAGACGCACGTCTATGCTTCATGATTGATTAAATATTTTCAGTTGAATTGGGGGACTGCGATTCAACACGCTGATACAATTTTCCTTCTTTCACAATTTTCCGTGCTTCGATGCTTAGGATCGTTATCTTTGTGAAATATCCAAGACTGATTTCCTTCATTAAAGCAGCGTTTCGCAGACTTTGTACTTAAAAGTACAAATCGATCGTTAATCTGAACGTCCCGATTGTTTCCTAGATACGCGTAAAGTCATTAAAGCAGCCCTAAAAAACATGCAGTTTTATTGGATATTTGACAGTTCTCTGGACAATTGGATTTTCGTGGACAGACCAGGTTCGTTTGGCAGGAACGAGGATTCGGCGGTAAAGACGAAATTATTCCAATCACGACCGACATTTTCGTAGGCCCATGCTGGACGTTTTTCTTGAAAGCATGTTAGTCAATCATATAAGTCATACTAAGGTGCTTTGGATAGGAATCAAAGTATAATACAAATTTAGGAAAAGATATGTAAGCGCGGTAAAAAGGATCCACAATCAGTACAGTAGCTGCTGTTACAGTTATTAACGATGTAGTAGAGTACAGTAAAATATTGCAGCATTTTTACATCAACGAGTTACCAAGTGGAAAATCTCGTTTTGTTCAGATAAAAGTTTTATAAAATTGTAAAGTAATGACAACGTAACAACGTTGGTTCCGATAGAGTTACGTCCAAGCAATAATTGCCAGTAGTGGAGATTGAACACGCTATTAATATTGAAACTACCAAAGTGCTCAAAATGATCAATTTATAACTTTTGTTAGGTATTTTATAGATGTAAAACAGTATATTTTTAAAGGTTTCAATAATTTTTAAAATGTAACATATTGTATTATAAAGTTTCTCTCCTTTTTGTTTTCTTTGACTTCGATATTTCTGATTTTATGAAATTTTATCGTTTAATCGTCAATAGTTCCAGTTTAATCGAGCGCGTCATAGAATTTTAAGCATACTTTCGATCTGTGTAAAATTTCTTGCAAAAAAAAATATATTCTTTTTCAGACTAAACACAGTCTTATTAAACAAACTTGTTAAACTTCAACTGCGCGTCGTTTGAAAAAAAAAAGGACAGGGCCAGTCTCCGTGAATACTGGCGACAGGAAAGCTCGAAGAAAAATTGACGGACGATGCCGCCGCGGCTTTCTTCGCTTATGAATGAAGATACTGTTAGCCCGCGGCTCGCAGCTTGTTACTTCCTGCTGGCGCAGAAACTAGAGCATCCTGTCGCTCCGCGACAATGCTCGGGCTGTTACTAAATTGTTGTATTGATCACAACTCCCGACGTTTGTCCTCCATATTGTTTTCTATACCAGCCGACGGACGTCTCCTCGAAGAAAAACTGCTTTCTTCGTAGGGGGGAAAAAAAAGACGACGTCTCTCAGCCGACGAAATACACAACTCGGCGAGCAGTCCTGCGTGTCTCGTTTCGCAAGACGAGACAGTTCTATCAAAGAACTTCTCTTTCACTCGTCGATCAAACGGCACAGACCTCTCGCAACGTGTCGCAACCGAACACGTACGCGGTATCCGACTCCAGTGATTTCCATCGTGCAAAAACGTTCAATCATCTCGCGGCTTGCCTCTAATCTCGATTAATGTAATCCCCGCCGATTGCGGTTCATTACCACCGTCAACTTTCTAATCGACGCGCGTAATTCCTTTCATCCTCTCGGCGCGTTGTCGATCGTTCGGCGACCAAGTGCCAACTCGCGCCAAATTTTCTTTAGTTATTAAGAAGTAGTAGTATATATGAATCGTCCTAAGGTATTTTGACCAAAGTACATATCTGAAGGAAAGGATATATAAATACGCGGTAAAAAGTACATGTGTTATTGCCAGTATTGTAATGTTGGATGACCAACCAGGCCTGACGATATTGGCACAGTTCTAACAGTGATTGTGAGTCAGTAATAGTCTGCCTGTTGACTTACGAACAGTTGTTCATATGGAAAATTCCAATAGTTGGTCATCCACGTTTCTTCCCCCCTCCCTTCGATTAGACAAAAATACAAAAAAGTATGCGCTGAGAAGAACACTCTTTACCGTAACATCATCCTTGACCATTGTTACAACCCTCTTAACCTCTTGCGCTGGAATAACGTGCCACGCACGTCGAGAATAATTTAGCCCATAATATTTTCTCAGTGTTAAGTATATTGAAATATAACCCAGGCAAAACAAATAATAAATTTATTACTTCTTAGTAATTTCTATCCAGTGATATACAGCGATGAATTCAAAAAAGAAGAAGAATCATTGTACGTTGTAACGGTTTGGTCACTCGTTATGGTCCGCGAACCAGTTACTAGAGCGAGAGATTAAAAGTAGAAGTGTCGTTCCCTTGCGCGAAATCGGTAACATTTTTACGTCTACGAGTTCCGGAGTGGAAGTCTTGTTCGAATAAAAGTTCTGTAAAGTGTAATTATACCCTTACAACGTAACAACGTGGCGAAGGAAAAAAGAACACGCATAGAGAAAGAGAGAAGGAGTACGATTTAGATAGAAGGTAAGTGTGTCTATTAAAGCGTTGCACATTGGGCAAGTTTGCAACTTTGCATACGTTTGCGCGCGCATGTGTGTGCATGCACGCACGCACGCACGCACGCACCGAGAAAAGATCGCGAAACAAGCCACCGACACTTGGTGTGCCAAGAAAATCGCACGACCGCGTTGCCGCGACGTTCTGTTGCAACAGTCAGAAAATAAAAGCCGCCGGAGGAATGAAATATGTAATATGGGCACGTGTGTGTGTGTGTGTGTGTCGTTCCCAGATACACACGAAACCGCGCAAATAACGCGAAGAATAACGAAGCTATTGCTTATTCATTGCGGTAACGTGGAATTTTCACCGCGTTCGCAATTTCTTCTTACCGCCAAATCGATGCACGATAATGTACAAGGTGTTCGAGTCTAACAGAGAAAGAGTAAGATTTTCTCATTAAATAACTTTGTTCTCGTGAAAACTGAACTGAATTTGAAAAGTTTGAGGTGTATTTAATTGCGTAGTGGATGAGGATAATCATGCGCGAAAATAAATGAAAAATGTAGAATAACAATTTTCCGCTCGAGGCGTGATTTTCAAGAAAACAGACTTTGAATATTTTTCGTAAAAAAATTGCCTTCAAGCTTGTATTTTACTTAAAAACAAAGCAAATGTACTTTAAGCACGTAAAAATTTTAATTTTATTTTACGTTTTTTACTTATTTTCGCACGTAAAGTAACTTCCTGTTATTTATTCTTTTCTCTCTATACTTGATAAATTTTTAAACTCGATTTTCTCGAAAACGAAGACTTCAATGAAAACATTTCACTTAAAATCACTCGAGTGTGTCGATGTGTAGTCTGCAAAGACCAACGTTCGAATTCTCTTTCAATAGATATGTACAGTTATTACAAATTAATTATAAAACTTTTAATTAATTATAAAATTTTTTTGCTCACTCGTAAATGGGTTTAACTTTATAAATAATTTAAAACAGCTTCTCGGATCAAATACGCGTGCACGTTTTCTCTTTCCCTTTCAAAAATATCTATCTCTCGTCATTTAACGACGTCTTTTACCGAGTGACGATGAGATTCGAAGATAAAATCACTTTTTGAAATTCGGAGAAAACCACTTCACGAGTACGTCTACTTTTTTCGAGAGTCGAAGCAAAGCTCGAGAGCTCAAACTTCAAGAGATCGAAGATCTTGTTACATGCCCTAATGTGTCGTATGACCAAGAGCAATCCTACTACTTCTTAAAACTGCGATAACAGCTCGTATAAATGTAACCCGAAAAATAAAAAGCCAGTCATTTTTAAAACCTTAAACTTCAGTCTGTTTGATTACTCTTATCGCGCATCTGTTTCTTTTCTCTCTTTGCTTTTGGAGGAAACATCACTGGATAATCAACCACTCCGTGCAAGTGATCGGAGAGACAGGGTCAGAGAAAGCTGACCAGCATACGCGAGCACAGTTTATTTTCCAAAATTAGCTTAGTTTTTTCCAAAGTCGCCATGTCTCAAATACGACACAACATCGACGGGGCTTTAACATTCTTTAACCTCGTTCCAAGAAAAACCTCCAACGATAAACAGAACTCCATCCCCGTGCGAGTTGCTCTCCCTTCCAGAAATAGATGCGCGATGAAAGGGAGGGCAGAAGAGAGCGTTTCGCAGAAAAAAATGACTTGCAAATTAATTGATCAGATTCGAGTCAGCAATTGAACAAACCTTCGAGAAATTATAAACTGTCATTTCTTTCAGCGCGAAATCCAACAGCTGTAAAAGAGAAATTGTGTAATATACTATAGTTTGTCCATTAGCTAACTAATTGAGTCCGAGTAGTCAGGTGTTGATAACCACGTGAATCGGAGGAAAACAAAATCGTTCGGTTCCAAGGAAAAATTGAGCGAAAATTACGAATATAATTCGTTCTCCATACACAATACACAAATAAAAGCTTGCGTGCCTTTGTATTACAAAGATTTCCCGTCTCTTTTACTTTAATGTCTCCGATGGAAATTTTACGCTTTAGTCGTCGTCGTGTAAGATTATAAAAAGAAATAAACAAGCAAGAGATTAGATGTGCTTGGAAAAGTGGCACGAGTATATAAATATTTATATTTTTTGGTACGAGTATATACTCATTTATATACAATATTTTTCTAAAAATGGAACAAGTGAACTGCAAAACGTTTCTTCATATTCAAACGATCCTTTTATTAAGATTTCCAACTTCAGCTCACAATCGAGTGATTTTTCTCATTAAGGTTTCTACAATTATTCTGAAATTGTTCAATTTCGATACTTCTCTTCCGTTTGAAATTGATTAAACGCAAATAAAACGCATCTGATTTTCCGAACCAAAGTTTTCACAATTACGAACGTGTCTCGACATTCCATTTCGATATCAGCCGATTTAGTTACGTATCGTCCGATAACGCTATTAGCGTAATTAATATTTCCGCGAATTATCCGGAACGAGGGGAATCCCAGCTGGCGATTCATGTTTAACGACGCGTTTAACATCTTTCGTTCTAACGGCTTCGTTGGATATTGAAAGCCATTAGTGTACCTCTGAAATAGATTAGAAAATCCAGCGACGCGATACTCCTTGACACAGTCCGGCAGCGGCTCAATTATTAATCGCGGAGAGCAACGACGGAAGAGCAGCGTACGACACGATAGATCGAAATGCATCGGGTGGTCTACGTTTCGATCGATGAACGAGCACGTCGCGGATTATTAAGCGGATTTGCGAGATTTTACCGACGTAAAATCACTTAAAAACGTTGCAAAAATGTGCTACATTTTCTCTTATTTTTATTTCGCTACATTTCGATTTTTAACAAAATCGCTGGCAGAGGAGGAACCGAAACGAAAATCCTCGCAAATACAGACTATTTGGAGCAGATTTAAAATAGATCGTGGAAAGAACGAAAGAAAGATTTGGAATCACTCAGAACAGCGTTTTTAGATAGTAGAAATAGTTCTGTCGACAAGGTAGAACACAAACAGATCGCCTAGAAAATTACCGACAGTTCTTAAATTAAATATCCCTTAGAAAATGTAACGTAGACAGGTTTGAGAATACACAATGTATTATTATTGGGTTATTATACAAAATATTGAGACAAAATTGAAGGAGGTTAAGCTACTATAAATCTCTTTTCGTCTCCATTGCCTTCGTCCGTATTAAAAATCCAAATCCGCGCGATGACAGGAAATTCTATAATGGAAAAGACGTGGCAATATTTTTAACATTTCCTCTATCGACGTGTTTCTCCTTCGTTCACTCCGACTCTTTTCAATCCAATATACACCTCGGCAACATATCCGTTCATTGATTGAGGAGATATACCCATCGCGACGATTTACGTCATTTCGCGTCACGTAGTCTGAGAGAGAGAGAGAGAGAGTGCGTTGCAGCACGACCTGGGAAATTCATAATTCAACGAAGGGAAAGCCGCGAGTAGAAGGCACGACGGTGAAATAGTGGATTTTCCAATCGTCTGTCGCTTTTTTTTCAATTTTTTTTTCTCCTTTTCACGTAACAGAGGCGCGCGCGCGTGCACGTGCGACACGTGTATCGCCGGACAGAGAGAAACGGTTACGCGACCGACTCACGCGCGGTGCCAGCTTGTCTGCTTTAAATTAAAGTCGCGTCATTCCTCGTCACACGTCGGACCACACGCGCGCGCGTATGTGTTGCGGTCGCGCGTAAAAACACGTAAACACACGGACGGAGGAGGAGAGGGCACAGCCGAGGCGCGGTGGAAAATGGCCGCGGCGGCGAAATCTAGGCGAGCGCGATTATCGATCGATTTCTAATCGCTCGGAAAAGTGGTTTTCGAACGGAAAAGTTAACCCCGAGGACGTCTGTCGAATATAGGCGGCTCGCTCGAAACTCGGGCTTGCGAAATATTCGAAATGCGCGGGAATCGACACATTTTTGGCGTTTTTTATTTTTATTTTCCTTTTTTTATTTTTTTTTTTTTTTTTTTTTTTTGGTGATTTTTGAATGAAAACTCTTGGTATGTTTGATATTCTTCAAATATATATGGGTATGTATATATATTTCGCTCTCTTTTGTACAAACGTTGTGATTTAGAGTGCTTTCCTTCGAAGTATGGCAAAGAAAAGACTCGACTCGATTTAACAATACATCCATGTGCTTGTTACAATTTTGGAGCGTCATCGTAATAGTCTGACCTTGAATGATAACTCAGAGAAGAACTTCTAGCTCGAAATTCGGACTTTCGAAATATACGGATTCTTGAAAAATCAACGCCTTTGGCGTATTTGATATTCCTTTTTTTCTTTGATAATTTTTGGACGAAGCTTTTGATATATATCTCAGAGAAACTTTACTCTCTTTTTCCTCGAAGAGACTTGACTCAATTTCAAACAAAACTTTAACAACACGTACGTGTGCTCTTTACGATTTCGAAGCAAACCTTTGACTTCGTCGGAGACGAACATCAGAGTGTCGTGAGCCCGACTTTGAAGCGGCAAGTAAAACAATTAATTTTCATAGAGCAAACTTCAAGGGGTTAATTGACGAGAATTCTACACAAATGGAACACCGAGGAGAAACGCCGTGGATCAATTGCGAACATGGTCGCGAGTATGCATCGGGGGACTTGCTGCATTTCGCGTTGCCGCGATAATGAGCAGAATTGCAAGATGGTGCGACCTCGGCGAGTTCAAGGGCTAAAAATCCCCGAAGGTCTGCGAAGAATGGATGCTAACTCGATGCAAATGATATTCGAGCGCACAGCTAACCGTTATATTTTTGTTACGACTGAACCATTATTTCTATTTTTCTTCGTTGTTTTCGCGTCGTGTCTGATAATCGACGTTCTAATAATCGACAGTTCGCAAGACGGTTCCGTCAGTCTCGACTTATCGTTACGTACACGCAATTTTCATAACTGTCTCGGTAATTACGATGATGTTTCAAGCAAAAAAAAAAAAAGAAAAAGAAGAAAAAAAACATCAGTATGATCACGCGGAAAACTTTTTTGCAAAATGGAAAAATATGAAATCGCAGGAAACACGCATTTTTAAATAAGAAAAAAAATCAAGGAATACAATCATTTTTCTGATTATCTGTCCTCAAATTCATCGGAGTATACGCGACGGAACGTAAAAACGTAAAAAAAGGATGCATCGTGCCGCGTGGAATATTTCACAGCCGAAAATAACGCACGATAACGAGTCGCGTACGCTAGATTTGCGTACGAAGCGTCTACGAGGCACGGCAAGTAGACGATTATGCCTGCGTGGTCACGATAGCGTGGACTTAATAATTGCAATTGAGCTTCGCTTCGTCCCAAGGACTGCGAAACAAAAACTGGCATAATCTCGAAACACGGAACTCGCTCTTTCGTCACGTGAATGCAGCACAACGCGGTTGCGAGCAAAAGAAGAAGGAAGAAAAAAAATCGACGAACAAAAGAGCCTGATGAAGCGACGTTTCTTGTCAAACAAATTCCCCTCGTCGCTGAATTTGCACAATTTACTTTTTACCACAAGCAAGACTCTCTCAGAGTTCGAGAGATAAGACACCTTTGAAAATGCATTGTCAATCGTTTCTTCGAGTGTAATAGATATTCTTCGTACTTTGAAAAGTGCTGGCTGTTGAAAACGAGAAAGATGGAATAAAATTACGTAGAAAAACTGGTTTCTAACTGTTTAATGTTCTATCTGCGTGCCTCCTTTCTGTTACGCAACTTTTACATCAAATCGATAAAACATTTACACACTTATCGTCACCGTGTACGTATATATATGTCTCGGTTCATTTGACAATGAGATCATTTCTGAATAATATTTGAATTATTTTGAATATTATTATATTACATTTTACAATATTATAATATTCATACACGGAATATTAATACAATAAATATGTAATATTAAATATTACAATATTTTAAATAGTATTTCTCGCTTAAATGCATAAAACAACGTAGGTAAGCACCTACTTCGAATTTATAATATAACAGACATTCTCTCTCTCTCTCTCTTTCGTTTCGTCATATTTACTCACGCTCCAACAAAAGAAACCAAAGTCATTGAACGATGGAGATTTATTAACACACCAAAGCACAAATAGCCTCTCTTTTTGCTCAAGCTTTCACAAGGAGATATCAGCCTTCTATCGTAAAGTTCATTCCACGAAACACGCAGATACGAACAAAATAATAACACGTCGAACGATATCTTCTTCGTGCAAATGTGTCCACGTACCGCTGTTTACGAACACGTATCCGTAGATTACCATATTTACACGAAGATCAAATGCATCTACACTCCTATGATTACTGTGTACACGAAGACCAGAGCCATCGAAACTTCCGATAGGATTGGAAGAGAACGATCGGATCGATCAGAGAAGGGCTAAGCACGTTCTATCGTACCTCCTGAATTCGTACCACCTTCTGCTTAGCGAAAATAATCAATATTTGATTTGAAACGTTCAAAGTATTTCCAAGTATTTGTTAGAACATTTGGAAAACTTTTTGCGCAGTAGTTTGCATATTTGTTCCAATTGATTTGTGTTCCAGGTGATTTATGATTTCCTATATTTCACGTATTAAATTTGAATTTTTCTTTTTCATTGTAGGATGTTGTTTTTCTAGCGGCAGCTACGTCGCAAATTTCATTAACCTCTTGCGCTGGAATGATGTGCCATTGCACGTCGAGAACTTTTTGTCCCAAAATTGCAATATTTTCTCAGTTTTAAGTATACTTAAGTACAACCCAGAACCGCAAAACAAATAATAAATTTATTACTTCTCAATAATTTCTATTCAGTCGTATCATATCGACGAGTTTAAAAAGAAAGCGACGAATTATTGTATTGTACGGTTTGGTCGCTCGTTATGGTCCGCAATCAGTTGCCAGCGCAAGTGATTAATAGCCATTAATGACTACTGTCAAATATTTATTCATTAAGTAGCTTCGTAATGACTTTCCTGAGAAGCTTATCGCTATTTATATATTTATAATAAATTTCTTCAATTAGTTTCTACAGACTTTAACGAAAGAGATTCTTGATGGAAAATCAATATTTTTACAAGGTTCTCGTTTCTTTCTGGAAAATGGAACATTAGCTCCGCTAATCAATATTAAATTTTTTCTCCTAAACTGTAACCGGTATTAATTATGTTACACGCTTAAAGGAAAGTAGGATCGAACCGAGTACTATTGTTTTTCTGAGCTATATATAGCGTGGTATTCAGGTGAACATTATGTGACATCGTAGTGTTTCGTACAGAGTTAAAAAATATCAGCTCAAAGAGTTCAATGTTTTATGAACGAAGTTCATCTATCTCATACTGAAGAATTTAGTACGTTTGGGGCAAAACCGGGTATATGTTTGCACCATCTTCGGAAAATTTTATTTTCCTCGTGAGCCAAAAGTTTGCTCATTTTCTTATCGTACGAGGTCTAATTTAACCCCGTGTGAATTTTTTCTTTTTTGTTACGAAACTAAATACACTAGGTACCCGGTTTTATCCCACTTTCCCCTACGCGAAATAAATGATTCTCCCGCAATCATCAACTTGCAAGTTACTACAAATTTCCGATTTTCCCAATGATCGTAAAATCTCTCGCTAACTACGAACAGACATTCTGATCCGAGTTTGAAATAAAATAAAATCGTGTCGACTCGTTTTCGCTGGGTTCGAAAGGATCGTTCACGGCCAAAGGGGAAACAGCGAAGCGTGGCGGCACGGATATGCAAATCGACCGAGATTAAAGCGTCGTCGACGTTCGACGACGAATCTTGCAATTCGCCAAGCGATCGAAACGACGACGGAAGAACGTCGTCGCGGGATAATAATGGATTCACGTTGGATCGAATGAAATGCGATCCGCGTGGACCATCCGGCGCCGGGGGCTCATTCAGAAAAGCGAAGCGACATTCGACAAGCGAGGAAATATCGCGTGTACTTGACCGCGGTAGCTGGAACAGCGCGATTTCTATGGCCTTACAACGTCCCTCCTACTACTCTTTGTTTCAAACGAATCGCGAGCACAAAGCACTGCTTCGCCGTGCAATTCAGTACGAAACTAAACGATCGTTAAAGCGATGCTCGAAGTAAATGGAATAACTCGACACTGACTTTTTTTTCGACGAAGGCATCAGGCTGTTTGAAGAGGTGCAACCTCGGATTGATACTTTGTTGGTTCAATCAGCTCTCTACTTGAAATCGGGTTTTACCTTATGCGAGTATCCTTCTGCTAGCAAAACCTTCGATCGCATCAACAATATAATTATTACGATGTAATAACTAAACAGAATATTTGCACATCTTTAACGAAGAATCGAAACGGAAGAATCGAGCGTCTCGTATTTTACAGAAAATTTAAAATTCTTCGTGTCATCGTAGTCGTATTACCAAAGTTGTCTTTCTGCTTAACCTCTTGCGCTGACAACTGGTTTGCGGACCATAACGAGTGACCGAACCGTATACGATAATTCGTCGCTTTCTTTTTCTTTTTTGAACTCGTAATAAACTTATCATATGTTTTGCCCGGGTTACATTTAAATAAATTTAGGACAAGAAATTATCGACGTGCATGGCAAGAGGTTAACTTTCGGATCGGACAAACACATATTTTTTACTCTACCATTTCACCATTTTTGCAAGATGAACTTTGAGAATCTTACTTTCGACAATATCTAAAAATCTCCTTTAAACAACCATTGTTCTCCCGGCAAACGTACCTAGCTCTTCCCCGCAATTCTCTTTCCTTTGTCGTCGTCGTCTACCTGCTGGAAGCAGCCCGAAAAAAATGTCAAGTCTGAGGTGACATTTACGCGGAACGTCATGTTCGGAGACGGAGTTCAGTTCACGGAACGAGCACCGTTTGGTACATGTGTGTGTGTGTGTGTGTGTGTGTGTGTGTGTGTGTGTGTGTGTGTGTGTGTGTGTGTGTGTGTGTGTGTGTGTGTGTGTGTGTGTGTGTGTGTGTGTGTGTGTGTGTGTGTGTGTGTGTGTGTGTGTGTGTGTGTGTATGTGCATGTAAGTTAATTCAAGGCCAGCGAGAAGAAGAAAGGCCAAGGGACCTGGTGAATAAGGAGCGAAAACGGCGAGACCGTTTTCTCGTGGACATTTATCGAGATCGAGCTGAAAACGGAGATCAGGGGTGGCCGGTGGTCGTTCCAGTCGACGACGAAATCCAATTTTCGCACGCACCTCGAGGCGAGCGAAAGAATCAGCTGACGGACACCAGCACCCGGCCGAGCCAATTGAATTCAACGGCGGGGAAAAGATATCGGTGAATGCGAAGTCCGCTGCTGCCGACTGGTTGGCCAGAGGAAAATCCTCGCGATGCTTCCCGCTTCCCTCTTCGCTGGGAAAGCCGAGGCGTTTCTACTCTTTCCATTCGTCGATCTCGTGAAAAATAGCCGGCCGACGGATCGAATTGAACTTTCCTCGCCGGCGAACTTCGGATTGAAAATGCACGGAACAGATCGCGACGACGTTTGGTCGCAGAGTGACAGGCGAATCGCGTTTCATTTGCGTTTACAATATTCTGATGCAAGCGTAAATGCAACATTGAAATTTAAATAAGATTAAAGAGAACGACGCGTAAATTTCCTTTCTTTTGTTAAATTGTAACAGCGCGAGTCGCTGCCTCAAGGATTATTTCGAAGGTAATTAACAGTGACGCGTTCGTTAACAACTTGAAAAGTCTCGTTCTTGATTATTACGTTATTTCTATTAAGTTTGCTACAAGTCAAACTCCAATTCTTTAATTTTGATTCTCCTCTTTTCAAAGTCAGATGAATATTTTGAATTTGCAAATTTTTTAGAGACGAACGCGCGGACAGCGCCAAGTTAATATCTTAAAACGTACGGGCTCGCGTTGAATCGTCGACGAGTCCGTTGCTCAACAAAGAGCACGTTTGTTCTTATTTGTATAGAGTCGAGAGGAGTTCGATGACTTTCCGCTCGTTGCTCAAACAGTTGCGAGTTAACATTAAAATTTCTGTTTACGTAGGATTTCCCACGGCAAGGTGTGCGCGGTGCCCGGATTTCGGAATCGAACATCTGTTAAAATAGCAATAGGGACGGGCAAGGCAAAATTAAAAAATGTAAGCCGATAGATGAAAATTGAAATTTTGTGTTTGATTTGAGAATCAGATCGCATTTATTAGAATTTTTTAGGTACGAATAACGAATCTTTTAAGCGCACAGTTAACTTCCCTGATAATCACAATTAATATTAATATTAATCGTACTATAGCAATGAATTGTAATAATAACTAATTCTATGATATTAAGCATTTAGCTGAAATTTTTGCATTACCATAAATGTACATACGACGTTGTATTTAATGCTATTTTAATCTGTTACTTTTTAAAAAGTCTTCAATTCAAAAATTATTTAGATTCTCTTAGGTCTCTCAATAGCAAGAGTCAATTTTGAAGGGAAATTTTACCTATAATTATATTTGCCATTCTAGGATTTGGTACATCGAGCAAATTTTTAATCCATGTTCTTCACTTTCTTGCACTTGTCACTCCATTTATACATGTATCTCCAAAACAATTTATGAAGTGGAAGGAACCATGAAAAAATTCATTTCTTATGCAACCTCGCGAGAAAACATTTCCTAAAAATACGTAATTGTCGGGCTACGATTGTGAGATCACTGTCAGAAATAACCCAAGACGCATTGTCCACATCATGCGTTAATTGCACTCGCAAAAACAGAATTGCTTTTGTTAAACTTGCCAACATCCTGCCTGAACTCGCGCATTCTCGCGGGTTCAGTTCCAACCATCGCAGCTGCTCTATCAGTCGCCAGTCTACCAAACCGCGTTTCCGACAAAGGTTCGCGTTGGAGTATCTAGCCCGAAGAATCAGGAAGAAGGTCAATTTCGATAATTTTACACAAATTTCCGAAAACTTTCCACGTTCGTTTATGCATTCACGAATTATTAAACTCGATCGAAGGTCAAGAGATTTTTTCACGAAGACACGTATTGCCTTCGCACCATGTTGAAATCGTCGTGCATTTATTAGTAATTTCTATATTTTGTATAAAGATTGTGCAATGTGTTTCCACATCGTGGAAACTTGTTATCAATAACGACTTCACTTTTATTATACTTTTGTACGAGTTCTAATGTTCCCTTTCTCGTTACACTCGGTAGAGATTTCTAATTATTAATCCAATAAAATTTGACTCCGGATTTATAGCTGATTTATAGATACGACTTTTACGACTTAGATGGAAATTCACGGTCTCAAAATATTTTCTCATTCAAAAAAATTGAAATGTACGCGTTCCGTATTAAAATAATAACGTAGTCGTCTCGACGTAATTTACACGCAAAAATCATTTTTTCCAACTTTTCAAGTGCAAGTACTCGACTTTTCAAGAGTTTCCAATAAGATTTTATAGAAAAGAAAAAAAGGAAAAAAAATTTCCAAGAAAAGTTCTAATCAGTACAAAGACAACATCGATATATAATATTTAAAAAAAAATTTCTTATCGATAAAAATTCAAGGTCGCCTTGATTTTTTAAAATTAGTCAAAACGCATTTTTTACTATATTATGTCGTAGCTGACGTTAAGACGAACCCACAATCGGACTTGAGACTCGTATATGGACCATAACTTTAACACAACGTGTAAATAACGTTAAAATAACTTTTTCCGGACAAAATACCCCACCGTGTGACGAGGAAAACGTGACGTAAGTGACTTCACTTATCGATAGAGCGTGAGACAGGCCATTCGTCGAGTATTTAAACGTATGTAGATCGTAATAACTGGCTGGTCACACTACGCGGCATCTTTTCTTTGATACGTTTCTTGCGTGATCTACCGCATAATGCCGATCATCGATTATAATTTTAAATTAAGCGAAATATCCAAGATTCATCTTATACAACTTGCGTACTACTTACGACCCATAATGTTTCATTCTAGGAAAGACTGAAAAAGTTAATACACACAGAGAGACTCGACACATTTTTACAAAAACAAAACTAGGTTTCAGCATAGAGGGCTTTCTGTAGACCGCAATAGGTGACGATTGTCTCGGGTAAATTTATCAACCAGAAATTATTTTATCGAGGGAAGTGCATTTTCGTTTGCTGAGAAATGTAAGTTTTTACTTCATTTGTCACTGTGTATATATATTTTTTATGAAATATCATTAACTTGAAAATATACTCGCATGTACGTGCCAACTCTCGTTGTTTTCAGTTTACACAACCTTTCTTTTTTTCAAAATCGTATCGATCCTCCCACTTGCTAAGTATTCGATACTGGCAAGCTATCTTTGAACTTTGAAATAAATTTTATACGCTTTTCTATAAAAGAAATGGCCAACGTGGCGTAATTGAAAATAAAAACAATCTAGGCCCAAGATGTATCGTGGTCATCCGAAATATAATTATCACGAAAAACAATATTTTTTAAATCGAAGCAAAATTTCAATTAAAGAAAAAAAATGCAAGTTCACCAAGTCGACTTGCATTTATATTTCAGTAAATTTTCAAATCGTTTCCCCGTAAGAAGTAGAAAATGCGACTTGCCGCGTTTCTTCCTCTGTAACCTACGTTTGCGATAGTGTATATGTAACTTACGCGAGCTTATCGCTAGTTGCACATTACGTTATTTTTCGATTGCCTCTTCCCCGATTACAGAGGAGATTACGTACAATCACGTAAAAATAACTCCGAGTAATCGGACGCGTCAAATTTCGCCTCCGAAATATTTCTGTCGCGATCGAGCGTTTGTCTGTTGCAAGGAGACAGTTTAATCGAACAGAAACGATTGCTAGGCTCGCGTCATTGCTGATGCAAGTATATTCCACCTGTTCGTCGGTTACCGCGTATAGATTGATCTTCATAGCTTACGTAACGCACGTGCCTTGGCCTGTCCACCGAGAGTCAAACGTCAAACATTAAAATGCACTTGTTCCAATTCTAGGAAGCTCTTCCGGTTAATGAGACTCAATTGCCACATAATAATAGTCATAAAAAAAAAGAACGTTCTACGCGTTCAAGTATTTCAACACCTGTAATTCATTATTCAGACTTTACAGCTAGTTCTGTAATTTATCCGTAGCGCGATACTTTGCTAGATTTCCGTAAAATTTCAGAAACACCTGTTCAGCCTAATTGAACGAAGGAAAGATTTTCAGATTTAAACATTTAAAACCGCTCGACTTGCGATTAACCTCCGCGGGACATTTTTGATCAACTTTTGATCGCGCCAATTAATTATTTCAAACTGGATTCGTGTGTTTTATACGTTTTTTTTTTTTGCAAATTCGGCCGCAACCATGCGTTATCAGCTCACCGCTACTTTCTCGTAATTTTGTTATGTCATTGCTGCCGATAATGCTGTCATCGTTCTGCATTGAAACGAGCGCGATTAAAAATTCGTTTAAACGCACGTGTCACATCATGTTCATCACGTTCATCGGGCTATTACTTTGTAAATAATCGCCCGTTCGTGTACGTCACACGAAGGAACGGCTACCGACGATCCACATAGTCGCCGAAAATCGTTTGCGTGACTCCTTTGTTTCTTCGACCGCCATGTTTCCTCGCCAACTTTGCGCGAATAAATCGCTCAAACGCGTGTACGAAGGACGTTAAATTATCAGAGTATTGAAAATAATGCATCGCCCATTACCCAAACAATTGTCAGACTTGAAATTTCTATACCATCGACAATCGAGACTAAAAAAACATTCATTTATAACACATATTCGCGCGACAATTTGAAAGTGTTTAAATTCTCGTGGGTGAATCTCAATTGTTGGAAGTTGTTGGCAAAGATGTTAAATTATACGAATGTTAAAGATAACGGATTGTCCAAACAGCGGTCAAGTTTCGAAAAACGTGTCATCACGTTTGAAATTTACGTATTATAAGATTTTACTAATTTAAAAGTGTCCAAATTCTCACGAATGAATCTTAATTACTGGAAGCTGTTGCTTATCTTTTTGACATCTGGCAGAAATGGACAATGGTGTCTTCGAGGACAACCACGATCAATTCCGAGGCATCGGCTTTAAATTCGCGATCACGTCTCGCTGTAGCCCGGGAATATCGAAGGTGAGTCGACTGTTTTCTCTTGTCGCGAATGACCCCTTAATGGTTCGGTTCCTAGGCCGTCCAAACGGCGAATGTACATTACACGAGTATTTTCCCACGAGTCGGACGGAAGATGAATTTGTTCCACGTTAACGAGCACGAACGCGAATAAAAGCGGGAAGACAAAGAGAGAAAATTAAATTTCTATCTGCCATCTCGCTGTTCGAGAGGTTGAAAAAGTAACGCG
Source organism: Melipona beecheii (assembly GCA_032399605.1). NCBI lineage: Eukaryota > Metazoa > Arthropoda > Insecta > Hymenoptera > Apidae > Melipona > Melipona beecheii. The sequence continues at coordinate 1,668,704 of JAUCMO010000463.1, forward strand.
AATATTTTTTAACACCGCCGTCGAAAACTGAAAGTTTCGGGACGTAGCAGGAGTTACACGTGTTCGAACTTTTAACCGTTCTCTGAATTTGCCAGCGGTAACAGCAACACGTGTCTCGAACGATTGATGTTGTCTGGAAATCGGCTGTCCCCGTTTCGAAGGAGACGTCTGAAAACCATTAACGAATCGACTCCGCTTCTCCACGAGTCCCTTAATTCTCACTCTTTCTCGAGAAACCCGTGACAGCAATTAAAACGAAGCGCCCGTAACTAACGAAAGAATTTTATGGATTAACCCGTCCCACGTTTTACGTTCCGAGAAGGAGATTCTCTTCCCGATCCTCGCAACGTCAAGTTACGCCAAAAATAAATATTCAAACATTGAACCAGTCTAGTAATACTTCGAGATTTAAGAAAAAAAGAAAAAAGAAGCGTGAATACATTTATCTACGTGTCAAGACTATCCATTATTTTCTTTTTTTTTTCTTTTTTTGCTTAATAGAAATTGGATTCTAAATTTTTTACAGTGGACTTGAAAGTCTACGTCTTCACAGAATGCAAATTGATTTCCTTGAAATTAAAATAAAATAATCGTCGACAGTTAATCGACAAGATTAATGATTTAGTATCGAGTTTAAACTTCGAACCAACAGCGAGGAAAAGAATTATCGACACACTTGGATAATTACTTCGTACAATATTCGTCGATATGCATTATCTCATTAATCGCGCTGACCAGCTCCGGAAGATAAATACGCTGAAACGATCCACTTGCATCGATGAAAAATCTACATTCTAATCACAGACTATTTTTATTGCAACATTATGATGCAATCGATCGATCGCTGTTGCTCAACCGAGTGCTAAAAAACTGGTCCTTTTTCCATTTCCACTCTTTCTACCTCCACTTCTGCTTCTAACCTGACAGCGACAGCGTGAAATGCGTTAAAACGTTAAATAATTGATACACGAACCGTCCAGGTACCACAAATTGACATCATATTTAAAAGAAAATGGTGACGATATTCCCTTTAAGTGATTTACCTTTGAAATTTTTAATCATTCCTGGCGAAATATGTTTCAACAAGCAAATTTACAGAACTTCGTCTTCCGTTATTTTCCTCGCGATTTGGATACCAATCGAACGATAAAATTAAAATCGATCGAGAATTCTAAAGTGAAGTAAAAAACAAACTAAATCAATTGTCAAATAATAATCTTCGAGTTTGCTTTGAATTTCGTCGCGTTATCTCGACCAAACGTTAAATGTCACTTATTCACATTTGCATTTATTGCAAACTACGACTGCAAATATAATATTAATTTACATTAGAAGGGAAAAAGTGAACAAACATCAGAAGAAACGAACCATCGGCAAGTATTTTTAATCAGTGCGATGCAAATTTGTATAAATGCAAAATACCGTGTTAATACCTCTTAGCTGTGAACAACGAGTATACTCGTCATGCGAAAAAAGTAATTACAATTTGTTGCACTTCAATCAAATCACTTTTGCTGGAAAATTTACTGTTGGAATTTACAGTTGTAAATCTTAGTAAATCCATTCTGGAATATTTCGAGAGTAGACTCGACTACGTTTCTTGTTACGTCAAAATATTCTCCAACCACTAATATTAATTACTGTTAATTAATATTAATCAAGTGAAACGATAAAATCGTTGATTTAAAAAAAAAAAAGCCAGTGTCACTTTCTTATAATTTAACTCAATTTTACTCTGCGTTTGACGAGTATGATCGTTCTAGCGACACAATGTAGGCACACACGCTTTTAAAAAAGGTACCACACAGCTAAGAGGTTAAACGAGGGTCCGTGCGCGAATGCAGAACGAACCCCGGCTGGTAGAGCGTTTGATCGCTTTCTCTGTCGGCCGTGTTCCTACACCAGCAGCTTCGTGAACGATCAACCAATTTTCCTCGGAGAACGATCGCACGAACGTCGACCCGATTTCGGCCTCGAATCGTCACGACACGAAGACGCCAATTCCGAGTGACGCGCACACGATTCGCAAACGAAGAGATCGTTATCCGTCGGATAAAAGAATCAGGTCAAAGTTGCTCGCGGGGCTCGTTGACACGGGTCAAAGTCTTGATACGTCTGCGAATCAAGTAATAATAACGTGCATTTTGCTCGCGAGCTAGCCAAGGCCCCGCCGATTCTTTAGAAACAGGAAGCAAAGAAAAAAAAAAAAGAAACAAGCATCGAGGGATTAGCGATAGTAGCCCTCTTTTTCGCTTCTGGATCCGCTAAACTGCCGCTTGCTTGGAAAAAGGGAAATTTCTCTCATCGCGGTGCGTGACGCTTGTCGAGAATTTTTTGTCCCAAATTGCAACATTTTCTCAGTTTTAAGTGTATTTAAATGTAACCCAAGCAAAACAAACGACAAGTTTATTACTTTTTAATAATTTCTATTAAAAGACGAGTTCAAAAGAAAAAGAAAGCGACGAGTTATCGTATACGGTTCGGTCACTCGTTATGGTCCGCGAACCAGTTGCCAGCGCAAGGGGTTACCGCCGCTGTGACCATTCATACACGGACGCGAATTAATTTCTTTGCGTCGATAAACGAATTCAGCTCCCGAGTTCCCGAGGTCGAGATCATTTCAAGGGATTACTCAAAGATTAGAGATTGATCAGGGTATCTTTGAAGCTATCACAACTATCTTTACTAGAGCTGTTATTACGTGTAGGAACTCCTGTTGCGCTGAGGATAAAACGATAGTAAACGACAGTTTCAATATCGATGATTCTTAATAAGAGCACCGCAGACCAGTGCTCTACTGGTCTCTGAGAGGAGTCTGAGCATTTTATTTCATTGGCACAATCCAGCCAGGAATCTTATACTAAGAGAAATTAGCAAAAATGATCAAATAGAATCCAAAAGACGGGATGAAATTACACGATGCAACTCGAGCTAAACTATTATTATTCAGAGAGTTGATTCAAGCAGGCATTTGCTGTCCTTCCATTATTATTTCTTTCATTTACTTCGAACAAACTGGGCAGACATTATCTGAACACTCGGATGACTATGCGCTTCGTTCTTTCGTACACCGATCTCAAGCACTCTGTGTTCTTATATTCGTCTTCAGTACGCGCAATTTAGCTATTTACAGTAAATAATTGCTCCAAATTCCAGCCTCCGTGCACACCTTTTCCCCCAAGTCCCATTAATTTCAATTTTATTTGATCCTCTGGTAAATAATGGGAGATATACATCTCCACGCCTAACAATTATGTTCGATCTATCTTTCTTCCGTACCAAATTTGGATGTATTACGCTATATACAACAATATCATTGCGTGCGACGTTGAAAGAAGAAATATTCTTCGAGATATGAAACTGGAAGCTGAATTTTTACGACGCTGGGAATAAAAAGATACGGCGCAGGCGTAAAATCTCACAATTTAGTGTCGGGATAAATAAATAATAGTTCCAATAATAGCCGAAGGAAATAAAAAGAGAACAAGTTTTTTTCCTGTAGAGAATGATAGTAGACGGTAGACTGAGGATTACAAGTCTATAGAGAATATTATTATTTATTATGTAGAAAAATTATAAAAAGCGCTACGTTTTGAATATTTTATATACTTTTCCACATCATGTGCGTTTTACGCAATTTCGTATCTCGAAGTGCAGAAAAATCTGCGGTCTATAGATACAAGTTACAACTTTGAGCACCGCGACAAGATAAAATTATACCGAAACAGCAAGATAGTGAGGCAGTACAGGGTGAAAAGAAAAGTTTGTCCGTGGCACATATCACAGATGAATTCTACACCTGCCCTCTAAATCAATTAAATTCAATCGATCTGCGTGCATGCTTATTTCCCACGCCTGACGAAACGTGGAAACCTGAAGATCACTCGCATGCCCACATTATTTATCGCGTCGACCTGTATCGATTACCTGTATTCCGACTGGAATATCGAGCATCCAGTTGAATAACTCGATAAGAGTCGGAAGAGCGTGGAACGAGCGACTTTGGCCGAGCAGGGCACGGTTGCCGCCGCGAAAATCGAAAGTGCGGGACGATAAGAGCGAACTTGATCGTTACTTCATCAGCGGCCGATGGAAACGCGATGGTCAATGCGAACGGTGGATCGCGAACGAGTACGAGTGGTTTGCGGTCGCGTTGCGCCGGTATGCGTCTCGAGGAACGTGAATTACCGCATGAAACCCGAGGCTGGCTGGATAAGACGGGCAAATCGGAAAGAAGCTCCTCCGCTGGCAGAGAGGAATCGATTTCACACTCTGAAAAGAGGAGGGAGGGGAGGGGCGAGAGATGTTAATGAACGAAGCGTTACCTTCGTTCTAGCCGAGCTTTCTTGCTAGGCTCAACCGAATTAAAGTTCAAAGTTTTCGAAAATTTGTTCTTAAGCTTTCTTTCAATGAATTTATTCTTGCTGATGTAATTAGATTGGTGGGATTTCGACAGAAGTTTATTGTCGCATATCATGTGCATTCTACTTGTATATCTCTAAATTTCGCACAAAAGCATGAAAGTAATAATCGCGATTATAAAAATCGACAAATGTTAAAGTCAACTTTAGCCTCTTAATGTTCATGTACATTGGTCAATACAAGTTGAAGATCGTACATCGCATGGATAATTTTTTAATAGTAATTAAAAATTAGTGTTTTTCCCATAAGGAAAATAATTCTAAAATTCATAAAACAGGGTCATCCTGCTACATGCTGAGATCAAACCTCCTCAAAATGAGCTATTCGAGTCACCGGAAACATGTGGCAATTTATAGAATCCTCAGAATGTTCATGTATATTAATCAAAATAAGTTGAAGATTGTACGTCTATTGCGTGGATATATATTTCTATTTAACATTAACAAACTTCCTAATAATGTTTAAAAATTGGCGTTCTTCTTGAAGCAGGACTACCCTACTGCACACTGAGATCAAACCTCCTCAAAATGAGCTATTCGAGTCATCGAAAACGTCTCTCTTAATTCGTGGAATTACCATTTTATTTTCCAACGCGGCAACTCGTCTCTCGATCTCTCTGATCCCCGCAGCGTATATAACCGTCGCGTCCAGATTAAGAAACGGGATCGAGTCCAAGTTCGACTACTCGCGAAGGTACTCCACCGAGCAGTCTACTCGAAGCAGGTATCGTTTTTATTAAATTCGAGCGTGCTTAGGTTTGAAATGTACGCGAGCGGTTCGAGTCCGACAAAGATCCGACCACTCGCGAGTCGCGTTCGATTCTCGGGTTTAGACGCGCGACGCGTTAACGGAACCGGGTCACCTTTGTTTTCCTCCATCCGGGCGCCTCCGTCCCGACGCTTCTATTTCGCGCGCTTCGAACGCGTCTCGACGCCTTCGCCCGAACGACGTGCAAGCGTTGATCGGTGCAATCGTATCCGTTACCGTTACGTCGTTAAACTCGTACCGTGCACTCCGCTTCGTTATTGCGCCTGCGGATCGCACGCTTCGTCGGTCACGAGACCGAGGCTACGACTCTGCTGTGTATCTACGATCCCATAAAACGGACCGTAAGACAAAATACACACACACATATATGTGTTTGCGTGTGTGTATATATATATATATTCTCGATAGCCGAACGTCCGAACGCCACGCAATTCTCTGGCTGGCTTTTATCGCGACTCTTGCAATTGTTCCACTTTCCGAGAGTGTTCCACTCTCGCCGCGTTCGCGTTTAAAACGCGGAAGGACTTTGGATTCGATTGGCATTTCGGCATTATCGGAGCAGCGGCCTCTCCCGAACGCTCCCTAGGAAACCGAGGGAACGTTGTTTCTCCTTCCCACCGATATTTGATAAACCTTCCTCGGCAACGTTCGTGTCTTTGAACATTTTGAATTTTCGAAACTTTTAAAAAAGCTGAAATGTATTTCTCGCGCGTTATTCTTCGCTGCATATACATAATCTTGCCGATAAAAAAAAAAAAATTTCGTCGATAAAACGTGGCTGTGTTGGCCGTTAGATGTCACAATTATTAGCGTAATTCAACATATCTCATGTGCAAGTAGGGGTTTATGTAATTCACTCGCATTTACGTAACGCGGAAGTGTTTCATCTTTTTTAATTCGAACTGGCCAGTTTGCGAAATGTATAAATAGGCACACGCGTTATTAAGTTTTCCTACACTGGTCCTATACGTCGCTCTGTGAAACACTCTCGTGAACTCGTAACCTAAAATTTGTTGTGTATTCTGTTATGTAAATAACTGCAGGCCAATTTATCTAATTCTTACGAGACAGTTATGCCAGATAAAAGGAGGTTAGTTGGACCACCGTGTGCAAGATTTAAATATCTCGAATTTAAATGACAAAACTTTGAGAGGACTCGTGAAGGACGAAGGACCGATAAACTAAAGAAAAAGGTTGCTTGGAGATTTGCTCGTTTCGTTCTTCATTTTCAAGAAAATCGTTAAAAACAGGAAAGAAAAGAATTTTAGTTTTCTCGCTCGATTCCAATCGAAACAAAACTGAGGAGCCAAATCGTAGCTACAATACACCAGAACAATATCTAGAATGATATTGAACAGTTTGATTAAGTTAATCCTAATTAAACAGATGATAACAAATGATATTATAATATAATAGGCTCTCGTCTTTCGCAATTTTCTCAAAGGACAAATTTCCATTCATCAAGAATTACACTTTTCCCCCGATTTATCAATTTCGCTTTCTCATACGCTGTCCAAGTTTTGACAAATAAATTCGGGCCACCCTGTACATACAACAATATTTTGTAACTCGTGGTGCAAGCTGCGTGATTCTTCGATCATAAAGCTCCACGCCATCGCAACCAGAATATTATCGTTGATCAACGTCCACGTTCCAATCGCGCTCTGCCGCATTCAGCGAAACGCTCAACATCGAGAAACCGCGGAACTGCAAATCGAATGCTTTGCTCCCGTACATCAAAATACGCTCGTGATGCACAACCGATGTACTTTTGGCGAGACGTTACAACGTGGGATCAAAAATCAAAGCACCGAATGCACACGTCGATTCAACAGCAGCTAACGTGTTTTGAATATTCAACCAGTATACGTATTCCGACCAGTATCTGAATACTTGCCGTAGAATATTCGTCGTTCCGTTAATTTATCGTTGAAATGTCATCAAAAATACGTATTTTTTTAACGAAATTGACGAAATAATACACATATCGTTGGTTAAATGTACTAAATCCGATTAATATTCGGATAATTTGATATTTAAATTTGAGGGTATTAAATAAACGTAGTTTTGTAGGAAAAAAATCTTGAAGCCTCTGCGCACCATCGTTCATTTTATTTCAAAATTTTTGCTCTCGCGCGTAACAGATGGCAAAGCAAAGACATTTTTCCCCTCAGAAATGCTATAAATTGCCATAATATGTGTATAAAACAATTTTTTTTCCTCACTTTGAATATCAAACGAAAACGAATAAAACGATGAAAAGATGTTACGATTTCTTAAATCCCCGTCTAAGCCTAACACTCAAAGTGTAATAAAATGACGAGAAGAAAATATACATCAAGTTTCTGGGGATTATTCCGAAAGGAGGCTTCTTCAAATCCATCGTAGATTCACGAAAAAAATGTTTTTACGTACTATGAAAGTTTACAACATTTCTGAGAAGAAAAGTATCTTCGCTTATTCGTTGAGTGACGTAGAAACTAAAACATATTTTGAAGGCAGAGCTTTACAAGTTTTAAAACGAGCCCAAGTTTACTGTTGTACGATCTCATATTTAGCGTTCGAATATTAACCTGATTAATCTGTCACGTGTTAAATAACAACCAACCCTCGAAACCGTTTCAACTGAGTACACTCGCCGTGAAGAGATGGAATGTTTCTGTTTAATGTCGAGTGTACTAACGTCGTGTAAAATTTAAATTTAAATTGTTAAATTTAGTTGAAGAGAAAATCATTTTAGAATATCTCAAGGCAATAAAACGAAAAGGCTAAAGTTAAAAATTTATCGTTTCCTTGGTGTTGCATTTACTGTGTCTCGTCGTCGGCTAGAAACGATTAAGCACACCGGTGAACATTCGCGAAATAAAAATAACACGAAACGCCCAAGGGGCGAAAATCCACGCAAGCCGATTTATCCACGCGCGACCTAATCGTTTCAAAAAAAAATTCTCGAAGGACGTCGAAGAACACCGAAACGAACGTGTAAAATAGCCGGCAGCTTCTCCATTGTGTTTCGGTACGGCACCACGAAGCTGGCTGATATAAAAACAGCCTTCGAGGTTACCTAGTTGTCGCGCTAGTGTCGCTATCTTCGCGCTGATATTATCCGACTCCTCTATTTCTCTCTCTCTCTCTCTCTCTCTCTCTCTCTGTACGTGTGTGTGTGTGTGTGTGTGTGTGTGTGTGTGTGTGTGTGTGTGTGTGTGTGTGTGTGTGTGTGTGTGTGTGTGTGTGTGTGTGTGTGTGTGTGTGTGTGCTTGCGAGTGCTCGCCGATAAGGATCGTTATTAGCCGCGTCCTTCCGGCAAGAGTCTCGCTTAACGGAGCGCCAGCCAATATCGTCGTGAGCAGCCACTCTTCTTTTTTTTTTTTTTCATCTAACATTTACCTTCGGTCACGCAACTAACGTTAGAAAAACGCTTGAATTTACGTAGTCTGAACAAATCGTGACAACGGCTGCGATCGACTCGCGACGATAACGAAGAATCTTCATTTCGCGTGGAGTGCACACGACGAGAGAAAAAGAAAGGGAAACGTTACGAAATCCAAGGTGATGAGATGTTTTCTTCGCAGTCACGTAAACGGCATTAAAACTTTGAATCAGGTAGAGGATATCGCGATTTACTTCGGCGTTGAAACCGGCGGCTTCAATTAATTACGATGATAATTAAAAATGAGAATCAACAATGGAGAACCGAGATAGCGGCGTAGGGAGATCTCGTCGGTACCGTGTAAAAACAAATAGAAAACACTTCGTTCGGAACGAAGGGACGCGACCAACTTCGTGGGTTGTTTTCCATTCTCTTTCCTTTCCTGGGAAATTTCCTGATCGCGCGATCAACGAGATTCAACATCGAACCGAGCAAATGATAAACTTCCGAATCAAAGATTATTACGATGACATAATTATTAATGCCTGGTAATTACAAAAATTCCCGAGAAATTAAAAACTTTTGATCTACGAATTAACAGCTACTTTCTGTTCAGCTTATCTCGAACATTGTGGAAATTACTTGCCGTGAGACTCGTAAAAAGGTTTAGGTTCGCGAGTTTTACGTCGAGTAAGCAGACAGGAAATGAAAAAAAAGGGGGGGGGGAGCGCGGGGCGCGGTGGGTTGAGAAAATTTACAGGTGAAGAAGCTCGTCACTCACCGCAGCCATAATCTATGCTCGGCGTGGGTGGATGGTGACTCTCGATGGCGGCCTTGCTGAACAGATAGATCGGACTGGTGTCGGTCCCGGCCGAGTAGGAGCACACGCGAGCGTTTGGTTCCAGGCTTTCGCCTCCGCTCATCAGGAGCACCTGGTGCGCCGCGACCACGCCGCATTCTCTCTCGATCGCTTCCTTCAGCTGGGCGACACTGCACAAAGATCAAACAAAAAAAAAAACAAATGAAAATATCGTACATTGGAACGAACAACGCTTTACTGTCAGCTCGATTCAAAAAAAAAAAAAAAAAAAAAAAAAAAAAAAGTGGAAGAAACGAAAAACGCTTCGATATTTCAAACAAAGTGTTGTCTCGACACAACGCAGAATGAAGTTTGCGAAACTTTGAAAATCTCGAGCTTCTCGAGATAAGTCAAGAATCTGAGAACCGAGATTTTCAAAGCTTCGAGATGTCGACGAAGTCAGAAAGCAGAAATTCCAACGGGCAAACGGTTTAAGGTTCGACGCGATCGAACGGAACTCCGCGGGCCCCACCTGGACGAGCGAGCATTTAAAAGGCGATCTCGGTACGCGATAAATTCTATGATAAACCGGGGCAGTTGTACAGCTTCAGCGTCGTCGATGCTGTGATTAAGGTCAAGATTATCTTGTACCCGTATCAGAACCGCTCTTGGAAGAGCCAACAAAAGTCCGAGTAATTGGGGAAACTTGGAAGACTTCTGCGTAGCCGAACGGATGGATATCTAGCACGAGATCACGCCTTCGGTGTAGAAAACACTGGAGCACGCTGTGTCGTTGGCTCCAACGCGACCTGGTTCTCGCAACGCTGCGCTGCGATGGTAAATTGCCGGATGATAACGTTTCCGTAATTCGCGTAGAAACCGAACGGAGCAAGAAGCTTCGTCGCGAGGAAAGAAAGAAAAGAGCGAACTGGACCGGACAGAACCGATCCAGGAGATCCTCCGTCGTTGCTGTCCGTGAACAACGACGAGGCAGAACGATTAATCTGCGATGCTCAAGACGAAAGGCTCGTGCGTAATTCGATTGGCCTAAAGAGGATAAAAGTGCAAGCTGCGACCGTGGCAATTATGTCAAGGCGATATTCATCGAGGCGACCAGCCAGAAGTGTTTCCAGCAGGTTTTCAAACGTCGAAGAAAAGGGGACCAGGAATGAGCATTTCAAAGCATTCTTGGTAAAAATTATTAAGTTATCAGCGTTTGTTTCTCCGGATAAAAGAATAACGAATAACCTACGACGTGTATTTAAAATGAAATGTTACGCAACTGTTTCAAATGCACTTGCAATTACAGTAAAAAGCGCAACTGATACTGTCGATGCTTCAAACTCTCGTAGCTTCGCAAAAGAAAATCGTACAAGGATCTACTTTAAAGCGCGAAGCTTCTACTTTGACTGTCCCAAGTTTGTTTTCTCCAAATATATTTTTACAGCAAGAGTTACTTTTACTCTGAAAAGTTGTAAAAGTTCAAACATCTGCGAAAATATTTAAAAAAATTTTTTCACAACTTGATCCACCATAGTCTTGAAAACTGATTCCTTGAAACTTGCTGAACCATTTTTTTCTTTTACAATTTTTATGAACTTTGGATATAAAGATTAGACCAAGTGTTGGGATCTTTTGAATTCTTGTCGTTTAACTCTTCTTCTTCTCCAAGACCGCCATAAACAAAATTTTTCAGTGTTTTCAGTGTACATGTGAATTTTCGCGCTTTTCCATTTGCTACACGTTGTTAGAACATTTAGGGGGGGGGGAGTTTTCAACGTGGTAGAAAACAAAAGGTCTATATTTTAAAACGAGACGAAGTAGATCGTTACGTGATCTTTTTTAACAAAGTTGCAACAGCTCAAAGTATGGACAATTTTTCATTTAAATTAGCTGCGATGCAAAACTGACTGCACGAAAACAATTTATATTTGTCAGAGCAGCGACGGTAACGGAGTGATGAAAATTTTTTTGAAAAGTCGATACATTCTACAAAACACTGTGTGTTTTTTTTTTTGCATTCTACGTGCAAACATCGATAGAATATTATTAATATTAAAAATCGATGTGTGTGTTGAGTTATGCTCGTCGGTGCACGTCGAATTTAACGTGTTCAATTGCGAATAAAATTTCGAAATATTTTGTACAACACGCGCGATATACGCGTAAAAGTTTTCTATTATGAATACGTTCAAATATCTCGTGTTTTTTTTTTTCGCTGCGTCGCGTTTCTCTCTCGCAGTCGTCGTTTTGTAAATAACGAACGATGAATACGCGAATAAAAATTTCACAGGCCTTTGGAGCGTGAAGCTGACTTTTGCATCCTTTAAATATCGCACGACACCTGAATTTCCTTTTATAATTAACACGCGATGCGCCTCGCGTCGTCCTCGCTTTCGACAAAGAGCGAAACCTCTCTCCTTATCCATTATTTAACCTTGCCGAGGGTGTTAATGACGACTCACGTGTGCTCGTGACCACTGTCCCAATTCCTTTTACGCGCAATTTATGGCTACCGAGTGTTGTTCGAGGCGAATCGTCCATTCGAGAATCTCTCAACAATACGACGATAAAATTCGCCATCCACCACTTAACTCCACTGCGACAACGATGTAATTTCAAACCAGATAAAACGGACCCTGTTTATTTATCGCGTGAATACCAAGGAATACCACGGATGTTCCAACAATTATATTACAATTACAATTACATGATAATTTTCCTAATCCTGAGAGGATCCTAAAAGAATCGCAGAAGCTTGAACTTGAATTTTGCAATTTTTCTACTTTAGTGTTTTATTTCACTAACAAGATATTTATAACAGGAGTAACAAATGGTAACAATAAAAGTAACAGCGATGATCACGATGATACCGTCATCTCTTCTAAATATAAAAGTGTACTAAAGTAATTATAACTCTTTAACTTGAGTTACGTAGGAAACGCGGCCAACTGCACACTCACCCGACGTGGACTATTGAGCGCACTAGACCTTCAAGGAACTGAGATCTTAACAAGTCAAAGTCAGTTCTTTTATACTGTGGGTCTAGGTATGTCCTTTTCCTTCAAGAGATTGGAAAGCGGATATTGTCTACGGTCAGGCCCATGTGAAGTTATTTGACAATTACCACATGGTCCTGCCGATACTGCGAACTTGGGTCCACGTCGTGGAGTGCTTCCTGCAGTCTGGACTGTGTCCCCTACATCTACGATTCATTTTCGGACGTTTGAATAAGTTTGACCAAAGAAAGAATAACTTTGATAATTAAGAATAATTTTAATTTTGAAAATAAAAATAATTCTGACCAGCTGATGGTTGACTGGAAATATTTTGATACAAAGAAAAAAGTTCAGTGAGATCCGAGAACTCGAGCTTTCCATTTTCGGACGTTTGAATAAGTTTGAACAAAGAAAGAATAATTTCGATAACTGAGAATAATTTTAATTTTGAAAATAAGAATAATTCTGACCAGCTGATGGTTGACTGGAAATATTGTGATACGAGGGAAAAAGTTCAGTGAGATACGAGGAAGTGGGATCTCGAGCTTTCACTGACCGCCTCGGCGAACCGGCTTGATCCACGGATGATCAAATTAACTGTAAACAGAGTTGATCACCGCACCGTCGGAAAATCGAACGATAAACGTCTGGCCGCGAATGAAACTAATTGAAAAGGGCCCGATCGACGCTCATTGGTCGGCGAGTTTGTTTGCAAATTTCCGGCGATCGCGGCGGTTTCTAAACACGGCGATTGTTTGCCGGTAGTTTTCGGAGGGTCGGGCCTCTCCGCTCTGGTCCATTTAACGATCGACACCGTCTAAACCGGGGAATAAATCGCAATTACGCCGCAACCTATTTACCCTTTCGCGCTTTAGCGGTACACTTTGTAATTTACGCGCGCGCGCGGTCGCGGGAATAAAAGCAGCGGAGCAAAGGCGCCACGCTGGATCGACACACGTCGTTAATTGCCTCGACGAACCGGGTCACTGACCGCCGCGCGGCCACTCTATCTTAATGCACAAATATTGGAGGTATCCGCGCGAGACGGACGCCTTTTCGTGCGTGGGCTCCTCTCGAAGCTATTTTCCTTTCTGCTCGATGTTAGAAACGATGCTCGAAATGGAGCTGATCGTACCGGTTTCGAAAGTCGCGCTGATAAATTCCATAAATTGAAAACACGGATCGACAAATTTTTCACATCGTTCCATATCTACTTACAACGAATATAAATTCACTAAAAGCAAGTTCATTGGTTGATCCATGTTTCGAGACACGAGTCGCTGATGAAAATTGAAAACTTTGCAAAAATTGTATGTGTGTATGAGAGTGTTGGATGTTTGGATACTGTGAGGAAATTTAAAACATCAAGTTTGAATGTTATTTCGAATTATTGGACACCCACCGAGCTTTGAAAATCTCCATTTCGATCTTTATTAACGTATCGACTTATCAAGAATTGTAAAATACATCGAGTCACGTCTGAAACAGAACGAATTTCTTCACCGATCACAAATACCAAGCGAACGCGTATTGAAAAACACTAACAAACCTGATTTTATCTAGCGCATTACACTTATTGCCTTTTATCAAATACACGTTGCGTAAGTAAAATGTCACAGTTATTACATTGGTTGATTCAACTTCTTTGTAAATAATTCAGGCGTGTCGGCTAAATGTAGTCAACTCACTTTTTTGCTGTCCAATTTTTTTCTCAAAACTAACTGTTGGAAACGTTTCACAACGCGTCACCAGACACGCGTAGCCGTGCACCTTCGTTTGTGTCACAGTCTGTGCGTTCGCTAATTGCGAAGGGAGATTCGAAAGAGAGGTTCGAGAGCTTTGGGGAACGCGCGAGTTGCGGAAGTGGGTGAGAAAGGGTTGGCGGGACCACGAGCGTTGACAGAGGGTCACGGATGACTCTGCCTACAACTCGCGACAGTTGATTCCACGATATTTGCTCTGCTACCCGCTTGCTGCTTGAAAAATGAACGAAGAAAAATAACGCGCAGGCTGTAAATGAATCGATCGACGATTTGGGTGAATAAAAAAAATAAAGGATCGTGCGTGCAAAGCGGAAGCCAGATTGGATCAAAACGGCGATCTTGAAACCTAAATCTGTCGGACTTTCTTTCCATCGTGATTGAAAATAAAATCGGAAAATAAGATCGGCTTACTCATCGGAGGGTACGCGGAGCGTAACGCGGTTTAATCGGAATAATGGATGTTGTAGCAGGCCGCGCGTAGCGTTTGTGTCGGTGATAGGCCTCTCTGCCTGCTTGCCTGCCAGCGGACGCTTGCCAGTTTTATTTTCCTAATTCGCGTTAACCTCGTTCCGGGCACCAACTTTTCCCTCGACGTTCGTGCCGTTAACGCTGTTCCCGTTCCCGTTCCGGGGAGCAAACGTCGCGGTAGATCGGCACACGAAACGAAAGTTCCCACTCGTTTGCCTGATAATGTTCGTCGGAACGTTGCGAGGTTTCGCGTAAAGGAGAAGCAAACGATCAACAGTTGTAACTTCGCCGTTTACGCTCCTCCACCTCTTTCCACTCTCCCACTTCGAGTTGCTTCTCGGTTTTTTTCTCCTCCTGCAAGCACCGCGAACTGTTGCTAATTGCAATTTATCACTCTGGCGATAGTTCTGCGAAATGCATAGGCAACCACGGGTTATGTAATTTCCAAGTTACACGATCTACACCACCATGGAGAGTAAGTAAACTGATTTGAGAGTAACGCAAATCCAACTGCAGGCTTCCTGACGTGAAAATTAATTAAACTAATTGGATAATGTATTTACGCCGTTAAATTACATCTCGATTACATACTCCCTTGCATCGGGGTATCGCTGCCGATAATTATAACGTGGGCAGCGTTGCTCGAACGGCGCGCAAAACCACGATCCTGGTATCCTAGTTTCTCATCGAAAAAGGCGAGGCCCCGCCACTTGTGCAACGTTCGTCGATAATCCTTTGCACCTCTCGACAAGTGTTTACGAGACATTCGCGAGCAAACTAGCAACAAAATGCAGAAAAAGACGCAGCTTACGTTCAAACGTTCACCGTTCTACCGACTGCACTTTGCAGCTACCATCTCATCTCGAGTTTGATAATTTTCCAGAGACAAAAGAAGTGACCAACTTTGATACGATAAAAAGAAAAAAAGATAGTCTTGCAGTTTTGTTCTTAACATTATGTACGTACGTACAACCACCGTATCGTGGAGGTCCGAGTTCCAAAAGACACGAAAATTATTTAATTACACTTCCATTCCGAATTTTTACAAATTCCAGTAAATTTGGAATAACGAAACTAATCTCGAAGCAAAACTGAACTGAAAGCTTTCTTCGAGAAACGAGAAACATTCACGCGCCGAGACTCGACGGCTAACGTGTTTCGAGTTATCAATGGAAACGACGCACGATACAAACGATTAAAGTCTCGTTAAAAGAACAAATTGTTTCTCGTGCGTGTATTGACGTATCACACGTGCAGACACATCCTCTCTCCAACATGGAACAACTACGCGCGTCTGTACAAGCGAGCCGAAATACGAATTACCACGGAAGAGTAAACTCCATCCTCGGCGAAACGATTTATAACGCGGAGGATTTATAAAAGAAGCTCTCTCGCGAATGCATCAGAGAAACTTCGCAGAGATTCGGGAAATCTGTTAGCCGGCACGAAGCGTAAACAACGCCAAACAAACGAACGGTCTGAAACGAAGTTTCGCAAGCGTCGGGAGTCGCGTCGCAGTCGGGGAGAGGGGGACCAAAGCGTTCGCATTAAGGATTTGGCCGAGTTTTACCCGCGGGTCAGGCTCGTGCGTGACACGAGCCAATGGTCGCCCACGTTCAACGTCGTCGATTTCATTACTATTTTCGTAGCCACCTGCGCTTGCCCGCGCGCGAGGGATACCTCTACTAGTCTCCTGGTAGCTCTTGCACGAAGCAAAGAAAAGCCTCTCTCGAGCACGGCCTCTGTGTGCCCACGTTCATCCGCGATAGACAAACGGTTTTGCAATTTATTCACCTTCGGAGAGGGGATCCTTGACACTTCTCCGTTGTTCGCGATACCACCGCTCCTATGAGTTCTGTTGAACGACAAACGATCGCGCGGACAATCACCGATGGATGCCTAAGCTCGCTTTCGAACGTTTCTCTTTTCCTTTTTTCTCATTTTTTACTATCGTTGTTCACTTCCTTAAGCATTATGTGGAATTGTACAGAGGTATTGTTGCGGGAAACTGATTAATTCATTTGGACAAGATAAAATAAGAACGTACGTATTTTGCAATAGGTACATAGAATAAATTTGATATATCACTGACGTGAGTCACTCGTTGGCAGGAATACACGATTAACACTTGGTGATCACGTTAATTGCCCGCTTATTCTTGCTTTATGACATAATAACTATCTATGACAATTTCCTCACGCCTATTTTTGGCCCCGAGAAAATACTCCGTCGTATACAACGTTTCCCTCTCGTTTGCACTTGTAAAATATCCCGGTAGCGAGGTTTACAATTGTAGAAGTCCGTGAAAGAATTAACCATCGTCTGCGTGAAATCAAAATTGAAGTGAAAATTAAACACTGTTAAAAATACGACGCCCGGTGTTCCCCGACGAAGAGAAATAAAAGGGAGGAAACGAGAGAGGGAGGAAGGAGGGCTGGAGAACACGAAGAGGCGAGAACGGAACGCATCGACGCGTCAAACGTGTATTTATTTGATACAGAAGGCAGTCGAGGAAGCGGATCCGTTTAGAAGGCAACCGTTTATTGCAAAAACCGACTCATGTGAACCGACCACGAAAGGACGTGGATACAGAGAGGATTTCTACTCGAGAAGAAATGAGTTTCCGCAGCGGACAGCGCGTTCGAGTCGGGCTAGGCTCGGTCCGATAACCATCGGCGAGAGTTTAACGACGAGAGAATTTGATCTGACAATAATATCGAACGTTCCTTTGTAATATGCCGTAAATAGTAGGAGCAAAGTCTGCGCGAGAGACGAAGAGCGTGAATTTAATTGCGTTTGTTTAAAAAAAAAAAAAAAAAATGGAACGGCAGAAAAGAGAAAAAAAATATAAACCTTGAACAAATTTACTAACATTGTAGTTTGTAATATTATATCATTGCGTTCAAAAAAAAAAAAAAAAAAAATTCAATCAGACAAAATCTTCGTATGAACTGTATAATAAATGTAACAATGTGCGTCAGATCACGGAGATTTCCTCCCGAGTCCCCAATTAAATAAGCTTGACTTTACACAGAGTGTAAACCTGCGTTGCTTGGCCTACATTCGAGGAAACTTAAAAAAAATAAGCTCGTCGAAGATTTACCGGGGCAGGGTTTAATGGTTCGTCGTTTTTGTTTAAGAGGAACAGTTGAGGAAAGTAAGAGCTGCCGCCCGTTCTTTTAAATGAAAAACGAATCTACCGAGTCGGTAATTATCCGCCTTGCGTTCGTTGAGTGAAGAAAATATGAGAGTGAACGAAGCGCTACGGAGAAACAATGGGGAAATAAATTAAGGAACGGCGAAATGTTTATTTCGATCTGCCTCGGGAAATTAATATTGATACGGGTAATAAGAAATAACAGACGAATGTGGTAATAAACGATTACTTACGAACCGAAGAGTCAACTGAAACGCGCAATTTCCTTCAACGCGTAATAAATATATGCAGAACTGACAATGTAAGGTGCTGCAACTTTGCAACGATACGAGCGTTTCTCTCTCTACTTTCTAATTCTACTCGCGTAGATAAATCGTTAATTTATAGACGCCAGAAAGAAAAAAAATATACATTTTCGAGGACCAAAAAATCTTTAAAATTAGGTTTCCAGAGACTGAAATTTCCAACAGCGCGCGCTACGCATGAATAACTCGCGTGTACGAATCCGCTGATAAATTGGCACGCGCGTTGAACGTGACTCGTACCGACACACTCAAATTCAAAACTTTTTCTCGATGTTAAAAATTTCCAGAGATCGGTCAACTTGGGCGGAATAACGCGAGTATTTGCAAATTCATCGGTGAATTAACACAACCAAAGCGCTCCGTGTACACGCGCGCGACTTGGTAAACAAACAAGGAAAGAATCTATCGGATTCATGAAAGGCGCATGACGCAAGACTCTCTAACCTATTGCAAAAGTAAATAGCAATAGGGGAAGAGGGGTAAACAAACGGTAGCACCTTGTGCTTGACAAGAAAACTCTTGCTTACCTCTGCAGCGCAAACTTGATGTCGAAGGTGAGGGTGGTGCCGGTGTCCACGTGGAATATATAGAGCATTTTCGGGCCGGTCAAGCTTCTTGGAGTCGGGCGACGACGATAGTGAAACAGCCACCAGCCCGCCTAAAAGACTCCACTGGCATTCGGTAGTTCTTGGCGTCCGGTAATCGCGACGCCCGACCAACAGGGAGAGATGTCACCTCAGGCTGACTCCTGTAGTCAGCTCGATCGGGGCCGTACCCCTCGTTTCACAGCGCTCGCGAGTACGGCCCCCTCGGGTTTATGCCGCATCGATCACCAATCCGTTCGTCATCGTCGATTCACGCAAGCTCGGGCTAGCAGCGTTCGACCAGCTCACCGTGTTTCGTTCTCGGTTATTTCGCACGTACGTTGTTTCCTCGTTGTTATTCCCCGTCGTGATCGACGAATAACGAAATCGAGCCTCTCTGAATCGCGCGCAAACGGAAGGGAATCACGAGCAAACGTCGAAAATCCTCTGGAAATTCGACGATAGATATATATATATATATATATATATATATACGTTGTTGCTATACGTGCCTATGTATAAATATAACGTGTGTGTGTATGTATATATATATATATGCGTAGTTGTATGTAGATTGGTTCGAAGGAAAGCAGCGATGGTGTAAAGTTAGGTCTAGCTGCCTTCGGTGCACTCGTTCGGAGATTCGTTGAAAATTCGCTTGGAGTGTAATAGAAACGAGAGGGAAAAACGTATATCACGAGATCATCGGTAACTAGAAAGAAAGAAAGTCCCACACAGCCTTTAGGAGGGAAGGTATTGTTACAGTCTCTTAGGAGGGCCCGGCCAGATCACAATAGATAAACGACAGGCGAACTGTGGTTATACATTGTCCGGTTAGAACCCACGATCGTTATTTACAGGACGGCTCCGAGTGGATTTTCGTTCCGGCCAGAGGTTCGGGGAAACGAGAACCGAACGCGAGAACGTAGAATATCCCTTGGAAACAGGAGAGGCTTAACTGACACGCACGAAAACGTTACGTACAATCGATCACTTCTCGCAGTCGTCGAACAATCACGTTAGTAACAATTCTTGATCGTGTCGTTTGTCCGCCTGTCATCCAGTTTTCATTGAAAAACTCGCGTAGGTTGCGTAGGTTGCTATCGCTCCTCGATAATATCGGTCGATCGCGTCCTCCCGGTTTTTCGTGATGTAACGAAGCACTTGGTCGTAAAACGGGACGACAGTTCCCTCGAACGAGAGTTCAATTCCCGATTCTCACGATAATTTTGTCTGCGCGAGAGAGGCACACGGAACACGAGACGCGAGGAGACGAGTTAAAAATCGACGAGAGAGAGAAATCGCCGTTGCAACGATGGAGGATTGGCTCGACGCGATAAACGAGCGTAGTCCCGGATCAGCTGCTCGTCAAAACAAAGCACTCGCGCGTACGCCAACGGCCAGCGATCTTTACTTCCAGTCGCTGTTACGTTGCCCAGGCTCGGGACTCGACACACCGGGACGGGCCAAACGCGCGTTCCACGGATGTTCGACGGACGAAAAGACCGGACGCCGAGATCGAGCAGGACGCCAGGATCTGGTTTTATATCGTGACGGGCCGTCTACACACCGAGAGTGACGTACCGACCACACAACACAATGCTGCGCCACTCGCACGGGAACGTATGCGCAGAGATCGCAGCCACGAAACAAAGAAACTCCACTTTCGCCACGGATTTTCTTGTTTATGTTTTCAATCGCCGTGTTGTCTCTGTTCAGGTACTGATTGCTGACACTTGTCCGTCTATCCGCGTCACTGTCGAATTTTTCACCGCGAATGCGCCGAACGCTTGCCCGACTACGTCCACTTTTATCAAACTCTTGCACCGTGCCAAACAATGAAATGGTAAGGGGAGGGGGCAACTAGCTTGGCGCAGACCCGGTCGACATTTTGCTCTGACGCATCGCGTCGCCAGCTGTTTACTGCCGAGTCCAGGTCTGGTCGAGTACGGAGGACAGAACGTCTGCTTGCCGTACGCTTCGCTTACGCAGATATTCCACTCGCCACTCAGCTGTTCGCCCGCGATCGACGCGCCATCTTCCCTGGGAAAAGATGGCGTGGTCGACGCGTGTGGCGGTTTGAACGACCATCCGTTGAAACTCGAGAAATTAAAAATTAAACGTTTTTCTCTCCGATCGTTCTCTGCACAACTCCGTTGTGTCATTAAAGTGCGTGTGTGAGTAGTCTCCGACAAGATCGATAAGATTCTGCGTTTCGCGCGCGTTATATGCGAACGTCGAAGTTTCTCGTTCTTCGATCGTCCATACCGCGTTTAAATCGCGTCATGCGCAGCGATTCATCATCATCGACGAAATGGAAACCAGTATTACTTCTCGGCGTTCGAAGCAAACTAATTCTTCACGAGATTCTTCCGTGAGTGATGAACATGTCTCTTTCGATATATTTTAGAAAATGAAAAAACGAATTGATTTGATACGACAAAGAGTTGTAAGTTGTAAATATGGCTTGCTAGTTAAAACTGATTGTACTGTTAAGTTTGTTCCTGAACGTCAGTAATGTTGAAAAAGATCAAATTATACTCGTGTCGCGTTAATTCCGTAGAAACGTAAGCCACGGAATTATATTTAAATAAATGTCGGTTTAAATAAAAGAGGTTGTAAAAGTAACAGCGCTGTCATCGACCGAGAGCATGAACGCGCATGCGCAGAGCTATAAATGACCCAGCGCCATTATCGCTTCCGTGTGGAGACTTTACGCTAAGTCGGCTGTGAAAGGGGAGAAGAATGTAAATTTCGTACTGACAGAGCGTGGGGTTGCAACTGCACGCGCCGTGTTTGTTTATATGCCATAAGGTTATCGCAGCTACGGAGCTGTTAGAAATTTACGTCAAAGTTTTATCGCTTTGTAAATGCTCCACGCATGCGTATCTTGATTTTCGAAAAAAAAAAAGAAAATAATAAAGATCAACGCAAGATCAACATAGCCACCAAAAATAACTATTACCATTTATAAACTTGTCGAGATAATTGCGCATTTCACAGGTAGCTGCGTGTTTACGCTTAATGCACTGTTTATTTAGAAAATTATCGTCGAGCTTGTTCCAACTTGTCCTATATTATTGTACGTGATTCACGTCGTCGCCGTAGAGTGTAGTAAATAATCATACAACTGTGTCGTAGAGTGAGAACTCAAAGTCGAGTCGATTCTCTGTAAAAAAAAAAAAAAAAGATGGCATAGTAATATTTACCTCGACGGAAAATCGTTCACCTTTCGTTCGAGGCCATGAGAGCCATAAAGGCGAATCGTTCCCGCCTATAGTGCGAGCATTGTCTCACGCGTAATTCCAAATCGATACACGACGAAATAGCAACACAGTTATAGCAACGTGCCGCATGGCTTCTCGGTGAATTTTAATTCTATCGCGGTTCGTTCATCAGCGGCACGGTGTCAACGAATGACCAGGAACCTAACTACGCCGTGACTCCTACATTAATTCGCTCCGAGATCGGCGTAGTAGAAGTGACGTTGGCATGTGTGTGCGAGTATATCGCGCGTCGACACGTGGCATGCGATAAAGCGATAGACGCACGCTACACGTTCGATATCGCGAATTAAAGGACCAACGAAGAAGAGGAGGAAACGGATACGATGACAAAAATATCGTAGCTTCGAGGAGCGTGAGGTATCGCGTTGTGTCGTTGTGACAAATGAGTTTCAGCCATTTCGCAATACTATCGCGCGTGCACACGTGCTACGGTATTACGTCGCGCGTGTCCCATGTGTTTTTGTGCAAGGGAGGAAATATCTTTTCCGCGCGTATGTTGTTATTGAATGCAGTCGTCGTTCGATGGCAATCGGTGATAATTTCTTTGATCGGTCATATATCGCTGCGTATATCGCGCGATTCATGCTTTGATGCAATTCAATGGAAAAGGCTATTGCATTATTGATCATGCGTCAGTCTTTTTTGCAATTTCTTGAAATATTCGATTAATATCTATCTCGTCGATTAACATATTGTCACATCGACAAACGTTGCTGCGT
This sequence comes from Melipona beecheii, assembly GCA_032399605.1. NCBI lineage: Eukaryota > Metazoa > Arthropoda > Insecta > Hymenoptera > Apidae > Melipona > Melipona beecheii. The sequence continues at coordinate 1,691,345 of JAUCMO010000463.1, forward strand.
TTGCGAAAGCAACGTCGACGACAAACTAAATTAGAAGCTAGGTTTTCTCGAAAACAGTCTAAATATTGATAAAGGAACTATCGATGTCTGGGGAGATCAGGAGATCAGATGAAGAAATTGTTACTCCAGGGCCGTACCGTTTTAACCAATTCATAACCGGTAGTTCTACACGGTTAGGGATCATTAACGATCGTTTTCCCCTCGTGAAAACGTGAACCTTGACGCTGCCTCGTGGTAAGTGGCCAGTCAATGCCTGATTTCTCGATTTTACGATTGCAAAATGTTGCGCGAGCATAACGTAATCGCTGTTGGAAAGTCGAAGGTGAAACACGACAGCAGAACTCCATTTTCTAATTCCTTTTTCTTTCCTTTTCTGCAACGTTGTATCAAAATGCAGTTGTCTGCGTGAAGCAAGGTTTTGCTCCATTCTTTTCCATACGTAAATCAATTGTAAATCGCGACGAATCGTCAATAATCGTACTCCGCAACGGTACACCGATACGGGGAAAAAGTGAAACGCGAATCCGACGATTGCAGACTGCAACTTTTCCTGCACAAAAAGGAGCAAATTGACTGCTGGCAAAAAACATCTATGAAAATAAATTTTTCAATTATCCACAGATATACTTTCCTCTGCGCGTACTTCTACTTTTCAATCACTGACACTGCAAATGCAAGGTTTTAGTCCGCTCGAAATTATATACGACAGGAGGAAGCCACAGGCTTGTAATTTCAGTTTTCGAAAAATTGTAGAATATTTATCTACTTCCTCTCCACCTCTATAGTTCAACCTTTCCTTCCTTCCGGCTTTTTCTTTCAAACCTAACCGCAAATTATCGTGTTACGATAATCTCAATTTTCGAACAATTGTGATCTGTTCAACACTCTCGAAGTTTAATAAACACTTCGTAATAAGTGTTTCTGTCGGTATCGAAAGATTTAGGACGCAGCATTTGGAAAATCTCTCGTTTCATCGCAGAAAGCACACAAATCAACGGAACCTAGCACGGAGCGAATAAATATCCGGTCCAGTAATCCGGTCGACCTATATTCCATTCCCCACAAACCCAGAAGAGAGGCGTAGTATTTCATGCGCATGATCGTGCAACAGTTTCCCGAATAATAATTCAATTACCAAAAGACCAGCAGAAGCAGGGAGGATCGGAAAGAGAGAAAACAAACGATCAACACGAGAAGGGAGTTGGCGATAGCGCGTGAATTATTCGAAGGTGTCTACGCGGCAAGTAGATCGCCTGGAGAAAGGACGACTGAGATTATTGCTCGCGATGGCCGATGAAACGATCGTGGAAGTAGAAGTAGAAGTAGAAGTAGAAGTAGAAGTAAAAGTAGAAGGGGAAAGATGATTTTCTTGGTCTGCTCGTGGGGAAGAGGACGAGAGGCGTGCGATGAGAGCGGTCCCAATTCTTGCGTGCGCGCGACACGCGCGGTTTTCACGTCTCTCTTTTGCGAAGGTCTCTCGTTAGGCTCCGTAGCACGTGAATCGTTGGAGAGCCATGCGGGAGGTGCGTGGCCAGAGCGAGGTCAGCTTACGCACGTGCACGTCGTGCGTGCCTTGTGTTATATGTTATATGTTATACGTTACAGACGTCCCGTTCCACGGGCAAAGGCGTAACCAGCGAGAAGGGCGCAGCCACAGTTGCGCAATGAATATCGAATATTTCTTTTCTTCTTTCTTTATCTATATACTGCGCTGTATCGTCTTGCAAAGTGTCAAAACAACCTATAAAAAAGTACTTTTTTCTCGAATTTCTTCGTTTGACAACGTAGTTTGACAACATCGAATTTTAAATCACTTTCTTGTCAGATGTGACAAATATCACCTGTCGCGATCTTTTCCGCGGGCTCGTTACATTCTTTTACTTTTTATACGTTAACGTGTTTTTATACGCAGTTAAAAGTCAGACTCACGGACTTGAGCAATATGATTGAGAAAATAATTTATCTTCCGAGAGACACTCAGTCGTGGGTGTATAGTTTTGTTTGTATGTATGTAACATGTGTCAAGGACGATAATATCGTAGAAACGATACGACCAGGAAGTCTACAGAACGACATAGGAATTCGAACGAATCAATCAAATTGCTAAATCAGAATCCTCGTCCGAATTATTCTTTGGCCTCATCACCAGAACCGTGGCAAAATCGCGAAATTAGCTGGTATCGAAGTAATCCGATATTTCTTCTATATTTGTTACAACACATATCTCCCCTTTTTTGTTTATTTTAAAAGCTGTGTCGTTCGATGTCGTACGGTACCATCAAAAATAGCATTCCGAAAATGCAGATTCATCCGGCAATTCATAAATTGTTCCGCATCGTTGATAGCGAAGTATTGTATGAACATGTCAGTTGTTAGTTGGTCAAATTTGACAGATGTCTGTAATCAAAAACCAGCACGTTATCACTCGTCGACGATTATATAAGTTCAGATTACGCGAATGAGAAATTAATATTCGTAATCGCGTGTTTTGTTAAAAAAGAGAAAAAGAGCCACGAGCGAAGAGCGCGGTAATAAGAACACGTGATCTAACATTTGTCTCCCATCGTTAGTTTATTCGACTTGAAATCTAAGTTTTGATAATCTCGAAAAGTTCATAGACATCGTTAAAAATAAACGGTACGAATCAGCGTTTCAAGGAACGCGGGGAACGTCTCTCGATCATTCACGTTGGCTTCTACGCCGTTGGCGATGGTACGAATCCTCAGCCGTACGAGTTATCGGCCGTTCTCTTTATCGTTCTTTCTTCAGTGTCGACGATACGCGGGCATTTCCACGGTGGCAAACACAGCGAGGAAAGTGGCGATAAGCGGCGAGCAGCGTGTCAAAACCGATATCGCGCTGCGAAAAAGAAAATAAAAGGCCAGCTGGTGACCAGTTGCATGTACGCTCGAGCATCTGCATCGAGCAACCGCGATCGATATTGCGTACGACGGAAGAGAACCTAAAATATCTCGTACACCTATACGACATGTAGCTACAGAAGTATAGGAGTGGGTCGCGAATATCGCCCGATAAAAATAAAAATATTTACTCCCTGCGAATGTCCCGCCAATGTAGCCGATAAGAAGAAACGACGATCGAGACGCAGATAACGGACGTATCGTGTTCTCGCGCACTCGTGCGATGATCTCTGCGCAGTAAGTTTTATCTAGCTCCGTCATGAGCCACGGGGAACGACGATATACGGACGATCTATATTCGGCCATTCGAAATATTTTAAGCGACGCAGAATTCGTCGCGCGACAAGAAACGCGGAACGGAGAAGAGGAAGCGCGACGCGAAGGAAAGTTTATCGACGCTGGACGATAAACTCGGTCGATTCGTCATAGTCGTTGCACCAATGCACGAATTAACCACCTGTCCGCTGTTCCGCCGGATTATTCGTCGTCTAAAATTAGAGACTTTTCGTCTCGATCGGACTCGAGCTGACTTATCGAGCGTGTAATTCGACGTCAATCGGTCATCGAGATACGGGCGATAAGCATGGGTGGCCGGCGGCCGCTACGTTACGTCGGTAATCCGTGGAAAATCACATTCTCGGCCGGAGCGATTTCTATCGTGTACGAAACCGGAAAACCGGCGACGATACGCGCGTATTTCGAAAGCACTTTCGGTCGATCGTTCGCTGCATTATCACGCGGCTTTGTTGAAACCTATATCGTCTGATCGTCGAGGTTTCGCTCGGTACGTATCAGATTCGGTCACGTTTCGCCTGACACTTTGCTCGTCACACTTGCATGCTCGCCGGCTAGAATGACATCGATAGCGGACGATATATCGCCGTGTGAGGTCAGATGGAACACGTGACCAGGCTGATGTAACGCACGAGAAAACGCTCATTACCGTTATCTTTTTATCTCGGCGAGATTCTAGACGGTAAACGAAACTTTGTGCGGAAGTGGATCATTTGCTATCTCTCGGCATTTTGTGCAACTCTGCTTCGAATATCGTCGAATACACTTTGGCCGAGTATCGAAAGGAGAAAGCAATAGGCACGTGTGTCTCGAGAGAACGATAAATCGGACCAGGAGGTCGCGGTGGAGGGGCGCGGGGGAGGGGGACATTAGGCTGTTTGAACTTCATCGAAACACGTTTCTCTGTTGCCTCTGTTGCGCACGTATCGGCTGAAGTAACGCGCAACATGTTCAGAAGTTTATTCAATGTGCGCTGCACTTTAATTGCGACTTAATTATTTATGAGTTTTGCGGAAAACGAGGCTAGAGAGAGAGAGAGAGAGAGAGAGAGAGAGAGAGAGAGAGAGAGAGAGAGAGAGAGTTACGTGCATAAATGCATATGCACATGCGAGGCAGGGAACCGTGAAACGTGTTTCTTATCGGTAGCCTTTCGATGCAGCATTTCTAATCCGACGTACACGGTGTACGTGAAAATATACAAGACCGTTGATCAGTTATGATACAAGTTTATTGAATCACTGCTTTCTCGCAAATCAACAATGACAGTGGGCCCTTGAGTTGCTTTTTTTCATATTCTTTTTTCTCCTTTTTTTTTTTTTTTTGAATCACATATCCGTCGTAAGGTACCAAAATTCCTTTTACGCCTGTGGTTCATTTTCACATTTTCAATGCAGTCGTTGATAGAATGGTGATAATGATAGCAATAATAATAATAATAGTAATAATAAATGATAATAATTAATAATAGCGATAATAGTAATAATGATAATAATGATAATAATAATAATAATAATAGTAATAATAATATACAATGATAACGAGATATGCCAACTGTTGATAATAGTCAAGAGATAACAAGTAAAATATACACATGGTCGTTTCTTCGTAGATTTCGTCGCGATCGCGTGGCAATCAAATAACGAAATCGATTTTCACATTTTCCCGCATTTCGTCCCCAAAGATATACATCTACAATTCTTATTAGAAATGTTTGCCTTTGATTTGTGATATGGCTTCTCCGACGTAAATGATTAATGATCAACGCGCATAGGTTAGATTTGTCTCTTAACAGATATTCATCTCTCATTCTTCGACAATTGTTCTCTCGATCATTTTCGCACGCACACGTACATCCTCTCGCTCGTTCGCTCTCGGATTCGTTTATCAAATTTTAGAGCTGCTCTCTCTGCGGTACTAATTAATCGATTCACGTACGTACATACGTAGTTGCGATAGTTTCGCGACAGCGAGCAGGGCCATCGCAACGCAACAGCTTGCTCGAATTACTCACACGAACGATCCTCGTAACAAAAAACACCTTCGATTCGTTCATAATTCTCATAATTCATAAAAATTCCATTATTTCGTTTCTAAGATGCCCGTTACCCTAGCTGCCTTTCGTCATTTTCGCTTCTCATTCTCAACGTCTCGCAATCAGATTCGTCTCTGTCTTACTCTCCAAGTTAAATGAATTTTCTCAAAAGGATTCTCTCCGTCGATCTGATCGAGACGAGATAGGTGATACGAGCATCGTGTACAAATCTTCGATTCGCATAAAATTCATCGCGCGTACGAGCGTTTCTTCTCTTTATTTTGTTTTCTATTTTCATCCTAACATTTGCATTCGATTAAGTACTCGAAATGGTACGTGAAAGTGCTAGCGTGTAGGTACAAAGAGGAAAATATATTACGTGTATATTAATTAGCAATAGGATGAAAATAGCGAGTCTTTTCTTCTTTGGAAAAATAGCTTCGAAACGGTTTTGTTATTAGTCGCTCGTCTAGCTTCGAGCGTGCAACGCGGTCGAAGGGGCGGTGAATCAAGAGGATCTCAGACGATTAATTGCGACGATCGCCGATCTATAATGCTCTTCTTCCTTTTATTTACAAATTCACCTAGAGATATACAAGCTATGCCTGAGGCTAGAAAAAATGCGACCGCTCGAGCGCAGGGAGATCGGCCCTCGGTCACGCGACGTGATCTCGAGATTCGGGACTCGGCCCCCCGGTGCCACCGTCTGAACAAAATCGACGTACACTTCACTACGCCGCGCAAAGACAATTAGTTTCCCCCGTATCTTTTGTATTTACGTGTATCTCGTTCGATATTAAACGGGATCCCAGAAGGAAACGATCCCAAACAATTTGTACAAGCGCGTAATCTTCCTTGTAAAAACTTCGTTAAATCTACCGAACGTCGCGAATTGACAAAACGACGTCGCGTTCGTTTCGTCGATGAATGCAACGCACGTATCGACAGCACCGTACTCATTGCAAAATTGTGCACGTTTTTTTCAAATATTTCGTCGGACAAATACAAAGGCTTCCCAGGTTGACTTTTGACCCGTGTCCGCCTAGGAAAAAGATCGATCGTCGAAATGTTGAAACTCGATCTTGAACAACATCTATCGGATTCTCAATTTTTATCCATCTCTTTCTTTTTCTCTTTTAAACAACGCAATTATATATACCGTTTAATTAATCAATAACAAACAACACTTCGCCGTGACTTTCGTCGTCATTTTTTTTTTTTTTTTTTTTTCGCCGAAACGATCCTCGATCGAGAGAAAAATGTTTGGATCGCTTATCGATCCCAACGTGTGTATAAAAATCGGAGAAAAGTGTTTTATGTACAATTTCCACGTGGAAGGCAAAGGCTACGCAAGGTACTTCCGTAGGATTTCTTGCACGATTACAATTATATTATATATCGATATCCACATAACACTCATACAATTACATGGACACGTCGATAACACATGAATATATTTCGTAACGTTACAACGTACAACAACGTACAACTCTCCATTCGTCTATCAAATTCGTAGAAATCGTAACAATTGTATAGAAATTCTAACTCCCTCATTGCTTCTCTTTTTTTTTTTTCTTTAACCCTTTCACGCTGTTCGCGACCTAGCGTCCGCGAGTCTACATTGCGAAACGTGCGGGAGTGATCTGATTGGCAAAATGTTTCTTTTTTTCTTTTTTCTTTTTTTTTCCTTTGAAAAATATCTTTGATCGTCCGCGGAGATTTCTCCTCTTCTCCTCTCCTCTTTGCCGTCTACACCGTCGGACAAAGTTGTTTCGCGCTACTCTAGCTGCTCTATGGCTTTTTTTTTTTTTTTTTTTTTTGTATAAAAAGTCGTTCCGGTGTCCGCGCTCGAGCCGATCGTCGAGAAATTACAGGAAAAGTGTAGAGAGATTCGTGTGTGCGCATCGTGTTTAGAGCGTGGCCTCGGGTCGCTCCCATCCTGCCGGGAGCCCACCGGTGGGCCAGCCCTTACAAATATTAATATTATTATTATTAAAATACTCGGTGTAAAAATATGTATGATACAGGCGCCAGGGTACCTCGGCGACTTTGGCACCCTGTCCGAGAAACAACGAGCCGCCCTTCTCCTCTCCCCGCTCTTCGTCATCCGTTGACAACTCGAATTTCCCACGAATCCTCGCCGGAAGTCCATCCGAAAACATCGAATCCGTTTCCTTCTTTTGTCTCTTCCTTTCTCTCTTCACCTCCGTTTCCGCGTTTCCGCGTTTCCGCGTTTCCACGAGGACCCATCGAGATCGCTTGAAAAAAGTGTCCTCGTCTCCTTCCGCAAGTTCCGGTCTGCTCCTCGTCCGTGAATTCGATCGCTCGAAAGCCGTTTTCAGCGGTTTTTTTCGTGACTTTGTCTGTCGAGGGTACTGGATCGCGCCCTCTTCGTTATCGCTTCAATCCTGGTATTCGGTGACGACTCGGAGCGTCGTGACGCGCCCGGGTCTCAGGTCACGTCCACCGCGAGCCCGTGAACCCAATCGTCGGCTGGCTGCTACGTCAGCAGCTTGAAGAACATCAGGGCTAAGGATATGTTGATGAACAGCACCAGCATCACCAGCTGCTGCCGGGAGAACCAGTCCTGGAAATTTTCACTCGTATCAGAAACCAGTTTCGTTCGGAGGGCCTCTCCCTCTCTCTCTCTCTCTCTCTCTCTCTCTCTCTCTCTCTCTCTCTGTCTGTCTCGTGTTCGTCCTCTTACGGAAATGCCGCTTAATAGGGTTCGCAGTATGAACCGAGGAAAAGAATTCATTAAGGGAAGAAGATAATCGGAGTCGCAGTTAGTAAGTTAAATCGATGGTCAAGCAGGTTACTATGCTCCAAGAAATTCTAGAAAATCGATATAAACGACAGGAAGAAGAATGTCTAAACGGCAACTGCTTGATTTCACAACCTGTCACAACAGGCCGTGTTATAATTTTACAGCATCCAATTACTGCAAATTACGCAAACAGTCGCGTTGTCGTTGGAAATATTAGTTTCAAGCGATTACGGGTGTTTTTATTTTAACGATCGGTAAGAAGCTCAACTGGAAGCATGAAACGCGTACAGACGCGCAGAAAGGTTCGTGAGAAATTCGCCAGACAATTGCAATTCAAACAAACAACGTGTTAAAGAGGTCAGACATTCAAATGACTTGATTAGTGCATGATTAATGAATTGCGAATTAATATTCTCGGAAGAACCAAGGTTTTTTGCGTCGTTAGATCGCAAAGCTGTTCCCCCCCCTACTTTCATTTTTACGCAGTTGTCTACGTATTGTCTATGCCGCTGCTTAATCGCACGTTATCGAGAATATCAGTTTTGTTTTTTTTTTTTTTTTTTTTGCTGTAATCGTGTGATAACTCTGTTTTTATTGATCTTATTTTTACGTCACTTGCCAGCTAAAAAGAAGTGCTTCGTTTCTGATCGTTTTTATCTCGGGAGCTTCTCGATCATCTGTAATGAAATTTTGGTCGGACGGGCTCATTCGTGAAACCGCAAAAGTTTAGATAAATTTGGCACGCGGAAATGAGACAGCGCGGCGACGGTTTAATTAAGGCTTTGACACTTGTATTGAATTTATAACGCTAACCGCTTAAGAAGATACTGTCGGACGACACTCCAGTTAAAAATACATTTACACGTCTAATTAGATTTCCGCATAATTGTACATTGCAACCGGGAAGAAGACACTACACGTATTACTGTTTTATTACTTTTATTTCATTTCGTCAGAAATTTGAATTTGAACTCATTATTTAACGTTCGATCCCGATTTAAACTTGAAATCTCGAAGAATCGCAATTATCGAATTGCAGATATTTTACTTTTACGAAGAATTGGAATGAAGCAGAGTTGCGATTAAAAAAGGATTGAAAGCAAGAAGAATCTGTCGGGTTAAGACATTGATTAAAAATACCAAAAATATAATTACTTTTGAGATGCAAACGACAAACGACAAACGACAATCGACAACTGTCCAACAGACCAAACAAAATCCTTAATTCTTTAAATTAGTCAGTGTAGAAAGTTCTTTGATTGAAAGCGACTATGAGTGAATATGAGGATTCTTTAGGAAATATTTAGTTCGATTCCTTTCTAATGCAGTTAGTTTCGTCGTTTGTTTCGTCATTTGTTTCGATTCGTTTGCCGAGACGAGAAGGATACCTTTGCTCGTTTGCTCAGAGACGACGATATACTCACTTTAACCTGAGGACTGACCAAGTACAGCAGAGGATTGGCCCTGAGTCTCTCGCTCTCGTCGATCTGCCTGCGGATCTCCTCTCTTCTCATGCTGCTCAGGACACTGACTTCCTCCCTGGATAGCGGTGCCGTTGCCGTCAATTGAATAGGTTGCGCCACATCCGGCAGTGATTTCTTTCGTTGAAGGGACACTGCCGCCGCCGCCGCCGCGGGCATCGCCTGCACGAAGAAAAGAAAACAAGAAACAAAGAGAGAGAGGTGGCTCTCGAACGGTGGCGATCGATTATGCAAAGAAGCCTTATTTCTATGGATGCACCGCGGTACAATCGCCAGCGTGTTTCATCGGGGACCGATGAAAGGCCCTTTGCAACAAGCTGCAGTCGAAAGTCCGTCTTATCAGGAATTCGGAAATCGAAAATCGCTCTGACAAGTCGAATCGTCGCGAAATCGAGATTCGTCGATCTTTGATCGTGATCGAATTTTTTCTTTTTTCTATCGAACGCATCGAGTTGCAGCGCAACAGAGAGAATGGAATTTACTTTCACGTTGAAATTGATAATAACAGGTAAGGTTAAGGTTCGTTGGTTGGAGTTGGTCGTAAGGTCGACGTAGCGGCAGTTTCGGAAACGACTTCAATTTGTTTGGCGCGGCGTTGAACACTTGGGAGGCTGGAAAGGGGAAGGGACGTTTGTACGTGTTCATTAGTTACGCGTTTCGAAGAAGCAGGGAAAACAGAAACGGCAAAGAGACGAGATAGACGAGGAATCCTTGGACCACTTCCAAAATGATACGCGTGCAACCGTCGCTCGTGTAATCGGCACGTAATATCGGTGCAAAGGCCACGAGTTCTAATCCCAGTGAAGTCACAGATGCGTCGACCTTCGAGCATCGATTTTTTACTCGGTTTACGTAAAACTGACGACAAGGTACAGCGCCGTTTATTATCGGTCGTGTGTGCCACTGTCATTTCTCTCACTATCAACGTTATTAACCTCTGATCTCATTGCAATTTTTCACGCACGTGTCATCTATAATCGATAATCGAAGAAAGAAACGCGGGGAGATCTTTCTCTCTTCGACCCTCTTCGAGTTGAATTTCAAATCCAACGTTCGAACGATGATTTACAAATAGAAACCGAGCGTATCTCGCGAGTCGAAGATATCCGTGTTTCAGAAAGCGTAAAATTAGACCGGCGCCCCCCCCCCGCTTCCTTCGGCGATAATGTTAATTAGTCTTAAATCAGAGTTATTCCTCTTATTTCGCTTCGTTATTCATCTGCCGTTACGGTTCATCGGGGATTTCCCTCTTCGTTCCCCGAGAGATTTCGAGACTTCTATTCTCCGTACGTGCCATCAATCGTGGCGATAGTGTCGCCTCGATATCTGGGGATACGAGCCCCGGCTTTCAGTCTCGATGCACTCTTACGTTGCAACCCCTTTTTCCCATCTTTCGTCTCCACTGTACGCGACATCGAGCCCGGCTTATCGAACGATTTACATCGTAGAGATCTTCGGGATCGTCTTTGTACAGTCGTTTCTTATCTATTCACACGATTTCCTGTTGAATCTGAAATAACCGACGACTCAAATGTACACTCACATCGTTGTAATTACGATGATGCACATTGCTGTTTTTTACGAATCGTGATAATTGAATTTAAAAAGAAAAAACGATAACAGGTACATTTGCAATCGGTGTTTGTAAGACAATTACTGATGAAATTAGCTTTTAAATTGCTTGGCGTTATTGTCATATGGCTTATGGTCATCGATCGTAGTTACAACGATTCGAGTTTCTCGACCAGACGTCGAGGGGCCTAACCGAGACCGAGGTCAGGTCCAGCTCGAATTTCAAGCTCCACCTAAAAAGCACCGCTTTTTGTAAAAGCCGCCGGGGATTTTCAAAAGACATTGGAAAGAATTTTGGACGTGTTTTTGTGTCTCGATTCATACCTCCACGGGAGGCGCGACGATCCATGATTCCGAGGCCCTTCTGGCCATCAGAGCGGGGCTGCATAACAGCGCCTCTTCTTCCTCGTCCGGCTCCGACCACAACATCCTCCCTCCGTACGTACCGTCCGTTTCCAGAGACTCTCTAAAGTTCACGGTCGAGAGCAAACAGCTCGAAACTCGCTCGAACCACGAATCGTCGTTGTTCCGCCGTTCCGTCTTACACCGTTCCTATCTAAGCATTTCGAACGCTACTCTCACTCTGCGGGAAAAGGAAATCTCTTGCAACGGTTTTTCTGCCAGGTATTCTTTCGACGAGGGTTTTTCTCTATGGTTTGCACAGATGGAGGAACAGAAAGAAACAAAGGAGGAGTGGAAAATTCGGACCTGCGGTCTCCCTGTGGTGAGGAAGCCAGGTCGCAGACTGAACGGCCCTGGCTCGTTCGACCGAAATAGAGAGACGCCCCACTATTTTCACGTCGAAATAGCATCGACGAACAGCGCGTCGCGACGCTCACGGGCTGTGAGTCGACGACGGTGCCAGAGCCTTGTCGATCCGCCGCTCGTTGATTTATGACAGACTGTCGTCGAACGGATCCTTGCCGTTCGCTTTATTTCGCAGTCACCCGTTCTCCGGAGTCGTCGATGCTCTTTCGTCGATGCGTCGTGCATCATATCGAGGGATAAGTTGTCGATCGATATTTTTAGCCGAGCCCCCCCGTTCCGGGCCGGATGTTGATCTATAATCTGTATTCTGTATTCTGATCGACGAGCTCGGAGGACCGACTTGCTCCGACTCGCTCCATCCGACTCGACCACGCGAAGAACGCGTTTGCTTTCGTTTCAACATTGAACTTGGATCCCCCGCGCGTTGCGAAACCTGTCATTTATTTTCGTTGAGTCGAGATTGGAAAAAGTTCGTTGCGAGATTGCGGAATACTCGTGATCCCTCCAGAAGGGTGGCTCTCTTTTTCTCTTTCTGTCTTTCTTCTTTTTGTGCGTGTAAGGTCACTCATTGTCCGAGCGACCGAGCGTCACTCATTGTCCTCATTCAGGCTGTAATTTTATGACCTTCTAAGAAGGCAAATTCCTGGAAGATCCGAGGGTCTGTTTTGTGAAGTGATTTTAGCGGGGGTAACCAACAAAATCGGGTGCAAAATCTTCAGATGCAACGCTGATGCAACGAAAATTAGCGATTGGTTGATTTGGATCACGTGATTCGCGAGGAGTAGACCTCGAATAGGAGTGGCGTTGTCTGGTACCGAGCAATGGCGCCTGTAATTTGTTTTCTATCGATTCAAATGTTTGCGTATCGATAAAATTTTATGGCAAGAAAGTCGTCTTCATTTCCTAGTCGGAACAGTTGCTTCTGGGTGAGACGAATCGCACTGGGGGGGTATAAAAAAGTCGTGCAGTTTTTATGCCTTTCCCTCCATCTGGAGGTACTACGTGTCGAATTTTTGTACACTTGTTCGAAGGACTGTGCAAACATTTTCCTGGAAAGCTTCTCGAGGGATGATTAGGCAAAAACTAAGAATTTAGATAAATAGAGAACAGAACAGAATGACATTCCGTTGAAAGGATTCTATTTGTTACAGCTACAATTTGTTGGAAAAACTAAAACTTGTCACTGATAAAAGTGAGATCAAAGTTCATCATTGTGGCACGTATCATTTGCATCCTCTTTGTAACGTGACTTTTCTATTTGAATTTTAAATCTGCGAATCGACAATTCGCATTTAGCATTGGCATGACGATGCCAATAATGACACTGGTGTAACAAAAAATATCAAAGTTAATGAGGAAGATTAATTTCCCGAGACTTTGGATTCGTCGAGTTCTCGACGTTTCCAGGAAAACGTCATTAATTCTTTTTCATCAAATGTGACGCACGAAGGAGGAAATTGTTTTTGCCTCACCAGCGATTATCGTGACGAGAGTGAATCGAATAATTTAGATTGACCAAGGTCAGGTATAAATAAACGAGTCTGTCACGCAACGTAAGCATGACGAACGTAAAAAGGAAAAAGAAGGAATGTGACGCAGGGGGCCATGAAATTTGCGTAGGGTCGTCCACAGCCGAAACACGACCGGAAATATCGTTGCGCAAATAAAGTCGAACTCGCAATTCCCGTTGTCTGATTCACGTAGCTGGCATGCGAATAAATTCGCCGAGATTTTCGAGGATTCTGTGCCCGGTCTTCGCGCGCCAAAATAAGGCTCGGCCCATTTTATTTGTGTTTTCTCGTTTCCTTGTTGCGTTTCGTCGCGCTCGTTTATATCGTTTCGCGAAATATTCGAACGTCTGTGTATCATCTGTTTGTCACGCGGCCACACTGTCTAGTCACATTTCTCTCTGTCGAACAATAGAAACATTTTTGCCAAACATTTTGTACGAACGTGCGCACATTAATTATCCTTTCTCGAAATCCAGAAAAATATGACATATTTTGCGACTCTTTCGAGCGGGACGTTGTTACTCGACTTTATCCAGAAAAGCACAAGATATTTTACATTAACGTTTTCCACTCGAATTTTGATCCAATTAATTAACTTCCAATCCTCAATCTCGCCTCGTAAGTGTAGACCGTTGTTTCTTGACCTGTGTGTTCATTTTCGCCGTTTTGTTTTTCCCTTCCAGCGTGGGAAAATGCAACACAGCGTTCGACATCTGGACAGAGCGACGGACATCTGGTGGCTCGTGTTCGTGCTCACTTCGCGTATGTCAGTAACAAGCAGTTCAATTCATCGAGTCGATGGTTCGATACCACTGACAGTTGGACAATTCAGCTATGGCGAATCGTCCAACTGCACGCAAAAGTACAAATACGCGCGGGATTTTGCCTCGCAAATTTCTTGTTCGCTTCGTGCATCGATACCCTGTAACTATTTCGGTTTTGAAACCAACATTGTACGCGATACATATACGATATATCGGCGATAATTTACAGAAATCAGATAGTTGCAATCCGCTGCTCGGTACTCAGCTACCGAAAATATCACCCGCTACGATTCCGCGCCAATACGTATTGTCTCGAGCGGTGCGGACATCGTGCTACGTGTATTCGGCTTGCACGCTTCTTGGCACTACCCTGAGAATCAGTTAAACGCGCATATTTCGTTACGCAAAACACGCGAACAGCGAGAGTTTTCCTTTGCCGAATTCCTGAATGACTTCTGACAGCTGTGTGTCTGTCGAGGTGCTTCGACACCTCGTCGAAAGTTCGAAATTGCCGCGCGTGTATCGCGAATTTGTCGGGAGAGAACGACCAAAATTTTATCAAAATTTTATCAAAATTTTATCAAAATTTCTGGCAATCGCACGGCAAGAGGTCAAGGAGCGTTCGAGGTTTTCTTTCCCTCCGATATTCCAGATACCAGATGTCCTCCTAATCGACATGCTTTAATCTGTCAGCCAGTAACAGCTTTTACATCATATACATAAATACATTCAATACATCGAACCAACGGTTTTGTAATATCGTTGTGTAATTAACAAGATTTCAGCCCCAAGATATATCGGTACGTTGTAATCTGTATCGGTGGACTCGTTCCTCGAAATGTAACCTGGAAGTAACATCGTTGCGTGCGTGCATCGGCTATTCTTGCTTATCGATCTGTCTCTCCTCTACGAAGGACTCTCCAACTACGTTCTGCTTCTTCTCTAATTGCAACACTACGAATTGTCTTTATATCGAAATACACGAGATCTCGAAATTTGAGTGTCTTCTACGTGATTGTTTCTATTGTTTCTTTGTGTTTTTTTTCATCCACGAAGCAAGTTTCGCAAACGAAATTTGAATTTTAGTCGCGCAGCTTCCTCGTGCGAGCGTATCGATGGAACAAAACGTTCGAAAAATATTTCTTTTTTCTCTCGCTTGCTCTTGAGCAAGATATATACGCAAATCAACGATCCGTTAAAAAGGTACTCGTTCGAACGCAACACGTTGCTGCGCGTACGAGAGCTTACCGTGAACGAGAAAATGATCAAATTTCAATGTTTGCGCCGTGAGCCCGCAATTGGAATTTACGTGCATCGCGTCGCGTTGGAAAGACACTTTTCGAAAACGCTTTGGCACTCGAACAACCCCGATGCTAGCGTCGCGATACGCACACCCACGCGAGGGTGTTCGGTGTCTCTCTCGCGTAAAAAATAGTGTCTGAAACTTCAATTCCCAACTGAACTAGATTGTTCTCGTTTCGCGGTAAGGATCCAGGTTTCATTCGATTGTATCTCGGGTGTCGTGATCATCTTTTCCTCTTTTTCCCCATTATCTTCTTCTCTCACTCTCACTCTCACTCTCACTCTCACTCTCTCTCTCTCTCTCTCTCTCTCTCTCTCTCTTTTTTATTGGTTTATTTAGTTTTTAGGCACGACCATTGTTGAGGTACAATTGCAGCCACGTTGAATGGAAAATACTCTCGCGAAAGAAGTTTACCGTTCGTAAATAAGCCTCTGACAAACCTCCCCCCTTGCGTTCGTTTCTCCCTTCGTGTGTAAAAAATCTCTTTATTCGTTCGGCTGTAGAAACGGTTAAAAATTTTCGTACAAATTCTTAATTATCCTGTTTGAGCAACGTGACGCGGCTTGAAATTCAAAACAGTTCGAAAAAACGAGCAAGTTTCGAGAAACGCCGCCGTGTCGTAGGTACGCCGTTCGTTCGTTTCGCCCCCCGTTCGGTCGTACGTGGTACAATGGCGGCGTGCCTCTGAGAGATTCAACGTGGCGCACAAAAGGCGTTTTCGTAATTGTACTGTGAAAAACCGTGATTAAAATAGAGAATCCTGATATATTTTTCATAGCGCGTGTGTGTGTCCGTGTGCGTGCGTGTACGCGCGTAATCGGTTGTCAGCGTGTTTTAGGGTCGTACCTAATGCGCAAGATTGCACTTCCTTGCATCGTCGTTCCGCGTCGACGTGAGGAACTATACGTGCGTCCACGAGGTACGCCGAGAATTAATTTTACGTATTCATAATGCACATTTGGTACCAACGTTTGTGCTCGTCGAGTAACAAGGATCAACCCCCTCGAGATATTTTAGACTCTCAACTTAAAAGCAACAAACGCGTATTACTCGGCTTTTAGTAATACTAAAGAAAGACTTTGGTAAGTCGTCAGATGAAATACTACAAATTTTAAACGTCATCTCGAATCGTTTTGCGTTCTACTTTTTTTTTCTCGCTTCAAAGTATACATACACCGCCACAAGGGCTGAATCGCGAGTACATCTATCAAATTTCCCAGAACCTTTCATTATGTCAGCAAACTCGATATACTTGGATGCAAGTTGTGCTTTTACGTTTTGAAGAGAAATCGTGAAAGGGGTTATTGCACACTTTCCACTAAAATATCTTTCCTTACGACCGGCAGCGATCCTATGATCTCGAAAGGGTTGTCATCGTCGTTCGTTCGTACAGTATTTTACCACCTAAGTATGTAATTATCTCACGCTACATATTTTTCTCATACTTATGTCTACGAAATATATATATATATATATATATATATATATATATATTCCATCTTGTATAGAACTGGTACAGTATATATATATATACATATCATAAATTTTACAGAGTGACGCTACGTCATAGAAGCATGCGTTAGAAAAATAATGTTTCTGATCAAAAAACAGGAGAAAAACAAGCGGCGTGGAGGTGGAGGGTAGAGAAAGATCTTTTTTTTTTGTCATCCCTGGTAATCGTCGCCGAGTCACCAAGTAAAACGTGAAACGTGGATTGGGGGGAGTTTGTCGGCGAGGGTCGACGAGAACGGCATTCGAGACGGTACAATCAACACACCCGACAATGACGAATGAGGGACAGATCGTAGAGTTCGAGGCGTAGGAAGTGTGACACAGGGGTGGTGTTGTCGAGACAGAGGGAGGTTGTCGAGAAAGGGGGTTGCGAAGCTTGTTGAGAGAGGTGAGAAATAAAGAGGAAAGAAAGAGAGAAACGAACGTAGAAAACGGACAAGTAGAGTGAAAGAATTGCAAAAAAACCGGTCCCCGCCTCCACACCGCGCGAACCTTACCTTTCGAATTCCTTGAATTGCTTAATTAATGGACGTAACATCATACACGTTACTTCGCTTATTTAATGGACGTAACACCGTGTGTTGAACGAGTTGAAATCATCGCTGTGCGTGTGTATAGGTGCGTGCTCGTTTGTTCAAACGCGATCGATGTTTGATCGATTTCGGTGGAGAACTATAATTGATGTCAGTTGGTGAGAAAGCAAAAAAAAAAAAAAGAAAAAAAGAAAAAGAAAAAAAGAAGAGGAAGAGAATTGCGCGAGTGTTCCGAATTATCGGCCTCGAGTAGTTCGACTTTCGGTTCGAGTGACCGATACGGAAAGCGCGTGGAATCTTTGTTTTCTCTGGTTTCTTCTTCTTTCGAAAGAAGTTACCAGAGAAGTACCATTTTTATTTTTTCCTTTCGCTAAAACTTCCAAAGTCGAAACAAAGAGACGATCGAGCACCTTGATCGTCTCGTGTTTCCCTTTCTCTTTTTCGCTCTTCCTAGAGGCTATATCTGATCGAACGAGTCGCAATACCGACGAATCAAGCGTCGCCCGACGAAACTCTCGTTAATATTCTCGTCCCACTACTTCTATCGTGCTTCTCGTAGAAAAATAACTCTGTCTCTGACGAGTGGGGCGGAGGAGGGGGGGAGAACGTTGCTCGCTTCGTTCAATGCCCAAATTCGATTTGACCCTTTCAGCCTGGGTAACGCCATTTTGCACCGAATCCGAGGAGGAATCTATTTATCTGCGCGTTCGGCGACTCGAGGGATCTTTCGCCTCTCGCGAGCTTCGCTTCTCACGATCGATGACGCGCGAGTCGTCGGTCGAAGAAGAAGAAAGAAAAGGAAACTGAGATTACGCGTTACGGATCAGTGGTCGAACTCTGAGCTGAAAGGGCTCGCAAGTGGCTATCAATCGTCGAATTATCTACGTAGTAGCTAGTGAACAATCTAGTAAACGACCAGGTACGAGTTTCTTTCTTTGCTAGTTCACACCTTGAGAATTTCGAGCGTAACTCGCCGGTGTACGTTAGGGCAAGGCTACGAGGAGAGGTCGTACGTCACGGCGGCGACGATTTATGCGCGAAAGAAGCCAAGTAAATAGAATCTTCCTACGGCGGCGGACGCCTTTCAATTCGCACCGGGGATTTTTGCGACAAGGGAATACTCTCAACGCGTGACGTGATCATCCGTGACTCACGAAAACTTGGTATATATATATATATATATGTCGTACGTGTATTTACCTTGAAACTGAAAGCTTATTCGATGAAACAACAGCTGATAATGGATTGCTTTCGTGTTTGCGACATCGCGCACCGATACTCTCCTTTTCCTTGTCCTTCCTTCTTTTCGTCACGTTTTGTAACAACGATCCTCGTTGCATAAGGATGCTTCTCCGTTACGCGTTGACCCCTTTCGATAATTTTATCGTTCAAAGGAGAACGTTCAAAGTCGTTTCTCTTCGCTGGTAACCTTACCCCAATGCCCCTGTCTGGGCGCACACGCGATCGTCGAGACTAAACGGTTGGTCTGAAAATATTTTCCTTTTCGACGCATGCTAAACACAACGGTTCCGGTCTCTGTTCCCTTTTAACACGTCGCTCAGGATGCTCGTGTAAACTGTGAGATGCCCGTTCGCTAAACCGTGATCCTACAATACCACGCGCACCAAACGAGTCGAGTCGAACGTCCAGCGAGTATGTTCGATCGATGTAGCGGGAATTATTGGCGGTACGATCGAGAGCAAGATCGTTCACGGTACACTCTTTCGGACCACGTTGAGGATATTGTTCAACAATTGAACGACGGGGAAACGACACGCGGAACACGCATCTTGGAACGATAATAATAACACTTTGGTACGATACTTTGGAACAAATTTGGGTGTGTATGTGTATATATATATATATATATATATATATATATATAATTGTTGGTCGATGGCGATGGAAAATGCGTTTAAATACTGCCGCATCGTTGAAGCTCGAGAGATCGTTGGGTAGCGCGCGACACTGGCCGTGAATAGACCCTAGATTCTTGAGCAAAGTTTGCCCTTGGGCTGTCTTTCTCCGTAGATTTTTTGAGATTTTTAGAGATTTAGTGGTTTCGCGAAGAAGCATGCAAGTAGTGGCACCCTGTTGTCGCGTAACCGTAAGTTGGAACACAATGCGTTTTATATACCCTGCGGATAACATTGAACTTCTCTAAAGAACACTAAACACACTATCACACCGAACAACATACAGGCTACGAGTTACTCGTGGACCGTGCACAGTGTTTCAATGTCTGGAGACTGCGTTTTCGAGGCCAAAATTATGTTTCTGTTACCTCAAGGTCTTGACGTTGTCAAATCGAACACTTGAGTTTGAATTTCTTTCGAAATTTGCAGAAGACTGAATATCGAACATTTTTTCGTCACATTATTAAAAATAGCTGAAAAATTGTGGCGACAATTACGCGTTCAAGATTGAAGCATAACTGTGGTAATATTCAAATACTACGGGCTTCTATTTTTTAAAAGCCGTGTTTATTCAAAGGTTGCAGGAGATTGCACTTAAAATTTGCATGCTCTTTTTAAAAATTCAACAGTTTAAACTCTCACGTAACGCAAGTCTGACGTCAACCGCTCTTAATCATTTTTTCAAAATCATTCTCAAAGCTCGAATTGCTATAAACAGTATTAAAATATACTCAAAGTACAATTGAACATTCGATATACTTCGCTTGTTCATATACGATCATTTAAACCCCTTTCATTTAACGTTCTGCGATTAATAATCAAAAGAATTAGCTTCACTTTGATTTTCAAAATTTCGACCTTAGCGAGTAATTATCTGATACCTCTGATAGTAACACTTTGTACTCCAGAGTTTCCTTATTTCGTAGAAGAGACAAAGTTTCGTCGAAAAAATTGACTTTTGGCCGCGAGAACGCGGTCGCCAGGCCGTTGTTGTGCCGCGACCAGGATACAAATGGAGGATCCCATTGATGTTGATCTCAACCCCTAAATTAGCACCGTGGAACAGCGAGGTCACGCTTCCCTCCCCGATAGAACATCCCCTTTGTTCCCGCTGGTTCCCCCTAACCCAGGGTCTAGTCACGAACGCCCGCCGCTCCCCTTTCAAACCTCGACTCGTTCGTTGTGAAACGCGACGCGGTTCGCGCGTACGACTCTGTTTTCGCAGTGTGTGTGTGTGTGTGTGTACATATTTATTTATAATACTTATACTCATAGGGTTGCGCGGCCCTTTGACGTTGCGGCGAAGGCGGGGACCGTCCGGCCTGCGTCCTGGGATGGCATGCACAGAACACAGCACAAAATGCCACACAGTTACACAGACAAACAAATCGACAGAGAAGAAAGGGTACAGATAGAGAGACCCGGTCGCTCCTGGGTCAGAATGGACGAATCCATATATTGGGCATATCGTGGGGTTAGGGTCGTGAGTTGATACAGTTGTGGCTCGAGGGGGGAGGAGATAATCGTTGGGTGAATCGTAACAATGGCGAATTAAAAAGCGTAGAAGTCGATCAGCTTGTTGGACGCTTGACGTTCCTGTAGAAATGGCGTCCGATCCTTCGAACCGTACGTTCAAGCTATATATATATACATATACATATACATATATATGTACAGAGATCGTTGTTCGGTTTATGACAGAGAAAGTCGACCAGCGAGGAAAAGTGAAAGAATAATACAGTTCGATCGTGAAGAGAAGTAAAAAGAGAATCAAAATTGGTGCTTATTTTAATTACGCTTGCTAGCTAATGGCTGTACGTAAACTGGCGGGAAATTGAAATGCGAGAAAAGAAAGAAAGATACGATCATTACTCAATTCGCTAGAGATCGAGCACAGGGAAAAATCGTACGATGCGGTTAATGAGCAGGCATGTATATTACAATGATATATTGTATATATATATATATATATATAAAATTGAAAAGTCAAGAGTCGAAAGTGGCGTCGTAAAAGAGAGAAGGAAAAAAAGACTCTAAGACTAAAATTGAGGTGAACTCGATATGGAAAAATCGTGCTACACGTAAATGGGTGAAATTTTACTCGTGTCTCTTTTTTTTTTTTTCTTTTTCGTTCTCGTTCGAGAGGCTCGTCTAAACGATTACGTCGTCGCAAAGGTATTTCCTTTCGTGCGAGAAGATTCGTTCTCTTTCTTTCTGTCCCTCGCTCTCTCGTCGCGAGATTGTTGGCTATAAATTCTTAATGTTCTCGCGGCAAGCGTGAATGAACGAGTAACAGCGAACGATTGTTATCTTGTTTAACATCCGGTGGTATTTTTGTACGACACTCTTGGAAAAGCGTCTCGTTGCGTTTCGCCGAAAAATCGTCGCGATCTGTGCGAAACGAGATCATCGAAATTCGTTTCTTTCCCGATTCTTTTACCAAATTCCCGTCTTTTGCTCGCGTCGCGAGGAAAGTTCCTTCGAAGGAGGAAACTCCGGTGACAAAGGCCTAAATGATGCACTAAAGGGGAAATCGAGCAGAAAGGGAGCAGCGAGTCCGCGGTTTAAAATTCACGCCGAGAAAGCACGAATCTGTATATCTGCAGATAAAAAAGCGAGACGATTAAGCGTGAAAATATTATTTCGAAGAATTGCTTGCACTTTACTTTCAAATTTCATTTTGAAACAGAGAAAAATCGCGGAGGAACCGAACAAACGTGCGAAATTCAGATCCAAAAAAGGTCGCGGCTCCCTTTCATAGTATCGTGACGCAAGTGCAAGGACGTCGGTGTCGCGTGACAAATAAAGAGACAGGAACGTATGCGAATGTAATATCTATGTGGTGGACAGTACGCACGAAGAGAACAAGACTCACCTTCGACATGCCGCCCCCGCCGCCACTTCCTCCACCTCCGCCGCCGGATGCGATCGAACCGCGTCCGGGAGTGACGTAGAGACTTTCTGTACGTTTAGGCTGCCCCGGACTCGGCAGAATATCCTGTCCAAGGTTACGATTCTTCAGCAGGGCGCTCTCGAATTGGCTGGACGTCGAGGCTGCGTACGTCGGCGTCGCGGCACCGCTTCCCACCACGGATCCGTTCAACGGCGTGCCCGATCGAATCGCACTCGGTGCTCTCATTGATCTGAATTCGTAGATCGAAGCGTTAGAAATTTCCTTTCGCTGGTATCGATTGATTTTTTTTTTTTTTTTTGGTTAGTTAACGAGTAACCTAACGAGTAACCTAACGAGTAATTATTTAGTTGATAGAATAGTTGAGTAATGTGAAAGATGAATATTAATTTGTATTATTGTTGCTATTAATGTTGCACTATTCTTCGAATTTTGGTTGTGAATGTAACAATTAAAGAAACTGTGCGAAAAGTGGTTTGTAGCTAACGATCAAACGTGAAATAACGATGCAGGGTTAAATAAGTGATTCAAAATTAAACTAAACAAACAAATTTCGGAGCACCTGTCGAGCATGTCCATGGATGGATTCGTGACGGTTTTATCGACGGACGGCTGTCTCGAACCAGTCAATCGGGAATGCGCTCTAGCGTATCGATCTACGGAACTATCGCGACTGGGCGGCCTTTTATAATGATCTAGCCTGTAAAGTGACAAGCCAAAATCTAATTTACAAAGTATTGCTCGAAAAATCATAGTCGAAAAACATAAATGCATAAAGAACAATTTTCGTGCTAGAACAATCTATCTGAAATGTGCATCTCTACGTATTCTCTACGTGTGTAGTTGCGTAATTTTGCCAAAAGCACACGCAGGTCACAAGCAACTGCGACGAGAAAAATTTCAACTTGGTGCTTCTAATTGAATGTATCGTAAAGTTTATCGCAAGTGTAAAATATCAGCCGAGGACCTGTCGTTTAGCGTTTGCCCAATGGTGCTGGGTCGGTCTTGGGGAGTCAAAACCTTGCTGTTCCTTCGTATACTCGTAGAACTCGGTGGTCGTTTCGCGTCCCCATCTGGTTCGTATTGTTGCGGAATTTGGGTTTGCGACTGTGGTGGTAGTTGTTGGGGCTGCCCGTACATTTGCTGGGAGTTGTATTGATTCATCTGACTTGGCCCGTATTGATTCGGCAACGTCTGGAGAGAGAGATATTGAACGACATTGATATAGATACGCGTAATCGTGGAACTTTCTACACGATTATATTTAATTGAAAAAAGAAGAAGGACAAAAATAATTTAAAGCGTTATCACCTGCTGATTAGGGTAACCCTGCGTGTTTTGATATCCTTGCGGTCCAGTCTGCTGCTGCTGTTGATACAAATATTGATCGCCCTGAGGTGGACTCATAGATTGGTACTGAGACTGACTGTAGGGACTACTTTGAACAGCGTATTGATTCTGCGGAGCGTATTGGCCCCCTTGGAACTGACTCATCAGCTGATACTGATTCGGTATACTGTTAGGGTACTGGCCCTGTTGAACGGGACTCTGAGCCATCGTCTGAGGGTACGGCGTTTGATAAAGATTTTGACCGGTCAGCGATGTCTGGTTCAACTGATTCAGAGGTAGCTGGTTCACTAGTTGTGCCGGGGTCGGATTCGACAGCTCGCTCTGCGACAACTGATTCTGCGGCAACTGATTGCTCAGCAGTTGATTTTGCAACAGTTGGCTCTGCGGCTTCATGCTGGTTCTCCTGATCGACTGCATCACGTTACTCGCCGTGCTGGTCGGCCCCGACGTGGTCGATCCCGACGTTGGCTCCGACGTCGGGCTCTTCATCGGCGTGGAGCCAGGCTGGTCCACGCTGGCCGCCTTGTGGAGGATGCTCTTCCCTGGAACGGTGTCCTGCGGCGGTGGCACGTACTTTGGTATCTCTCGGTTTCGCAGCCTCTCCAGTCCAGGTTGCCGAAAGTCCGGCGCGAATTGCTTGGCCGTCTGCTGAGCCAGTTCCGAGTCCTCTCTCGCTTGCTCGGCAGCCGCGTCCGCCAGCTCGGCTCTCCCTCGGGCGGTGGCTGTTCTCGAGATCGCGATATCCGCCTTTTGAAGCGCGATCTTGCTCGCCCTCTGAGCCGCGTTCACCGCGGCCTCTATCCTCTCGCGGAACTTGGCCGATCTGATAAGGAACAGGTGCTTCTTCTTCTGACTGGTGATCAACACGTTGTTCTTGTACTTGCCCTCCTCCTTGGTGCCGTCCCTGAACGTCGTCACGCCGTACCCGTATTTCCGGTTGTTGAACCACTCGCCCTCGTATCGCAGACCGTCGCTACGCTCCGATATACCGAAGCCTGTCCTCTTGTCGTTCTTCCATTCGCCTAGATACGTCTCGGTCACCGAAGCGTCCATTTGCTCGTCCTGCGAATCAAGTGTCGTTCTTAGAAACGATTCCTTCGTCGATTCCTTCTATCCCCCAACAATCAAATACGGACGGACAATTTGTCACTTTTGTAAAAAGAAAATTGACTCGTTCTCGTCTACATCGATACACTCGCCTTTCGTCAGACGACGGTATTACGACAAATCTCACCTCGATGACGAAGGACGCGTTACTGTCCGTGTGAACGGATGCCGAAGCCTGGCTCTGCGAACTCTCTGTCGACATCCACGATGCTGAGCTAGCATTACTCCTAATACTGCCTCCAGTACCGTGTTTCTCCAAATCACCCGTACTCCTCTGCTTTCGAATCTTCAGCCCCTGAAATTCACCGGTTATCATCCTTCAATCTTAACCCGTCCATCTCAGCGAACTGCTTTTCCCGGAAAAAGTAGGAAAACTTCAACGGGATTAAAATTACGCTTTACCGAGAGGATGCCCTTCTTCAACGACTTCTCCGTGAGGCTCTTCCTCCTTGCCGGGGGATTATCACTCCTGGCTTTGAGCACGAAACCACCCCTGCTGTCGCCAACCCGACGATCCCTTCTGTCGGTCGGTTCCGGCGTCGGTGCCACCGGGCCGCCATCGTCCGCGCTCCTCAGGGACGTCAAGGAAGCCCTGACTTGCTTCGACGGTTTGTAATGACTTGCCAAACCAAAGGGCGCGCTCGCTCTCACGCCATATCCGTGCCTCATGCCGTGGTACCATTGCCCCTGATACGTGCCTGCGGAAAGCAATCCCTTCGTTAATCCATTAATTATTTCGATCTAAACTCTGTCTACTGCTATGACGAACGGTTCATCTCGCGTCACCTTGTCGTTTGCGTCGCTATCAATGAGTCGCTCAAATTGAGAAATGTATTGCAATTTAATTGAATTTAATTTTATTTCAATTCAATCGATATTAATTGAAATGTATTTTATTTCAATTTAATCAATTTAATTGAAAGATGTCTTTCGTTTGCAAGTGTACGGTACGTAGCATGGATGTGCTCCGGATCCAGCATGTCGTATTAGGAATTCCTAAAACATTTGATACAGGCCACTTTGAAAACTCCAAATGAATTTAGTCAGTGTCAAGCGCGATGAGATCTTTCTCCCCCATACTTCCTGATCGATCTTGCTCAACTTCTCCTCAGAGTCTTTTGGAAAGTCCAACACGCGACCTTGATACGAAAGAGGACTCTGAGGACATCAACATTTAATCAAATCAAGATCTAATCATCAGACATCGGTCGATATTCGGCCGATAGTGTGCCTGTCCAACTTATTGTCGGTCAGAGACCTTAGTCGTTCAGACAAGCCAAGCTTTCTAAAAGCTACTAGAAGCCATCAGGCTTGTTGCAAAATAAAGACAGTGCGAATTAACCAGAGTTATTCGTTTTCCACAACAGTGAATGATTCTTCATACAGAGGGATGCGAATTTAACACTGAGGAAAAAGAAGTACAGAATTAACTTTTTGTAATTGCAGCATTCATAAAGACAGATCAATTTCAGCTCGGTTCAACTCCAATCGTCTCCTATTATTTACAAGGTTTATTTTGAAGTTTAGCGTACTATCGATCAATTATACATCAAAGCTACGTGGTGGAGCGAGCAACATAAGTTTCTCACGCCAGAACGCTACTTGTTCGTAACACAACTGTTTTAATTCGATTTATAAGCGAATCACGGGGCCCTCGTTCGCATAACTAAACTTCCTTGTTTCTCGCGTTTGGTTCAGTATTACGAGTCTCATAACAACGGTTCCATTTACATTTGCATTTGAAGTCTCCAAGTCGCGCGTAAAGCGGCGAGAAGAATTCCAAATCTTTCTTCCATCAGCGGAACTTTCCTCTCTTAACCTTCCTTTGACAAATATACACGCTTTGCGCTTACGTTTGCAAATTCGTTTAAAGCGTATTCCATTTCCTTTCTCTGGAATTCACCGTGTGTCCAATCAACTGCCGGCGGGATTTACATATTCACGGCGCAGCGTGAAGACGGACGAAACTTCGCGGTTCGGCGGTTCACCGGCTCGGCCGCGACAGAGTCGTGGAAATCACGTTCCAGGAACGATACTGCATACACGCGGGCGGATGTGACGAATTCCCAGGAACGCTCGCGCTCCGGTAATAAGGTGCATTGTTTTTGCCAAAACGTGACCGCGTTTCAAAATGTGCCGCGTGAGTCATGTACCGAGCGGCGCGCGCGACTCGCAGGAACAAAAATTTACGTTACGTGCGCGACTCGGGGATGGAATTGTACACGACGTAACCCGTGTGGGCGCATTCCTCGTTCGCGGAAAATCTAAATTCCACGCCGATGAGATACCGCAGACCGTCTGCGAGCCGTTGATCCAACACTCTGGGCTCAGCCGTCGTCGTCGTCGTACAAAGCCTGTCATTAACAAAGACCACGCGATCTCTTCTCGTGGAAGAGCTTTCAATTTTCACGCAGCTTCCCCTTCTTCCGTCCTTTTTCGTTCCTTCTTCATCGAAGAACTCGCAGAGCATCGCAAGTGAGCTGTGGATTGAGATGTTGGAAGAATCAGACATCGAGAGATCCAAACAACGAAGAATTTAAATATACGAATGTCCAACTGTTCAAGCGTTTAACCGCCTAAACGTTTGAATATCCAAATATTTTAATATTTAAACGTCGAACGTACAAATGTTCGAATGTCCGGAATATCAAACACACTGAAGATATCTGAAATACCAAAATTCCCAATGAGCTTCCGTCTCTTTCATTTCTCCAACGAGGTTAGAAATTTTCATAAAATTCACAATCTAATTATAACCTAAAATTTCACAGAATTATTTTTCTCATGCATCCGTGTAACCTATATTTTTGGGCATTTCTTATTTCAAAAAGTTTCCTGTTGATCGTACAAAGGATCGTAACTATAAACTTTCGTAACATTCACAATCTAATTATAACCTAAAATTTTACAAAATTATTTTTATCATACACCCGTGCAACGTATATTTTTGGGCATTTCTTATTTCAAAAAGTTTCCTGTTGATCGTACAAAGGATCGTAACCATAAACTTTCGTAAAATTCACAATCTAATTATAACCTAAGATTTCACAAAATTATTTTTATCATACACCCGTGCAACATATATTTTTGGGCATTTCTTATTTCAAAAAGTTTCCTGTTGACCGTAGGAAGGATCGTAACTTTTGATAAAATTTATAATCTAATTATAACTCAAAATTGTTTTTATCGTACACCTGTGTATTTTTGGGCATTTGGTATCTCAAAAAGTTTCACGTTCGCCGTACAAAGGGTTGCGAAAGTTTAATGAATAAAACGCGGTATGTAGGTTAGAGCTACGGGCCGAGGTATGCGATAATATCGCGCGCCGATCGGGAATATTTGAAAATAATTCGACGCGTCTATTACGGAACGTTGTTCGGTGAAACAACTCCTCTCTCCACGAATTTCCGTCATCGTGGCCGAAAAACTCTCGCGTTAGCAGTCGAATTCGCCGCGATATATTCCCAGCCGGGGAAGGAAAAAGTACTTCGTTAGGGACGAAGACAAAGGACCGGCGACAATGAACACATTTCAGTAGGCCGCAACGATCAACAAAGTGGCAGCGAGCTTGTCGAAAGCGTTTTCATTCCGCGCGCGGCTCTCTATTATTCGTCCAACAATAATCATCAAAGTCTTTCGTCCCGTATTCGTCGGGCATTAACAAAGTGCCGCGATTGCAGCCGGGAACGATGCATCGTCGTTTGTCGTTGCACGACGCGCGGCTGGCGGTGCTTCCTCTCCCTTTGTGCCAGTTTCGCGATTACAAAGCAAACCTTCCGCGAATTCGATTCGTACGCTCAGCGACAATGCACTTCCCCGATCGTTCGCGCTTTTAGACGTCTCGGTTATTGGACGATCGACTTTTTCGAGAGCAAGCGTCTTTTTCGAGCGTCTTCAATTAAATATCGTTCTTCGATTAAATAATGTTCTTTGCATTATTTTCAATTCGAGTGCGTTTCTTTTTACAGCCAAAACAATTACTTGCTTTTCTGTTAAGATTGACGTATTTGTTACTGCGAGACAGCGACGATACAGCTTGACGATATACTATATTTCTTTGTAACAATTGGTAACAATTTTCTGCTTTAAGGAATGATTGGAGTCTAGTGAAATTATTTCCGCTACGTCTTTTTCAAGTCATTCTCGATTTTCTTGAAAGTCACTCGTATTTTTCTATAGCTAAACTCTGTCGAAGTTAAAGGATTTGATCTTTCACTCTGAACAGTCTCTGATTATTTCTGATAATCGATCGTCTCGTTAATCCGTGTTTGGACGGCTCTTAGATCTCTCATCTACCGAGTAAAGCCAGGCTGTCGGTACTAGATGTCACCACTGTCATAAAAAAGCATCCGACACCCACTACATACCTACATAAGAGAAAAGGTTTGCTCGTCCACAAAACGAGCTTGTTCAGCCAATTATCAAGGAACAATTGCGATGCACTTTGGAAGAAACGTTCTATTCCAATAATTACAACGATCAAGGAGAAGAGTCTGTGAATAAAACCGACGTCGGTGAATAAAACTTCCTCCCCTCTTCGTCATTTGTGGCAAAGTTATAAATTCGTCGGTCATTGCTAATCATGCACGAGGCCTACCCGGCCGGTATTAAAAAATTAACGACGCAATTTATCGCGCGATCTGTCCATTTACTAAGGTCATTAGGAGAGGAGAGGAGCGGGTCGTCTGCTGATCGATTGCAGAGCCGGCAGCTAGCCTCGTTTCGAAAAACTACCAGCAGTGTGTCTGTGTGTGTGTGTGTGTGTGTGTGTGTGTGTGTGTGTGTGTGTGTGTGAGTGAGTGAGTGAGTGAGTGAGTGAGAAAGAGAGAGGAGAGGGCTAGGAAAATGGAGTCTGCGGACGGCATTATTGCAGCCCCGAACTGTACATATGGAAACGGGCGACTCTCCCTTCCCAGGCGGAATATTATTTCGCCAGCCGTTTAAGCAAGTGGGTCACGCCGTGCTTCTCGACACGCTTCGACTGCCGATGCGAGCCCCGGTCCACGAAATTGCGCACCACCGTGAATCGCGCCTCCTAACCTTCTCCCCCCCCTCCCCTCTTTAATTAATTTCGGCCGCTAACTTCCCGCTTCTTTCTGTTCTCCACCAGTGAGCGAACGAGAAACCTACCCTACTCCGGGAGCTCGAGGAATTCTTCCCTAGTGCCTCTTTCCTAGCCTATTTTTCTTTCCTTTTCTTCTTCTTCTTCTTCTTCTCCTTCTCCTTCTCCTTCGATTTCGTTTCGTCGAGCAGCGAATTTT
Source organism: Melipona beecheii (assembly GCA_032399605.1). Classification (NCBI taxonomy): domain Eukaryota; kingdom Metazoa; phylum Arthropoda; class Insecta; order Hymenoptera; family Apidae; genus Melipona; species Melipona beecheii. The sequence goes on from JAUCMO010000463.1 coordinate 1,721,348, forward strand.
CGAATTAACTCGGCCGTCTTGAGAAACAATCGAGGAAGTGGAGGAACGAGAGACGCGAATAGGTTCGACGAGAGAAAGCAAATCTTTGGGAAATCGATGAGAAATAGAAAGCCGAACGGAGAAACGTGTCGAGACATTGCGAACGTCCGTGGAGATCTCTGTCAGAGGCTGAGCTGATGAAACAGGATGGTATACAGAGATTTGCGTCTCGATGTTTTGCGAGAGTAGAAAGTTTCGAAACGAAGATCTATCAACAGAATGTAGCGGACGTTTTCATGCAAATTCATCTCTCAAGAGGATGATTCGTTTCGTCTGTTAAATATCGCAACTCGGGTACCTGAACTCGGGTTTTTGTACATTTGGAGTCAGTCTCTGCGGATATCTCAAAATTGACGATTGTTGATGCAATGTTCTTCGAGACGATTTAAAGTTGAGCAAGTAGTTTCTTATCGTAAAGAAAAATACGAAAAATATCTCGTACGAGTAAACACACACGGTCATCGATAAGATTATTCGCAACTCTTTACAGTTCTTTTTGATAGACTGGATAGAAGTACTTGGATAAAGATGGATAAAGATTGTGGAAACCTCGTGAACCTCGTGAAGAAGTTGTATCTACATCTTTCACGTATAATAAATCTCTTTCTCCATTTATATTCACTTTGTGACTTTATACTTAAATAGTAACTCTTTTCTTGCACGTGCTGTCAACTTTTCAATGAGTTGAGTAAATCAAACCAAGGTACTCTGTATTACCAACTGTTGGAAACAATCTTTGAAAATTCCCGAATTATTGTTTCGTATCAACGCGAAATATTTCGAGCGAGTAATCGTTTCAATATTTACGAACGTATATGTGCGATAATTTATCGTACAAGTTAATCTCAGAAATTACACAGAGATCGATCCATCGCAAATATCGTCGCGATCGAATTGCTACTCTGCTACTCACATTCACAGAGGCTGCTAATTAACCGTAATCGAATTTCATTTGCAGTCCTCCGTAACTTCATCCCCCTTTGTGCCAGTTGAACCGTATGAAAATTCAAAGAAGATTCTAACGCAATTATGGAAATTAGCCCTCTTCCTTGAGAGTCGTGTTCCTAAGCACAGGTCCCGAAATCCCGGCTGAATCGAGATTTAAAGTCGCTCGTGGTAGCGACGATTCGGGTCAACTCTCGTGTGAAAAACGCCTCGGGACGAAAAGCCCCGTCAGCGCGGTATTTTCTTGGACGATTTTGCAATACTCGTGGCTCTTTTCGCAAACGAAACGATTACTGCGAGATAAATATACAACGATCGATCGTGTCCAACTAGCGATGCAGGTCGTAACGTTAATTATTGGACGGCGAATTTTTATTTATTTATCGGAAACTTAAAAGTACTACGAGGTGTATGCAACTTTAAATCTCTTCATTTCAGATTGAAAAGTTTTTAAGATCAGCAGATAAGATTATGTTATTGAGATACACACTGTTTACACACATTTTTATTCTTTTGAACACGAAATTAACAGGTGCTCCAAACTTGTGAAATTTGTATCAGAATTGTCTGCAGGTGAGAATTCACGGGCGATGAATTGGAAATAATATTAAGAGCTGAAGCACTGTGTACACTTCTCTTTGTACTTCGTCTTTTCGCGATAACTTTTTAACAAAGCTCTGAATAATCTGCGATCGTACTGCGATTTGATACACGGACAAAGTTTGGCCATCAAACTCTGAAACATTTGAAAATAAAAGGAAGGAGACACGAAATTGCAAGCGAAATGAGAACCAATTAATCATTGAGTCACTCAGTTTCATCGATTCGACGCCCCGGATTAATTATTGTCGAGTTTCTAATTTCACGATGTTTCGTCTACCGGCCGTCTGATTCTTTCGCAAAAGAGACAGAAAAAGAGAGAGAGATCGTTTTGTTCGTTCTCTGCGCCGCGAAAACTTTTACTGGTTATTGAATTTCCGTCGAGTTTGCTTTTCCCTCGCCTCCCTTCGCGACACTCGCTTGCTCCACTTCTCGCGGAACTCGAGCAGCATCGAATTTCGTGCTTTTCCGTCCACTTTGTCGTTTCGACCCCGAGCTTCCTTCCCCCGTTTCATATATTACTCGCGCCGCTTTCTTCGATCAGGCCAAGTACGAGGAGAAGGCCGCGCTTTTCCTTTCGTCCGCGAAATTCTTCGATTTACCAAACTTTGCTCCAGTTGTTAGTTTGGCAAAAATTTAACACTCTTCGGGTCAAAAGGGTAAGTTCAATCGGTGAAAACGAATTTCTCTTCGTGCAATCAATTTATTAAATTCTCGATGTTGCAAAAACGAGTGTTTTCTGGGACGTTCACAAATTCAAGCATTGAAAATGAAATCCTTTTCATTTCCTTCAAGTTCCGTGTTACGTCGAAACGATTTATTTGTCGGTGAATACATTTATTTGTCGGAAATTCGTCAGAGAGAAATGTTGCGCGCTTAAAGGGACAAAATTCCTTAAGAGCCACTGCGATTATTATTCCGCTGCAATTATTAATTCAAAAGCAACTAGCAACGATTCACCGTTTATTCCCCTCATCTCACAATCGTTCGCTTCAACTACTCCGCCAGTCCCGACGCTAAGAAACTTCGTTGCACGCTGCGCGCGAACTCTGTAAAATTCGTTTACGAAAAATACAGCTCGGGGACTTGGCGATTTTGTCCTCTCGACGGTGAAACAGTGGATTATTTTATTACGCGGACCTTAATCCAAATTTCCAACGGAGGCAAACCTCGCCGGCGATATTTAATTGGCGCGGGGAAAGCGTACATGGCTGCGTTAGCGTGTAACACACGCGTAGGCCTGTTGAACGCACGTCGACGTTCCTTGGTTGATTGTCTCTAAAAACATTTACCGTGGGCAGGGGCGTTCCTCTATTTATCAAACGACTTCCAACTATGTGCGAGCCTGTTCTCCTCTATTTACGCGGCCTCTGCTCGCGCGAGCAGAAGAGAGTAAGTCCAACCTGTTCCGTGTAGGTTACGAGGGTGAAGACCCTTTCTGGCTTATATCCGTCGCGCATGAAATATCGCGGCCATCGAGACACGCAAACTTTCGTCCGACACGATAGCAGGGAACAGGACGGGTATCTCGCGTTAAAATAATCATGGGTGAATTTCGCCGCTGAAAAATTGATCGTCGGTGATCTGCCTTTTTTCTTCTTTCGAGTCTCTCGCGAAACTCTCGCTGTTCAAAATCCATCGCAGCTCGCGAAAGGATCGTCTTAATCCTCGGCGGTGAACCGACAATCGATTTACGCGATCGTGAACGTTGTTGAGACGTTAGAGGCTCAGCCTGAAACTGAAGCTTGCTGTTTTATTTTCAACTTCGATGTTACAGTAACCTGATGGAGTCGCGCTTTTATTTTTAACCTCGAAAGTGGTAAAAATTAATCGCAGCTTGTATAATCTCGATCTGTGTGATGGTGATGGTGATCAAGATATTAGGATGTGAGTTTCGCATTTTTACTTTCATTTTCGAAACTGTTGAAAATCGATTGCAGAGTTGTAAAAAGGTGATCTTCATTTTCGACAACTATTTACACGATCGTCATAGTTGTTGAGACGTTAGAGGCTCAGCCTGAAACTGAAGCTTGCTGTTTTATTTTCAACTTCGATGTTACAGTAACTTGATGGAGTCGCTCTTTTATTTTCAACTTGGAAAGTGTTAGAAATTAATCGCAGCTTGTAGAAAGATGGTCTTAATCTCGATTTGCGTGATGGTGATATTAGGACGTGAGACTTTTTTATTTTCATTTTCGAAACTGTTGAAAATTGATTACAGTTAAGATGTTAGAAACTTAATCTGAATCCGACTTGAAGCTTGCTTCTTTATTTTCAACTTTGAAACTCTTTGTAAAACCGATTGTAAAAAAGGTGATTTTAATTTAGACGATCGTGAAATAGAATCTGACGTGAAATTCGCTCTTTTATTAGATCGAAGCTCGTCTCAAGATGACTTTAATTCTTGACGATGATTTAGTAACGATTTACACGATACCGGGATAAAAAAAAAAGAGAGAGAGAGATTCCTCGAAGAAACCCGTTCGTCCACGGGTAAACAGAAGTCAGCGTACGATCCTGTTTCGCTACATGGCACTGCCTGGCCCGCCTGAAATAGCGCGGCCACCGTCCAAGATGGTAGTTGTTTGCACGTGCAGCGAAAACCGCGTCTGTGCTCGTGAGAATCGGCCGTGCGAGTGTATTTCGGTCCTTCATCGAATCGTCACTAACCACCCTACGGGCCTGTCGTTCTCATCTGTTTCTTTCTACCGAGTGATACCTGAACGCGCGACGCTCTCTCAGGTCAGGTTTCGTACCTGACCTCGCTTCTTAGCACGCTCTCTCGCGGTCATGCATCGAGCTTCCACGAATCTTCGCTTTGATTGTCTTTTTAATTTTAGTTGCTGGTAGAAATGTCAAAAGAGACAATTATTCTTGGCTGAGTATAAGTATATTGAATATACTTTTTGTGTGTTTTACGATATATGAAAATGATGTATATATAATATATATAAAATAAAATCTGGGCTGAAACGTACTTTTATGTATTTTATAATATATATTGTAACCTTATATTATGTATATATATATATACAAAGTATAATATATATTATAAAATATAGTAATATCGATATGTTATTTTGTAACATTTTGGGAAAATAAAGTTTAAATCTTTCACGGTTAATTCGAACTGCTGTCACTTCCATTTATAATCGGCACTTTGCAAAAATCACGCGTTACGTATTCGACATTTTCAATATTTTTCCAAATGTAAATCATTCGGCTCGCGAGCCGCCCGTGTTTATTCGAGGCGGACGAGAGTCGAAGCGCGGCCAAATAGAAGCAAAATTGGATCATTCGGATCGCGGTTATTTCCATCTAGCGATATTATCGCAGTGAATCCGCGTATCAGAAGAAGGAACTGACGCATCTAGAATCTATCAATTAAGCGCGACGACAAAGCTCGCGCGAGGGCGGCGGAGGCGGAGGCGTACAGAGAGAAAAGTAGAAGATTTTTCGCGTAAAAAGGTAACGTAAAAACCGTAACGGATATACACTCTTTCTCCCTGAGTGGAGACGATTACTTTCGCACAGGCACGCAACGAGCCGTGACGCAAGGTGTTCGAAAAACGGAAATGACGGCAGTTCACAAAGTGAGTTGACGCCTGGCTTTATCAACGAAAGGCAATCCGCCGTTGTAACGTTAAACGGCGAGGAGAGGCTTTTTTTACACGCCGTGCGAGCACCGAGGGGTTGCGCTCACGCTCGGAAGGGTGGGAAAAAAGAAAAAGAAAGAAGAGAAGAGAAGAGAAGAGAAGAGAAATTACACAGAACAAAGGAAGAAAAAGCGGACACGAGCTTATTCACGCGTGGATCGTTCCGTTCTTTGTGAGAGCCTCGGTCGAAGCAGCCAAACTGTCCTTGATGAATGGTCCGGGGCTCGTCGCGTAAACGAGCTCCTCTCGCGACGATGGTTAATTGCATCGTGAGACGGCCAAGTTCTCCGGCGGGGGTTGTAACTGGCGAACAGATCCGTTGTTCTTCCATCGTCGTTTCCTTTTCGATGAACCTCGAGGGTCACTTTGCTGGGGCTAGGCTTTGTTCAAACGAGACGCCATTTTCCAGCGTCGTTAGGAAACATTTGAACGCTTGCTCGTTCTTTACAGTACCTACGTAATTTCACGAGAACGTTACGAGAGTTTATTTTCTACGATTATTATTGTTTTTTTTTTTTTTTTCACTGAAAGTAATTTTTTATGTGCAACGCTGATGCAACGAAAATTGGCGATTGGTTGATTTGGGTCACGTGATTCGCGAGGGGGCGTGGGGTAGACCTCGAGTAGGAGTGGCGTTGTCTGGTACTGAGCGATCGCGCCTATAATTTGTCTTTTTGTAACTACCGAGTTACAGTAGCATGATGAAGTATATATTTCGACTTTTTAACAAATGTCACTGTTAATTTTATCGAAAGAACCTGTATGTTTTTGGTAATTGCAAAAACGAAGGATTATTATTATTATTTTAACACCGCGGTCGAATAATATATTGTAAAATGTCTAACTTTTATAATACTAGATTTAATGGAATTAAATCGGAGAAAACACAATAAATAAATTCTCATAGAAATTTCTCGAAACCTTAGATTATTCTCTTCAAACAAAATACAACGAATATATGAATTGTCCTTTCGATATTTCCTGGCGAAAGGTACTAAGTACGAAAATATCAAGTTGAACGATCCGCATTGAGCAGAATTTCGTTGGAAACTCGTATATCGCGGCGCGGTATTTCCGGCCGAGCGAAATTCGTTGCAGAAACGCGATTAACGAGGGCCGCGCGGGAACAATCGATTTGCAACAAGTGTTTACGCCGACCGGTCGTTCGCCGTTTGTCGCTGGAGCATTAACGCTTCCGCGAGTGTAATCGACTCCCGTCAACAAACGAGCCACCCCCGTTTAAAACGTTCGAGATTCCTTTCGTCGGATATAGAACTCCGGCCCCGTGCATACTTCCCAAACACATACTTCCGCGCGGCCACCCTTCGTAATTTCTCCGTGTCGTTCCTCGAGGAACGCTCGCGCGGCGAACGTTCACGACATTCTGCGAATACTCGACCTGCCTCAATGCCCCCCCGTCGGGGGAAACGTTCGAAGTCGCGACAACGGGTCAGGAGCTCTCGCGAGGAGTCGCGCGAGATTTATCGACGGGGCGTGGTGGGTTCAGGAACTCTATTAGCAATGGGAGCATTCGTGAACTGACAGCGGGTCAATTCGATTCTCTCTTTCTCTCTCACAGAGATTCATCTGTTATCGATTGCTCGCGCACTTATTTGCTGTAAAAAATGTTCACGTCTTATGGAAAGTGTTTTTGGCATTTTTGTGTTTCGTGTGATCTACGTAAAACATTTTGAAATATTATTTTAGAAAGCAAGACCAGTCTGACACAAGATATTACTTGTTAATACAGTGACGCACAACACAAGTAACAATTCTTAAGAAATCTTAACGATTCATTGGTTAAACATTTTCGTGATTTCTACGGAATATATAGGGTGTCTCGCGGCTCGTGGTAAAAGTAGCTGTGCATACGTGACGAAAATGTAGAATAAATGATATAAAATCTCTCAAGAAACGGAGACTTTAACGAACAAATTTTATTCCTTCTTTTCGACACATCTTTGCACGTCAGCACTTTGATCACGAGTCGTGGGACTTGGAACGTACGAACGGTATCGAACGTACTTTTAGATATGGGGACATTTCACATTTCACGCGATATATTCCCAAAAAATATAACGTACGAGCGATCGAACGCCTTTCCAATGAGTATCGTCCTGCGATATGTGCCTGTGTGTGTGCGGCATTGGTATTTATAAATAAATGCGTCGACCACGTGCCACGGGAGAAATGGAATGGCGTTTGGAGAGCTTGCCTCAACTCGAGCAAGAAGCTTGAAAGCGGGCAGCTCCGAGGGTACCGAGTGACCGTTGGTGGGGATCAAGGTGGAAGGAACATGCCAAATCCGCGATCTAGCTTCTCCTAGCTGTTCCTGTTGGTTCGATTTTCATCGAAATCAATCCTCCCGAGCGAACCCGTCTTCAACTTTCCTTTGACCCTGCTCGAACGATAGAACGACAGGGATCGAGGAACAGGTGCAACAGGAATTGGTAACAGGAGGAAGCTTCTGTTTGGAATTCTTCTGGCAAACGTCGAACGATGCTTGCCGGTTATTGCTTGAGCGAATTGTTATTTCGAGCTGCCGTCTCCTCGTGAAATAGGAAATTTTGTAATTGGAGGTTACCGCGGGAACTTGATTCGTTGGCAAACGTGCGAGAGAGAGAGAGAGAGAGAGAGAGAGAGAGAGAGACTCGTACGTAACGTATACATCTGCAGACTATATCGTACAGAGAAGAGTGTGTAAAATCGGTCAAGCGTATACGCGACCAGTGTCTCTCTCTCTCTCTCTCTCTCTCTCTCTCTGTCACCGCGCCATATAAACGTTAGAAGATAAATAAAAACGCGGTTGGCCACCACATTTAATGCTCCTTGTCGGAACGACCAGATTTTTAAATACATCACGCTCGGTTGTCGATCAACAGCCATGAAACACATTGTTTCTAATTTTAGCGATGGGGCCACGGCACGCGCGTTCATTGACGAAAGTTCGCGGTTGAAAATAAAAATGAACACTGGCTGGCAGCCGGCGGTGGTGTCGTTCGCAACGATCCGCGACCCGCGACCCGCGTTACAGATTCCTCCACGTCATCCTCAGTTCCCAGGGGATGAAACTGTCGTTAGACGGTGTCGATATTATTATTAGACCCGTTATGCACGTCCCGATAATCCGAGGAATGCGCGAATATTTATGTAACCCGCCCCGTGACGTCGATTTATAACATTGTTGTACGAGCGCCGCGGTATCACTCGCGTTGCCAAGTGACGCGCGTGCTGCGATCAGAATAACGCGGACCGCGTAATTAACGCGCGAACGGGACGCGTGATTTTTCATTTCTATTTGAGACGCAGGACTTTTCACTTCCATTCGAAGAACTGGCCGTGCTTTTGACGCGCGTGCCGTATTCACCTATGGAGAAATAAAACAACGCGTCAATTATTAACTCCTGGTCGTTTGCGATCTGTTGTATTTTTCCGAACCTCAGTCACCGGTGCCAGCTTGCAAATTATTGCAAACGCGCGTGCAAGTACCGTCGCAGAGTCGTTAATGAATTCTGCGCTGAAATGTTGCAACGTGTGTGTGTGTGTGTATATATATATATATATGTACGTATTATACGCGTATTATATAATATTAATTTAGTTCGCATCAGCTGTGCGATTCGAGATCGACTCGTTGTCAAGCTCGATAAAAGGGGAAAAAGATTTGATAAAAATAGCAGTTGGAAATGTCTTCGAAGCCGAACGAAAAAAAAATGGCGAATAAATTTCAGCCGCAATGTCGTTTCATCTTCCGCGAATTCCTCGCGTCGACCTTTAATTAAGGATGATAATTAAACACCAGCCACCGATACTTTCTACCGGCGATAAATCTTCCGTGACGCGGTTCCTCGTGTTTCAAGGCGTCCCGGTGACGTTTATCGGCCCCCACGGTGGCGCATTCGCTCCGCGCGTTGAGCATTTTTCACGTCGACCTTCCGATCCGTCCAATTGACACAGCTATGCTAATTCGCGACTAAATACACCGCTCGCTTTTTTCGTTCTGGGGTTCGTCGCTACGCGAGAGATCCGTTTCTCGGAACGAACGAATTTCTACGCGTGAGTCACGAGTGTGCACGATCTTTTCTTGATAAAGAAAACTAAAGAATCTCATCGTTTCGTCTTGAAACGTGAAATGATTTGCAAAGTGTCTGTGAAAATTACGAGCAATGAGATGCGATCGTGATAAAGTTTGGAACAAAGTTGAAAATACACGTTGAAGAGTTGCGTGACATTTGTCGCAAATGTAATCTTCACGGAGGAAATGAAAGCGTTCGAACATAAACTGCGATATATTTATTTAGTGAGATTACTTTGGTATCAATTATGCGTACATATTTTTACCAAATATTTTTACGAAGTATTTTGTGAAATTTGCATAACAAGGTTGCATTTCTAGTAAAATAAAATTCCATTAAATTTCACCAAGAAAACCAATCCTTGGACAAATCTTCAACATCGATTTCTTTCAAAATACACATATCTCAACTAGATGTTTATGAAACAGTGATTTTCCTATGAAATAATTACTCTAAATATCGATAAATGAATATATCGTATATAAAGATAGAAATAGCCCATTTGTAATATACGCGAAGACTCTCGCAAATGACTTTATTAATATAATCGCGATAACTGGTTTTCCATTATGATACCGCGATAATAAAAAGTTTTTTCAAAAAGTTTTTCGCAAAACGTACATTCACAAAAGTAGTCAAATGTGAGTCAGTCCGTACCGCTTGAGATTCGACGTAAAAATAGAGAACACTCGATAAATATCCATTGGTTATTCCTGTGCTTTCAGACATCGAATAAATTACACTCAGACGTACTTTATTCTCTTAGAGTATAATTGTCGCTCCTCACTGCTTTTTCTCTTTCTGTTCTATTCGCATCCAACGACACAAAAATGGATTCGAAACACGATCATTCAGCGTGTATTTATTTATTTACTTCGTGAAGATACTCTCGCTCGACGCCAGTAGAACAGGACGTCAATGATCAGACACGATTGACCGAGCAAAGCTATCGATAACAACGTGGAAATTAATTCACTGGAAAAGACATCGAGTTCAGCTTCGGGAAAATAATTTCAAGTCAAAATCAAAGTGATATTACCCAGTTGATAAGTTACAAATCCAATGTCTTTAATTTTATAATTTTATGTCAAATCGCGGAATTTATTTGCGAAAATTCCTTGGTCTTCTTCCATCGAGCTTGTTTTCGTCACACACGGTTTCGTCCCAGTTTCTTCGACAAAGACTTTCGAAGAAAAAATACACGAACAATTTCCATTCGATTTCATTAAAACGTTGATCGATTCATATATTGATTCTCTTCAATTTCAGCGAGTTCATTTCCAATTCCTCGTAATGAATTCTTCGCGCTTGACAATTCCTGTTGCGTAAAAAATTTTCCCTCGGAGTTCCGCGCAATTGAAAATCCAGCGTCGTAATATCCAGTGGTCTTGGCATTCAAGGAATTTTCCCTTCTTGACCTAAATGTTAATCGTCGAGAGTGGCATTTTTGTCGTAAATTCTCAACAAAACGTTCCTGCATGTAAGATATGTTTTTCTCACTTTTATTTACACAGTGCGACACAACATCGTTTTGTGGAAGAAAATTGGACAACTCTTTCATAATACGAATAACGTAACTCGTAAATTAAAATTGGACGCGAGACAATATTTCCGAAAATATTGAAAAGAAAAAGAAAATAGTTGGGGTTCAAGCGGTGAATTCCAGGTCGAACAGGCCGATAATAATAATTTCTCGATAGAAGGATCGACCTGGACCAGGCGCCGGCCAGGGTATAATTCGCTAGACGCAGAGGTATTCGCATTCATCACGCGAACATCATGGAAACCGAAACTCTCTCAGAGACCCGTTCCTTCGCGTCTTTGACTTTCCTCTCTTATAACGTCGAGCAAGCATCCATTATTTAAACGAACGACGGCGTCTTGTACGAGGGTGTGCAACGGTAGTTGCTCAATATTTATGAACCACGGGGAAACGAGAGAATACTTGCGAGAGATATTTGGACAGGCTGCGATTTCGCAGTCCTCGCGTAATGAATCGTGTCCCCGAATTACACGAGCTTTAATTAATCGAGCATCCTCCTCCTTTTTCCTCCTTCGGACTGCAGGACTGCGCGAAACGTTCCCTGCGTTGGAAATCTTATTATACGGGGTGTCTCTGCAGTCTGCGAGGTAGAAGATGGTTCTAAAAGACGAGAGTGAAAAATACGCGTGATTTTCGAAAAAATCGATCACACGTCACCCATAAATAATGATCACTTTTTCCACGCATTGTGGAATAAATTTGTGCTAAACAGTAATTTTTATCACTCGCTGATGTTGATAACATCAAATTTATTCAAAGCACACACGGGATCCTGAATTAATTAAATCGTTACTTCTTCAAACTGTGGGAAATTTTTCTAACGCAAACGAATATAATATATAAAAATATATTTTACATATATCATAATATATTAAATATAAAAATATATAAATATATAAAATATATGAAAATACAGGTTTATATAAAAAAGATTTAGAATTTCGTACTCTCAACTTATTTTCACAGATAGAATCATCCTGTTTTCTCTCTTTTCATACAACGATCACCGAAACACCCAATTTCCTCTTTAATGTGCAACGTCGTATAAACCCGGTGTCAGATCAACTCTTGAATAAATTATCATCGATCTGAAGAGACTGGAATTTCGTTCTACGCGGCGATCATACTCGCCTCGTTCTAATCCCGGCCCGTGAAACATTACGAGCGGGATGAGAGGGCGGAAAGTTTTAAGCTCCATCGTGAAACTTGTCCGCTCGATGCTCCTCTCACGGACACAATCTCGATATTTTAACATCTCGGTTAACGAGGTTACATCGCCGCTCAAAGAATAGAAACGTTGATGTTCGTCGAATCACCGACACGTATCGTTTCGCATTCTCATTTTGGTCAGGGGTGGCCAAACTTTTGTGCCCTACGTGCCAATTTTTCCTCAAGTGAGCTCCAACGCGCCATCAAATTATTTTAACAACAAAAACGTGTTTATAAATAACAAACGTGCAAGAAGGACGTTAGAAAAAGACAAAGTGACTATGAGCGTGTTTGCTCTTGACCAAATTAGTTGTGTCCGTTGTTTAACTCTGTTGCAGCGAGAATCGTCGAATTCTTTAAATTCTCGATCGGCGCCTATTCTCAATTAATTTCTTGGAGGAGGAAGCTCGTTTGCATTTATAGGTATATGCATTTCAAACAAGCATGTATATTTTTGGCTTTCCAAGCTTTCTAAGGTTTGGAAAAGCTTCGAGAGGTAGAATCTTTCAAAAATTTATCAAGTCAACGTCGCTTGGAACAGGATCACTAAATACTAAGGGAAGTTGATCGTGACAATACGTTGGTTAAATTCTGAAAATAGTTGAGTTGAGTTAATTTCAATATTTTACATCTTTTTATTTATTATTCAAACTTGCTGAAATCATTAAATGCGCCACGATTGGCCACCCCTGTTCTTGGACCTCTCCCCGCTCCGATTTAAATCCGAATCTTCCTTCTTCTTCGAGATCTCTGTTCGACTCGTTTCTTCATCGTGATTCTTACGGGACCGAAGAACGTTCGACGCACAGGAATGGCCAGAATGGCTTGTTCAAAATTACGCTTTGCCCGAGCATATCGCGATGTTTTCTCTAGCGAAAGACTTGTAGGATCGTTCCTCTCGCCATTCTCGCCCTCTAACTTCGCTGATTGAGGGATAATCTCCGCGAGTGCTCTCACGGCGTCAACGAGAGGCGATAAGAATCGTATATAAAAAGCGGAAAGGGTGTCCCGATAATCGGTCACTGAAACTCTCACTCCGCTTCGTTGCTATCTACTCCATTCCATCAAAACGAGTCTCTCTCGAGTTGTGACGATATAATTTCACGTTCGAAATACATTATTGGCCGTCGTTGATTTCTCGAATCAGCCGGCGTAGCTTTCCATTTTATTTGCACATTCAACGTGGAAAGTATTTAATTCCGCTCGTTTAGTCTCGGAGTGAAATAGAGAGAGAAAGGTCTGATAGTGTATTTCCAGCGTGGATATTTTTGTACGTAAACTTTCTTCGTCATCTTGATTGCTGTCTAGAACCACATCGTATAAATATCACCTATTTTTAACATCTTTATTTTTTAACACCCTGTATGCACGCGTCTTCTCTCTTCTTGCTCTCTTTCTTTTTATCTTATTATTTTTTCTTTCTTCTTTCACTTACGAAATCGTACCGGTGAAATCATTGTCGCGCGTTCGTCGACTCTTTCATTATTTTCGTGCGGTACCGTTATATGCGGCGAAGAGGGGAGACAGGTAAAACAAATCACATAAATTCGTCACACGGCGAATAATCGCGCTTCTTTCATTTACGCGACTGTTGGTCTTTACACGTGAAAAAAGGGGCAACGGTACATCCTCGAATTAATTCCCCGTGCAAATTGTTGTCCTGTAGGCTTCTCCATTTGTTAGATCTCTCTTTTCTTCCATTAATAAAGAAAGCAAATCATATTTAGTCTATAATGAAAGAGTTTCTATTTTGAAAAACATTGACAACGCTGAGATCTCGGAAAAAGAGCTACTTTCATCGTCCTTACGTGTCCTTTAGAAACAGCGTAACTTGATTCTAAAAGATTTTATATTCGAATGATATATAAATCAAAGAGAGTAATTACGACCCTTAGTTGGACCCTTTCTCCAGATCCCGAATTTTGAGAGAAAAGAGCGACGAATCTAATTTAAACTCGGTCGTGTTTATCGTCAATTGTTTTCTCAGTCGTTTTCTCCGATCTTTCTTTTTTCTCCCCCCTCTCAACGTCTCGTAACCCATATATCGTACACGTTGTTCACAAGGCTCGAGGAATCCATCGCATCGATAGCCTTGACCAACAATCAAAGGGTTCAAACAGGAGGGTGAATCAACGAGGTCTCCACGGATCGCTTTAAAGGTGGAGTATACAAGTATACTACAACCGTGTGATATTTGCACAGTTTCGTCCTTTTCCACGCGGTTTGCTCACACGTGCGCTTCCACTTTTCACACCCGATGCACGCGCCCCTGCGCAGCTGGCTACACTCCGACGTCGAGTCCACTCCCTTCGTTCCGTGTACCTGCCTCGCTTCGCAAGCCTCGTAATTAACGGCCTCGTAAGCACGAAATTCATTACGCTGCGGATTTTTGCGTTCTCGTTTATCACGAGACAATCGAAATGCGCGCGCGACGTTGAAAAATGCGTCAAATGTTCAAATTACAGTGTAACATTCAGTAGATATTCCGTCACAGTCCATTAATATCATCGCTGAAAGTGATTTTAGCGGGGTAATCCAGAAAATCGGGCCTCTTCAGGTGCAACGCTGATGCAACGAAAATTAACGATTGGTTGATTTGGGTCACGTGATTCGCGATTCGAGGGGCCGTGGCGTAGACCTTGAATAGGAGTGGCGTTGTCTGGTATCGAGCGATCGCGCCTTTAGTTTGTTTTGTATCGATTCAAACGTTTGCACATCGATAAAATTTTATGGTAAAAGAGTCGTCTTCGTTTCCTAGTCAGAACATTTCCTAGTTGCTTCTGGGTCTTTCAGTGAGACGCATCGTACTGAGGTACGAGTCGTGCAGTTTTTCTTCGTCTTTGTATCTTGCGTTTCCTCGTAAAAGGGGTCTTGTCTTTTACTAATTGCTTCTTTGTTCCTCAACGTAAGAAACACATTCTTCTCCAAGGAATATAATTCTTTCATCGACATACCGATAATACCGAGATTATTTCCTACCTTAAGGAATAACAATTGTAATTCTTTCATTGTACGACAAATAACATTTATAATTTTCTTCGTTTTACGCGACGAGGATTGTCACGTCTTCGCCTCTGTAGGAAAGATCCCAAAGTAGAAACAACCGTTCCCATTGTTCCCAATTGTATCGGTACGCAGAATGTAAACTGCCAGTGCCTTCTTCTCGTAATTCAGCACCTCCTCGCGAGGCCAGGCTTGGCTCAGATCTTCGAGTTACGCGTGCACGTGTAGCGATGTGTTCTCACACAGAGTGTTTGCACGACACGTCGTGCAGCTGCATCGCAGATTTCCGCCGATCTTTCGATCGTTCGCGCGACTATACGTCTTTTCGTCGCGGAAAAAGAAGGAAAAGGGGGAGAGATTATTTCATCGTTAATTTCGTTAAACGCGCTCGAACGTAAAGAGGGCTGAAGCGTGAGAAAATGGCGACCTCTTAGCAGGCACGGCACTGTCGGATGGATGGCTGGTTAATTACCCCTCGGTTCAGTTAAATAAAATTTGCTTTACGTTCTCCTTGTCCGACTTCGGCTTCTATTTCTCCCGGTTTTCTACCGTATTAATTCGCGCAAGAAGATTTGAAGCTCCTCATCCTGACAAATAATTAATTCTACTTTGGTAAAAGTTTTTTCTCTATTTCACTTTTTGAAAATTTGTTTTCTTCTTTATTTTACCTTTTCAAATTTATTCCTCAGTGTTGTTAGTAGTGTAAAGAGCAATATGTTTTCTTTGACGCGTTAACGTTCGTAAAGAAGATACGATGCAGTAAAATTGAAGCTAGTTTTACTGATAAGTATCAATTAGTGATTAATAACTTAAGGAGCTGCTACGTATGCCTATGCATAATCCTAGACACAGATACGTTATTTGGTTATTTTACTATCTTTTACCAACTGTTATTCTTAATTATCTAAATTGTCTAAGAAAATGTAAAATAAAAGAACCAAGCGTCTACATTAAAATTTCCTAGGGTAGGTCCTTGTCATTTCAACAAAGTCAGACTAAATTGCAATTGTTGTTAATTGTCAAAAGGTACAAAATTCAAGATCAACGTACGTAATCAAAAATAAAAAAATCCAAAATTAATAAATAGATTTATTATATGATTATTATCTATAATGTCAATATGTTAATAATCTATTTGTTGAAATTATAGATTCTAATAAAATTCAAATTTCAGCAATAATAAGAATCTGGGTAATCCGAATATCGTTCAGGTATTCCGATTAATCCTAAAAAAATGTTGTAAGACTCACTCCAGTAAATGTTGAAAAAATCTTGGAATTTATCTAAATCAGATCAAATCGTGCGGTTAGATTTCTCTGCAGAATTACAACTTCGACGAAGGGGGAAACCTTTGTGACAAAGCGACGATTCCTAATTGCCGAAAGTGGCACATCGATCGTCAATTTCGAGCATCCCGCGTACAAAGCATCGGCGACGCGACTCGAATACGATGAAACATCCCGGCATGGGACGTCGCGTTATCTCGGACGTGCGAGTGCCGTACAAGCGAAAATAGCACGATAGTTCGACCGGAATTGGTCGCGCGATTCCTCTCGGCCGCTCCGCGAGACGCTCGTGCACGCGCTAATTAAACGGGGTTCGATGGAATTTTAAAGGTTCGCCGAACGTATTCGTATTCCGTACGGCGTGTTTCAACAGTTTGGCATCCGCGGTTTACGAGCTACGTTACGTAAACGAGGCAAGAGGCGCAAAGGGAACGCGTTCTTTCAAATTATTTGATCCGACGTTTATGCTCGCCTCGCGTGGTGTTTCTGTCGTTGCGACGATTACGACTGATGATGATCATTGGATCACTATGAAATTTTATTCTTACTCCATATTACATACGAGCAGATTTTCAGTATTTTGAGAAAATTTTGTGGCGAATGATGAGAATTATTGAGAATGTCTTGAAGGCTATAATACGTTATCAATTAACTTGGTAAAATTGACGCTGTATTTTCATTGCAAATAGAAGTCTTCCCTAACAATATTTTTCTAATATCAATAATTAATAAAGAGAAAACAATCTTTCTCGCGTACGAAAGGAAGAAAAGAAAAATTCGCCGTATAATAAGTTTGACAGAAAAAAATTTATAATAATTTCTCCTCGTTCTTACTGGTCTTCGCAATTGGTTTCGCTGGCAAAAAATTTCCCCCCGCGCATTTGTTAATCGAAATAGTCTTCAACTCGCCATTACTAAGTTTGCTCCAATAGCCGTTCCACGAAAGTCGTCCTTTAATCGCCCGAAATATCGCGTGTAACCGCGACGAAAATAAACAAAAGAAGGGAGAAGAGAATCCAAAAAGTTTCGAACGACGGTGTTCAGCGTCGTTCCGTTTGCCTTTGACGAGCTCGGGGAGTGCAGAAGCGTTTCTTACGTCAGCGTGCGTAACACGAGTTTCAAAAAGACGTGTCACCCTTCGCGCCCTCATGCGTGGCTAAGAAACTTTCTCGATCGCGTGACAGGCAGAGACACAAACGAAAAATTTCGTCTCGCGTGACTTTTCGTGAAAGTTGCTCGAGTAAATTCTTAACCCATTGTGCGTGTAAAACTCTTTCTTCTGATGTTGGCAGACATACAGCGACTCTCGGAATTTTTTGAACCAAGTTTTCTGTCATAGAAATGTTTACATTCGTGCTAAAATACGAGAATTTGTAAATGTTATTAAAAAAAATGTATTATAGATGAAAAAAAAATATACAGAAATTTTCCTAATGTCTCATTCAAAATTTGGAAATAAATTAATGAGAGTAATTAATTATAATAGAGAGAAATTGCCAGCACGAACTCGACAGTTTGTTAAAGTAACGATTAATAAACGTCGTCGTAATTAATAAAGAAACCAGAAGAAACTGAACGTTATACAAAATAAGGATGAACATCTTTCATGAGTTTCAAAACAGAGTAACATAGTAGATAATGGAGTAACATAGAGTAACATAGACAGATAATTCGTAACAAAAATAATTCGTTTTTCCCAGTCACTTTTGTTTCATTCTCTTCCTGTAAATGTCTCGATTTTTCTAACAAAATTTTAGTTAGTGAACATTTTTAAATCATCGTGTTAATGCGTAAACGTTGAAATACATATCACGTATTTTTGTAACGCGTAAACATTGCGTAATTTCACTACGCATCGTTCGATCGGTTAAGTAACGATTCTGCAGGGCGTGCATCATTGTCGTGGTTTCTTCCTTGACAAGAGGCGCCGTGAGATCAGAAAACACGGGCAGCTGGCTAGTCCGGCTCTAAATAAAGCGCTCAAGTGCAGAAGGCGAAATGAAACGCAATAAAACTTGTCCGTACCACCGTTCCTTGTCTCTCCCTTATATTTTCTTCCTTCTTCTTCTTTTTTCATTTTTCACTAGTTCACAACTTTCCTTCGTATCTTCTTCGCTGCTACCTCTCCTCCCCCCGTTCTTGGCCCTCCGTCGTTTCAGTTCTTCGTTGCAAGTTGCCTCTTTCGCGGAGTCGTTGCTTTTCCTTCAAACTTTCGGTCTTATTGTTCTTTCGTTCGTTGCCGCGATTGCTTCCGTTTTTTCCGTTCTTCCGCGTCCGCGTATCGCAGTGAAATTAATACAGGGCGATCAAGAACGAGGCAATTGAGCATTCATTCTTGTAATTTTGTAATTTTCTTAAGAATGATTACAGCGAGTTGCATAAGTAGTGTGCTCTTCTATTGCCAACTTTAAACGAAATATTTGTTTCGTAAATGATGGTGCAAGAGAGCCATAGAATTATTTTACACGCGGAAGCAGGACGAAATTGAGAAATAAAACTTTTTGTCACTGAAAGTGATTTTAGCGGGGTAATCCAGAAAATCGAGCCTCTTCAGGTGCAACGCTAATGCAACGAAAATTAGTGATTGGTTGATTTGGGTCGCATGATTCGTGAGAGGGCGTGGGGTAGACCTCGAGTAGGAGTGGCGTTGTCCGGTACTGAGCGCCTGTAATTTGTTTTCTATCGATTCAAATGTTTGAGTATCAATAAAATTTTATGGCAAGAAAGTCGTCTTCATTTCCTAGTCAGAACAGTTGCTTCTGAGCCTTTCAGTGAGACGAATCGTACTGGGGTATGATTTTTTGTGCAGTTTCTCGTTTAACGGTAGAACTATTCGCGATTGTAACGCTAGTCTAAAATAATTTTTTACAGAATAATTTTTTCAAATAACGTTACGTCTTTGCATGTTTCATTTCTCTATAAATACATAATTATCCATTTATCATCTTCATTATCATTATCTCACTACAGTTTTGCATTTATTATAGCTTAGGTTCGTTTTCTAACCTTAGTTAGACATCAAAATCAGTTTTATTTTCTATGTAACCTCATTTGTTTCAGTATCCTGCTTTCTCTTCTCTTCTACTTTTTCAATATCAACCAGCGATAAAAATTTCTTGTTGAAATCTGTGTTTCAACAGATTGACTATTTTGTCATCAATGAATGACTCATCCGACGAATCATTGATACAACCAATTCCTACGCTTTCTTTTAAACATCGATTAATCTCGCGGTTCTACTTTCTTCTCGCGAAAGAATCGCAATTTCAATTCAACTTGGATCCCACCGGGGGAAGGAAAAGCGAGACTTTCGTTCGCTCGACAATCGAAATTTCTTCAGTGTCTCTGAAGCAATTTTCAACTTTATTCCCAGCCTAGGGTGAAAAAACATTGAACGGCACTGAATGATGCACGACAGAAAACGCGAAAGCTACGGTGGAATATAGCAGTCGAAATAAATATCCGTGTCCCCGTTCTGCGTCTCCGACTGATTTATTTCACTCCTAATTGATATCGTTGAGCATTGAATAATAACAATTTGCAAAGTAAAAAGTTTCAAAAGTAAAGAAACATAAAGTATCCTATAAATTTCGGTAATCTTTCAATTACTAAACGTAACTACATGAAGCATCGCAAAATATTAAAATTAATTTCATTTTTAATTAATATTAAAATATTAAAATATTAAAATTTATGTCATGGAAAATGTCTAGTTTTCTCGGTATATCTTTCACAATAATTTTACTATAAAATTTCATAAACAATATCAACGAAAGACGGCTGTATGACGGCTGTACATTAAAATTAGACAAAATTTGAAATTAATCTGACGATGTACATATATAGAAATTAGAAAATAATTTTTAGAAACCTGTATAAATATAAAAATCACGAATAGTGATTTTCAGTGTGCAATAAATATTAAAAAATCATCCTATTGAATGTTGATATTTATCGTATAATTAATATAATGTAATATGGTATGACGTGACTTATTCACATTTTATAACTTTTATATATATCTCTTTAAATTTGTTTCAAATTTGATTAATGTAATTATGATACATTGGATCTACCGTATCAATGGAACGACGTAATATTTTATACAACATGTATATTATGTTCAAAAAAGGTAGTTACAAATATTTTCGCGAACAATCGGGCATCAACGATACCATTTGAGGGTCGGTACTCATCGGTATAGCGTTTCTCAGATCCAATGGAAATGCAACGTGACGGTCGGTGGTCTGCGGTGGTACTCGTAAAGTAACTTTTAGATCGGCCGCGATAAAATCTCGTGACTCACACTCCAACTATTTTTCCCTGGCCGTTGTAACGTTTTCGAGAGGAGTCCACGGACCGACCCCGATTCGCGGACGCACACCTACCAGAGGTATACATGTACGGCCGCGGATCTCTAGAAACGAAAGAGAAAAAGGAAAAATAAATCGATCTGTAGCCGTGAGGGAGAAAAAACGAGCGTCGCCGACACCGTGGATACGAGCTGGCGAATGGAAAGGAAAAAGTGTCAGAGGATAGCGATATCATCGATTTTATGTAACCTACGCTAGTGAAACGTAAAATTTGGACGTTCACCTCTCTCCTCGTGTAATATATGGCTCGCTATCGGAGATAGTGCGTTTTTTCTGTTCTTTTTTTATCACTGTGATAAAGTGATTTTAGCGGAGGTAACCTAGAAAATCGGGTCTCTTCAGGTGCAACGCTAATGCAACGAAAATTAGCGATTGGTTGATTTGGGTCACGTGATTCGCGAGGGGGCGTGGGGTAGTGGCATTGTCTGGTATCAAATCGTGTACGACACGTTTAGCAGCTTGCGACAAGAAACCGTTGATCGAAAACAGAGATTCGAAGTAATTAAACAAAGTACGAAATTAGTTTAAATGAACATCGATCGTTTGTAGTATAGTTATAAGTCACGGTGAGTAATATCCTTCGATGTTTGTTTCTTTGAAACGTCAAATTTAATAGCGAAACTTTCACGATACACTTTATTTCGTTCATTGAAAATATTAGGTTGGTACGTATTATATGCAAAGCTGGTATTATACATAATACGGAGGAAATAGACTAGTTACGAATATTGGAAAACAAATAACACGTTGCTAATAGAAGGATAATCAACTTCATTCACACAAAATTAATATTGCACGAATTATTTCCAAATAAAGAAACCTATAGCAAACGAACCGTAACAATTTAACTTGGAATCACGGGCGGATGGAAATGGAAACTACGTGTAATATACATGTCCATGTTTCAACCGAAATAGAATGGAACCACGGTTAAACACCATTTTGGTCGATGTCGCATTTGGAACGAATGGAACCGATTATAGAAAGGATCTGGACGAATCGATATTATCGAGCAACTTCTTCGTACCAATGATTTCGTCGTCCTAGAAATTCTAGATGATTATTCCTTCTTTCTTAATTGGTCCACAGGGATCGATTCGTTATTCTTGTTTTTCTTCACAAGGGTCTGACCTTCGACCCTTTTCTCCGGCAATGAAAAGAGAGTCGCCAGCGGAAAACGAACGAGCAAATTGCCACTAATCGAATTTCCTGTCGCAATCGGTATCATCAATCGGTACATGTGTTTTATCAGTGAAAGTGATTTTAGCGGGGGTAACCCAGAAAATCGGGCCTCTTCAGGTGCAACGCTAATGCAACGAAAATTAGCGATTGGTTGATTTGGGTCACGTGATTCGTGAGGGGGCGTGGGGTAGACCTCGAGTAGGAGTGGCGTTGTCTGGTACTGAGCGATCGCGCCTGTAACTTGTTTTCTATCGATTCAAATGTTTACGTGTCAATAAAATTTTATAGCAAAAAAGTCGTCATTTCCTAGTCAGAACAGTTGCTTTTAGGTCTTCAGTGAGACGAATCGTACTGAGGTACGAGTCGTGCAGTCTTTCTATCCTGTCCTTCGACCGACCACTATTCACTTTCACAGCAGTGAAAAAGTAAAACACATTTCCGTCTTTAGGAGAAATTAGGCAAATCTGGAATTATATAATGTGTGCTATGAATGGAAAATTTAAAAAGAAGTTCTTGATTTTTGACTTTCAGCTGGTCAAGTTCTGAAGATTCGATTCTACCAAAAGTTAGCTGCTTGTGACCTTAAAATTCGCCAATTCACATTATGCCCGCGAGATGTATAGCTTCTTCTTCTAATGATTAGAATTATAAAGATACGTGCGCACGCTGGACGCAACACGCTGGCACGCGAAGTTAATTAACGCGAGCGTTCACTTTTTTCTTTTCCTCAAGAAATTACAGTCTATTCTCAAACAGAGTTTCATTAAACAAATCGTAATATCGTTTTAATTACCTAGTCGTGATTTATTGTCATGTCGTTATCCTTTGACAAATGAGCTGGAAAAAAGGTACGCTGTTTTGCAAGTCAAAGTTTGAAATTGAAAATGATTAATTAGTCAACTAATTAGTCAGGCAATGAACGAATTTGTCTTTTTCTTCAGGAAATGGAGAATGATGATTATTCAATCAAATCTAAGAATGAATCAATCTTTCCTTTATCTCTAAAATTTAACCAATATTTCTTTAAGTCTTGAAAGTCTTTCAACAATTGTGTATTTTGTATTTTAATTAAAAAAGGGAGTAAAGAAATTTTTACGAAGTCATTCACGATCATCATTCACGACAAAACCTGAACTAATTAATTCTTTCGAATTATCTCGTCACAATATTCTTATGCCAGTAGTCCATCAAAATCTTACTCCAGTATCTTACTCCAGTCCGTTGTCATTAGAAATATCTGTGCGAAATTTGTCTCCCTTTGTGATACACGTATCCAATATTTTCCCTCGAAATGAAATAATACTTTTGTTTATCAATTAGCAAATGTGAAAAAGAATGGTCGTAAAGGTGCAACAGTCCCGTTGAATGTATCACCAAATTGGCAATCAGCCAAATTTCGTCCGAAAGAAGAGACTCTCGTCTCTCGGAGACTGGCCAGCAATTAAAACGCTTATTAATAACCGCAGTATTAAACGGGGAAAAAATCCGTGCCGCGGTTCGCGTCGATTTAATTGGAAATGAACGATGGTCGAGAAAAATCGACAGGTTCGAGCCGATTAATCTTCGTGGAGATCAGATCGATAGCTACGTCCGGGACACGTGCCCTGTCGCTTGGAGTTGACACAGATTTCCACGAGTTGCTTCCGTGTCAAAGGATACGCCGTATTCTTTGATCTGCTTCTGACAGCTTTATTTCGTTCGTATTACGCGTCAACTTTTGCTGCCGTGTTCGTATAACTTCGATCAGCAAATCGAGATTCTGTCCGTATCGAATCAGAATTGATCCGTTTTCACGCCTATCGATGCTGCGATTCGTTGTCACAGATGCATGTACGAGCAATTTGTACAGAAATTATAACGCGTCGCGCTTGTGGCTACGCTAGTCCTTCGCATCTATTGTTAGAATATGTGGAAATGTCTGAGCATTCGAATGTTTGAGCGTTTAAACGTTTCAAGTCGCTCAAGTGTTTGTTGAAACGTTTAAAAAGTCGACTCGAATTGTTAAAAAGAAATTCTTTTAAAAAAATGACCAGATGTTTCAATTGCAATTGACATTGTAGAATTAAACCTCAAATAGTGTGTAGTAATTTTTGGATATTTAATTTTATTCTCTATGACGGTGATTAATTGTAAGTTAAAAATTTCAAAATTGAACGATATAAAAATTCTTCTGTAATATTATAATTATATTACCTATTAATAAATTGCTCCAATATTCATAATCGTATCAGTTAGGGGTTAATAGTAGATTATTGAAACACCAAAGTAAGATCATCCTTTATCTTTATCGAAAATTAAAAGAAAGAAAAAAAAATCAAACGAAATCAAAGAAAACGACTTTTCTTTCTTTGCTCCATTAGATACATGCTAATGTCTTCGTTCTTCGTTCCATCATCTCCGAGCCCGTTAAAAATGAATCATTCATTTCTCGAACATTTTCCCACTGCGTATATATTCTCTTTAAACACGGCATAAATTACCAGAAAATGGACGCTCTGTATAAACATCGCCTCCCATTCAGCCGTTTCAACGTACCAAAAAATTTCCCCGGATATTTCCCCGCCCACGCACGATGCAGAAAGTTTCCCAGCGCTCTCGCGATATGCAGACAGAAACACGCGTTAAAGTAGAACTCACCGCTGTCCGCGTAGGTCTCTGAACCGTATCCATCCTGAAGTCCGCTCGCCCACGTGCCCTCGTACCTCGCGGTGGACGTGGTCGATTGCCTGACACCGTATCGGCCCTTGAATCCTTGACTCCATTCGCCCCGGTAAATCCATCGTCCACGAGTCTCCATGCCCAGGCCATGCCGTTTCCCGTTCTGCCACTGGCCTTCGTAAACCGATCCGCTGAAATTCGATATACGTTGATGGGTGATAACGCAGCGCGCGGGAAATGTTTTCAGGAAAAATGCACTCGCTCTCTCTCGCCCACCACTCCTAGCCAGCCTCGATGCTAGTAGCCAGGGTAATCAGAGGAACTTACCTTGCGAGGACCATTGTTGCGTTCGCAAACACTTTGCCAATCAGGTTTCTAAATCTAAGGGTTTCTTGCCGCTGTGGGTTTTAAAGGGAACTTTCTTTCTTCGATCTCGCGAGATCGAAGGTTCGCCAAACGGCGGCTTTCTAAATTAATCTAATTAAAAGCTAGCTTTTGGAAAATGTGAACTTCACGAGCTACTGACAACATACATTCGTTCATAATTGTTGAAACTTTCAATTTTTTTATGGGATTTTGTAAACTTAGAAGACTCTTTCTGGGAAGTTTCGTTGGGAATTTAAGAATTCTCGGTAACTCGTATTTCATCGCACTCCGTGCAGGAAAATTTTACAAATTTGTACCTCACTTTTCAGTGATTTCGAAACTCTGAATTCTTCGTGGAAATTTTATATACTTGGAACGATATTCATTTGGAACATTTCAAAGGGAAACTGCGAAATTTTGCTTCGATGGTTTAAAAAATCTTCGCATGTAGAGATTGTACAAGTATCCTCGTATCACGCGTAAATTCTGTGAATTCGAGTGATTTTTTTATGAAATAAAAGTAGATGTATGGAACGTATGGAAAGTTTGTTTTGCTCTATTTTCACGTCATTGTCAATTTCATCGGTTCCCTTTCTAAATCCAATCGCGAAGAAACGACAGGGATTAGACGAAATAAATCAGATACCTTGCCGGTTTGCTCGTAGCGCGCGGCCGATACGAAAGGAACTCGTTATCGAAATGCTTTTTCGTCTTTTCAACAATTTCCCTCGTGTACTTGGAATACCTGTGCGCTTTTCCGCGACTGCTGCTCCCTTCTCGGAGACGAATACGTTTCGCACGAGTAAATCCTCGCACCCGGCACCCGAAGGGAAAAAGAAACAGATCCCTCCGATCTAGGGAGCAATTTTCTTTTTCGCGTTCCGTTCGAGGGGAATTTTCCTTTTCCTCGATATTGCGTCACGCGAAGGAAAAAAGAAACACATTCTTTGTCATTTCTCACTGTTTGCAAATATGCACGTACTGATGACGCGCTGCGACAAACGTGCTTTGTCCCTTTTTTGTGAAAAAAATATACGTCTCTCTGACAAACATCTATATCGTGTAAAAGAAGCTTTTTATATACACATAAAGAAAATTATAATAATTATAATAATTAAGTTTAATTTCTTTCGTTCTTGATATTTCATTCGTCACACGCGCAATTTCTATTTTTTCGAATGAAACGAATTGCATCATGACTTCAATTCGGATTTACTTTTATTTCATTGTTCCGCTCTCCAAATATTAAGCGTGCAAATTGGCTAGGTATCTACAGATCTGCTCGATTCTAATTGTTATGTTTGATATTTCGAGCTGAAATATCGGGCTGTTTCGTTGCAATTTTAAGCAGAACATTATTTGCGTTCGCGTAATTCTGCTTGTATATTTATCGAACGAAGTAATGTTATTTACGAAGTATAAATAAAATTTTAACTGTTCGAATTAACTTATGCACACGTTATATTACAGTGTAATTTTACTTTGAATATTTTGTATCTACGATGAGCACATAAATTATGTATATTTTAACACTTTGATGCATAAAAAATGTGTCTTGAAATCCTATTACACAAAATATACAATAAAGAGCATAGCCGAACCGATAACGATGAAAAATTGACAAATTAAACTGTTGTAACTTCGTAGAAGAAAAAATCGTGTAACACAATCCACTTAGCGTTACTTAAAAGCTTCAGACCTCTGCTTTCATAGTCCTGAGTTTGTTCTTTCTTCAAAAATGATTTTACATCGTGTAGCGGGTTGGAAAGTAAAATATTTCTGAAAAATTTAAATTTTTAAATTTCTGAACTTAAATATTTCTGAAAACATTGAAACAATTTTTGTCCTGATTAGATTTTGTCCACTTTGTAATATCATTATTTTGAAAGATGAAGTTCTCTGCTTTAGAATCTATTGTACGATTTTCTTTTTCACCATTGTATTGAACTTCGAACATTGGGGTTAAATGGCGGAAATGTTGGGATGAATTTTTACAATTTTCGAAAAAAGAAGTATCCTCATTTTCCAACTCATTACGCGATAGAACATTATTTTTGAACAAAACGAATTCAATATTGTCAAAGTAGAGAGGTTTTATACTTTCAATTGAGATAAAGTGGATCAACATAATTTTCCTTTACAAAGTGATCACTTTTATAAAGTTTGAATTATTGACAATTTAATTTCATCGTTATTGATTCAGCTATTTTCCTCACTGTGTAATCTCTGTACATTTCTGTAAATTAATTTAAGTTTATTAAATCCTAACTCGGATATACGACAACGTACTGGCAAAATTATAATATTATAACATTAGATCAAATACTTCCTTTAGTAAATTTCCCAAAACTGACTTTTTAATCGACTTTATGTCATCGTTAACATCTCAAACAACTTTTAATATATTTATCGAGAGATCAGAATAAATAAAATTCACGGCTATCCTTATAGCGAAACACTGGTCACATATGCGCTATTATATATTCGCGTTTAGATCAGTTGACCTTCTGAGATCTGTTGCTTGCTCGCTAGAGATTAGCTGGGAATTACAGTTCGACGATCACGACGATATTCGTCCCCGTAAACAGTTTCGAAGCTCGTTTTAATTAATAAGGGAGAGTGGATTGAAAATCGAACATCACTGCATTGGAAAAAATACGAAAAATCGAGAAATCGGTTGGTATTATTCGTGCCGCGAACGATGCTGCAACGTTTTTCTGCGAGTATTTAGAGTAATTGACGAGAGAATTTCTATGAATATATTCTTCTATAAAATATTTCATTGATATTTTAATGAAACAAGGACGCTATGATTATATTACAAGCAATAAAATAATCAGTTGAAATATCTATGATCGAGTTACGGCAAATTTATTGTAAATCTGTATATTTAGCGAAAGATATTTAGAGATTTAAATTTAGAAGAAAATATTTATTATTGTTTAAATGAGAAGTAAATTCCGAAGACTAGTATAGATATCGCAAAAATATGTCAGGTATCGATAATAAAAATCTGCATAAAGTGCACAAACTCGCTTCACTGGAATTTGTTTATTAGTTTTTAGTTTATTAGTTATTAGTTTTTAGTTTTAGTAAATTAGTTTAGTAATTTATATGCAACAGTTGTTACCGACACACCTATCGCATTTAACGTGAAATTTATTCTTTCCAGAAATAATGGAATAATTTCGAAACGTTCGATTTATGCGCCTCCTTGCACGTTTAATTTAACAATTACGCTTTAACAAATAATTGACGCGCTTCAAGCAATATCGTCGCGCTGTTTGAGAAAAGAACTCGTGAAACAAAGCGCTGGTTTACGGTACAAAGTTCCTCAATATCGACTAACGACCAGTTTCAGTTGATAATTACAGTAACTCTCCGAGAACTTCATTTTCTGCAATTCTCAGCAAGTCAGTTGTTCGATTAAAAAATACACGAATCGCCAACGCGAACCTAATTCAACATCAGCAACATTTCTCCCCGAGTTACTCTAATCTCATTTTTCCGTTTTCAAAGGGAACCCTTCGGACGGAAATTCCCTCGGACGTAAATTATTCCATTCACCATCCCTGGACGTTTCAAGCGCAGAGGTCTCCAGACCACCGTAAACTCAACACCTCGTCGACGAAATATTTCCTCTTTAATCTCTGGAAAGAGTTGTCCAAAGTGACTCCCGAGCTGCCGTAAATACGAACGAATAAAATCCCCCGGTTTATTACGGCCAACGACAGAGATAATTGCAACCGAAAAACGGCTCCACGGTCGTTCACGGTCGCGGGTTTTGTCATCAGCGAAGGCAGGATCGTAATTTATCGGACATCCCTAGGAAAACGTGACTTGACGAAGACCTTGCTCCAGTTTAGACGGAAACGAAACGACGGAGTCTCTCGGCCCAGATACGTGGTAGCGAGAAACACAAGCTGCCCCCCCCCCGTCCTCGTCCCTCCTTTCTTCTTTCTCTTTTTTTCCCTTTTTCCTCCCTCCCCGTCGCCGCTCTTTCTATTTTCTTCCCGCGGCATTTCCACCCTTTTCAGCGTCGCTCGCCACGCGCTTTGACGATCGAGCGGAGGCGACCGTTGCAAAGGCGAGAACGATGAAAGAAGAAGCGCGCACCAGGATCTTTAATATTCGCTAATTGCGCATTGTGATTATCGAACGAGCCGGCCGTTGAATTGTTAAGCACACGCGCGATAGCCAGCCGACGAGGGTTGGCCAGCGTAATTAACGGATCCTATCCGCGATGAAACGAGCATTTTCCACTTTAATTATCCCTGTTCCCGCGAATTGAAATTTCGAAATTCGCCGCTTCGTTCCACTCGCGGGGATTTTCATGCCACGACTGTGTGTCTTTCGGATGTGGAGGATTCTTTGGTTCGTAGTTTAACGACGGTTTAACTAATTGTTGGTACTGGAAAATTGTTTAACACAGAGAATTTCTATGAATATATTCTTCTATAAAAAATTTCATTGATATTTTAACGAAATAAGCACGCTATGATTATATTACAAGCGGTAAAATTCGAATATCTATGATCGAGCTATCGATTTTTAAATTTATCATAAATCTGTATATTTAGCGAAAGATATTTAGAGATTTGAATTTAGGAGAGAATATTATTGTTTAAATGAGAAATAAATTCCGAAGACTGGCATTTCGGATGTCGCGAAAATATGTCAGGTATCGATAATAAAAATCTGCATAAAGTGCACGAACTCGCTTAACGTGAAATTTATTCTTTCCAGAAGTAATGGAATAATTTCGGAACGTTTTCGTTGCGGGGATTTTCATGCAATGACCATGTATCTTTCAGACGTAGAGAATTTTTTGGTTCATAGTTCAATTAACGACGGTTAATTTAACTAGTTGTTGGAAAACTGGAAAATTCGGGCAAGTTGTTTTATTGTCACATCAAGGATTATTCAACGATACACAGAGATTTCTTTTGAAATTATCGAAATATGAGATTTCTTTCAGTTTAAATTATTAAAATATCAGATGAATGACTAAAGTTATATCTATTAACTGTTCGTTTCAATGTTACGCACGGAATATTGTTTTTTTCTTTTATAACAATAGGTATTTCTCCACAACGTACTAACAATATTGAATAAGAAGACTTCGAAAAGGAAAGTTAATTGTAATTTGGCTTTTTTTTTTGTTCAGATCTTTAAGAAAAAGAAAATTGCAACGGGGAGGTCAATCAAAAGTAGCCAATTTAAAAAAATTGTAATTTGATAATTTCCTATTTTGTAATAATGGTAATTACGAAATTAATTTTGTAATCTGAGAGTGTTTCAATTTCAAAGGAGAATCGAGGAAATTACACGACAATTTCTAAAACAAGGAACTGGTATTTTTTAAAATCTCAATTTCCTCACGTGAGAGAATCACGTTCCCCCGATTTGTCACCTCCGTTATCAAATCTTAATTCGTGCCCTCGAAACAAGCGAAAAGACTGAAAACGAAATCGAGAAAGGGTGGGGGAACGTGTTATTACGTCTCAATTAGAACCACGTTCGACCTGTGCGTGACTTAGGCTCGCGATACGATCGAGCTCCGATCTCTCCAACGACATTTCCCTGTCACGTTTGCCGCCACGGAATCTACGACACGTTCTCGTAATTGTTACGCGACTGGTTAATGTCGGTTAATCGATACGCACAGAATGCACGACACCCTAAGCAGGTTGACGCGAACTTTTCACCACTGAAACGAGGAAATTCAAAGCGTGTAAACTAGAATTTTATATTTTTATCATTTGTCGGTATTAATATTTAAAAAAATTAAAATCACGGTACAATATTTGGCGAGCGAAATCTTTCTTTACCTCCATCCGAGAGAGTATGAATTTGCACGAATGTTTGCAGCAAATGCACATCTTCACCTTCAGAGGAAGCAGACCTTCAGCGACATTGACCGAATTTAGCGAGAAACCTTCGCTGCTCCCGGTCGGGAAGAGCGAGGGGAAATTTGCAATAGGCTTCGTGTAACAAGTACAGAGAGAAACGGGCAGAGAGTTTCGGTATCTGGATGTTTGGGATAGTTCGGCCGTCCCAATAACTGACGTTCGATAATATTGGTATATTCTTGGACAATCCGAGAGGCGTCGATGCATCAACGTGACCTATTATCCGAGTAGTAGTCGAACGCTACAGAGATCAGCGAATTATTTATGATTTCCGACCGAATGACTGAATTCTCTCTCCCTCTCTCCTGAATTTCACCGCACGTTCTAAATGCAGTGACGGCCCGAGTTCGCGGCGACGCGTTCCTTCTTTCTTTTTTCTTTTCATTTTTCGGCCTAATCCCGAAAGCGTTCCCATTGATAGGAACACCGTCGCACTAAAAATACAGAAAAATGTGGGTCAATTCCCCTATACGTTGAAACGGCACGCGCGCGCTCGCGTGTCAGCCGATGTTAATAACACTTGTATTTACGAGCTCTCGTTGCACCGGGACTATTTAAAGCCGCGTGACAGAATTTTCTTCCGGAACGATCGACGACTCAAATATAGTCGCGCAATGTCAGTTACGTTACGCGGTCCCCGGCGCGGTGGAAAAGCACCTCCGGGATTTTCGAAACTCGCCGCGCCGTCTTCTTCATTTGGATAACGTAGATTTCTCTGGAACGTAGGATGATACGAAACATTTTCGGCGATTAGACCTCGAACGTTTTGCACTGCCGGAATTGGCAGACTTTTGAAATCGAAATCTGTCGCGTTACACGAGGAATAATATTTCTAAATAGGAAGAAATTATACATCAAAGGAGACGAAGGA
Organism: Melipona beecheii; assembly: GCA_032399605.1. NCBI lineage: Eukaryota > Metazoa > Arthropoda > Insecta > Hymenoptera > Apidae > Melipona > Melipona beecheii. The sequence continues at coordinate 1,753,067 of JAUCMO010000463.1, forward strand.
GAAATTTTTTATTTGAGAAAGATCTTCTTTGATCGTCGAGGGAGATAATTATTGTTTGTCTTGTGAAAAATAGAACGTGCACACGTATAATCCCTATAATCGCTCGAAAAAAAGTTGGCAGACCAAAAATTCGTATCCTCGTGAAGATAAAATTCAAAAAATTGCGGATAAAGATTTACCAATCGCTAGACCAAATATCGCATCACGCGCATTCTTTATATTTCCGTCCACAAATGCGATTTAGGAGCTGTCGCTGCGCACCTCCTAAATCCTCCGAATAAATACAAACGTTGCACACAACGCTACCCTCCGCATTGATCCGACTTTGAGAACGGTAAGCTCGTTGAGAACAATCCTGAAACGCAACGATCGTGTAATTTCTTTCGAAGAGTCTCTTGCGGTTGAAGAGAACGAAAGAAAACGGGATTGCACAATGAGCCGAAAGATTATTCGCCCCCCCCCCCCTGCTGTCAGATCCGCTGGCTGAAAGTCCTGGAAATTCGGGAAAACGATTGTCGGACGCGTCCGTGAACTAGGTCCTAACCCTAGCTCGGATCCCAGTGACCGGGACTCGTTGTCCTTGCACTCGGTGACCCACTTTCAGGATCGGGAGAGATACCCTCCCAGGTATATATCGAGATACGTGTCAAGGTCTCCCGTTCATCTCGAATTGACGCCGTTAGAAACAGCCCCCGGCGATAGAATAAAATCAGCTAAAGTTTGGACGGTCAGAGTTGACGCGCGATGAATTTATCACTCCCCGGCTCGATGATCATTCGAACGTTTTCTTTTTGAATGAATCGATCGGTGCCATCGATCGATTACGGCGTGTGATTGCGACGTTTGCGGTTAGTATCGGGTATCGTGATCGTATTGTAAATAGGTCGCGCTGAATATTACAGGTATGTAACAGCCGGCTATGCGAGTTCGTGTGCTTAATTGAAAGAGTAGAGTTTCGAAAGAAAGCTCGCTGTTTTATTTGTGCGACTATTTGACAATAGTGCGAACTGCGGTCGATTGTATTTGAAATATTTTTACTCGTCTGAGGAGCAAACGCTGTTCTAAAAATCTGACCGAGAGCGTGTATCAAAACGAGCTTTTCAGAGCTTTGAATATGAATATTTATGAACGCTCTCGCGCATTTCGTGCTAAATTGCAGCAAAGCGTGATGTTTTCAAAAAAAAAAAAATCGTAATATTTGCGAAGAAGCGTGACAACATTATTGCTTAGAGACATAATAGTGAAACGTAGTAAACGAGAAATGAAGCGACCATAAAATTTTAACGGACGAGACTCTGTAAAAGCATAGTCTCGATTTGCCAATAATTAATTATTTTATTTTCTTTTTTTTTGGATATTATCTTTTCACATTTTAGTTAATTTTCTATGACAAATATACGCAAATACACGCTATCGGATTACTTATATACAGTGAAATTCCATTAAATGGATCGACCTTCTTTCACGTAGTCATGAAGATAAAGCACACGAATTCTCGCTAATGGATGAAAGCGACGTTTACAAATTGAATCGCATGAATCATATCGAGTAGCGAGAAGAATTCAGACAGCACAAAAACACGTTATCAGAAATCTTGAGCGAGACTTCCGCCTAATGCCGATACAGCAAGCTTCTCAAACTATCGTAAACTTATCTTGATTTTATTGAAAAAAAATAATTATATTGTATTACATCTGATATTTGACGTATTTGATGTCGAAGGGAATAAAATGTAATTTAGTCGAAATTTATAAAATCATCCTTTTGACGTTTTTAGGATGTGTCTCGATGAGTTTCAAATCATTTCCAAAACGTTCGAACCTAAAACGGACGTAAAATAATGTCGTATACTATCGGTGAGAGTACAGATCTGAGTGGTTTATAGCGTAATAACATCTAGTGGCACCATTTCAAAAATAGGACATCCATATTTTCGCTATCGGTTGAAATTTGCTGTCCATGAATCAATCGTCTGCGATTTCCACGAATCGGAAAAAGTACAACTGATAAGCATTGGATGAAAAATGATTAGAAAACTAACGAAACCTCCAAAAATTATTTCAAAAATAAAATCACAGATTGTGAAGGGCATCAGTGTGGTCAATATCGCAGTGACAATCTCAGGAAATCTTTGGAAATAATACAATTAATCCTTTTCCTTATCTACATCTCTACTTTATGAATTTTAACATTCACGTAATAATTGTTCTTGTCTCGTGCACGATATAAAAGATTCCGCAAATTTCGACATTTAGATTCGAGTCTTCTCGAAGTCCTCTAATTATTTCTATGAGATTTACATAAGGCGGGAGACATTGGGGATTCAGAATTATAACATACATATTGCAATATTTTGGTTCTCTTGCATTAAACTAATATCAGTAGTATTACGCACGATATCGATCGCCTCCCAACACACAAGTTTGACAATAAATTTCGCGAATAAACTTTACAGATTATAAATTGCCTGATGTCAGATTCTATGAGAAATTGTTATATCGAGTGATTTTACAACGAAGTCTAATCAACGAAGTGTAATTATTCTGCTGATGTTATTAATTGGCAAATTATCGTTCGAGGAAATCTTGTAAATAGACTCAACGAGTCTTTCCAATAGTATAACTGTGCATAGTTAAATTTGCTAAACTAGTACAATATTTTTTTTGATTATCTAGGTTAATAATCGTTTTGATGATTTAGGTTAATTGCTTCACGTTTTTTAATCGACGAAGAAAATGGACCAAGTCTTCACATATTGATTCTGATCAACTGTAACATTTTAGAATCTAAAATTCTCTAAAGCATCCTGCGTTTTCTCTTTAAGTTTTATTTCGATCTATGTCATCTTTGGGATTCAGAGAGAGAGAGAGATGAGATTTACCTCTGCTCCTTCTACTTCAAGAAAGGTACATAATCTATAAAAACTCTCGTTTTGCTTTTGACAGAAATGCATGAATTTCCCCGATCTATATGAAGCGTTACCTACATACATATGTATATCAAGAGAATGTTGTTACCACGTTATTTCATGTTCAAAGAAATGGCAAAAGAAGTTGGAACAAAATTTAGTTCGAACAGAATTTCGAGTCGGACCGAATCAGTTCCGTCGAGTAATTTGCAATTTTTTAATCCTCTCGCGAGTGGAGATTCAGCTCTCCAGTGATCGAGTCATCGATGGTATGCCCGGTGGTGTATCCTCGAGATACTAACTCGTGCGTGCACGCTCCAGCGGGAACTAACGAGCCTGAACCAGTTTCATTTGCATCGATGCCACGTCCGTTTCCATTCTTTGTACGCCGAGAATTTTCGAACGACAGTACGAGAATCTCACGTCTATTTTCGTACTAGAAAACTTGGATCATTTGGAAAATTCTTGCAATTATAACACTAGAACCATCAAAATGGTGAAAATGACCAATTTATAATTTTTTCTTAGACATTTTCATATAGGCGTACAGTGTGTTTTTAAAAATTGGAATAAGTTTTTGTTTAAATAAAAGCTTGTATACTCTCCATTTTTTTTTTAACTCTAATGTCTCTGACGAAAATTTTATGCCTCAATCGTCGGTAGTTCTCAATAAATTCTGTACTTTCTCTTTTTCTTTCATTTAAAAAATTATATATGAATATAATCGATAAATTTTCATTAATGAAAATCAAGATCTCTTTGATTTGTCGTATTGCTAATTAAGGACGTTTCACTCGGTCGCGAAAGTAATAATACATGCGGAGATTGGCTTAACCGAGATCAACGTATTAATCCGTAGCGAGCAAGAGAGAGCAACTGCGGCTTTTGTTTAAATCGTTTAAAGCATAAACGGAATTCTGACAGTTTTAATGGCTTTGTGGCATTTCAGAGGAAGAATTGTAATTTAATCTACAGTGCTGACGGTACTAACTGTATCCGATAGATTCTTCTTGAATTTTGATCTCTTATTTCTTATCTTGACCGTCGAGATTTTAGAAAATCTTACAAATTATATTAATCATCATTCTCGCAACTAATTTTTAAACGCCTTTGAAACGTATCCACGACGAAAAGAAAATGAAATTAAGACACCCTCTATACTAATAAACCAACAAAATTCATTTCTATCTTAGCCAATTCTCTTTTCCCAATTTCGGCTTTTAACGTTCCGTGCTTTCAAAATAAAATTTAAAAGAAAAAGAAACGCTAGATTCCGGAAGATTGGTAGAACGAAACGGAAAAGAGATGGGGTGAGTGAAAGAGGCAACACAGCGAAATTGACAAGAGGCCGCTAAAGCCAGAAACTTCGTTTCCACGGAGCAGCAAGAAACCCTGATCGATGAAACGATGAAAATTCACGCGAGGAAAACCCCCGGTGAAGGGGGAGTAGAGGCGGAGCAAACGGGAGTTGAAAGCATGCCAGAAAATTCATAAGAAAGCAAAGCAATTCTGATCTCACCTAGGCCAGGTGTAGACACCGGAGACCTCGAAACCATAGTGCCAGCTGCCGGAGTATGCACCTTGGCCCTTGGGTCCCGTGCAAACGCCGTGCCCGTGAGCTTTTCCATCTTCCCAACCGCCGCAGTAGGTGCCGCCATCGTCGAAATCGAATCTGCCACCGTTAACCTGGGCACGATTAGACGCCGCCGTGGCGGTACCTGTCGCTCCAGGTTGGGCCGTGCTTATGCCACCTGTTTGAGGCAATTCGGCACCACCTGCCACCCCGTTCGGCGCTGACTGTTGCTGCATCTCTCAACACCACTCTCCTTCTCTCTTTCTCTCTTCCTCTAGTCTTCCACCTCCTCCTCCTCCTCCTCCTCCACCACCAACTTCTTTCCCCACCACCCACGTCGTAATCCTCGTCCCTTTTCTTCTTCTTGCTCGTCGTGGTTGTGCTCGTGGTCGTGGTCGTGGTCGTCGTAGTCGTCGTGGTTCTCGCGCTCCCTGCCGTCGTCTTCGTCGTCTTCGTCGTCTTCGTTATCGTCGTCGTGCTCACCCGTTACCAAAAACCGCACGCGTGTCGTCCCCCTGCTGAACGCCGCTCCGTCATCCTTCCTTCCCTCCACCGCCACTTCCACCTTCCACCTTCTCGTCTTACGCGTAGCACCGACGGACCTCTGCAAGATCACCGAACAACCCTTCGTTGATCACTCCGAGTCGTCGACGAGCGATCCACTGACAACGAGTCGCGACGTGAGATCACCCTCGAAACTCGCGTACTACGCTCGTACTACGTTCGAAGAAGAAGAGAAGCGTTAATTCTCGAAGAAGAGAAGCGAGGGAAACGTCTAAGCGGAATCTCTCCGGGACTTCACCGGTGACCCGCGCGTTTATTATCGATTAACGATCGACCGGTCGGTTATTTGGATGTCAAGGATACGGTTTTTCTCCTCTCTTTGTGTACGATCTATAAATACGAAATTCAGCCCGAAGCGAGGCTAGACGCTCTAGGATTCGACACGGGTTAATTTTAGTCGCCGTTGGTCGGACAGCAACGGACCCGAGAGAAACATCATCGCGACGATATCCCGATTCCGTGCGAGCTGACGATCGTGCACGGTTTACATATCGGCGATCCCGTGACTCTCTCCTCCGCGACGGCCTTGAAACACACTTCGGACGAATGATCACCCTGATAAACACGATTACTTATTCTTCGACACTTGTTCCTCCTCCTCCTCGTCCTTCTATCGATCGTGCGCTCGCGATTTCTCTCGAATCGTTCCCGAGGTTATCACTCTTTCTCTCTCTCACTCTCTCTCTCTCTCTCTCTCTCTCTCTCTCTCTCTGTCTCTCTGTCTCTCACTCTCTCTCGATCCTCGATCACACACTCGAAAACGCGTTCCCGAATCGAGCGAGGAGCAGCTGGTTTCGCGCCACGAGTCTCTTCTCTCGGTCCCGAGGATCGACGACGCGATTCGAATCGACGCGTTCGAGATCTAAATCGAGTCACCTGTCGGGGTCAATCGGCACTGCGCGACGACACACTTGCTCTCGAGTTCTCTCGAAACGAGTGGACGAGTGGTGTCCGTCTCCGGGATGGCGTTGGATATCGGAACCGGGTGCTCGACTTCGGGCGAGGATGCAGCGGGTTTTTCGTCGAACTTGACGAAACTCGACGACCCAACAGCAGCAGCCGCGGTTTCGCCGTCCGTCCGACGCCGTTACGCAACGCTTCTATAAGCATCCGTGATCCGCTCGGAATGTGGCCCTCTCGCTCGCTCGCTCTCCTACCGCCGGGCAGTCTATCTCTGTTCCACTCTTGCTCTTCTTCCAACCGTCCCTCTCTCTCTCTCTCTCTCTCTCTCTCTCTCTCTCTCTCTCGCGCGCGCCTCGGCCTCACCTCTCGCGCTCCGCGTCCGTCCGCTTCGTTCGTTCGTTCGTCGTTTCGTCGGCCAGTCGTCGAAACGAAGGCGCGGAAGCTCCGTCCGATCGAGCGAGTTGGTCCCAATCCGACCGTTGGTCGATTTACGAATTCGCGCACGTAACGAAAGAAGAGAAGAAGAAAAAGAAGAAGAAGAAGAAGAAGAAGAAGAAGAAGAAGAAGAAGAAGAAGAAGAAGAAGAAGAAGCGTATTCTGTGATCGCTATGATCACCCGGTCCTCCTCCACGGCAGCCAGTGAATCAGCCCGCGCCGCCTCTTGTCGGTGTCTTAAAATATTCACTAGACTTCACGACGTTTCGCGAGCAGAGGCACGGTGTTGTTCGTATCTAGTTCACAGATATACAGAGCGGACCCAGTTCCACTCCTCCAGACTCTCGTCCGATTCTTCTTCCGACTTTGAGGATTTCACTCGACTGTTCCAACTCTCGGACCGCACTTGGTGGTTCACTCGGAATGAAATTCACAGAAACTCGGTCGATCGCGGAGCGCACACTTCTTCCCTTTCGTCATCGGCAGCATCCGTTGCGCGTCGTCTACGTGTCTGCTGCGACTCACTTCGCGTTGCTGGCCTCGGTGGTAACGATACTCGTGGCCAACGTCGTCGTCATGATCGTCTCTGAGGGAGGTTAGGACACCCGGTCGTGTCGTCGACGAGACGTCAACCGTTTAACCGTTCGCGATCGCTGGCTAGACACGTAGGATTCACCGCACCCGCCCAACCGCTCCGTCCGCTCTAGCAAACGCGCTAGAGCGGTGCTCGTGCTCGAGCTCTAGCCTCGAGCTTCTCGGCTAGCTGGCTAGGAGCTTCTATTTTTACCATGGGGTGGCGAATTGTTCCCCACACCGGCGGCGGCGGCGGCGGCTGCTGCGGCCCACGAGGCGGCAGCTCGAGCGGACCAGAGGTTCGCCAATAAGACCGGGTTCAAACCATTTATAAATAGTAGGAGTTTCTCGCGTCGCGCTTCTCGCGCCTCGCGGAAAATCGGCGACAATCTCGGATTCGTGTCTGATTCCGCTCGATGCTCTCGGCGAGGACGGTTGTTAATCGATCGAGCCAATCGGTTGTTCCTTGACCCTTCCAATTTCCCTTGGAAAGCTGAAGCTTTTCCCTTCGTCGCAGAAACGTGTCCCGTTCAAATTTCGAACCAGTTTTGTCGACTGACAACGAGAATATACGATCAATGAAGAGAATCAACACTGGGCAGATGCAGCATTTGGATCTCGTTTTCTAATACCGTGTCTGAGTATTTAATTCAATTCGATCGTTCCATAATTTTCTGAAATGTAAGAAAATTGTGAAACACCGAGATAAATTATTGTCTCATCCTCGAGTTGATCAATGTAACTTTTTAACGTGAAACATAACGTGGAACACCGTATCAATATTCGTGAAAGGATTGTCCCAAGAAATGGTTGCAATACCCGTTGACTGAAAGGAATTTACGATAGATTCGGTTTCAAAGGATCTACGAACGTTTGGCTGGTTTAATTCGTGTTCTCAATTAACTAGTACGTAGTCTCGTCGAACACGTGCATCGGAGCGTGGTGCAGATAAAAATTAACGATATTTAGAAATAGAATCAGCGAGCACGTACTGCCTTTGAATCGAGCGAGGCTCGTCGATGCAACGAGAGCGATTCGAGAGAAAATTTTCCAAGATCCAAGATGTTGACAGGCGCTATAAATGGTAATAAAACGTTACCGCGGCAATGAGTGTTCATTCAGATTTGTACGATTAGCAATTTGTACGTGGGTGAGCCTGCGTGTTACGCACGTACATTTGGATGATTCAACTTTGAATGAATGCGTAAGGAGAAATGTCAACAATTATACCTAGTACACCTGTTTCCTGTTCGTAGAACATTCTTGCGTGGAACGAATCCCGTGGAGGTTTAAATTTACGAGAAATTTAGAACGTTCTTCCTCGCTCCTGCTCTTATTGAAACTTTGGGAAAATTGGGGGAAACTTGGTAAATTTTGGATGATTTGTCCTTTAATTTACAGTAAGAAGATGATCACGTTCGGCGTACATATTCTCCGTTCGTGGAATATCTTTCGATGGAATGAGATTCAAATCCTCCCCTTTCGTAAAATTCGAAGAAACTCCGTGATTAGTTCTTTGACTCTACCAAAGTGAGATACGAGAAACAATCCATTAAGTATTTGGCACGCACGCGTTCTTCTGCAGACTGAAATTCATTTCACTTGCACGAAACTACGAAAGAAAAAACGAACCACCATCGACCAAGCTCTGAAAGTAACTTCGATGTCGAGCGAATCGGCAACAACTTGGACGACGTCGAGGCAAAAGTTACGAAATCGAGGGTGCTTTACTTCGCAGCGCGGACGTGCAGTGGGATCCAACCGCGACCGGGTGAACGAAGATTTCGATCGATCGGGTGAAAAAGCACGAACTCGTCTATAGCCGGTGCATAAAGCTGCATTTTTGATGCTGCACATGCGACTCATCGTCTATGTCGGTCAGTCGCTTTCCTCCCTCTCTCTCTCTCTCTCTCTCTCTCTCTCTCTCTCTCTCGCGCGCGCGCGCGGTCTCTTTTCTCCTTCTTCCTTCTTTTTTACGGAAACTAGGCTTTCTTGAATTTATTAGAATACATTCACCCGTGTCAACGATCCTACGAGATACTGCAACTATAACGTCGCCTATTTTTCTTCCTTCTCTCCGCGCGTCGAGGAGAGTCGGATCGAAAGCTCGGCGAGAGAGTCTATGTAGAACGCGAACCTCGTCCAATCCTCGCTCGCGTCCTCCCGCTTTTTTATATAACAGAAATCAATTAATCGATTCCCCCTCTATTTCCATCCCACCCCCTCCTCACGACGTTGCCGTGAATATTGTTGTACGCAACAAGGAGAAGTAATTACGCGCGCTCCCCGATGATGCTCACACGCTCGCCGGTGCGCGGTCACGAGAAAAAGAAAAGAGGCTACAAAGCGCCTCGGTATACCCTCATTATTAAAATAACTCCTCGTAGAGGATCGTTTTCCCTCTCGAAACGAGCTCGTTCGAGTGCCAACTTGGAGTTGTTGCGACGATCGACCGGCTATCTCTCGCCCGAAAATCCTTCGACCGTCCACTCCTGACACGCACGAGCCACTAACAGCCTCCTTCCGGTTTCGAGCGTGCACGACCTACGAGCTTCGATCGACGTTCACGCGTCGGTAGAAAAATATCACAGGCCAGACCTAAGCGGACATGCGACGCCCTCGTTCCACGCATGCCTCTTGCACCTGCGGACGCGTCAGGCTGCATCGTCCCTGCGAGTCGCATCGTCGATCCGTGATCACTTTGCCTCGTGTCATCCGCCGATGGTCGTGCCGATGTTCTAGCTACACGTTGCAGCTATCACGCGGCCGTTACGCGGGAACCGAGGCACCCTGCGACAACGTCCACGAGGGACGAGGGACTCTGGAATTTTGCGAGTCCTATGTACGGGTTACCATGCTACCGTGTACGGACGAGCAGAATAATCTTTGGCAAAAAAAAAAAAGATAGGTCGTAAGAAGTACACTGAAAATCACTGAATGTTACGTGTGATCAACAGCCATCGTCACGAACTTACGTCATAGATGAAAATACAGACATTTCGGAGTAAAGATCATCGTGCGACGTGGAATCGGCGTTCCTCGAATTGCATCGCGTCACCGATGACCGGTGATACGAGCCGAGCTAGTCCGGCAGAGGCTTGCGAGTGGACGGGTCGAAATTGATCTGTCAAAGAGGAACAGTGTGTCGGTACTAAACTCGCGGCCCAAAAATACACGGGTAAAAATCACGGGCCGGTCGGTCGTGCTTCGAAGCGCAGCTGCGAGCATCACCAAGGAAAACACACGGAAATAGAGCGGGACACGGCTAGAGCAATCGCGCGTGGCTGGCCGCCGCGCTCGTGTCACGTCGCGCGACCCGTTCGGGAGACGGAAGAAGAAGCAGCTAGCCTAGAATCCTCCGGGACGAATCCTTTCCCAAAGTGTGATCCTGCACCGTTGCACACGCTCCACCCTCCCCTCCCACCGAGCACACCACCGGCGAGCCGTTTTAGAGCTCTCTCTCTCTCGGGTCCGCACTTCCGGTCGATCGATCCGCGCCAGCGACACGTGCAGGCTTTCCGCGGACGACTCCGGCCGCGGTCGTCTGTCGCGCACTATGCACTGCCTTCGCGGAAAAACACGTTGTGCGTTTTTCCGCACACGTGCGCGCCCCGGCCCACACACACGCATACGCACGCACACACACAAAATTCCCGCAGTTGCACCACATCGCATTCACGCATGCAACACCACGTCCTGCAGCAGCACGGACACACGCATTCAATCAGACGCACGTAGCTTCGTCGATACTACCTACATATGTATATACATATACATATATACGTGTGTGTGTGTGTGTGTGTGTGTGTGCATATATATACTATATACTATATATATATATATATATATATACATATATATATATATATATATATAGTTGATGCACGATTTTCTTAATTTAACACGACGACGATTGACACAACGGAGCAGAGGGAAAATCGTAAACGGGAACGTATGTACCGTGCCGTGATGTGGCGTCTCGACGCATCGAAGGGCCACCTCGAAGGACGCTTGCTCCTCGATCGTTGTTGCTCACCACCGTTTCACACCGGTATCCAACTCCACTCGATCACGGTTCTTCCTCCTTTTCGATCGTTCGAATATATCCTCCTCGTCTGTCCTCGTCCCGTTCGCTGTACGACAGAGTCGCGTTCCACCGACTCGTTCGTCGCGACGTGAAACTGCCCTCTCTTTCCCCTCCCCCTTTCCGATTACTCTTTCACGCGTTCCTCCGCTTCCGGTTCGCCGCGTGCCGTCCCGCGATAAAGAGGCTCGTTCCACGCTCGACGAGAGGCTCGTTTTGCTTCGGTTTTTTCTTTCCCCCTTTGCGTCCTCGACGTACACGCACCGTGGATACGGAGACGTGCGTCAGGGTGGTGGCATGATTGCGACTATCCACCTCGTCGTGCGTCGCCGTTGGCGCTGCCCTCGACGCCGTGCGACGCCGGCGTCGTGGCGCCTCGACTCGGCCGTTCGCCGTGGCACACATGCGCTGCTCGATACCGATGGCCGCGATTCGTCGCTCTCGCGCCGTCTTTTCCTCGAGCGCGATTTTCCTACAACGGCTACTCTCGTGAATTTTTCTCGTATCGTTCTCTCTCGAAATCTCGTTTTTCTTTCCTTTTCTTTTCCTATTGTTCCTACTCGATCGAACGGCTGTCGCGTCGGTGTTTCTTTGACTTTCTTCGATTCGTCGATCTGTCGACAGAAACGAACAGAGATGAACGATTTTGTCATATTCCAAAATTTGCATTCTTGCAGCCCACATTGTCCAATTTTGTAATAATTTTAGACCTGAAATTTTATTACGGTATAATATTATGTCGTTTCATTTTATTTTATATTTTATAGTTTATTGCTTCATGGCAAACTATATTTTTAGTTCATGTTATATGATTTTGCAATTTATAATTTGTAGTTTCTGTAGCTTGTATTTCACAGTATCGTACAGTTGTTTTATAATTCATATCTTAACGCTAGAACCACAAAAACGGTCAAAATGATCAATTTATAATTTTTCTTAGAAATTTTACAGACGTAAAACAATGTACTTTTAGAGATTTCAATTCTATTGTATCACAAAGTTTTCTGTTCTTCTTTTGTGTTTACTTTAATGGAAATTTTACGCGTTAATTGTCGATCAAAATCTTCCGTTTGAATACCTAAATAAACTAAAATAACCGAAATAAAATATCTGAATAAACTAGATACACGCGATGGTTTCATTGTGATTAAATTTCAAGTTAAAATCGTTTCGCAAGTTTATATTTAAATACTCAAACCTGGTCACAGTCTTCCAACCCAAATTACTAATCTAAATTCCAGCAGTTTATCCGCGAAATATCACTTAAGCATGATTCTATCCAAAGTTCAGACACCATTCTCGAAATTGAGAAAGTTTCCTCCCTTCCGAACTTTCGACACGCAACTTGTCGCGTCGCAAAATGTAAATTATTCAGAGGCGTTTTAAATTAAAAAGGAGACGAGCTTTTCGGACGTTGCAGACTTCTGCGAAGAGTCGCATATACGTGTACGTACATTATATATAGATACGAACGTGATCGAATCGAAATTTCAGGCTCGAAACTGACTGTTCTTAGATCCCGCGCTCGAACGTACGCGTGTATATATAAACAGGAATATGGAATAAGAGAGAGACGGTGGAGCACATTTGCATGCACATCGTGCCAGCGTATGTAGTACGTATTTCGAATGTAGGGTAGAATATGTGCGCGCTGGATGGAAAATCGAGGTGTGGCAGCGTTTACTGGAAAATCGAAGGCGGCTACTTCTGTGATACGTTTCGTAAAATTCAATAGATTCTACTGTCGACGAGGGAAACGGGTCATCCGTGACTCGGCCGTACCCTTTCGTGCGTAATGATACGGCCAGACAAATGTATCCGAATATTTTTTCCACGTGATCGGGCAATTTAAATATTACATAAATACTTTTGAAATCTCGGTCACGTGTCCTTTATCCCTTTTATTTTACGATAAGAGTTCTTTCATCGCGAAGGTTTTTGCTCCGTAAATTACATTGCTCAAATTTGAAAACGACGCTGGTGATTTTGATCTTTGAGCAAGCACTTCTTCTACGAATTGTTGTCTTTTTTAATTAAGAGGTTGTGTCGTTAAATATTCGTCGTTGAATGTAAATGTTGCCGTCTGCTGGCAAGATGTCAGCACGAAACGACTGGTAACATCCTATGTATCGACGAACAGTTAAATATCGACGTTGAGCACAAGTGCAATTGCGGATAGTGTCGCCCTGTGAAAAACTCTTTGAAATTTCGAGCCGCGTGTTCTACAATATCGATCGTGCAGAATATTTGAGATTTTCTCGTGCCCTCTGTTGAAATTGTGTAAAGTTGATATCTGTAGTCTTTAAACAAATTCTAAATAAATTATTACAAAACGTATCTATCTAAATCTTATAATCGTAAACAAAATATAGACTTCTATGCGTGCATGATATACTATGTTATATATTCGAGAGAAAAATCGATTTAAATAATGCAATTAGTAATTACATATTAAATAACAACGATTGCTCAGGTCGTCACGTTGAAGTTGCTGCACTTGTGTGTACTATATTTGCAATCTTCACCAATCAATGCTGAAACTGAAAACCAAGACATAAAAATTAAACATTCAGGGTTAAGACTAATTGTAAGCCTTACAACTAAAGACGCGACACTTAAAATTAAATCTCACAACTGGAGGTACGATTTAAAAGTAAGACTTAAAATTAAGACGGAACTATAGACGCTAAAACATAAAATTATGTTTAAAACTAAAGTTTATAACTGAAGGATGCGACTTGATATTAAGATTTAAAATTGAAACCAACTCACACCCTACTTCGTTCTTCGATTAAGCTTAAAATTAACTTAATCCATAATATCCGAAATAAAAACCAAAACGTACATATCCCATGAAGTGCTCGATTACAGGAAATGAGAATTCGATAATCGAAATGTATAATACTTGATATCAACAAATTGAGCTCGCAGTCCAATCTTTATGTTAAAAGAGAAGAAAAAAATTTTGAATAGTGTAGATCTTAACGTCATGTCGTTTTACAAAAACTAAAGTTTGGAAAACGATACCAGTTACCAGAAGTCATCAGGAAGAGATTACGCTCGGGTCCCGCTATAGTATAACGTAAATTAATGTTGTTTCATGAGTAAAGATTCACAATTCGATAAAAAGAGAACGAATCATAATGTATGAAAGTTCGAACAATTAAGTAATTCATTTAAAAACGTTGAAATAATTATTTTCGGCTTAATAAATAAACTCGTCAACATTACAGAGGAGAATTAATCGTTCAATTGTTGTAAATAAATTATTAGATAAGGAATATCTCGTGAATGAGAGGTAGTAGTTGGCTTTTTCGGACGATGTATCAGGAGAACATGAGGCACGAGGAAGTGGCACGACGTAGCCCACAGATTGGCGGTTCTCCTGATACACGAGTTTCCCGAAAAATTGTTTGATAAGTAATATCGAGGTAACGAGGAGCAATAATTCGCACAAAATTTGAAATTTCAGAGGAATACACCATCTGGATCTCGAGATATTAGAGTCTCTAGTTTTATGGAAAGATGCCTGTAACATGAGAACCGTTTGACGGGGTGGCTTCTCATGTCATAAAATCAAAGTATCTAATATCTCGGGAAACAGATCGTGTACTCCTCTGAAATTTGGAACATTGTATCAGGGGTATATGACGTTCTAAGAGGTGGCATGGGATGCCAGCACGACAAGAGGCTTTCCAGTTACAGGCGTCTCTCCAAAAACTAGAGAAGGTAATATCTCGAGAGCCAGATGGTGTACTCCTCTGAAATTTGGAACATTGTATCAGGGGTATATGACATTCTAGTAGGTGGCATGTAAAGCCAGCTCGTAAAGAGGTTCAACTGTTACTGGCGTCTTTCCATAAAAGTAAAGGCTGTCATATCTCGAGAATCAGATGGTGTATTCCTCTGAAATTTGGATCATTGTGTTAGGCATATATGACATTCTAGCAGGTGGCATGGGATTCCAGCCCGACAAGCAGTCCTCCTGTTACAGGCGTCTGTCCATAAAAGTAAAGTCGGTCATATCTTGAGAACCAGATGTTGTACTCCTCTGAAATTTGAAACATTGTATCAGGGGTATATGACATTCTAGGAGGTGGCACGGGACGCCAGCCCGAAAAGCAGTTCTCCTGTTACAGGCGTCTTTCCATAAAATCATAGTCGATAATATCTCGAGAAACAGATGGTGTACTCCTCTGAAATTTGGAACTTTGTATCAGGGGTATATGACATTCTAGGAAGTAGCTTTGGATGCCAGCCCGACAAGCAGTTCTCCTGTTACAGGCGGCTGTCCATAAGAGTAATGTGGGTCATATCTCGAGAACCAGATGCTGTACTCCTCTGAGATTGGGAACATTGTATCAGGGGCACATGCCATTCTAGGATGTGGCATGAGATACCAGCCCGACAAGCGATTCTCCTGTTACAGGCTTCTTTCCATAAATATACAGACGGCAGTATCTCGAGAGCCAGACTGTGTAATCCTCTGAAATTTCCAACATTGTATCAGGCGCAAACCATCTCGGAGGTGTCATAGCAAGACAACCCGACCAGCCGTACTCCTGATACACAGGTCTTTCGACAAAAATTCAATCGGTAATACGTCGCGAGCCAGATGGTTTACTACTCTGAAATTGCGAACATTGTATCAGGGGCACATGACCTCCTAGGAGATGGCATGTGAAGCCAGCTCGTCGAGGGGTTGAACAGTCGCAGACATATTTCCATAAAAGTAAGGTCTGTCATATCTCGAGAACCAGATTGTGTATTCCTCGGAAATTTGGAACATTGTATCAGGGGTATATGACATTCTTGGAGGTGGCATGGGATATAACAGTTGTACCTCTTGACAAACTGGCTTCTCATGCCAGCTCCTAGAAGGTCATGTGCCCCTGATACAATGTTCGCAATTTCAGAGTAGTATAACATCTGGCTCTCGAGATATTACCGAATGAAATTTTACCGCAAGACCTGTGTATCCGGAGAACAGCTTGGAGGGTTGTCTTGCTATGACACCTCCTCGATGGTCATATGTTCCTGATACAATATTGGAAATTTCAGAGGAGTACACAGTCTGGCACTCAAGATATTACCGTCTCTAATTTCTGGACAGACGCCTGTAACAGTTCAGAACCTTGACGAGCTGGCTCCACATGCCAGCTCCTAGGAGGTCATGTGCCCCTGATATATTGTTCGCAATTTCATAGTAGAATACCATCTGGCTCTCGATATATTACCGATTGAAGTTTTATCGAAAGACTCCTGTATCAGGAGAACCGCTTGGAGGGTTGTCTTGCCATGACACATCCTCGATGGTCATATGTTCCTGATAAAATGTTGGAAATTTCAGAAGAGTACACCGTCTGGCTCTCACGATATTACCGTTGTAGCGGCTAGCAAATGTAGAGAAAGTGTTATTGTTAGGGAGAAGTGTTATGTTACAACACTCACGGTCTGGGTATAATCACGTCCGAAATAATTTATTTTTTTCTAAAGTACCCTTAGCCACATGGCTGGACTTCTTCTAAGAAGACAAGACATTCGATAGACCGTGGATTGATACGTGGCACTCACTTCCCCGAACGCGTGAGAGGCGTAAGCCAGCGAGATGGCTCAGGTCGACAGCGGGCATCTCCCCTTTGTGCCCCGCCGTGAGCTCGTGATTTTCCAAAGCCAAAGCAGGGGGAACCCAGAAGACGTTCGTGCTTTTCTTCGGCTTCCAAGGCAGAATCATTTCGACTTGCAATAGACAAAGTACACTCTCTCGCGGAACAGATTACTACGAGGGGACAAGCCCCTAATACTCAGCTTGCTTATACAATTTCGTCTTCGAATAAAAGATCAAAACTAAGTACTCAGTCTCGTCCATAATCAATCCTTCTCCAAACCGTCTTTAATTTTATGGAAAGACGCCTGTGACAGGAGAACCGCTTGTCGGGCTGCCATCCCATGCGACCTTCTAGTATGTCATATACCCTTGATACAATGTTCCAAATTTCAGAGCAGTACACCATCTGGCTCTCGAGATATTACCGACTTTAGTTTTATGGAAAGACGCCTGTATGCATATTAATACATATGTCAGTTCAGTCTATATTATATATGTATTGTTTACAACTTGATTATGAATAATATATGTATGTCCTGACACTAATTAAGGAAGTTATTTTTGTAAAAAAAAACATCTGAAAGTATATATTTACTGTAATTCATTTCATAAACTGATTTATTAAATATATATATATATATATCTTAAAAGAATTTTATATTTTTTTCTTTTTTTTCTTTCAATCTGTGGTACCATACACAACGTCTGATTGGTGGTTTCTATTAAAGGTGGTTATTTTCAAATAACCTATCGTGTACCTTTAAAAGCAATTACGCTTTGTCTTATGGCGTATTGGAAGCTTGTCCAGTGAAGTAACCTATTTCGCATGTAAACAAACTTTATTTAAATCATATTCGTGATTGGATATAAATTGTTAACGAATTAAATATTATAAAGTATGAAAATAAATATAATATGAGTTCGAACGGGCCAAAAGTATTAAAGAAAAAGTTAGTATAGAATTGGAAAGTTTTGTGAAAGATTCGTTTATCTCTAAATTATTTTACTAATTTGTTTCTCATAAAATTATTATAATTGAAGGATAATGGATAGCATAGCGGTATATAAATATAATTGATTCAAGTCATTTTATATTTACAGCAATTCGTCTCCACAAAAAGTACGATGTCAAAAATGTCTAGAAATGGGACATTGGAGTTATGAATGTAAAGGGAAACGAAAATATTTACATAGATCTTCGCGTACAGCACAGTTAAAAAGAGCTCTGCAAAAGCAACAAGAATCTAATGGGTAAGATTGCAAAAAAGTGATTAAATCATTAAATTTCAAGGTTTAACGATTCATAATGTTAAATTATATATATTTACAGTGAAGAACAGAAGAAAGAAGTAAAGAAAAGTCGTTTACAAAAAAAAATGAAAGGAGAATCTAATAGTTCCAGTATTGATAGCTACAGTTCCAGTAGTAGTAATGATAGCAGTAGTAGTAGTTCATCTTCAGACAGCGAATCAGATTCTACTGATAGTGTTTCCAGTAGTAGCAGCGATAGCAGTAGCAGCAGCAGTAGTAGCAGTAATAGTAGCACTAGTAAAAGTAGCAATTGTTCTAACAATTTTTTATTTTTAAAAAAGACATCCTAACTAAACAATTCTAGATAAAAAAATAAAAAAAGTCCTTATGATATATTAATTTTTTAAATATTCGTAAAATACTTTACCAATTCATACATATTAATAAAGATGTGTATGATAGTTTCGTTGTAAAAAATTAAGATAACTAAAGTACTTATTTGTAACATATCTTTTAAATATATTTTAAATAATAATTTATATAACGCAGCTTATAATAGGAATTTTATTATTTCTGTTATGATACCTAGTTATATCATATATTTATAAGTGAAAGAAATCGTAATTTTGTACTAATAACTTTTTCATAAATTAAGGAGTACTTATTACAAAATCAAAAGCGTAAAATATAAATATTAAGGAATTAATGAAAATAATTTTTTATTGGACTATTCGCAATATAATTCGTTGTAAACAATTTAGGTTTATATGATAATATAATGTAAATAAAATTACGATTGTATTCTTATTATTTTAGTGCTTAATTATTCATCAATCCCTTCAGGAAGCGTTTGTATTATTACTTTCCTCTTTGAATCATAAAGGAAATTATTTGATTTGAAAATGTCACTTTCATAAAATAAATGGAGATTGTATATATCGATTTGTTTAGCCTAAAATAAAATGATGATTTTAATATAATGAAGTTTATAAATTTATGAAAAAAAAAAAAAAATACATACTCGATCTAATAAATCTTTTTCTGAAATTTCAATCGTTGTAATACGACTTCTACGTATTGCTTTTTGAAAGGCTAAAGTATCTAACGTAAGTTGTCTAAGTATATAATATAGAAGTTCACTGTGATCTTTCTTATATGATAAATATTTCTGGAATGTCTAAAAAAATAGTAGAATATTTGTTATAGTTTCAATAAAATCATTCATTATTGTTTATGATCATTAAACATACCTGGCGCATACTTTTCATTACTGAATATTTCTGTGTATCAACAAAACTATCAAGCATCATTCTGATGGCAAGATTAATATCACCTTCTTGAACGTGATCACGTAAATGTATTTTAGCGCTTGCTTCAGCCATACGTATAATGCTTTCTATATGTCGTACAGTAATTGGTAAACTTCCAGTGGCCTATTAATTATCAGAATAAAGTTTGTAAAGTTGTATTATAATCTGAGAATTATAAATACTTACCAAACTCTCTTGTCTTAATTGACTGTATAATTTTGCTACTTTATCTTGATCAATGTTTGTTAACTTAGGATGAATATTTTGTCGCGCGTAAACTATATATTTTTTTAAAAGGTCTTGTGGAATAGATATATCATTTGTATTTTCTTGTACTGATGTTACTTTCCCTGCATTTGACGGATGATGCTTGATATGAGAATTTACAACAAATTTAGCCAAATGTCGGTCTTGCATAGGATCTATTTCATCTTTTACTACACAAAGAATATCAAAACGAGACAGAATTGGTTCTGATAAATCTACCTAATTAAAAAGATTATAACATAATTATAACTTGCATGATATGAATATATGTATACTTCTTTATTTTATGTTATATCTTACGTTTTCTGAAAATGTCATACTAGCATCATATCTGCCTCCAATGGGATTGGATGCAGCTATTACTGAACACCTAGCATTAAGCGATGTGACTATTCCCACTTTTGAAATAGAAATACTTTGTTGTTCCATAGCTTCGTGAATAGATGTTCTATCTTGATCATTCATCTAAAAATACAATAATAATTATATGTCATCATAAATATTTTATACAAAATATACCTTATCGAATTCGTCAATAAGACAAATTCCTTGGTCAGCAAGAACCAAGGCACCAGCTTCTAATGTCCACTCTCGTGTAGTTGGTGACCTTCGTACAAAAGCAGTCAATCCCACAGCCGAAGCTCCTTGACCTGTTGCAAATACTGATCTTGGTGCAATTTTTTCGACATATTTCAAGAATTGAGATTTAGCTGTTCCTGGATCTCCACATAATAACACATTAATGTCTCCTCTTACTTTATGTTTGTTACCTATGTAATTATGTGACTTATTAAATAGTATTCTTGAAATACATACAAAATAGTTAATCAGAAATAAAAATACCAGGATTTTTTGACTCTCCTCCAAATATTGCTAAAGCTAAAGCTCTTTTTATGTATTCATGACTATAAATTGAAGGCGCAATACTTGCGACAATGCGATCCATAATTTGATGATCTTTACTTAAACTAATAATAGAAGAAATATCTTCTTCAGTTAAAGATTCTACAATTTCCTTTGAATCTTTCACTACTAAATGATTAGCAAGAAGAACCGTTGCAAATACAGGAAAGCCCTTAAACACGAAGTAAATGTTAATTGATTAATATAAAATTCTGAAATAATTACAGGTAAATATTTTTTACCTGCTCTGTGTTCAAAGAACCATCGTAATTATTTGTATAAATAGCGGTAACGTCTACTTCATCTCCAGGTTTACAACGATCACAGAGATCTGATAGAAGAATACATTCTTTGCTTCTAGGTATTCTTCCTGCAGGAATTTTACCTGGTGATTCTTGAATTGTAATTTTTTGATAGTTTCTGTATATTGTTTGTTCCATGTTAATCTGTAATTAGTTTTACTATATTCATAGATTTTACTATTGCATATATCAATAACATTATTTAACATTTATACTTCCCATAAAAGGTCCAATACTTTGGCATTCAGGACATGAACCTGGCTTGACTTCGGTATTTTGATTTTGTACAAAAGGACCAAGTACATATCCACATTTTGTACAATCATATTTTACAACAGATAATTGTGGAAGTACTCCTGTAGTTGCAGTAACAACTCCTAGAGTACGTACTAGTTGATTCAAATGTAATTTCCTAATTTTCATCATAAACAATATATAATATTTTTGAGTAAGCCATTTTCCTCAATATAATATATAACTATATTTTACCTAAACGTGCGAATTTCTTCAATTAATGGCAGTTCTGATATTCTGACATGAATTTCACCTGTAACTCTTTCATAGCTGGGAAATATATTTAATACTAGTTCCTTTGCAACTTCATCAAATATTTCTAACATTTGAAATGGTGCTTCTGGTAGGAAATAAGCCAAAACATGTTCTTTACTAGCAAGAATAGGAAATTCCACAATAAAGCTAGACTATTAAAAAATAAAATAAGTATTTTTTACGTCTTAACATGAAGATTATTAGTATTAATAATATAGAAATATTACTTGATTGCTCTCACACATATGACGAATTCGCTCTTTATACATATATTGTCCTTTTGAATTAGTATGTGTACGAAGAAAACTTTTAAAACGATTGGAAATTTCAGTTTTTGGTCCTAACATAGATACCCATTCTTTAATTGAATGACCTTTTGTATCTTCTAAATTCTCAATAGATTCAATCATCTATGATAAAAATAGATATTATTATTAATATAATAGAATAAGTTTTATAATATAATATAAGAAGCAAGAAAAAAACCTTACCTCTATATCTTCAATTTCACCTACTGCTGCTTTCTCAGCCATACGTCTCTTACGGGCCTGTGTTTCTTCTTCATCACTTTCATCTTGAATATTTCAAAGATATGTTACAATATATTTAGAAAAAGATATATTAATTACATTGTCACAAAAGCTAGACTATACCATAAAGTAAATATCTATCATCTCTAATAATCCCTGCTGCTCTGTCTCTTTTAAGCATAACAGTTTCAGCAGCTACACGTTCTCCTTGAGACATTTCTGAATACTCTTCATCATCCACTACATCTGGATCGTATCTATCTAATGCTGGCATAGGACGATAATCACTGAAATATTATTTAAAACTTAACACATGTATGTTTTTTTGGATATGAAAAAATTTTAAAAACTTTACGCTTCCATGTTATCCCCAAATAATTCTTCTCCTTCTTCTTCTCCTTCTTCCTGATTAACATCATTATCATTACCAAGTAAATCAGCTTCATCCTCGAATGGTTCATCTATATCAGGTGCAGGAGATGTCATTGCCTCTGTATGTCTATCAGAGCGTGCAGGGCTGCTAGAATCCTAAAAAAAATACAATTATAAGATTTAGAAGAAAATAATACAAAAAAATAGAACAATATATAAAAAAAATAAGAAAGGAATTTAAACTAATGTATACATTTGTAATAATTTAAAGATTACGTAGTTTCTAATATCTTACCATTGTATGTGTTAAAAGAATTAGAATGCAACAACAATTAAACAAATTCGTGTATGTAAATATAAAATAGATCTCAAATAATACTTCCTTCGTTCTGTTTTCGGACTTAAACCAAAAAGTAAGAATTGGCGGGAATTTCCTTTAGATTGTACTTATGCCAACAATTCTCAATAAATAACTATAAGCAACCAATAGTAGAAATTCTTTACAGGAAATGAAGGAAACAAACTGTAGGTACCAGATCAATCGTATATATTTTTATTAATTACTTCGACATAAATTTTACTAGTACAAAGATACATTTACAATTACAAACTTAATAATTTTCTTTAATAAAAATATAACTAATAAAATAACCTAACAAGACAACATGACAGAATTTTTAGGGTCATTTGTTGAGCAAGAAGTGTGTTTTAAAAAGTATAAAGATTGTAATTTGTCTACTACAGAAGTAATTTCTGCTTGTATGTTTGCTGTCCTCACAACAAGATAAAGAGATTCTTGAAAACGTTTTTGCGCAATTCTTAAACTCTGTGGAACCAATACTCCAAACCATTTTATGGGATCTTGAATCTCATCACCATTGTTATCTGACTTCTTCAAGTTTATGTCAAAATTTGGGACTATTTTACCAGTTTCCTCAGTTAATTTTGTCTCTAATTCAAAGAGTGTGACTACTCTTTCATCTTCAACAGGAACCTGTAAAACACTTATGCTTTCCTTTCCTCGTATATATTTTGATTTAGCTAACTCAATATAACCATCACGCAGTATTTTTTCCATTTGTACATTGACATCAATTTTCTCTTGCATTAACTCCAAATTACGCAACAAATTTTCATCAATAGCTTTACATATGTCATCTATGCTTTCATGCATATTGTCTGCTACTATTGTCTTTTAACACAAAAGATATTTGTCACAATATACAATATTATGTCTAGAATATATAAAAATATAATATAAAATACATATAATATCACATACTCTTTATTATAATTTTATTAATAACAATAATATTCAATAAATTTATGCATTTCTGTTTACTACATACCAAATATGAAAGTTATCCCTTTTTATAAATAATTAATTTGATAAAGAATATTCTCTAAACAAATTTTAATTTTACAGAACCGACTGTTTTTATAACTTTATATATAAATATAATTTATTTATATTATCTTTTTGAAGTAGTATCATTAGTAGTATATATGATACACAATTGTCTAAAGCTATGAAGATTGTATTGTATTGGCGACACTGCTTGCGCAATAATACCAAAGGTTATGTACTGTAAAATTGACACATCATATAATTTTAGAAATACTAACAATGGCTGTTAAAGAAAAACAAATAGACGCTATCGATGAAATAGAATGGAATGTGGAAAATGAAATTCAATTATTCTTTGCTATGAATGGACATAAACCTGTTGGTAAGAATTTCAGTTCATATGACATTACTCTAAATTATTTACATTAGTTACAAGAGTAATAGTTAATACTTTTATGCAAAAGGTATATGTTCATGTAAAGGAAATGCAATTATTCGATTAGATTTAATCAAATGTTCTTTCTTCAAGGTATTAATAAATATTTTCATATGGTTTGCATATGGGAAAAATTTCGTGCTGCCATTCACAAAGATGTGTCGTTAAAAACGATCTGGGAACATTTAGAATCAATGTATGATTTAATGGCTCTGGTATTTATTGTTACATTTTAAAAAGTTACTTATTATTATTTAAAATGATATTGATAGTATATTTTATATTATTTTAGGATGATATGGAGGATTTACCATTTCCTAGTCAAGAAATAGATTTTTCTTTACCAGAGCAAGAATTTTTAGGACCGCTTAAATGTCGAAAAAGAGAGGAGCCAGAATTAAAATTAAAGGAACAGAGGGAAAAATTTAAGGAATTTAAAAAAGAGAAAGATATTAAAGACCCTATGAAAAAAGACAATGTTCTTCGTGATCTTAAAGGAAGTAAAGATATTGATAAAAAAAAAGAAGAATTTAAAAAATATGTCAAGGACATAGAACTAAAAAAAGATAAGCTTAGAGAAATTAAAGATGTTAGGAAAGATTACAAATCTTCTAAAGGACGATCAAAAGGGAAGGATGATTTTGAAGAAGCAGGTAGATGTGACATATCAAGATTTGTCTTGATATTTTTAATATATATATGTGTTTAAACAATTAAATTTCTTTGTTCAGCATTTAATGGTAAAAAGGAACGTAAAGATTCTGATTCTGGTCGTGAAGGTTTAAAAAGAGGTCCAAAGCGACCAACTAGACAAAGTATGGATAGCACATCTAAAGCATCTTCCAGTCCACGAGATACACCTCCACCAAAACGAAGAAGGATATAACAATTTGCTTAAAATTGTTGCTTGTATTGTATATAAACATTGTTTACATTTTCATGTATGGACAAAATTATGTATTTGAATTATGTATTTTTTTTTATACAAACCATATGAGAGTACTTAAAATTCAATTTTATAGAAAATTTTACATTAAATTGCTGTAAATATTCAATATAAATATTCTGTAATAATAGAGAAAAAAAATAATACTAAATGTATAAGAATTGTACGTTTTTTCATAAAGGAAATGAACATATTGAATCGATGTGATTTGTTCAATAAAATGGTTGTAATCTATATATAATGGTTGTAATTATATTTGCAGAACCAAATGTGTTATGAAAATATGATACACAAAATAAAATACTCAATTAAATATCAGCCAGTATTTATTATAAAAATTGTAGGTATCTTCACTGACATTGACATTTGAAACCAACTTTGCTCATATCATTGGAATTATTAATCTTCATTTTTATTGATGGAATGAATCAGAGTCCAGACACTATTTGAATTGATATTTTCGTGTCAGCAATAAATTCTTCCTATGTGTTTATCGAAGTCTTCTTGCTTCACGTTCGGATTCCAGTAAGGTTAAGAGATCACCTTCTCGTACCGGACCTTTTACATTCCTGATAATTTGTCGATTTTGTTCGCCCAGAAATTCCACTTTTACTTGCGTACATTGTCCTTGCGAACCAGTCCTACCTAGGACTTTTATAACACGAGCCAAAACTACTGGTTTATCCATGATATTTAGGTCTCACGTGGCTTTGATGCTACAGTGAAGAAACGTTCTACAGAAGTGAAAGAGCTTTTGTCACTTTATATTCCAGCAAAGATGGCAACTTCCGGCAGGCTTTTCCAGCAGTATTGTCAAATTTAATATATAGAATTTAAAATAATAATGGATAATGCAAAAGAAATACTTTTATAGTTAATGATATAGAACATGTATTTTGTAAAGATAAGAGTTATTTATCTTAAACATAAATAATTAATATAATTATCCATTAATGTATAATAGATGGCGTCTTGGATTTAAACATGTCCTTAACATTTTCAAATGCAACAAAAAAATGGTAATGAAAATGTTACTAACTTAAGATTATTTTATATCATAGAATTTTTAAAAATTGATTGATTGCTCAATTAGTATTGAAGCTTTATAAATTATATATTATAAATTTCTTATGTTTTGACAACGTGTATTTGTACTTGTACCAAGTTTACAATATATTAAATTTTTTCAATGCAACAGCAAGCAAGGTCCTTGGTTTAATTTGAATCATATGATAGTTCATTCTTATTTATAAGAATATGTGAAAACAAATTTTTACATTTATATTATGTATTTTATTTTCAACTGCATGATCAAATATTCGATAAGAAAAAAATTTAATACAATAAAATATAAACGTGACAAATATGTTTAGAACTTATTGTCAAATTTTGATATTTATCATATTATATGGCAATTATATGACTTCTCAACAAGTAAATATGCAATCATGTATAATTTTGGTTATCATCAAACAATCAATCATAATTAAAATATTTCAACTATAAATGCATAAAATTTGAAATTATAGGTTTCTGTGGTATTTCGTCTATACTAGGAGAATCAAAATGTGGATAATATGTTTAGCTTGTTAAGTCTCTGCCTTAAATGTTAACAAAAACACTAAATGCATTTTGGTAAGAAGTATTAATAATACTTGCTCAAGAATATTAAAGTCTAAAATGTTCTTTAATCTATACTCAACGTTGCAGTTTAGTATTCTAAGCAACACACTACTCAAGTACGAATAACAATACAACTAACTTTTTAAACACAAAGACATGGATTTTTTCGGTTTTTACATAAGTCAATATTAATAGAATAATATAAAGTCAATAATACATAAAAGTAACTATCAAACATTTAAAACGTTCAATACATTTTGATTGCATACAAAAATTGCAACATTATGCTAAAAAATAAGTCTGCTTTCAAAATGAGAAGTTACTTTTTAAGTAATTTAGCCTTTAATATACAATTTATCAAAGAACTTTAATACTCTGTGAAAACTGTTATATATCTGATTTTTCTTTATACTTCAGGGTAAAAATGAACTATATCGCAAAATACGCTTATTGTACTAAAGATGCTTGTACTTGTTTAAGTATAATGAAATTTTTTGCTATAATGAATGTGGACCCTGACATACATTCGTCGTGATTATAAAAGCACCCATTTTTAGCAAATAATACAATTACATTGTCAAATACATATATACTGTACGTCACGAATAACTCTTTACAATCAGTCAAAAATTCGTTTTTATTTGTAGTTTCCACTTTTTCAACATTAATGTTGAAAGCTAGCAAAGCTTTAGAAGAAAAACTTTTTAGGCTCAAATACTGCATTCATTTACGAATTGTTTTTTGAGAATGACAGTATTAGAGTATTTTTCGTTTGTGTCTTTGTTGTATTATATCCCAAAACAATTTCCAATTTAATGTGGAAATATAATCATGTTGGATAACGAACATTCGACACTAGTGTACAACACTGAATGGAATAATCAATCAACTAATAATATTCATAAAACTTTTACTGCCATAAATTGGTGGAAAGCGTTTGTCCAGGAAGTCCAGTTGTAGCAGTAGATTTTCCTGGGGTATTCGAAAAATTCGTGCCACCTAAAGACAATTGTGTCATTTGTTGTGGTAACTGAAATATAAATATAGCAATCAATGTTATTAGGAAAATTTATATTAAATATAAGTAATGTATTATTTGTATACCTGAGAGCCAAATGCAACAGACTGTTGCTGTTGTTGAGACGTTAAATTAAAAAAAGGATTATTACCAGGAGCTGGTTGAAGATTTTGTGTTAACATTCCACTCCAACCATTATTACTATTAACATTAGACTGTCCTAACTGCATCACCTAATAATACAATAATAAATACTTGTCTATCAACAAATAACTCTAATATATATAGTATATCATACATAAATTTATGTACCATTTGAGATTGCATTGTAATGGCAGGATTCGGTACACCATTCATCTGATTTATCTGACCTACATGTATACAGTTTCCTAAGGAATTTGATGTCACTGGTCCTAATGAAGCAGAATTCACTGTAATTTGATTCTGACTGATAGGTAATTGATTAGATGTAACAGACATCTGAGTGGGAAGTTGATTAAGTTGAGTCAAGGAACTTTGTTGGTTTGGAAAACTAGTTTGTTGACCAAATGGTACCACGGCTGGTATTTGTTTATACTGAACGTTAGACTGTTGAGCATACATTCCGCCTAAAACACGAAACAACAAAAATTGTACAAAAATATTTCAAATATAATAATATGTTTGAAGTGATAGATATGTATTACCAGGAACTGCAAACATTGTTGATTGTTGATTACTTGGTGTACCATACAAGGCTAAAATACTGTCTTTGGACATTTTATTCTTTTCTTGAGGAGATGGTGCTGGTTGATCGAAAAAACTTTCTTCTTCACTTTTACTAACAGTTGTTGATGCATTTGTTGTGGTATTAGAAATACTACTACTTGTTGAAGATATTGAAGCTGGAGGTGCAGATAAAAAAGAAGAAAATATGTCATCTCC
Organism: Melipona beecheii; assembly: GCA_032399605.1. Classification (NCBI taxonomy): domain Eukaryota; kingdom Metazoa; phylum Arthropoda; class Insecta; order Hymenoptera; family Apidae; genus Melipona; species Melipona beecheii. The sequence continues at coordinate 1,781,494 of JAUCMO010000463.1, forward strand.
AGCACCATTCACGTTTGTTTGATTTGTTGTTGGAGCATCTGTTGAAAATATATATATTTTTAGAAGTATCTGTTATGCTCAATATCATTACTGAAATGCAAGAAAAATATACCTAAGCCTAATAAGTCTAGAGTTGCAGAATTATTTGCTCTATTAGGTTTAGGACTGATAGAACTTTTAGGTTTTGGCAACTGAGGCACTACTTCTGGCTTTTTTACAGGTGGAAGTATAGCTTGATTATTAGAAGTTTTAGAATTTTCCTTTTTTCTTCTACGTTGTCTTTCTGCTTCTTCATCAAGCTCTTTATCCCAATTAACCTACGTATTTATTAAATTAAATTTATTTGTATTTGTACTTTTAATATATTTTAAACATATTAAAAATGATTGACTTTTCAAAACAGTTGACTTTTTAAAAATTTGAAAAATTATTACCTTTGGCAAAGGAGGTGGCACCCATTCTCTAGCTATATATTTTTTATGTTCATACTTTGCACGAATAAAACTTTCAAGACTACAGACTGTTTGAGGTCTTCGAAAACTATCTGGAAGATTTGCTTCATAAACTGCTCTTGCACGGGAATTACCCATTTGTTGTAAACTCTAAAAATAAGAATATGACATTAGTAGTTTGCATTATAAATAATATTTGCAATTAAAACTTTTAGAACTCAAAAATATAGCTATGAACATACCACTACTTGCTCGGGCGTCCATGTGTCCAAATTAACAGATTTTACTTTGCTTATGTGAACTCCAAGATTCCTGTGTATCCCAGCACAACGAATACACAAAAATATACCTAGATTCCAACTAGCCCACCGTGGTCCTAAGAAACATAAATGTACAGTTAACACGTATAATAAAAGAACATATTTGTAATTTATTTTTATACTTAACCAATATACGTAAGAAAATTTTGTCATAAAATTTTATTTGCATGCAGGATATGTACAGTAAAGAAAGTAAAATTTTATAGAAAGTCTATAGAAATTCTATAAAAATTTAAGAAAAGAAAATTTAAGAAAAGAAAATTTAAAAAATTCAATTTATACTGATACACAATAGTAAGAAACGAAAAATGGTATGTATGAAAAGTTATTTATCAGCAATTCACATATAAAAGGAGAACATGTAAGTACACGATTAAGGAGAAGAATATTAATGAAGTAACCACGATGATGTTTACTTGTAATCGCTGTCATCCAAAGTTCTGTCACTGAAGAATTAAAAATCTATAATGTCTTACTAGGCAAAACTAGGTCGTTTTCGAATCAATATCGATGACATGGATGCACTGTTATGTATAAAAATGCAATTTTGCAATATTTGCAAAGAACGGATAGAATAATGGGGGTTCATCGGTCGAATAGAAACAAGACATCGCTAAAAAATATACAATTGACGCACGAACCTTTCGCATCGCAGTCGACACAATACTTATTATCTTCATCGCGTAGCATTTCTATTAAAAGATTTTGACATTTCTCTTGTATTTGCTTGGAACGTTCTTTTTCTAGGCGAGACGTCATTTTTGTACAATGACGAGTTTTCCTGCACACAAGTTCAAAACAATGTTTCCTCCTTACAATGCAATCCTGGACACATACGAGAGCCGTCAAGTGGTATGCAGTAATGGTCAGCGAACGCCCCCAACAGTTACTCACAGAAACGTCGTGTAGTTGAAAGAATTCTATTGGATTCTATATATTAAAATATCTGAAACGAAATAACGAGTAGATCCTTAACGACTCTAACATCTATATCGATATCGAGATCTATCGATATTTTATTGAATTGTATAGTTAGTATTGTATAGTTAGTAATTCAGATAAACAAGTGCTCTATTGCTCCATCGATAAGCCACGTAATCAATTCGTACGTAAGAATATATGAATTCAGTATGTGTTTCATTATCACACAGAAAATATATATATATATAAAATAGATCTGATGTCCATTGTATTTTTGCGTCACACGATTTACGAAATTTTGAGTATCTTTACTATTTTAATTATTGACTAGAGATAGACATGACATCAAGCTTTCGTGCATCTAAGTAGTGACACAGCAAGATACATATATGTATTTATATACCTCGTCTGTGTCTGTGCCTCGTCTGCGCCAGTGATTTCTTACTGTCAGTATTTCAGAGCATGGAAGATAAAATCTCATAAGACGTTTGTCTATTCATATACCTTGTCTGTGATCTATTCATATATCTTGTCTGTGTGACAAATTTTTAGAAATTTTAGCTTCACAATCCATAAGGAACGCAATAATTCGCAACAGGGCAGCAATAATACAGATCTCGTCTGTGGCAATAGCAATTAGTTTCATCGTTTCACCGCTATGGGGCAATAGTGTTTCAATATATGGTAGGGTTAAGGTGAATTTGCGTTTTGTCTCAGAGTCGCCGCCAGAGGGGCTAATGACGATTGTCCTACTTCAGACGCTAGGTTTATTAGGAATCTAGGTTATGCTAGGAGACGACATCTATCATAGCTAGAGATATTTGAAGATCGTACTCGATCGTAGGCTAAGTGGCATCCACTTGCGGCTTGTGGTATTCGTGTCTTTGGAACTAGTATACTTAGGAAAGACTGGATATGCTAGCCGCAACAAATTTTTGACATTGAAATGTCAGCGTCGTGCAGAGGTGAAACGGTAGAATTAATTTATATTGCTGTCCTTTCGCACTACTAGTCTACCGCCCGAATATGTCTGTCCTTGTTGCACACTATTGCTCACCTTGTCTACCATGCATATATGTCTGTCCTTGTCACACGCTAATGACGATAGACAAGGAAAGCAATATTGTGCGACAAGGACATCTTCCGATCTATTGAAAAAAAAAATTCAAATTTTTACACACACGCTTTTTTAGGACAAAACACACATAGAAAGAAAGCTGAGAGTACCGATAACTCAGTGGTACTAATTAATACTGAGCACTGACATACTGCTAGATGGCACCTCTATGTCCAAAATGTGACAGTTCACTAATTACGAAAAAAAAAACTAATTAAGAGGAATGATTTGCGACCTTTTCTATATGCCTCTCCAAAATTAGGCTCTCAGCTTTCTTTCTATGTGTGTTTTGTCCTAAAAAAGCGTGTGTGTAAAAATTTGAATTTTTTTTCAATAGATCAAAGAATATCTTTATCGCACACTATTGCTTTCCTTGTCTACCGTTATTAGACAAGGATCGCAGTAGCGTGTGACAAAGATAGACATTTATCCATGGTAGACAAAGTGAGCAATAGTGTGCAACAAGGACAGATATATTCGTGCGATAGACTAAGAGAGCAATAGCGTGTGACAAGGACAGCAGTATAAATTAGTATCACCGTTTCACCGCTCCGCGACGTTAGCATTTCAATGCCTGTAGCGGCCAGCATATGCTTAATATACAAGTTTCGGACACATGAACTACACAAGCCGCAAGTGGATGCTGTTTAACGATGGATCGATGGCGATCACCAAATTAAGCATGCAGCGTGTGACTCAATATCTCTAGGAGTGCTGTCCAGACTAGAGTTTCCTAACAAAACAAACGTCTGGGGTGTTGCCGCCATCAGCCCCACTGATGAGTCTAGACGGCGACTTTGAGACGCAAATCGATATAAACAATAATATACACGGATGGTTCTAACTCCACAAATGCCATTAGTCAGAGCAGTATGCATAATTCCAAAGGACAAACCAAGCATTACAAAATTTATGGTAAAAATATACGGTAGAATGCCTGGTGATAAAAATAGCAGTGAAGCCAATGAAGATCCTACAAATTCCTACGTAATTTATATACATTCGCTAAACCTTGTGCAAAGTCTAAAATCTATCCCTTTCCATCCAAATGAACAGACGTAACAAATATCAAAACAGAACTGCAGCAGTTCAGAGCAAACACGACAAGAAGCCGTATCTCCATGATATGGATTCTAGCTCATGTTGCAATAGAAGTTGCAGACAAGGAAGCAAAGATAGCATCAGCACAAACAATTGCTCAACATACATGCTGGTCCCACACACCGACTGCATACGAGCTATAAAGCAAAAAATTCAATCTCAAATCGAAGAAAAGTGGAAAGCACAAGACAGAATATTAGGTGGTAAGTGTTTTTGATAGTATTACAAAACAGCTGGTTTCACAAGAAAGGATATTCAGGCACATGACAGTATGGGTTAACAGAGTAAAAGCTGACTATTACAGTTCCTCACTGGCCAAGATTAGATTGGCTCAGGATGCCTTATGTAATTGTAGTCACACAATGGGCTTTGATCACATAATTTGTTTCTGCCCAAATTATTCAAATAACCATGATCAACCAATTTATAAAATACCAGATGAAACCATCATTTATAAACTCTTAATAGACCCACTTAAAATAGTCGCTTAAAATCATAGATAGTTTCCTAAAAATTAATAACATAATTTAAAAAGCAACGAGGATAAAGAAATCTAAGATTTAGTTATTAAGCTATATATACACACATACATACACACACATACAAAATATATATATATAGGTTTTATAGCATTTTATATGTAAAAATATGTAGCACACAGACCAAACGTAGGCCTGAAGCTAATCAATAAAAAAGAACTTAATTGTTTTTGATAGAATGTCGAATGAAATTTGACGATACATGAAGATACAGAACTGCAGAAATTTTATAATTTTTTCTCTAATAGGAAACATTAATAAACATAAATTTATTTAATAAACATAAATTAATTTAATAAACTTAATAAATTTATGTTTATATATGTTTATATACGTACATGTATGTTTATACATAAACTATATATCAGGATACATAAACATATAATCAGAAGCAAACGTGTATATTGGAATTATTCAAATGAAATGAAAGAGGTAATAGATTAGACAAAATTTAAATATTGAATGCTAAATTAACAGAGTAAGAAACGTGTTTAATAAATTTATTTATAAAACAATAAGTTGAATAGTATAAAGTATGATATTTTTCACATATTTATCCAATAATTTGGTACTATAATTAAGCATGATTATTTGAGTGCTTTTGAGTTAAAGTACAGGATTCGATATAGTAAACTTGTTTGACAAGTATTTCCATAGGAGTTATACATTATTAATCAGTCTTTGTGATTAATAGTAATGATTTAATACTCGCCTCTATTGTAGTATTACATTCCACGCCTTGTTTAAAGTTAATTAATGGCGACAGCAGACTGAAAACGGAGATCGTCCATTGGGCGGGGAAGTTAGACGAAAATTATTATTAGAAATAGTGTAAAATGTATTGGAAAGTTATCAAGCAATTTATCAAAACGTGATAGATAATTATCGTTATGAGTGAAAAAGATTGTACCGAGAAGTAATTATATAATTCAGTTTCATGCAACGATATGCGGTTTTAAGCTTTCATAAATACTTAATTCAGTCACGACAGTTCAAGGATGCGTGCACGTAACTGTTTAATCGGTGCATCCGATTACGGATACGATTACATATGCATTTTAGATATCAGTGAACTAGTTGATTACAGGGACATTTATCAATTTTCAGTTTTCACGACGTGGTTTACATCTAATATCAATATATTTTCACTACGAAATAAAATCAGGGATATCATTTTCATGTCAATTTGTTCCGTACGTAATATTTCTTGAACATAAAGTACAAGATATTCATATGCTAAAATTGTGTTGTCTTTGAGTTGACAGTTTGGTTTCACATGAAAGGTGTCAATTATATTATGCCCGCTTATCCACTTGGTTACTGCGACCAAATGGAATCAACAAGCTCCGAGAGAAACGTTAGAGAAAGCATTTGTCCTATAAAGACCAATACGGCAATCAGTCAGGACTTTTCTTTATCTATAAAGAAATCAATGAATGATTAATATGAAGAATAATGATCACTCGCAATAGTAATGATCATTACGTATCATTCACAATAGTTTTGTCTGCCACTAGGTAGATTACTGGGGAGAGAGGTGAGAGGTCCCGACAGTAATTTAGCAAATGGCCAAGCCAGTGACGCTGTCCCGGTGCAAGCGTGCCGTTTTACCTTGTCCAGTTGCATACTTTATGAGTTCCTCTGTATGGTCATGAACATGGGACACCATACCATACCGCTATACTTCGCTTTGACAGCGGTGAAATGTTTATCTAATACATAGAAATCCCCGATTCCTCGATTCATTGTAATATACACGACCGTCTCAGTCTCTTTGGCGCGACCCACAAATCCTTTCATTTTTTTCATGCTTCCTTCAATGCTCGTACATTCTCGACCGTGTGATCATTTTTCCTCTCAGAACAGAATATTTACGAAGTATATTTACTCTTGATGTCTGTGCGTCATTACTATCATCGTATGTGCTTAGCTGTACACAAAACGAACTAATTGAAAGAATTTTTAAATTGTGGATTTTCATTTTTCAAAACGAACGACTCAAAATTATCTTTTTACACTTTATCTTAATACTTTTGTGACTGTAAACCAAGATTAATCTTACATTCATCGATTGGACTCCAACATATCACGGTTTAACGGTACGAGAATCGTAAACCAAGTATTATTATACCTTATAGTAGTCACGTAAAGACGATAAAATATGATCTAAATATTCTTTCTGGAAATAAAAATACAACGAAGCGTTCCAGAAGTTGACAAAAAAATGTGCTCTAAATATTTTTAAACGCATTGTATCTATACACATTATGTCAATATGTGAATATTCACCGGCAATTCACAAGATTAGATTTATCATACAACATTCGCTTAATTATCATTTAACATCTTAATGTTTTGACGTGACATGATGAGGGTAATAAATGTTAATCACGGCGTGGCAAGAATATTAATTAATCGGTATAACGGTGCACAGGTCGGCAGGGATAATGTTACAATAATTTACGATGCCGTGTCCAAACTGATATCACAGATGCTCAAGCGTAAGATCAGAATAAAGTGGATCACCTTCGTCCGGCTGACCTAACTTATTCGTGGCGTCAAATTATGCTGTTGTCGGATTGGTATCGAGTCCTCGGCTGTAGAACTCTTTGATCTTCCGAAGCTCATCGAACCATGTCGAAAGAAAATACGCGGGAAACTGTAGGTATTAACTCGAAATACAAATCGTTTGTACAATTACAGAACAATGCGAGCATCCCGTCAACTTACGCACATACGTACATACACAACATGCACATGCACATACTAATAACTTAATCTCTCGTCTGCCTTAACAGCGCATCATCCTCCTTTCGTATACACGATAACTCTGGCTTCAAGTGGAATGAAAAAACTTAGCCAAAAGAGAGCCGATCGCAATTGATTGTGAAATTGGATTGTGAATAAAAGACATTGTAATACTGTACGGAGTAGGTATATAGAAGGAACGTCATGTAAGAAAGTTATGAATGCGGCTTGTATTGAGCATCGTTTATAGAAGAAGGTAATGAATCCATTCAAATTTAATTCTATTTAAGAGTGTTCTTACTCAGCCGACGTGTAGGCATACGTCATTTCGACATATCAAATAGATGCCGCTCTTTTCATTTTTCATTAGGCAATGCAAAACTAACTTGCTATTTAGTCTTATGTTACGCAGAAGTCTTCTTTGAATATTTTAACAATCAAGTTTTTTCCATCGAAGAAAAATTTTTCATACTTTATAGCTGTAGAATATTCATAGCTGGGCAAGATCGAAAAATTTTAACGACATTGCTCGCATAGGTGGACAGAGCAGAAATAGTTTTGATGAATAATGATGTCGAGACGACACGGCAAAGAGATCGTTGCTCGATTGTTTCGTCGTTTTAAGGCGTGAAATACATACATAAATTATATACACGTAGACAACTATCTGATTAGAGTAAAATATATGATTTTCGTAGTTGAAATTAATGATTCTTATATAGGAATGCATTGCCGATATGAGAAAATATATAATAAACTTTGCCAAAATGATTTTCGGCTTGTTTCGGCTTTACTCGAAAATTGACTGGAAATTTATGTACAGTTGTAGGCGAGGCTAGCATGTTAAACACGCAAGTGGGTTAATGGTAAAGTCCATACAAGAGAGGAGAGACCGAAATATATTTACATGTGCAGGTACATTTTACAATCTGACAGACATTCTGATATTTGATGAACGATCCCTCCTGGACCGCAGGCAGTCAATATCGATGGAGAAATTCGGCTGCAACTGCACCTGGAGAGCGAACAGTCCCACTATAGGTATATTTGGCATTTGTTGCTTTGGGCCATTGCCACACTTTCATGTGTAACAACTAGTGTACTTTTTAGTTCTCCTTCAGACATTATATAGGTTCCCGAAACTAGAGCAGCTAGAGCGTTTTCCTAGAATCTAGGAAAGTATACATCGAAACAAATAAAATTGCCTGATTAGAATGTTTTACACGCGATGTAAGTGGAAATTACGTTATTTTCGATTGTTTCACGATATTCTACGATAAATAAACAAAATATAAGCGCGCATTACTTGAAAATCACACATCACTCCGGCAAACGCCCATGAAGAAGTTCACCAACTAATTTCGCTCCTATCGCTTTGAATATGTTTTTATGTATGTATCGCGTGTTACCCGCAAAATGTCGCTTAATTAATCACTATAGACGCAGAACACGATAGAGAACACAAGCTTAAAATGTTTCTCTTCGTAGCGAGTGCAATTCTTGTCCGTTTGCACGTGAAATTAGCGGTTAGAATGTAAGTAGGAAAGGAGATTGCCTGTTGCTGTCGGTAACAGGAAAATTCCCCATAATCGTTCGATTAGAAAGTGCACCCGCTAAAATATAAATGAACAACTGCAGCGTAAGAATAGCATTTTCATCAGGGGGAAGGCAAGAATATTTTACCTATTTAATCATCTAACTTTTTCAATCAGATTCTACATTAAATTTTCTATCATTTCCCCTAATTTATTCGAAGTAGAGAAAGAACTTGTTACACTTACATAACTACTCTCATTATCCCAGATTCGGAGATCTTGATCAAAATGATACTCCGGCATGTCATAATCGATAGCAAATCAGGATAGAAGGGCATATCCCTTTGAGATCAGGAAAGACAGAAGACTGTTTCCTGGAGATGAAGAAGAAGAAGATATCTGGTAGTGGAGGAGGAAGAGCTGGCCTAGAAACGGTGGTTCTCCGATCTCCGATCTCTGTTGGTGGGTTTTCAGGCTTCTTCCCATCGCTCCACCTCCCGTCCAACTACCCCTTCTCCGTTTGACTGACCGTCGTCGTCAACGATGATGGTAATGGTAAATAGCCCATGGAGAGACTCTCCAGTCCGCGCCTCTACTGGAAACGGGAGCACGCCACGTGAAAGTAGGAAGGGGAGGCTATAGCCAGACCTACGTCGCTTCGTGCGCCTCAGTCGTTCGTGGACCTCGAAGGACGATAGAGGTCGAAGAGGGTACTTCCTCCTCTCCTTCCTCACGGCGCCACCACCATCACCTTCTTTTCGCGCCTTTGGCCTTATCCTTTTTTAACGGCGGCGAGAGGACGTCGTCAACACACAATAAGATAATCGTTCGCAGCCGTCCGCCTACTGCACTTTGAGAAAATTGACTTATAACGACGTCGTTGATACACGATCGTGGCAAACGTCTGAACGGATCGTCGACAATACGAAGGATGCAGCGTCACATCTCTCTCCTCGTTGGGATCATCTTGCTGTGTTGCCTTCAAGGTCGGTATCGCTTTTAACTTCTGCACTAGATCGTGCATCCCACTCTGGTGAAAGTCGCAACAGGTCGACCCGCCTTTTCGTACAGACGTTTCTCTCTTTGTCCTTCATTTCCTTTCTTCCTCTCTTTGTCACCTTCTTCCGTTCTTTCTTGTTTTCTCTTCTTTTGTCTGTTTCAATGATTGCGGTACTCTGGCCGAGAAATTAATCGATAATTCGTTCCCGTCTACCGCAGATTGTTCCAACGGTTTCACGGTTGGCTAATTAAGAAATAAATGAACTCGTCGCGATGCACGAATAGACAAGTCCATTCATTATTCCGTGTAAAGCAGTCAGCCGTTCGATGGAGAGTAAAAGCATGCTCGACGATTCCTGTCGGATGCGTAATAGTGATTGATATTGGGTTGAAGGAATTCGTGCAGAAATATTGATGTCACGAACTACATGTCACGCATGAATTTGCATTTTCAATTTCCGTTCTCGCTTTCCGATGTTTTGTAAACATCGTGTTTCCGATGCATTGAATAAACTTCAATATCTGCATCATATTAGATAGGATAGTTACGCATGTAAATGTATCATATGTAATTGGACAAACGTGAGACTTTTGGGCGGGAATTGATCTTGTGAAATTGGGTCAGTTAACAAACAGGAAAGCTCAAACTTATTAGTAAACGGGGTCGCGGGTTAAAAAAGAAACGTCAACGCTTTTTTCTTCTTCTAACAAAAGAACAAGTCCTTCCGGAGTGATACCAATGTTCCTGTATCGACATCTAAAGCTTATTCCTTTTTCTCTTTTTCTCGGTAAATGGCTTTGGTCGGAGCACCCATTGAATTCTCGGCAGGGAGTCGGTATCTCTCTATGGCCAAGTGCGATGCTCTTTCAACCGAAGGAAAAAAAAAGAGCCAATGGTTTTTCGTTTTAATCTCCGGCATGCTCGCAGCCTCGTGCACGAGCCGACTCACGGGGGCGAGTTCCTTCCTCTTCCTTTCTCACTAACTTTGCGTATACACTCCTCGGTTCTCTCGAGTGTGTACTGGCTTTGCTAAAATAATATATATCCGGTGTTTCATATTTTCTCTTATCGATGATCAACATATTTAATTTATTAAGAGATAAAAAAAATCGTTCTTTTCATCAAATTGATATTTTTACGGAATATCTTACATTCTTGCACAACACATCGAATAATTTCGCTTTATCTTTTACCTCTACTGCTCCTTTAAATACGAAAACACATATTTTTTTGCCATTAAGGATAAACTAATTTTATCAAACATATTTTATAGTTAATTTACTGCAAGTACATGAAGGATCTCATAAAGGTATAATCGCATGTTCGACCAGGCACATATAACTCGTAAAACGGCAAGTCGGACTGATTCGCTTAATTAAGTATGCTAATCGTCTCAAAAACTCGCTTGTACCAGCGACCCTGAAAATTCCACGGAACGAAGCGTAAAGAGAGAAGTTGTCTTTTATTGTTCTCCTTGCATCTGAACGTATTAGATTGAAACTGTATTTCATTGAGGCTAATGCGGTTTATAGTATCTATCGTCTTATAATAATAGTAAACACTGATAGTAAGACACGGGAAAATAGTATTATATAGTTTCACTAACTAGTTCAGTAGGGTCTCCAAGACATTATAAAATTAATTAATAATAATTACACGTAGAATAATTCGAACGTTTCGATATTTAATATTTCTTTCCCTACATTGCAGAGAAATTTTATTATAATTTTAACAGCTTGTTATTCATGCTTTTAACTTTCATGTGTACATGCAGCAGATACTATGGAATAGCGTGCAGTAAATGCATGCCGTTGCATGAGGAAACATACGAAACAAGAATGGATCGAAGTGTAATAACAGATGTCAGAAGAAGAGAATTTATGTGTTCTTTTATGGAGAAGACATTGCCGCAGAAATGCTCCTTTTCGTGAGATTTTTATCCTACCATTATGGCATAAGAAATACGATAATAATCTGCAGTCTTCAAGAGAAGGTTTTATGTAAAAGCCTCTTGAAATTTCGTTTTGGATACCTTTCTTCTCTGAAATCTCGTTTTATCATTTCTTTTTTGTTCTCAATGAGAAGAGAATATTTCTCTCGATGTAAGACCGCAATCAAGGAGTCTTTCCTCCTTTGATCGAATATCGTAGTAAACAATATAAATTCCTCTGTGAATAATCCTGGAAGAAGTAATCTTGAAACAAATTTGCTCGTTCAATATCCAAGAACGCATCGTTTGAAGTTGCAATACGTTTCATGTTTCATTGAAAATCGTGAAACGTTCAGCCAATTGAGTTGTATTGAAAATGATTTGAAAGCATCTGAATAGCTGTGAGGCGTTTCAATAAAAGATGATCTTCTAAAAGCGTTACGGTTTCGGTTCATTGACTTTTCAACGTGTTCAAATTCTCGTGACCTGGTTCCCCTCCGTCATCCGTTCCTCCGGGAAACTGTCGAGCTTGAGATTAAATTGACATACGTATATATCGTTCCCGCAAATGAAATTACTTCAGCATAGAAAGAGGATAATAGAAAAAAGGATAATGTTCACTGACTTGTATTCCGCTGGTCCATCGTTCCATCGACTATGAAGCGTGTTTTCACGCTCGGAAAGGCTTTACGTTTATCCGAGTGGAAAAAAGGGCATGTCGCTTTTTCAGTCGATTTTATATTTATTCATACGCGGATTAACAATCACCTTGTGATCATGAATAAGCAAAGAGGCGCCGGGTACGGCAAACTTCATTCGTCAAATGGTAACAGTTACCTATTCGGCTTGATCCGATTCGATAGTTTGCGTTGATAATTAATTCGCCGCACGAATAGTCTAGAGACCTGGATAATTGCGATCGTTTAACATCCAAGGTTCGAACGTGATTGTCAGAAAAGCGGAAAACATTGTACGTGTGCCAATTAGCACGAGTCTGTTCTATAATTACACATATAACGAATAATCGTCGACTTAGGCATTCTGTTCAGTGGTATTTAAAGAAATTCAATTACCTTTGCACGTGTTGGAATCATTTGCAATTAGAAAAATAAGAAATGAGCACAAAGAAAAACTACTACGATTTCTTTGGGGAAATGGATCGTCCCACGGTCGGTAATGACCACGCCTACACCCCGTACGAAACACGTAGTTTTTATATATTCTTCGTGCTCTTCGACTTAAATCGTAATTCTTTTCTCTGGAGATTGACCAGTCTTTTACCGTTATTCGAAAATACTTAGAAAATATTTGTACGGCCTGGTTTTGTGACACCAAAACTAGATAGTAGCTACATTTTATGTTGTGAAATAGACCCTCGTGCTATACCTCTCCCTCCGATCAATTTTCATCGCTTTTCTAAAATATTTTAACTCTTTATATCCTGACGGTAACATGAAAGAATCGATTGAATATTTATATCATTTTAGTGTGACAATAATTCCTCGCGATATTCGGAAAGGTATATAAATTGAAGATTTATAAATCGTTTAGTATTATTTTTTCAATTTTATCATCTTGACTTTTTCCTGCAGGAGCATATAGAATTTTGTAAACGTATTTGTGCAAAATATGTTACTCTAAAATATATGATGGTGATATGTTTTATTACTATTAATACAATGCCGTTTAACTTTTTCTTTGGCGGCCCTTTTTATTCAGTAATTACGAATGTTTTGTCTATCTTTTTTTGACATATTGTTTTATTGTCTAAAACTATCAATCCCGCGTGGAATACATTACAATATAGGTATTTATCCCAAAAATCTTTTATATATATTATATATATATTGCTCTAAAGTATTTGAGAATGGTATTTTTTTAAAACTTCTTTTTACTCTTTCATATTATGCTTTTATTTACTTCTTTGTTATTTCTTTTATTCTTTTACTATTCTATACTTCTTTACTAATATTGCTCTCCAGTTGCCAATACTGATGAGACATGTTTGTTTCATCTCTTTCTCGAAAACGACACGATACAAAATTTTAAATTTTACATGCAAATATCAGCATTCCCTTAAATCATATTTTTGTCATATATACACTTCTAATTTCTTTTTTCAAAAATCGGATCGAAAGGCTTAAGCGTAATCACCTTATGCGAATCTCTATTTTCCAAATATCTTAATATTCAAACATTATATATTATCGGAATATCTGTCCGTAACTAAAAATTTATCTGTTACTAACGGATTCTAGTGATACGACGTTCGAATATTAAGATATTCGAAAAATAAGGATTCAATTAAGGAAATACATGAAATTACTAGAAAATTTATTTTCGTTTTTCCCTATGTTTAAAATATATAAAACAACCACATAAAATAACATAAAAAGGAATTTGGTTCTTCGATTCTCAAGTTTCACGGTCGTTCGAAAAATCTTTGTCGTATAATAACTTATACTTGTATATGTGATGCAAAAGTCGAACAGGCTGTTAAGTAAACGGTGCCGGAGAGATGCGTAAGTACGATTTTATGCTAAGTGGAAAGGCGTCTGTGCACAGGTTATGTACCATTGGTTGGAGAGCACGCACTGGAGATGCTATCGAAACAGTTTCCTCGTCGTTTGTCGACAGTATTTGCACATTGTACAGCTCCTAGGAAACGTAAATTATTCATTAAACGAAACGTAGTCACGTTCCCTTCGTTTAGCATCAATTTTTCATCTTGGCGTTGATTGAGAGCCAGCTAAGAATCTTCTTTCAGTTTCCATTCAGGATGTTCTCCCCTCTATCAGGCCTCGCAGGGAAACGTGCATTAAAACACTTTCACGGCGATGGATCGCACCTTTCACTAGAAATTAGATTAAACGGCGCAACCGTTTCCACGTATCTCTTTCAAGAGCAGTGCTTTTCTTTTTCACCTGCGTTGAGGAGCTCGTACGCGCTATTTCGTTTGTACAATGAGGCACCGTGTCGCGCTTAATGGAACGTATCGAGGAATCTAGTACATCTAGCGTTTTGAATTAGATTGGTACCGGCAAGCCACGCCGTTCTTTTCATTCGATTTCTGTACACCGCGTTTATACCTCATCATCGTCATCGTGACCATCGCGATATTTATTAAGAATCCTCATCCGTTCTCTAGTTTTTAGTAATCGGGTGATTGGCGGATTAATAGAATAAAAGAAACGTGTGGATCAGGCAAATAGCACGCTGAGATAAAAATAATTAGAGAGGAATCTTGATGTTGCAAGATTATCGAATAAAACGAAAGCGTAAATATCGTTCTACATGAATTAACATTGTGGCAAAGGATGCATACGTTATTTCATGGTCGAAATGAGCCTTGGCAACGGTTAAATTCAGTTCTAGACACGACAAGATTCACGTCTCGTAATTCAAGATCTGTGCGTCTTGTTAAGATATTCTTAACAAGTTCTGCTAGTCGGATCTAGCACAAATATTCGTGAGCAATGTTTTCATGATTTGAAATGATAAAGAAAGATTCAGAGGAGCAAGAAATTTAAATTTAGCATGATTATCGTTCAATGTTTTTTTTTTATTGTTAATAGTATTGATTACTAGATGTTGGGCGAATTTCATTTAAAGTAAAGATAAAAAAATAACAATTTGAAATAACGAATTATATCCACTCATTTATTATTTTTGTTTGAAAAACAACTTGGGAAAAGTAACTTTATCTTGGCTCCAGATCAGATAAATCGTTTACAAATAATCTTTTGGTTAATTCATTTAGTTAATTCATTGAATTACAATAACAAATAGAAATTATGTGAAAAATTATTTGAAGAAACAAATACAAAATGCAGAGTCAAATAAGAAATTATTTTACTTGATAGTCAGATAATTATATAATTTAGAGAAAAATCATTTGCTTTGTCAAATAAATTAACGCAAGATTATTTCAAGATAACATCGAGTCAAATAAGACGAAACATAATTTAAGTAATTACTGTTCAAATATTTAACTGCGATGACGATTCACGATCGTCTATGCTAATAAATACCGCGTGCTAGATTTCACTTGAACGTGAAAGTCTGGACATCAATCGATTAAAGAAAATGACAAATGACCAAGCGAAAGATAGCACTTCGCCATTATAAGTTGTTTCGCATTAATGCATCATTAATCATTTTGAGAATCATTTGCAGTCCAAATAGATCGCTATACATCAAACGAATTTCACCATCCTATCGATTCGATCGGTACGACGAAAAATGAGAAGTCACCGTTTTAATCATCGATCCTTCGAGTCGTTTTGCTCTCTTGCTCCCCAGTCTGCCTTGTTCTGTTTCCGTGATTAAATTCTCGCAAGGATGTAGAAGATCGAACGACGATCGATCAAAGTTGAATAGAGCTTGCGAGTCAACCTTGAACATCTCCGGAGCCATAACCTGATCCTTGGTTCCGCGGAACTGTGCTCCGTTCAATCGATAAACCAGTCGGCTGTCCTTTCGGGAACGACACCGTTACCGTAGCTCGATTCATCCGCCGATGCTTGACTTACTTCGCTGACCTGAAGACCCAGTGAACGTGTACTCGTGAATTTCAGACTCGTGTGTCGGCCATTCCCAATTCTTCATTCTCCATCGTCTAGCCGTTTGTCTATGTTAACAATCTTTCGAGACGGAATTGGCTTGTGGCTTACCTGGCATCAAACGCATTCTCTGTCTTTGGTATTTTGAATTTCTTAAGGTTCGGTTAAGGAAACTCGTCTGATATTTACGTTTAACATTAGAAGAGAGAGAGAAAGAGAGGGGGAGGGGGAGATTAAGGTTGACGTTAAGGATTAGCATAGCGTTCCTTCACGATCTCCTACTAATTTACAACCGATCTGAACAACGTGGACGAGAGCTGTATCAAGTTATACACCGAAGCAACCAGTAATGATATGCGCATAAAAGATTTCGTGTATTCTTGCGGGAAAGTACTCGCTGAATGTGCGGTATTTACGTCTATGCAGCAATGAAAATGCACATCACGTTTTTTCGATGTCAGCTGACTTCAAACGAATTGTCGCGTTAAAACGTGAAGATTCCTCGGAACTATCAGACCTTCTACATTAGTGCTTTCCCGGAACGATCGAGCTTGTTACCCGACACGAGCAATCGATTTATAGTCGGGGAAGATACAACCGAGGAAAGATCGAACGAGAAGTACGAAAATAGCATCGTAATAAAGAAAATTATGATCGTTGCAATAAGTGTATAGAGTCAGTGCGGAATTAAGGTCGCTATTTAATTTCTTTCTACTGATTTCTTTATTTTTCAACTTTATTTTCAGTATCTAGTCATAAAACACAGTGATGTATTATATATATAGTTCGATGTAACTGCAATCATGTTGAATAGTCTTTCAGGCTGCCAATGAATCTATTGCACTGGATCATACTAACGCCATGTCATTTGATAATATCGTATCCATACATCAACCGTAGCAAACATAGAAGAACTGGTTAAAGCTTATCTATTTATTCTCAGTATTATTAGAACATATCTATCTATCTATGTTCTAATAATACTGCTGTCGGTTTTACGCTCCACTTTTCCGGTTTCCACGTATCTAATGATTTCTCCGGATTATTTAGCAAAAAAGCAGCGAGACTATGACGTGTTTCCTCATTTAAGCGGCGAGAAATCACGCAAATGAGAAAGCCACGAAAGAGGAGTAGAAAACGACCAGAGACGATCTCGATTCCGGGCGACTCTCGATCGCGTTCGCTCGATCGCGGTTGCTCCGTCTGTAATAGTGCCGCGATCGTCGGTAGTAGTCATTTCCACGATCGAGGGTTGTGAAATCCTGGCCTAGACTTAAGTAGGTATGGAGGTAAGGTCGAGGTCACTTTCATGGCTCCTTCCTCTCGATGAAACATCTCGGGGATCGGTGAAAATTAATGGCCTCATCGCAAGTTAAAAGCTTTCGCTTCGCTCGCAGCTATCAATAAAGCATCGAGATCTTGGACAATCATTCCGGCCGTTCGATTAATTTTCCTTATTCATCCAGTTCAGTCGGTGGTGAACCGGTTGCGTTAAATCACAGTTTACTCTCCTAGTAAAAGAGAAAATGAACTAGCGCTGGTTCATATTTGTAGCACGATTTTCGATTCAGCTGCGATCCAACAGTAAGTAGAATCGAGGTCGCTTTCGATGTGCATCTGACGCGGCGAAACAGTTGTTAGCGTGTTGAACGAACGCTGCTTCGACCTCGCCGAGCTATCAATAGTATATTGTTAATTAAGGGTCGAGATTATTCGAGGTAAAACGCAATGAAACTCCTAGCTGATAGATTGATTCTCCCAAACCTGTTTACATGCCATCGATCAGATCACAAACAGACGTATGAGGTATGATTAGATGATCCTGGGCGATCATTGATAGGTGAAATTGCAAGACAGTGGCTAGATCGAGCGTGTTTTTGTAATTGAAAATTTACCTCTCTTGCAGAAAAGGCGATTTCTTTGCGTCACGGTAAATAAATTCGTTGAACCAGTGCATTGTTTAATCAACGCTTTTCCTTAATTTTCATCAATTCTATTCGCGATATCGTCAGTCGCGTAGCATGATGAAAAGTGAAATTTTCCTATTTAAAACCGCATTCCACACCTCATTGATCATACTGCCAACGCTTTTAACGTTATTAGACTCAGCTAAATATAAAATCTGTAATCCCCGGAAAGGGAGACTTACCAAACTATGTATAAAAAGTTCAATGATCGGTGTGCACGTCACAGCTGGGAGGAACGTCGACCTTCGTCGATAATTGCACTTTTTCTGAGATGCAGTGATGCGTTTTTTTCTTAATCACCCAATATTCCGTCCCTCCCGCTTTACTCTAATTACCTTTAATACGCAATTTCCTCAATCGCGCACATATGCTTGCTGTACGCCTCTTTCACGCGGTCCTATCCCTCCTTGGCGCTCGTTATTCGACGAAAAACTCGCCAACCATCAACTTTAAGAAAATTTCGAATTACACACGAAGGCTTATGCTCCTACCGCCAGATGAAACATCCTCATGAGATTCCAGAGGCTTTTATTACCGGCACGCGGATATTCAGCCAAGCATGATGTACGCTTTTAGACGTCATGTTCCCCGCGGCGGAAATCGATCGTACGAATTGTCTGTAATGCATTCGCCACGTACGCCATGTACGCCACGGAATTCCCATTCCGTGTATATTTCATAAGGACAGCTTTAACGAACCTGTATAGGGACCAGCCCGAAATTCTTCATTCGCAGCAGGATAACGTTACGCGTGTCCTCCTATTATTCCCGTTATCTAAATCCACGTAAACGCAAGTGCGTGTCTCCGCAGAATTGAAGAAAAAAAATTACAATTGGCACGCGGCATGATTCTCTGCGTCGCCGTTTCTACGTGTCTAGGATCTGTCGAGTAATCATCGTGTTTCACGTGTATCGTGTTCATCTGTGGCTATGCAAACGTATCGTTAGCGCGACGGTCTGGCCGAATGTTATTCATTCACGGTTCAGAGCATCAAGTAGCATTTTAAAGGATTCGTGACCGCGAGCGACGCGTTTCACGGTAACGAGGTGCTAATGCGAATTCGAGACTAGTCGGTAACACATGTCAGACGAGTATCCATTTATATTTTCATTTCCCGCCGTGACAGCCGATAACGCGTACACGCCTCAAAAAAGAAACACCACACTGGTAGTGTGTGTAATAGCGGTCAAGGTGTTAAACGACACGAGCATCGAGATGCAATTTCTGAAAAGATAAAACCGAGCACGAAAACGTGGCGCGCAATGTTCGCGCCGGCACGCAACACGCGGAAGAGAAAGGTAAGAAATCGCAGCACGCGACGCAACGGATGATTGAAACTTCAGTCGATCGCCGATCGTCGCAATTTTCTGTTTCGCATCGGGTAGAAAAGTACTAGCGCGTACGCGTTGGAATTTTCCATGCGATGCGGGAGGGAACTAGCCGCGATGAAAAAGCACGCGGACGATCGTAAAAAAAAGAAAAAGAGAAAAAAAAAGTGGACATGTACGTAGAGTAGGTTGGACCGTAAGTACGCGACATGTACGGCTGATCGAAGGTTTCTCCGATGTAACGGATCGGCGTGAGCGAACGGTCGCCAGTACACACGCGCGTTCTCGTGCACGCTCGTGGGAGATCGAGCCGATCTGGGAGGTAGTTTTTCGCCCCAGTACTCCACTTACCACCACTCGCCACTTAAACCGAATACGACGATTTTATGGAATGCGACTCGTTTGTCGTGTTCCTTTATGAACAAGGTGACACACATACTGCCGTTTTTGCCTGTTGCTAGGGCCACGCGCTTCCTGCGTCCCCTTCGTCGCCGCGCCTCGCGTTAACGTAATTTCTATAACAACGTGTCGTTCGCTTTTTTCGTTTCACCCGCTTTCTACCTCACTCCAGATGATCGATGGGCAGAATGTTTTGCTCTATCGCGGTCGATATCGCTGCTTTATTACTACCTCCAACGAGATGGTTTGTCGATCATCGAAATTGTAGACGTTGTACGATTTTTCACGTCGAAGATTACGAACGAGGGTCGAGAACAAGCCAGGATTCAATTTCAGATCGTGAAATATACCGTCTTTATCATAGCGTTTCGAAATATCGTACGTTCTAATTAATTTTTTATTGTCCAACAGCTTCGTAAACACTGTTACAACAGATGCTGTGTGATATAAATCTAACTGGTATTTACGAGTATTGTTTCGACAGAAACTTAGCCAAGAGGATCGTAACCACCGCCTTTTCCCTCAACAGACGTAGCCACGATACGTCGAGCTATCAAACACACGCGAAACCTGTTTTGATTAGCAGCTGCCAGTTAACTTGTAATTACTTGTTTTCTGCTTAGAATATTTAACGTGATACCGTACGTGACTGTAATTCCGAGTATACCTGAAGTTAAACTGCTGAATGAAATTATTTCGTAATTTTAATGCGAAGTATATGTCCGTTTTATTGAGGAATTACACGTACGCGAAGCGAAGCTTGGTTCGTCGTAATCTTTATCGGTAATCTTCGAGCAATCGCGATGATATATCATTCAAGTGTAACTGTGCGAACATCGTCCCGCGAATCGGCGTTTAAACTGCTTCTTTACGACGTTATCGGAACAATAGCGTTGCTGGTCAGGAAATAGGATCGTTTCACAGCGATACGGAAGTCGCGACGATACAGACCGTCGTTAACGTCAAATTCTTTTCGACGCGGAGACACGTCGCCGATCAAAGATAAAGTACGAAACAATGATACCAGTTTGCCGCGATACTTTGCAAATCTTCGCTGTGATAGTTGCGACAATATCCTCCAAGTTCTTGATGCAACGTCGAACGGGTTTCACTTACTAATTTCGTCGTTTCCGATCTCGATTCAGGAACAATCGGCTCAGACGATGACGGGTCACGGTTTAATTACGTCCTCCACTCACGTGCTCCATAACAGAAATGGAGGTTCGTTAATACAACGCAGCGCGGACGTGTTACGGGACAATGCTATGAGGAAGACGAGATCTTCTCGCAGTGATAAAGAGGGCCGGGCTGTTCGTCGAGAAGATCGACCGAAGGTACACGTTTGAGAAGAGACTGCGCGAGAAACGAGCGGTGAGCAGTGTCTGGAACCAAGGAACACGGACGACTTTACCGTGATTTTGACGCTATCGATTGGAAATGATTTACGCGGTCCTAGCCGAGGTATCATTCCGTGCATGCGATCGTACATGAACAAATCTCACGGTCAAGATCACTCCTAGAATTAATGGATTCGCTACTTATCGTACATGTTGCTCTTGCATTTTTCCCATTTTCCTCCTTGCTTCGTTAACGATCAGCCAACACGAGATACTGATTTATTGAAATTTTGTAATTTCATTGTAAAAATAGTTGGTAAACGTAGATTCGAAAATGATTCCAATGATAGATAGAAGATCGGTTGCGGAAGGATCGTTGGTTATTTGAATTTAAAGGAAGAAGCGCGAAGAGTCGCGCGCGTTCGGTTTAGATAATCGATCACGAGCGTGCGGTACAATTTGTCAAGTGCTCGAACGACTGTTAGTTAGTTGGAATCCGCAGAAACTTAGGAATGTACTCGAGATTCCGGCTTCCGTAGGAACATCGTTCCCTGTACTCACCGACTATTTATCAACCGGCTGTATATGGGTATAATAACGAGGCAATCGTTAATAACACTTGCAACGTTAATTAAGTCGAACGCGGGTTGATTGGCCCGCGTAGATTTTGCGGAACGTCGTTGCTCGTTTTCGCACCGTTGTACATTCTTCGTTGCACTCTCTCCAATATATCTTGTTCCCAGACGGAAGATGAATTTTCATACGGTTTGGTTTACACGTACGTAGCAACGAACGTCGGGCTTAATTGACACTTGCGACGTAAGACTCGCAGGAGAGGCGTTCACGTTCGTAAACGAATCACGGCTCGTTTAATTATCTGAGCTGGAATCAAAGGTTCTGTCATGCGATGCGCAACCGTCCGGATGCGCCTCCAACCGCAACGTCCATCCACCAGTTCATCTAACCTACCGTTTTTCTAGCCGTGTCTCCAGGAATAGCGGCCAGGAAACAAGAACAAAAGCCGCAGTCCCGCACATTGTTCATTTTATTTATGAGCTACGGCTTTTATTCGTATCAAATCGTTCCGGTTCGTTAAACAGATCCTTATTTCTCTGTTATCGATCTTCGAGAACCGGGATGCGAGAGTTGGCCGTGTTCCTCTCCCGGCTTCTCGTTTCGTGAACAAAAATCCAAGAAGCAGCATCCACCCGGTCGGCGTGCATCCTTGCCGTGGTTCACCGACCCGCATATTTCTCTCCTCCCCTCTTCTCTCTCCCTGTCACACTCTTTCCTTCCCTCTCTCCTCCCCTCCCTCCCCCCTTCGTCTTTCTTTTCCTCTCGATCTCTCTCCTTTCCTCCGTTTCTCTCGTTCTCTCTTGCTGGAACAAGTGGCGCGTATTCATTGTGCACCATCCTTCGCATGTATGCACGCGCTCGCTCGTGCGACTCGTACGTCTTCTACGGGGATATAATTCGATCTGCATTGTCCGCCAATCGCCCCCTGACCAGACTAGTCGCTCCGTTATTGGCATAATTGATTCACTTAATCGCGTTCGTGGGAGTGACGGACACCTCCTTCTGCAGCCTATCAACGCCGTTGATTATACGTCCGTTTGACCAACTGACGTCTGCTCCGAGAAAGAATCTCATTCTCTCCTCCTTATCTTCTTCTTCTTACTCTTCTGCCTCATTCGTTGCTCCGTTTTTGCCTTTTTTCGATCGTCTTCGGTACTCTTCCACTCGACGAGTTTCTGCGCCTTTTTCTACTTGTCGTACGCGCAAGAATTATAATTGTTTTTTCTTGTAATCTACGACTTCTTCCCTGCGTTTCTTCGACACGGGCGTTCCTTTTTCTCGCGAGCCTCGAGCAGCTCGATTAAACTCGCGCGTCGTTTTTTTCATCAATGCCGACGATTTTATACGACGCAATTCGACGGAATCTCCTGTGAGATACGGAATATCCGGTTTCTACTTCAAGAAACTTTAATGATCTGCCGCGTATCTCGGCCTGATTCGAGAAATTTTAAAACATTCATGCACTCGTGCCTTTTTCTTCCTCCTTTTTTTCATCTCTCTCTCTCTCTTAATGGAAATTCAATTTAAATTTGGCCGTAGCGACCGAGCAACATTAGCCAATATCGTTCGATCGATAAATCGAAATCGTCGTAATTATGGAAAGCATACGGTCGTAAAACTCGCATCACGCTTATCTCTGACCGTATTCGGTTATTAGCGTGCTTCGGCTCCCCGCGAAGCAGGAAGGAGCGCAACTCGATTATTACGCGGAAAGAGGGTATAATATCGGCGATGTTCGCGGCGTCTTTGTGAGGTGCGGTGGCCAAGAGCAGGAAGAACCACGGTCCCCTATATTACAATGCGTATCGGTACTATCTCCTTCACTCTGTGAATTCGAGCGCAGATTCTCGGATTCAACAAGCTACGAATTACCATCGCAGGCGAACGGGATATCGGACCGTTCGCTCTGATCGCGCGCGATTCTGGCAAATTGTATCCTGAGGAGAGTCTGACTCGATCGTTACGCGAAAGGAACCGTCCTAGTCATCGCACGATTTCTCCAAAAAAATCTTCACGAGCTGTTTCACTGGCGCGGCGCGGGGCGAAGCAGAGCGGAGTGCATACGCGCGCGATGCGTGACCAAGATCGTAGATAAATTATCGAGTTGCAAGAACAGAGAACGAATCGTCCATTAAGCTCGTATTGTTCACTTGACATTCCGGTAACGACTAGAACGTACCGGTCTTGTAGAGATCGCTTAGGATCGTATCCTTTTTTATACTCTCGTACGCCGCAGCGTTTACCATGCATGCTATCTCAGATTAGAGAGAGGCAACCGGACGAACGTTATATCGTCGAAAGATTGTTCCGTGTGTCTGCCGATTAGTCACGTGATCGAGCTTCGTTTAAATTACCTCCTGGTTGCGTTTGCCCGCTGTATCGGTATCGGCGTGACCGTGTCTCGCGTCACGCGCCCTCTCTTCGCGTCGGTTATCTTTAACTGTATACCTCGATTTTATAATTTGTTACATATTATGCGTGCCAGTGTAGAACGACTGTAGTAAATCCCGTGTGCTGTTGACCCGGTGATCGCTGGACCGAAACCAAGCCAACAGACTCGCTGCTGAAGAGATATCTACACGGACCAGGGTCACCAGGAAGCAATTAAAGTTTCGACAGAATCTCTCGGTTTAATGTTACCATTACACGTGGTCGCCACAAAAAAGAAAGCAAAAAAAAGAAAAGAAAGAAAGAAATATTACAAGACGACCCAGAAGAATCAAGGGACGAGTGCGATTTCTTTGCTTCTTCCTTTCCGGTCTGCTCGATTATTTTTAACTCGACCTTTCACACTCTGGAACGAACACGCTCCGCGCGCAGATCCACTTTTTCGATGCGGTGCAGATCTGTGGTGCCAGGAGAAACGATCTAGGCTCCAATTACCAACGTTTCCTTTGATTCTTCGCAGGTATTTATCTTCTGCCAGTCACTTTCTTCCT
The DNA here is from genome assembly GCA_032399605.1 of Melipona beecheii. NCBI lineage: Eukaryota > Metazoa > Arthropoda > Insecta > Hymenoptera > Apidae > Melipona > Melipona beecheii. The sequence continues at coordinate 1,806,266 of JAUCMO010000463.1, forward strand.
TGGGCTTGCGCGTTCACCTTTCCATTGTAATTATGCCATTATGGTTAATGCTTAGTGCTGGTTTGATAAAGAAGACCTTATATATACGTTTTGACGGCTCGCTATAAATCCAAGTAACAGTAAACAGTATTTCGTTATTGTTACACGATACGTGTAACACGTACTTGATCATGAAAAAACTAGCTGTACTGTATTATTTTCTTTTGTACAGACAGGTCAAACATTAACGAGATCTTTTATAATCTGTTTTATTAATTTCTGTGCAGATTTCGTGACCGGCGCCTGTCCCCGAATATGTCCGCCAAGTGGAGAACCTGTCTGCGGTAGCGACGGAGTGATCTACGCGTCCCAGTGTGAAATGAGGAAGAAGATGTGTGGAAAAGGTATGGGAGCTCTTTTAACCGTGTAATAATTATGATTAGAAGACCACGTACGGTGAAATATCGTCGGCAATTATGTAGTTGCTTTGCAACGACCGCCGAAGCGATGCATCGAGACACTTACGTTTCGCGTGCTGAACAACCTTAAATCGTATTCCCCGGATACCATTAATGATAATCTGTTAAGAGTAAACATGGCGGCACATTTCGCGCATTCGATGCAGCCTATCGGTTGCACAGCTGGGAGTCGGTAATTATTGGTACTTTATAAATTATATAGGCGTGACCGTAGCTACGGAAAAGACCGCTTGCCTAAGGTCGTCCGGTAGTAAGTGCGAGCATCGCTGCCCCGGCGATCAGGATCCGGTATGTGGCACTGACGGCCGCACGTATCTCAACAAGTGCATGCTCAGAGTCGAGATCTGTCGAGTCGGTATCGAACTGTCACACCTGGGTCCATGCAACAACATCTCCGCGCACAGGGAAAACTGTCCAGTCTCCTGCGACTTTGCACCACTTGATGGGCCGATCTGTGGTAGCGACGGCAATGTCTACAAGTCTACGTGTCAAATGAAGCTGCTTACCTGTGGGTACGTGATTTCACAAAGATGTTAGAATGGCACCTTTGTTCTTTGGTTATTATTAAGTAGAATCCGTGGAACGTAATTTTCTTTGATTCAATGGTTGCACTGTTCGATCGTAGACAAGGCGTCGTACGTACGAATAAGAAGCACTGTCAAACCACGAGACATTGTCGTGAATCATGCTGGCGTGGTGCTAAGCCAGCCTGTGGTAGCGATGGAATCCTCTATTCGAACACTTGTAAAATGCGAGCAAAGAACTGCGGGTAAGAAGCACATCCTTGAGAAAGTCCTCGATCGGAGGCAGGCGCGCGCGACTCGTCGCCAACGCCGTGAATAACTAGCGAACCTGTTCGCTTTATACGTCACCAGACTCACCACGATATCAATCGTTTAGCAAACACGTGTTCGAGGTGCCGATGTCGTATTGCGTGTCACTGGAACGGACATCCGGTGGCCAGTCGAACGCCTGTCCCTTGGACTGCAAAAACGAACCGGAAGTTCCAACCTGCGGATCGGATGGAAGCATATACAAGAATGAGTGTGAGATGCAAATGCTTAATTGCGGGTCAGTTTTTTTTCTATATGAATTTTAAACATTCTCGTTGCTGATCGCTTGTAATTTTAATGTTTAGTAATGATTTACTTTGCAGACAAGCAAGAAGAAAAATAACCGTGGTAGACTTTGAGAAGTGTCGAGCTCGTTTGACCAAGTGTATGAAACAGCAGCAAAGATGCGGAAATGAGGTGGATCCAGTTTGCGGAAGCGATGCGAACACGTATCCGAATCAGTGTCACTTGAACGTCGCAGTGTGCCTGTAAGTTTTCATTCTATTGAATGCCAGAGATATTCTATTGAACGTCTATTCAAAGAGAATTGAACAGATATGTAATTGTCATAACGAGAAGTTACTGTCAAATGTTTCGCGTTATGCGCTTTTGGTTACATCAGTCACTAGTAATGGATCAATCAGTCGTTGATCCCTGGCGTTACCGTTGCTTTTCAGAAAGGGTATTCAATTGGCTCACGTCGGAGAGTGCACAATCTTGAAGGAGACCGAACAGTGCCCCGAAGATTGTAGCGAGGTACCCGAGGAACCAGTTTGTGGAAGCGACGGCAATGTTTATCGGTGATTAAGAGCGTTATTTGGATTCCAGGATGTTCGGCGCTGAGAATTTTAGAGACGTCTGAATAACAAATTGCTACTCACCGCGAAGAATGGACATTCGAGTCTCTTAATCGTATTACTCGTACTATTGAAATTACTCGTCCAATCTTTTAGTAAACTTTTTTTTCATTTCTTAACTAATGGTATTCAAATTTTTATCTAATCTATTGACAAACGTTTTAATGATAATTACCAATTGGATTTAGCAATTGTTTCCAAAAATTCTAGCGCAGCACTCCATGTTCCTAATTTCTTAGAAAGTTCTGCGTCTTTAATGTCTCAATGTATCTACTTATATACGTTCAGGTCCCTTTGTCATCTGCAGCGTGAGACATGTGGTCAGAGGGTGGTTCAAGTTCCAGCGCAACATTGTCGTACCACCGCACTCTGCAACCAGATCTGTAGCGGAGAACGGCAGTTTGTTTGCGGTTCCGACAATAAACTTTATCGCAACGAGTGTGAGATGAAGAGGGATAATTGCGGGTAAGCAGTAATCGTGTTTGAAATTACATCTTACTTCTGAACTTCGGCGACTGTTTAGATGACTCAATTAATTGACGAAATTGTCCTACAAAGAGTGATGATCAATTTTTTTTCTTAGAAAACACGTGTACGTGGTGCCTATGAAGAGGTGCTTACAAGGTTTCTTATTCCGTGGTTGCCAAAAGATCTGTTCACCTTACTACGATCCTGTTTGTGGTACCGACGGCATGACCTACAGCAATGAATGTTTCTTGGAAATTGAAAATTGCCGTAGTCGAAGCTTAGTTACGAAGAAGTACCATGGTGTGTGCGGTCAACCGACTGAAGAACCTAAGAATTATTTGTATTAGATTGATCAAACTTTGTTCTCGTTAGAATGCCCCTTTAAAAAAATATTTTTTCAAAAATTGATTGATTTCAAGACGACACGTATGTTGATTATTATTATGAACGATCGAATTATATTCTTTCGACAAACGCGATAGATTCCTATAAGATATTCTTATACGACGACCGAACGATTTAATCGAGAAAGGATATCGATTTTTGTACTTCGATCGTACATATACGTACTGTTACAGTTCGTTCGTCTTGAAATCATATTCGACAAATCTCCCGCGTATCTACAGAATTTTAATATAACGATGTCTTTTCGGGAGAAAAATATTTCGAGAAACAGATATTTCATTAATCGTACGCCTAACTTGAATTACGATAATGAACGACAATCGAGATTTTTATTGTTATTCTTGTAATCTTACTATATCGAAACTCACGATTTCTCGCATTTGTCGCGATTCCCGATCGATTGTATCGATTGACCAAGACTGTAGTTTATGGCCAACAGCCAATTTTCGCGAAACGTGCTTCGCATTTCTATTGATTATAAGCGCAAATGTCCACGGACTACCGAGTCTTCATAATTTATTTTATATATTTGTTTTTTGATTGAAATGCGACATTGGCATCCACGCACGATGCAAATATCGCCGTATTACGAATTTCACGATGCTAGATCGAACATGCGTTCGTGTGATTCTTTTGACATTTCCGCAAATTAAACTCACCGGTAAACTCATTCCTTATTTATTGTAGTATTATTATTGATTACACGTATCATCCTTGCATCATTTTGTTTATCGCTGTTGCTACGGTAATGCGAATAGTTCCAAAACGTACACTTATTTTAATTGTAAGAAAGTATTTAGCTATATATATATATATATATATATATATATATATATATATATATATATATGTATGTATGTATGTATGTATATGTATATCTCTTTCTTTTCTGACATGTGATGTGTGTTCATACTATAATTATTCTTATTATCGTACTTTTTTATTTATTATCGAATATGCGGCAACATCCTTTTGTATCGATACTAACATGGCATGCTTCAAATGTCAAATAATAAACTACATACGTATATATTTTAAGGTAAAAAATGATGCAATTATTGAACGATTGTTTCGTTCTCGCAATTATTTGCCGACGCGAATGGTAATGGACGCTGCAGTTTTGAAACGATATTGCGTACGAATGTCGGTAGATGGCGCTGGTATTTGCAACAGATGCGAATGCCGCAAGATGGCGGTGACACATTCTGATATTGACAGGTGCCGTGAGAGCATGGCGGCTAGTGTTTACGACAACTGATCGCGACCGATTGAATTTGCGAGTGATCCGGATATCTCGCGTACTGTTTACGATCTTACTTTTGACACAGTGTCTCCGTGTTCTTCCGATCGAAGGACGCACGTCCGTTTGTTTTTCTCTCAAGTAACCAAGTGTATCGATTGTTTCGATCAGTGAAACGTGTGCCCCGTCTCGAAAGTTTTGGATCAGGTGGTGGATTTGTCGGTGGATACAGGAGTGCTTTCGAAGCGGATCACTGGAATATTGCGAGATTCGTCGTTATCGTAAGTACTAACAATGTTCAGCAGACGAACAATTGATTGAGATAAACAGTGAAAAATCGTGCGGCTTCGCCTTTTGAATAACGGCATTGTAAAATTTGATAAGAGAACGACGGGAGAGGCCATCTTTGAGCCTCCCTGTGTGTTGGTCACGCCGGCGAGAGAGGATCGCGATTACGCGAATCGTGTTACATAAAATGCTGCTATAGGATGACACACAGGAGGCCTGAAATAATCGTTACGCGACAGGAAGGGCTTCCTTCTTCCTGCCATCCTGCTGGATGTGTTCTACGCAGGTCGCGTGTCGGATCTATCCAGATGAAAATATTTACCGTGAGCCATCCCAGTATCGGATCGTTTTCAATTTGTTTTGACCCCTGATTTTTTTTTGATATCGGTGAACTTTTACTCGGCGCTCGACTATGTACGTGCAGACACATCAGGTGCAAATAAAATCGGAGATCGGACAATGAAGTAATTTTCTTTTCAACAAGTAGACAATTTTGTTTTCCACTTACGATTGCGATTTTTGCTTCAGTGGTTCTGCCCCTGTTTCCCCAAAAATAGAAATAAATGTATATAATTCTTGCATTGGTGAATTACGTAAACGCAAGAAGCAGACGAACATCGAATTAACCCTTCGAGTTTTACAGAAAAAAAATTACACATTGCTTTAATGTGTTCCATTATTTTGAGGAGAATCAGAGTAATAAAGTTTAACTCAACAGTAAAAAAATACGTATATATATATATATATATAGGGTGTCTTGAACTTAAACGATCAAACTGCGAGAGCTTAATCTACACGTAAATAGAAAAACGATGTTATATAAAATTCGATATGTCTTGTTTGAATAAACAAATATTGTATCATTAATTATAATGATACAATAAAAAATAATTTTTAATTCCATCAAGCTTGATATCAGTGAATAATAGAATTGATAATGCTACATTGAGTTTTTATTGAGTTTCAATAAAACTACGTTTTTAATTCTTTGCACTCGTTCTCCATTGTGAAATTGCTTCTGTTGAATAAATTTTTTGTTTTAAAGTACTCCATAAATAAAAATCAAATAGTCAAAGAAAAATTCGTAGCTGCTTATTTCATACATACAATATTTGTAATATAACTCTGTAAAAAAGCGTTTCCTGACAAACTTTATGTAACGTTTGTTTCTTCTTTTATACTGTAGATAAAGCCCTCGCAGTTTGGTCGTTTAATTTCGGGACACCCGATGTAATGCATCGTAACGTACAAAGATAGCCACCGATGATTGTTAGATTTCAATCGCGTATGAAATTCAAATATAAGAAAAAGGTTACAATGTGATCTTATATAATGTCGTAACATTATTTACCTGTACTAATAGAACAACTGGAAATACGTTTTTTTTTTTACAAACAATTTAAAAGCAATTGAAAGATACGAAAGAAAAAGGAAAGAAAAGAACACGAACTATCAATTTGTTCTTATTGTAGAACAGATAAAATGCAATTATGGTGTTTATGAAAATCGATGGTTAGAAATGTGACTGAAACGAACGTATCTTCACAAGTTACGTGCGTACGCGTTCAAAGACGAAGATCTTCGTAACTCCATCGTGTGGATGTTCCATGGATGTTCATCTTTATCTTTCGTTCTCCCGAACCGTGCTCCACCGTGTGAAATTACGAGCTCGCAGACAGCGAGAGTGTTTAGAAATGATGTAACTACACACGGGTCGGTGATCGGGAGTCAGATCTTTCCAGGTCTGTTTACTTCGCTCACCTTTCGTTATCTTATCGTTATTTGTGACGCTAATGAACGCGACACCGCTGGCAGCCTGAAAATCATATCTGGAAATTCCGATATCAAGGGAAAGAACAATCGCGGCAGACAATAATTAAATTTATCGATCATCCTTGGCAGACTTGTCGCGACGCGGCGGCGGCGGCGACTCTTCTTGAAAACGTGTTTGCAAATTCGCGACGCTCTCTCGCGCGTCGCGTCGTTTTTTCTCGTCACCGTCTCCTTTTTGCGCGCTCTCGACAGCCTTGGCGAGGAAAGGCACCGATGTAATCTCGGCATTCTTCGTCTTTCTGTCTTCTCGCGAAAACACGGAAATTAAACGGAAAAGAAAAGAAGAGGAGCGCAAGGTCTATCGACTAAATTAAACAGTCGCAAATGAAATAATCGCGTGATCACAGCGGTGCTCACGAGAGATCGGTTTTAGCCGAGTCAAAGTTTCTGTCCTATCAATCGGCGTCAATTTGATCGTTCCATTCGCGATCCTTCAGGTTGCCATTCACGTTCGGGCAAATTCTGGTGCATCAACGGTTCGTCACGCTAGACCGTTGCTGATTCGTTTCGATTCGAATTCGCGGACGGAAAGGAAAAAAAAAGGAAACGACGCGACGCGTCAATTTCGCCAGGGTGTTGGTGAAGAAGAAATTGTTCGGTTCTTTAAACTTTAAACTCGTCGTCGGGGACCGGCTGCGTGCAAAGAAGCACCAATAGAATCGTCCTCGACTAATCGTGGCGGCACCTTGCCTCGTTTCTCTCTATTGAATGAATTTCCTAGTAAGTTGACCTGCAGATTGCTCTCGCTCTCTCAATTGTCGCATACCATCGCTATCGTGTGTATACGTACGTGCAATTTGTTTGAATTTCCCGCGCGCGGATTATCATTGCAAAATCCCTATGATGGATCATACATCGCACGCGCGTTATATTTGCCGTGGAAAGATTAAGTGTTAAGTAATTAACACGCTAGTTCTATGAATACTAATGGCTGTGGATGTATGGATCTATGTCCATGGTCTATAGACGACGATGTTATCGTGGACATTGTTTGCCGGATTAAAACGTACACTGTAGAGAGACTTTGGTGTTACGTTACAATAAGAAATATTTATTGCTCGTTATGCTTCGATATCAGTCGATCATGTAACAGCGAACGGCGGAAGAATTCAATCCGTTTCACCGACCGGAAACACACAGCGTACGCGTAGTACCGTAATTATGCGAGATTACACGTACAGAATGTAACAAGTGTCGATAGTCGATAGACATTCTATCATACAACGTGTTCCAGATCTCAGTCTTCAAACTTTGCCAACGTGTTTGGGAGAAAACGCGTTTTAAACGTTTTAAAAAAATGTTGCGCGTACCATTTGGATGGATTCGTCTTTATTTTCGAAATATAAAATGGGAAAGTATAAACCACAGATAATCAGGTACATCGAAGCTACTTGACTAACAACCATTTATTTCACCAATTCAGATTGGTTTACACAAATTGTTCAAGACGATCACTTCTTGTTCTTGTGCACAGAAATAGGCAGCTACTGTATATTAGTAAAGTTGTTATTTCTGATTTTTTGACTTTAGATTTTCCACTTAAATACGTTCTTCATTTCATACAAAAAAAAAAATTACATTTCAACAAACACGGAGAATAATGCTCCAACCAGACAACTATCAATAGTTCTGTCTACATCTTGGAAACAAAGACGAATCGATCCGTGGTGTACATAACATTTTTCGCTTGAAATGACTTTCCAAATACGTCGACAAAGTCTGACGGTTGAAATCTGGAATACCTCGCACAGTTGCTGGATACGTGTCTATCGAAATGTGAAGTTGTCGATAAGTTGTATAGAGAGGCGTCGTCGTTCAAGTTTCGAATTTCGGCGAAAATCACCGCGAACGTAGCAAAGAGGAGAATCGTAAATTCTACGCGTGCGTTTCTACGAAATTAATTACACAGCAGCTCGAAATGATCTATTGTGTTTTAATGGTCGTGTCACACGCTCCAACCTTGAACGCGTAAGTCGAGGGAATCGACCTCGAACCGGATCTCGAATCCTTTTTTTTTCTTCCTCTCCCGCCCCCTCCCCTTTTTTTTCTTTTCTTTTCAGGATGGGTAATATGGAATTAAATAGGGGTGGCGGGGTCTCGCATGTCACGCTGCAAGTCCTATTCTGCGCTTATAAATGAACCGAAATGCACTGTCTGCGAGCATTCAACCAGTACACAAGGGAGATAAATTTCTCTTCGAGTGCCGCATTGTGTCGCAATAAAAATCCTTTTGGACGGTCGTTTAAAGAAACACGAAAATAATAGGAAGTTCGCGCGTATTTCATCGAGCGCAATTTCAATCGTCGTCTCGCGTTCCCCTCCCGCTCGCCGCCAAAAACGCTGCGCGTTCAGCAAATTTTTCTTACGCGATGACTCTTCTTGTGTGCCTTCGTCCGATTGTTAGTTGCTAATGGCGCGCGTAGTCGAAACTTCGTGTTTCCCTTGTTTCGTGCCTCGCACCGAAATTCTACAACCGGCTACCCTTCAAATAACGTCAATTCAATCAAATTCAATAGTTCCAAGTCTATTCTTTCTCGTGCGCTCCACTTGATACTTGAAATTCAGTCTCATCCTCTCGCGCCCGATTTCAAAGAAAGCTCGGCTCCTCGATCGATTTAAACATCCTCGGATAGAAACGAAATATCCCGGTGTTATCGCAGCACCACGTACCACCAGGCAGTCGATATTCCGAAAGATTTTTCTTATCGACGAAACAGCATTATGGTGAAGTCGTCGTAGGAAACTGGAAACACGGGACTACGCCTACGTAGACCCGCTGCGGAGCGGTTCTCATTCACTTCCGGTCACGCGATTCGTGGTCTTAATTAATGAACATCGAGGACGATGAACGCTCAGAAACAAAAGTCGAGCTGGTCGATACATCCCTCGGGTCCGATCCTCCGCGTCCACGTTTTTCTTCCTCCCATTTCGTTCTTCCTCCCGATTTCAGCCGGATGATAAGACTCGTTCACGAATGTGCCGTTATCTTGACGTTGCGCAGGAGCGCGCGGGATACTTTATTTTCATGGGCGAAACCGGAAGCTTCGGCTACCATTGTCATGAGCCACTGTTTATCCTTTGCGATACGTTCTTATCTTATCCGCTAGTCCTTTACCTCCGCTGTCAAGCGAGATAAGCTTGTTGCTCGTCTTAAATTCTCCCATTTTTTTCTCTACTGTTTTCGGTGCGATACGAATCTTCGCTGTTAATTAGTTAACTTTTAACCTTTAACCAGTCTTCAGCAGCTGTAACCATTCCGCTTTACAATCCCGATTACATTGTCACGTTTGTAAACGCCCTTCGCGACAGGTTGCGAAGCGAAGCGAATTGTCGCTTCTCAGGGAGACGAGTTAATTTTGGTTTGCAATTACGTTTGTGTTTAAGAAATGAGGCGTCACATATATTTAAGAAATATATAGGAAGTTCGAGTAACTTATTTTTCGACAAGTCGTAGTTCGGTGTGGTTGCTACCATAAAAGTGGTTGAAAGCACACCAACGACAACCACGAAACGTTGGGGCTTCCGGTGGAAATAATTTGCCGCGCAGTAGTCGACGGTGTCTTAACCGGATTACAAAGATGATATCAGTAATTTTACCACGGTAATTAACGCTGCTTCCCGATAGAAGTACAAGGATCTGCGGCGCGTTTCTCCTTTCCGGTAGAGTCCGTGAGATAGAGGAGCAATTAATTACCGATCTCGTTAATCAAGTTACTGTTGACCTCGTCGATCCACCTGCCTGTTGATATATCAATCGACTCTAGCCGATTGGTTACCGATCGATCCTGCGATCAAACAGTCGCTACGCACCTCCTCTCTTTTTCTTTTTCTTCAAATTTTTCGCCTATTTTTGATAAATTTTCCGGATAGAATATATAGAAAGTAATCTCGTTAAGAAAATTCGTTTCCTGGCTCTCACTTTTTTTTTTTTTTTTTCTATTGAACGGCGCGATATTTTCCTCCATCAACGCAGAAAATTTTTCACCCTCGTAGTTTCTCGAGTCGCGGGAACTTGGAGGCTGATATTACAGCTTCACCTTTGGTTCTACTTCTTTCGTGAGAAGACTGAAAAACGAAAGCAGGGCGAATCCTACGACTATTCAGACGTTCGGGGTCTATTTACATCTCGTCCTCTCCGCCGAACATTCTCCTTTCTTCCGTCGGTCTTATCTTCTCCCCGTGATCGCGTTTACTCGCGGTTTTTCTCCTCGCTGGGTTTCCTGCGCTACGTGTTGCGAAGTCTCGCAAATACCCTCGCACGACTACTGCCGATGGCAACCGCGCACGAATTACGAAAGAACGTGCGATCGAATTCGCTCGGCAGTAAAATTGGTAGCGAGAGCCGGCCTTCTCGAAAGTTACTCATCGAGGCAGCTTGAACGTCGGAGAACCGTCTCGATTCGTTTTGGCGCATCCAGCGTGATCCAGTTGCCGTGGGCAATTACCACGGTTACTCTCGTCAGCGAGGTTTTCCCTTCGAGCAGGCACGCGATGCAAAGTGCCTGCTCCGTGTTTTTCTTCTTCCCTGTTCGGTACACACACGGGCCTTATTAGCCATTGTGAGCAGACACACAGCGAGGAACGACGAACTCGCTTGACCTTATCCGCGGAGTTCAACGTTTTCCAACGTTATCAGGAACATCCTTTTCAGAATGTCTAACCGGCAAATTGGTGTAAAGTGCTGGCCGCGTGAAACTTTGCCTCCGTTTCGTCTTCCCTTTTCTTCTGCGCGTCTGGCGTTATTGTCACCGTTACGCGCGTTTATCGTGGGAGGATGGTTTATACGGCGGTGAGTCAGCCATCGAGCAGAGCGTCACTATTGCGCGATCCCCGCGGAAAGAAAAACCGGCGCTGATACGCTCATTGTTCGGAATTTAGAACTCTCGGCTGGCAAATACACAGTTGATTCGCATCGCGATAAACTAACGGGGACTCTGCCCGCGTTCTCTCTGTTCATGGACACCGCGGGATCACGGGTCTGAGGTTGAACTTTAATGAATTTCAATTGATTCGTCTTCTCCTCTCGTTTAGGAGAGCGCACCGCGTGGCTGCGCTCAAGCACCGCGACGTGGATCGAGTTTACGATATGGACGTGACGCCGACGCTATTTTTTCCCCTAGACCTACCATTTCCATGCAGTTTTAGTCCGGTATTTACGATATCTCGCGTTTATGACCGAGATTAGTCAGGATTCCGATCACAAATTTTCGAGAGATTCGGTTTCCTGTCTCTCTTTTTTTTTTTTTTTTTTTTTAATATAGAGTAGCTCACAAGAGAATTTAAACATTTACCACAAGAGATTTAATATATACACTTTAATATATAAATACGTGTAAAATATTTTGAAGTTTTATTAGCATTGTGACGATTACACGATCGTCACGATTGCATTGGTCAAAGTTGAAATCAGTTCGGAGATGTGTGCAGAAATTGCAATGAAAAGATATGAATGAATCCATTTCAGACGTAGTAATAAGTGTTAAAGATCGTTCGTTCCATTAACTCAGGCTTAAATGCACTTGCAATAAATATTACACAATTTCTGTATTTTTCTTCTTTTTTTCTGTTTCAAATTTTACCATATAGGTAATCCTGATAATGAGAATTGATTTATTTTTGCACGTATAATAATCTCCTTCATTATTTATTTCTGATTAAATTTAAATGTAAATATCATCAATTTTTTGAAAACATTGGAAATTTAGTGCGGAAGTTTTTGGCCGCCGCGTAAATATTAATCGTCTGCTCTTGCGAAGAGAAAATGAAGCGTTAACGAGGCTGTTTGCCGAGAGACATTTCCATTACTGATTCGGCTCGGACGACAGCAAGGCAAGACCAGTACCAGTTCGTAAGTCTTGCAGCTGTGTCGACACGCGCCTTTCAAGCACCACGCGAGTTTCCGCGCGATATGCAACAGCAAGGGAGAAATGGCCGCAGCAGAAGAAAAGCGAAGCACGCGGTGTCACGCTATTTTTCTTCTCTCGCTCTTTGTTTCTTCGTCATCGGTGGACGCGCATGTGTGGTCCCATCCCGTCCAATTGACCTCGCGCAAACACCTTCTTTCCCTTCCTTTTTACACGTCACTCTTCCGCGCCTTTTCCATTGGTGCAATTTTCAAAGGGACAAAGGTTTCCAACACGTTCCAACGTGCAAATTGCACACCTCCAGCCCTGTGAATTTTTTCGTCGAATTGACAGCGAAAACTCTTTCTTGAATGTCTATTTAATCCTGAAAGCTCCGTCCACAGAGCGGGGAAAGATGAAAAACTATTTCTCTAGGAACAATCTCGCGTATCACGTTTTTCTCGATCGTGTTTTCCTCTCCCGCGCGATAGCTTTTTTTTTTTTTTTTTTTTTTTTTTGGTCATTCCTTTCATCCCCGCGGCTACAGCGTTCAATCGTTGAAATTTTTGTAGGTTTCGTTACGTGTAAATGTAACTGAAGGCGTTGCGTCTGCCAACATTTTCTTCGAATTGCTTCATTTTCGACCCGCAGTCATGAACGATTCTTTCCCTTTTTGGCCCGTCTTATGCGCGTGTATGTGTGTTAGAAGGAACGTTCCATCATTGTCAATAGGTTTGTTCGCACTAGAGATTATCTGATATCTTGATGGACGATGCAGCGGGTATATTGAGATCTCAAAATTCAAGGGACCGTAAAGATTACGAACGATTTCGGAGCTTAACATCTGTCTTTCCTCGTTTTTGAGCTCTGTTGTGCAGAGTTGGTAGGTGAATTTAATATCCAGTAGCAGATCGAAGGGCACGACTGCTCGACTGTTGGTTAATCGCTAGTAAAAAGAACCCCTTTCAGTTTCGCGTGACAGTAGCCGTGTCATTCGAACCACCCATCCGAACTTAGATCTTTGCTATTTACATCTAGCTCAGCGTGTCCGCGCGTTATCGGGTTGGAAACTTTGAAAAAGAACTCGGAAAAAAAAAATGCGTCGCTTCACAACTGCGACCGGTCCGGCGGAACGATAAGTCCATCGGGGATAATCCTTCTGCTTGTGAGTAAAATTCATCCGTGAATTCCAATTTCGTATGGGCTCACTGGCTTGGGCAAACATCAAATATTTACGGATCCCATACGTACGAGCCGAGGCCCGATCGATATTAATTTAGTTGCAGCAGAACGAGAGGAGGTTGCCGCGACAAAAAAACCGATGAGTTCACTAGCCATTCGGAACGACACTTCCTGGCACATGGCTCTTCGGTATTATCTCGTTTCTCGATTTTCATTATCAACCGAATTGCTCTATAATTTCTTCCGTTGATTGGTCAAAGGGTCTGATTGAGTCTGCCTGTAAAAATAAATCGGAAAAAGAAACAATAACTTCGCTTGAGACTTTGTTTACAAAATAGTCGAGTTTGAAAAGTCATCAAGTATGTACGCGTGAATTTGATTTATTCCGGATTGAGTAAGAGATTATTCTACGTGTGAAAATAAGTGAAACAGAATAAAATGTTTTTTTTTTAATATTTTGTTTTTATGCAAATAGAGTTTAAACAATGTTTAGTTAAGAATTGTCTTGGTACTTGATAAATTTTCAAATTTCATATGATATATATATATTTTTAACGTTTGCCATCTTATTATTACTCCCACTTTCTACTATTGTACTATACATCATACACACACACACACACACACATATATACATATACACATACATATATATATACATATACATATACATATATATATATATATATATATATATATATATATATATATATAATACAATATATAATACAATAGCAGAAAGTGGGTGTAGTAATAATAAGATGGCAAACGTTAAAAAAACGGAATAATCAGCACTTGTCGGATGTATCTAGAAAGCAGACTGCCCCACGTGTTCGACGTGCATCGACAAGGTTGTCGCGCGACAACACCTGTCGGAAGGTGTCGTCGCGTCGCCCCCGACTATATGCAGCTACCTACCCCCGCGATATTCAAGTCCCAAGCCGGTGTTCACGCACACTTTCTTCGTTTTATGGATGAACAAATAATCAAGCGACCGTAAAGGTAAAAAAGGTGAATGCGCGGAGATTCTCGCACGCTCGTCGTCGCACGAGAGAAAGAGAACGATCGTAGTTGGGAGGATCGAACGAACGAAGAGAGGAAGAGAGAGAGAGAGAGAGAAATGTATGTGTGTGTGTGTGTGTGCGTGCGTGCGTGCGTGCGTGCGTGCGTGCGTGCGTGTGAGAGAGAGGCGCAAAGTGCGTGAACGAGAGAGCAACGAAAGCGTAGAACCGGTGAAGAGGGAACGATGAGAACAACGACGAGGAGAGGCTCGTTGTTGCGCGCCAGTGCAAAGGAACGGTAGAGTTAACTGGTGCGAGGGAGCAGCAGCAACAGTCTGGCAGGGACGAAGAGGCGAACAGAAACGAAGAAGCAGCGACCGGAGAGAGAGGGATAGGGAACAAAGTGCGTGAGCGAGAAGTGCGTGTGCAAGAAACACGGTAGCTTCTCATAGAGAAGAGACAGTCGCTGGTTCGCCGCAAGGCTGCTTGCATCGTGGAGGCGAATGAAACGGGTCCCACACCCTTCCGTCGTCTTTCGCCTCCGTCGCGTACCGTCTCGCGTTCTCTTTGTCTTGACGTTGCTCGCCGTTTCTCACCATTCGGCGATACGTCGTCGAGAGATATCGTTGGTTGACGGATTGTCGTCGATCGACAGTCGTGATTTCGCGACGAAACGTGCCGATCGATTACGCGAAACGGGCCAACCTCGATGACTTGGTGTGATTGCTAGTGTCTTGGAAGTGTTGTTGACTCGGAATCGATCGCATGTGAGTCGGTTGCAATCATCCAAGGTAAACGAGATACGAGTGATCACGCCTGATGGAAGCGTTTTAATTGGAGCAGGGGCTCCATCTCGATCGTGGGAGTTCGAGGAATTTTGGCGACGACGTGCAATGGGGGGGGGGTTGCAACAAGGTCAAGAGGGACCGGTCAAGCGTCGATCGAAGTGCAATTAGACGACCGGCCGTAATAATTGCATCCGAGATGCATCGAAATGATCGTGGAACGCGTCTAACTAGCGTGGCGAGAAGGAACCGTTGAAAATTAATAGCGTTACGGTTAGCAGCGTGTACGTGGGTAATCCAGCAGCTAGCTCGAACCCAGAAGTTCGTGATTGGTGCAACCAGCTTCCATGTCTGTTCCGAAAATAATCGTCGTATTTTTATCGCCTCTTTATGCCCACTTCGGAGTCGCTGGAAGCCTCACAGAGTGGCGTTAATTTCGTGTGAAGTAATATCGGACGTTGTCACGTCCTTCGTCTCGTTGCAACGAGAAGCGGTAATTGCTCGTTCGGTGTATGAAAATCGTCATCCTCTCGTTGTCGTCGTGCTTCTCGTTCACTGCCCACTTACGTATCTTACGTTCGTTGGGAAATATTTTTACTCAAACGTCGGAGGCTCGATTTCCGCGTTGTCGTTGCCTCGGTAAAGGGATGGCAGTTTTTCTACGATGTCCATGGCCTACTCGTGGCTGTCGCGGAGTCTGTCGTCTGATTTTCGATAAATACCCCTTCCTCCTAGCCTTATCGGAGCTTTCTGTCACGGCAAACTTTCGCCAATGCGGCATCCAACTATTTGCTCGCGTTTCACCCGAGTACAATGCACGCTTCGTACGTGTGTGTGTGTGTGTGTGTGTGTGTGTGTGTGTGTGTGCGCGTGTGTGTGTGTGTGTGTGTGTACTATACGTTGGTCAACTGGAAACCTCTTCACGGCACACAAGTTTGCCCTCGATGTCGTCGTTGTTGCACGCCATTCTCCGTCGGCTTTTCACACGACGAAACAATCGAGGAAACACAAGTTCGAAGACCTCGATTGCCTTCCTCTTGTTCTTCTTCCACGGATTTACAGCTACGTTCCCTTCGTGGATTTCGAAGTTTCCCAAACTTTCGACCGATCTTCGTAGGTTGTATGCGTAAGCGCGTAACGGGAATCCTAGGCACGGTCGGATGACGAGATCAATCGATGATTCGACCTCGACTGCCGAACGAAACGGCTGCCAACCGAGCGTTTGACGCGCTTTTCGTTCCTTGCTTTGTTCTCTGCCACCTGTCACACGTGGAGAATGGAACGAAACGCAGAGAGGACAAGTACGGCGACAAATCGGTCGGTCAATTAAAACTCGATGATCTCTTTGGCATGCGTATCTCGCTGCTTCGTATCGACGCTTTTATCGATGCTTTATTACGCTCTTGCTCATCCGTCTCTCGGAACAATGATTCACGGAACACACAGTCAGGTAAAATGCCACGCAATCTGAACGGGACGAAATCTTACTTCGCGGCGATAAACGCACCGACCACAAAACGATCAACGATTCCACGTATTTTAGTCTTTAATCGACTCAGCCGCCCTCGAGTTGCATCAGTGCACCGATTATTGACGTTTCACCGATGATTGAAGTCTATGGCCGAACGGGAGAAACCAGGGCTCGAGATATCCGACTCGTCACCTCGCTTGTCTATTGAATCCGAAGCAATATCGAACTGTCGCCTCTTGTTTCGTTCTACTTTCACGCTCTGCTATTTTTCGTTTTCTTTTTCTTTTTTACTACCCTTTCTTACAGTCAGCTTCGAGTCATCCACTCCCGTTCCAAAAGCACAGCTCATCGTTCTTTGCCCCAATTGGAACGTCTACCTTACTTTACGCGGCGTTACTTTACTCGAATAACAATTAAAGATAAGAGATAATTTGCAGCTCCGTTTCCCGCACCGGGAAGCGAGAACCGGCCAAGAATTTGCCGGACGGAGTCATTTCCCGTTGACGAGCGTACGGAGGCCGATCCGCTGATTGCCGGTGCCAGGTGAATGAATCCTCGTTCTCACGAGGATTCATTCGCATTCGCGTTCGCCTCTTTAGCCTGTCCATCGACCCTAACTAGCTATTTATATACACGAGCTTCTTGTCTCTGTGCCCGTTGCTTCTGCGTATCTATGTCGACGAGATACACGCGCCGACCAGTTCGCCCGCCAGCTCGCTCCTCTCTGTCCGCTCGCGGCCGTGCCCGACCAGTTATAAGCGGCGAGAGGGTATCGATACGTGCCCGTGCCGCAATACAAATACGCGAGTCGTGTGTACGAACGCGCGAACGTCTCTGTTTTATTGCACCGTGCGCTAGTGCCAAGATCGAGATTTATACCCCGAGTGCGCGTGTTCGTACGTCATTGAAGTTTATTAGATCTTTGGTTCCACCTAGCGAACGAAACTCGTTTTTTCTTTTCTTTTCTTTTCTTTTCTTTTCCCGCCGGTGGATATGCACAAGCCGCGTGACTTTGTTAAAAATTAGACTCGTATTCGTTGTAGGAGGGATTCGCAATTCTTTGAAACGAAAGTTTTAACGTTAAGTTAAGGTAACGTAGTGGTAGAACGAGAGAGCCAGCCGGCGTTCGTACGTCGCAGTTTGCAATTATCACGTTGCCGTTTCAAAGAAATCGTTTCGCGTACATTTTCGAAACGATCAGTTCTCCCGTCTCTCTAAAAGGGGCGAGTCGTTTTAATGCTGAGCGCGCATGCCGGGCGTGATTGTTTTCTTGCAAAGAAGCCGCGCTTTAGGTAGCGTTTCCATGGGATCCCTTCCGAAGGCGAGCGCGCGGTTTCCTGTATGACACGTAGGTAAGTCGGTAGGTAATACTTTGGACCGGCCACGCCTCTCCTCTCTGCTCGCTTTTCGCTGCTTTCCTTTACCTCGCGATTCTAAATCCGTAGCGAAAAAGGAACAACCGCGAACGGCACGGTCGGATAACGGGGCAACGTTTCGAGCGTACTTGCCCGATCCGACGATGAGCGTGGAATCGCCGGCGATTAACGAGCCGAAAGAACAAAATTCCATGGAAACTCTTTCGTTTCCCCGCGCGGGTAGAAGCGTGTCCGACTCGACGACGATCCCGGTACACACACAGCTCGCAAAGAGGGGTAGACTCGGCTAAATCTGGAGCAAAAGCGAACGTACTTCACCTCGCTTTTCGGAGAAGTCCTCGCTCGCACTCGCGACGAACTGTTTCCACGCGACATTACGCGTATTTCTATCCTCTGCTGCTCCCGTGTTTGTCTGTCCCTCCTCGCCCCTCTTTATTCCAAGCTTTTTCTCATCGACTCGGGGCGCGCTTGAATCACCTGTCGATAACCGTCGTGAAAGGAAAAGGAGCGAGCACACGGTGCTTACCGCCATGTTGGACCACCGTCGTCACTCACCGAATATGCTCAGCGCATAATTATGAGGGCGCAGCTGCGAGATGGCACGTACACCTTTTTCAGAACCACCGCTATGCCACCTCTGTCACGTCTGTATTCCTCGCGTATATTCACTCAGACGCGCCCGTAGCCGCTACATCGGGGGACCGGAAATGTCGCGATAGGCCGTCCACGACACCTATTATGGCCACTGGGTATCGATTTCTGCTCAGTATTCGTAAACGGCCTTTCCATTTCTCGACTTTTACGCGTTCTTCGGCCAGCCTCTCGTTACCGCAAAAACGAACGAGAGGATCGAATGAAAATATTCCCAGAGAAGTACATCCAGTTTCTCTAAAGATAAAAGATGTAGGTGCCTTGAACCTTGAACGAGTACGAAGACGTCTCGTAATTAGGCGCTCCGCTTCCGACGAATGATCCCGTCTTTGGGTAATCCTCTTACACTCACCCGTTTGACACCCGATCCGTTAATCGCTGGCCGACGCAACGCGTTCGACGATCGAACGTCGCGTAATTCGGTGCTCGTTTGCTTGTTTCGTTGAGCAGGGTAAAGCAGAATTATAACGGCGAGAATACGTGTGCGATAGGAGGAGGCGATGCATGGAGAATGCAACGCGTAAAAGTAACGATGCGTGAAGCCGATGTCGTTCATTTCCAACGAAACAAAACTGCATCCGAACGCTCGATGCCCATTGTTCGCCTATCGTGCGCGCGCCTAGTTCGATGAACTTGGAGATACTTTTGTCCGTGGATCGTAACGCGCCGTGAATCCATCGGTGTTTTATTTACGTTTCGGTTCGTTTCGTTCTGTGAAGTGGGAGGCACGCAAGAACAACGGACCGCTTCTGCTCTTACGCGATACACGAGCCGCATTTATCATCTGTGCTATCGAGCCGTGTGAAAAGGAGAGAACCTCGTCGATATGAATTAACTCGTTGATTCACGAGAGCGCGAGCAGTTTCGTAATTTTCCTCTGCGTTTCCTTTCTCGTAAATTGTCATCGCTGCCCTGTCGTCTCTGTCCCGGGGAACTAGTAAAATCAGAATTTATCGACAAAAAACGAGGAAATTAATGAACATGCGAGTGTGACATTCGACTCGAACGCGTCCACCGGAGGAGCATTGGTCGATTGGCGCAGTACTCCAATGATTTTCATCTCCGTTAAAAAAAGAAATTCCGTGATAATCACAAGAAAATTTTTTTGCCTCGCGAAAAAAATCACCACTGTTGTTACAATCGCAACTTACGTCAAAAGTGAACGATATCGCGGCGGATGGACCCGGTCGCCCGCAATGTCAGTTGGGACCGAAATATTCCGCGTAGCCCACGTTCACGCGGCTGTTATCTGTTTGTCCCGATACGTAATAATAAAACGAACGAGCCGACAGGAAAGACGCGGACGATAAGTGAATGATAAGGGATGACAGAGCGGGCGAATCGGTTGCGGACCGGATGGCGCATACGTATACGCCGCGACGCGGTGTGCCTGTGGCCGCCACGTCGGTGCATGGCGGTTCGAAGTTCAAGGCCGTGCATCGGGCCGTGTAATTACCGGTGAAACTCTTTGGTGGAAAAAAAAATGTGCTCGACGGGGCCGAGAAACATGCAACGTATGAAATCATGGAGCATTATCGCGGCGATGCGGTGTTTCGAGGAAAACTCCTCACGGGAAAATTGTTTTCTCCCCGTTGCCTTGCAGAATTCTTTTAGTCTCTCTCTCTCTCTCTCTCTCTCTTTCTTTCTCTCTCTCGTCAGTGCTTGCGGCAGCTGTCAGGAACGATGCCTCCGGACCAGCCGCCGATCGATAATTCAACGTTCTCACGAAATCCAAAGAGAAGAAAACGAATGAACACGGCAGTCAGGGGAGGGGGTTAGAGAGGGATCGTAGAGGGATGCATGGAAAACAGCGTGCTCTCTCGCCGCGTACTAATTTGCATCGGAGATACGTACACACGCACGTAGAAGGGGAATCTCCCCGTTTTTCGACAGGGCAGCCACGTATCAACAGGGGTATCTAATGGCGAACGAGGGGCGGAACTCGTCGAGGCTGGGGTGATAATGCTCTCGAACGCGCTCCCGTCCTCGAGGCCTCCGCTTCGCCCGTTCCGGACGAAATTAAATATTTTATCTGGACGATGAAACTCATCTGTACCCTCGCTCGCGTTCGTCCCGAACCTCTTACGGAGTGGAAGTTCCCACGGACTTGACTGCAGAATCTTTTCATCTTCATCGAAGGATGAAAAAAAACACGAAGGATCGATCGCGGTACGGCCGACATCATTTTTCTCCGTGGTATTATTCCGATTCGGAGTTGTCGTACAGGATGCTGACGCGTCAAGATTACGTACGTGCCGGGAATTCTTGGATATCGAGATGGTATCGAAACCTACGAATTCTTCCTGTTGTCTGTCTTTGTTGTTCGTCTATTCGCCGCTGGCTTTATACAGAGGAGAGACTTTAATTTCCCGGGGATCGATCGAGCATACTCTCGTCGTCGTCGTCGTCGTCGTCGTCGTCGTCGTCGTCGTCGTCGTTCCAAATAAGAGAAAGAAAAGAAATCATCGATAGCGATTCATTTCCCCGTTGCGAGTTTATCGCACACTCGAATGCGTCTCGCAACACGCAATTTCTGTTCTCGTTTCTCGGCCGATTGCTCCAAATACTAACTACCGCGCGAGTAATCTGAGTGTCTCTCTCGTGAGCGTCTGTGCTCGATGATAACGCATCGATCGATTGATAAATCGAATTAGGCTCATACAGGCTCTACACAGGCTCTACCTATTGGTTCCATGGCTTCTCAATTTCCTCTTAATTGTCTCGTTTGAACTCGCCGGTATCTGGCACACGCCGTTATTCCGATGGAATATTACATCATCGACAAAAAGCTGAACAGTTTCTAATTTCCAGAGTTACCAGGAAGAACTAGCACTGGTGAAAGTTTCGCGAAACTTTCGGAACAAAAAGCCGATTCTCTCGAAACTCCGGTTCCCAGCCCCCGTCGAAAGTAACAATTATCGGAACTCGTGAGTTTTTTTGGATTTATTTAAAACGACCAGCGGAAGAGATTGACGTAATTAATAATATTTCGCTAATCGTCGCTTGAAAAAGGCGGGTAGCAACGCGTTTACGTTTACGAAAGTCGACTTGACTCCACGTCCATAACTTCGTCGTCTATCTTCTTTCCCCCGTGCGTCGCGTTCATCTCGCGTGACAGGCAAATCTCGTCGCAAGAATAATTAAATTGCCTGCAAAAAGGATTAATTAAACCTCGGCGTTTCATCTGTTCGTGCGATAATCTTATGCCGCATCGGATCGTTAAATTCTACCCGGGCAGCCCTGACGTAACTCGTGTTACTACCAACGCGTATCGATCCTGCGGGATATCGTAACAGGTTGAGAGTGGCACGTGGTCGAACATACAACCTCGCCGAAAGACACAACTGTGCAACTTCGGCTTTGCTTCTAAGTCGAATTCTTCCGATATTCGCGGTCGTATCGCCGGCCGGCAATCTCTAACGATATTCAATCAGATCAATATGTATGAACCGCGGTTCCGGTCACTTGAACGTCCCCGTGTACAGGCACACAACACATCTGTGTGTTCCCGAGCGGACACACAGATGCGTGTAAATTTTCAAGAGGCTGCGGATAGGTCTCTGACCTAGGCGAACTGCAACGCGCACATCGGTCGCAGTGAATATTCCATTCGTAGTCGCAGGAAGTAGCGGGAGGGTTATATATGCGCGTAGGCTGAAACGGGGTTGCGGCTGTTCCGGCCAGCGGCTGTCGAGGGTTGTTTAGCTATCAGGGACGAACCGAATCTCTCCGGCCACTCGATGCGGTGGAGTCCGTGGTTCCGCGTTATCGCGAATCGTCGTCTCTCGTGAAAATAACCACGCGTATTAACTCGTCGTTGCACGCGAGATGGTAGATTGTTTTCTCAGTCCGTTTGCAGACGCGTTCACGTACATAGCTGTAACGTACATAGCCTGGACAGGTTTAATATTTTCAAGGTTTAAAGGATTATTTCAGAAATAGAACGAACATTTACGAGACAGTCGGAGAAAGCTTTTACTCTCGGGCTTACGAGTGGGCTTTCCCGGCGATAATGCCAGTCAACGTAAATTTCAAGGACGTGCGAACGTCGTACGCGATATAATAAAATTAATACGTTAATTTCGTTGATTATGCTCGTCCGTAGGGTGGGCTGATGTTGCGGTTGTTCCAGTGTGTTTGACTCTCCGAAGGAGCCTGTTTCCTCGCTTTCCTCGCTCAGGGACGCACTCTTGCACGAAAGGGCCATGCTTTCACGACGCGTCGAACTGCGGCTGTTGTAAAATTCGCCGCTGAA
This sequence comes from Melipona beecheii, assembly GCA_032399605.1. Classification (NCBI taxonomy): domain Eukaryota; kingdom Metazoa; phylum Arthropoda; class Insecta; order Hymenoptera; family Apidae; genus Melipona; species Melipona beecheii. The sequence continues at coordinate 1,829,212 of JAUCMO010000463.1, forward strand.
ATTAATTCGAATCGGCTCGATAGCAACTGAGAAACTAATTTGGCAAGTGCTCCGCTCCTTTAGATACCAACGAACATGTGGCTACCGCGTTGGCAAACGCTCGAAACGTTGGCAAACGTTACTGGACGTTTCGCTTCGCGTGCAAGTCTCCCGCTCGAAACTGATCCAACCTACGAACCAATCCATTTCCACTCTGCTACGATTTTCCAACCTCTGGCGTCCATCGTAATTTTAAAAAAATACGAAAGATCGCCTCTTCGGCTAGCCATCGCGTAAATATGTATCATGGCAAACAGTATATACAACTACAGTCAGTGTAGTGTAGAAAGGAAGAGAGCGAGAGAAAGAGAGAGAGAGAGAGAGAGAGAGAGAGAATAGTAATAGTAATGGAGGAGAGAGGAGAGAGGAGAGAGGAGAGGAGAACTCGCAGGATCGGACGCGAACATTCGCCCCTGAGCCGTGTGGTGTCGGGGGTTGCGAGCCGCGTTAGGATCGAGGGTAGGCAGCCGACGAACCGAGGGAGGCCGATAGACAGGGATGAAGGGAGAGAGGCTCGACGGGCGAGTCGTGCCGGGGGAAGGACGCCGGGCGTCGCGGCGCAGGCTGCCGCACCCAGCAAAGCGCCTGCTCCCCTTGAACCGGCAAAACGTATACCTGACGCAACCGAGGAGACGACGAACGCGCGTCGTTCTCGCGACACACGCTGTTGCTAGGCGCTTGTTTCCGAGCCACGACTCCGTTAACCGGGGATCCGTCCCGGTCTGTCCAACGACGCCGTCCATCCGCCTGCGTTTCGCCGACTTCCGACATCGAGAACCGAAGGTCACCACGCGTTCGCGTATCGCGTATCGCGTTCCATATCGAATATTGCTAATACGAAACTCGACGCGGTACACCGACCCTTGCCCTTCGCGTTCTGCGCGTCCTTCGGAAGCGTGCTACGAGCCCCGGCGCGTCCTCCTGGCGTCCCTGCGCTCGCTTGCGCGGCTTCCACGTCCCTTTTGTCGAAGTTTTCCAGTTGTACATGTGATACGTGAACTTGAGTGAAATTTCGAGAAGTAACAAGGGAGGACGAGGTGAGATAGGAATCGACGGAGGTGACCAGGAACTCGCCGAAGAGAGGAGTTGCACGAGGAGTGTCGAAAACGCAGGAGTCGTCGCGTCAGGATTCGCGGGTATATCGGCACGTATGCGACAGAAACGTAGCCGAAGGTGAAGTACGGAACTAGTGGGTGGGTGACGAGGAGAGGAGGAAGATTTCGAAGCGCCGTGTCAAGGTTGCACGACCTTGATTCGGTCAGTGACACGAGCTACGGCTACGTTTCGCAAAATCGAGCGCACGCCGGAATTTATGCGCAAAGCACCGCCGGTGTCGCGTCATTAGCCGCTTCGAATGTTCACGAGAAACGGACTGGCGTCCGTTCAATCTAGCGATCGAATGTTTCTTTTTTTTTTTTCTTCTCCCTCCCCGTTATTCAAATTTCTTCTCGCGTAAGTCGCGATTACTTATTTGATCGCTTGTAACAAGCATCGACAAACCAAATTTTAGAAGATAACTTCACGAGATAACCACGTCTCGGAAACGGTTTTATTTCCCGTCGAGGGAAACGTTGCACGGTTCGACGCGAGCGTAACTTTATATCGTTCCAGGGACGATGCTTCTCTTCCGCGATGCTTCTTTAAGCCGGGAAATGCGCTCGAGAATATTTATGAACTATTACGAGGCCGTCCGTGATAAAATACGTTCCGCTCCCCTAGGCCGTTTCGTTTCCTTACGCTTGAACGTGGATTAATCTAATAGTCGTTCGATCCTGCGGGACCCCTCTGAATTCCATTAGCACGACCACTCTCTTATCTGTATGTCTAAATACACATGTGCATCGAGGGGAAAGAAAGGCGATTTTCGCCAACGCGTTGAGAGGGCCGTTCAGCATCGCGAGAGTAATTGGTCGCCGGAGTTCGCCGACTAATTATCGTACCAACGGGAATAACACTGCGGTAGTCGGCCCTGCGGAGACTGCAGACAGACGTGGGTGGTGTCCATCTTGAAATAGATTGCATACCTTACCGGGAGTCGTGCGAGCTTTTTCACGAATTAAACTCCTCTCTCCGTTCGTTCGCTATAGACTACATTCCAACGTACGTATTCGTAGGTATTCGTTTCTTGAAAGGATATTCGTTTATTTTGTTTGAAAACAGCGAGCATAAGTCGCTTTGTCCTTAAATCCGGATATTTTCAAGGGTTTTTCGTGTTTCAACATGCCTAGAAAAATTGAAACGCCAACCTTTAAAAAAGATTTATTTTCATTTGTTATCTCTTGTTGTTATTTTTACTTATCTTTTTTATTCACATTTTTACTTTTTTTTTTTTCCTCTAGTATAAACAACGAATGGCTAGTTTTCATTACTGTAAAGTGACTTGTGCCTTTATTTATTTCAAAATAAACGTCCACTTATCTCCACTTATTTCACTATGTAAATTCAGATTTCTGAAATTCATGGTCAAACTCGTTCCAAAGAAGAGTTTTTCTATCTCGACGTTACTTTCCGAATAAAATGAGATATTAAGTTCTGGAAAATGGAGTTACCGTAGTTTCGCGGGACGATCAATCGGTGATTCCGTGTTTTTTGACAGAATTTACGCAACATGGTCCGCGGCCAAGTTTAGGCGGTGCCCCTGTCTTTGGGATAGGTTAGGTCCGTCCTCGCGAATGCACGCGAGATCCCTATCTGTTTTGGAAGTTGCTGGCAAATCGGACAACAGGAGTTGCCGACGCTCCTGGAGGCTACGGCTCAGATAAGAATTAAGTCCATTAAGTCCATTAAGTCGACTTTTCCGCTTTCCTCGGCGTAGTGGGAAAAAGTTCATTTGGAAGCAACTATCTTGCGGGCAGATAATTGTTTTCAAACCGCGTCGATGATTGTTCACAGTTGCTAGGCAACGATGGGAAAAAAGAACTGTTTGGCGACGAGCAAAACTGAAATCCGTCGAAGCCATGGATGATGTACGATAGTTAATCGAAGAGAGAGAGAGAGAGAGAGAGAGAGAGAGAGAGAGAGAGAGAGTACGGGATAAAATTTCTGGTACATCCGCGTTGCGTGTATTTCCGGTAAACGATATCGATTCGAAAGTGACGATGCAACGAACGAGCCAGAAAGGGGAGAAACATCGCCTGTGAATGAGAAAGTAGCATCGTGATTCTATTGAATCCTCTCAGATTCAGTGCACGACGCTCTGAAATCCCACCAACGTCGCGTTTTCCTTCTCGAGAATTTGTTTTCCTTCTTCCTTACGAAGAGCTCGCTCGATAAACTCGCGGATGTCGTCGGCGATAGCAAAGCAACAGTGAGAGAAGAAAAGTTCGAGACTTCCGTCCTGAAGATTTGTTTCGCGCCACTGTACGTTTCCGCGATGGAGTGTTCTTTGCCTCACCGTACCGGTGAAAACAGTGACTAGTGGTGGGTGGTGATCAGTGACCCACCGTTTCGAATGAAGTGGTTTTAGGATGATGGTGGAGCGCGTCGAGGACCATCTCTTCATGTATCGACGTCCCGTTTACCGGGTCTTCCAGTACCTCGAAACCACCGAGTAAGTACCACGACGAGAAAGCATTCTCTAGTTTACACTTGTTACCCGTCTTGTTATAACGTGCGATAGCGTATTGAATGATCTTCGACGAGACGATGAAAACTTGGTAGTTTTTTTTCTTTTTAAATAGAAACTAACTTTGGAAATAAAATCTAATATTTTATCTGGTATGAAAACGAATCGAATCGAATCGAATCGAATCGAATCGAATCGAATTTCCATTGAAGAGCTTGCCTGGAGGGTTCGAAACAGTTCTGGCTCGACTCTGCTTAGGAGCGCCGGGTATCCAGCTGTTAGAATCTTCAGAGCCACGAAACAGGCGGTTTTAAACAAAGGGGTTGGCTCGTTTGAAGAGCACCCAATGGCAATTTGCGTGGATAAAGCCTTTGAGAGTTCCTCCTTCCAATTTATGAATGAAGGGAAATGCCGCGAGGAAGGTTCAAGTAGGAGCGAAGAAGAAAGAGGAACGGAGGTAGTTTCGCGTGAAAACTATCTATTTTTTTTCGTAGACCGTGTTGTATCGATGGCAACGGGGGTAACCATGGTGAGATTGCCGTCATCGACCAAGGACCTCTCTGGTAACCGTTTCTAATTGGCGCTATTAACTAAGCTTCAACAACGCCGGTGCGCGGCCTCTATCGTCTCGTTAGAGTCGCAAACTTTCGAATTCTTCCAAGACTAAATTATCTCTGCTGCCCACGACACTCGACAACATGACAAAAGAATCGTATCGCATCGTTTTATCGACGTTTTTGCATGTTCTGTCTCTTTGTCGTTCGATAATAACCATCATTTCCCCGCGCGTTTCCTACGGTTGACTTGTATGAAATATGTATTATTGATTAAAACTATCGTTATAAAAGTTTTATAAATAATTGTACAATTTTATCATTATATCGAATACGTCAATATGATCGATTTTATGGTTCATTTGGCCGATTGGGATAATTATTGAGAATGCCAGTTTCTTCACTGATTTCAATAAGCTTGAAACACGTTGATTGGACATTTTTTTGTTCCTACACAGCTACTTGGCTTTAGTTTCAGAGATATTCGCAAAAATATGTTATTAGCACTCGAATACGCTGTCTTTGGAGATCTAAAAAAATTTTATCAACAAAAATCGTGCAGTATAGAAAAAGCTGTAATATACTAACAACAATGTTTTTGCAGTTGGTAGAGTTTCAGGAGATTTCAAAATCAGCTCCACTTTTTTTAGACATACACTATAGGCATAAAGTATAATATCTAAATAACTATCTATTCCAAATATAGTAGAACTCTGTTTATTTAACCAAAAATTTTACTCGATATCCGGTTGAATGAATTCTTACTAGTTGAATCCATTTTTCTAAATCTAATATTTCTATTATGTGAACTTTATTTATACAAACTATTTGTCGGCCAACGAGTTCCTATAATCGAAGTTCTATTGTACGTCACAGCAGATAAATAAATATTCATCCGTTAAAAGTTTAAAGCGATACTTGTCGCGGGCCATTCTTCTCTCTCCTCGATCATACAGAAGTCTTGTAAGAAGCTTCATGCCCGATCGAATTGCAGTGGAAAATTCACCTCGCGGGATAGTTAGAAAGAAGTCACGTGATCTAGGAAATGAGAAAAGTTTGACCAGGATTCCAGTCAGAGCTCGTTGATCAGACAGACCGTAGCTAAGAAGTTTCGGAAGAAACGTCTGCGACGCTTTTCGCAAGTGCTCTCGCTGCTATCTGAATCTACTTAGTTTCGAATCGCGTCCGTTTGCTGCGGAGGCTAGTTAAACATCGATATCCACCGCGAAAGTAATTCCTCCGATCCACCGGAATGATTCGATCGAGATTTATTCGCGGATAAAATTAGACTGGATTCGATACTATCCTATAACAATACAAGTAAGAACAAAATTCAAGTCGCAATCGAATAAATTATATACCGTTGCGTGCAAGAAGGATCTCAATGGCAAAAGTTAATTATATTTAAAAGTTAAATATTCCTTACATATTGCAATTATCGCGAGGCTGTTTATAATATTTCTTTTTAATAATTATTTATTACTACATTCATTTTTATATTATTATATATTATATATTATATATTATTATATTTATAAAAATTTAATATTTCTTCTTGATAGTTTCATTGAGAAGTGAAAACTTTTCTGACATCCAATAGTGCAATTTCGTGCAATATCTTTTATTTCTTTTTATTTTTTTTTTTTTTTTCAGTAATTATTTGCCAGTAATCAATGAGTATTAGTCTCCTATATTGCAAGATAAAAAAAAAATAAAGTCACAAAGCCACTTGTATAGATAACACGAAGAAAGAAAGAAATAGCTATGATGAAACGAACATTTGAGCATTAAAATAAATCTGAATCTCGAAAAAATTTTTTGTTCATGCTCATATAGGATCAATTCGGAATATTTCATAGTGACGCGAACGAACGTTTCGTTGTCCGAAAAATGAATCAACTTTTCCGTGCGGTCGAGGTTCAACGAGCCTTTAAGCCTGGAGTGTCGTAATTTTAGAATCTAGAAGGACCACCAGTCGTTCTGACTGGCTTAGCAGGACTTACGAGCAGCGAGTTTCCGAGGCGGAACGTCAGTCTTTGATTTTACGACTCGTACTTAGGCCGGTCACAGCCACCGAATCAATCTCAAATCAATCGTCACCGTTCTAACAAATCGTCAATGGTATTTAACAAACATAACCACGCGTTTCTCGAAGGAAAAAAGGTGCACGATTGACATAAAAATCCCTCGTCAACTCGACTGACTGTTGTCGGTAATTTTTCACAGCAACTTCCTGTATAATTCCTTCTGTTTGGCATTCTGCGATTTCTCACTAGCTGGAGTTTCTCGCTCACGCGCACATTCATGCATATTCCACCGGAATATGTACCGTGGACGATGTCCATTCTGGCTATGAATTAATGATCGCTAGCGGTCATTATCCCCGAAATTGTTCCTACCGATTACCTTGCTACTGTAAACGTTCTCGGTGCTTTCCTTCCGGTTCTAGTTACTTCCGCAGATGATAGCTATCCACAGGTCAATGGGTAAATAATCTATTCACCCATGAATGGGTTTTTAGAGGTTTCTCTTCGGCAGTGTCTTCCTCGCCGTATATTCGCTTCGCCATAATGAAATTCGAACTTGGAACAATTCGCTCTACCCTGGAAGAAGTAACCCTATAACACGGGGTGATAGGAGTTCTCCAGCCAGAAGAAAATTCAATTCCCCGAGGAAAATAAACGTGCAACAGCGAAAAAGAGAAATGGCGGAGGAGAAAATGTCAAACGTGTTGTATAAAAAAGATGATGTTGAACTGCAACGTTGCCGATATGAAAATGCATCACGTATGTATTCGCGAACGACTATGCATATACGTGCATGTACAAAGTCGCAATACAGAGGCAACTCGTATCCCATCTGCTTGATTATGCGCTGTTGTCGTGCATTTGGGCTATCGTTTTCAGTTAGAATAGAATCATCGATCTGACAGAGATGCTATACATATTGAATTCCGCGTACTAAATCAGATTCCACGTGTCAAATTAGCGTATAAACGGAATAAATGCATCCGGATTTCAGACTGCAAAAAACTGCGGTATTCTTCCATCTGGATCAAACACTTTGACGATTTTCGTTGCAATGCAAATCCTCGTAAAGTGTTGACCCTTGTGCAGTTGTGTAGGAACGATCGAATACACGACGTGGATGATTTATTCCTGCAAACTATTGTTTAACATCCTATCCTTCGCCTAAATGCCATTAAACACCGCTCGCTCGTTGTCCCGTAGAGAACCTTTCACGCCGCGGCCTGGTCGCGTTGCGAGACCTGTCGGACTCGTATTTTCTTCGCCCGATATTGCCGATATTGCCGATATTGCTTTGCATTCTTCGTCTTGAACGCGGTTTCCGCGTTACCTCGTAGCCCGATTCTCATGATTTTCTCTCTTTCTCATCCCCGTGAAATACGTATTGAGACTCTGAGAAACGAGGTTAATTTGCATAAGACCGTCGGGGCTTCATCCTCTCTCTTTCGTTCCGATGAAGACGACTCGCGAGGAGGATCGAAGACACCCATTAACCTTGAAAGTCGATTAGACGAAAAAAAGAAAAGAAAGAAAGAAAGAAAGAAGAAGACAAGATCTCGGTAGAGGTTGAACGAAGGTGGAAATATCGAACGATATCGGCGTCTCCAGGCAGTCTGTTGGCGCGATCGCGCGCCGACCTGGAACAGCCGATCACTCTGTTTATTTGCGCCGCAGAAATTGCGCGATTTTTCATCGACATCCCACGCGTTAATACCGCGTGAAACACGGACGTAGGAAAGAAGGAACGGCTCGATAGGGAAAGAGAGGAGAAGAGAGAAAGAGAGAGAACGGACAGGTTGTCCGTTCAGCTCGTCGATCAGTTTCTATCCGACGTCGAGACGGCGCGTACGCGTACGACGCAAAGACGCGAACGTTTCGAGGGTGGGTCTTCCGGTCGGGTTTCGAAGTGCGTGAAAAAAAAGGAAAAAGGCGAGGACCGAGCTTCGTTCTTTCACGGTGGAAAATTTCTCGACGCTTCATTTTCGAATTGAAAGTGTCGCGGCGCTGCTCGATGTACGCGAGTTTCCCATCGGGGTTAAAAAATCGGCGAGAACCGACCAGGCAACGGCTCCGGGACGTTGAACCAGCTAGCGCGAAATTAAAATCGTGCGCGATGTCTGGCTCCACCTCCCTTCCCCCTCGGTGCCACGGTTGTATTTCGAGACGCGGAGGCCAGATGTAATTCAATTTCGTGAAACGAGACCCATGCGATCGTTTCGACACAGTTGCTCCGCGTCTCGATTCGCTGACGTCGATCACAAGGATCAAGTGGACACTGAGTTGGCTCGGACCAACCGATCTGTGCTCTCTCAGAAGCATCGAATTACCATCGAACCAACGAAGGACGGATGGACAACCGGATAGCCTATGAGAAAAAGCGAGAGAGAGAGAGAGAGAGAGAGATTACGATGAGAAGACGATCGGATCGAGCAGAAATCGCCAGGATATCGGTACAACGAAACATTTTGGTACTATCGAAGAACTTTCAGCCAAGCCAACTGCGACAATCGCTTGCAACCGATTGATCGTCAGTCGACGAACATTCCACAAAGCTGTTGCCTCGACCGATGATTACTATTTTCCTCGATAATTGTACGTGAGAGATCGTCGAGGATTCCAGAAGGACAATGCTGGAGCTGATAGAACGGAAGGCCAACGGGATTTCCTGGCCGAGTTGCCGCGGCCAAAATCTGGAATCCTTGGGCAAGGATCCCAGAGGAGTGTTCTTCCTCCGGCGAGATAGAGCGTGTCCTCGAGAGAAACAATGGAGAAGAGAGAACGGAGGTTTGCTGTGCTCCCTGGGCCAGCTGAGATGCAGCGAGTCCTACACCCCCGACACACTGGGCACGTGGAAATTTCACAGGGTGTCTCGTCCGAGGTAAACTCTTCGAAAGAAAAGCCAAGCGTTACTTGGAAGGAGAAACCTTAGAAAGGAAGAAACGAGTTGGAGAGAATAGTAGGAAGGAACGCCCTACGAAGAAGAAGCGGGGGAATTTTGCATCATCCAAGGGTTTCACTCGTTCCTTCCTCGTGGACTTTCGTCTTGCGCAATTAAGATTCCTCCGTGCAAACGGGAGCCCCCCGTTGCGAGTCCGTCTTGTTTCCGCGAAACAGATAGACCTTAGCGACGAGATCGAACGCGACGATTTGTATTCGCGCTCGCGTCCTCCCGTGGCGACGTGTACGTTTCGCGGCTCGTAACGAGCGGTCGAGGCACGCGAGCCTCGTTACGGCTGTGACGATGCAAAAGCGCAATAGAGAAAGTAATAGTGAAAGGTAAAGTGCGTGGGCGACAGTCGCAGGTGCGTGGTGGTTGCGCCGAGTTGAGTCGCTCCACTACTCCACGTCGGGTCAGGGACGCACTTCGCGTATTTTCTCTCTCTCTCTCTCTCTCTCTCTCTCTCTGTTGCATTTTCTTCCCTCTTTTTATACCGCTAAGACTACCCTTTGCAACGAGAAACTTTCTTGACTCTCTTTCGGCGAGATATCTGAAATAACAGTTGCCTGTATGAAATGTGCATCATTTATTAGAACTATCATTATAGAAATTTCATAAATAATTGTTCATAAACGATTTTATTTTATTTTAACACTGTAACAATCGAATGCATCAATATGACTAATTTCGGAGTACTTAAAAGATATTCTTGTCAAAATTAATTTGAATTAGTTAATAGTTTGAATTTAAATGATTTATGTGTAGAATATTTTGACACATGTTCATAGATATTTTCACTTGTTCATTTACATTAATATTTTTGTTAACCAAACGAAAGTCGTGTGTGTGTGTGTGTGTGTGTGTGTGTGTGTGTGTGTGTGTGTGTGTGTGTGTGTGTGTGTGTGTGTGTGTGTGTGTGTGTAACGCCCGCAGTAAATGTATTAATAGCGATTGTCATTGTCTCTCCCCAATTTCTCGCTGTGACACGTCGTTCTAAAAAACAAGAATATTCTTCAAACGGTGACTGAAACGATCGATCGTGAAACAATCCTTCTCTTGGGATAGCACGAAAGAAAAGATACTTTTCGCAAAACATAAAACATTACCTCTGCTTCTCGTGAAAGCGACCCGCCGATTTAATAGCGATTTCACCACTTATCTCCGACCTCGTGATATTTAGCACCAAATAAATAATAAAGTCGCGCTTTGTAATCAACGAGTCGGAAGTTATTTAATATGTTGCGCACAATTGAATTAATTCGCTCGATTTGGCGGAAACGCGGCGAGAGAAATGAATATTCATCGCTGGGTTTTATATATATATATAAAACGAGGCAAAATTCGCCTCCAGCCTCACCGATCGTCCCCCGATTATGTCTCGATTCCCCGCAGAAAGATTCTCCCGGCCGATATACACCACGCCGGCATTTAACAATTACGCCGGTTGCGCAACGCGTTCCGTTCGTTGTTACGTTGCTCTAAAGTGCAACGTGCATTAAAAGGCCCATCGGCTCGTACCGACACAGCTCGCTCGCCGATCGGCCCGCGCCTGGGTTTCCGTAAATACGAGCCGCACCGCGGCCGCTGCAACGTCACGCGAATAATTAATTTGCGCTTTGCCGACCAACGAACAGCTGTCGCAGTTAATGAAGCCCTTCCGTTTCTATTCTTCTCGATAGAACTCACCGTCGCTTAATTTAATTACTTGGATCGAGCGAGTTATTACAATTTAATTATGGATTGTCTCCCCGCGGCAGACAAGCGCAATCCTCGCGTACGAAGAACGTTTTATCGTTACGCGTGCTTCCAATCCTACGAGCTATCCCCCATTTTTCGAATAAACACCAGATTTCCTGGAACGACTCGATTCCGATTCCGGAGCGATCCTTTCGGCGTTGCCAGCCGAATAGTTGGTGGTTCTCGGTCTAAGTGTTTCGTCCCTGACCGACGGCATTCCATAGCCGGACGACGCTCGTAATATACATTTGCATTAATAGCAGCAACGCGAACGCGCGAGCTTCGGCTCAGCTGAAATCGCTTTCGCGCGCGTTCGCTTTTCACGGAGGTCCGAATGTTCGTCGCGGCGGAGATTTCTCATTTTCGCAAACACGCGCGGAGAGGAATTACGTCACCGAGAGACGCGGGAAGCCAAGAAGTGCAAGAATCGAAACTTGTTTCGCGAGTTACGCGCGCACCGCGCGGTGTAAAGGCACACCTGGAAGCTGGAAAATTGACTTTTTAGCCAATCCTGATAAAACGTTCGTAAATATGCGCGCCACTCAGGCGATCCGCGGGCCAATCCGTAAAGTTCTCACAGTTTCACCGGCGCGTATTGCTTTCATCCAGTGGTTCAATAGCCACGTAACTCGGTGACTGAATGATAACCAAGTGAAATCATCTTAATAACGCGACGCCGTGCAGGAACGTCTGTCGGCACGATCGTGTCGGCTCTTGCGAAACACAGGTCCCGGCGGTGAATCCGAAATGTTCTTTCAGAACAGTTCTCACCGGGAGGAGAATGTTCGCGTTAAGCTTCTCGGTCTGCTTGAAAAGAGTCACCGGAACTCCGGTTTCAGAAACGAGACCGGAGACTTTCGTCAATGCCTGCCTCTCCTCTCCTCCCTTCTCCCCTCCGCTACAAATGCACACGCTCGCAAGCGGTCTGAATCGGTAACTATGTAAGTACAACGCGCGTGCAAACGTGTCAGAAGGCCGCGTCCAAAAGGGGTTGGTATCAAACTCGGGCGGTTGAATGGGGACGCGGTTGCGTACAAACACGTGCCAGGCAGAGGCCCCCTTTTCAAAAGGCTCCCATCATCGTTCACGCTACGCGAATTTTCCATCGCGGCCGACGTTCGGCTAAGTCCAACCGCGCTGTCGTCTTTCATTCCAAACAAGCGAAGGGTTAACTCGTCCCTCTGTCTACGTCTCTGTATACCTTTGCGTGGAAAAAAATTTCAGAAGAGTCCCACACACCGTTTTGTCACCGAGTTTGTCGCGGTTCGCACGGATTCTTCGTGCATGTCTTAGAAAATATCCGGGCAGCTATTTTGTTAAAATATCTATCTGCGTGTAGGTAGCGATCTGTAATTCAGACAAGATGATCTCATTCGTGAAATTCATTTTTCCCCGCGGGAAACGGTCGGTGATTGTACTGATTCGTCAACCATCGATATCCGGAAGTTATCGTGCAAATTTTAATCAGTGCTGATAAGAACTGTCGTCAACGCGTCTAGTCGTTTGGACATTCCCGAGTGATTCGGGTATATACGCCAGAACACGAATATGCTGGTAGTAAAATAGTATGGTAGCTAGTGACAGTAATGTCGAGTAATGTCGAAAAATACCGAGAAACTTTTGACTGTGCGCGAGAAACAGCTTGGAACGAATATAGTCGTGATTACTCGATCGTTCGCACGCAAAATCGTTGTTCGTCGCGAAACGTTTGCACTGCGGCGCAACGTCGCCATGGACTTTTAATTAAAGCAGGGACTTTAAGAATAAAAAAGGAAGGAGAGAGAGGAGACACTGTTGGCAATTTTAAAAGTTCTCGTAATTGAACGTTCCAGCCAGGGAGCTTCGTAGCCGTTGTACGATGTTTAAAGTACAAGTTTCTTTGCTTGTTGCGTATTATCCGTGCTTCGCCGACAAGGAAAAAACTCACGTCAGGAAAAGGTTTCAAAAGAAATTCCTTCCTCTATGGTTCGATGAATAATTAATCGTCTCGACTCAAAGCTTACACACGTTAGTTGACTAATGCGAGCCGAGATTTCACGAGATAATGCATAATTGACGTGGCTATTGCCGCTTCGTTGACTAAGTCGGCTCTTTCTTTTTTTTACTACACTCTTTTTTATTCTTTTTTTCTCTGTCGTACAGCCATGAGGGGATGAGCACTGGCGTGGGAGATGGAGCTGGAGGAGGCGGCGGCGTGCAGGGAAGCGGCGGCGGAAGAAACACGCCGCCCCATGGATCGCCCACCCCCATGGATAAAGCGACTCTAAAGGTCCATCTACCTAACGGTAAATTTCTACCCCGATCTCCGGTAAAGTGCCGCTCGAAATAATTAGAGGGGGCCGTTTCGGTAAAATTTATTGTATACCAGAAAGAAAGAAAGAAAGAAAGAAAGAAAGAAAGAAAGAAAGAAAGAAAGAAAGAAAGAAAGAGAATACGAAACTGCTCTGAATAGTACTATGCCATCCACGTTTTCTTTCTCGTGATTAAAAAAATCGTCGGGCTTCCAGGTGGTTTCAACGTTGTTAAATTCGGTGACGCGATCGACGTGAGGGGTATCATCTCTTTGGTAACTAGTCGACTAGCAGTCGGGACCAGGCATTATAGAAACCTGTACGCCATGAGATTGCATCATCCTGGATCGGGGGAGAGTTATTGGCTGCATCAAGACACAACCATGTATCAGGTACTTGCGACATCTGCCTCTTTTAAACGAGTCTTTTTATTATTACTCTTATTATTATTATTATTATTATTATTATTATTATTATTATTATTATTATTATTATTATTATTATTATTATTATTATTAATTATTATTATTATTATTATTATTATTATTATTAAGAATAGTAAAAATAAAATAAAATAAAAATTGAGAAACGTTCGTTACCGTCAGGTTCAAGAAAAATATGAAAAGAAACATCCCCACTGCGAATGGAGGTACGAATTGAGAGTACGATATTTGCCGCAAAATCTGAACGATCTGTACGAAAAGGATAAAGTGACCTTTTTCTACTACTACGACCAGGTATATATTATATATTTAAATCTAAAAATCAACTTACTCAATTTTACAAGCAAATCGAATGAACGTTTAATTTATACTTTTGTCGTTGTAGGTCCGAAACGATTATCTCTGCGCGAATCACGCAGCCCTCGACCAAGACGTGGCGGTACAACTATGCTGCCTTGAGATTCGCTACTTCTTCAAAGACATGCCACAGATCGCCCTCGACAAGAAGAGCAATCTCGAGTACCTAGAAAGAGAGGTGAGGCACGTTGTTTCTACGAAAGTTGTTGGGTTTCTTCGCGAGTTTCCGCGAGTAAGAACCTTCGCGTTTCATTCGCAGGTCGGCCTGCACAAGTTCTTGCCGCGATCCGTGTTAAACGGAATGAAACCAAAGGCACTACGCAAGTTGATACAACAGCACTTCAAAAAGGTTGCCGCATTGTCTGAACTGGAGTGTATGTTCAAGTTCTTCGATCTTTTACGCGCCCATTACAGATTCGATCAAGAGAGATTTATATGCGCTTTGGGGGTAATAAGTTACTTTTGCTGCCTCTTTCTCTATATTGTTTCTGTGTAGTTTTTCATAGTTTAAAATTATTCTACATTGCAGTCAAGCTGGTCTATACCTGTAGAACTAGTCATTGGACCAGATTTAGGTATATCTTACATGGCACACAGAGGAGGAACTGTGGTAAATATCTGATTAGTGAAATTCGTCAAAGACATTCGTTACGTATTCATTTCATTGGTAATGTTAAATCTTCCATAGCCAACGAGAATGGCCGAGTTCTCTCAAATACAGTCTATACAGACGCTGGTATCGGACTGTAAGGAACATGCAAAGGCGTGTATTAAATTAAGAGTAGCTGGGGCGGCGGAAACGCTTAGTATAACTTGCTCGAGCCTAGACCAAGCAGAAAGTTTGGCGGATTTAATCGACGGGTACTGTAGGCTAGTTACTGGAAGCAATACCTCGTTATGGAACAGAAAAGGTACGGCAACGTTTGAGTAAAATTTGTTAAGCAGCCGTAAAGACTGGCATGCTGCAAAGAAATTGTTATCACTTGCCATTTAAATTTTAACTTGTTTGTTTCTTTATCTTGATATTTATCCTCTTAGTATGTTGGCATTTTAAAGCTAACACAATCTCGATGTTGATGCAACGAACATTTCCTTTAGCTTTTACCGGCATTCGTGATAGTATTCGACCAACTATAGAAACTTGTTTTATTTATAAACGTAAGCAAAACGTTTAGTTTCATTGTACTTTTATAATAAAATCATGTACGTCACATCCCATATATCTCGCACGAATCCCTTTTACGTTGTATAAAAGGTACTAAGTTATAATCGTTTACACTTCCAAGCTGCATCGTGGAAAAACTATCCCTGTCCATGCAAAGGTTTGTAGTTTTGAATGATCCCGTGCCGTAGTTTACTGTCTCGTTTAGAATAATTGCATGAGAACTACGATTGATGTATTCGCAATTATTGATTGTACGCTTCGTTTTAAAAAATAGATGCTCATCCACCAAAGTACAGACAAGATGGTTCCAATAGTCCAGAGAAAAACGTAAGCAAAACGGGAACTATATTGTCGGAGGATTACGCGGAAATCGTGGACGAAGAAGGAGATTATTCAACGCCAGCCAGTAAGTGTAATTTTTACAAAAAAAGAAAAAGTTTGTTGCCTGCATTTCACGCGTAAAAGATAATTCGAAACTTTGATCGTTGATAATTTTAGCGAGAGACTATGAAATAGTTAGGAATCAAGTGGAATTAGGTGAAATCATTGGAGAGGGACAGTTTGGCAATGTACATAAAGGTTCGTACAAAGGACGGGACAATCAAGTAATACCTGTAGCAGTTAAAACGTGTAAAGTCGACGCGGATCTTGCAACATCGGAGAAATTCCTCGAGGAAGCCTGTAAGGAACAACTTTTCAATCGGTGGAGGGAAAACCGAGAGTGACCGCTTGATTAATACTCGATGTAAAATTTCAGACATAATGCAACAATTCGAGCATCCTCATATCATAAGACTAATAGGCGTGTGTTCCGAGGCACCAATTTGGTTAGTAATGGAATTAGCCAAATTAGGGGAAATGCGAGCATATCTACAGTCGAACAAACACCGTCTGGATCTCGCCACTCTTTTACTTTATACATTTCAATTGAGCACTGCCTTATCGTATCTTGAGAGCAAAAAATTTGTACACAGGTAATTAACAGAAAAGAATTACAGTTAAAGAACTATAATTTACTGACAATCATTATTTATCGTAAATATTTATTAACTTTTTGTAGAGATATTGCTGCAAGAAACGTACTAGTCTCTGCACACAATTCCGTAAAATTAGCGGACTTTGGTCTTAGTAGATGGGTGGAAGATCAAAGTTATTACACTGCGAGTAGATGTAAGTTACCGATTAAATGGATGGCGCCAGAGAGTATTAATTTTCGAAGATTTACAACATCGTCTGACGTTTGGATGTTTGGTAAGTGTTCTAAAATGAAAACTCACGTTTCTTTCATATTCGACGATAATATGAAATGTTTCCGTTTTACTTCTTCAGGTGTGTGCATGTGGGAAATCTTAATGTTAGGTGTAAAACCGTTTCAAGGTGTAAAAAATAACGAAGTGATTCGTAAATTAGAAAACGGGGAAAGGCTTGCATTACCGAATCACTGTCCTCCGCGATTATATTCTTTGATGTCTCAGTGCTGGAGTTATGAGCCTAGCAAACGACCTACGTTCAAAGAAATCAGAGAAACCTTGCAGTATGTAAATCTTGGTTGTTCTTCTTTCTTATTTTCGTTGTTCGACAGTTTTTGTTAGATTAAAGATTACGATATTGTAGTGAAATTTTATTGGAAGAGAAACACCAGCAGCAAGAAACAATGAAACGGGAAAACAGAAGAGTGCAAGCCATGTCTTGGGGTACGTAGAAAGAACAAATTTTATTTAAAGCGCTCGAAACTCTTTGTTGGAAACACGGAGCAGATAATCTATCGTCATTTAGGCGCAGACGATGTACCCCCACCGAAACCTTCGAGGCAACCGCAAAACACGACGGACCAATCTCAGTTAACCGCCGCAGCACCAGTTTCGACATATATCGTGGCACAAAGCCCCGAGGTTCTCGCGCAACTTCTCAAGGATAATCAAACTAGGGGGGTATGTCCCTCCGTCTACACAACACCAGCCTCGCCTTTCAATACCTTAGCCGTGCAATTTCAAGACGAAGAACAAGTCTTAACTACCGCCTTAGTTTCAGATCTACCCTTTTTCGATCCAGCCATCTCAGAACCTTCTGCCTCTCATGATACTCATTCAGGAGACTCTACTCTGTCCGACACCAATTTAGATTCTCTTGATTCCTCCGACACTCCTCTCATGTCCAGCCTTAACATTTCAGACACGACACAAGCTCAGTCCCCCGCTGCCAATAGAAAGCAGCAGAAGGTTAAAGAGATGCAAAATTTGTACGCGGTTAGTTCAAAAGTAGTTGGTAACATTACTGGAGACTTGTACTCTCCCGTTCAAAAATTCACAACGTCCAATGCTATTCCCGTTACAACTAGCGTAGCCACTTGTGGCGAAATATATGGGCCTGTCGCGAATTTTACGCAGAGTTCTGCTATCATTGGCAATCTTAGCCAGAGTCCCAGTATAGGTGGTAATTTCGGTGAAAATCCTGGAAATTTTGGGCCTAGTAGCTTGAATAGTATCGTAGGATTGACCAATCAAAATCAATCAAATTTTAACCAGTTCTCTGCCAATAATACGAGTCAGACGTTCGGTGTTGCTCCGGTGAGCCAAAATTCTAGTTGCATACAGAATCCTGCCACTGCCGTCGTATATCCCCGTGTACCGATTGTTAGTTCGGCTAGTGTTGCTATTCCCGCATCCAATACGGAATGTTTGTACGGGCCGGTACTGAAATTCCGAGCGCAAAACATCCAGAATCAAAATGTCTCCGACTTGAAACCCGTTAACGTGTCGGTTGGATCTGCCATGCCAAATGCGAGAAGCAATTTAGCGCACATTTCGGCTCCAGGACAAAATCTACAGCCGATGCACGCTCAGAGCTATCAGCAAATCTATTCGAACATTAGTCATCCAGGGACGCAACCAATGTACATGTCACAGTCGCAGAATGTGCAAAACATCCAAAAACAGAATCCCATTCATCAACCTGTTTCTTACATCCCGACGCAATATACGAATCAACAAAATCAAGCAACTGGCGCTAACCCAATTTACACGGCGCAAGCGGCCTCAGTTACGATGGTGCAAGCTCAGAAGATTCAGACCCCCGTGTACGTGCAGCAAGTTCAAGCTGGAATTGCGAGTCACGTACCGTGCTCTCAAGCGATGAACGTGAATCAGCAATTGCCTTTTGAAATAGCACAAAGTCATCCCGTTCAAGTGCATTTCGCCGCATCAGGTGGCTCGGTTCAACCAACTAACCAACAACACGTTTATCCAAGCATATCTAATATTGTAATGGGGCAACAGTCGACTTCTGTTACCGCTGCGCAGCATGTCCCGACTCAAGGCAATGTAGCAAATCTACCGGCAACTACAACGAACGCAACACAATATTTACCACAACCAGTGATGCAGACGGGAATCATAAGATCGAATGCTCCTCAGATGGCAACCGGTGTTGCGAAAATTACAACATTCGTAAATCAAAAGCAAGATGAACAACTGACAAGCTCGACGGATGGTACACTCTCTGGATCACTGATATCATCCGCTGTCAGTGATAGCACAATGTCATCGAGCAGCTCGATGACAGAGGAGGCACAGCAAGATCAGGTTTGGCAAAGCCTCCTAGGAATGACAATCGCATCTTCTATCTGCAACAGCATATTATTTTTATTTATGATCCGAAATTCTTGCAGCACCATACTTTTGTTGCAAATCAAATGTATATACAATTCATACATACACACATACATATATATATATATATATATTGCTTCTGGTATAATGCAGATGCGCTCACATGATGCTCGTTTAAATTCACACAATGGCCCTTTTCTTTCGTTTATACACAACTAGACGATATTTTTCATTTATAACCGAAATGAATTTTATTTTGCAGTTTTGGTAGGCTAATCTTTTTTTGCATGAAGAATGGAGATAATATTGTCACTGTAACAATCTGAGCTGCATGTAATGAGTATGATTGCACTATTATTGTTCTAAAATTGGTTTTGCATCAAGAATTATGCATCTCTTTAATTTTACTATGTATATATATGTTTATTAAACATATTGAAACAATGAATTACTTTGATGATTGGCGGATTGATGAAAATAAAATGAATTTTTTTCTTTCAGAGAACCATACAGTCACAGATATTCGATAGCATTACAGAAAATTTCAACAGTGGAATTGACGACGAACAGAAACTGCTAGAACAACGACTTTTGGAACAACAACGCCAATCCGAAGAAGATAGTCGTTGGTTGGCAAGGGAAGAGGTACGACTAATTACCTGCATTTTTTCATATTCATAAAAATGATGCTTATTGCAATCATTTTTACATTCTTTTATTGTTTATTTCCATATTTAGAAACGCTTATCCATTGCAACGAGTGGCGACGAAAGTGCGAGTCCTCCAGTTCCCCGTTCAGTTACACAGTCACCAAATCACGAACAGCACAGCGCTAATACTGGTTCTATAGGCTCCGATAAAAGTACAGAAAAAGTAATCGTTGTGAAGGTAATTTTTCAGTTTGCTCGAGTTTGAATTAGTTTAAATATGGAAAAAAAAAATCTATTTCGTAGAAAATGGAACCTACACCAACCGCTGATCTGGATAGAACGAACGACAAGGTATACGATTGTACCACCAGCGTTGTTCGTGCTGTGATGTCTCTGTCTCAAGGTATGACTTATTATCCAAAGTACCGAGATATCTTTGAGATTTTAAATAATATTTTAACTCGCAAAAATACAGGTGTTCAACAAAGCAAAGCTGACCAATATTTGGAGTTAGTGCGTAAAGTGGGTATTGAATTGAGAGCGTTACTTTCATCTGTAGATGCTCTAATGGACATATTACCCATATCTGCTCATCGAGAAGTAGAAATGGCACATAAAGTTCTTAGTAAAGATATGGCAGAACTTGTAACTGCCATGAAGCAAGCTCAAAAATACAGTGCTACTACTTTGGATGCAGAATACCGAAAGTAAATATTTTGATCAATGCGTATTGGCACATCTCCACGCTTAACAGATAAACGAAAATGTTAAGAAACATTTAATGTGATTTCAGAGGAATGCTGTCAGCGGCGCACATTTTAGCAATGGATGCAAAAAATCTTTTAGATGTAATCGACTCGATACGTATTCGATATCCATATGTAGATAGCCAAATTTGTCAAAAGCAAAATCATATTAATACTTCGCAAGAATCGATACCAGAAAGTCGTATTCATTCCAGTCAATCTGGAGAACAATTCCTAAGGAGAAGTCAATCGAGTGAACGTCAAGGTACAACATTCAGACAGAGTCAAAGCGGTGATCTTTTACATAGAATGGGTCAATCCGTTGATCGTTCATTGCAAGTAAGTCATAATTTAAACTTAATTTTATACAACAATTAAATAATTTCAGTGAAATGATATTTTAAAAATATAATTGTCCATTTAGGGTAGTCAAACTGATGTTAGTAGTGGCTCTAGTTTAGAAAGAAGGCATCATATTGTCACTAACAGTCTTGAACGTAATTCAACAACAAGAAGACAAATGACCACAAATAGTTTAGAAAGAAAGAGACCATCGTTATCTTGTAATATCAGTCCTATGAATAATTCGGTTAATCTGCCACCAATGGTTCCAGTTACCTGTAATTTAGTCCAAACAGTTGGACCTGTCATTCATCCCAGTCAAACAGTTACAACAGGTATTAATCAACAATCAGTGTTTGCATCTAATAATAAAACGACACATGAAACGACAACTGATAGCTAACAACGAGGTGCCTTGCATTAAGGTAAAGTTGTTTATTCCATTATGTATAATTCACATAAAATTTTTCATTTAATTTGTTTGTTTCACTGCATTTATATTTATTAATTTTAGGAAAACTTCGAAGAAATTGTATGTACATAGACCACATCGTACAAGTTACCCATTTATATCTCATGCATAACTCAGCAGCTGGAGATTTAGTATTTATGCTTTATAGCTCTTTTTAACATTTAACAAACTTTGTCTAAATGTACTTATAGATAGGACAGTATTCGTTAGATGTAATGGTAGAATTATTATTGAAAGGCGTAAGTCACAGCTATACAGAAATCACTCCAAAGCTTTAGAATTATTGTTAATTTGTTATTGTATGATAACCATATATGGGGTGACACAAAAGATATCCTCGAATTTAAAGGATTGCAATTGCAGACAATTTTTGTTGATACAAAGTTAATATTTAATATTTTTGAGATATTTAAATTTTGTTACATATACTTTAACATCATTGAAAGTTAACTATAACGAGATTTCTGTTACAACATTCATTACTTCAAAGATTGTCTTACTGCATCACCCTGTAACTAGTTAAATAATTCTATACATGTAGATAGATTTATAAATATATATTTAAACGAATAGTTTAAAATATTCTGCAAAAATTTAATTTCTTGTAGAACGCAATTTTACAAAATTGTTTCTATGAATTTATAATTTAATAGTCTATTCTCTGCTAAGAGGAGTGATTATAATTGTAAAAAAATGGGACTGAATGTTATTTCTATTAGATAATTATTTAGCAATTCATACCAATTTGTGAAATTTATATAAAATATTTTATAAAAAATAAAAATCATTCTTCAGCGGCAAGTCAGTTCCTACAGAATATTTCTAAAAATTTCATCTTTGCATAACAATAGTGTTAACACATCAATACAATGCGCTTGTGACACGTAAATAACACAGTGCATTTATGAATCTATTAAATATTCCATAAATATAAAATATTCCATTTTTATACATTTATTATTTTGTACGTTCCTGGGAAAATTTAGTTTCTCATTAAATTAAAATTAATTTCCATGATGATTGATCAATTTTTACATTATTCATTATCTTACAGTAACTACAGTTTTGAACATTAATGTGCCAAGATGTGTTTATTTAATATAAACAAATTTTGCTATTAACATAAAAAAATGTACAGTAATATTTTAATGTATCATCCCAGGAATTTGTAATTCATAGTTACGTCATTTGACACTGCTATTGCATCGAAAGTATCAAATACTTTTCTCTAGAATTACGTTAAGTACATGTAAATAAATACTCAAAATTATCATTTAATAATAATATTGATAATTGAGTATTATTTTTAGAAATTTCAAGAATGTTTTATTATGTGCATATTTTTAATATTTGACACAAATGAATTCTACAATTTATAATTACTTATTTATCAGAATTCCATTGAAAAATTGATATATCTCGTGGTGTATGTTTATATTGTTTTCATTACTATAATATTATATAAAGTATATCTTTTGTTTTGTAATTTCTTTACATAATATGTAATTATCGTAAGAGTATCATGACGAATATCATAATATATAATGATATAATACAATTATAAGATTTTTTTTAGAATGAAATTATTCTTTACGAAATACGTGACGAAAAAGTTTGAAAATTATATATCTTCATGAAAAAAATCGACTGATAAATCGAATATGTTTAAAAATTCTTTTTTGATAAATTTATTCAATTATTTGTATGTACATAAGTCAACTTGAAAATAAAAGCCTAATTTATTTTAGCTTTATAGCTAAAATTCTCTTACAGTTACATTATACAAGGTTTCGAAATTTGTAATGAAATAATAAATAGATAAATTATTTATAATTGTTAGTATGGATAATTGTTCTGGAAAATATAATTTACAAAAAAGAAAAAAATAGATATTGGAACAAAAATATTCTATCATTGAGCCTGTTACTGTTATCAGTTAGGTGATAAAGATTAAGAATAAACGCAGTATGTAATATTTAAAAAATATTTATAAAATTGTGTAAATGTAACTATGTATTATGACCATAAGTAAAATAATAAACTAAGAATGATTTCAACAGAATGAATAATTTTAATAAATTATTTATCATATTTTGAACTGTAATACTTAATACCGTTAACAATTGAAGATCTAGCATATTTAGTTAGAAGAGCATTAACATTCATTTTATTTGTTGTTAAATTTCTGAAAAAAAAAAAATAATTTCTATGACCAAAAAAAAACTGTATTTCATAAGTACAATTCATTTTTACTTACATTATATAGGGTGTTATTTCTTGAACTGTCCATTTCTTTTTTGCTTTAAAAAGTTTGTTAAATCTTTTATCAACATCTATTGGCAAATCAGTTTCTGGAAAAGAAACTATTTCTTTTTCCATTAGGTTATTCCATCTAACAAATGCAATTCCATATAAATATTCTTCTTTTGGTTCTATTTCTATATACAAAAAATATAAGCACTTTATTTATAATGAATGACAAATTCTTTTTACAAAAGTTTCAACTTACTTTCAGGTGTACCAATATTCCATGATTTCATAAAATGTTTGTATTCAGTTACTGGAGAAGCAACAAATAATACTTTTGCTAAAGTTTTACAACATTTCTCTTCATTATATCTGAAATATTAAAAAAAGTTAAAATGAGAAAATATATTGTATGTTTTAAAAAGAATTTTAAGTAGTTTAAACTAAGAAATGTAAGTTGTTTATACCTATATAATGGTGTTCCATCCTTCTTTGATTTTTCACTTATTTCTGTATATTTTGTAAATAAAATATTAAAAACAGGTTTGTAAATAAGTTCTTTTAAAAATTCATACGTAATTTCTTTATCTATTTCATCTATTTCCCAACTATTTTCCTCGAAAAGATCTAACATAAGCGTTAAACTTCGAGCCTCCAATTCGAATGATATAAGACGAAAGTAACCTTGAGAACAAAAAATAAAAAATAATGTAATGTTTTATTGAATATAATTAATATATAAATAATATAATTAATTTCTATTTAATAATATAGTTCTTAATACCAGATATGTGATATTTAATAATTTATAAAACATAATACCATCAATATTGGTTATTAAATAATCCTTTAAAGCTTGAATTAATTCAGCTTCACTGGCTTGTATTTCATTTTTTAGTCTGTGCCAATCATATAAAAGTTCATGAGATATTGACGATTCATATTCTATTCCTTTAAAAGATGTAGGCTCAAGTACATTAAGTAATTTTTCCAATTTAGGTCTGCACTCTTTTACCTTTGGTATTTTATATACTTATTCACAAATAGAAATTTATACCAAACATTTGTAACATTTACAATATATAAACATATCAATAGGACATTAACGCACCTCATAATATGTATGAAAAATCCCAGAAATATTACAAGCTTCTATTGTTCGGTTTGTATCTACATTTGACTGTTCAGATAAATTTAATTTTGGTACTAACAAAAAGGAGTTAGACGTTTCTGCCTCTTTAATATCATACGTTCGACATTTTGTACATAATACTACAAGATCTTCTTCAGTACCCTGAAATGTTAAACTAAAATATTGCATAAATTATTAGCAAAAAATTTTTAAATTCAAGTAGTTGCATACCTATCTCCTTTGTTTATTGTTTCTAATAAATGATCATCAAGTTCTAACAGTTTTATGTGCTCCTCCACATTAGGCTTTTCTGTGGAATATAAAATTTGCGTTACCTTTTGCAAATCAGATTCTTTAATAACAGCTAATTTTAAGCTTTCTTGCACTTCTTCCATTGTTCTCGAATAGCTATAGAAATAAAAACCAAAGTATATCGTTTATTAAAATAATGAATTAAATATATATATTTGTACGTGAAATGAAAATATAAGAATATGTAATAAAATTTTAATAGTTACCTAGACTCAACTGATTCCATGATATGAAATTTGAAAAGGTTAGTAGTCAAAGTAAAAAACTGAATTGTCGTTTTGAATAACGATCTTTATATAAAAAAAAATACACAAAAGTACAAATTTTTTTTAAAACCATATATATTTTGTAGATTTCTGCAAACTAATTTTTCTTCGCTCAATCGTAGAATAAATAAAACTGAAGATGGAGAAGTAGTTTCGATTTATCGAGACTTATACAATATCACCAGCAGCCATATTAATTGCCATTGCGCTTATTAAGAAACTTTGTTGTGAACAAAAAGTCTGAATTTATACAATTTTTTTTCATTAAGGTACGTACATTTTTCTACTCACAAGTAAAATGTAATGACAGATATTTTCGTCAAAGAAAAAATATAATTGTGAAGGTAAATACAGTCTGAATATAATAGTGACTTGTTTCTTGTTTTATACTTCTCTTTTGCCACTTTTTTCATTAACTTTTGATAATACATTTACTAGCAAAGATATTTGCTACATTAATGATACATTATGTTTGTAAAATGAAACTTCTTCTATTAGTAATCAGTAATTAATTTTGCCATTTGTGTAAAGTGATGCAGCAAAAATTAACCTTAAAGAACACAAATAAAAAAATATACAAGATACAATGGTATTGTGACAAATCGTATTCAGTTATAAACAAAGATATCAAATTTAAAAAAAAAATTTCTGAAGTATATATTTTCTTTCTTTTATGATACTAATCAATAACAATAACTAACAATAACTATAACTAACAATAACTAACAATAATAATAAAAATTGTGAATCTGTTCCTTCTAGGAAGTTAAGCATTACATAAAATCTAAACATGTCAAACGATGTGAACAGCCAAGCTGATAAGGTATGTTTCATTTAATATATTATGCATGCTAATTTTTTTTCATGGACAGTTGGGATATGAAGTGTATTTGAAAGAAATATATGTGCTGTTACAATTGGGCTGCTATCATAACTGCAATTTCATTAATTCTTCTAATTGGAAAACAGGATAATTATGGTAAACAATTTGTTGATTAATGCTAATTTTTCTTTGGATCAAGCCCAATGAGGAAGAAAATATCGATAAAGCAGAAGAAGAAGAAGGCACTTCATCTATTGATCTGCATGCGGTACCTATTTCTGCAAATTAAAATTTTGCTGCTTAATGATCTTTTTTTTCTGTTTGTTATATTCCTTGTCTTTTGTTACTAACAGTAGGGTAGTTGTATGGTAGTTAAAAATATTAACCTCAACATATAATGGCGCATATACGTAGCATAATATACAAATGATGGGATAAAATTTTAGCAAGAAAGTGGAATCGTATATGGCGGTTGTGAAGGACCAAATGCAATGTACGTAAAACTTGTCAGCAGTGATGGACATGAATTTATTGTTAAACGTGAACATGCATTAACCAGTGGAACAATAAAAGCTATGCTAAGTGGACCTGGACAGTTTGCAGAAAATGAAGCCAACGAAGTTAATTTTCGAGAAATTCCGTAAGTTTTTTAATTCTCTTACAATAAAATTTAATTATATTCAAGAAATGTAATGAAATATGTAATTTAATTTCTGTT
The DNA here is from genome assembly GCA_032399605.1 of Melipona beecheii. Taxonomy (NCBI): domain Eukaryota; kingdom Metazoa; phylum Arthropoda; class Insecta; order Hymenoptera; family Apidae; genus Melipona; species Melipona beecheii. Next base: position 1,855,644 of record JAUCMO010000463.1, read on the forward strand.
TACAGATCTCACGTATTGCAAAAAGTTTGCATGTATTTTACGTACAAAGTACGCTATACAAATAGCAGCACAGAAATACCAGAATTCCCTATTGCACCTGAAATTGCATTAGAATTATTGATGGCTGGAAATTTCCTGGATTGTTAAATGTCGCAAATAATATTAATAACGAGAAACTCAGCTCTGGGACATACCAATTTTATTGGTTATAATTTGAATTCCAAAAATGAAGAATACAATATTGTGACATTTTTAAAAAAAATTCATACTTTATATTTTGCAGTGCAGTTATTATTTTAGAAATAAATTATCATAATCAATCAAGCAATCTGAGATACGAACGTAAATTTAAAAAATTAATGCTACATTAATAAATATTTGAGACGAAAATAATAGGAATTTCAATTAATAAGAGACTTAAATTTGCTGCATGTACTACCTGATTATATTTAATATATATTCAGTAATACAATAAGTTGCACCTAAATGAAATTTCTATTGAAAAACGATGTGCTAATATAATATTATACATACATGCATGTCTATCTAATATACAATTATAAAAAAAAAAATTTGTATTATGTACAATTGATACAAAGTTCAATTAGATTGTATATTAACAAAGATTTTTACTTTTGAATCTATTGATATATTATAGTTATATTTTTTGTTACACATGAGAATATTTATTTTTGGCTTTTATTCTTATTACAAATTACTTCATATTTATTATTTTCTAGCAACTTCCATAATTGTATCTTATATTTTTTACATAGAAAATAACACATAGATTTATAAGTAGAATATAATATATATATAGATATAAATATATATTATGTGATATAATATAAGAGAAAGAACACACAACGCATTTTTACAGAATCTTGCTAAAAAAAAAATGTATGTGTGTGAGACTGTATTCTAATATAGTTAATTATAAAAATTAAAATTAACAACTATTTGTATTTCTTACCTTTGTTATAACAAATATGATATTAATATTCTTATTTGGACAATAAATAATACAATAACAATGTTCGAATTAATTACATATTTTTAGTTTTGATCAATTATTTGTTCTACTTGCTTTTGGTATCTTTTTCAATGTCCTTAAACTTCGTTTCTAATCGTTTTGAATACGCTGCCAATTTATATGCAGCTTGTTCTAACTTGGTTACACTATCGTCAATTTCATTGATATTATCTAAGATTGGCTGTAATTTTTTATATTTCTCATTTAAGGAATCCAAAGATTGCGCTACACTAGAGGATATTGTCTTCAATTCAGTATATTTCGCAATAGTTTCTTTATTTAAGCGTTCTAATAAGCGGTAATCGGCATGAGTGGAAGTAAGTTCTTCTTGCAAATATTCACCAGTTTTTTGAAACATCGTATTAGCTAAACGACTAAGATTTGGATCATGGGGATCCAATGCTTCGAAGCTACTTGTGCTTGTCGAAAGCGTAGTTCCTCGCTTCGGCGATCCACATCTTGAATTATGATCTGCTGAATTTTCCATATAAGATTGTTCAATTTGAACATCTTCTCTTAATGGATCTTTGACAGATGTCATTGTTACAGAAAATAACTATTCGCTTAAAAAGAAACAATATATAACCTCTCCTGTAGAAAATTATTGTACTGCGCTACCTATTATTTTCTAGCTGAAACTACAGGTGAGGCATAGAATAGATTTCACATTCAATATTTTTTCATGCCGTACTACTCTTTTAATTTACTAACTGTTCCCTCAATTATAATTATATTTCAATATATATTGAATCCCAGCAGTCAAGTAATCTCTTGCGATTTTGATTTTAATATTGACTAAGTTAATAGTCAATTGACTATTGACTTGTAACCGAATACAATAGATGGTAACACTCCGTTTGCTTGTAGACAAGTTTAGATTAATTTCACCGTTTCACCACTATGTGGTGATAGTGTTTCAATATTTATGAATCGATCAAATTTTTACTTGCATAAAAAACTAATTAGGATTTGTTTATAATCTTTTGTATCTGTTTAATTGGAATCACAATTTTTTTCTTTATACATTTGTATATCTAATATGTAGTAACATTGACTAAGGAATAGTAATATTATTTTTTGAAGATAGATTGAATCACTGTTTTTAGTCAATATAGAATTCTATACTTGATTTATAAATATAAAACATCCTACACTGTATCTAATATGTAATTTAAAATTTAGAATAGTAAAAATTATGTTAGATCTATTTTATCTTTAATCAAACATTATAGATAAAGGTCGAGATATTACTATCGATATTATTGTATAATTACTTTTATCAATTATCAATAAAACATTCATTTTAACAAATAAAATTTAAAAACATTTTAATATTTGCAAAATTATTGTATTATTAATAGACGATCACTTTATAACAATAGAAACATATGTCTTATGGCACAGTAATTTAAAATATTAAAATTATAAAAATAATTTCTTTCAGAAAATCATTTACTGATTTTTAATATAAAAGTTTTAGATTTGTGATATTTGATATAAAACAAGTATGCATATATATTCAGATTTTGGTTTAAACTTTGGTAACCAGATACCACCATGGCTTATGTTTAAAATAACTGAATTATACATATATACATATACATATAAATGAAATATTCTGTTTAAAATATTTAAAATTTTTCTATAATGAATATTTCAACAATTATTACTAGCGTTTATAACCATTTGGATTATTTTGTTGCCATTTCCATGTATCTAAACCTACAATAATATATTATTGTAATAAATTGCAAAACTTATTAATTATTAGAGAAAAAATAATTCTTCATTTATCAGTAAAACAATAACTTACACATATCACCTATATTTTTGGTAGCTTGCCAACCTAGTTCTTTATTAGCTAAACTAGCATCTGCATAACTAGCAGATATATCTCCTGCTCTACGTTCAACTATCTTATATGGTATTTTTTGTCCTGATACTTTTTCAAATGCTTGTATAACTTCTAGTACAGAATAGCCTTTTCCGGTACCTAAATTAAACACTTTAAATCCAATAGAGTTATGAATTTTTTGATAAATCATTGCTTTCACATGGCCCATAGCTAAGTCTGTTATATGAATATAATCTCGAACACCTAAAAAATAATTAATGATTAGTAATATAAATAGTTTTAGTAAATATAAAGTAATTACCTATAGCATATCAATTTCATATAAATATTTTAGTTTTCTACCCCACCTGTTCCATCAGGAGTATCATAGTCATTGCCATAAATATATAAAACTTCTCTTTTGCCTACAGATACTTGAGCAATGTATGGCATTAAATTATTTGGTACCCCATTAGGATCTTCTCCAATTTGCCCAGAAGAATGAGCTCCAACTGGATTAAAATATCTTAGAGATATAACAGACCATTCCTGAAACTTTTAATAATATATATTTAATTCTATTTTAAATAAGAAAACAGAAGATAAAGATAAAACTTGGCACCTGGTTTGAAGTACACAAATCTTTTAAAATTTCTTCAACCATATATTTTGTTTTTCCATAAGGATTGGTGCAATTACCAGTTTTCATATTTTCAACTAACGGTAACTTTTCAGGAATGCCATAAACTGTAGCACTACTTGAATATATAAAACATTTCACATTGAAGTCTCTCATGACTTTTAATAAATTCAATGTTCCACAAACATTCGTCTTATAATATTCTAATGGTTTTTCACAGGATTCACCCACTGCTTTTAATGCAGCAAAATGTATAACAGAATGAAACTTATGCTAAAATAAAATTATTTCAGTTATTTAGTTTCATTATATATTCATACTTGATAGTATTTACAATCATACCTTCTTAAATATGTCTCGTAATTCATTCAAATTTGTTATATCACACTGAATGAATACAATTTTTTTATTTGTTAATTTTTCTATTCTTAATATACATTCTGGTTTTATGTTATTATCATCTACATATAAAAAAACACAAATATATACTATATAATATATGATATAGCTTATAGTAGTACATAATATTATATAATATATATTAAATTTTTTTCACGCATGCATTTAAAAAAAACAAACACCTGTTACTAATATTAATTATAAACACCTGTACAAATATTAAACATCCTATATATTTGTTATGCGCATAAAATCCTTTGAAATATTGTTATCCAAGTTTAATAAATCATTATTAATTCATACCTATGAGATATTGCTTATTGTCTCATAATAATACAAAGGAATTTGTAAGAAATAATCATCATTTTTTAACTTGATTCATCACATCTCACCTTTATAAGCATTACTAAGATTGTCTATTACCACCACCTCAAAATCTGCTTGCAATAGTTCCAATACTGTATGAGAACCGATGTACCCAGCACCTCCCGTCACCAATACTTTCCAGGATTTGTTTGCCATAGTGTCACACTGCTTTTCTGTTATTTTTAATGCATTATTCTACAATTATGGTGCTTCTACCGTATTAGAAAAATTCATTCACATACATTACACAGCCAAAACTATGTTAATGGAGTGTTAAATACAAGATAAGAATAATTAAATCACTTACTAATAATTATTTTTAAACATTTTACTACTAATTAATCTTCAATGCATACATAATTATGACATATGACATTAGATATGATACATATCTATATATATATACATATATACGTATTTGTTTATTCCAATCCATTTTTCTCAATTGCCAAACAAAATAACATAGTATATACAAGTATATGAAATTTTATAAAAGAAATTTGACTATAATATTTTATATATATAAAGTTACATATTTCTAAAAAAAAATGTTAATATCGTACCTTATTCCGTAACACGTATGCAATTAACCTTACTTTCCAGTCGTAAAACCCTATGTTTAAAGGAATATCAACGTGATAACAGATTGTATTTCGATTTAAAATTACATAATGATGCGTCATTGTTAGCATTGTTTAGATACTAACTATTCAATATTTCCAACAACAATCAGGAACTGGGAAATTTCATTCTAACATTTGCCAATTTCTTAGTTCTATTATACATAACATTGACATTTCTTTATAATAAACAATTTCTTTATTACAAATTTGATATTTATAATTAATATAAATTCTGATAAATGATTCATACACTTAAATTTTGTACAATAGCAATAGTTGAGAAAAATCTTGTAACGAATTCAATGAAAAAAACGAGTAATATATGATTGCAATCCATTTTAAACAAGAAAAATTTCACTTTTATAAACTGGATTATGGATACTGCATAGTTCTTATTGTTGAATTATATTTTAGAAAAGAAGAAATGATTATATAAAAGGTCCGCTCGCTTAGACTTAATTCTAACTACCCTTCATTATTATTCAATTACTCCCTTTGTCAAAAATATGTCACTTGTTATATTTTTTAACTTACGAAATATATTGAACTATGTATTAATAGTTTCATCTTTCGGATCTTCCTCATATTTGTTTAAAATTTTAAGCTAAAAAATGTGATTATTAATACAACTCTATCTTCTATTAATTGAATCAATTAAATTAAATTTTTCCAATTTAATTAATTTATACAAATATATTAAGGAAATATAATATTACTACCATTTGTAAACACCCATAAATATATATGACTGTATGATCCATGTGCATTAATTCGCGGGAAAACACCCCTATATTACGAAGGAGAACACTCCTATATTAGAACTTGCAAACACCCGAAGTAAAAGTTATTAAAATATATTTAACATGTATATACTTTATCAATAATACGATTATATTTTACGGCAAATACAGAAAGACTACCATCAGAAATTAAGTAATTATTTAATTGCAGTTTGTTTAATATTAATGTATATATATAGCATTTAAGTACAAAATTATTATCAGTTGTAGTTTTGACTACAACCACTACAATATATGTTTTTATATCTTATTTATATCATGTTTTGTACTGTTTATAACATTTATTATTTATAATAATATATGATAAAATTAAAGAATTTCATATATAAAATTCGATTACTTATATTGAATAGTAACAAGTAATCGAAAAATTTTTTTTTTATAATAGATGAATCTCATTTTAATGTTCAAGAGGATGAATCAAGACTTCGAGAAATCTTCGAATTGATCCTCTTACACTTCAAGATGCTATTCCTTTCTACTTCCCAAAAGTAAAACATGCTGTTAACTCCCTCCAAAAAGAAGCTGGTCCAATCAGCAGTTGCCCTCACGTTCCCGCGTCTGAACCTTAAAGTCCTAGCATCATCCTCAATCGTTTCTTGGATCACAGATCCGCGATCGTAGCCATGTTGTTTGTACGGGATTTTCCCTTAAGATTGTTGATCCTTCGTATCAGTAAACAAGGTGAAGTGCCATCGTAAGAATTGTTCAATAAGATTGTGTGATTTAATGTAAGCCGGCTATTACGAAAAATAATTAAATACAAATATAAGACTATTACAATATTAATCTATTGAACTGTTACATTTTTTCTCGGATGTTAGAAACCATAAAGTGTAAGAGAAAGATGGTCATGGCAACATGTAGCAAGCTAAATCAATTAACAATCGAGAAGAGTGTGTAAGAAAGCTTATTCTGGTGTAGTCACGGACAAGGTTTCATTGGAATGCCCCACTCCATGTTACGGCACTGTGCCTTGTGAAATGCGGTGGCCCCGCAGCGAGAAAAACGGGGGCCCGGCTGAACACATTAGCTCTCGGGAGTGCAATATTGCTAGTATATCCAGGATTTTGATAACGAAAATAAGTGTCTACGCGGCTTAATATTTAGCCGTTTTTGTTTCTTTTTCTTCGTAAAATTATGCTCTCGTGTTTTAATTCGGTTACTGACAGCTGGAACGCGAGCATACCATGCGATCGTACAGAGTTACAGCGTAAACCGAAGCTGTCGACTTTTAATATTGCGACGAGGTCCAGATTGTTTGCGAAGACGAATACGAAACTCATCATATGTACACAGACGATTTGACAAAAGAAAGCTTAAGATTATTTGAATATTCGTAATTATAATTTTACAAAGTGTAAGTGTATGTTGCATTGAACTGACGTACGAAACGCCGCTGAGAAGAGAAGGGACGAAGATAACGCATAAAAATTCTGAATAAAAAAGAAATTTAGCGAAACTTGTAAGGAATCGAGTGACAGTGATACGAAAAGACTAGAAGAAGATTCTAGAAGGAAAAAGAAAAGAAAAATTTGTAAGAAATCGAGTGACAGTGATACGAAGAGACTAGAAGGAGAAGACTGGGAGATCTAGAAGGAAAAAGAAAAGGAAAAGGGAAGAAATCTGAGAAAACATAAGATGAAGATTTAGTGGATATAACAAGGTAAGACTCACGGAGGTAAGGCACATATCGCGTGAGCCACCTCTTAAGTAGTATATCCGATCTTAAGAGAGAGCAGGAGAGTAAGAAAAGGAGAGACCGTACGGTGACCCAGATTTTAGCGGGTCGAACGAGACAGGCCGACGCGAAAAAGTCGCGGTGGACTTTTTGAAATGGGACACAGCGCAGCCTGGAGCTAAATTAGCCGCGATGTCCAATAAGAGTAAGTCCCAGCCGCAGCAGCAGCATCCTTCGCACGTGATCAAGTCGGCAGTGGAACAAGTGCCACCACGATATCAGCCACCACCGCAGCCAACCAGCGGTATCCTCAAGAATCATCCTCACTTTGGTACAGGCCCTTCCGTGCCAACCTCGGTGTCTACCGCTGGTCAAGGTACCGTCGCGGCCTTGAATCATCATCAACCTGTCCAATCGCGGCCTGTGACACAACAGAAGGATGTGCAGAGTAAATATTCACCGAGGATAGAACATCGACATCATCCTCAAGGCGGAAACACATTAACTGCGCCCGTCTCAAAAACGCAGTCTCATAGTTACCTTCAGGCCAAGGTCGGCCAAGGTCAATACCTGCCACCTAACGGTCAATATCCCACGGTAAACACTGCACAGACACCACCGCTCAGACAAAGGATCACCGACGACGAATTTCTTAGACTCGGACCCGTGGAGATGCTCAAATTTGTCCGCAAGACCGAGAGCGATATCGCAAGGCTCGCCGCCGAGCAGAATCGACAGATACAGAACTTGGTGAGTTTCACTAATTTCTTACCTTATATTTTGTCATCAAGTACACAATTTTGAGCACTATAACGATAAGCGAAAAATACATCGATGAGAGAAATAATATATAATAAAATAACAATTATAATTTTCTTTCCAATTAACATCAGGATATATTTGTTTTATTACTTAATTTCGCGAAAAAGATATGATCCATGATTTTAAGCACGTCACACGGAAGTTTTTGAGGGTCTTTTATAGGTCACACTGGTCGAGTCCACCATCGTAATTTGAACCAGTCACGCACATATGAGCCCAATCGCGAATAATCTTCGTTACAATTGATTTTTCTTTTTCACTAAAAACTAATCAGTCAGAAACAAATACGTGTTTTAGAAACTTGGAATTATTCATAAAATTTACTTTTACTCTATACTGATTAGATAGGAAATCAGTTTGTAATAAAACAGCAAACGAATGTCGGTGATTCACGCATTCGTATTTCAGCTTAGCGAGCTTCGAGCATTAAAAGAAGCAAATCAAAGATTAAGCGATGATAATCAAGAGCTGCGAGATCTTTGTTGCTTTCTGGATGATGACCGTCAGAAAGGTCGGAAATTAGCGAGAGAATGGCAAAGATTCGGAAGATATACGGCAAGTGTTATGCGACAAGAAGTATCCGCCTATCAGAATAAATTGCGACAACTGGATAACAAACAGCAAGAGCTAATTAAGGATAATCTAGAGCTAAAGGAACTTTGTCTTTATTTGGATGAAGAAAGAGGAGGTGGTCAAAGAGACGACGGAGATGGTTCAAGTTCAAGTACGAATGCTGAAGAAACCGCGCCTCCGAGACCAAGACATACATCTACGTTTAATGGTAGAATAATCATTGTGTTGATTATAGATGTAAACGAATTATCACGTTTATTACAGAATTTGTATTTCAAGAATTTATAAATCTTCGAAATTTATATTGCAGACCAAACTATGCAATACGTAAGGAGTTTAGAACAGCGGGTAAAGCAACTCGAAGAAGATAAGAGTCTTTTACAAGCAAGAGCACAAGGTTGGGAAGTACCACCTGGTGAAATCTGGGAAAATCAAAACAGTCCTGGCGAAAATACTCACATAGGAGGCCGACCAGAAGCAGTGGTCCGAGCTCTTCAGGTTCTTGAAGTTCGAGAACAATTAGAAAGAGAAGGCGGTCACGATGGAGAAAAAGCATTAGTTAGAGAAATGTGCAATGTAAGTTATTGATGGATATAAAGATTTCATTTTAGAAGAAATCGAGAATTAATTGTATTAATAATAATGTGTTTTATTGTTAGGTTGTTTGGCGGAAATTGGAGGAAGGTCCACAAACGAGGCATTGATAATCGTATTGTAAGCGTAATTAATTAAACCACGATGTAGTCGGTGCGCGGTCTGTTCATTCGGATAGCGTATTTAATAGTATTACAGTCATTAATGCAAATGTTATGAATTTTATAGATTTATACGCATGTACCTATAAATATTTCGATGTAAGAGTCAATGTGCCTAGTTTGCAGTATTTATATAAATATTGTAGTGCCGTTAGATTGCCTACATAAATTGTTAACAAACTTTATTTTTATTATAAATTAAGGATAATTTATTTTTGCACATCCCAAAAGTCCTATTCTAGTATTCCAGAAACGCGTCGATTAGTTGGTAATTAGATGGCGATTTACATATATTTTATACTTGCAAAAGCACAGTAGGAAGAATGCCATTCAAAAAACTACGTCATACACGAAATAATCATCTACGAAGTTTACATTACATCCATATCCATAAAAGAGAACTGTTTGTAGACCGATTTCTATTTTTAGTCTATCAAAGAAACTTCCTTTTATAGCATTTTTTCAGCAGGAGTGAAACTATACACCACTGACCTATGATTTTCTGCAACACTGTCTATAAATCATTTAGTTTTGCAACAATATAAAATGCAATATTGTTTAAATAAATTTTACTATTAAAATTTTACTATTTGTCATCTTAATAAAATATCGATATATCAAATGTTAGTTGTAGAAAATACATTTAAGTAAGAAAATTATTATAAAGAAATAATCAAATTATAAGCGTAGCTTAAATTCAAAATTGATCGTAAAGTCCGAATCGCTGTGGATTCGATGTATCTTGGTAATCTTCGTTGACGATACATCTGTAGATCTTCGTGGATGTTCGTCGCCGAGTTTGCGCCAACCAAGATGAAAAGTGAAGGTGGGGATTACAACTAGTCTCTCGTATCCGGAGAGATAAGAATTGTCGGTGATGTGCGTGCCCACTGGCCTCGGAGAGGACAACGCAAGATTCATCCTTTTTTTTGGGGTCCTGGCAGTGTACATGCTAGTCGGCGCTGCAATCTTTCAACAACTAGAGGCTGATTTTGAAGTGCGACAGGTATTTTTTATTTTCCTATTTTTTTCATTTAAATTCCGAATTATTCTTTTAGTCTGTGTTTTTGTATTTTGTTTATTTTTAATTTAAAATACAAAGTATAAATCTTAAAGTAAAAGTAAGTACGTATGTAATACTCAAACTTTGTTCACTATATAGACTGCAGAATTTTGGCGCGTTTATCATACTTTCCAAAGATATCATTTGCAAGGTGGTCCAATTGCTCTTCAAAAATTGAATGAGTTATTATATGCATATGGAAATGCTTCATCTTCTGGCGTCATTAATAAGAGCCAACGATGGGATTTTCTTGGCAGCTTTCACTTTGTGGGTACTATAGTTTCTACAATTGGTAAGATATGCATATATTATGACTTTTATTTGAAACCCCAAACATTTCATCTTATAATGTATCTGAACCGTAATAATGGGTCAGTAGAACGTCAGCCAGACGCACTATCTTATGCTTTTCTTCTTTTTGTATTATTTTTTAAAAAATTGTAAGAGACTTTAACGTATCAATAATTTATAATATTCGCCCTATATATTTTGTATCTTGCACATTTGATTATTTTCCAATAATTCACTTAAATGTCAATTTATTATCGCGTAAAACTTGGTCATAAGAGCGTTGAAAAAAAGAGTAAGGGTCGTCGTCCGCAATACACATAAGAATGTGCCGGTGAATTCCAGAATGTTAATATCTTGTGACCTAGTCTTGTAGTTATCCTTCCCAGTAGTATGTAAATCGATGTTTTATATTGCATTTATATTTCATTTTAATTTTAAAGTATATTATAAATTATTATTAATTTGTTTCTCAGGATATGGGAACACTACACCGCAAACAAGAGCGGGTAAAGTAGTTGCCGTTCTATATGGTTTTCTTGGTTGTTCCGGTAGTACAATAGTTTAATCATTAGAATATTATGCACATTTAATGCACATTATAATTTTTCTCATTACTTTTTTTTTTATAATGCAGGTGGGATTTTATTTTTTAATTTGTTTCTCGAAAGGATTATCACTTTACTTGCTTGGATTTTACGGACCATACACATCCATCGTATAAAAAGGCATATTCGAAAAAATTCATTGACATCTCGACATTCGTTCGGATCATCCAAAAATGAGAAATCTTCTTTACCAGATATACTTGATGATGATTATTTAGATCTAAATGAATGGAAACCAAGCGTATATTGGGTCATGCTATTTTTATCAATAATATGTTGCATGATAGCTTGCTGCGCTGCTGCAGTTTATGTTCAATTCGAAAATTGGGAATATTTCGACGCTCTTTACTTTTGTTTCGTTAGTTTTGCAACTATTGGTTTCGGAGACTTTGTTAGTACACAAAACTTGTACTACCCTTATATTCATTGGTACGTCTCGCGAAATCTGTTTGATAATACATATATGTTATAGTACTGATATAAAATTTTCCCGCATACAGGTACCGTTTTATTAATTTCATGTTTTTGCTGATTGGTTGCTGTTGCACATATTCCTTATTGAACGTGACTTCGATTATAATAAAACAAGGATTAAATTACATTATACAAAAAATAGAATGCAAAAATCAGAAAATGGCCACAACACATTTACCAAAGAGAAAGTCTTCCTTGTCTACGATTTATTTTTCAAAAAGAAGAGGAACAAGGGTAGTAGCAAGAGATTCATTTAAATCTGATTATTCGGAAACTCCAAGAAGAATGTCTGGAGAACTGATTTCTATGCAGGATTTTTTTTCAGCAAACAAAGTTTCGTTGACCGTAATGCAAAAGGAATTATATGAAATGGCTCAGTTACAGAAGGGGACTAGTTTGAATACGACCGCATCTAACACCAATGTTCTTAAATCTGATGCAGTTGGCCCTCTGGCCATAGTTAGTGAAAAATTTAAGAATAAAATTCCAAGAAAGAAATAAAATAATTTCGAACTGTCGAAATTAATTTATTAAGTATTTTTTCTCTTATTGTTAATATAAATTTACTTGATGTCTTTCGGTATTAATTAGTAACATAATAATTTTAAATAAAGAGAAAAATATAAAAATATTCTTATAGCATAGCCAACCAACTAAAGAATTGTAGGATTTAATTTTACGGTATAATAAATCGTACATAGATCAGTCATCGGGTAACTTTATTTAAGTCACGTTACAATACAGTTCTCCATGTACTCAACAACATTAACAAACATGCATTCTTTTGTCTTTGTTTTTTTCATAATATTTATCATATTATGCACATATAATGCATGTAAAACAAATTTTAAATTCTCTTGCCAATCTGTGATATATGAAATTACATTCACGAAATTATGGTTTGGAATATTAATAGTCGGTATAATTTGATAAACCGGCAAAGTGCAACAGATTGCAACACTATTAATTTTACATGCATCATAAAATCACAAAGACAAAAGTAGTTTTACTAGATAACTATTAATACCTTCAACTTCAACCAAATATTTCAATTCGATGAGTAAGACGGATGCTAAAACTCTGACACTAATCCGCGTTAGTATGAAACGAGTAATCCTGAAAAGTTCGCGCGAAAAAAAATTTGATTGATCGAAAATCTAGACCGAAAACACAGATATTTTTCTCTGAACGAGAATCGATGCGAGTAATCATGACAGAAAGTTATAAATTACGAGAAAGAGTAAAAGTGATCGGGCGATTCTTTACAGAGTACAACATTTTGTGTAATCTACAGATAACTGTTTTATCGTCAAAGTCAGATGTAACATGTAAATACTACGATCAGGTCTATAAAAAAAAAAAAAAATCACATAGTATAGACGAGATTATACTGATCTAAGATTCTTCGCATTTTCCAAATTTAAGCTGCGTTTAAATTTCACTTTAAACTTGAAGCTCAAATTCGATCACTCTAACATCCATAATTGAATCACATCGAATTGAAGCTTTTTTGAAATTTTAAAAGAAACTACTAGAGTTAATGCCAGTGATGTATCGACAATAAGAGGACTTGTTCTACCTGTTTGCGCTCTGTACTCATAATACTTTGAGCAAAGATCTCAATAACTAACATTCCCATTGTATTAAGTCTTAAATCTCCATGTTTGTGTTTCCCATTGTGTGTTAACATTTAAATCTTCGTCCATGTTTTCGCATTGAGGCTGAAAATATTCGTAAAATAGTGTGTACTCCGTTTCAATAAATTTGTTCAAAATTGTGACCGAATTACGGTCATGACATCATTGTCAACCATACAACCAACAAAATAGCGTTCAGTGTTTCGCACTGACGCTAACCAAGCTGTGCTCCAAATACTTCCCAGCGGAGAATCAATTACCCCTCATGGGCACCAATACCCTTATTTGGCAACAGCAGCAAAAAACACAGTGTTTCTTTACTGTGCACAAACTCGTGAGATTCATATCTCATTAAATTGACAAAACCTCTCATTGAGGTTGCCACAGATCTTTTCAGCGTATGTCACGCATACGAACAAATTGTTGCCCAACTATTTCTAATCCATTGCTTATTAGATCAACATCATCAGATATTTTGATTATTCTCGGTTTAAAGAAATCTGAATTGGTTTCACAAGTCTGAATATAATCGGACAACACAAAGTGATCTTCAATAAGTACCGGTGGTTGATTTTGATTCTGTCGATTACGTGAACGCGGTACTTGATCAGCCGGCTCCATTAAATTAGAGTGCTTTTTTCTTTGATGTTGTAAAAGTTTTGCCTTATAAAAATAAAACAAATTTTTAAATTAAAATGTAACAAAATATAATAATTAAATTAACTACACGTTTGTATAACTTACCTTACTAGCATATTGTTTATGACACCATTGACAACTCTGTGGTGTAGTTGTAATGCTACCAACAGTTTGACTAAATGTTGGATTTGGCAAATCGGAGTAATCTGACTCTTTCTGTCGATTACTTGGTGGTAAAGCAGCTCCTGGATGATTTTTCATGATATGTGCTTTGCGTTTACTGCTACTTTTATAGACCTGTAGAGTATATAATATAGAAAATCTATAAAATAAATAGCTAAATTTATTGTGTCAATGAATATAAAGAGGCACCTTATCGCAATATTGGCAATAATAATCTCGTGTTTGACGTAAAATTGGTAAATTTAATTCTGGCACAGATTCTGGTGCAACATCTGGGTGCCTTTTTGCCAAATGATTCACAAGCATTCCTCTTCGTTTAAAACCCACCAAACATTGATGACATTTATAAACGAAACGATTGTAATCATTAGGGTTTACCTAATAAAAATATGTAAATTATTAGTAAATATTACTTTTTGTTGATAACTCTTTTAACAAATAAAAATATACTTTTGGAACAAATTTTTTAGTTTGTGTAACTTGCGACATTTGTTCCTCAGTAGCTGTTTGCGAATTATGTAATTTTGTCATATGTTCTTTTAATTTGTCTTTTCTCTTAAATTGTTTTCCGCAATTCGCACAGTGAAATTCTCTATAAAAAGAAAAAAAGTTATGTTATAATACAGATTGTATAATCTTTTGTATCTTATATAAATTTTACTGTACCTATGATCAGAATGTTTTAGTAGATGCATCTGTAATTTATCTACTGTAGCAAATCGCTTTGCACAAATTTGACATTTGTGTTTTCTTTCACAATGATGTGCTCTAATATGTTTACGAATAACCGAATATTTAATAAATATCCTTTGGCAGTAGGGACAGCTAAACGTGCCATTTTCATTTTTATGAGTTTCAATATGATCTTTTAACATTATGCTTTGACTAAATAATTGTCGGCACATTGGACATTCGAATACTTGTTTATTTTCTGAATAACAGAAAAAATAAATATAAATAATGTGAGAAATGTAAAAACTGAAATTATTTAATGTAAGTGTAATTCACCTCTGTGTGTTTTTAAGTGACAAGAGAGTGCTGAATTATTCATGAATCTTTTGAAGCAAATATTGCATGGCAGTGGTTTTTGGTCTTCAGCACCATGCACTAAGCAGTGCTGTTGCAATCGTACTTTTGTTGCGAAACGTTTATAACACATTGAACACTTATATGTAGACAAAGAAGTCAATCTTTTTGCTTTCTTCAAAGATAATCTTCCATGTTGGGAAATATGATTGATCAATTCTTTTTCTTTTTGAAACTGTAGTCCACATTGTGGACAAACTGTAGATTGAATTTTAGTTTTGATTTTATCAGAACCATGGACAAGAGTATGTAAATTAAGTAAAAGTAGTTTTCTAAAAATTAAACCACACACAGAACATTTCCATTCTTTAGAATTATTTTGTCTTGAATTTTCTTTTTCTTTTAAATTTCTACCGCGAAATACTTTTATACGCCGGGAATGATTATCATCTAGTCGTGACCAAGTAGATATCTGATTTTTGTGCTCCGTAACTGAAAATTGCATAAATATAAATAAAAATTCGGAAATTATGTTTAAACTATATATACCTTTATCATCTTTTATTTCTTGTGTAGATTTGAGCGGTATTAAATTTCTACGAATTGCATAGTCAGTACTAGGACCAGCTTTTAATTCTTCTTTTGGTAAAATACTTCTTGTAGTCAAAAATACTATTCCGTCACGTTGTTGACAAATTACCAAATTTTGATCTTTATATGTTAATGCAGGTCTAACAAAACGCATCCAATTTGAAGCATCTGCATTATTAATAAAGTATTTTAAATTAGATATTTGTATTTTATTGAATATATCTTGAAATTATTTAACACCTACTTTCATTTGAAACATCTACTTTTAAAAATTCTTTATTTTCAGTTTCATAGAGCAATGGCAATTCATTCTTAAATGGTGTACCATTATAAGGATATAAGATACCCTCTATGGGTCCAAATTGAGTACGTTTTTGTATGTAACGTTTTGCAAACACTCCATAATCTGATCCGTCTGATATAATTTCAGAACTGGATAACTTGTTTATAGAAAGATACGATCCTGGCAGTGTTGCTATAGCACGAGATGGTACCGGCTGATCTGCTATTGTACATACATTATGTGAAGTGCAATTATCACCAGTACACATATCATCACATTCATCACAACCTATAAAAGATTGAAATTCAGTTTATTATATATTAATTAAATGAAAAAGAAAAAAAAAAATAAAATTACGTACAAAAATTCTTTTTATCATTTATACGACGCTTTGAACGTCTTACATTCTTTTTTTCATTATCTTTTTTTTCTTCAGTAGGTATTAAAATTTCATTAATTTCTTGTTCATTAGATGCAGCTAAAGGATCTGCATTATTTTCTTTATTTGAATTTTCTGCAGTTGATGAAATATGTGTCGAATCATCTACATCAAGGTTTTGTGTTTTAAACGAATTTATAACATTCATTTGGTCATCTTGCATAACAAGAAAATCTCTACTTAATGTAAAATCTGTACTTGGTATGCCTGTCAACATCAATGGAGCTGTTGCTGATTCTAATCCGGAATTTGACTCTATAAATATATTTTACAATATATAAAATATTGTAATTTAATCGTTATACTTTATTTTAGAATAGAACAATATGAATTTTACCTTGCATAAGAATCAATTCACTACCAACACTAGACACTAGTTGTTCCTCATTTTCATTAGCAACAAAGTCAGTAGAATTATCTGATTGTTGTACGTTCGGTGTATCAATTGGATGGGTTAGTTGGGAAACATAATTAACATTTGTTCTTTCATTTGACTCAGTTGAGGATATTAATGGAGAAGAAGAATCTTGTAATACCACAACAGAATTATGAAAAGGAGATGGTGGAAGCTGTACTGGAGTTGGTGAATATCTAGCAGCTGAACTCATATTGGGATCAAGAGGACTAACACGGTGTTCAAAATCTGAAAGTGGAGACGAAGGTCTAGGAGAAAAAGAAACTTGTTCGTATGTAGGAAATAAACGAGAGTATTCCCGTGATGGATCCTCCACATATTCCACCTAATAACAAAATATTGTCAGACATTATATGTGGATAAATTAGCTATAAAAGTGTATTTTTATAAATTTACTTACAGTTAAAAATAACAGTTTATTATTATTCATTTTTTTTTGTTGTTCAAATGTTGACGAAGGAAAAGAATGATCTGTAGGCCAATTTATTGAATTGTCAGACACTTTATCGATATTGTGTATCTCAAAGGAGTTAGCAGGGGCCCCCTCAGGAGGGCCCCTTGGATCCATTTTATTTCTCCTTCTGTACCAGACTGGTTACAACATCTGCAACCTGCTAAAAACATGCTTTGAATCTACAAGAAACTCTATTGGTAAAGGTTAAACAGAATTAAAGATATTCGATCTTTTTAACCATATAATGATTATATTTGTAGGATTTTAGGATCGCTGGGAAAGTGTGATAACATCTGCGACAGAAAAAAAGTAAGGATATAATGTTTGTGTTTCTGGTTTTCGTAAAATAGAAGACTTACCATCTTCAATGTATAAGTTTTCAAAGTAGATACACTTTTTGCCTTGTGATGCACCTGCTGCAGTTCACTGGTTCATCAACAATCGACATTATCATTTTCATAATGCTGATTGAGAACCACTGAAACGGCGGGAAAATTTCGAACTGACAGATACAACTACTTAATACATAACTTCACAAGTAATATATTTAAAGTAATAGTTTTTACAACTTCTGGTTAATCTCATCTAACATTAAAAATTTTTATAAAAATTAATATCAAAAAGATATTTTTTTAAATAAATATAATTTAATTAATTATTATAAATATAATAAATATAACATAATTAAATAAATATTAACATAATCAATTTACTTTTATTTTATTGATATATATTAATGTATATAATATTAATGTCAATATTGATTTTTTACTGATTCACTAATATTAAAAATTTAACTAAGAATAATTTTATACATTAAAAAATCTTCAACAACATAAAAAACAATCTAATATACTAATATACTGATATTATACAAACTTTTTTTTTAACAATATAAAGTAAAGTTAATAAGTTTTCGCGACAACGATTATTTCCACCCTTCAATTTATGAATGTGGATGTGGTCTACATATGTTTGTATATAGGGGATATCTTCTATAATTTTCCTTAACAACGAAATAATAACGTGTCAACAAGAGTTTAGAATGATTATAGTATATTTTGCTAAAACGTAAGACGTCGCTTATTTTACAGCCACCATGGTATACATGAACGAAGTAACAAATCTGATGGATCGGATGATGAAAGTGAATATTTTCCATCCGTTAGAGAAGCTTCGGATGTTGAGAGATGAAGAAAAGACATTTCTCGATCCAAATTTCATAATGAATGCGAGGCATCGTATATCGCGAGAGAACTCGTCTGCTTCGTCCGTGAATAGCTTCGTTTTGGCAGAAGCTAGAAAGTATGATATAGTTAAAAAATAATGAAGATACAAAAATTATGAAGAATAATTTTGAAATTCAATTTCGTAGATTATTGATGCAGGAAGAGACGAAACAATTATATATGAAGAAACAGCAACGATTTTTGGAAAGGGAATTGAAAAAATTTGAAATGGAAGTAAACAAATCTCGACCAAAATTCTCGAAATCCTACACATATACAAAGAAAAATTTTATATCCTCAGATGATGATTTTTGGAGGATATCTAGAGAATTAAGAAACAAGGTTAGTATGAGTTTCAAGTAATCATAAAATATATTTTTCACTGTAATTAGAAATATAGAGAATTCTTCGTAGATAACAGTTGAAGAAAAAAAGAATCAAATCAATAGTAATCATAATGAAAGTATAGATCCCGTTTATAAGAAAAATACGATAACAGAAACCGATGATTCTTTGTTGAAACTGGAGAATGAAAAAATAGAGTGCGAAGTATCATCTATTGGAAACATAAAAGTAACAATTAAAGATAAAACTAACTTTGAAATAGAAACGCAGCGTTTACATCTTTTAAGGAAATACTTTGATATTTTAAAACAACATGCGACAGAAAAACAACGTTTGCGCGAGATTAAAATAAAGATACAACAGAATATGATAATGAAGATAATAAGAAAGTATTTCGATATTTGGAAAACCTGTATGAGAGATGCAAAAAATAATGTTCAGAAGCAGACAGAAGAAAATGAGGTTCCCGAAGAACGAAAAATTGAAATGTTTATAAATACAATTATAGATTGTCAGAAAGAACTAATGAAAAAAAGTCAAAAACCAAGAACTAGAAATGATATTTTAATAGCGGAAGAATCTAATAAAGTACACATGAAGAAAAAAACCACTTATTGCAAACGTATTATTGTCGACCCACCAGCACAATGTCGATTAAATGCTCAGAAACAGATAATAGAAAAGCAGAAGGCAAAATTAGCCGAACAGAGTAAGATAATCGAGGAATTAAAACTGAAACAGATGCAAAAAGAAATATCATGGGCAAATAGGGAGACAATGGACATAGCAAAGAAAACTCTCACTAATTGTGGACGAAGCACGAGGAGAACATTGGTTCAATTAATGCAACAAAATGGTTACAGGTAATACCGATTTTTCGGATACCTTTGAATTTACATTGATAAAGAGATTTATAATAGATTATGTACATCTTCCTGAAAGAGACGAAAGTTTAACGACACCTCAACATCCACCGGATCCACCAAAATTTCTATTGAGAATGGAAGCACGTGCAGAGGCTAGACGAAAAAGAGTAAAATTGGCTGAAGAGATACGTAAACAGAAACTTGAAGAACAAAAAAGTAAAGAAGAAGCTGCTAAAATAGAAGAGGAACAGAAGAGGAGAAGATTACAACAAGAGGTCAGATTATACAAAGTATTAATGTCATACTAAATGTCATAAACACTAATTTCACCTCACAAACTTTGTTATCTTTTCAACAATACAACTGTTTATGTAATTATAATCAATGTGTTTCTCTAAAATGATAGTATGATTAATTTTTTTATTCATTTATTGATAGGCTTTAGCCGAAGTAAAAAGATTACGAAAAGAACAAGAACAAAATCGACAACGTGAAGTAGAAAAATTTCGAAGATTAAACAATGTAGCGGATGAATTCTATCGAAAGTATCTTCTAAGACATTATATAATGGAACCATTTATAATATTTATTGAAGAATTACGGATTAATACTAAAATAGCAGAGGATCATTATAAAGAAAAATTGACAAAGAAAATTTTTACAATATGGAAGAAAGAAGTAGACATTCAATATAAAATGAAAACTGAAGTTGTTGAATCATTTTATAATATGAATTTAATGACAAGATTATTTAAAGAATGGAAACAGGAAGTTAAGGGATTAAATTCGAAATGTCAGGTTGCAATAGATTTCCATGATATGAAACTCTTAGATAAATATTTTAAATTGTGGCAAGTAACAATACTCGAATTTAGAGTAAGATTTGAAAAAAAAAGAAAGTTAATTATCAAAATTTATGAAAATGGATTAAAAGTCAAGTATTTTGGTATTTGGAAAAAATATCTCACGATTGTTGCAGATATTAAAGAAAGTGAAAAAAGAAAAAACGAATTGCGACAGTTAGTACAAGAAGTGATTCCTGACTTTGATCCTAAACAGAGAGGTGTAGCATTGGAGGATTAAAGTCAATCTATAACACATTGTATCACAATGGTATGTTTAAGTTTATATAACACAATGACTGTTATTCACTTTACATTATGTTGTATAGAAAAAATGTAAACATTTATCATACTTAATTTATGTATATTCAAATCTTAGATGTACTATACACAACTGATTAATATAATTTATTATTTTAATTAGTACAATGGCCACTTTATCACAGTTATAATGAATGTACAAATGATGTGTGCAATAGTAGAGTAAAAATAATTAAATTTATAATCAAAATTAGGATTTTTACATCATGATGTCTTTATTAAGTTCAATACTATGAGCATTAGCTTAAGATTATTAAGTTCCTTGTTATAAAAACAGAATAAAGATGAAAGATTAAAGTATATTAAAGTACACTGTGAAATAAATATTAAAATGTATGTTCTGCTTTCACATACCGCTGTGCCTGTTGTTTTGGCCTTAATTGTCTCAAATTTTCTAGTATTCTTTGCAAAGTATCATTTCCCATACAAAGTAAATTTAATAATTTAGTCTATATTTACTATCTAAGTTTTACAACAAAATAATCTAGATACATTTTTTAACATCCCATGGTCATATGGACTTCCAACTTCCAGAAGACGTCGCTCATTTGATGTTGTGCCAAGGTAAATTAACCAAAGATGATATATTATATAACAAACTATTACTAGCCCAACAAGCAAACTGTAGAGTGCCGAGACGAAGCAAAGGGCAATGCTGAAACAATATGTACATTATTATGTTTTGATTGGGTATTCAAAGCAAACAGTTGCACGACATGTTATCTATCCAACTCTTATATTCTGAGAAAGCAAATAAGAGATATTACAATATTTATGACGTTAACACAAGTCTCGACAATTATCAATATCTATTATGATTATTATTAAAGTTGGTATTGCAGATCCTTGGTATCTTTCCAGTTTAGTTTTTAGTCTTAATAATGGAAAGTTATATTTCTTTAGAATGTAATTTTATATTGTTGATATTATTAATTTCGAGATTACATATCTTCTACTAATTGGCAATAACATAAAGGCTTCTTTAAGCAATACGTACTCTAATTGATGATATACATCGCTGCAATCATCTGGTAAAAGAACAGTACCAATGAGTATAAACGGATGACATACACTAGTTATGGTTAAATTGGAACCATAAATAAAAGCTATGGCTGAGAAGAGTAAACATCCTAAATACCATCTTAAATTGCTAGAACCTATACAACAGTCCAACCTAAAATATAAAATATATATATATATATATATATATATATATATATATATACACACACCCAATATATATCATTACACAGGATAAAGTCTATTTTTATCATAGAAAGAGTTACCATTTACAATGATATTCTCTATTAAGAATGCATGTCTGGCACATTCGACAATGATGAGCTTTAGGTGGTGCTCTTCTTCTACACGTAATGCAAAGTTCTCCACTTCCTTCGCCAAGCTCTAAACCTTGAGTTAAAGTACCTTCTTGAGTTACAGAATCTGCATTTGATCTAGTCATATAGCCGCAAGATATACCACCCATGACACACATTATGAACACTACATTCTCTTCTAACAAAATCTCTAGTAGTGGTACGACACTCACTTCAAAGATTAGCATCAACATGACTACACTCGTAATCGTCCACATTAAAAAAAATTTGGTACGTAGTAGAAATCTCAGAAAGTTGTGATGTAAGTAGTAGACCAATATTGGTGTTGCAACAAATATGATTACAGTACATAGCACTGTTTGCGCTGCTATAACTGCCAATGTTGGAACCGCAAATATCGGTATCATTGCATCGACTGAAATTTGCTTAGCACCAGCTCTCCAACCACAAGGATTTCGTAGCCTCTCCCACATAGTCATCTTTTATCTACAGTTATACGCCAAAGCAGCAAGTTTACACTTGCATGGAGGATTTAATGGAAGGATACCAAAATAAAGGTTAGAAATGTTTCAAGGAACGTTGGCTTTCGACTAATATAAAATTTCAGTCTAACGATTGTTGAAAATATCGCGCGTAAGCACAGGTGGCAGCACCTTTTAAAATAATATAATCGAATTAGTAATTGTAAAAATTTTCAGTTCTTTAGATCACCGTTCGAATGATATTTTCTTTTGACAAAGTATTAGTAATTTTGATACGAGTCGATATCTCGACCGAAATTCTCTGATCAAATAAATGATCAATCATTTTATTTAAGAGTAAGATCAATTGACGAGGTAATATATTTTCTAAATTCTGTAATTTTTTTTTTTCTCTATCGTTACTTTTGAAAGGAATGCTATAAGAAACGATACTTCTGACGGTATTTTGAAAATGGCGGAAAAATCGCAGAGGGCAAGGGATAATAGTGTTCGTTTCCAGTGCCCAGTAGTGGTGTGTACTGTGTGAGAGAAATAGTGTTAATGTTGTATTTCAACAATTCAAAACTGTGACCAGCCGTTCACAAAATTTTTTCACGGTTCCCGTTTCATTCCACTCAGGTAAGAAATAAATTGCAGGCAATTAAAACAGCCGTTGATGCTTCTTCCGGTGGCCAGTGCTCTCTTGTTTTGCGTTACTTGTTACTTTCTTGTGTGACATTTGCTGTAACCTCGTCGCGCATGAAATTGCAAACGTGAAACGCATGGCGGGAACGTGATGCAAGTTGAAAATACAGTCAACTTCAAATGGGGAAAGATCGTCGGAAAAATCCGAATATCTTAAATTATCAACGTTGCACGAAGGTCAACTGTTATCTCGATTTAGTGCTTGTTATTTGGTATTTAACTCTCTTGATGAAACTGTGTTGAAAAAATTATTAAAAAAAAAAAAAGAACATTAAGTAGAAAATATGAAAAATTAGCGAATGAAGTGAAATCTGATCAGAAATAAAATGTAATCGTTACTGTAGGAGGAATTTTGAGTTCTCTGTCAATGCAATTATGAAAGTCAAAACCAATATATGTGTGTTGGAGAGGCACAAAATAATCTTTGAGATTATTATAAAATTCGTGTCAGATGCATCACAGTTGCCGATCTAGCCGATCAGCGTTCTATTACTATTTATTTTATTGATTATTATTTTTATGACTGCGCAACGACCACCGCCAAAAGTTACCGCCAAAGTAATCGCTTTGGAAAGAATAACACAGATTGGAATTCTTAGCTGTATTAGTTGTATTAAATATCATACTTCAACACTGTACTTCTTTTTTTCTTTGACACACACGGAGTCCAAATATCGGTTTGGTTTTTCGCGAAGAAGAAGACTCGGACGGGCGCTATTATCACACTGTCGAGGCGAGGCTAATTAAAGAACATTGTGGTAGAGCTCCATTAAGATAATCGTACGATGTAATAAAGAATCGTTTATACAAGTCAAAGATTGATCGACAATTACGCCAACGGCTGCTGCTTACTGAAACTATTTTCAATTGTTTGCACGTGTTCGGATTGTTTTATCGAGTTATCATTGTTTGCCAGACTCCCTCAGAGCTTTTAGCACTAAATAAGTGGGGAGGAAACGTTGTAAAACTCGACAATCGTATATGATACTGTTTGATTATTCGATACTGCGAACATACAGATTTCAATATATCTATTTATGCATATGTATAATTTCAATCAGATAATAGCGCATTATTAATATCTGTGCATTATTATGAAATCCTGAATTGAACTATTATACAATATCTAGATCATTATTTACACCTCTTATGTTTCTAATTCTTAGTGAGGTAACGGTACGTACCAGTTAATAAAGTGAAGGTTTAGTTTACACATAAGTCATAATTGTAAGCAACGAGGAATAATACTACCACTTACATGGATAGGTATTTGTATTCGAATATTAGAAAAAAGTACCTTTCTTAAGTTTATTTAGGATTTAGAGTTCACTCAAGAGTAACAAGGCATGATATTAACAATACACGAATCATAAATATTTATGAGGAAAGAAGAATTTTTATTTTATGAAGGAAGAACTCGATTGGAGACTTGGGTACATATTTTTAATCTAGGCGTGTACCTACCTTGATAGGTACTTTGCCTAGTGCAAACAATGTTGGGATAATACTATCTAGTTGATTGTATTCGAACATCGGAGAAGAACACTTGCGTTTTACTTTTCTTTAAATTTATGTTATTTAGGATTTACTCGAGATGTAGGGAAGGACATTAATGATGCACGAATCATAAGTTTTCATCGAAGAAAGAAGCCGATTGGAGACCTCTTTGACCCATAAGAGGCTCGTCTTCACCCTACCCCTTTCGTACATCGCTTCGTCAGTTCGTACGTGAATCTCGATTTGAAGACTCATCGAGATCACCCGGCAAAGTAGCCTTGCAGTTGCTCGTTAATAGCGTGCAGTCGCATCTATTGATATCGAATTCTGTTGCCAATTTAATCCAACACAAAATTTAATTGTCCGCGGTCCGATTTCGTGCAATTAAGATCACCAAATTTCGATGAAATTGTGAAGTACTCTTGATTGTTCTCACAGAAAGGAAAAAAAAGAGAGTTCGACGCGAGTGAAAGTCATTGAACGAACCGAATTTAACGAGTGGAGTACGTGATTTAGCTCATAGAGTACGTGATGTACGTACGTGATGTCCCTTACGTGGCGTCCCTGAATTTATTTTGATTACTTTACGATTACGTGTTGTTTCTGGTTGTTCTATGTCTACATGCAGCGATATTATCAATTGCAGAGTAAATTTCCAAAGAGCTTGAGGTTGATGACCATCGCTTTTGTTTGAAGTAAAAAAGTTCGTAACAAAAGGAACTTGTAGATCACAGTTATTTGACCGGAACGAGAGTTGATCGGTGGAAGAAGTCCTTAGAAGTGGTGGTGAGCTCGTTAGTGCTTTGACGAACGTTTTTTGATCGTTCGCTTGGAACAAAGATACGTGTGAATGGCAATCAACGATATTGATTGATTAATCTTGTTTCCGTCAGATCGCTAGATTGATTGATGACAACTTGTGAGATCTCGCGATGGAAATTGGAGATAGGAATCAGCGTGAAGAGAAGTAGATGCGTTCTCGAGTTTCGTACGGATACTTTGGTCGATCTTCCAAATACACACGAGTACGAATCGCGGTACGTGTGTACGACCAAGTGATAAGGAGGTAATGTCGTATGGCTCTAGAATAAATCAGTTGATAAGAAGCGTACAGACCCGAGTCTTCTAGTGTTAATAACTTGTGACGAATTGTGTCACCATGTTCCAGTGATAATAGTGGTGGTGGTGATGGTGGTGGTGGCAATGGCTATGTGCAGTAGTCTATAAATCCGGGGTTACTGCTCTCCCTTGAGCCGTGCTTCGTGGGTTGAGAAGCTTTCAGGCTTCCCGTGGAAGGCTGGAAACTGGTCTGTCGTCTAGATTGTGGGGATGTTATGTAAGCTGTAGCTGATCGACATAAACGCATACGAACGCGAGGTGTTCGAAGCCGCGAGGTGTTCGAAGCCGCGAGGTGATCCGGCAAGAGAATATTCAGTGACGAGAGTCGCGACGCGTCAGATGTAGCAATTAACATTCACGTGCGAGCAGATAGTGTTCGTTTTAATCAATCAATCGTCAAAACGTATCGTATAAGTTCTCAATCTTCCAGGTGATCGAGTTGCGTGCTCTAGCAGTGATCCTCGAAAACTAGCCGAGGACACTTTTCCATGGTTCAGCTTCGACGAGCTTTTGAGCTGTGAGGAGGATGTCCGGTTGAGGACCGAAGACAGGGAGGAAGACGACGAAAAGGAGTTCGAAGAACATTCAGTAATGTCTTCAGTTTCGACTAACAAACTGCAAATTTTGTGGGATCACTTCATTCATGCAGAACCGCAGAGCTACGAGGTATACGATTCCTAGATCTAAGAATTTCTATCGGCGATGATTCATCTCACTTCTTTTTCTTTTTCATTCGGTCAAGGTTACTTTAAAGATTCGATGAATTAATTTGCATACGAAACATCGGACGAAACTCTAACTAGCTAGATTAACTACCTGCAACGAAATCAATTTTGGCGTATATTCTCTCTTTTTGAGATTTTCCACCTAGATGCTAAAAGCTTAGCCAATAATTATTTTTATTTGAATGAGTTCATATTAACTTGTCCTTTACTACGTGCTGTTAAGCAAGGTTTCGTAATCATTGTCAGTCATGGTTAAACACACTTTACGTTCGTTCCAGGATGACTTACAAGTAACTTGTCGATATTTTGCCGTAACTAGCGAAATAACGAGTAATCCTCTGTCTCATATAACGTAAACACTATCGATTTCTTTCTCTTCATATTCACTTATCGAGTAAAGAGAATTTGCATCGGACAAGCACAATACCGGAGTTTGCGTATTAGTAATTATATTCCTCTGATTAAAAATACGATGTTTGAATGTTTGCTTCAATAGAAACTTGAAATAACATAATATCTTTCTCGCTGACTGTGCTATTTAGCTACGATAATAAAGTTAATTATATAAATTGTTTATTATTTCCGTGACCACATCCCCCGAAGATGGACGAAATTGTAATTTCATTAATTAAAATTAACAATCGACAAAATGTTTATGATTGCTTCCATTGAAGAAACATTAAATTCATTTACTTTTACTTGCGAAATAAATTATAGCGTGCAATACAATTGTTATATAATTCATAAAGTAAAATTGAGATATTTGAATACATAATTTCGATCCTTAGATTTTCAGTCGGCGAACTGATTATTTTATCATACCGCAGCACGTGCGTGCAATAACATGCTTGACATTTTAAAAAGTAAAGAAAATAATATCTTTATTTCTTTTTTTTATCGTGTACTGTGTATCTACGATTTTCTCGTTATATTAGCGTTATATTCTCTGTCGTAATGAGTTGCTTTTCACATTACTCTATCAAATCTAGAAGTTGCTAATAATTAATTAAATACTTACATTAAGAACGATTAATTAATTTATATTTATTTAGCTTATAATAATTGGCATTTCACATTGAAATTATACTTCCGTTTCGTTTCTTTATTTTGACGGAATGAATTATCGTACGAATTACATGTTTTCTCTGCTTAGAAATCATATTGGTTGGACATATTTCTCGCGGAGTTTCTTGCCCAAATAAAGGAAGGTCAAGATGTAAAAGATGCTCTATCATTTTGGTAAGATTACACGTCACTCTTATTTAAAATGATAATCATTCAATTGTATTGTGTGCAGTGGTAGTCGAAAAAACAGTTTTTAAAACAGTTGTAAATTTTCGAACTGTATCTAAAATTTCTTTTCTAAAAAAATATTTGCGTCGTAAAGGAATGACATATTGAGTTTTATGTATATAATATTTTTTTTTTTTTTTTTTTCGAGGAATGACATAATGAAGTAACAACATAGACTTTTGTGACAAGACAGCGGTCGTATCATGTTGACCGCAACAGGAAAATATGATCTCGTGCTTGTGGTTTCGACTGACGTGACTTTTTACGTTTGCGTGTAATTCACTTTTATCCTAGTAGGTCTCCGTCACTTTCTCGCTTTTGCACAAATTGTTATACCGGCCGATTTTTCTGGCTAATATTTTATCAAAATGAAAATCACGTCTTATATTGGAAAGAAAGAAAAAATTGCTCGCATCACTATCTTGCACACAATCAGTTTCCCATTATCGAAATTTTGCTAACTCTCACTTTCAAAACTTTTCTCGGTGATATCGCGTTTCTCACTGTAAAATAAGATTACCAGACCTGACGTTCAAACAATAATCATATCGGGGTGATAATAAGGAGATAAGAGATTTAATCCGATGGCTAAGATAGCGATATAAAAGGCGCAATATGGAAATGTCCATTACAGTTCAGTCGGCGGTGGTGGCGTATCTACCCTTATAGCTTGTGAGCTGCTCTCCGATGTTCATGACCTTTGCGCGAAGAGGACCAACGGCGACGAACTTGTTCGACTGAGGAAGTATTTAGTTCAGAAGCGTGGTTGGCGTTGTTTAGCTGTCCTACAGCTACTTGGTGTCCGTGGCCTCTCTTGTGGAAGAGAACTCGTGGCTCTGCTCATCGCTCTATATCCAGTTGTCCTTCAAGAGGAAACGAATAATAAAACTAATTCTGGTTCACTGAACGGGTCCCCGTATACTTCGTCGACTGGTACCGTACATAATCCTTATGTAAAATTCTACTGCAACGACGACACCGTCGACACGGTAGATATCGTGCCGCATGTGAAACGCAGGACGGTAAAATCTAGTCGAAACGGCGCATTTTACGAGGGCAATGTACCGTCGAAAAGGAAGACAGGTCGTAAATATAGCATCGGTACTAAGGTGCCGGTCCAACAGAAGCAAAAATCATCTGGAAGCGCGTACGAAGCGCGTCGCAACACGCCGGAAAGCGGGAGCAGCGAATCCGAATTACTGACAGATGGTATTGATCAGGCACGATCGCTCACGCTCAAGATCCGCCTGAATCCTATGGACTTCGAGTATTTCACATCAGTCGTCAGAAGCGACGAGGAGCAAAAATGGCAAGCAGCACTTTACGAACTTCCCGTACGACCGGTGAAGAAAACACCGAACGATTACATAGACGAGCGGATCAAGGATGTTCTAGATACTAGAATCAGCAACTTCGAAACGAGCCTTTTGATTATTCAATTGCTTCAAGGATTACGAGAGTACGGTACTCCAGCGGATCAAACGCCTGCTGTACAAGTGTTAAAATTTGCTTTGGATACGTTATGGTCCCTACAATTCGGTATAGACGGTGCCAATTTGACTGACACTGAATCCGCTACGTTGAAGGCTGCGGCTGCTAGGCTTATGCTTACGGCACTGGAACGCGTACTACGATCAAACGAACCAACTACCGCTGTCATTCATAATGGTCTGTTGCCTATGACCCTGAGATTACTCGAAGATGCTTGCAGCAAGCCTGTAAGTGCTTTCTCGCCGGAGGAAGGTTCCCTTCTGCAAGAGTTCATCTTTGCCACTATTTACGGAGTGATAACGTTTCTTTACTGTTTGCTGCATCAACAAGGTACCACGATTGAAAAATTATCAGACTTTCTAGAATTATTTCAGCTGTTCACAGAGAGTCAGGATGGGAAGTTAGTGGAGAGAACGATTTTTGCGATTGTTGATCTACCAAGCATTGATCCGACGAGGTCGGTAATCCGCGCCAGAAAGGTCATTGATATGATAGGTGCGCTAACTAGTGGATTAAAATCTGTTCGACGTGATATTTCGCACGTATCTCATTGCAACAAAACAAAGCACAAATCCTGTGTCAATAACGTTCAAATCCAGCATCATTCGGATGTATTTGGAGCCCCTTATGCTCAGCCAATTGTTGGCGCCGTTATGAAACAAGCATGTTGCATTTCGTCGCTTTTCATGATACTCACTAATCTCCTCAAGTATTCTCATCCATCCGTCAGCGAATTGCAAATCAGATTGATCAAAGTTTTTACAGCGGCAGGAACGTGTTGCTGCTTCCCACCCAGAATACTCATGGCTAGCATCGCAGCTCTTTTGAAAAAACACGATCCGACAATTTATATCCCAGCCGTGGCATTCTTAGAGCGTATATTTTTCAAAGAACTCGGTGCTTATTCGGAATCAGAAGTGTGCACCACGTGTGACAGACCTACCACATACTCTTGGGATTTCCTCGAAATGTACGCAGACTTATTGACGCCGAGTGATTCAAAATTATGCTACGTCGTAATGGCTCATCTACTGAAAATCGGGCCGTGTTCGAAATTTCACATTAGACGGGAATTGGTCCTGAAAGTTTTTTATCCGACCTTTTTGAAAGCTAAAACCTATTACGTAGCTGACAAAGGGAACACGGTCGCGAAATTTCTCATTCAATCTTGTCTCTCTGCGATATCCTGTTTGATCGTGAATGCGCAGATATGCGAAGAATTCACTGGGATCAATGGATTGGAAGAAACATTGATTTTGTTATCAGATACGATCTTCACGAGAAATGTTTACGCTCTCCTAGAAGTTACTGTCATTATCGAGATCTGGAAGACCAGTTCCGTGGATTCTCCAGATACCGCGGAGAAACCCGCGCTTAAATCTTTGTTCGATTTTCTCGAGAAGGAAACGACTGAATTGTTGGATATTCTTAAGAATTCAGCACATACTTTTGTCGATGAAAAATACGTGGAACAAGTAGCAAACCAAATTTCTGACGAATCAAATGATCAAAATGTTGAAGAAACGAACATTACTGTGGAAAACAACACTCTGCAAGAACAGAATGAAACGAAAGAATTGATCAAGGAAATATCTGATAATTCCCAGGTTGATGCATCATGCTCGGAAGTTTATAACGAAACAGATACGACTAGAAAAGTAAATCTATATCAAGCTAGTGCCGCGTGGAGAGCCGCAGCTGGAGTGGCGCTTTGCAGCCCTAAATTTCGAACCCAATTATCGTTGCATCCCTTGTCACGAAAATCTTTACAGCTTTTTGTAACTCTGGCTACACACATTACTTCGGACAATATTATAGGTATGTTTATAAAAGTATAGATTGTACCAGATGTAAAAATACCTGGATTTACATTTACATGTTTGTCTTCTTTTAGATACCAACAAATCAGCGCACAGACTCTTCGAAGCTTTGCTAACGTGCTGTTTAACATCCCCGTTGTGTAAGTACTTTTATATAACGAATATGAATCATAGGCATTCCGAGTACGTTTCTGTCCTACGTACTCTTTCGCCGCGTACAGCTGCGGATTAAAATCTCAATAAGCTACACGAATTTATTCGCCGTAAAAACAGTTCACAGAATGCTTGACACCAGTAAACATCTCGATCTATACTGTTCAACAAATTTCTTTTTCTACGAATAGTATTTTGTCATATCTACATGTTTTATATTGTTCGCTTGAGCTGAGGTATATAAAACAACTTGTGATATAGGTGATTGCGATATAATTATGGAATTAGGAAGAGCGTTGATGCACGCAGGAATCAAATTGGGTCGTGGATTGGCCGTCATCGTAGAAGCTTTATTGAAAGTCTCTATGTTAAAACCAACTCAAGAAGAAACCATGCCACAATGTACTCGCCCCAGGGTAATTTTCATTTTATTTCTTTTATTTTGGATTGAACTAATCTCGTTGGTTCTACTAGTTCTACTGTTTTCATTGTTCGTTATAGTTACCATCTATAACAGTCGATACAATGCCAGATTGTGTCGCTGATGACAGCAGCACGGGCGAATATGTAACAGCCGATGATGGTTACGAAGCAGATGTAGAAATACCGATGCAAAATGCTCATAGCAATACCGTGAAAAGAAGTAATTCCTTCGGACCGATAGTTGAGCCCAGGGGCCATGCGAATGCACATCCCGCATTATGCTTGTTGGCAGTTGATTTATTAATTCATTTCAGTGAACAGTAAGTCCTTGATTGTACAAAATATAGGAATTCTCTGAAATGTAATAAGAGTATAATAAATAATATTTATTTTACAGAGGATTGGACGCAGAGAAAACATGTATCGTAACTGCTGGTTTAAGAAAAGTTGCAGTCACATGCAGAGAAAGTGCCTCGAGTTGTGCCGCACTTGCAACTTCAGGTGTAATTACAAAGATGTTAAATGGTTTCAGGGATATACTTACTACCAGAAATACTCAATATCAAGGTATTTTTAATATGAACTACGTATTTAATATTCATAATAATTTAATCTCATTTATAACATTGCGTAATAAATTTTTATAGATTTGCAACACGCTGTGCTAGAAGTATTTACTTTGCTAGCGACGCAATCGATTTCACCATCAGAATTAGTTATATACTTGTCTCTGTTCAAAGTTGATGAACCTTCTCTACAGTCGTTGTTGGAACCACTTTTTCATCTAGTTCTAGCAGCTCGTCCACAACCCAACTTTATCATATCTTTTCCTGTATTTTCTGATGCAAAACTAATATCAAAAACTCAATCGGAAGAGTACAAAAACTTGGAAAAGATTGAAAATCTTGTAAATAATTTAAAAAAAAAACATTTTGCATCAAACATATGCAGTCCATGG
The DNA here is from genome assembly GCA_032399605.1 of Melipona beecheii. Lineage (NCBI taxonomy): Eukaryota > Metazoa > Arthropoda > Insecta > Hymenoptera > Apidae > Melipona > Melipona beecheii. The sequence continues at coordinate 1,888,855 of JAUCMO010000463.1, forward strand.
TCTGTACACGCGGTATGTCTACCAATTGGTCCAGAACTGGCTTGGCCAGTTTGGTTGCATGGTTGTTCTGCCTCTATGTGGTTGAGAGTTGAAAGAGGATTATCTGTTAATGGCAAAGGAACAGTGATTAATACTTCACCATTACTCGATTCAGATAATGAAAGTTTATCTGATTGGGGTATTCTGTCTGATAACTGGAGTCGTGAAGGTTAGTAAAGTGGTTTAATAAGAATTAATAATAATATATATATATTGTAATACTATATTACATAGTATTATAATATATAATACTATATATTATATATAACTGTATATAACTATATATAACTATATATAATATATAATTATATAACTATATATATGTATATATATATAGTTATTTCAACATTTTCTTCTGACACGAGATTCTCTTCGCAAGTCCATCATAATTTTATCAAATGTAGCAATATGTTTATTTTTTATCCAACGCATGCTCTACAAATTATCGTGGAAAGACCAATCGATGTCTGATCTTTTCTTGGGTACATCAGTCGTAGCAGGTTCATCATTTCCACCCACACCAGCATCAATTATTCATTTGATGTCTATCGGATTTGAGTCTCTGGTGCTTGAAATATGGTTGGATTTTAAATCAGGTAAATGATAAATAGACTTTTAACTTTTTAGTACAATTACTGTGTTTTATCATTTTTCTTATATTTCAGATAAATTAATTTTGCGATTAACTAGGCCAGATGACAAAGCAAATCGAACAATCTCGGAAACATCTTTGACTGGTATACTTCCTTCTGGTCGATGGCATCATTTAGCACTGAATTTCAAAGACACCGTGTTAAATAAACGTAGTGCGGTAATCGAAGTTGTGATCTGGATAGATGGTTGGAGAGAAATCAATGCGCAGTTACCATTTGATGGATTGCTAATGAGAAAACCTAGCACTACATGCGTTTTATTAGGGCAAATTGGATCTAATGCTATCGGTGCTTGGTATCTTGGAAACTTAATGGTATTCAGGTGGGTACCTTCATTTAACTAACAGTGATTTAACTATCGATTAATTGCTATTGTTGTATATTGTTAATATTGTTATATATTGTTATTATTGTTATATATTGTTAAAAATTAATTTACAGGTGTCCAGTATTTACGAAGGAGAGAGCATTGTATCTAGCAAGTCTTGGACCTAATTATACTAATCTTGCGGAATGTATTTTAAACACAGAAAAGCCAGATTTTACGCAATTAATTATATCTGGTGCCTTAGATGGTGTACGAGAAATACGATTTGGTAAGTATCATAATGTTTATGTTGCTATTTTTATGAGAGAAAACGAGAGAGAGAGAAAGAGAGAGAGAAATTTTTTACTTAATATAGAAGGAGGAAAATTTGATAAAAGTCGAAGAAAATCATATGGCGGAACGTATTTGCGACACGCTATTGAAACTAAAGTATCTGAGACTAAAATTGATTGGGATGCAATTATGGATGCTACAAATTCGCATTTGGGTGAACTACAAGATAATTTACTCCTTAATTACGAAGCTCAAAATCCTAATATTGTTCATTTATATCCTCAAGCTATTGCAAATCCAGCTGGTAAGTTTACAACTTCGTAAATTTATATTAGTTGCTGGTTGTTTATCATTAATTTCTTTACATAAATATTACATGTTCATTTTTAGCTGTAGTCAGAAATCTATTTCCGGGTCAGCCAGGTTTTAGGGTTGTTTCTGCACCGGAACATAGAGTTTCACAGCAACTACCCTTGTCTGTGGCTCCGATACTTTCGGCTCGGTTAGAATGCCAGCAGTATAGAGGAATTGTACCCGCTGCAATTTTAGTCGGCGGAGTACCTATATTTTTATATTTGTTTGCAAGAGTAAGTATGATTATACAAAAATAAGTTTAGCAGTGTAAATTTTAATTAACACAAACCTATAATAACGACTTATTATAATTAAATGAATTTATTTCATACAGGTAGTGGAATTAAATTCTAATGAGGAAGAGCAAGCATTAGCTCTTTCAATAGTTTTACACTTAATACGGAATGATTCCGAACTTCTAAATCAGTACCGATCAGAAGGTGGAACATCATTAATCCTACGCATTTTAGAATCGTCTCGATGCCACACAGGTAGACACATCCTAAAAGCAATGTTAGATGCAGCTTGTGATAGTTCGATCCTAATAAAAGATATCGGTAGTGGCAATCATTTGATCTCACCAAATTGCGAAGCTGTTATTACGGATCCTGAATTAATCAAAGGTACATTAACCGCGTGGAGGACGTGGGCAAAGCATGATACATTAAATTTGCTATTACAAGCATTGCTATTATTATTAAGAGATCAACATTCACAGCGTGAATTTAACGCAGATCAATTAAACAGAGTTGGAATCGTTGATACCATTTTAACACTATGCAAGGTAGTTTTATATTTTTTGTAAATACTGTATTTTATTATATTGAGGAATTCATAGATATATCTTATTGTTTATTGTAGGAACATTTTATGTATGAAGAATTAGGTGCTGTGCTTGATTCTTCAACAGGAATAGCAGTGGTTGAATTGATTCGAGCACTTATGGGAGCACCTCCAGAATTCGCTCATTTAGTAGCTATTACCGACTATCTAGTTTTGGTTCATCAAGCGTCTGAAACTTATATCACACACTCGAGACATAATATATATTTTTTGTTAACACCTATCGGAGAAAAAAAAGTTGTAAAACTTACTTCTACTATAACTTCCAGTTCTTCAGATGAAATAGAAATTCTTGAAAACAATAAATTGAGTAAAGGCTTAACAAATACACAGGTTGGTATTTGCTATCAAATAAATTGTAAAGTAAGTAATAAAAATTACAGTTTAATTAACATTATTTTCATTCAGATTCAGAAAAATAGAATGCCTAAGAGAAAAGAACGCCGAAATGGACCGCTTCAAGATACTAGTGCTGGAGAGGATTCGGGAATTGCAGCTAGCGATGGATCTAATCCTCTTGGTAACGTAAGTATGAAATTAACTTTATTAATTAACATTCTCCGTTACGAATCTTGAATTTTTTATGCAGGAAAAACAGTCTATGTGGATGGATGAAAGAAAAGCTTGTCAAGGTTTAGTTTGTGAAGGACTTTTATTATTACTCCGAGATGCAGTTAGAGTTTTACCTGATAGCCAAGTTGGATTAGTGTTAAAACACGTTTTAAGAGCTGAACTTTTACTTGTATTGGCTAATAATCCTGATAGTAGAGTTCGTACAGCATTAATTAAGGTATGACAATAGAATATAAAAAAGAAATAAGTTTTACTTTCACTCGAGTGAATTATAACATTTTATTAATTTATAGCTTGTACAAACGTACTTACAACGTGCTACTGATGAGGAAGTCAATAAATTTATAAAGCAAAAATATTTTATACATTTAGCAAATCAAATAGCGTTATATCCTGGGAGTGAGACGCTGGTACTTGCTTTAGAAAACTTGGCCTTACGGGGTCCAACTCTAGCCGCGATGCCTCCATTAATGGGTATAATAACGAAAACAGCAGCTACCGAGCCAAATATAGTTAGACCAATAGTATCATTCATAACTGATATAATTGCAAAGGTACGGCATTATAATTTGGTTTTCATTTATTAAACAAAATTAATTAGCAGAATTTAATTCCAGAATCCGACAGCTCTAAAAATGTTTTTGGAGCAAGGCTTGATTGAATCATTAGTGCAAGCATTAGTGGGAGCTGCTCATAAAGGTGGTTCTACATCCCTTTATCGAGATATTCATGTACTTCTCGTGGCTATTGCGACAAGACTTCTAGAATCCCCAGGAACTCATCAAATGCAAGCTATTTTAGATTTGCATTTGATATTGAATCATATGGAATTGAAAGAAAAATCTCAGTGCATTAAAAACAGAGCCTGTGTATCGGTTGTAAGAGATGCACAGGTAGCACTCTTTGATGGAGAACTCGATGTGCTTACAGCGAAAGTTTCGAATCAATCAGGTTTCCGACTACGTAGTACGGCATCGTACCTAGCCTCAGCTTCTCACATAACTTCAAGTAATACCTGTACATCTGATGAATGTAAAATTTTTATCAGATTTTCCTCATTATTTGTTTCATTCATTTTTTTTTTCTTTTTTTTAGTTTTTACAACGTCCAGTGATCAAAGTGACCATGGCTCTCGATCATCTAGCCATACGAATTTACATTCACCTTCCAACGCAATTTTACGTGAACCAGGCAAAGGAGAATTACTGGAACGATTTCGCCTTATTCTCACACGTGCTGTTGAATTTATAACAGCAGCTGATGAATCACCTTCTGGCAACGAGTTACAATTAACTAAAAGACTACTTTCAATTCTCTTACACGGCTTTTGTAGTCCATTGCAAAAAAAAAATCACTGGAGCAGTGCATGGTCAACTAGACACGTTTTAAAAAAATATACGGCCAAGATAATGGTGTGGTTACTTGGGCCAGATCAGAGCAATAATACGAGGATTTTTGCTATCAGATCACTAATGGAAGAACCGAAAGCTCGCGAAATTCTCTCTTCTCTTTTGGAAGTTCATCCACAAGTGAGTTTTTTAATTACTGCATATTTATTTCTATTTCATTATACGTACTATTTCATTAAGCGTATGTAATTTTTAATGCATTTATGTTAGGTAGAACAGAAGTTTACAGTGTTCTTTTGGGATCTTTTACAAAAAGCAGATGATATGCCTAGTGCTGATGCAAGGATATGTGTAGAATTAAAAGAAGCGTTGAACATATGGGATTTGGCAAAAGGAATAGAACAAGCTAGTCCTAGAATATGGAACGAAGAACTGTCACTGCTAAGACGAGAATTAATGAGAGATCGAGATATATGGATTGATAACAATCTTCCCTCAATTCAAAGGTAAGTAATATTGAATGAAATCTTATGCTTCTTATTCCTTTATTTTACAAAATATTTTTCTTTTTTATCAGATTTGCCAATAGATTTGATGTACTTACTAAACAATTAACAGAAAGTGCAATGACTATAACACGCACGGTTGTGGAAGAACAAAATCGAGAACGAAAAATATTAATGGAAAGACTGAAACATTCAAGAACGATGGAAGCTCAAGCAATTGCTAAATGGAGAGATTTAGCAAAACGTTTAACGCATGAAAGGGCTCCTTGGCATTTTCCAAACAGTTGTCCAAGAAGTTGGGAATTAGATCCTACGGAAGGTCCAGCTAGAGTTAGAATACGATTGCAACCGTGTCATTTAAATATTGATCGAAGATTTTTTTTGCCCGAATATCAAAACAAACTAGGTTCGATTAGTTATTTATTATTTTATGAACTATTTTTATTTAATTCGTTTATATTTATAAGTTTCACTTTTTAACAGATGCAGTGAAAGTTGAAGCTCCTTTATCTTATTTATTTACGAATAATCGGCAAGATGCTAATGCTACAGCATTGATCGAGCGATTGCACACTACTGAAAGAATACGTAAAATGTCTCAAGCCAAAGTAGTTACACCTAGAGCTGAATTAGCTGGTGAAGTTCTCATTGGTGAAACATGCCTTTACTTCGTGCCTGATAGTCCTGATGTTCTATTGCACACGGATGTACGATTCTGTTCTTTTTTGCCATACTATAGATTCATTATATTATATCATACATATTATACATTCAATTAGATACATAATTATTACAGATAGCTTTAGGTGGTTTGGATTTAGCAATGGTGGGTGGAACTGCCTGGCGTCTCGAAGATATTCGAGAATTGCATAGAAGAAGATATCAGTTGCAGGAAAGAGCTATCGAAATATTTCTCATTACGGGAAGAACTTATTTATTAGCATTCAATTCTTCAAAAGTATATATTATTTTAAAAATATTGGTTTTATTTTATATAATACTTAACGATGACAATTTTTAATTTACAGGAAAGAGATGAATTTGTAACGGAATTATCTGCTTGCAATTTATCGAGACGAATACCTGGTGATGATTTAAGCGAAGTTATTTCGTTGTGGCGAAGTGGAGCATTAACAAATTGGGAATATATTACTTGTCTAAATAAATTAGCCGGTCGTTCATATAATGATTTAATGCAGTATCCTGTATTTCCATTTGTATTATGCAATTACACAAGTAGAAAAATTGATTTAACTAATTCAAAAGTTTATCGGTGAGTACAATAAGAAACATGTAAAGTACAATGATTGAGAAAATAATAATGATAAAATAATTCTTTTAGAAACTTCAAACGCCCTATGGCTGTGCAGGATAAAAAGAATGAACAACACTATATAAACAATTACAATGTATGTGATTTATTTATTGACATGATATTATTTTTGTTGAATATATTCTTTATAATATTTTTTATCATTTTATACAGTATCTCAAACAAGCTTTATCGGAAGGTTTGAATTTAGTATCACTAAATCAAGAACCATTCCATTATGGATCACATTATAGTAATTCTGGAACAGTGCTTCACTTTTTAGTTCGATTACCGCCATTTACTAGCATGTTCCTATCTTACCAAGGTAAATATATTATTTTTTAGATGTATGTACATAGTAATATTGAAACTTAGTTTTAATTTTACTTTACTTTTATTTTCGAAGATAACAATTTTGATATACCTGATCGAACGTTTCATGCGGTGGCAACTACATGGAGATTAACTAGTTGCGATTCAACAACAGACGTGAAAGAATTAATTCCTGAGTTTTTCTATCTACCTGAATTTTTATTGAATTCCGAAGGTAGTATTACAGATTAATTCTGTCTCAAATTTGAATATAATATTTAAATTAATTGATACTGACAAACATTTTTGTTGAAGGATTTAATTTTGGAATACGACAAAATGGTAATCGGGTTGGAGATGTTGAATTACCGAAATGGTGTAATGGTGATGCACGACTTTTTATTCTTGCTCACAGAGCAGCATTAGAAGCAGATCATGTTAGGGAAGTTCTACCTTATTGGATTGATTTGGTATTTGGATTTAGACAAACTGGCAGACCAGCAGTAGAAGCTATAAATGTTTTTCATCCTGCAGTATGTTTAAACAAGCAACATTTATGCAATCATGTTAATCATAAAAATGTAACTTGAATTTATATGAATTTATATTTTTAGACCTACTATGGATTCAATGTTGAACAAATAACTGATCCTCTTGAACGTCAAGCGTGGGAAACAATGGTACGAACGTATGGCCAGACACCAGCACAATTATTCAAGGCAGCGCATCCTTTACCGATTCAAAATCTTGGACATACGGGAGTTCACAACTCATTACCACAAGTTGTTGAAAATGTAGAGGGTGTAAAATGGGGAAACTATGTTGGTGCTCCCGGAAATGAACCAGTTTTATGTTGGAAACATAAACATAGAGCACCGTTAGCATCTTTAGTTCCTTTAATGACTGGTGATGTTTTCGGATTGCCTAATTATACTACTTTGTTACTTGGTTACATGAAAGAAAAAAGTACGTATTATTAATTTTAAGCAAATATTTCAATAGTTATATTTATAGAATTAAATTATATAGTATTTTTTTTATATAACATTAGTATAATGTTCCATTATATGTTATATAATGTTTAGGTGCAAGTATGCTAAGTGGAGCATCTGTATTGGGAGCGGCTTTAGTTTCATGGAGTGGCTCAGATGGAATTGTAAGACTGAAATTTAAAAAAGAGCAACCATTAAGGCCATTAATCAAATCTTCGGGTCTCGATCCAGTAAATAGACAAATTAGTATTTTAAGTACTGTTTTAAGTACTTTTTCGAATTACAAATTATATAATAACATTTTTTTTTTTTTAGATTACAATCTTAGGATCAACTCCGGATTGTGGACAACTGTGGATAGGCCATTTATCTGGTAGAGTAACAGTGTATACATATACAGTTGTAACAAGCAAAATTGACTTTACCTCAACATCGGCATCTGTTCTATTAGCTCATAGAAACAGAATAACGACAATAGCTCTATCACGAGCATTTAGTATTGCTGTTACAGGTGACTCAACTGGTGTCATCGTTATTTGGGACTTAAATAGGTAAGTATGCTTGTAAATAAATAAATAAAAGCCTGCGTATAACTTCTAAAATTATTTGTTATCTTTTTATAGCTTAACATACATAAGATCGATATCCTGTGATCAAAATTATTCTATTCATTTGCTATCAATTAGTGAAACTCTCGGAGATATAGCAGTTGTTTATGAGATTCCTAGTGAAAACACGTCTTCCAGTCAATCCGAATTGAAAGTATTTACTATAAATGCAAGAGCAGTTGGATCTATTTTATCAAGAGGAAGAATAACTGCTCTTTGCTACAGCAATGCACCAGAAGGAGTTTCTGTGAATGTTATCGCAACAGGATTAAACAGTGGTGTAATAAGATTATGGAGTAGTTGGGATTTAAGACTAATTAGAGAAATTATAAGTGATATAAAAGGATGCGGAGCAGTAATTGCAGTAGCATGGGCTTTAGATCAACATCACTTGTATGCTGTAACCGAAGATTATACTATTCTCATATGGGAAGGATCAAAACGTTTAAGTAATGGTACTCCAAAATTCGTAAATTTAACGTCCCTCTAATGTAAATAAACCAAGTTATGTTTCTATGTGCACGAACAACGTGTTATTTTAAATATTATTAAATATAGGCCTCCATTTTATTAATAAGTATTTACGAAATAAAAAAATGTTTTTTACATTTATAGTTATAATATTAGTGTTACATTTGTGATAATTTTATATAATTAGAGTCATATGAAACACATACATTCTTACAGCTGTTAAGATATTATCACCTATAAACATTACATTTGTAACTATTAGATAAAAATCTGTATGTGTTGAAGTATTATTTTCTTAAAATTTTTATTATAACAATGTTTTATGCTTCTAATAATATATAAACATTTATATTTTTATATTCTGTTATAAAAGAAATACAGATTTTGTTATTAACATATTTATGATTGTTGTAATATCACTGATACACTTACAACTTCCAATTCCCAATTTCATAAATGTAAATTGATGTTTTATGTAATGCTTTTATGATGCCATAACATGTACATATCTAATAAACATGTCAAGCAATAAGATTCAAATAACATTCAAGCAGTCTTCAATGATTTCAAACATTGGATAATACTTTCCTGTTCTTTTAGCAATCTGTTCTGCTGTATCGCCACTTGAATTTATCAATCTTGGATTTGTATCTGGATGCAACAAAAGAAGTTGCAAAGTGGGAGAATTATGAGAACTTGCAGATGCTAAATGCAAAGGTGTCTGGTCTCCTTTACTCTTGGCATTTATATCTGCTCCGTTTGTAATTAATACCACTGCACATTCAACATTGTTCCAGCAACATGCAGAATGCAACGGTTGCCATTCGTCCATGGTTTTGGCATCTATCTTTGCACCTGCTTGAAGTAAATACTACAGACATAAAAATGAAACCGCATTTATTCACGAGCTCTCATTTTGTGGAACAAGCTCATCATTTTGAGTATAATATTCTTACCTCAACAACTTCCACATGATTGCCATAACATGCTCTATGCAACGGAGTGTAACCATCCTTGTCCATACATTCTAATAAACGAGGGTTTTTCGTTAATGATCTCTGCAGTCTGTATAAGTCGCCGTTCTCTGCTGCGTTAAGAATTTCTTTTGCATCGGGTTCTGTGAAAAGACACACATGCGTGAGAGAATCGATAAATTGCAATGCACGATTTGAAAGATGCATCATCTAACCTTTCGCATTACATTCAGCTTCTACCCCATCGTCGTCATCTTCCCAAGCACTAACTTGCATATGTTCACTCCGTGGTTGACTTAGCATTCGATCACGGATTGCTTCCAAATCCGTTAATTGATCACTTTCTTCATCGGACGATGACATGTTTATCTCATCCAAAATTCAACGAACAAAACGAAATCACGCGTATTTCTTGTATCTTTGTTCATGAGATATTACACGGATCCATCTACTGGAATACGAAGATACTGCTTGCGCATAAATTGAATTTGATCGGTTTCTCAAGATGCGAAAATTATTTTATATTCTCGATTGTTTTGAAACTGTTTCCAGATGAATTTGTGACTTCAATGCGATACGTAAAACGACATGGAATGTTCAAAACTTTTGGAGACTCTAGATATTTTTGGTTATGCCGGTGTATGTGTGGGGACAGAAAACTCGCAACTGTTACGGAATTCTCTCATAATATTGCAGGGGGAGAATCACTTTCAAAAATGTTACTATTGGGGCAAAATCTACGGAGTACAAAATGATTATCATATTGCATTTGGTTTTAAGAAAGATTGCATGAACGATCAGATGTATTACTACAGGTAAGCTTGTTAAAACGATTCGAAAATAGATGGTATTAAAAAACATACAATATTTGAATTAGTACGGATGAATTAAATTGGTTATTACTGCCAAGAGCGAATAAATACGCACGATTCTTGACACCCCTTGCAATTAATAAATTCGAAGGTGATCCCTCGATAGTCACCAACGTCTATAACGTTAATCCCCCGTTCCCGCCAAACGAAGATCCCAAAAAGTATTATGACGTAGGTCAACACAGTTTGGAGAAGCTAATTTTTCAAATTAACGAGAGAAAAATGCTTAAAGATTCTTGGCATGTTAGGGCCCTATACCAAAAGAATTAAAAGAAGAAGATAGACTGGCAGCTACAATAGAAATAATTAGAGAAGACGCAGTCATAATTCCTCGTGGTGCGTGGTTCAAGTGTCCCAATGGGGACGTGATTGAAAATTCAAATTTTGAAGGACTCGGTGTCTCAGATGTGCCGTATCTGAAGTCTTATTTGCATGCACGTCCACCGCAACAAAAGTGGAACACCAATTTACTTACGAGACCCGATTATAACTATGCTATAGACTTTTTAGATACAATCGACATGGACGTGCCATCAGGTATTGGAATAAAAAGTTTTTTCAACAACGATCTCAAGATTTTCCTGTTTCTTTGGATAATATAACATCTTCTGTTAGGATGTTGGAACCTACAACATTTACACGGTGACCGTTTAGTGATTTTACACAGTCTTTATTGGCCTGGCATGACGTTTTATCACAAACTGCATAGTCCGCATTATGGATTTCTTTATTTTGGACATGGAAAGAAAAACATGGATGTCATTTTCATGGTGTAATCGTTGTTGTAATAATAAGAAGCCAACGAATTTAAATTGTCATTTTTTTCTTTTTTTTTTCTTCTCTAACCATACAGATTCGTTCGTTCCCCTTTTGTTTTCTATAACAATTGAATATCCGTGATCGCTACATTTGATTGTAATTTATGGTTACGATAATTCGTTTTACAAGTTTACAAGTTTACAACAACAGTTCCAAAAATGATTCCTATTGAGGAAATGTTTGTTAATGAAAATGTGCAGCGTCTTGAATTGTAACGCGTGAGTCGTCGATGCAAGATTACGAATGCTTTCATATTTATTTCATATCACGTCGGCGTGACAGTGTACGTAATTCACAAAGTTCTATGGTTCTAATAAGTTTCTGAAAATAAATTGCCGCTCGTTGTTCAAATTATTAACCATCGCTGTTAATAGGAATTAAAATAGAAATTTAATCGCCGCCTTGTGAACAAGGTTTGTGGGTACATAACCTAGTTGGCCACTCAGAGCGCAAGATGGCAGCAGTATCTCGCTCGAGGTTTGCGAATTTGAACGCACAAGCGCAGTGACCGGCATACTCGAGTGAAGTGTTGTTTGCAAGTGCTAGCGATTCGTATTCCGACAGATTTCTTCAGGATATTTCACTGTATTTACCGGTAAGTGGAAACGTTTCTACAATTTTTCCCGTGTCTTGTTCGCCGATGAACAGGTTTTCGTCGGTTAATTCGTCTTACTTCGACCTTGAATCGAAAGTTCGGCACACGGCGTGATGCCGGGTGACGCCGGTTCTATGAAAACGTATTTTACAGCACGTGGCTCGCGTAGCGTTCGTTCTGCGAACGAACTGAATCGAAATTTGCCCCGTTGCGTTCTGAAATCTTTGATTTTTGGTGCGGTATTGGTTCCAGCACGCGATCTGTCGCGGTATACGTATATTTTTTCTTGTTGACAGACGGCGTCAAGTTTCTGCCCGCTTTCGCAGGTAATACGCGTCCTCTGACGTTAACCGAATCCCGTCTCTGGTTCGCTTTGTAGCCAAAAGCTATCAGAACAGATACAAAGCGATATATCCGAGTCGATATTAACTCGAAATTTAGAATATTGACCGAAACGAAATCTTCGCGTTAGAATAATATATATTTATCCTCTCGACTTCTCCCGAGTCGTTGCTCGGTTTCGTTCGTTCGACATTGCTACGTCAGTTACGCACGCATTTCCCTCCCGAAACTCGCCGAACCAGAGAAACTACCGTGTCGAAATCAATAAAAGATTCTTTGAAACGTGGCACGATATTGCAAGCGATACAATACAATATTGTGCCGTACATCGTAGCTAATATTTGTATTTTTATTTCGCGTTCTTAATACATGTAATATATAACACGAAGCTGTTCGATTCAAGGTTAGCTAGGTCAACGAAAGTTACGAAGCTGCCGTTGTTGAAAAGACAGCTTCTTCCTCGAGTCAGTTATTATACACCATTGCGGTAAATTTACGTCCCTGATGTCGTGATCGTTCGTCGAGATTCGAAAATTGTAGCTATCCATCGCCACGTCTCTCGATGTAAATACTGTCAATAGAGGAAACATGTAGTGTGATCCACTCTTTGTCGATACATGCAACTAATCGTAAAAGATTCCCTTTGGATATTGGCACTGTCGGGAATATTAGACGATTGGTGGGTAGCGTTTATGAAAATGCAATAGACCGTAAAGTTGCCGATGCAAGATCGCGTGTACTCGCGACGTTCACTAGACGGAAAATCCCTATAATCAATCGTTGGATTCCGGCGAGGGGATATTTTTGTTGGGCGATTTTTGGTTGAATCTCGCTGTTTTGAAAGCTTTCGTTGGCTGGTGCGTGCGTGTTCGCGCGAGACGTGTGCGCACCGTCTCCTTTCGACGCACAGATTCATTTTTCTGCGACGAAGAAATCAATGACGGAGCCGATAACCTCACTCCGCGCGTCGTGCACCTCCGGCTCTCTTTTATCTGATTTATATGCATGGCCGTACATGTGCAATCGTGTAGTCAATTCCGAGCACGGACCACGGAGTTCCGGTTCCTATTCCAGTAGTATCCTCTCGCTACTGTCGGTGAACACCTTCTTTTTCCTCGACGACGACTTTCTTGTCGCTGCGCTGGGACGTTTCTTCTTTCATCCGTCTACGGGATCGCAAGTGAACTCGAATTAACGACGAAGCTATTAAATTGTGAAATACAATGTCATTCGTTTTATAGCTGTGCGCTTAAAACTTGACTGTTTGCGTATTGAATATTAGTTTTTTTACTCCAAATTAAATTCTTTTACAGATATTCACTTGTTTTGCACTGTAAATTAACCAATAATTTCACAGATCAAATTCGTCTTTTTGCAAATGAAATTTTTGTACAAATTGATTTTCTTAAGCCACTGTAATAAAAATAAAATCCGATGTAATGTTATTATTCAGAAATAAAAATTCTATTGCGTGTAATGCATAATAATAATATATAAACAAAAAAATAACAAAATTAAAATAACAACGTAAAATATTTATTTTACACTAAAATGCTTATATGTAGATTCATCTATAATAGTTTATTTGCCGATTAGTTTTCTGTACATATTCTTGTGATAATTATAACAATCTATAGAAACGGGTTGCAACAGAATGATTAATAACATCCAAACGTCCGTAGTTTGAAGGATCAGCCAAGATATTTCTTGCGCGTAATATAATTTTTGAAAAAATTTCTTCAATGGGATTCGCAATAATTCAGAAATAATAGTCCCTTTTGAGTCACCCGCGTATTTTCGTATAGATGAATTTAATTTGCAAAAAGGTTAATCAGTGCAAAAGCTGTAATACGCTACTATTAGTACGAAAATCGTCTAAACATATTTATTTTTTTTCTTACATTGGAAATGTTTAAATTCGAAGTTAAAATGAAGATTCAGTCCGTAAATGTTTTTATTTGTTATCGAACGTGTCGCGTATCATTTCGGTTACGTATGTTTGTTAAACGACGATTCAATCTTCAATATTTCCTCCGTCTGTGGTAATTGGCACATGCATTATCCTTTAACTGGCAACCGATCGAGGTCGGAAAGATCCAGGATGAAATGAAATTTCGTATTCCGGAACGCGAGTTCCGAGCACGTTGCGATTTTCTCGCTATTTTACGACGAACCGCGAGTCAGGTTCGGAGATTACGGTTTTACGTGGAATGGAAGGTTGGCTCGCGTCGAATTCTTGCGATTGTTGCTCGCGGCAAGTTCCGCTCGGCCTCTCTGTTCGATTGGACGTATCGAGTGGTCGGTTGTCGACCCCTTTCGATACGGTTTGCCGCTTCTTTTTAATAGTTCAACGCGATCGAGGCGTAACGGGATTTAGAGTAAACCGTAGAAAAAGCTCGTGGAAACGTCACGGCATTGACTTTCTTCGTTCCATCGGCGTAAATCTTGGTGTTTTCCACGTGTACGTTTCGAAATGTATCCACCAGCTGACGAGTAGTAGCGAGTAGTAGCGACGTACGTACCAGAGCGCGTAACAAGGAAAAACGAAAACGGTGACTGGAAAAACTCGAGGTTATCGCGTACGTGCAATTTGTTAAAGTTTAACGCTGTTGGCAGAGCCGTGTAATTAAGTATCAGATATACGTGTCAAATACGGCTCTCGAATGACTCATTAACCGTTCAAGTTAACCGAGTCGCCTTCTTTTATACCAGTTATACGGCCGTATTATCGATCATGGAACGATCTCGTATCTCGGGCAGTAATTCTCAACCATTGTTACGCGATAAAAACTCTGTTCGACTCTAGTTCCTTTTGTTTTGCATTCGCGTCGATGCTAGTTACTCCTCGGCCCCTCGTTCCGTTCTCATTAAACGTAACCGCCGTGTCCTTCGAATCGAGCCGTACTGCCGATTCGATTTTGGCGCGATTAGGCCGGCGCGCGAGTGTTCCGGTTTCCCTCAAAATGGTGCGCGCCAGAGAGAGAGACACAGTGGTTCTCACGGTGTTCAATCGCGGCAATTAGATCGAATTGGAAAGCGCGATGAAAGGCTATAAGTGCGTGAGAACCGTCCGTTTAAGGCGCGAGAACTGGTTCTTGGTCGATCGCGGGCATCTTCTCCTCTCAAGGCCCTCTCCTCGATGTTAAACACGGCGGAGATGTTACGAGCTCCTTCGACTGCCTGAAATTAAACATCGAGGACAAGGAGCCCCGTGGTCCGCCTTTTCTCTGGAACCTAACCTCCCTTCGTCCACTTTCGAACCTTCGACCATTGCTGCCTCTTTTTTCTCTTTCTTCCTCCAAAATCCTCCTCCTCCTTTCTCTCTCTCTCCTTCCCTCCCTCTCTATTCTCTGTTTCTCCTCTCTTTTTCTTCATTTGCTTTGTTTCTTCCTCGTCTTCTTCCTCGTCTCCTTCTCCGGCCGGCTACCTGGCCAACGTTACGAAACGTTTCGATCGTTTTAGATTCCAGTTGGAATTTCAACGACTAAGAAAGAAAGGCTGGGGGGGGGGGGAGGGAAGAAGAAGAAAGATAGAAAAGGGGCTCAACCGTGCGCACGACCAACGACTAGACCCGCGAAACAATCGCCTAACTATTTTTCTCGACTCTCTATTTGACTTCTCGCTCCATTTGTCTTTTGTCTACGATCCTCTTCTCCCCCTTCCCTCCCTCCTTCCCTCCCTTCTTCCCTCCGTCCCTGCCGCTTGCCGAGATTGTTCGACGAAATTACACGAAATTCTTTCTCGCACGATGAAAATGACTCGGGAAGCGGAATTCCAGCGGAATCTTTCGGAAGAACGAAGATCGAAACGCGGTGTCGAAAGTTTCTCTCGGACGAGTACGGTGGCGTCGATTGATTTTCTGAAGGCAGAACGAAAAGGCAGTGAGAGAGAGAAAGAGAGAGAGAGAGAGAGAGAGAGAGAGGGAGGGAGGGAGGGAGAGGGCCCCCGGTGTGTATCGGTCGGGCATCACGTGCACCCGGAGTGATTCTCTTCCAAGCCGTGGCTCCGTTGTCAAGTGGACAATATCTTCTCGTGTTACAACAATGTTACCCCGTTGCCGAACAAAACGACGATGTTTCTCCTTGCGTGCCTCCATCGTGTTCGCCGAGGTTCTGCCTTTCCGTAGCTACCGAGATATCGCGTTATAACGTCGTAGCGCGTCACTTGCGTCAGCAAAAATCTCGCATTGCCCCTCGGGCTGTTCCTCGCGGTTCCTCGTTCGTCGTCCGATTTGAAGAACGAGTATCTTCACTTTTGTCTGTTTTTCCGAAAAAACAAGGAGAGAATTTTTCCGAAATTTAATTTTCATCGCGAGAGATGTGTCAAGTCCGACGAAATTCTATGGAATCGATCGATCGTTCGAAATGCCGAGTTTCGTTTAGCCGACGACGAGGCGATAAGTGCGCGTTTTCCAGGTCCGTTAATCGTCTTTGTCGTTGGGTCAACCAGATCGGATCATGGCGAAGCGTTAATGGAAAAAGGGGGTTGAACGGCGTCGAGTTTGCCGTTGAGAAGTCGACGCGTCGCTTGCCGTTTGTCGCTTAATATTTCATTGCAATGTTTTTGTTTCTCTCGCGGATTATCTCACGCCTAAAAGTTTATTGAAAATGAATCACGAGCACGCGAAACGGCGACCTTCTTCGCCTTCTTCGATGATTCATCGTCGACGCGCATTCTTAGTTCTAGATAACTAGCAACATAATCCTTCCGATCATTTACAATTTCGGACTCAACCGAGATATATTGCTGTTTGCTTTAGCTTATTGTCAGCGACGAGTCTCTAGCGAGTTATGACAGGGATTTTTTCTTCGTTCACGATTTTATTATTTTGTCGTTGTAACGTTCTTTAGCTCGCGAGCGTTTCTTTCACGATTTTGTCGATCCGAGAGGGAAAACAGCTGCCTGTTCGGTGCTCGTGCTGAGCTTTCTTCCAAGAGAAATATTCTCCGGAGAGAGAGAGAGAGAGAGAGATTTTCGGCCCGATGGGACACGTAGATTAGCAACGCGCGTACACTTGCACGTGGGTTGCGAGCGCGCTTTTATTCTTTGCAAGCAGGCAGGGGAGCTACGGATAGACGGATGACTGTGTACAGAGGGCTTCCAGTGGCTGTGAAAGCGAGAAAACGAGAGAGAGAGGGGAGTGGGGGGAATATGGGGGTTATGGGGGCACGTTCACACAAAACGGCCACCATAGACCCTGGCAGCTGTTCACCATCCGTGCCCTAGTCTCTCTATACTGTTCTCTCCCCCGCATTCTTAGTTCGGCTTAACCTCGCCCTTCCTCTCCCCCTCTCTCACTTTTCCACGATGCTGATCGTACAAAAGTTCCTAGAGCTTCTCTACTGCCTGTGCCACTCTGTTTCTTTCTATTTTCTCTTCTGCGTCCTCTCGAGAATTTAGAGCCATCCTCTCTCCTTCTTTCGTCTTCTTCCCCGATGAAATCGTACGTCACGTACGATTACAATTCCACGCTTTTACGCGCCACGTTTATTTTTATCTCTGTCCCGGGATATGATGACTCGTCAGCAGAGGTAACCGGAGTTGAAAGTACATGCATACGGAACAGGAACGACGCGTCTCTTCAAAGAAGAAGGATGGTCACGTTTATTACGTAATCTCAGACACGTGGTCAAAACATCGGCATTGTGGTCGTATTTGCCCGGCCGGGCATAAATCTTGTTCGGGTCCTTAGCCTTGACGAGGTAGAACCCGATAACGCGCTGTGCCTCTCCTCTACGAATGTATCTCAAGTATTTCAATGATCGACCGAAACTCGCTGCTTCAGTGGAGAGAGGAGGGTCATCTTTCGTAGCGGACAAGAATGGAATTTGGTACACATGTATCGTATACACGTGGATTCGTCGTTCGCGGCACAATGCAGCCGCGTTTACTGTTGAAAATAAGATCGATAGACTCGTTACCCGCGCGTTCAGAGCCGTTCCCTTCTATCCTGGCTTCTTCTCTGGCAAGGGTTCGCGGTGAGGGTTCTAGTATTTTCGCGCATTGTCGGAGAGACTCGGTGTGGTACGTGCATCACCTCTCTCCGCTTGCCTCTCTGTATTCAGCTTCCATTCTAGCTTTGTGAACCGTAACACGCGAAATATTCCGACGAACGCGAAGCGAACTTTGCGTTCCTTGTGAGCGTGGATGATGATAATGGTGGTGGTGGTGGTGGTTGTCGTTGTTGGCCGGGTAATATCACTGTTTGCCTGAACGAAGGACGGACAGAAGAGGCTCGAGAGTGTGTGTGCGAGCGCGTCTTTGTGTGCACGACGCTTGAAAAGCCGCCTTGAAGAGCCAACACAGTAGCTACATAATGGATTAAGCCACGTCCTCGTTGACGAGCCACGAACCGACAGGAAAATCCGTGATAATGTGGTTACAAGAACCATTCTCCTCGCGTCTCCTTTTCATTTCGGCATATCAGCCAAACCAGCTAGAACCGTCAAGAAGAAAAGATCACTATTATCAGATCACCGTACGTTAGGAAAAAGATTGGCAATGTTTCTCAAGTTCTCGTTCGTTTCGTTCATGTCTCCCGTTCCGAGCGTTTTCTTTCGTCTCGACGATTCCGTGAGAATGTGTAGGGCAAAGTGCCGAAATTTCGTTCCCCTAGGCACTTAAGCATCAAAAACAATCGTATATAGTTGCATTAGATGCTGAAATATTCCTTCAAATATTGACAGAATGTATTATAGTGAATTCTCCACGCGCATAAATAAAAGACTGCAGAGACGATGGATTCAATTGTTTTTGTTATAATTACTATAGAGAATTCGAATACGTTATCCTATGTGTATGGAATTAAAATTTGTACCCCAGTACGATTCGTCTCGCTGAAAGGCCCAAAAAACAACTGTTCTGACGACTTTTTTTGTCATAAAATTTCATCGATATGCAAACATTTGAATCGATAGAAAACAAATTACCCCACGCTCCCACGCAAATCACGTGATCCAAATCAACCAATCGCTAATTTTCGTTGCATCAGCGTTGCTCCCGCCAAAATCGCTTTTCTGATAATATTGTACGATCGAAAACATCGGGGCTGCGATTTGTATTTTAAACGCCGCGAAGACGGTGCGTTTTCCGTTCGATGATCCCGCCGAGAACAAAGAGAGCGGTCGTCGTTGAGTCGCGTAATTGTTCGTTTCAAGTCCGAGCCCGAAAAACTACGATTGGCAACGTCCCGGGGGATCGCGCGACGCTTTCGTCGAACCGACAATGCCACGATTACGACGAGCCCGACGCGTCCCCTTTTGCTTCTAATTAATTGCAGTTAATTGCTTTAATTGATCCAACTAACGCGATCGCACCGTTCCCGGGGGGGGCATCGCATTCCTCGGTCTTACGTCGTCGCGTCACTCGTTACGAAAGCTCGTGCGTTCTGCCTTCTGCAGATGGACTCTTTTTACATTCGTTCCGCGTATTATTGTTAACAAGGGAGTATTTTTATTGTAACGCCGATGGTCACACCGGTGTGTATCGTATTCCAATGATCGCCAATCGAGAATTTCCGATAGCCTTGTAAACGTGCGCGCGTACGTTCCGCCCCGAGGCGACGTGCAATACCATTAGGAAGGAAAATGTAGTTACAGCTTCGAATTTCAGGGATCGAACGAGGGTTGCTTCCGATCGTTCTCTCGAAGACCGTCTCCCATCGTCGTTCCGGCGGAACCCCTTATTTGTTTTTCACGGATGCTACGAAACGACACGTGTTCCTGCATTATTCGGTCGCTACGGTTCGAAATGGGCCGTGCCGGGCCGGACCGGACCGGATGGGCTTTTTTACCGTCGCAAGTACACATCCAGAAGGCAGTGGGGGAACGCATCAATCGTCGGATTTGATGCCTTAACGTCGGTCAATGGCTATCTGATAATTGAAGATCCGAGTAATGGCGAAGCGTAGTAGCCGTGTAAATATCGAATCACACGGGGTTGTATCGTGTCCCGTCTGTTCTCCGCACCGTGTAGCCCCGTGTCGTAACTAACGCGTACTCCTCCAACGCGTTATAAATCATTTCCCGTACTCTCCCGGTCTCCCGTTCAATTATTTTCCTCGTCGATCTCGCTTCGATTCCAGTTCCCTTCCCCGCATCCCCGATTTCCCGCGCCGCTCTTCGAACCGCGATTTTTCAAACGCGTCCGCTCCACTCGACTCGCGTGATTAATTTTACTATTCGCGAGAGAGAAGCTTTCCTTTCGCGGCGAAACGCGGGCGGTGGAACTCGATGGTTGAAAATTGAACCGAATCGTAACGAATGTGCCTGATAAATTTTGCCGGACTAACGAACGTGCCTATTTTCGAGAGGTCTATCGACGAGGTCAGGATCGACGAGAGACACGTTCCTTTCGTTAAGTGGTCGATATTCGACGCCGCCATTCGCAGCTGTATAAATACGCGCCGACGAACGCGGGTGGTTATCTCGCGTTCGAATTTCGGACGTTCGGAACGTCCGACGATGACAGAATATTATATTCGTTATTTCAGTCGTATCGCGTGCCGATTACGCGTTAACTAATCGGCACGTTAATCGGTTCTGAGTCACTCGAGAAAACACCTACGCTAATATAGCCGCGCGTTATTTTGCGCGCGACCGTGGGACGTCGTTGCTCCTTTTTCTCTCTCTCTCTCCCTTTTTTTCCCAACGTTCTCGCGAATGAATAAATGACCGGTTGGTTAAACGCGAGTACAATGGCACGATTATGGCGCGATGGCTTCGTGTCTTTTGTGGCCGCCTTAACTCGATCAACTCGCCTCGCGTGAAACGTGTTAAGATTAGACTGCACGGGCGCAGCAGCCGCGGTGGTGCGCGCTCGCGTTCCTCTTTCAGGGCAGCACGCCACCCTAAAATAGTTGCCGTGCACGGAGGGCGTGTTCAAGGTGAAGGTTAAAGTCCCGTTCGTTTGCTAGAGGGGTGATGCGCTGACAGATTGAAGTCTCGCCGAGGGTGTTCCAGTCGAATCACACACGATCGATGCGAACTGCGCTGTTGCTTCCTCGCAACGAGCCCCCGTTTGCGAGAGCTCCGCGTCGATTCTACGTTCGCCATTTCATGAATTTATCGTCGCGAAGGGAATAAACAAAAGTGAAGTCTCTCTTCAGAGTTGGAGAGCGTAAACGGCATGGAAAGTAGGTCGCGCGAAGTGGCAAAAAAATTGCTATACTTTTGAATACATTCGAATCATTTACGAGTACTCTGTGTGACATTGAAAAAGTACTTATGTAGAATCGAACACTGATCTAATCAGGTTCGAAACCTTATGGATATCTTATTCGAACGAAATTAACTCATTCTGAAAATGATATTTTCTTTAAATCATTTATAATCATTTTCATTATAATTTAATTTTTAATTATGGACTACCTCCGTCTTACGTACAGGATAGTATTGTTTTTTCAATTTTTTCTAAATATTGTGTTTTAATCTTGGCGCATAATGACGCTAATTTTCTAAAGTTCAAGAGGGTCTTCTTTATGTTGGAAAATATAATTTTATACTTATTTATGAAGATAAATATTTTTTACAGGTACTTTTCAATACTTTTTTTTTTAAACTCATTGTCAATAAATAATTTAAAAAAATTTGTCATTGCCCAAAATTAAAATTTTCCAGTAATCTTAAAAGTATCATACTAAGCTTATTCTACAAAAAAAAATAAAACTAGCGAAACAAATATGTGTAACTGCTGCGACAGGTGTTTGAAAGGAATGCCTCAACTTGTATTTCATGCTTCAATTTTAACAACAAACTGATATATTTTACAAAAGTTACAAGTAACGTTACAAACTACATTGTGCTACTAATATTTCGTGACACGAGAACTTGTACCTCGAATGTTTCACTTTTCTGCATTGAATCGAACACCCGTGAGTCGGGTTAAAACGAGACCTTAAAATAGTACGAACGCGTGGCATGGTGTGCAGCCGGTGTTCGAGGTTAAGGTTAAGGCTGTACCGCACGCGGCAACGCGTCGCTGCAAGGGCAACGCGAAGACGTACGAGCGCCACTCGAGAGAGAGAGAGAGAGAGAGAGAGAGAGAGAGAGAGAGAGACGAATCGAGTTTTATTTAAACTCGTTGCTGCTTTTATTTAAAACTCGCGTGACACGGGTCGTAACGACATCATCCTCGAAAACTATCGGAGCAGCGCCAGCTTTTTCATCTCTCGGCCCCGATTTGTTCGACTCCACGTGCACGAGACACCGAAAGATCGAAAAATCACAGTCGTAAAGCTCGCGACAGAGAAACTCGAGCGTATCTCGATGTAAAATATAAAAGGCAGCGATAAAAATTGGTCGACACTCCCCCGTGGTCTGAGGGCGGATTTCCATTTCACGGCGGCTACGTTCGACTAGCTTCTGAAGTGGGATGGAAGGCTAAATGGGACCGAGCTGATATATTCAGGTTCCGGTTTCGCTATGCTTGGTTGAGTACTTGGTTGAGTTGGCTTGCTACGGGATTCAGGGGAGACACGCCTAATGTGTGCTTGTAAACGCACAACATTGCATATATCCTCTCTGCTAAGCTTTTTTATTTTTGTCTCTTTCTCAGAAAGGGAATTTGGCCATCGTAGCTCGCGATTCGGAACCAAACTCGTTACGCCTTTTCCCCCTTTTCGAAAAAATTGCCGTTCTTTTGTTTCTCCGCGGTCCTCTGTCCTTTATCTAGCTAGAACGCAAAGGAGAGGATTCGAGGTTGAAACACGGTCCCCTTATCGTCCACGATAAACATCGAACTTTATCGCCAGTCTCGAGGAAATTCGTCCGATATTGTTCGATTTCGCGTTTCGCGGTTGACTCGCAAGGATTATACATCGCGTGGCGCGCACGGCGTCGGAGAACGCAAGACTTGTTTTTCCCGGTCGAGTAATTCCTTCACGGAGATACGGAGTAATGGTGTGTTTCTTTAGCCTCCATGACCTACGTCGTTAAGATACGCGGCGGAGAAAGGAGATCTGGAACGCGGGGCCGGGGGATCCGGCGGAATTTGCGCGCCTCCTCGAGACTGGTCCCGTGAAAACGATTCGTAGGAACGTCGAGGCATTCCTGATATCGACGGGCATCGGTCGCGCGTCATCCGGTACCGTTACCACGCGATGACCGCCGAAAAATTTCCGAAGATCGCGCGCATTTCGCTCGCAACTCTGACGGGGGGGTCGAGTTCTGCGTTGTCGTCGCAGGGGATACATAGAGGATACGAGTCGATCGGCGCAGAGCGCGATTGTGTTTCTATTTAGCCCGGCAGAGAGAATCGAATGGATTATCGCGACAGCTCGTTCCGCCGTGGCGACTGTCTGTATAGCCTGTAGCGCGCTACCTATTCGAGAGTGAGTCATACGGACGACCGATAATCTCCGTCGTCGTCGGTGCCCGTGTGTAGCGACCGCGTGAATAGAGCGGCTAGCAAATAGAGAAAAAGGGGGGGAGAGAGAAAGAGAGAGTGAGAGAGTGAGACTGAGACCGAGAGAGGAGATACCGTGCCGGTTTTCTACGAGCGAGAGGAAACTTCGACGCGAGAGAGGAACGAACCAGACGACCGGTCCTCGGCTATAGCGGAGCGGTTGGCGAGAAAACGGTAAACTGCTCCGCGAGACCTGGTGAACGTGGAGTGTGTATTCTATATCTCGAGTCAACCAGATACATAGTGGCCGTTTCTTCGTGGCCCTCTGAGCATAACGCCTGTTGGCGAGATCGCATCGATCGCTGTCCCAATACGAGGCGCGTTGTTCGTCTTGTACTTTAGCTGTCACTGGGTTCAGCCGTCATTTCTTGTACGTGTATCTGTTTCTATAGACGTATCATCCGTCAGATTGACGGCTGAATGAAAACGCGCCGTGTCCTTCGAAAGATTGATTTAATTATTTTAGAAACAATTGTACACTGTTAATTTATAAATTTAGTTATATACTTCCTATAGGACCTCCGTCCTATATTAGTCATCACGTTTGTATACTTTTGGTCTATACTTTGAATTACTGACGGTTTATTTGATGTCTAAATATTTGACAAAGATAGCAGGTTACTATGTTTCTTAACTTTTTGGGGTTTAAAATTGTTCCACATTTCTTTTTGACAGTTAATGCATTAGGTGGGATATTTTATAACCCACCTAAAGAATTTATTTATTCAAATATTACTTTTTTTCATTTTAAGAAACATATTTTACGTTTAATAATTGAAATAAACTTTTTTTCCCTTTTTTTGTATCAAACAAAATTCCGTGCAGATAGTTTTTTGTTTTTTTTTTCTTTAAAATTGCGTCCCGCTAAGGGCTAACCAACTAAAAGAAAATCATTCGTAATAAATAAAATTTAAGGACGTAATATTAGTTCTAATTCGCTAAAAATTCATTGACAGTTGCTGTCACCACCTGTTCACGTAATTTTGTCTCCGACTATTATCCTATAGTATGAATATACTTTATTTTTAATAAAAAAAAATCAGAAAAAATACCAGGAAAAGTTTTTCAAGCTTTGGTAAAAATAAGTGGTAAAAGTTTTTTCAATTTTGCTCGTAGAGTCAGAAAATCATTCGATGTCCGTAAACCTACTAGCTAGTATGTATTATGCATCATCGATCTGTTTCAACTCGCACCGATCCGCTTCTATTCCTTTCTGTCGAGTCCGATCGTCCTTTCTGGTCGTCTTCGATCACCTTCGACCCGCTTCACTTAACATCGCCGACGCGCGTGTAGTATAATAACAGTTGAATAAAAAAAAAAAAGACAGATCGTGTTCCTTTTGCGCAGTAACCAGAAATCTCGGAGGACGCGAACGTATCGAAATGCGTAGCCGTTTTCTCTGCACATTTTTCTTTCGTTCCTAGATTGCACTTTACTAGATTAAACCCGTTGCACCGTGATTCTAATGAATTTTAGATACAAAAGAGGGACGCGCGAGCGAGAAGGAAATTTTCGATGGCAGGGGGGATTCGCAACGCGGAGTAACAACTCGTAATTGAAAATCGGTTGCACCGTGGAATATTTGGTCTGGTTGGAAGAAAGTTGGAAAAAATTATTTTATTATTAACTTTATTGCACGCGCTCGAGATTATAACACATGTATATAGGTCATTGAATTCGTCAGCTACGTGTTGTGACGTCAAGGATGCATTTTGACATTTCAAAAGTCAAGACCTTGAAATTCTTTTTGAAATTTTATATACGAATACTGATTATAATGTATGTTTTGTTGGAAACATTTTTTTTTTCTCTAATAACTGGATGACCCTTGAAAATCCGAAAAGCTGGCGAAATGATTCAAATTATTATTTTAATAGAATTTATTAAAGTATTATTGTAATATGTTGATTTTTTTAACGACAAGATATATATTTTTTAAGAACATTTTTCTACATCGTCAATTTTCTAAATTATATCTATTAAATTAGTTGTAAAACACATCCTGGAGTCAAATTTTATTAGATTATAATCAGAAATCTCTGTCCAATGTAACGAATATGTAAATAATGTAAATAATGTAAATAATATAAAATTGATAATATACAAAATAATATAAACAAGTGTGATGAAAGAATAAAAACTATTCGAAAATGTAAAGAATATTTACGACGCAAGAAATTGCACGGTCTTTTCGAAGAATATAAAAATTACCGATAAACGTACGATGATTTAGCACACAATGTGAAAGGCAATACATGTCACAAACTCTCTCGATTTTCAAATTAACCTTTTCGGACCAAATACTAGCCCAGTGTGCATCGACGTTGAAACGCAAAAACGAAGGTGACGTTCAATACCGATCACGATTCCACGTGGTTGTTTGATTTCAAAAAAAAAAAAAAAAAAACTGTGCGTCTGCCGTGACCCAGTTGAAACGTGGGCACGCTGCAACACGGTGTACGTCCCTGCGACGCTCGAAGGATCGAGAAAGAGAGAGACGAAAGGACGAGAGGAGGTCCTGGTAATTAAGGCGTTTCGACAAACGTACATCGCGGAAACCGGTTATCCCGGCATCGGCGTGTTTCGTTCGTGTATACCTGTTGGAGGTTGCTTGCAAGGTTGCCCGATTCGCTTGGCCCTGACGGTCCTTTGCGCCAGAAATATGCGTAATCTCGCGTACAGGTAGGAAGAGCCCTGCCTGCGGTGTTGCGTCTCCTCTTTCTCGTTCGACTCTGCTCTCGCTAAATTCCTTCTCTCTTCCTGGTTATCGCGCTGGCTACGAATTTACGTTACGACGTTTTGCGACGGGCTTCTCTTCAGCGACCGGTCTTTTTTTTTGTTTTTTTGTTTTTTTCAGCTCTTAAACAGGAAATTAAGTCGTCGGTGTTGAGACGAATGAGTGTTGTTCAAGACACAGGGGGGGGGGTACCCCGAGGCCACGTGGTTTTCAAGCATCGCGGAGCAAATCCTCGAGAAAAGTCTCGTCTCGTCGAGCGAGCAGGAAGTATCGAATTAACGCGCGATCTTCGTCGCTGCGAGACTGTACAGAGCGGCTTAACCTCTAAACCAAACGCTTCCAGTCGAGTCTTTTTTCATTTTTCTCTCTCGCTCTTGCTCCTTTTGTCTTGCGATTACACCTCTCGCAGCACTGTAGTTTACGGCCTCGTTCGGCTCGAGCCGACAGTTTGGAGCCAACAGGTCCCGTTCCTCTTGTCCTAGGTCGGTTATATCGTCTTGACGCTCGTCTAACTCGTCGGGACAAATTCGAGGCGGCGGGAGCCCCTCGTCTACGGCTTCGCGGAGACCGACGGAGATATCACTGTTGCAGACAGTGTTGATTATCGAAATTTCGCCGTTCAACGTCGGCGTCGTGCCCCGTTATGCAAGGCTAAAAAGCTAATTAGCGAAGTTGGGTCGGAAGTTTTAGCTCGCAGACGAGAGAGATCCGGACGGCGTCCGATTCAGCTCTCCCGAAGCGCCGCGCCGCGCCGCGCCACGGACGAGGTTGGTCGAGTTCGCATGACTAGGCAGTATATTTCTCTCGAAGCTTGTTGTTCGTTCCAGGAACTTTCCAGCCAGAGATTAGGTAATCACGGATGAATTGGTAGTCGAACCGCTGCGTGTAATTCAAAGTGTAATCTCGTTTCGAGGTTTGTTCGTCCCTGACCGAGGAAGATCCTCTCGCGTGGAAAGACGAACGTCTCTCCCTCCTTCTCCGCCTAGTCGTCGTAACTGAGAGAACGCGAGAAATTATAATTTCAACGCGACGATGATGATACATCTGCTCGGTCGCGAGCGTGCTCCTTTTACCTGTGTTTAGTGTGTATGTGTGTGTGTGTGTGTGTAACTTTGTTAAAATATCGATCCATCGGTTGACGCTAGAGTAGAATTGAAACTTGATCGAGTTGAGAGATGCGTACGTGTCATTCTTCAAACATCGTCGGGGGAGACCGCGTTTGAATGATATTCAACGACCGGCGAAACGATCTTTCCCTTTTAAAAAGCCGTGATCCAGCGGCGAGTGGAGATCATCTTCGCAGATTAAGCCAAAAGAGGATCGTGAGTGTCGAGTATCGCCTCGTCGTAAAGGTCTCTCGGATTTTTCTCTTCCCGAGCCGGCGGCGGTTCTGTGTCGTTGGTCGGCGGCTAGACCAGCTAAGACATCCGTCACTGGAGCGCGAGGTATTTCAAAATTTCCTCCCGTGCACGGCGAGGACGTTGAGAAAACGCTCGAGAAAACTTTCAGCGGCTGGAAATCGGTAAAGCGCCCAAAACAACCAACGAACCAGGCGACCGCGCTGTGTACTCGAACGTTGGCACGCTGACCACCTTTGCGGTAACGTTATACCGAAGCCAAAGGATACCGGAACAGTTGGGGGGGAGAGTAGGGATATCGAGCCGAAACTTTTGCCAACGAAGATTTCACCTCGTCGATCGATCACTTTCTCGCTCTTTTCTTTGCTCATTTCGAAAATCAGCTCGCAGTTTGCTCGAATATGTGCTATTTATAGTGCTTATCATCAGGATACCTCAAACACTGGATGGCGGGGCTTGAAAACAATTATGATGTCGATTTTGGCACTTACTTTCAATGACTGTTATAAAAGACCGAAATTTCTGTTGATATCGGTTTCGATTACGGTCTTTCGCGCGTCAGATAACGGTCCACGTATTGGTCTTAGGATCGTTATTTTATCGGTCCTCATATCGGGGTGAACCGCGTAGGACTAATCCTCGAGTTCTCGAACTTCAACGATGAATTTTGTTTCACGATGTTATCACGATCGTTATCAAGTCGAGATAGACCATCGATGACTTACATTGTCAAACAGCGCGATATTTTCTTAAATACAACGTAACTGATATGTCGAACGGTGAAGGGGACAGAAATAATTTAGCAACATTTTTTGACATTTTAAACAGAAACAGAATTTGCAGTTGTCGCAATTAGAACGTGCTGTTTGGCGTTCAACTTGCCATTTTCAGAAGAAAAAGATAATGGTGGGCAGTAACAAAAGGAAATAGACGTACGCTAATGGCCAATTTTAAAGTCGTATTTGTGTAGCGGCATAAGAAAATAGAAAACGATCCCAGAAACTGTAACCAACAGACGTGAACCTGAAATCGATATAAGGACCGGTATCGGATTGAAAAAGATAACAGTCTTGAGGCAAATATGTGGACTGATACCCTGATATACGAGGAGTTGTAACCGATATCAACAGAAATTTTGGTCTCTTGTAATAGTTACACTGGCCCATGAAAGTATTTAAAACATGATACACTTACGATGAAAGAGGACGTAGAATTTCCTGAGTAACGAATATTTTTATAATTATTAAATTTGTATACATGGCGTGAGTATTTGGTGTCAGAAGAATTGCAATACAAATACTTGCAGCGTACTCGATTTAATACGAAGGATTCAATATTTTTGTGATCATGATCATGTAAAACCATTCTCCTTCAGATGCACGTTGTCCGATTTTAATGCAATTAATACACATAATCCTCGTGTATTATACAATTCTAAAAATTAAATTAAACGCATATAAATTAAAATTATACATATAAAAATTTAAAATTTAAATTACTAAATTTCAAATAACTTTAAATAAATATTAATATTTTAATAAATTTGCAATAAATTTATCCATTATCCCGGAGTGTCTATTTCCATCTATCATGTTTCAAATATCACGTTTCGCGGGCCAGTGTATTTAGAGTATCGATCCTTCACAACTGTTTCAGTCAGGGTCGTAACATAACAGGTTTGTAACAGTTACTTTCGGGTCCGTCCTAAACTCTGCTACTACTTGACGGCAGGAAACTTTAGCTTTGCATTATCATCTTCAAACGTACAAATACTTTTGTATATATTTACATTTGAAGCAGCAGCCAGGGAGGATGAATAATGGTCGGGGAGAAATCCCAGCGAAGAGCGATGACGTCGGATCTCGTTGCTCCGCATCCGTCGACGGATCTTCGTACGCGATACGTTCTTTCGTCTCCTATTTGATTTCTGTTCGAGACAAAACGGACGAGGGTGAACGGAATCGATAAAGAGAGGTTTCTTTAAAACTGCGTGCTCTCCGCTTTAGCAGAAATGATAAGGAATCGCGTTAACGATTGTGATAACGACCTTCTTCTGATTTCTTTAATTCCAAGTGTTTTCGGGTTCCAGCGCAATAGAGGGTGTGTTCCTTGCGTAATTTTGCCAATTGATTCTGTGAGTGAAAATAAGAAAAATTCTTCGTCAAGGAACGAAAATTCGAAATAACATAATAATAATAATTTGCATGTAATCGGCATACCGATTCATTGTGTGACGACAACTAAGATTTCGCTAACAGTTGCTTGGCGCCGACTTATGTAGACAATATGGAAAATCAACGGGGAATGTTTCTGATATATTTCGTTTTATCACTTTTGAAAGGTGGAGAGGAGGAAACACTGTGCAAGCTGATAAAGAATTATCTGACGTGCATGGTGAAAAGAAGCCTGAAAATGGCAATGTTAGAATAGGCTCACCTATTGATAAGGGTATCGGAATCGTTTTGGGAGCTGTTTTTTTTTTTTTTTTTGGTCGGGAAAGGTAAGAACTTTTTCGAACGCGGAATCACGTTCAGTTGCCCGAAAAATTCGCGCGCAAAAAGACAGTTGCATTTTGGCCAACCTATTAATAATAAATAACGCCATTGGGGAAAGCCATTTTGTCCTTGGATATCATACGAGGACCATGTACGTACGTATCGGCGCAAACGTCGAGAGGGAGAGGGAGAGGGTCTCTCTTCTATACGAAGTTGATTGTCCGGCCTTGAATCAGCGACCAGATGTGCTACGAGCGTTCTGTCGCTCGAACACGCGCGTACGCGCGTATACGTCGAGCTTGTATTCCCGCTCAGGTTCGTCCCGTAGAACTTGTCGCGCCGATATCGAAAAATCTCGTTCGATTTGACAAAATCAGACGAGACGAGATTTAACAGTTGCAGTTGCGCGACTAGGCGATTTTTCGTTTCGAACTGTTGCTAAAACATCAGATCAAAGTATTCGCTACGTTATACGATACACGTTATAACGATTAATCTAGAGATTAACAACGGTGTCATCGTCGATGTAAATGATATTCGTGGCGTCTCGGGACTTTGGTTCTTTAATGAGTCAGCCGGCGATTGTTTCAACGAAACTGAAGCGACCCAAGCCAACACAGTGTCCTTCGTCTTGCCTGTCAGTATCTCCCCTAAATATGGAGTCCTCCTGGCCGTGTCCCTCCGTTTCTCCGCATAGGGATAAGCTTCGAGCCATGGGGTTGGTCGTGTCGGCTTAGAATATTGCGGGGGTGGCCACTGGCGGAGAGAACCCCATGAATCATCCGTACAATCAATACGAAAGCAACCGAACGACGACCGACCCTCCAGCTCACCGTCGAGAAGCGTACGTAGTTCGCCACGAATCAGCCTTTCCAGAGAGTTCGCCGTGAAAACCAAGCCTCGCGGCGATCTTTCTTCAACCACTTTGTCCACGCGAATTTTTTCGATTTTCACGACATCGAGTCGGGGGATCGTTATTCCTGGCTGCCTAACTGACAGCAGTCGTGTTTCCCTCGAGGATCGGTAGCGATAACTTTGACGTTCGTCCACGGTTCGTCATAAAAATTTATGGAACGCCTCGGAAAACGGAGGAGTGGTCGAGTTCCTGTCGAAATTAGGTCTGAAATTAGGAAATAACATCGTTCGAAACCCGGGTGGAGAAGAACCCAGGCGAGGCGCGCGCGCCTCGAGCGTTTCCTCCGACGAACGATTAGATAAAGGGTAGCCGAAGTTATCGACGCTCGTAAACGATATTTTCGTTTCGTTGGCGCTGACGTTTTAACGGTGAAAGCGACCTTCGAGCCTCGCCCGAATGATTCGAAGGCATATCCACGCGACGGATAATAAACGACGAGTTGTTTGAACGAGAGAGAGAGAGAGAGAGAAAGAGATCGTTTATTGCATTTCGAGCCATTCTGCTCCGTCGGCTAAAGTAAACCGCGCGACGGAATCTCCGCCATTTTTATTGCCTCCGGTCGGTTTCCAAACGCATCGACGAACGACCGTCGCTCGACTCGACTACACGTCGTCCTTTCAGCGATGTTGACGTTAAACCGTCCGTTCTTCAATCCGAGACAAGTTGTCGAACCGTCGTGCAGAATTATTTTTTTCTTGGGAATTCTCGTCGCTCTCTTTTACTTTCAACGAATCACCGACGATGCTTGCTCCTCGTCCCTTTGTGACCAATGCAGCCAGCGTGTTTTCATCAATGGAGAGTCCAATAATCTGCTTTTCTACCTCTCGCGGATTCCAGTTTAGTTTTTGCGATCCGTCGTCTCATCGATATTCCAGGCTAGATTTTTAACGAGCCTGTTTTTCCTCGCGGTAAAAGTGATAAATGCCCGTTTCCGTCCGTCTCGTTCACGTACGCTCGCGCGCAACGAAGAAATACATACCGGGTGTATCCGCCGCTGCAGCTCGCACACGGTCACGCTGCTAATTGCCCGAAGAATGGGCGTAGAACGAATCAAACGACCTGACAAAACGTAGTTTCGACGGCTATTCAGTCTCACTTACGTCGACCAAGCGTCGACCGAGCGTTGTTGCGCGATCCTCCTTTAATCATTTCGACGACTCGAATCGACTCGGCCATTTTTCGCTCGTTCGACACGATCGACGGGGATCTCTTGAACGCTCCGAGAACAATGAACACGTTCGATTATTTAAAAACGCACGCGCATCTGTCGCGGCGGGCTTCCATCGACTCGTTTCTTCGACGCGTTTCACGCTGAGGAAAAAAAGAAAAAAAGAAAAAAAGACGATCGATTTAAACGGACGTTCTTTACGGAACATCTTTTCACTTCTCGAAAGTCTCAGGACACTTGCTATATTTGTTTCAAGTGGAGAGAACGCAACGAGAAGAATTTAAGTCAAGCCTGAAAATTAACTTTTAAATTTTCACTTGTCACGTCGTATTAAATTCCTCGAATCCACGTCTTCTTGTTTATTTAACGCGAGAAGAGTTTATCTTTCGATATTAATTGCTTCAGTTTCGTATTGTGAACGAGATGACACGCATTTTTGTTTTGAATATATTTTAAATTACGTGTGTTTTAAAAATAGAATTATATCGCGAACTTACAGGATGTTATAGCCGGTCTGATTCTTCTGATATTATATGACGTATGAATGACAAAACAATATATATTTACAGAGTTTCTTGTGTACGTGATTTTTACATTTAAAAATTACATTTTACGTTTAAAACAGGCTCGCTTTAGACGAAGCGTTTTATTTGATTCTTTTGCGTCTAGCTTCTGTCGCACATTTGTAACATCTTCCTCTTTTCATTTTTCTCTAAAGAATTTCCTTTTGCTATTTGTATTATCCAAATTTAGTTCGTCCGTTGTTAACAAATTTGTCCGATTTCGACACGACAATGTTCGTAATATTTTTTTTAGAAATGGACATTACGCACAATCTCCACTTACTTACGTAAATTTTTTTTTAATGCCACATCGAAACATGAGAAAGCACCGAGTGTCCTATCTTTTTGTCCCTTACTGTACGTGACGCGTCAGCCCCCCCGCCCTCCCCCCCGCCCCTCCCCTTACGGAATTAATTGCACGCGACAAAAGAGGAAAGTTATGTCGGCTTTTCCAAATGCTTTTCTTCCACGCGATCTCCCCTCCCCACCCCACAGAATGATAATTGACGCGTCGTCGGGTCGGGCTCGTGCTCATTTTTAAAAGCCGAGTCACGACTTTCGGTCACCACCTTTATCCTCCGTAATTAGAGACACGACGCTGCTCTCGCTTCTTCTTTAAGAAGCGTACAAAGCTCGTTAAAAGTTGGAGCCACGGTGTAATTTCAGAAATTACATTTCCGAGTCTAACGAGAGCGCGATCCGCTTTGTCGATGGGATCTCTCCCGGTGTGTCATCGTGGCCGCCGCGTCGAATTCCGTTAGGCCGAACGGGCGAGAAACTGGCGCGATCATCGGGGTCGAAACGTTTCGTGAAACGGTAGCGAGTTAGCTCCCAGTTTCGACGTGCACGTCGGGGGGTGAGAGACACCACTACCATCACTACCACCACGTGTCCAACTCGTTTACGAATCGTTCGAATCGTCGTAAAACGCTGGAACGTGAGCGGACTCGGCTCTCGGCTCAGGTAACTGGCTGCGTCCTACATAAGATCGTGGTCACGTTTCTCGCGTACACAAGTTTCGCGATGGCTGCGCGGTATGCGTGCCCCCCTTATGAATGAAATCGGCCGTATCAGAGGCCGTTTCGCAATGTTTAATTAGAACTTAATTGGCTCGGAGGCTGGTGATTTACCATCTCTCGCTGGGGGTGGCAACGACGATGGCTCGCCAGCCAGCCAGCCATCGGTGGTAGGCCACAATGGCCGTGTGTCATTAGCCTTTTAGACAATGTCGCGGTGACTACAAATTACGCTCGTCCGCGTTATACACCCGAATACTGGTGATTAACTCCGCGGGAGTCTTCGACGAACGAGACACGGAGCCCGTTGTCGCTCGTCGAAGTAAAGGAATTTCGGACGTTAATTATGCGTGTGCGCCGCGTGCATTCCATCGAGCGCCGCTCGGCCGTGCCTCGCATCCGAGACGAGGAGAGTTCGATCGAGCGCGTAAAGAATTTACGGAGCGACGATCGCCGCCCCCGTTTCTTCTCGAGAGAGTAGAATCAACGACGATCGTCTCGCGCCGCGGGAATCGCGAGATCCAACGAGAGGGAGGGGACAATCGTTTGGATAGCGCGTGTTTGGTTAAAAAATTCATCGGCGATGCGTCCGTTCGTGACGCGAATTTACCGAGGAAGTACGTTTAATAATTGACTCTCCCCCGGCGTGGTCGGCGGGAAGAACACGCGACGAATCATCGAGCCGCATTTTCGATCGTTCGTCGTCAAAGGTCGACCGACGTGGCGTTCGACGCACACCGTGACGATATTTTGCACGTGCAGGGAAGAATGTATCGATCGGTCGGTCGGTCGGTTTCGAGCGGACAAAAGTTTCGACGGGAAGTGAACGCGCGTTTCCCCGGATGGAAACACTGGCCCGTGAAAGTATTCGAAACGCGATACATTTACAATGGGATTGGACACAGAATTTCCAGGATAACGGGCATTTTTAAATACATGCACGATGCGTTGGGATACCCATGAGAATTAATTTTATAAGAATCGAACGACACAAAATCTGTTTAAAAATTGTGTAACGATATAAATCTGTTTAAATTAAATAATAATATTTAAATCTGTTAAATACATCAATACGTATTTTTGGAATTTAATTAGCAAGAGGTCGATCCATCTTTCGCTTTTATCGCTTCTCGAAGACGATTGATTTTCCGTATTATGAAAAATACTAACTTTGCGAATATACTTTTTGCTTCAGCTCGACTTTGCTCTGTGGTAAATGCTCCATGGGATCGAGATACGTGAAATGTTGCGCAGTAACCATTTTTTAACGATTTTAGCCGATCGTTGTCTCGTTGAAAGTAATAATTTTCCGGGAAATTCGTCTTATCTAAAATCGCACGACTAATTGCGCGATTAATACGACGGATTCGCGCGAGTTTCAGTAGTTTGATTCTGTATTAATATCATAACAAAATCATTCTCCCTCGGATGCATGTTGCTCGATTTTAACGAAATTAATACAATCCCGTGTATCGTGCGTACAGAAATTGAAAAATATCTGTTGTTCTAGAGATATTCCGCGTCCATTTCCATCGCACCATACGCACGTCGTGTTTCAAATATTTTCGCGGGCACCAGTGTGCGTGAGCGTGTTGGCTCGCGTATTTGTACGAGCGCATTCCGCCTGCACGATACGTGCGCCGGTTTTTCGTCGGGATGTGTACCTACCCGATCCGATTCACGTCCGTCCCGATACGTTGCTGGTACTGGCTACTTTGGTTCTCGCGTGTACTCGCCGATGGCCGCACACGATCGTGAAAATAATTTCGGGCGCCAGCCGTCCACAGTTCCGACGGATGCGAGGGTTTCGTGCGAGTGATGAACTTTTATTCGGAAGTGGAGGTTTAACCGTATTAAAATGGCAGGTCAGAGCCGGGCCCGGCACTCGGTGTCGCGTACTGTGATTCGTGAGTGCGTGGTCCGTGCGTTTAAGGTCGCCGGAACCGGCGTCGAATAATATAATATAATATCAGCGGTCGTTGGGCGCTTTGAAGTCACGAAGGTCCACCACTCGGACTGATCCGTAATTTATGACCCGATTTAATGGAACGGTTCTGGATTCGTCCGGTGATTGGGATATGAGTAATTACGTCGTTTTGATTTCCTTTCTGATCGAATCGGCTCGTCCGTGGCCCGATCGTACGGACGAAAAAAAAGAAAGAAAGAAAGAAAGAAAGAAAGAAAGAAAGAAAGAAAGAAACATTCGTCGACGCGGTGTGAATCGCACGATATATGTACTGCGATTGATGCGCGCCTCGCGCCGAGAATAATTCTCCTTCCATCGGTGCTCGTGTTGGTCGCGATAGAGGAACGCGATAAAATAGCCCGGACAAATAGCGTCGTGTTCGGTTTACTGTGACACGAGTAAATATTTGTTCTGGGAATGGTCTTGTAGAAAGCTCGCGGGAAATGCTCGGTGAATTTCTAATGTGTCTCTCCAGACGCGGTGCATACATCAGTCTCCGCTTTATATTCCGACAAAGTGTCTGCGCGCGTTCTAATGATTTGTCCAGTCGTCGTCGTCGTCGTCGTCGTCGTCGTCGTCGTCGTCGTCGTCGTCGTCGTCGTCGTCGTCGTCGTTGTTCCAAAACATCGTACGATATGTTTAACTTGCCGTCAATCCGAGTTCCGAGGAGAATCCATCGCGCGAGGATTCGCCCGGGGGGTAATTTCGTCGACGGGAAAAGAAAGAAAAGTGGGAGGAGCGCGACCACCCACGTGTAGCAGCGACGACGACGCACGGAAAGAAAGGATCAAACGATCGACGCATCGACGCGCGGAGCTCGGATCTTGGCATCGGATCGGAGGCAAGCCACGCTCGGCCTTGTGCTCAATTGCTCATTTTCGTCGAATTGCGTCGATATTCCGTCTGGTCGTTGGCCTTCTCGCGCGGCATCGAAATGCGGCGGGGGTGTTCATTCATTGGCCAAGAAGGCCAATGGACATGCCCGAAGTAGTGCGTACTTGTGCCATTTGGCATCGCGTCGTAGACGCACGTCGTACAGATTCATTAATTGGCGCCTCGAGCAGCGCGCGTCTACGCAACCGCGAGCGACGACCACCTTCTACAACCCGAGTCGAGCTGTCCCGACGCGTTTTAATTGGTTCGTTTCGAGCCTCGTTGAACCCCGACTTCGTAAATGCTTCGATCGAAGCCAAACTGGACTGAATTTACTCGAATAATCTTATCCCGCCGTTGGAGAGGGGAGGGGAGGGGAGGGGGGAGAGGAGTCATCGTTGTTGTTGTCGAATTCTCGAGGCGATTAATCGAGGCGAAGCTGAGACGCGTGACTTCGTGCGTCAATGGCGGTGCCGCGCGGTGCGTTGCTCGATAGCAGGATCGGATTTTCAAGTATGTACGTCAGTGCGCGACATTCTTCGAGTAGTACGTTCGCATAAACGTTGTCGTAGTCAGCGCGACTAAGGTGGAGCTTCCGTTTCCGGTAATGAACGTGCCGTATACGAGAATCGACACCTATTACACGCTGTGTTCGCGCGCAACACCCGAAGTCGTCTCTTTCCGATGGAAAGCAGCGTGTCGTCCCTCCGCTCTACAGGGTGTTCCCGAAATCAGGTGGAATTCTTCG
This sequence comes from Melipona beecheii, assembly GCA_032399605.1. Lineage (NCBI taxonomy): Eukaryota > Metazoa > Arthropoda > Insecta > Hymenoptera > Apidae > Melipona > Melipona beecheii. Next base: position 1,926,313 of record JAUCMO010000463.1, read on the forward strand.
TCGAGTTTTTTAAAATTTATCGAGCGTACTCGAATTTGGTAAATTGCAAACGTAAGTAAAAAATGTGTGTTTATTTTTTAAGAAAATGGAGCTTGTCCTTCGTTGAATTCGATTGCCCCTTGGTACACGTGTGCTTGAATCTTTTAGCGTTTTATGAAACGATTTCTCTTAATTGTTCTTTTCTGCCACTTGGATTAGCCAAGTTCAAGTAAATAATGTCCTCTTTTCTCGACTTATATTTACATACCTGGTCGGTTGTAAACCACGGTTGATTTCGGGAACACCGTGTACATTTCGAGCGTTTTGTCGCACGCACGCTTTCACCGAGTAGTAATTCTCGCTCGAATATATCTACGATTTGGAGCAACCGCTACAGTTAGCTACATTTTTCTCCGTCTCCGAGAGATTTATCTTTCTCGTAAAAGTTTCAAGGAAGAACTATGCTCAGCGGGAAACGAATTACGAGGACTTTTATCCCACGACCGTTGGTCGCTTTATTAATTTAAGAGAGATATGATACCAGTCCAAGGGTCAAAGGTTCCTCGGGCATCTCGATCGGACTCTTTCTTTTTCGCTGTTTCCGTTTCAGTCGTTGTGAGGAGAAAGCTCTCGTTCACAAATCTGGCTCGTTAATAAATCGAGATGAGTATCGCCGATATTGCGTGTATTTTCGGCGCGTGTCGTCGCGGAAGGAACGATCGTGCATCGATCCTCCGTAAGTATTATAATCAGGCAGAGTGTGTACGCGCGCAATCTCGCCTGGCGGCGTTATCGTCGCGTATCATGGAAATCGCTCCTCCGTTCGCCATATGCTCGCAACGGTGTACCGTTGCCGAGTCTCCATGGAGAGAGAGAGGAGCCGGTTTTCATTTCCTGCCGCCGAGCGAAAGAATGGCTAACCTCCGTCGATGGCTAACTCTTCCTGCCGTCTTCTTGCATACTCTCGATGCCCCTGGTGTCGTTGTTTTTATTTTTCCGCGCCGCGAGTTTTCGAGAAGAGAGCAGCCGCCCGGCGAGGGCTCCTTCGCGTCGCGAGCTAACATCTCCGCGGAGAATCGACGAGTCACGAGCGCGGTGTTTGCCGATTTTCAGAGCGGAAACGCTCTGTTACCTTAAAAAACAAAAAAAAGAAGCAAAGAAACGAAGATTATTCGCTAGTCTTTATTTAACAGCCGTACTACCAGTCATTTGAGCACGGCGACCATTCGCGAAAGGGGAACGAACGATCGTCTTGGGAGTGGGCCGAGCGAACAAAGAAATCTTGTGACAACGATTCACCGGCCACGGGCGCATTGTTCGTCGATAACGATATCACTCTGAAAACAGTGATTCGTCATTGTCGCGTCTCTAATTGGGTTAATGCGTTTCGCGTGCGTACTCTCTCTCTCTCTCTCTCTTCGGCATTCGAAGGAATGCCAATTATCGATAGTAACGGTGTGGTGGTGGTGGTACACGGTGGCGGACCGTTGTGTTCTTTATTCGTTCCATGAAACGAACGGGCCGAAAGAGAAAAGAGAAGGAAACGTGATTCGTTCGATCGAGGAAAGACAATGAACTCTTTTTCTGTTCAATTTTTGTGATTCATACTCTTGCAGAATGCTAAAGAAATTGATAAAAATTTAGTTTTTATTACACGATAAATTAATCTAATAAACTTGACACGTTATATTTGTATTATTATAAATTCATGGATAAATTAGTCGCAGCAACGACGATATTAAAAATATGAATATTGGTCTGTAACGAAAAATATTATTTAATCTTAAACTAAACGTCAATTTTAATATATCGCTAAAAGGTCGAAGTATTCCTTTAAATCTCGATTTATTGGAACCTTTACGTTATCGTATACATAACTTGAAATTTTTTATTCAAATAAAGTTAAGGAAGCAACTTTTAATAAAATTATATTTGACGAATTTGCAAAAATTATTGTTCGTTACAATCGTGTATAACTCGAGTTTGTTAAAATAATCGCATTATTTGTTATTTATTAAATAAATAATTTACAAGTTACAGCACTTTCGTAAAAATAATTTAAATATATTCATGGATGGAAATCAGTCTGGCTTGCGTCAATTTGAACTCGAATCGTGCAAAATGTCAACTCTCTCCACGTAGAGAATTATATTCGGGCAACCGGAATTATTCCGGTCGTGTCGTTAATCGAATTTATTATTCGGCGACGACAACACTCGGTCTCCGCGGGTTGTTCGATTAACGAAAAACGTAGGGAACGGACCGATGGCGAAAGATAGATTTCAATTATTTGCCCGGCGCACGTCAGATTCCGGCTCTAATAGGAAGCTGCATCCGGGGAACCGTGTGCACTCCTAAAATCGATTTCCATTAATTCGAGGAAAGCCATTATATTCCGCTCTGAGAATATGTATATAGCCGAATCTCTCCGCGTTCTCCGCGTTCTCCGCGTTCTGTCGTACGGAGGTGTATCGCAACGCGGATATGCCTTTCGCGCGATATTACCTCGCGTAATCTATCGCGTGGTCGCTTCTGCTTATTAACTGGCCGCAACAGGAGCAACGCCGCTCCGCTCGGTCCGGCAATCGTTGCGAGCAATTCGTAGCGTTACGGTTCCGTCGTTTCGAGCGAGTAACCTCGTCGGTCGGTTTTAGAACCGTTCGACAAATTACACACTCCCGCTCCGTGAGTCTCTGAACATTTCCTACTACTAGGTTTTGTGCCCCGGATGCCTTTTTTTCGCACTCGCTTCTTTTTCCAGAATGTATCGATTCACTTTTGAGTCGTTTGCAAAATTTGACTTGCAAAAGGGTGAATTTTATTTTATTTAATTCGCAGAAAAGGCGAATATGATCTGCAAAAGCGTTAATTTATAACACAGAAGGGTGAATATAATTTGCGAAAGGAATTTTACTTTGGAAAACTTGTATATCTCCCTCGTAGTCTGAGAAAAATGACATAATTATTGAAAAATGTGAACGAATTTGTTCTCCTTTAAAGGTATACCAAGGAAGGTATATTGCACAAATACTTTGAAATTCTCACCAGAAGATTAAAAAAATATTTTCTTTTCATTGAAGAAACCGCCGTGTTTCTTCCCTTACGGTTTCCATTATTCTTGACATTCGTGCGGTCTGTTTTTTTGCAAGTTTCTACCGATTTGTTACTCCATTTTCGCTGCGGAATATTCCACAAATCTGTTTTTGTAGTAGAACAATACTTTCGTGTCTACCCAACTAGTTAGTTGGTCCCAAAATTTCTCAATGAAGTTCAAGTTGGGAAATTGAGATGGCAACATCACATTTTCATTACGTTAAAGTTGGTTTAAATAATTTGTGCATATTTTTGACGTGCATTTGGGATCATTATCATGCGTTTAGTTTGTTCCAAAATTTCTCAATGAGGCTCGAGTTGGGAGATTGGGTGGATGGCCATCCATAATTCATAGTTTTCAGTGAAGTTGGTTCAGATGATTCGTTCAAATAATTTTTGATGTGCGTTTAGGATCGTTATCATGCATGAACATAAAATTTGATTCAATTAAACGGAATGTGATTATTTTATCATCACATTAAAATGTTTAAATATTCGTCATTTGTTTAAAATACCATTTATTTGAACTAAATCACCTGTTTGCCTCAAAACAACCCCACGTCATTATGAATTGACCCTCGTATTTCACTGTCGATACTGAACAGTCAGAATTCAATGCGAACAGACACAAACACGTCATTTGAACTTTGTTTCTTCAGTTCGTAAGATCTTTTCTTTAATTGTCTAGTTTAATTTCTATGTTATCTGTCCACTGCGATCTTCTTACTTTGTTTTGCTCCCTTAATCCCCTGTCTCACGATTTTCTTTCCATCTTTTTCTTTTTTTTTTTAGTAAGCATCACTCATCGTGATTGCAACATTATTTTAGATACAAACTGAAACGTTGTTTACAATAACTATTTTTGTTACCATAATTATACATACATGATATTATATTATAATTATACGATATTCTTATACTATAAATTATAATATCAACCTGAACGAATCAAGTTTAAAATTCGAATTGAAGTGTCACAGAGTCGCAATTTGCGTTTTCTTTCAACTCGACTTGGTCGCGACTCGATATCACAAGACTAAGGAGTTAATAAAGGTTTTTCAACAGCTGCACACTCTCGAAGGCCACCTTCTGAAAGTCGCCGTTTCGCAGTCGCAACTCTTGAAAACTCTCGACAACGAATGTCCTAAGACTCACGAGTGCGTATCTCTTTGTCGCGCGTTTCGCCATCGTCTTGCGGGGACCGTTTCTCCAATATTTTCGAGAGATCGAGGTCGAGGTTCAAAAAAAAAAAAAAAAAGAAAGAAAGAAATAGGCAGACAAGAAAACGTCCTTCCTGTTATTGTTTGGCGCGCACAAAAGCGTACTCGACATCGGAATGTCCCGGTCGCGTCAGCGAGCGCGTACGGTACGCGTTGGAGATTCGATACCTGCAGCCTGGAGAAGAGAACTGATCATCGATAACCGATTTCCGACGAACGAAACGCGGCTGTACGCGGCGTATATCATCGATCGTTGCGAATCGAGACGGATCGGAGTTCACGCATTCCGCGCGGGGATTAGCTTTTCTTCGGACGGAGTGGCCGGTTTCGCGTGGCCGATAACGCCGATGCGGCACCGAAGATCGATAAATATCCGTGCGATTTCGAAGTTAACGCCAGACGGCATGGGTGGTCGCGTCGTTCGGAAATCGATGGCGGCGACGTAGCCGTGTCGGCGCGGGGTGACGAGAGGGAGTTTACGTGCTCCGTCCGTTGGAAAAGCGACGGCGACCCGACGCATCGAAGTCTCTGAAGGACGAGAGAGAGAGAGTTGAACGTTTGGCCGGCTGGCGGTGTCTAGCCGGAATTCCGAAATTCCGGACGCGCCGAGCTGTTATTTAACCTGGAGCGCTGGGAGCCGAGAGCGGTTCAGGTACGTTGTGTTGTGCCGTTTTTCGCATTAGTCACCGTGACGAAAGGCGAAAGGCGAAGACTTTCGTCGTGCTCGTATGGCTGTGCCAGCCAGCCAGCCAGCCAGCCAGCCAGCCAGCCAGCCAGCCAGCCAGCCAGCTAGCTGCGTATTTTGTTTCGCTCGAACGACCACCGTAGTTGTCTAAACAACTGACAACCGATTTCCAGGTAGAACATGCTGCAATCGCCAGAGATTACGGAACGGCAGCACTTCACCGGATAGTCTTACGACTCTGATTACCCCTCGGTGGAACGGAAAGCGAACAACGATAGGAAGAGTCTCTGCTGGCGTCGTGGCCAGAAAGAGCGGCGTTTCGTTAGTTGCGATTTTTCGGCTGTCGTTCGACTCTCGGCGAATCGATTCCCTCCCACTCGTTAAATTCGGTCGACACGGTGCGTTACGGTAGGTCGTTAACCGAACACCACCGGCCCGCATCCGAACAGCAGCATCTCTGTCCGCGTTAATTCGGCCGCGTTGCGAAGAAAATATATTGTCGCGATCGAAAAATTGTGAATTCTCGAGGGAAGATGGAGGGGGAGTGGAGTGCTTCGGCTACGGAGGAAAAAGATTGACCCTGAAAAACGCGTGGTAGTAAGTTCTGTAAGTTGCGTGGCCGTTCTCGTTGATCGCGGTCCGAAGTAGAGAGCCCTTCGTGACAGGACCCCGCCCTGGAGTCGAACCCCTCATACCCCTGATGTTCTTGGCGAGCTCGAGGCAGGGCTGCCACCATCCGAACTGAGTCCCGGGGTGCCGGGCTCAGCCGATACATTCCTGCCTCCCGTCTATCCCGGAGCTCATTCTTTCTCTGACCGTGGAGCAGTGTGGAGCGCAGCGGGAACGCAGCGGCGCTCGGTTGTTCGAGAGTGAACGTTGCACGCTTACCGCGGACTCGAGTAAGCGAAACGCGACACACAGAGCGGGCTGAAAACACCGCGCGTCCGTGCGAATCGAGAGGTAGTCGAGGAAATCGCGAACGCTGGTGTTGCTTGTTTCGCCGATTTTTGTCGATTTGTTGGTGCGCGTTGGTCGAGTTCTCGCCACGCTCGGCTTCCATCGCCGATAAACAGAGAGGAGAGAAGAGAGGAAGCTACGCCGAACGTAGCCGAAACTCCGGTTCGGCGGGAACAAAGGAACGGCGGTGCCGAGTCGAATCGTCGCCGAGAGATCGGAGCAGAGAGAGGAAACGCGAAACGATCGATCGTCAACTGCCTCTGCTCCAAACTAAGTCCTGTGCCTGCTTCTGTCGTACCCGGGGGGGGGTGAGTCTCGTATCGCGTATTAATCCATTATCGTGTTCGTCGACGAAGACCTCTTCGTCTCGGTTCGAGTCGTTGGAAAAGGTGAAACGAACGGTTGGTTGTACCGATTCCGTGTATAATATCTGCTTGTGATTTACAAGTTTTCAAGTGTTGTATGCGCACGAGGCACGAGGGAACGTCGAGAGAGATTTTCGAAACAGAGAGGAGCAATAGTAGAGAGAGAGAGAGAGGGGGGGGAAGTGTAAGACAAAGAAAGGACGAAAGAGAGGGAAAAGGAAAGAAAGAAAGAGCGAGCGAGCGAGTTAGAGCTAGATAGAGAAGCGAAGGGAAGGGAGAAAGAAAGAAAGGAAGGAAGGAAGGAAGGAAGGAAGGAAGGAAGGAAGGAAGGAAGGAAGGAAGGAAGGAAGGAAGGAAGGAAGGAAGGAAGGAAGGAAACAAGAGAGAAAGAAAGAAAGAAAGAAAGAAAGAGTGAATGTATGCGCGCGCGCGCGCGCGCACGTACGATCGAGAGAGAGAGCGAGAGCGAATGAGCGAGCAATACGTTGGTGACAGAAAGACGGTCGGACGGACAGACGGACCGACAGACAGACGCCGCTTCCCCTTCGCTTCTCTTGCCAGTCGGTCGCGCGTTACCGAGCCAAGTGGATGAGTTCGCGAACGCGCTCCCGCTAAAGGCCTCTGTTTGCTGTTCGTGCTTGGCCGTAGGCGACTTTGGTGTTCCGTTTCTTCTTGCCTCTACCCCGAGCCAAGCATATCCATTCTCTCTCGTGTGCTCTCGGCATTGCTTCTTCATCTCTGGTACTCTCGTGTCTGTCTAGACGCCACGCATCGTGCTACACACCCGGCTGTCGTCACCGTCGCCACCACCACCACCGCCTTCACCTCTCGGAATAATATATCCACCAGTGTGGATATACTTTCTCGTGCTCGCGGAGCACCGGCGAAGGACGCGCCTTCACGAGAAAGATTTCGCCTCGTCGCGCCACTTACGACGCCCTCGACTACCGAGGTGAGTACACCAACAACATGCCACCCCCCGAGTGGCTCTCGCCGTTTTTTTCGTTTTTTCGTCGGTGATTTTGTCGGACCGCGCGCGCCCCCCCCACACCTTGTTTCCCCGCGTGGTACAGTGCATGCATGCCGCCGCGCACCGGTCTTCCATTCGACACGCCACACCGTCGCTTTTTTTCTCGCTGTGTTGCTCGTCGACTCGATGTCGCGTAATCCATACGCTTTGCTCGGTCGTCGATCGGAATCCTTCCTCGACTCCTTTCGCGCGGTTTCTGTCAAAAAAGTCAACGGAAGAAGCGACAGCGTTTTACGCGTCGAGCGGAATTTCGAGCGTGTATATCCCCGCGCCATTTTGAAAATGGGCAGCATCAATCGATATAGCGAGCGTCGTACGAAGCCGGCTCTCTCTCTTTCTCTCTCGATTTCAGTCGCTCCAATCACTTTTCCTTCAGTTCCCCGATGATTCGTTCGCGAACAGTTTCTTCCCTCCCCGCGAAAAAAAACATTTCGCGAGGCGGTTAAATCGGGAATCGATTGAAAAAGCGTGACGGTCGTATTTGCATGATCGGAAGACTCGTGTTGGGAGCAGCGGCCGGTTACGCCATCTTGATTCTTTCTCCCACCACTTGGTCGGTATTAACCCCCGAACGATCGACCATACGCACGATTTCAAGACTACCAGTGACCTTTCCCTCTAGGCACGATCCATCAGAATCTCGCAATCGCGGCCTGGCTTCGTGGTATTCCGTTGGTTTTCTGTCGTTATACGCGTCTGTTCGATCGACGTTCAGGGGTTGGAGGGGGGAGGGGAAGGCCCTCAGGCCAAGGGCCGATAGAAATTGGAATTCTTTTAGAGGAGCAAATTGCGTGTCCCTTACGGATATATCGACGCGACGAGAAAACTCGCAACCAGGATGTTATGTTCTCCGCTGTCGCAGATTTTTAGCGTTTGCTGTTACCACGGTGAAAGAGGAGGAGAGGGATAGAAAGGAGATACGTTCTTGCCAAGCCGGGTGCCTTAAACAGAGGCGACGTGTCTGCCTACCTACAGCGTCTCTCTCTCTCTCTCTCTCTCTCTCTCTCTCTCTCTCTCTCTCTCTCTCTCCGTGCCGATTTTGCATAGCAGGCCTCTATTTGGCGTGCATTTGAAACGCAGTCAAGGCTTCCATGGAAGCGATTGTTGTCGCTCGGGGAGAATGGCAGCTGGTGGAGAAAGGCCGAGAAAATGCTGGTCCCCGACTGAGCGCCTGTGGCCCGTCCACGCATTCCAATCTCTGGTTCCTTTTGTCAACGTTCGTGCGATTCACTGTATCGTTATTCGTTATTCGTTATTCTTGAAGATATTGCAGTTTTCGAACGGATCTCTTCTTTATCGCGCGTTTCTCGATTTTCGAGAAGTTTTGGGCGTGTGTCGGCCGACGTGTTCGGCTTTGAGACGACGTTTCGCGATTAGCCACGCGCTGGCGCGCTTCTCCGTGGCTCTTTTGTTGCCTTTTTTTCCTTCGTGCATTGCGCGATCAACGGCAACCAGTTTCAGCGGCGAGTCTCTCTCTCTCTCTTTCTCTCCCTCTACGCCATCCACGCGATAACGGGTCGTTAACTTGCCTACATCTGCCTTTCTCTCGTTTACAAGAACGAAGAAAAGAGCTGTTCCGACTGCTTAGGCAGACCGTGTGCACGCCGCGTCGTCGAGTGCCTTTGAAACGCCTCGCGGCTCGACCGGTTTTTCGCCAGAAAATTGTCGTCCTCTTCTCTCTCTCTCTCTCTCTCTCTCTCTCTCTCTCTCTCTCTCTCTCTCTCTCTACTCTCTGCTTCTGTGGATCGAAACGTCGAAACGATAGCGGCGTGCACCGAATCAACAGCGCCCCACCGTTCTTTTTTCTCGACTCTTGACATCGCATCGCATCGTTCTTTTCATCGCGTCAGGAAACGTTTGCCTCGCGTTCTCTTCTTCCCGTATTCTCGCTGTTGCGTTTCCCATCTGGTGTTTGCGCGAGATTTTTGGATTCGGAGCTTCCAGGGACTTTCACCCTCGGCGGGCAAGGTCCTCTCGATGTTTACACGGGCGGCGAAGGGTGCACACGCGTACGACCCAACCAGAAATAGATCCACGCACTACTCCGGATATGCCGTGTATTTTTAAGCCTACTATTCCAGCCGGGCGTACCCTGTGTCCCACCTTTGCCACCACCCAGTCCCTCTCCACCCGCGGAAATAAGGGGTGAATTTTCTTGTTTACCCTTTTACGTCGACCACGACGATTTTCATCGGGCACAAGTTCTTCCCGTACGTACATACGCACGCACGCACGCACGTGCGCCGCGCCGGATCCGTTCACGCATGCGGGACACGCGCCTGAATACAGGCCGGCCACGTCTCCTCATTCTCTCGGCACGCTCGTAATTCTCGATTTCGAGAACAGTGGCCCGAGAGCAGATGTCCTTTTTTTCCTTCTTTTTTCTTCGAGGATGAATTATTCGCCAAACATCCCCGCGTCACGAGGACTATTAGGCGCGTTCGCCCTGCGAAAATGATGGACTATTATTGATTGGGTGTACGCTGTTTGTACGGCGTGGCATCACGGACCCGTTACTCCGTGGGAATCGAGCCTGTATCGCGCTCTCGCACGCATGAGAGGAAATTGAATTTTCCTTATTTTCTTTATATATATATATATATATATATATATATCTGTGCACAGTGTGTGGATAAAGTATCACAGGCTGATTTCTCTTGTGGATTATCGATTTGAAATTTCTAGGTGTTGAGTGGCGCCAGAGATCAACATTTCAATATGTAAAATATTTTGGGGGGTATTGTTCGGAAGATCGTTGTCAAACTTGGTAACTTGTATGTAAAGCAATTTTCTCTATTATGCGTAGTTCAAGAGTTGCAGCAGAGAACACCCTACGCAAGGGGAATTATTGAATTTTTTGTCTTGCTACCATCAGTTCTAGTAATATCCATTTGTTACATTTACTCTACAAACTTTCTTGTGTTTTTAGTAACTTTGCAACGCATCTGTCAAGTGTTAACGTTGTTTTTGTGAACGTTGTTTTTCTTCTGGTAGGTACCAAACGTTTACGTTTAAAGAAAAGAAATTTGAAAAATGTCTACGCGGACAGTTTCTACGGAACTTCTTCGCTCCGAGTGCATATCCCGAAATATCTTAGTTTCAAGTTCGTATCTACTATTTCGTAGAAGACAGTTTGTAACACAGTTTGTCCGCTCCACCCTGTCTATATGTACTTCTTCCCCTTTGTCCGACTAATGTACGTTTTTCCCTTGCCGTTAATGACTCAACGGATGTGACACCATGTGTTGATCGAGCGCCAACGTTCGCTGCGTTTGTAAAGCTTTCCCGCGAGCTTTTTTCAGCGCAGCGTCCTTGATTTTATAACGCAGTACGGCACGCTCGCGTTTACGAACCGCGCGTTCTACGTTCTCGAACGCGGATATCTTAGCGATCCGTGAAACGTGAAAGTACGTTTTATCAGCGATTAACCGGACGCTCGTGATTAACAGTTTTCTGAGTCACGGTGCGAATACGCTGAAAATGTTATCGCTGCCGTTTCTCGAGAATTCGGCGTTTTCCAGCGTTTCGTCGAATCCTGCACGGGGCGTCGAGCGTGCAATTGTTTCGTCGAACACCGGCTCGGAAGTCGGCTTTACAGGGACTGTAATATCGTTAGAATGGCATAAATGGTCGTAGGCATTTTCTCATTAGCATCGTTCCGAGTGTTATATATGTACGTACGTATATACATGTATATCGTTGGAATTTAGTTTCTCATACGTCGTACGGAGAAGCTTGGCGTGACATCGTCGTTCATCGCCTTAATAGTCTTCGGCGGCAGTGACCTCTGAATGCGCTTATTAATCTATTGAGCGTAATCTACAGAAAGAAATCTCGGTGCGTGGCTTTATTTGTACTAGGCTATTCGCTGTCGCAGCGAATAGGTAATTAGTCGAACGGTCAGAACCGAAATTGTTACCACCCTCTCTTTCTCTCCTTTCTCTCCTTTCTCTCCTTTCTCTCCTTTTCTCTCACGCGACTCAGTCTATCTCGTTGATAGCGTGAAATTTGATGTTCGTGCAACGCCGTAAAAATCTGATCGAAACGTCGCAAATGCCACGAACTCAAGTGCCGAATCGCTTCACGAATTCGGAGCAGTGACACGATTTCCTCGGCCGGTTTCCTTCGTTTCCAAAGAAAACGAATCGTCGAACCGGTACTCGCGGTACGCGAATCGACGGCAAATTAGATGGCGCTTCTTTGTGTATTTGTAGCCACTGGCGCGCAGCTAGTATATATATAACGCAATGAAGATAGAACCGGCAAGAAAAGACAAATACGTGCGATTATTTTTCGTGGCCGTCATCGGAACGGTGAACGGATGTTGAATATTATCTGGCGATGCGGTTTGCGACAGGCGAGATACGCACTAAATATAGGAACGTCAGCGAGAGATAAATCGGTAGCGTAGGTACAAGAGAGTGAGTTTCTCCTTGCCGAGATCATTCCACGCTTCCCATCGAGCGTTCGACACGTGTTTTTGACCTCTTAGCTTCGATGTCTACTTGTCCCCGTACTAAATCTATTTTTTACCAACATGCGCTGGTAGAAGCTTACCCTCGATGGAGATGAAACAACATAAATATTTGTCGAACCTCTTCCTGCTCTCGTCTAACGTACGATCCAGGGCTAATTAATTTCGTAACACGAATTCTCAGAACGCCGAGGAGAAAATGTTCTCCTCCCGTGGGAATTCGTGGGACACAAATTCTTTTTCGTAGGTGCTCCTCCCGGCTTGGCAACGTTTATCGCAAATCCGACGGATTTATCGCGAAACGCGAAATGAAGTGGAACTTTTAATAGCGTTTTCTCCGATCCAGTGAACCGTGCTTCCTTTGTACCGCGCCCCGTGCTCCAATTTGTTCGGAAAATTCGGCATTGACGAGCGCGCGAGGGTGTTCCGGATATATTCGCAGGGGCGAGCCATTGTTGGCCATTATTACGTTACGTAAGAATAATGGAAAGAATCTTCCCGCACCCACGTGGGATCGAAGTCGTTCCCATATAGGTTCCCGACCAGCATCACACATAAAATGTTATACAATTTCGTGCCTTGTTGTATAATAAAACAAAAAAAAAAAAAAAAAAAAATGGTTATAGTAACAAAGTAGCAATAAGTGTAAGTAATAAAACTTTAACTTGAGATTATGTATCTGAGATAGGCCTCACCTGCTGCTGTTATTTATTCGTTGTACTATTGAACGTTTAAAAAAAAAAAAGAGACGACTAGGTTTCAAACGCATTAGCGCAAGCGCGTGGCGGAGTCGCAGAACGCGACTGGAAAGTGCAATGCACCGCAAAGTCCTGACAAGAGACAAACGCCTGTTATTCAGTGGCAACGATACGCGACGCGTTCGCCTCGTTTTGGGAAAGTTTGAAACGCCTCGTTGCGTCATTAGCGACGCGCGATCGGATAAACACACTCCCTCGAACGCAACGATCCATCGTTCTATCTGTCCGAATTTAAAACCGCCGAGCTGTGATCGCCGCAAAACGAAGCGTTTATCGATAGCCGGGGGTGGGCGGGAGGGAGGGAGAGCGTTGCCGTTAGAAAGCGGAAAACTCGAGATTCGATCTACCTACTTTCCGCTTATTGAAAATCGCAGGCAACGAGTTGACGGGAGCTCGACGATGTTTGCAAAAATATCGAAGATTTTTCGTCGCGTTTTATCGCGTTTCCGTGCGAACGCCGTGCGACTGAGAGACGTCGCTCGTTAAAAATGCTGCTTTCTTTTTCTCTCCGGGGAACCCCGCGTGCCTGCCCGTGTTTATCCGTTTGTCGAGATCTCGGTCATTTTTCATCTCGGCCAGTCCGGGTACAAAGGCTCGAACCGGTGGGTGTTGTCGGCTGGTTGCGGCCGCGTAGTTGCGTTACGCATCGTAGCTGCTAGGCCGGGCAGCGGTGCGTGGCCACGCCACGTGCTCTTTAAACGCGTCTTACACACGAATGCGCTTGGTCTCGTGTTCGACTTTGCCTCGCCGTGCCAGTTTTTCGCACTCGTTGCTCGAACACAACGGATCGTTTCCTCTATTCCCGTGAGAGAAGAGAGAGAGAGAGAGAGAGAGAGAAGCTCCTCGTCTCTCGACCACGGGACCGTTAACCAACCCTGTCCCCTCTCTTTTTAACGGCTCGCAGCGCCTATTTTCTACCGCGGTAATTAGAGAGATCTGCTCCTTCAAAGAGTCCCTTTCTTCTCGCGCTTTTTCTCGCCATTGTAGAGACCGATCGACGATTTTGCTCGGGCCGATGCGACACGGGTCAGAAATCGAACAGAAAGGCTCGTGTTTCGCTGAATTCTTCTTCGGCAGCGAGGCATTCCTTTCTCGCGAAGCGTGTCGCTTTCTTTCTTTTCTCTCCCCCATTGTCTTTCGCGAGTTTGTATATTATTCATACCGTCGCCGACGTATGCCCGGTTAATTTCTTACGCGAACCGTATACCGGCAGCGCTACAAAAGAAACTTTGCTACTCGATCGCAAAACGAGAGATCTGCATATACGCCATGTGTCGGATGTGACGTAGTAAATCCATTATCGCGTATACATCGACAGGGAAACTGTTGAATCACGTTTGCTTATCTCTCTCGATTTCGAGTAGCCAAGCCTCGTCGAGCCTCGTAATTGAGAAATAATTCTGGAATAAAGAGAGGGGGAGACTTTTCCTATCTCGTTAACGTTATTTTCGGTACATACCCAGTTGCTGCTATTGCAAAGAAAGCTCGATCAGCGACGCCCGTCGGCGATCCTTTACGCGGGTTTTCACTCTCGCCGTTCGATTGCAGGTCAGTTTCATTGGACGCGCGACACCTGATCACAGCATTCGAAAAGCGCAGACGAGAGACAGGTGAGCCAGAAGGAGATAAAAAGAGATAAAAAGATGGGAGCGAGACAGAGCAGAAGGTCCGTGGACATAACGACGACTCCGAAGAAGGAGGGGTTGCCCGCCGAAGGAGGTGTCGGTGATGCAGCTGCACCTGGCGATGGCAAGCTGGAAAGGATCGAGGAGGCCGACACGAAGCCCACTACTAATGGAATAGCGCCGCACACGGACGTGACCGAGGATAAAGACAAGGATAAGGACGACGCGACGGAAAAGGACAAGGATAAAGAGAAGGTAAGATGCATCTCGGTGCTTTGTTTCTTACTCGTCGAGTCGAAATTCAATCAAGCGCATTGTTCGCTGTTGCTCGCATTAATATTCCAGACATTGAATTTGCAACCTCTGTTTTCAAAATATTCTTTCCTCCAAAAATATAATATAAATTGTCACAGTATGTGAAAACGTTCGACAATCTTTTTTCTTTGTCTGGATCTATTATCGATTTGAAGATGATAAAAAATGACTGACGTATTTTTATTTTGAAAATAGACGAATTCAGGTTTACGGTTTTACGAAACTCTGACAGTTTCGTAAATATTTAACGTGAATATATATATCCCTGGAAGAATAAATCACTTCTCCGTACAGCCTTCTTTCTGTAATATCTTTCCTCGAAGTCGTTGAAATTTATCGTTCGTAAGAACGTGCCAATGAATCAGCAATGAATCGTGCGCTACATCATCGCGAGTGTATTTTTTTTATTTTCTAAAAAACGATCGACTGTTGTTGAATTCAATTGATTCATCGACGGTGTACAGTGTTTGATACACATAAGATAACAAAGTGACAACTTCTCTCGGAACGAAAATTTCTGCCGGAAGGTTCCTTATCGGCACTTGAATATAACTATTTTGGGCAGACAAATTAAGTTCGACTTCAATGTAAGATTCCATGATTCTAGAACCAAAAAAGAGAAAAAAAGTCACGATGATATTTTTTTATACTTTTTAAACTCATTTCGAAATTGACAAACATTACGTACAAATGATTAAAAACATTCGTCGTTACATTTAATTTTATTAGAATTTTTCAATAATTTCACAAGTACTAAACTCATCTTGTAAAGGTAAAACCAAAGAAACAACTATCGCTGCTGTGACAGGTAAAAAAAAAAGTCCTGGATAATGTTTTTTACAAACTTACGTTACGCTACTAATATTTCGTGACGTAAGACTTTCATAAGCCTTACACCTCGAATGTTTCACTTTTCTGCATTAAACCGAACACCGCGCGACGAACGTGACTTCCTATTGAACGAGCGGTCTGCGTACGTTTGTTGCTGCCGCTGAAAAACCGTGGTCGGTGACTCGCGTCTAGGGTTCTACGTAATAATAATATTGCACGAGCAGCGCGTGTACTACACGCACCGTTATGTACGCGGCGTATCGCGTTATTCGTATACATGCAGCTCGTTGCGTTCTCGGATAATTATGCCGAGATCGGGCTGCGAGATATACGCCGCGTTTTCGTTTCGTTCGGATAAAAATTCACGAACGAACGGGGAAGATTCAAAAGGGTACTAAACACTCGAAGATATCAAAACGGTAGGAGCGTGATCGGCACACGTGTTTTCGTGTTTTCGTGTTTTCGTCCGATTGAGGCCGATGAATCGACGCCATTTTTCGCGAACGTGTCGATCCATCCTCGGTATCAGAGAAAGAATCTGAAAACCACGAATCGGACGTTGTCAACGGCAGACGGCCACGCGGCGCCGACGTGTGCCTATCGAAAGTTCGAACTGTCACTCTCGTCGATCGCATAAGCGTGCCTCACAATGTATATATATATATATATATATATGTCGTGAAATGCTCGCAGCTAGACGAAACCCGATATTTCCTCGATTGAGCAACCCCGGCAGCTGTCATGCACTAGATACGGTAACGCGCGTGAAAGAGGTGGAGAGGGTAGGATGGAAAGAGAGAGAGAGAGAGAGAGAGAGAGAGAGAGAGAGAGAGAGAAAGAGATGGCTATTCTGCCTCTTGCTTTCATTTCCGTTAAACAGCAGCAGGTCCTTTCCTACCTCCTTCGTCGTTCCGATCGATAACACGAGAGATTTGATGAAATATGGTTTATCGAATCCTCCCGCGATTTTTCCCCGTTTCTCTCGACGTCGCGGTTCGATTATCCTCGCTCTCGCCGTAGCTGTCCGCGCGAATCGATCGCCGTTGCATTTCTAGACCGTAGTGTGTACAAAGCTCGAGCCCGAGAAAGGCGCGCATTTAATTTCTTGGAAAAGTGTATTTTTACATGCACGGTACGCCCATTGTGCCACTTAACGATAGCAGGATAGCGATCTTTCCAGAGGCGCGCTCGCGCGCGCGCGTGTGTTAACGGTTCGCCTAGATCCACGCTAGTAGAACGCGAGTAAATCGATTTTATTCGATGCGAGAACGAAAGTGTTCTCTCCCGCGGCCGGTGGGAACGTAACTTAACGGGGATCTGGCTGCGAAATTTTTTTTAATATCGCTCGGGTGGATAGACGTAACGCCGATGTACATGTACACACGTACGTACACACACACGTGTATGTGTCGGTATCGATTTCTCGATCTCGCTTTCACGGCACGAAGCCGAGGAAACCGCGTTAATTCGCCATAAACGGTGTTATCGGGGCCGCGCAACAGATTCGCGATCGGCGTGCCCGCGCGCGCCCGGGCGGATGTGCGCGAGATAGCGAGCGCTCGGCTTACCGAGATTACGTAGCTGTGCTCTAGATACAGATTCCGCGGAAAGAGGAATAGGAGTTTGAATTTTCGCGTGGAAAAAAAAAAATATCGAAATACCGTTTCAACGGAGTTCGAGTGGCCGACTCCGACTCGTTTACCACCAGAGACGCGCACACAGGTGCACGCGCACGTACCGGTAACGCGTTCTCGCGACTAACTGTAACCCCGTCCGTCTGCGTAAACGTTCTTGCCGGTGCATACCTAACTGTCCTAGACGAATAAATCTCTCGTTCTGTGTCTTTGGTACGCGCGCGTCTGCCCGACTTTTCGACAACCTACCTGCACGCAGACGTGTTTCGTTGAACGCCCGACACCTGGCCTATTGTACATAACACTCATCACGGCGAGTGTTATATACTCGTCACGCGTATACTTGACTCTGGTTGGTATATTCTGGACACGCAAGTCGTTACAATTGGAGCGATAATCGAAATAAATAAATTTACGTAATTCTGTCTCTCTGTCCAAACAGAAATTGATGTTAGCTTTGACCAGAACACTCGTATCTTTTAACATTTTTCACCTCTAGCTAACCCAAACTATGTAGTGACTTTCGCACGTGTAATTTTTTTCAACTATAGTGGCTCGCTTGATTTTCCAAATTCTTTGTGAAATAAATTTTAATTCATAATTCGAAATTTCAACTCTATCGTAATTACACGTAAAGCACTATAAGGATATAAATTTCATTGTCACACTGTCTTGCTGTACAAAAGTATGGCTAAAAGTGCTTTAAGCAGTCTGAAATCCGTCATGCTCGAACTGTGTTGGTGATTGTTGAGAGTACAGTGTCGAAATAATAAAATTATTATTATTAATAAAATTTCTTGTAATGATAGTCGGAATGGTTCTTACACAATGGATACTTCTTACACGCAACTATCATTTCAAACATCCCGCCGGGAAAGTGCTGAAAGACACAACGAGCGCGCACGCTCGGGCAACATCTCTCTACGATCTTGCAAAATCTCTCTCTCTCTCTCTCTCTCTCTCTCTCTCGAGGCAGGTGTTGTGCACGGCGAAATGATGCTCGAAAGTCCGCTCGCTCCCTGTATCGAACACCTGTCCTTGATTGCTCGTTGCTTCGGCCGTAGCCAGCTTGCTCTCGCGTCTTTTATTTTTCATCAACAGGAATCTGCAACGCGCCAACCTAGCATTTCGCGAATAATTTAAGATATATCTGCGGGCTGGCTGCGCTACGAGCAGAGTGTCAAGCCCAATGGAAAGGCCAGACCTTACTTTCGTAACCTTGACCATGTAATTTGACATGTGCGCGACACGCACATGCTCAGGCAGGAACTGATCCTTCTCTCTCTCTCTCTCTTTCCCTCTTTCCTTCTCTCTTTCGCGGGACTTTAATTAAAATGCAATTTCAGCCTTGCACGAACATCGTGATTCGCAGTTCTCTACGCGTTTTTTTCCCGATAAGAATTTTTTTTTATCGCCGGTCGTTGAAATAATTCTCGCGATCACGATGATCACACTGTCGAGTGACCTGCATTTCACGCAATGGTTTGATTTCGTTGCACGTTGGGTACAGGCTAATCTTAAAATATTTGCACCGACTTTTTTTTTTTTTTTTGCAAAACAGCAATTGAAGTTTTAATTTAATCTTTGATTTATCAACGATCCTGAAATTAAAAAGAAAATCAATGATTGAAAATACTGACGATCGGGAAGATCGGCGATGTTTCCAACGTGGCTTGTGTACGTAGCTAGCGTAAATCATCTCGAGGAAAGTGCCTTTTGCGTGAATCATCGCGTCACCATGCTCTCCTCCCTCTCCCCAGGAGAGCAGCAACTCGTTTTATTAATTAATACGAGACGCGACTCATCTGTTTGCCGCCGCTAATTAAAACTGCGCGCCACTTGAATTCCATCGGATGTTTTGTAGGCGAGCGACAAAGAAGGCCACTGGAAGATTTCGCGTCGAGAAAATCAATTTGTCCTGAGAGGTCGCGCACGATTTTTCATGCATTCTCCTCGCGAGTTGCGACACTCTGCGACCGCTTCGCGATCCTTGCCAATTCAGGATGTAACCCAAACGAAAGCAGAATTTGATCGCGCGCTTTCAAACATGTTTGAGTTGTACAGGGTGTTTCCAAAATCGTGGTACAATCGGCCAAGGTATAATTCGACATTTAAAAAAAAAAACTGCACGACTTGTACGATTCGTCTCACTGAAAGGCCCAGAAGCAACTGTTCTGCCATGACTTTGCCATAAAATTTTATCGATGTGCAAACATTTGAATCGATAGAAAACAACAATTACAGGCGCGATCATTCAGTATCAGACAACGCCACTCTTACTCGAGATCTACTCCACGCCCCCTCGCGAATCACGCGACCCAAATCAACCAATCGCTAATTTTCGTTGCATCAGCGTTGCTGCACCTGCTGAAGAGGCCCGATTTTCTGGGTTACCCCCGCTAAAATCGCTTTCAGTGATATAATAAGTCGAGAAGGAGGAATCAGATTTTTCCGCATAACCGTTCCTTTTTCCAGAAACTCGAGTTTGAAGATTTATCGACGCAATCTCTAACGAAACGTTCTATTCAGTCCATCATTCTTACAAATGAAGCTGTAAGTGAAAAAATTTTACTCCACACGTTTGAACGTAGGATATACTCTCCTGTTAATTATTCTTTTCTGTCACGGAATTAATTAAATTCAAATATTTAGTCTGCAACTAGTAAATTTTCAAACTCGATTTTCTCGAAGCTGCGAGTTTCTTTTTTTTCGACTGGTATCTCACCTTCTGGCCGGTTGTACGGATTTCAGAAACATCCTGTACAATTGCGAAGGAAATGACGGCCAGGTCCGTCCAAAAGTGCCTCGAGAGAGAATCGAGCCGATCACGGAAGGCTTCACGCACGCGATTATCTGCACGAAATTCGGTAGATCCCGGGTGTCCTTGTCCCGTCACGTTTCGTTCTCGCCTGTATCTAACACGCGTGTGAATCGCCGCGAATTCCTTTCGCAGAGAAAATCGCAGCGCCTTGGCGTCGATGATCGGTCTCGAGACTCGCTCGCGATCTCGCGCGAGATTTTTGTACATATCTCCGGGCTGATTCAGCCGCGTTGGAATTCGTTGTTCGAAGCTGCACCTGCACCTCGTCCTTCGCGGTGTCCTCGAGCCGACGATTTCTTCGTATGCCGATACCGTTCGATCGACAAACACGCGGAGTTTTGCATCGAGAAACGGTCACGCTCGCGCGCGCGCGCGCGCGCGAGTTCCACCATCCCTTTGAATATCAACTCGCGGACGAATGATTCGCGATCGGGATAAATTCTTTTATTTATAACGCGACGCCGTGCGTCTTTCCATGAATGTTTAATCCGTGGTTGCGCGCTAGAAAAAGCTACGGAAGCCCAGTACGTGCGTCTAATAATTCCATTGCGAACGAGCGCGAGTCATTGCGTTTCTCCTCCTTCCCCATGTTTCGCTCGACCCCGCGATCGCGGGTCAATCGAGGATGCTAGATAAGTGAAATCAAAATTGACGGCAAGAGAAATGGGAGGGTAGGGAAAGACGAGAGCGAATGAACGATCCTTAGTATTATAGACCTCTTTAGGCGTGGTGCCGCTTTTAATATAAATATAAAATATAAATAATAGTCAAAGTCTAATAATGCTAAAATACATAATAAATAGATTCTTAAATAAGTGCATATGTGCATTGTACAAAGTTTCCTTGTTGCTCCAAAAATGGGTGTTTGGTGTATCTGTGTCATGTCGCTGGAACGACGCGATGACGATTATACTCGTCAAACTGCTTGCAGTTGCTGTAAAATTGAATTAGATTATTATTAAACGAAATAACACAAGTTTTTTTTTTTTGAAAAATCAATAATTTTATTGTTTAATTTAATTAACATCGAGTTAAATTGAAAATCGAGAAAGTGTCTAAAATTCGTCTTCCGCAAATTTAATTCAAGCGACAAATTGTAATTACTTTTCTCGCATGACGTCGTTCGCAGCTAAGAGAGAGAGAGAGAGAGAGATATTAACGAAAGATCTCGATGGAAAGTGTCAGATGGTTGCCGCGTGTAAAAGACTCGTCAAATGCCATTGCGCGAGGTACGTACGCGTATTGCTGCCTCCGCTTCTTCTTCGTTTCTGCCACGTAGTCAGCCCGCTGCCGGCTGTCCTCTTTCCTTTCTCCTCGGTATCAGTCGCGATACCGCGATATCCAAGACGAGCGTGCGCTCGCGAGGCTGGGCAAGAACAAAAATAACTGGATATTTACATAATACGATGCGCGTATCGCGCGATGGGCAGAGATTCCGCTGCGCCGAGCGGAAGTGACGTCGCCGTTGTCGACGCACCCAGACGTGTTTCCTTCGAGGTTTTTCCTCGAGACGAACTCGGCCGAGATCTCGAGGAAAAACTGTATTCCGAAGCCGGCCTCGAACGGCTGGATCGAACGACGTGTATAATACGGTCGATAAAGTCAGTTTGCGCTCGTTCGTGGCGCATGGAAACAACAAACGACCAAGTGCAATTGTTCCGGAGGATTTGTATCGATAATAAAACCTATGTGCTGATGTTTACGCCGTCGGTGGCGGTAAAAGACTCTTTGGCCGGCCTTCGACCAGCGTTGAAGCAAAAACAATACTTTGTTCGTCGTATCCCGTTAAGCCGCCGAGAATTGACGCTCGAGAAATGACGATTTGTAAAATGGAATATAATTACCACGCGTGCGGGGAATTGAACGCGGCTTCAATTGTTATTTGCGAGTAGCGAGAATCGCCGTAACCGATTAAACGAATTTTATTTCATTAGCCTCACTTATTTGTTACATTTGGCCCGTTATATTATCGCGCAAAGGCCTCTCAACTCATTGTCAATTTCAACTCGCGATAATTTCAGCTCAGCGAAAGATAACCGTAATCACAGCGAGCAAGTCCGCGTTCTGTACTTCTCGGGAGTATTCTCTCAGCCGCGTGTCAGAGAACCACTGATCGTTCTAAGATGTAATCCGAGATTTTCGCGGTTTCATCGTGTACGTACGTCGGGTCCGACAGCCGCAGCTGTCTCATTCTGACAAGTCTCGCAACTGTTACTGCGAGAGAGCCGCTCGCTTCTTTTCGGCTCTTTCCTCCTCCCGAGCCTGGGAGTTTCACCACTGCCGATTTTCTCGTCATTTTTCCCGCGCGCGCGCTGCTGGCGGAAATCGGTCTCTCCGTGTTCTTCGGCGGCTTCGACTCGCGAGAAAACTCGTTCCGCGCGACGTGACGCAATCCCCGGGCGGTTGCGGTTCTCGCGAGCGTGGCCAATGACGAAATTCGCCGCTCCGCTAATTTTCACGAACCTGCCGCGAGAAGACACCTCGTGTCGTTTACACGCCGCAACCGGCAATTTTTCGCGTTTATCTCCGCGTCTGTCTCTCTCCTCTCTCTTTTTGTTTTTAATTCATTCGCGGAGACTTTCACGAGGTCGACGAAGGAAACCTCGATTTATGAATAATAAAACGAATTCGCGCGGCTCTTACCGCGTCACCTGTAAAAAAGAGAAACGCGGCGGTCTGAATTTACGACGCGCGAACCGAGTATACGAGTATACTCGTATACTCGTATATCGACACCCGATGGCGAGTGGAACCGCCCATCGACTCTGTGAATCTTTTACAAGATTTTGCAACGCTGACGCACCTGCTGCCAGGCACGGCTTTTGGCTGGTTTCGAGCACGAATTTTGTGCGTGCGGCGACAAGCTGCTTGCGTTTAGCAGACTAGCTCTCTTCGAACACGCTTATTAACCGAAGAACGTGCATACGCTTGCCCGAATGATTTGGAAAAAAACTCAAATTGACGTAGTAAAATTTTACAAATTGGAATTACCGTGGTAAAATTTATTTCAAGTTATTTCACTCGGTTATAAACGACGCGCTTCGCACGTATCGTTTCGCGATGGAGATCACGTTTCGTTACAACCGTGAAAGAATACAAACATTTCGTAATGGCCGAGAATGTCGGTCAATCTTCAACGTGTCTCTTCTTTTCTTCTTTCTCGTTGTTCCAGCAGGAAGAGGTAGCAAAGGCCGAGGAAGCGAAGCAAGAGTCGGCTGGAGAATCTCCCGCGGAAACGGCGGCGGAGGTCACAACACCGACAGAAGGCACTACAGCTAGTCCCAACACTGCCACTTCTCCAGATAGCAAGGAAACCAAAAAGAAAGAGAAGGTGAGATCGATCGTCTATGGAGTGCACTGGCACTAGTTAGCAAGAAAAGCGTTCGCAACTTTTTCAGTAGATGGTATTAGGAAGCACGCGGCAAAAGAGTTTTAGTAGGTAGGTCGGAAAATTGATATTTACAAAGTTATGATTCGCTTGGAAACGACAGATTATCTTGCGTATCGTGCGTATCACGACTCACTTTGCGCGGAATATTTGGTGTAGTATTTGAACCAAACTTTTGAACGAAAGGTGTCACGGCCTCCCTCGGTCGTCCGACTTTAAATCCTTTGAATTTTAAGGCATGGGGCATACCTTAACTTCTTAGTTGTGGCGAGATTTTTTCGCAAAGCTGTTTTGAAACAAGATTTGACGCAAAAATTACCAAATTCGGCGGTGCTTTGCATCGCGTAATTACGTTGGAATAAATTAAAGTTTTAAAATTGGAAAGATGAAGAAAGACTAAAGTTTCTTCCATAGAAAGAATTTGAAAAACGGTGTATGCAGCTTTTGTCTTTGACTGAGAAAAACAGGTGAGAAATTACAGTGGCGTCAGAAAGATGATATACGCTCTCGCGTATATCATAGTGGCGTTCAGTAACCACGATTGTTCAACGATTAATGACACAGACAAATCACGTCCACGATGCGAGTGGAATTGTTGGAACACGTTTCTGGATTTTTCGAAAGAGTACGAAATTTGTTCACGGGAGAGTGTCAAGCGGACGGTGTGTATCGAGGACAGGAAGACTGATCTGTTGTTTCTGTTACGAAAGTTTCCAAAGCGGGAAAGATTGTTCGTAGCCTCGTAAATATTAATTATCATCAGAATCTTTCTGCAGCGTTTGACAAGTACCATCCATTGTAAAAGTTGCGAGTTACTTTCCTTTTTCATCAGCCTGTATAATAACCGCGATGACGTATGGACGAAACTCCACCGTAAGATTACGTAAGTAAGGATCAGCTCGTTGTTCGAGCGATCGTACTGTTCGAAACGTTCCGAGAGAACCAGACGGATTGATTCGTCGACGTGTACGTACGTATTTGTACGTTTGTATGTGTCTTTGGACGGATTCTCTCTCTATATGTGTGTGTGTGTGTGTGTGTGTGTATGCGCGCACAGCTTAGAAGAATAAGACACCACATAGCTGGGCGCGTAATGAGTTCTCCGATCATTATCGATACCGTTTCCTCGTTCATAGATGAAGAAAAAGTGGTCCTTCAGGTCGATCAGCTTCAGCAAGAAGGACAAGAACAAGCCTGCCCGCGAAGAAGCGCCCAAGAATGGAGACGTCACCAAGGAGGAACCTCTCGCCGAGGTGAGTGGAGAATCTTGCCTTATCGGATATTTCTGTACCCTCTTCTTGTTGCACGTCCCCGTGCAATCAAAGCGCGTCGAGAATCGCAACGACTACCGATCCCGTTAATTATATTATCTCGTCTTCTCCGCGAGGGAAAAACACGTTCGGAAAGCGTTGTCCAAACTGGGACTTGCCTTCTCCGATCGACAGCTGTGTCTGTCTCGATAGCGAGATTGCTCAAAGAAAGAAAAAAGAAAAAAGAGAAAAAGAATCGAACCACACATTCAGCGCACACGTTGCAGTAAAATTCTAGCATACTACTGTGGCCGATTGATCGATCAGAGTCGGTAGATTTTAGGCGTAGTCGTTGAAGTAATGGAACTCGGTGGAAGAACTAGCGTAACGCTAGCGGGACGCTGCTCGCTCGAGCGTGATTTGTTGTACTCTCTCTTCGATTTCAAGCAATCGGCGTGCAGCGGTATAATCGAGAACGACCGTGCGATAACCGTCACGGATCGAAAACTCCGCCGGTGTTTAATTGGCCTCGAGATGTCCAATAAATCTCTCGAGCCTTTCCTCGTTATCAAAGATTTATTTATTCTGCAAAAAAGAAACGCGATAAACGGATAGCGGAACGATCGACGTTAACGGAATTAATTGTAATATCCAGCCGCGTGTCGATTTTTCTACTTTGAACATCATGAACGTGGAATAAAATGGTCAAAATGACCAATTGACAATTTTCGTTGGATATTTTGTAGATATAAAATAATGTGTTTTTGGAGTCTTGAAAGTAAGCGAGTAAAAGCTTGCGTATCCTCTGTTGTGTTATAAAGATCTTCTCTTTGTTTTACTGTTTTAACGTCTCTGATGGAAATTTTATGCTTTGGTCGTCGATAGTTATAGTGCAGAGTTGTCGAACAAACACCAGTGGCAGATCGGCTGCACTATGAGCAGATTTTAGCAGATTTCCCTGATTTTCCAACTTTTTAATAGAACGACTGAAATTGAACGAACCTCGCTGTTACCAAGTGACATAGAAAAATAACGATATAGAGTGGTTTATCTGCATTCCGCAGTGATTTCGCAAATTTATTTATTTTTGAAACAATTTGTTTGACTTTATTGGCGTGGAAACGAATAGATACCGCGTACAAAATTGCAATAGCAACGTGGAATGAAAACGTAATGCAAAGTTTTTAATCATAGGATTGAGAACTATCTTCACGTTTGTGAACAGAGATGTAATATTTTCGAAAAAATTCGCCGGTGACAGGTAAAAGGATCTTGGTCACACGTCAGAAATGTTAAAGAGGAAATTCTGCTAATTGTTGTACCACTCTGAGAGCAGAATCTCCAGCGTTTCATTCGCTTGCTGCAGCGTCGATCTTCTTCGAACAACACGAATTAACGCGGCGTGCACGTTCGACAGGCAGTCGCGTACGATTTCACGTTCGAGATTACATCCAGCGACTCGGTGCTTCGTTATAAATCCATTATAAGATGCTTACAAGTAGCGTAGTAGGTTTTCATCTCGGTCGTGGCTCTCCTCCGGTTGTCGAGCTCTAGTCGACGCGTAGGCGAGAACCGTAGCCTCTCGAGAGACCGTCGTGGGGCTAATCTCCTCGTTTCTTTGCCACCTTCTTCATCTTCTGGCCGCTCTCGCACACTCCTTTTCTTTTTCTCTCTGCTGCTCACCTCGGTTGCTCACGATGGAAAGAGAACGTAAGAGAGGGACGGGCGAGCAGCCGTGACTCATCCTTCTCTCCTTCGTCGTTGACCGCGAGTTTCGTGATAGGCTGCCATGGGAAAACCGGCTTTAGAGTTACTGAATTATATCCCTCTCGCTTATCCGTTTCGTTCTACCTTGCCTGGCCTCTTCGTCGCGTCTACCTTCGCGTCCTTACAGAACGTGTAATCGTCCTCCGCCGTCCCGGCGACCCTGGTGACGAAGTAAGTCGTTCTCCTCACCGCTGCTCCACGTCCGTTTTCAACGAGCGATCGGTCCCGGATCGAGAACCGACAACGACGTTTCCGATTGGAAACTTTGTGTTCCGATTAACGAGCACCGATACCGCCCGTAGATACCCAGAGATACCTGGCTGGATAACGTTGTAACGCTCGTCGGTGCACGTTGCGTTTTCTATTTATCAGGCCAGTTCGTATAGACGTTTGTATTCTATACAGGCGGATGATCGATGCTCTCGTATCAACGTCGTTAGACACATAGCAAGACACGTGTCTCGGTTCACTGAGAGAGAAGAGAAGCGATATCGTCCTTGGAGCAGTAGCAGCAATAAAAACAGCAATAACAGCAGCAGCAGCAGAAGCAGAAGCAGCGTAGATATCGCGAGGGCCGCGTTCAACCGCGACTTTCACTCCCTTCGAACAGAGAGTCGGCATTCCGAGTCATTAAGGAACTGCAAGTGGTGGTGCGTAGCGAGATGTCATTGTGCAGCGCGTTATGACACCACCACGAACAGCGACTTATTGCTCTCTGCTTTGTTATTTCGCATTTCGTACGAACCAGTCCCAACGCAGCTTCTTCTTCTTCTCCTCATCTCCTCGTTTCTTTAGATTCCGTTAAAACGCGCTTGCGTTATCCTGGTCTGGACTCTCCAGCAGAGAGTATTTTACTCGTTGGAAGACCTCGGTCGCAGCCGGAGTAACCGTTGACCTCTTCACCGGCGTGCGACCGAACGCGTGCATCGCCGCCGCGTCGGATTTGCGTGTGTGGATCATTTTTACAGACGAGGACACGACTACGCGCGGTGTGGTCTGGCGTGGCACACGGTTCCACGCCGCGGAATGGGAGTGGTTGAGCTTGTATTCTCCAAAGGACCTTCCTACGTGCGCCTCTTTAACCTCTTAACCGGGTGACGAGGGTGACGAGTTAACCCGAATTTCGAAGAAGACGACTGTAAATTTTTAGTTCAGCTTTTCCCGATTTTCGCCATTTCGCCAAAAGCCATTAAACTAGAAATTTACCTGCTTGTTTCTTGGTACCATGCTTGGTACCAAGATATCTTTCGACATATAATATTCCGACAGTTCTTCCATTTTCATTTCTCGCAAAGTGCAAATTGTATCTTTTCGCATTTGCTGTGGCGAGAGTTAAAGTTGGTCACAGTTCGTTTGCGTGTGCGCGGCACGCGTAGAATGGTCGCTTAAAAAGGTCAATTGTACTCGATCTTCGCTTTTTTTACATTTGCACGATTGAAAATCGGCGAGCGTGTGTGTTTCCGCGGCGAAGGAAACGGATAATTACAACGAGTAGGGCCTCGTTCCCGAAGATGCACGAGCATCGGCTCGATTTCCTACGGGAAATGAGACGTATCTGTCAGAGAAATCGGCAATGGGGGCTGGACGGGACTGGTCGACGGTCGTCCGCGCTTCTGTCGTTCATTGTACTCGTTAGTAACGCGGTTCAATGGCCCAAACTTCCCGGATACGCTTACCTCTACTCCGCGTTATTTGTCGCGAAAAGAGCTACGGTTTCATGTGCGCGCTTTGTTCGCGCTGCAACGTGCTTTACGTACTCGGGGACTGCTCGGTAGAGACGACGCTGTCGACTTTATCCTCGGTAAACCGCCTCGCTCGAAGATAAGCGGCTGTTGCCGTATCGAACCATCAGAAGATTTGCGTCTTTTCTCCTTCCGACGTCAAGTTCATCCCACCGACGAACAATGCCCATAGAGACATTGCCCGTGAACGATGTTATGAATTTAGTAGGATTTCCGCGTACGGGCAACGATCTTTAAATTTTAAATTTAAGCCATCAGCGGGAAAAATGTAAATTATTAAATTATTTCGAAGAAGTTTGCGCAAAAATACACAATGTTGTAGCAAAAACTGATAGTTGAGAGGCTTCGTTGTGAATTCTCTAAATGGTTTACACCTGAGGAATGCAAAACACGCGTAAAAAAAAGATGGCAAAGTCGAGATTGCAGCGAGCAGGAAACCTACTCCTTCGTAAGAATTGAATTTTCTCCTAGCAGAAAGTGCCGCGAGGATGCAAATTACTTTCCCTATTTTCCTTTGACTTAACTTTCTTTAATTTCCTCCGACTTGACCAGCTACAGCAAAGAAAACAATTTATATATATATATACACACACACACACATACACACGTGTACCTAATGTGAGAGTATGACCGCGACACTCTCAACGCAGTGGAGGGGATAGCGCTAGCGATCAGCAAAGTAGGGGGGGCAAGGACCGCCAGTTAGCCACCTCTAAAAGCAAAATGTGCGTGCACTTGGAACAAAAGCAGAACTCGATGCAACGACAACTCTGAGAAAGAAGAATCGAGTGTGTGTGTGTGTGACTGCGAAAACGGCCCATTGCTCACGAGTACCCCTAATAAAACAACCATGAATGACACGCGTATTTCTTACGCTCTACCGTTCTTTTCTGTTCCATATCAAGACCAAATGTTAGCACGGTAAATTGCATCGCGAGGGATTCGTTTGTTCGGGCGAAGCTTGTTAAGCCGTGGCTCGTGTACTCTCTTCCCTCGCTATCTCTACCTCTACCTCTGGTCGCAGTGTCACGCAAATGTGATAAAGGCGCGGTCCGTGCGTTAAAATTAACGTTAAAAATAACGTTAAAAATGATTATTTATTATTCGCGCGGGCGCGTAATTTGCGGGACGACATAAATTCGCGTAATCGGCCCTCCTCGGTATATCGCAGCTATTCCGATCTCGCTACGGTCCGCGTTCGCTTCTTCTCAAGTGTTTTATGCGATCGTAAACAAGTTGGTAACGTCTCGCGTGTAGGAGGGAACGGTAGATCAGAGGTTCTATTACCGCACAGCCGTTTCGCCGTCCCCTTCCTTGTGCGTGGATGTTGGAAACAGTTTCACTTCCGTGTCAGCCTCTTCGCGACTCGCGTGCTTCCGGATTTGAGGATCGAACGCGTTCGGTTCTCGTGGTTTATAGTATCGTCAAACGACAGTGGCTGATGTGGTGAGAACACACTTAAATTTAGTACTTACTCTTTTATTGTGCACAGATAATTTGCCACGTGTAGTCCTATTAAAATATTTCAATTTAATTATTTAAATATTGATGATTTTTGTCACGTCTCGACAATTATAATTGACGAACGTTTCTCCATTTTTAATCTTTTTTAATCTTTTTAAAGTTTCACAATTGGTTCCTGATAAATACCTTCGTGCCTCGTAAAGTTTCTACAAACTTTTTTCAAAGTGTGATTAAAAACACGTATTCAAAATTTGTAAATTGTAAATGATACGCATACTTAAAATCACCTAATTATCATCATGTTAGCTGTTATTATTAGCATCTTAAGATTAGCGATAGTTTATTTGTAGTGTAAACTCTGCCATTTTATGGCATTTGTATCTCTTCAAACTGCACGACCTTTCACGTACGATATTTTATTCGTAATAAGCAGAGAATACAATAGGAAAGAGAAGACATTCAAAATATTATTCCCCATTTTGTGCCAGACGATGGTAAAAGAAAAAAAGAGAGTTTCCAAAAACGCACAAAGTGAATATGAAGAAAGAACGGGGGAAGAATTGGATGCAACGGAATTTACGGCGTTTTTGTCGGTAAGAAATGCGAAACGATACACGCGAGTTGCAGCGCGACTTGGATGGATAGGAGGCTCGCGATCAGAGATACGCGATCGAGTAGAAAATCTCCTCAGTGTCTGAGGAAGAGAAGCAGCGTGGAGGGGGGGGTGAGAAGTGGTTCTCGCGGATGATGCGAGAGGAACAGCGAGGAGAGGAGCGCTAGGAAGATCTCGGAGGAGTTCGAGAGTTCTTTCTGTCTGCCGTCTGTGTCTCCTCCCTCCCTCCCCCTCCTCCCCCCTCAACCTACGGTTTCGCACCTACGTGAATGTCACATTGTTTCCAAGCATCCACCCTCGTGCAGAGCGCAGCAGGAGAGAGGAGAGACTGCCACGGGAAGAAAGGGGGTGTGGTCGCGCGCGCGACTCTGTGTTCTTTGTCCCCTTTGCTCCGTCTCTCTCTCTCTCTCTCTCTCTCTCTCTCTCTCTTTCGAATTTATTACGAGAACGTTCGTACACCGTCCCTGGTTGGTGGCTGTGTGACTTTTGTTGCAAAAGAGTTAGAAAGTCTGGCGGAAGAGGGGGGGAGGGAGGGGGTGGGTGTGCAGTTGGCACGCGCAGAGTGATATTAATTAACACGACGTGGTAGGCGAGAGAGCAGGGTGGATAACTGGGTGGTCGACCGCTAGTTGGGTGTGGGTGTAACGGGCCTGAAGACAGGAGAAGGAGGTGGTTGGTCTCGCCACGGCGTCGGCAGTTTCGCGTCGGTCGCGTGACTCGACCCGTGGAAAAAAAAAAAAACACCTGTATGCAGGGGTTAAGGACAGGTTACGTGCGCGCGCGCGAGCGAGAGAGAGAGAGAGAGAGAGAAAGTTTGACGATCTACACGTATCGAGCCAAGCGTTGCGAAAATTATTAACCGTTCGTTGTTTTAACACCAGCAGATATTATTTAGACACCGGGATCGTTGGAGAAGAAAAGGGGGGGGGACGAATTTGCTCGAGGTAAAGAGCAGCTCGCGCTCGTATCCCGCGTCGAGATGGTCACAAATTTATGTGACAACTGACGAGATACAGCCAGAGTTCTCGCGGCCTTAAACCATGTCGCAGACGCGGTTGCAACGTGCACACGCAACGGTACATGCACGGTGCAGTTGCGTCGAATGTGCCGGGAATACGCAGGCGGGCGCAACAGTGGCTAAAAGATCCGGGCGGACGGTTAAAAACCGGTTTCATTCGCCGCGGAAGGCGTCTCGGTAGTTTCTACGGGCTTCGATTTCATTCCTAATGGCCCCGATGAAATTCATCCTACGATCGTTCGGCGCTCGCGCTCGCGTATCTCTCTCTCCTCCGCGCCATTGCGTGCAACGTTCACCGCCGATTTTTCCATCGCTTGTAAATTCCCCTCCTCTCTCTACGATCCGTCGAGAGCGGGCGTATCTCGCCGCATTGTCCTCGAAAGAGAGCCACCGCGCGTAAAACAGCAGTTTTGTATCTAACTTTGTCAATCAACGTCGAGAACAACAAGCCGTGGCGTTGATGGCGCGATCCGGCGCGAATCGAAGGAGCGAAAATATGTTGCGAGCACGAGTTCGTAATACCGTTTCGAAGATAAATTGCGCGTATAGAGGCCGCAAGAAACTGAGTAAACTCGCAACATATCGCAACGGAGGAGAAAAATAAATCTTGCGCGCAACGAATATACGTTCGGCAAGTACAGCGATCCTAATCGTTAACTCTTTGAGTTACAGTACAGAGTTCGATTTGAAACAAAAAGACAAATGGAACACGCGTTTGAAATTTTCAATTTCGATAATCCTTCGTACCGATGATTAACGATATAAAATAGAGATTACGTTCTCTCTTTGAACAAGTGTCACGCTGCAAAAGTATACGATTTCACTCGTGAAAAAGCAAACTTGATAACTTTAACGAAAATAATAATTATCTCGACTGTTGCTCCTTTCGAAACCTTCTTTCAACTTTTGTCCGAAACATTTCTTGATACGATTAATCGCTCGGAAAGTACTTCAGCTTTTAGTGTTTCGTGACTCACCCGGTACAAGCTTCACACTCGACAGGTCTGAGAAGACTGAGAAGAAAATCGTAACGGCAAGGGGTTGACGAGATCTCTCGAGTCCAGGAGAGACAAGGGCAGCGCAGAGTGGAGGGAAATTCCGCTGGAAAGCTCGATTCCCGACGAATTCGTTCCTCTTGTTCGACGATGCGTCTCTCGGATGACGTGGGAATTCGGCAGGTGTCCCCCTCCCCTTCTCCTATGAAAATCGAATATCTGTCTCCTTCGGTTGGCGCGCGTCCCTCGAAAAGCCACTTTCATTCGCCGCGATGAAAACTCTGCCGGCTGTCGTTCTCTCTCCTTCTTTCTTTCTCTTTTTCTTTTTGCCGCGTCTTCTTCGGTCAACTCTCGGCCCCCTTCCTGTTCCGTTCTCTTCGTCCCGCGCGAACGCGAAACTGAGAGAGAGAGAGAGAGAGAGAGAGAGAGAGAGAGAGAGAGAGGAGAAGGAGAAGGAGAAGAAGACAAAGGACGCGTTCGTTCCTCTAGTGCCAATCGCATTTTGTCTCGCGACATGCGTCCGTCCGCTCGCGCTAGCTCGAGCACAATGCGACAGGTGGAACGCGAATAAAAAGCACGAAACCTGCGAGAGAGAGAGAGAGAGAGAGAGCTTCGCGAGCTTCCTTTCGAGGTTCGATGACCGTCGCGCAAACACGCTCGAGTCGGTCGATACGCGTCGTATCGGGGATTTTTCCGTTCCCCGATTGAGAACGCACGTTCGATCACCGCCGGCGCCCCCGTCGATCGTTAGTCGAGGAAATCGAGAAGGAAGTCGCCTCGTGCTCCAACGGAACTTTTAATCTTCTTACGCGCGGATTACGCGGCGGGAGGGAGGGGGCGTGAACTCGCGAGAGAACGAAACTCCACGCTCCGAGCGAACAAATCGGCGTGCGCGATCTCGCGCGTGCACGTCTTGTCATCCTTAACGTTTAACGAGTCGGAAAAGATGGAAAGTTAACGAGGCGAAAGGGTAACTCGTAACGATCCTCTTCCGACCGTAACCAACAGTCTCTGTGTGTGTGTGTGTGTGTCTGCTGTGTCTTCGATTGAAATTCAGTTCCGAAATCTGTACGGGGAGGTGTGTTCGTCTCGTCGTAACGACTGCAAGAGCAGTCTTCGAGAGGGTTCAAAGGATTAATTTTCGTATCCACCCCCTCCCATCGTTCGGATTTTCTTCTCTGTTAACTTCGGGAAAGGCTGACTCTTGTCGGCGAAACATCTTCTTCCTCTAGTTTCGAAAGCCTCTGACAGAGCGTCTTTTCGTCTACCTTTGGTATTTCTAATTGTTTCAACCGAAACTATAGGGACCATCGCGGGAGTCGTAACGTCGTACGAGACGTTAAACCCCAGCGGGATGTTTAACCTCGTGTATTTAGATTGTTCGCGTTCGGTGTGCCTGTCGTTCCTGTCTATTTCGCGTGACGTCTTATTCCGCCGGCGGGGGAAAGGGAAAACAATGCGCAATTACAAACTAATCAACCTCCGGGGCAGATCGCTGGCAAGCGGCCAGAACTGTTGAACGCTCTCTCGTCTCGAACGTGTGTGTCTAGTCTAGCAGCCATCGGGAGATATATACTGTGTTTGGCTTTAAACGGATTACTCGAAAAAGGCTGTTGCCCGTCGTCGTCGTCGTCGTCTCCTTCGTTTTATCGGTATCGATTCTCGAGCGGATCAACGAACCTCTTGTCGAACACGCGACGAATAAACCTGTTGTAAATTATTGTTCTTTCGTGCAAATAGTTTTACCTGATTTATATTTAGTTTTATCTTGTTTATTTACAGATAGAATAAAGTTCAAAAGTTGAACAGAGATTTAATTATATATATCGAACTTTTATATTTCAAATTTATCTCGGTTCAATTCAGTCGAGGTTGCAACCTATTCTTTTCTGTTGGATCTAGATAGAAAAAATGTTATCTCTGAAGCTGTTATCCCTGAAATAATTCAAAGTTCGAGCAGACTCGATCATTAAACTTCTCTCCGTTCAAAATTTATCTCGTTTCAACCTAATCAAAGTCGCGGTCATTCTTTCCTACCGCGCTCTATGTTATCCGCAGTAGGCAGGTAGTTTTTTTCCTTCTTTCAATTTTAAATTAAAGCTCGAACAACGTTTCTTTGGTCAAAAGTTTGATCCAAGTTTAATTGGAAATTAAAGTTTCACGAAACTCGTAATAATAATCCTCCCAGCTAAATATTAATTTTAAAGATCTGACGCGATATCGAGTCTTGCTGAAATTTTAAACTCGCAAATTTTAAACACGTACGATTCAAAAAAAAAAAGAAAAAAAAGAAAAAAAAGAAGAAAGCGTAGAAA
This sequence comes from Melipona beecheii, assembly GCA_032399605.1. NCBI lineage: Eukaryota > Metazoa > Arthropoda > Insecta > Hymenoptera > Apidae > Melipona > Melipona beecheii. The sequence goes on from JAUCMO010000463.1 coordinate 1,960,652, forward strand.
AGTAGGGGAAACCTAAAGCCAGGAGCATGTGAAAAATAAATCGAGTCTTGTTTTCGACGAATCAGATTTTACGGCGCGTTTCGAAGGTCGACGGTTGGGTTCGCGGATATTGCGCCGCGTGCAATATATTCGGAGTCACTTAATCGATCGAGCGGCGAAGAAAGAGTGTGGCGAAGAGAGTTTAAGCCCAATATGGTGACGTTCTTCGTCCGTAATCTGGAGGCTAAGTCTGTCGCGCAAATATTGACACACGCAGTTTTCTTCTTGTGTTCGCGGAGCGATCGATAACGAACGATTCGCCGAACGCCGTCCGCCGTGGAAAAATTCTCCCAATAACGAGCTTCGGCTGATTTCGCCGGTGTTTTATTAACCGATCGAGAACGACGCGTCGTTGAACAAGGAATTCCCGTAATTTCGGGAAGAATCGGGAATCGATATCGGAAAGAAGGAGGCCTACGCTTCAAATTTTTCAGCTTTCTTGCAATTAAGACTCGAACGCTCCGCTCGTTTTGCTCGTCCGCCGCGAAACGGAGCACTTCCTTCCCGAAAGGCCGTGATAGTGCAAAAGGAACGATCGAAGGCAGCTGGCGGAGCGAGCGAGCTGGTGGAGAGGCTTGCTGGCTCCACCGAAGGTAATCAAGTACTTCCCCCGGCGAGAAACTGAAAGAGAGAGAGAGAGAGAGAGAGAGAGAGAAGAATTGGCGAGGCCAGCGCGTGACCGTGCAGGTTGGAAAACTCGTATTTTTTTATGAAAGAGCGCGGCATATTTTTCCCCCTCTCGTCCACTCCAATTTACCCGGTAACACGCCCGCGAACGAGAAGAAACGAAGAAACAAAACCGCCGAACGGGGAACGCACCAAGGCGGGGGAATTAATTTCCTAAATGCGAACATGCGGGATACAGGTTGTTTCGCGATTGCCGGGTACGCTCGGTATTCGAATTACGCGCCCTGTCCGTCTCTCTTCTTTCGTCCCATCGAGTGTCGGCACCGATCCGTTGCCGAAGTGTGTCGGTTGAAAGACCTCTCCCGTGTCACGAAGATTCTCTCAGCCTCGTTATCGCTTGACTTGACGTCACCGAAATGCCATTTTATTATTATTAAATACGATCGTCCTTTCGTGTCGTCAATTTTTCCTCCCGTTTATTTTTACAATCGGGCGATATCGGGTCTTGGCACACTTCTCGCGCTCGCGAGAAGACAAATTAAAGTACGAATCTAAATATACCGAGACCACCGAGCAACAAGAATCTGCGAAATCATCTTGGGACTTGGCTCGCTATTCACGCGTGTTTGCGTTCGCCCGTTTCGCAACGTCCCTTTCGACGATCGAATGCGAGAAGATTTCGATAACGCGTGTATCGAGGAGAGAGACGGCCGGAGGACACACGGCGACTTGTTGCCACGGATCGTTCGCGGAGGGGTTCAAAGTCCTGGTGGAAACGCGATCGATCTCTTCTCTCTTTGCGCGGGCAACCGCCTTGCTTGCAGCAGTCCGAATTTGTGGAATTATCTCTCTCTCTCTCTGTTTCTGTCTCTGTTTCTATTTCTATCTCTATCTCCATCACTGCGCGGACAAATCCGCGGATCGCCGATCCATCCGGTGAATCGCGATCGGAAATTCGAATCGCGTGGAATTTGCACGAGTCGCTGGCAGAGCGGGCCGGCCGGACGACCGGCCCGGTCTGCTCCTCTCTCCGCCCCCTTCGGATTTGGGCGTCGTCGTCGTCGTCGTCTAGTATCGAGCGTCCCGACGCCGGGACGCGCGGAGCTGTTGCCATGCCGACCGACGGGGCTACCAGGGCTTTTCGCATTCAGCAGGCTTGCGCCGGCAAAAGACTCGTGCCGCTCTCGCACACGAACAAGAAACTTTCGCCGCGTCCGGGTAATCGCCACTTCAATTAGAATTAATTACGCCTTATTTAAGTTTCATACGGGCCGCCCCGCCTCTATTCACGTTCACGTTACTCTTTCGACTCGCGTTTTACCCTGTTTCCCCCCTTCTCTCTCTCTCTCTCTCTCTCTCTCTTTTCCTTTTTTTTTTTTTTTTATTTTGCAAACAGAAAGAAGGAAAATTTCGTTTTTGTTTCGTCGAAATTTGCAGTCTCGAGAGTTCGTTTATACACACACACACACACACTTTGTTGCGAGATGGAAATTGCGAAACGTCTTGCACAATTGAAGGAGGATCGAGGAAAGTGCATAGTCGGATTTTCGGAGAGCCGCGAGGCCGATAGGATTTTGGGCCGATAAGAGAAAGCCTCGGCGAAAGCGCGTGTTTTATTGATAGCGGAATTTCGGTTGATCCCCGAGGGCGGAAATCTAGCAGGCAGGATAAAAGGGAAGAAAGTGGTTGCCCTGCCGACTTTCGTACTTTGCCCACGACGCACCAACCGCACTTGTAACTTAGTTTTCTTTTCGACGCTTTTACGACCGGCGTCACGCGCACGTGCTCGACTTTGATTGCTCGACGAAAACATTGATGCAAATGAACAAATGAAAATGTATTTATTGATTACGAGAATACGAATATTCTGTCGCACAAGTCATCGTGATTTAAACGATAGTTCAAATAAATCAAATGTTTCCGTACAAACAGAAATTCATATCGATTTTGACAAGAATGTCCGTGTCTTTTTAAATCGGAAGTCAACCGATATTGACAGGTTCGATCGAGTACAGTGTTGAGATAATGAAATTACATACAGTACCTCTATAACGATAGTTAAATGATACAGGCAACTGTCATTTCAAATATCCTGGCGGAAAAGTGCTTGATAGAAATATATTTACGACGGCGAATCATATATGATAGAAATAGAAATATATAACGACGACGCGTACGTGCGACTATTTCATGTAGAGAATATGTACAGGGTGTCCCAATATTGAAGTTATAACCAGAGGATCCAGTAATGTTCCGTGACGCGAATAAATATCGAAAATAAAGAGTAATATTTCATTGTTTATTTTCAAATTTATTTTCGTATTCTATCGTTTTCGAGAGAGTCTGGTTCACTCGAACTTTGCTGATCCTCGATTGTATCTAGGACTGATCGGTAGAAGGTCACTCTATCTGCGAAAATAAGTGAAAAATGTGGAACAAGATTTCTCTGTTCAAGGCCTTGTTTTCAAGAGACTAAAATTTGAAGCTTTAGTACATTTGATAAATTTTTAGATCGAATTTTCCCGAAAGCGGAGAGCGTCTTGTGAAAAAATTGTGCACATTTTGTTTTCCCGATTTCCGAAAACGAAGCCTCAACCTCTTAACCTATGGATAGGTGTGAGACTCGTACTCTTGCATTCGGGCCAAATGTAAATATTACGGGCACGGCCGCCGGTACAACGATCGCTACCGAAAGTGACAACAGTGACATTACACATTTTTCTGTGCGAAAAAAAATGCAAGCGATTAGTTATCGATGATATCTCTGACGAAGATCAACTACCAGAGCCCTGGATTTGGAAAACGTAGTGAAACAACGTGGGTGGGAGTGCAAGAGGTGCAAAGTTCCATTACATGTACTGGTATATTTCGAACGATATCATACCATTGAAGATTATTAATTTTTTGTTATTGATTTTTTTTATGCGAATTACGTGAACTGCTAATTTATTCAAGAATTGCAGATAAATGTTATCGATTTATGTTATATTTTAGTGATTGATGATGTACCTTTAGTGGTATATCTACAACAATTATTACATCAGGTTGTAATTACTTATATCAAATATTTCACAAAATTAAACCAGTTGTATCCTACACGTGTATTTACGTTCTGTAAGTCGTGCGCGTTTAGTGCAACTTGGGACCGACTTGCCGAGCCGTCGAGTGGCCCGAAGGCTGCGCGATCCTGTTTACGTTTTGGGCCTAGACTGTTGGAACGTAGCTTGTAGGTTAAAGGGTTAAACGAAAAAATCTTTTTTTTTTTATTTATTATTCTTATCCCAAGAATTGTACATCTTGTTACACTAACAAGATGTACAATATTATTCTATTCTGAGAATTGTTCTTGTTGTTTTCCACACGATGTTGTCATCTTTGCCTCGTGTGCTACACCTTCGATACTGGAACACCCTGTGTATAAATGATTCAACGTTGTTTGTCGAGATCGTGTGTCGTTGATCGTGGTAGGCGACGAGGATTTCGTTAAAAAGTCCACTTTTTAATTAAGATCGGACGTGCCAAATGGCATCGTGTGATTTCCCAAGTGGAATTTCCCGTCTGCGGTCGTTGGCTGTCGGGCCTCGAAACCACACGATGCGACAGCACACTTTGCAACGAGAAGACACTCGATAACGAGTTTTTCCATCCATTATCCAGGCACCCTTTTTATTTCCATTGCGGCTGCCTTCTTCTTCTTCTTTTTTTTTTTTCTTTTCTTTCTTTCTTTTCTCTCCTTTCACTGCCCGATTTGTGAATGAACGTAGCATTTCACGCTTTGCGTGGGAAACGATTTCTTGCTTCGAGGCGCCGCAACTCGAGTACAAGCGAGTATAAATACAGCAAATAACGCGATGATTCTGCGGAGCGTGCCACTTTTCTAATTTCCACTCCCTTTGTTAATATCGCGCGAAATTAAACTCGCTGCGTCATTAATATTTTCTACTCAGCAGCAAAACGTACGAGCCACTTTCGAAGCTCGACAATTTCTTGCATAGTCGTGCTTTCCTCGCTGTCTCGTCCGTTCGAGATCGTTCGAGTTGCCCAGTTTTTTCACCTCGAGCTTGAATAATTTCGCGCTGCCAGCGAGAAAATCGTGAGAAATATCCCAAATGCGTTCGCGGGGGTAAAACGATTTCTCGCGAACCTCGCGCGAATCATATCATCTTTCGAGGCGTCGTCTCCTCTTCGTCGAGGTTAACGTCGTACGTTGTACGCGGCAGCCCGCGTTTTCTCTCCCCGCATCGCGTTCAGACTTGGTCGTCAACGACCAGGCGGCAATCGCGGAAACAGCTTACGACGACCACCGCGGCTTACGATACACGCGATCTTTTTAGCGTAATCCGTTTAGCGCGTGGTCGAGCGGATCGTACCGCGACGCGATCGAATTCTCACTTACGGCGTATCAGTTGGTGGTGGCCGCGCGATTCGAGTCAAGGGAGGGGCGCGTAACACCCTTCTTCGAACGGATCGAGCCAGCCATTAGGAGGCAACGCCCTCGGGGAGAAAGTCAAGCGACGCGAGTAGATGTTTAAACATTTATCGGAGGTCGAGTAGCTTACCCGAGTAGTTGCCGCGGTATCATCGAGAGATTCGCCAACCCGCGCATAGCAACGTCCCTCTCAATTATGCAGCACCCACGACATTTCCGGGAAGCTGCCCGTGACTGAGATTCCGTCCGGCGTTGCGTCGCCGGATCGACCCGATCCGATCCGATCCGATCTGTCGATCGATCGATCGATCGATCCCCCCTCAATCGGTGTTTGTCTCGAGATGAAGTATTTTTCGCCTGGCTCGTCTCCGACGTCACACCGGGCGACTGTGGTATCGCGCGCCAAGTCTGAAAGTAACGCGGAATGCAAATGAGACGAGAAGTTATCTTTGGACGATCGATGATTATCGTCGGGGGCCACTCCCCGTGCTCGTTCGCTCTCCCTGCCTTTCGTGCGGTTGAATCTGCGTATACGAATGATAAAATCGATACCACCCACCTGTCTCTCTCTCTCTCTCTCTCTCTCTGTCTCTCTCTGCGTTGCACCACCCTTCTTGCGTTGCGTTTCGCGACCCTCTTCAAAGGGCGAAGAGAACCGACGAGAGGGTGAATACACGAGAGTGCGTGCGTGATTCTCAGAGCGTGTCGCCGCCTCCATCGTTTTCGTTCCTGTTGCACGAAGCAGCACGAGCTTTGAAAAAACAGCAGACAGATTTTACGATCCGATTCCAACCGCTGTTTCGACGAGATTCGCGTAAACTAGCCGCGCCGCACTTGTTTACCGCACTCTTTGCGGCACTCGGCGGCTCTCCACGGCTCTTGGCAGCGCGCGTGCGCCTCTCTCGACGAGTTACGAATATTTTTTCGCGCCTCTTTCGAGCAACGCCGAGTTGCCAGTTGAATACCAATCGAAAAACGATTCTCTTTGTTTCTTTATTATTTTCGACGGTGATGAAGTTAGGTTTGTATAAATCACGGGGGTCATTGATGACCATTGACGCAAAATTAAAGTAATATAATACATATAATTCGAGCGAATGTCAATATTTCTAAGTTTTTCAATATTACTTTCGTGAATATTACGAAAATGGCGCGAAGAAATTAATGCGGTATAGCACATATAAAAATTAAAAGTGCGTGTAAAGCACTGCAAAGAAAGAAAATGTGAATCGTCGACGACTTTTTTGATACAGTCTCTTTACTTTGTCCCATCTACTCGCTTTTAATTCTTTTGTAAGTCGCGGTTCTGGCTTTTTCCGCCATTTTTTTTCATTTCCTGGCGCAACCTTCAATTTCACCGTATTATAAAAATAAAATATTGTAAAAAATAAGTGAAACACGAAAGAAACACGTTTCAGCGCCGCGGGGTCACCGATAGATAAGATAAATCCAACAAACACGATTATATACTTCAACTTGTCTGTTGCAAATAATATTTCAACGTAATATCAATCGCGTAATTCGTGTTAACGTTTTGGACAAGACGCGTACAATCAGCGACTGGCGTTCGAAGCCAGTGTTTTTTTGAATATCGGCAAACGAAGACGAATAAGGTCGAAGGTCGAAGCGGAGCAAGAAATACGAAAAATGTCGATTTCGAAGGCTGATAACGTTCGCGGAACCCCCGGAGTGTCGTTGCACTTCCCTCCGAACTGAATTTACCGCTCTGTTTGACAAAAACCAACAATCGCGCGCTATTTGCTTCGGAGACCCGTTATACTTGGCCGTCTCGTCGGAGGTGTGACGTTGAGAACGCGCATAAAGGAGAAGCGTTCTCCGGCCGTTTCGAAAAGAGTTCGAGCTCGATTAGCACCGGCATTTTCCATCGTTAACGCCAATTGATACGTCGGTCGTAAACGAGAGATCAGTTTCCACCCTTGGCGGAGAGAACGTCTCTCCATCTGTGCGCGCGAGTTCGGTTGAATCACCTCGTTTCAGATCTCTCTCTCTCTCTCTCTCTCTCTCTCTCTCTCTCTCTCTCTCTCTCGGTTGGTAACCCACCTTCCTTCCCGTCTGGCGCGAGAATATTTCTGGTGGCGAGTTCGCTGTCGATGCTGCCGCCAACGATTGACCGTAGAACCACGAAAGCTCGGACATCGCGCGAGCTTTCTTCGCTTATCCAAAGTTACGTTTATCGCGAAAGAAATTACGCACGCGTCGAAATGAACGATTATCGCGATCTGGATCTAGATTTGAATCTAGACGAGGCGATACGCGATTCACAGCATGGGAATGTAACCAACAGAACGATCAGAGCTGTGTCTGAACTTGCGAACGATCGAGCGAATATATGCGACTTTTCATATTGTTGTCTAGTCGTTACTTTGTAAAGGAAACGGCGTACGACAAATCTGCTCGGTCTCATTTTAAAGCGTCCGCTCGAGTTGATATTTTTCCAAAAATATGTTTCAACATCACGTGGTGTAAAGACGTTGAAAACAAATTTTTTTTCATTACTCGACGCGTCGTGATCTTGAAAATTGAATTCTTTCTATACGATTTCTTTTTTTATTGAACTTTGAACGTTCAACACTTCGACGACGAAACGTTGAAATTTCCTTTAACTCTAATGCTCAAAGTTCGATAAAACGACGAAGAAAGAAAGAAAGAGAACGAATTTTTACAATTTTTGCTTTTTAGGAAAAAAACATTTTTCCATTTGCTCTACGCACGATGTAAAAATAATTCTCTCGAGGAAAGAAAGAAGATTTCAGGATAATCAAAGCTTTAAAAATCGAGAGACCGAAAAATAGATGATTGCGTCATCTCCCTTTTTAGAAAGTTGCAACAGTTCAAAGTCGATAATGTTTTTGTTTAAATTAATCGCGATAAAAAATTGGGGATCCGGGGAAACAACTTGTATCTACCGGAATAGCGATGGTGAAACGACACGGTGGTAAATTTTTTTGAAATCGAAAACGAGAGAACACTGAAACACGTTGCGAAACACTACGTAAAATATTATTTGCGTTGAAACTGCACGTGCGTGTTCAAGTTTTGCTCGTCGTTGCAATTCGGGCTCGAAAAACCAATTGACTCACCGCGTGACGAACGCGGTCTAAAGGTCATACGCGCGGCATTAGAAATTTGGAACCGGCTCAAAAATTTTTCCGGCTCTATTCACGCCGAGTAACCCCTTGTGCTCGGTGCGCGGCGCCGTGGCGTCCCTTCTGTCTTGTTAACACCGGCCTTTCCCGTCTCCATTCGCCTCCCTTTTCCTCTCCTCTCCTCTCCTCTCTTCACTTCACTTCACTTCACCCGGCTCTCCTTTCTCTTTCGATCGTCCGAGAATAGAAATGCGCGGTGGTTTTGCGGCGGTGAATTTTTGCTTCCTGCCAGACGCGTTGCTGATTTCTCGTCGCGCGTTCCCATCCTCGACCAATCGAACTGAGATCTCTCCGACTCTTTTTTTTTTTTACGAAAGATAATCTGGCAAAAACCACCAACCATTGATGTGTTGTGACTTTTGGCACATAGACTATATTAAAGTTGGAATTTTGCATCAACCTCTCATAATCGGGAGGCCAACTGTTGAAATTCATCCATCAAGGATGAACGCCTTTTATAACGCTGTAACGCCACTAGCCTCGAACCTTCCACAGTGAAACGTAGCTGGCACCAAAGTAGCAGAGGAGATTTCCGCCGATATACACGGAGAGGAGGAATCACGTTACGCCTGCATTTTCTTTCGTTGCTCTCTCGCCGCTCCCAGCCTCAGATCGGCTGTTTCTTTTTTTTTCTTTCTCCGTCGCCTTTCTTCTTTCGCGCCTAGCTGAAACGTGTAACGACGAGGAGAGAGGATTGTCGGTAGTACAAAGCGCGACTGCTGCCTCCCCCTGTCCATAATCCGCTCACTTTTTCCCCCCTTCTTTCGCTCTTTCTCTTTCCTGGCTTTCTTCGTTCCTGGTTCCACCCAGTTCACGCCTTTTTTTCTCTCTCTCTCTCTCTCTCTCTCTTTCGCGTAGGTGGTGCACGACGGGTTTCCCTTTCCTTTCTGTAGTTCATTGTAATTCTTTCGTCCCTGCTCCTTCTTTCTCCCTGTCAGCGGGAAGAGGAAGAGGAAGAGGAAGAGGGCTTATACACGTACGCTCTTGCGAAACGTGGGTCAACTTTTCTCTTGTCACCTCTGCGAGGAATTTTCACCAGGCGTATTTCAACTGGGATAAACTCGGTCTCTGTTCATTCGGCTCTTCTGCCTCTTTAAACGCGCCGTGGTTGCACGCGGGCGTCTCGACGGTTCAAGAACGACGATCTATTCAGAAAAGAAAAACTGCACGAAACTTCTCATTGAAAGGCTCAAAAGCAGCTGTTGTTCATCGACTGGGAAACGAAGACGACCATAAGATTTCCCATAAAATTTTATCGATACGCAAAACAAATCGAGGTCTACCCCACGCCCCCTCGCGAATCATCGTGACCCAAATCGACCACTCGCTAATTTTCGTTGCATCAGCGTTGCATCAACCGATTTTCTACGTTACCCCCGCTAAAATCACTTTCAGCGATAAAAAAAGAAACGCGCCGTTTCGTCTCGAAACGAAACACGGCCTTTGGTGGAAATTCTCGTTTCGCTCGTTTAGATCGCGAGTGAATCAGACGGTCGCTGCGCTTCTGTTCTCCCTTAGCCCGGCTAGATCTTCTCTCTTCCCTCTTCTCTCCCCGTTCCGTCCACGTGTGTATCAGTAACGCTCCTCTCTTCTCTTTCACCGAGACGTGGGACGATCCTCCGTTGGACTCTCTATATAAACCACCGGGAACTCGCCGGCTGGCCCGAGTAGTTCGCCAACGGCGAACAGTTCGCACCGATCTCAACTCTGTTGGCTCGCCGGTGACTGTGCGTGCGCGTGCGTGTATCACACACACGAAGAGGTAGCTTCGCGACGCTGCTTTTCGCGAACGACCAAGATATCGCGTTCCATCGTTTCTCCGAGTAAACTCGAGGTTCGAATCCTCGAGCACCGATCGTGAGAAAGCATTACTTTCTCGTGAGACGAGGTTGTTATCGGATCGATCGATACGCATTTTTTTCTTTTTTTTTTTTTTTTTTTTTTGCGGTGCGTCGGTTGCGCGTCTGGCTGTTCGCGTCTATTAATAGACGATGGCAAAGCAGCCTGCATCGTGGAGCGTTTCGGTAGTTTCCTATATATACAGGCCGAAATAGGTACTGCGTCTAATCTCACGATCGAATCGCAACGCGACGGTTCTAGAAGCTTCGGCAAAACGCGTCTTGGTCGTTCCGCGAGGCTGTCGGTCGTCGTTTCGTTACCACCTACGTGATTTTTCAAGGACTCTCTTTCTGGCTGGCGGCGAGTGCTGGAATTTTCGCAAACATGGAGTCTATCGCAAAGGCGGGGCGAAGTGTGGGCAGTGGTGTATATCGAGTGGCAGGTGCTTTCGCACGAGGAGCCAGACGAGTTTTGTCTTACGTGCCGCTGTTGGGCGTCGCTGCGGTCCCACCGGAAGTCGAGGAGACCGAGTCGTCCTCCGCGGTACGACACCGGAGTACTTCTTTCCTCGCCGTGCAACTAGCCGTACAACTAGTGCTTTCGATCTTCAATGTGCGAAGAGAAAGAAAAAAAAGAAAAGAAAAAAAAGAGAGCGACGCGTTTGGCGATTGCCAGCGCAAAAAGGGGTGGTAGTTCATCGAATGTTTCCCTCGGATCTCTCGGGCTGCTTCCGGTCGCGGGATACCGAAACGGAACGGCTGCGCGTTTCCAGATGGCTACGCTTGCCAGAATTAATGGTTGTCACGTCCGTTCGTCGCTAATTTCGCATTGTTCGCCGGCTTTATTTCGAGGCGGGGACGAGAGTCGTTTCGTATATGAATATTTTTAATCGTTCCAGTGCCACGCAGTGCGATCGCGCTGTTCAGACACTTTGTTTGGCCGCGATGCTCAACTCACGTTCAGTTTTGATTACAGCGTCGTCGGTTTTAGCTCGAAGTTTCCTCCCAATGCATAAATAAATAGGCAGTTGTTGCTTCGTCTGCTCATACGGTTTTTCTGTCTAACAGCTCCTGGTTGATATTGTTTTTTCTTTTAAATTGCTCATTGTTCGAAGGTAAACCGACACCGACTACGCAAAATCGGTGCCGTGGCGGCGCAAAAATAGTCGCCCCCGAGAGACGAAGGCGGTGAAAGCTCGCGAGATGCTTTCTCCGGCTCGCGAGGCTCAAGAGGAACGTCCCAACGTTGACCACACGCACGCACGCACGCACGCACGCGCGCGCTCACGAAAATAGCGTCGAAAAGACTGTACTCGGCGAGACTTTCGTTTCGCCTCTCGCATTCCACGTGGGTGAACGCGTTTTAAGGTTTCGCGTATCGAATTTATAGTCCCGTTCGAGCGGAATGAACGCGATACGTACAACCGCGTCCCGTTAATCCACGCAAGACCGTCACAAGGCGAATCGATGGAAAATTAATATACACGGTCTAATATAGCCCTCCGCGCCCGTTGAGAAATTCAATCGCGTTCTCGCCGTGACACGAGTTCAATTTACTTGGCCGATCGAAGCTGGTCGAAGCCGATCTCTCGATTCTCCGCTCCGTTTCGTGGGAGGTTTTTGGGAGGTGGACTTCGCGAGACGTGGTCGTTTACACGTAGCTCTTCGAGAGACGATTGTATCGCGAATTTCAAACGCAATTTAAAGTTTCGGATATCTCGGTCGTGACCCAGCGAACGTTACAGTAAGCGAATGTTACAGTAATTAGGCCTCCTTGCACAGCCTTGTTGATTTGCCTTGGTGCGGATATTAAACGCATCTTTCCTCTCGTCGGCTCCGTTTACATGCCAAGACCGATATTACTGTCGGATACGCTCCGGTGAACCGGATAAATACCGCTGTCGTAATTCAATTCTAGGGAAGGTCGGTAAATAGTCGAGAAAAAAAAGAAGGGAAAAAAGGGGAGAGAAAAACAGACGCGAGAGCGAAGCGAAGAAACGGTTCGTCTATTAGGGAAAAGAACGAAAAAACGCGGCGCGACGTACGCGTTTAACTTGGGACAGTGAGTAATCGGCGACAGAGAGAACCTCGCGAGAGGAAGACGCATCGCGTACCGATCCTTTTCACGAACGTGTTGTTCGGGAGCCTCTGTTGTCCAAGTCACGCCGCTGGAACAGACCGTAACAGACCGTTTCCGGCGCGTCAACAACGACACGTGTTCCCCCCGGTTACGTTTTCATTTAATTTCTTTCTTTTCCCCTTTTTCGCGCGGAAAAAAAAATTGGAAAAGCGCGCATTCATCGAATTGGGGGAGGAAGTAATTAGTCGATTAGCGGGGTACAAACAGATACAAACGTGCAATAACCGCGCGGTTGTATATATCGCGAGCTGTATTTCCGATCGCTATCGTCCCGTAAATTTATGCCACCGACGGATCTAACATCTCGGCAACGTGGACCAGCCGACAGTTGTTGCAACGAGTAACACGTGTCCGTGCCACGCGTCACCCTAGCTCTACCCTGTTCTTTCTTTCTTTTTCCCTTTTTTCCTCTCGGGAAACAGGAAATTGATTCTGGTCTATCGGTTCTCCAACGTATCCCGCGTACCAGCTGTTACGTACGTAGCTGATGTCAAGGTAGGATAATTCGCACGGTTCAACGAGCGTGATGTCGGACGATGTATATGTTTCAGTTGCGCGCAGAAACGTTTTTACTCGGATGAGACGCGTAGTTGTACAACTCGCGGGCCAGAGAGTAATATTGCACGCGAAGAGGACGAGTCGAAAGGAGAGAACGAAGTTTCTTTCTGAGTTCGAATAGTTTGGATTAACTTTTTCTGATCGGACAGAGAGCCACTGTGTGCGGTACAACTGACTCGAGCCTACGAGCTTCGTTTATTTGAATTTAATTTTAGTCGGTATTCGATTCAACGAACTTTTGCCGATCGAATCAGCTTATTCTAGTTTGAACTCCTGTTACATAAACGAAAAGTCACGATCTCCAATTATACGGAATCTATTGCAGATGGTAGATTGCAAGTCTAACACGTCGAATGCCAAATATTTATAGGGACGTGGGATTTTAGGATCGAAAGGATCGCAATCTCTCAAAAATTTTTTTAAATAGGAGCATTAACTTTTGACGGCCATTGCCAATAAAAGTTTATTTCTTTGCGTTGTGCGCAGTTCAAAAGTTATCGCGCGAAATAAGATGTTTTTTGAGCGAGTTGAAAGATATAAAAAGAAACAAACACCGTTGAACTTTATTAAACGTTCGAAAATTTACCTCTAAACATTTATTTGTTCTTTCTACTACATTTTACTACGTTTTACCGATACTGTCCTTCGGGGTGTCGATTTGCTTGCATTTTTTTTTTATTCTGTGATCCATACTTTTCCTTGTGGAAGGTTCGATCTTTTCGACATAGTCCTATAAAAGAGAATATAGAAATGTGAAAGAGTATTCGTACGACCGAAATCAATGGTTTATTTCGATATTAAAAAAAAAAAAAAATATTTCTTGCTATAACCTTTCAACTGCGAAGAATGCGAAAGAATATTTGAAATAAAAGTCGTTGGAGTGTCGTCGAGCGTGTATTCATCAGTTACAATTGAACTCGGCGCTTGGCGAAGATTCAAACAGTGTCGAAATGGGTGATCCTCGTTCAAACATTTTCGGAGTGGCGAAGACGAGTGGAGAACATTATGCCTAGATTTTCCCTCGGCTCTGTTTACCTTCGCGGACTCTTGGTTGCAAACTTGGAGCGCAGTTTGTAACCTGCTCACAATCGAACGTTGGTCGACGGCCAATGATGCATCGGCGGAGGTACGCGAACGTTGTGCCGTCTGCTCGATCGATTTCACCGCGAGAGGAAGCTCCGGAGGTAATCGGAAGTTTATTACCGCGATGCTTCTCTCGACTGTCGACCCACGGGACGGACAATGCCCCGAAAGAATGATTTTGGCCAGCGGCCAGAATTCGCGTTGTTCTCTTGCCCCGTTCGTCTCCGCTGAAGTTTAGCCAAATTTGTAACGCGGTCTCGCGTGTGCTTTGATTTTCCGACTCGTTAGTTATTTACCGCGAGGTCGAGGAACTCGGAGGGGCCAATTGTTCGTTTCTTCGTCTTCGTCTTGGGCAGTGTCCCAATCGAACTGATCGTCGATCGATCGGTACGACCGATCCAAACGAATTCAATTTCCGACAAAAGTCCCATTTGTTTCGCCAAACAAACAAAAGCTGTTTCTCTATTTAACAAATTAATCCTCGGAAACCCTTTTTTTATTATTAGCTGATTTATTTACGAGGTACAGAACGATGCAGCGAACAATCATCCCGTTCAAATAGTATTTGGCATAAAATTTTGTTGATTGTATCTTTCTAATGTGCGACAAGTTTGCTGGAACAAGTGTAACACTTGTTCCGGGAAAATAATCTTCTCTTTATAAGCTTTTGCAGTTTATAAAGGAGCAAGAAGAAGTCCACTTTATGTGAATTATTCCAGCGAGTGTCAGTTCAGTGTCACACTCGTGGCTGCCTCTGTCCTCGGAAATTTCTCCTTCTGAAATTCTTTTGTTATTCCAATAACTTTCACTTTGTGCGTCTACCATACGTTATTGTCAGTAATTAAATAAAGAAAGGAAGCTGTTAGCTGTTAGATTGAAGTACAACGTCTCTTTAGAAGAGACAGTTGAGCGAGAACGAGGATCAATAATTTGCAAATTATAAAAAAATCGAATAACGCAATTGACAAATACGCGACATTGCTGCATTCTACGCGTTGCCAATTTTGACACGGTCGTAGATGACTTGCTTTTCTGACTTGTTTGTCGATCGTTGACACAACATAAATCGTTGTCGTATAACATAAAATTAGGACATAAGCCAAGAGAGAGAGAGAGAGAGAGAGAGAGAGAGAGTGACTTTGTCGTTGCGATTTCGCATTGGTAACGTGTTAATGGACACGGCTATATTTACAGGTAGTGGCATCGATATAGGAGTTGGTCACATTGTGAACAGATTGAATGTATACAGGGTGAGGCATTTAAAACTGGTCACCTAAATACCTCGGTTGTTATTAGTGATGGAAAACAATGTAACAATAGATATTACTAATGATTTCTCGTTATAAATAGGTTAATGTTTTTTTTTTTTGTAAGAAATATCGAGATTGACCTCTTAATGCGTTAGAAATTATGATTCCATTTTAAAAAAATCTGGTTGGCGCGTCTAGTTATCAAGAAACTATCAATATCAAATTATCACATTGTCATTATCCAAACAACTATTAATATTATCATTACGCGCGAAAAGAATTTTTTCCCAAGGAAAATTTTCTCGAGATCATCAATTTGTCTTTAAATGAAATATATTTTATTATACGTCAATTGATGCAACTTGTGTCGAAGAATATTTTAATTGGAAAACAATGTGTCTTTTATCTTTCGTACGCCAAATTTTATGAAATCGAGCTTCTAATATTAATTTAAACACACACATTCTATATTACTGCAAACATTTTGTGTTCATCAATTGCAAATATAATTCGGAGAAATTATGCATTGTATATATTAATAACTTAAAGGCTTGTAAGAAAATCTTTAAAATTTCATCAAAAGATCTTGAGAAAAAAATTTCTCTGTTCTTTGTCTTTATCTTCGGCATGCAACAGCAAATAAAATAGCTGTTTCATCAAGACGCCCTATATAATATAATATGAAAGAAAATGGCCGCGGGAAATGCCAGCGCGGCCATTGCAAAGTCGTTTTGTCAATCACGATTGTACAATTAAAAATGCAAGTCTCGCCTCGTCTTTCGAAGAGTCCAAGTTCTTTTCGTCTCTTCGTGAAAATTTTGTTTGCTCGAGGAAATTGTGTGTACAATGCTGGCGAAACACGGGAATCAGAGGCCGTCTGAGAAAAAACACTTCGGTTTGGAAAGCCCTTGTGCGGAACCCTTTAGGGGTTGTAATTCTTTAAGCGAGAGGCTTACCCCTTACGAAAATGCATGGGAGGAACGGCGAGAAGGGGTTTCACTTAACCAACCGATCGATACGAGGTCTGGAGACGATAAAGCACGCGCTGCGTTCCGCGCGTCTGGTTTCTGTTTCCCTCTTCGGTTTCAAGAATTGATTTCGTTCCACTCGCGTGTACATACATACGTACATATTCCATTATTTCTTCTATTCTAGTTTTGCTTAAACCGTTAAATCGTGAGAATCGTTCGATCCACGAATCCACGGTTTACTTTTTACACGTCGAACGAATATCGGAAAATCAATTGACATTGATCTTGAGCAATATTATTTCCCCTCTCCCCCCCCTTTTTTTTGAAATTTGGACACGTTCTGCGACTCGTACGCCAGATATTTGTTTTAGAAGCGCGTTATTAATAAAATCAATTACGCAGAGCGGCTCGCTGACACAGTGACACGATTGGCCACCCCTGAGAGGGGTGATGCTCGTAGCTCGGCACCCTATGGTTCGCCCTTTTTTGTACCCCTGCGCGTGTCCCTTATGGGGGCATCCACCCTCCTGTGAACCTCTCTTGTCTACGAGTCGCTAGGTTGTTCACCCTTCTTTCTATTCGAGTCGCTCAGAGAACGCGTACCCCGGCCTCGAGAGCATGGCTGACAACTGTTAAGTTGGTCACCCTTCGTGACGAATAAAAAAAAGAGAGAGAGAGAGAGAGAGAGAGAGAGAGGGAGAAACAAAAAAATAATATCTCGCTTCGATGAACTCGGCATTCTTTGTCCAACAATAACGAACATAGTATTTTGCACAGTGGTTAACGCGCTCGAAGTGGTTGTTCGCTTCTTTTCGCTCATTGACGCGTATCGCGTTCGTCGTACCCCGTAATAAACGACTGGCATGCGAAAATGTTGCAGGGTGGCGAGGAAGCGGAGAACGGATCGGCCACGGCGGGAAGCCCGTCGGAGGAAAAATCGGCAGTAAGTAGTCCAACGGCGGAGAACGAGGTGGCGGCCCCCGTAGCAGCGGCGCCAACACCGTCGACCGAGACAAAGGAAGAGAGCGCAGCATCGGCCACCAGTAGCCCCGCCGAGGATAAGACAGAGGAACCCACTCCTTCTGCTCCAACTCCCGTCCCTGTCGAGGAAAAGAAAGAGGAGGTCGAAAAAGTCGAGGCCGAGAAAAAAGTAGTCGAGGTCAGTCCAGCCGGTGGTCAGTTCGTACCGGACCCGGTAGAAGTCTCCGTATTCCGAGTCCAGACAGTCGCTACGCCATCGTCTATCATTGAGAGGAAAACCAGTGAGGATATCCCTTCCCTGCCTCCGTCCAGTCCGCCGCCAACCCCCATAGACTCCTCGCCTTTGCAGCAGGCTCAGCAGGCCGCGGCGACCGCGACCGCGCTGGCGGAGGCCCTTAAGCTGCCTGCCGAGGCTGCTGACAAGGATTTAATTACACCGTCGACCTTATCTTCCCTCTGTCCAGAGCGTAACGACCCGTCAACACCAGCCGCGGAATCTCTCGATGCGACTACCTCCTCCACCCAGAGACCGCCCAGTTCTTCTTTCGTTGACGAACAGCAACAACAGCAACAACAATCCCCCCGAACAGAATCGACTCTTACCCCTCCGAGCGTAGTAGAGGCTCTACCGGTGGTAGACACAGACGCGTCTAATCCCGCGGACGAGGCTACCAAAACTTTAGTAGAATCGCTTAACAACAACACCGCGACCGATAACACTGCCGAGGTCGACGCTCTTCCGCCTCTCGAGAGCGACGCGAAGAGCCTTTCTGGCGTTCCAGTTGACCAACTGGAGCCGCCATCGTCTGAGAGCAGTGTCAACCGGCAACTTGTAACGGAGATTACTACTCCGCTCTCCGAGCAGGAAAGCAACGAAGTCGACGAGAACGTCGAACGTCTTCCGGAAGAGACGACGCAGGTCGTCGAACAGCCTTTGCAATTGTCGGATGAAATCCGCGATCTCGAAGGCGCCAGATCGATCGAGAACGAAACCTCGGAAGTGGTAGTTCTGGAGAACTGTTGCAGTCCCGTGGTGCAGGAGGACTTTGTTGCATGCGAAAGAGAAAAGATACCGGAATCTGCGAGTACGAAGGAACGAGACGAGGAATCGTACGAGATGGAAGAGGAGGTTGCCGGGTCGAATCAAATTCTCCGAGAGGAGACGGCGGAGCGAGCGGAAGAAGCCGCGGTTATCGATCCGCCGGTTCTACCGGTCGACGCGATCGTGGAATCCGAGGAAGGCCCCGTTCCAATTTCGGAAGAGATCCTAGTGCTGGCGAAGCCAGCCATCGTCATTCCGGAGGACGAGGACGAGGACGAGGAGGAGGAAGTGATGACGGAAACGGTCGAAGAAGTAGCGAATGCCGGCGACGCGTGTATTTCCAGGGTAGTAGTAGATGCCGAAACGGTTCCAGTCATTCCGGACGTGGTGGAAGACAAATTGGAAACGGAAACGGAAACGGAGAACGACGTTGTCGTGCCTACGGAAGAAATCCTCATCTCCGAGGTGGTATCGGAGAAATCGGAAGATCCGTTTGTCTCTAACGAGGCGACGATCGATCCTGCTCCGCCTGTTAGCGATCTCGCGATCGAGAACGTTGCCGATAAAGCGGCAGACGTACCCGAGATGACTAGGAACGAGGAGGAATCGATGCCTCCACCCTTGCCAGAATCACCCATGCCGCTTACCCCACAGGAGAAATTTTATTCAGAGAGCGTGATTATCGCGGACGCGGATTCGAACGCAGTGCCTTCTTCTCCCGTTGTTCACGTAGAGCCACAGATCCTTGACGTAAAAGACACGCAAGAGATAGACGGATCTCCCCTTTCACTGCCACCGCAACAGGAGATCGAGGAGACGAGCGAATGTTTCATCGCGGATATTCCCGTTCCCCAGGTAGACAACGACGCGTCGTTGAAAGTATCAGACAGTCCGACGTGTCCCGTCAACGAGAAAGTCACGTATCTTCCGAGCGAGACACAGACGAATTCCTCTTCGTCCAGATATTCTGGTCTCATGGACGATCTTCCCCCAGCTCCCGACGACGCGATTCAGCAGTCAGATTCCTTCAAATATCCCTTACCACCACCGGAAGAGCTCTCCTGTTCGTTCAGTACGTCCGAAGCGAATAGTAGTAGCGAGCTTCTAGCTCCCGACGAGAACGCATCATCCAGCTTGAGAAATCCGACAGAGACACTACCGATACCGCCCAGAAGTCCCAGTCCCTTGTCCAACGTCAGTATCACGTCCGGCCTTGCGACATCCACGAAAGACTCCTCGCAAACGCTATTGTACGACGACCAGAGCAATCGAGAGTTCAAGATGGAATCGGTGTCGATAAGCCTCAATTCGTACAATGAGTCCGACATTGAGTTAAAGGAGAGGTTAGCAGAGTCTCTGGCGGAGACTGAGGAGCAGGAAGAGAGCTCGGTCTCGTGTCAGTTGTCGAACAACGCCACGTCGTCGACTACTATCCAGGAGATCCATCAGGTGACTAACATGTAACACAACCTCCTGGCATGAATTCAGGCAGCCAAAATACCTTTGGTGGTGCCTCGTTCCAAGTATCTCGTCGTACGGTCCGCACAAACCAATCGTCTCTGTGAATATAGTCTGAAAATATCGACTTTTTCTCCTGTTTTTCCCCCTTCCACACATCCTCCGATATATATATATAATAATATCCTCTGTCCAGTGCTCTGTCGCCCGAATCGCACATCGAATCCCAGATAATCGAACATCTCATATCCTCGGTATCTTGACCTTCTCACACCTTCGCTTTACGACGTTCTCTCGACGAAGGGTAATCGAATGAGACCGAGACTGGAACACCGACGTCTGTGGGTTTTTTTGCACGAATTTCATCTAAACGATCTCAAAAGAAGCAATTCTTGTTTCGGCGTATCTCCATGCACGATACGGAATAGAAAAATTCAAAACGAATCGATTGTGTCGCAACATACATATCCTCTTCCATCATGATGGTATACGTCCTTTCTTTCTCTTTCTCTCTCTCTCTCTCTCTCTCTCTCTCTCTCTCTCTCTTCTTTTTTTCTCTCTTTTTTCTATCTCTAGTCCTTAACACACAATCCAACGTTTTTTTTTTTTTTTTTCTAAAAGGGTCTCGTCGAATGCATCCTTCGTTCTGTCGAACGTGATTAACAACGTCTACTCTGTTGCTGACAATTCCTGTGACGCTTCCACCACCAATCACTACCAGAACAACCGTTACTGCCACCACCTGTGTTGTTTGCCTCTTGGTTTTCTTGACAATATTAACACGACTTGTTATTCGAATCGAGGCGCTGAAAGTAGAGCATTTGTAGCTCGACACATAGATATTAAACGAGCAAGAAACAATCGCTGCACTAGTCGAGTCCAAGAGTTTTCCGTAGAAAATTTCTTTTTTCGTCGGAACGCTGTCACTAATATAACATGTATAGCCGCTCGACTTAGACGAATTTCTAGCGTGAATCTCATTGATAGACGTAAACTTTTATATAAAGCTAATTTTTATAGACGTATAAATAGCTGAGGTTCTTAGAACTGAATTATGCCATAGAACTTATATTAGACATCGATACTATCATATGCTCTTTCTGTAATTGCATCTGTTGTGTCGTAAGCATCTTGTATTGCGCATGCAGAGTTTTCTTATTCGAGGGTTTACACCAGCAGGGTTTTCCAATTCTTTGCGCTGTTCGGGAAGCATGAAGAACGATTCTGTCCGGCCATGCGCGGTAGTCGTTACTTGTGACGATCGTGTGAAATAATCTTACTTGTCTCTTATTCTTATTCTCTCTCTCTCTCTCTCTCTCTCTCTCTCTGTGGTCTTACTCATTTGTCTCAAAGAGTTGTTGTGTTGAGAAAAGTTTTTTTTTTCTTTTTTTTTTTTTTTTTTTTTTTTTTTTTCCCCGAGTGGCTCGACGGAATCGACCTTTACGTCTTTTGTACTCGTAGCATGCTGGGATTTGGACTTGTTGCGGACGTCCGATTTCTCCGATAGAATCCTTTAACGAGGGAGATATGTACGTTGCAGAGCACTCCGGAACCCGAGGTCCCAGTAGAAAATAATCTGGCTCGTGACAGTACGACAGAAAGTTCAGCCGATGCTATCAAGGTTACAACTCCAGCCGTCCCAAGCGAGATACCCGCCTCTCCGCCATCTGCCCCAGCCATCACCGAGGATGTTGCCTCTGTAGCCAAGGTAACGTTAGCGTCAACCCGATTTTTCTACGTTGTTCGGCTCTGTTTCGATGTAATCGAGCAATACGTACGTATGATGATCGCCAATAAATCGTTCGCGCGAGTTCGCGCGAACGATTCCGAGGCCATTAACTCAGCTTAATGTCCAGGGAAGAATAAAGTGCGAGGGGCCATCTGATTAGTATCTTAATATAGTATAATTCTTCGCTCGTGTAATCGCTACGTAGTTCAATAACACGGCTATTAATAATTACGTCTTCTTCTTTTTGTTAAAGGCTATCGAAGAGATTGACATAAGCGATAAGGCTGTTGCGGCGGCAACCATCGAATGTAATACGAACGTAAGTGTCTGAGAAATATTTTTATCGTGTACACACTCGTGTACGTGCATATACACGTCTCTGTCGAATGTGTAATTTGTTTTTGCTGTTCACAGGAAATTATCGCGGAAGCACATTACCAAAACAACATAAACGAATAAGCATCACTAACCGAATTGTATTTTGGGAAGAAGAAAGTTCTTTTCTCTCGTTAAAACCAAAAAAGTATATTATATAGATATGTATATTTGGACCATTCCTGCAACTAAACAGAAAATAATGTTCTTTCGTTACGAGCAAACAAAAATATGGAACGATGTGACCGCGACATCGCGAGAGCATATAGACTTTATAGTAGGCCTATTGATAATTATTAGACGGCATCTGACGGCAGGGCGAAAGAGAGCATTCATGTAACGTGAATGATCGTATCATCGAAGAGAACGAAGTTACGAGAACGAGCCAGATAGGATAAAATATGATTGATTCCGAAAACATGTAGTGCCGATTCGCAAATGGTAATCCCGATGCAGATGATTTTTTTACTGTTCTTTTTCGATATGAATAAAATATTTTCAATCGAGGGCCCCGTGTTTATTTGTAACGTCGTGGCAACTTGGCCCTGCTATGTAAAAAAAAAAAAAAAAACAATTGGAAAATTGTCATCATTGCTATGTGTAAATCGTATTATGCGATCATCGTGCGACAGACAGACAAACAGACGATACGTACGAACATTCGAGTTAAACTAAAGTTAATAATGGTGAAGAAGAAAACTTCATTTGTCGCCTATTTCAGAAAAAGAAAGAAAATACTCATCGAGGCGCGCCCTCTCGTAACTACATATTGCTATATCGAGAGAGTATAAAGAACGAGAAAGCTATAACAAAAAAAAGAAAAAAAGAAAAAAAATGTAAAAAAAAAGGGAAAGATCAGAGACTGACAGAACAAGGTGTGCGTGTCTGGTTGAATGCGTGAGAGAGCATGATAGGAGGATAGAGTTTGAAAGAAGAATGAGAGGGAGAGTGAGAAAAAGCGAATATCGAGCGTCAAAAAAAAGGAACAAGGGAAATAGTAAAGAATAATTGGAATGTGTCTCTTCGCCAGAATATGAACAGGAAAGCAGGAGAGATAGAATGGAAGAAAGAGCGATTAAAAAAAAAAAATTATTAAAAGATAATGTCAAAGCGCGCACGAGTTATGAAACACTCGCATCGCGATTTCAAGGACAGTGGATTATTTTGCTCGTATTTCTTTCGCGGTCCTTGTTTTTCTTTATAATTGTACAATCGAGAGGTTTTATGTTGTAACGAGGAACTGCACACTTCAACGTATGACTTGGGTACGCGCGAGCACACGACACAACTACACATGCAAGGACATTACACGCGAATGCGTACATACGTATCATACAACACACGAGATAAGGGAAACATACAGTATGTCGAAACAGTGTAAGTGATATATAATCTAGACATAGAGAAAGCGTTTGTGTAAATTCGGCGTTTGTCCTTCGAAATGCTACTTCTCCATATGAGAATACTTACGAGGAAGCCTATTCGTAATTTTATAATAATCATTAAAATATCGCCTAATTACAATTACGAAACATGCACAATTACCATCCAGAACGGATTCGTTTCCACGGATCTCCAGGAATAAATAATTACCTACGAAAGCTTTTTTTTATTAAGATCGTAGCGTAGATCGTAAAGTTAAACGAAAAGCGCATATATGTAAATGCTCCAAAATCTCAGAATAACATGTAAGTGTTAATGGAGCGAGCGTTCACTGTGCCCGCGACCGGCATTGATTTTTAAACGATATATTATTGAATAAGGAGAAAGAGGTAAAATTAAAAGTTGTATAGTAAACCTTTCATTAAATATATTGTCCGTAATGATCTTTACAACGAAATTCACCGTTTTTTCGAAGCAAGTTTTGGCGACGAGAGTGAACTTTTTATTTAAAAAAAAGTGAAAAAAAAAGAAAAAAAAAGATTCTTAAACCCGACTGATCTGTGCACTCAGAAACTATCAACCGTTAACGCTGAGGCGCCATCGACACAAGCCTCCTCGTTTATTTATTTTGCGCGCCGGGACTACAAAATTATAAATGAGATTTTTGAGTCGATGATGCCTCGGACACAGACCAACAGTCTTCAGTATCTTCGATGAGCAGTTATAATAGTAATTAAACTATTCTACATTTATCTATAACCTATAATAAACTGTGAAACAAGTGTAAAAAAAAAACTCGTGTTCTTATTTCATCTCGGGCAATTTACTACAATCATAGGTTGAGCATAAAAAAATCTTTTTATTATTAATTGTTTTGTTTACATTCGAGCACTATACCTTCCATGGTGTTTATAAAGGTATCCAATTCATCTTTGTTCAATTCAAAATCTAAAATACGTTTTGAATTTTTATTTTCAACAATGAGATCTAACTGTAGAAGAGGCTCTCTTAAAGAAGCTAGTTTGCTAGAGCCCATTACAAGCTGCAACATATAGTAGTGCAACATATAGTAATGCGTCTTTGTACGAATTTCTTTCATACCTTCAATCTCCAGTCAAAGTCAATTACAGTCTCGTGTTTCTCTTTGGAACATTCCATCAGCAGAGCATCTGTCAACTGTTCTCTTCTTACTTTTAAACATAATAATATATTCTGTTGAATCTGCTCTGGCAATTCGTGGTACTCTTGTGGCATCTAGGAAGAATTTTATATACCGATGTGAAAACAGTTTTATTTGTTTTATGGTAATATTAGTCGAACCTTTTCTTCCGTCAAATACAACGAAGCTGGATGTCTCAGAAGCGTAGATATTAATTTGTACGTTTCTTCGTATTCCTCTTTACTCCAATCCATACTATTTACAAATTTATGATACGTCGGACCTGGTCTCCCACATATTTCATCCACGCAAGCGTGCAACAACTAAATTATACAGATTAATTTCTCGATAATCAAATTATTACTTTCGTAGATATGAAGGTAAAATGGTAATTATAACATTGTAATACTTACTTCTTTTAAGACATGAATCTTGTCCTCACCAAAGAGGTTAAGGTATAACGTCTGGGCGGTCTCCATAATTTACAATTTTCCAAGAACTAACTTTCTGTACCTAGTTCAAATTATAAATAACAAAATTCAATAAAATCGAGAAAAGCTTTTGTATAGACTATGTTTATTTTATATGAAAATAATTGTAGACTGCACATGATACATGAAACTAAATGTTGTTGACAGAAAGAACATAGATTTAGTTGTATAAATAAGTTTCATATTTCATTTAAACTTTATTAACCTCGAAGCTTTAATTTTGACATTTCTTCAGATTCTTCCTCTTTTTGTCTCTATCTCTTCTCATAAATCACAGAAACACAATATCGTTATGACTAACAAGTTCTAACGGAAAATAGTAACGTCACTGACTAAAGATAATATAGATGTGGCATCAAGTGGGTCTCGTGTGACGCCCTCTGCGACTTGTTATAATCACAGAGGAGATAGTATATGAATAGACTTCGCCTTTATATAAATATTTCCGTTGTTTCTTATTGAATTTCTCATGAATTTTATGTACTTGATTTAGACTAGAGTTTTTTATTTTTTATTTCAAGTTAACATTTCGTGCGAAATACGCGCGTATTGGTTTAAATTAGTTAATGATTACAGCGCCAACGGCGAAATACATAACGTACGATTCTCGAAATAATCGATATTTCTCATGATCGATTTTTAAACAGGAATCATGGCGGAAGAAAGCATTCATCATCTGTAAAGAATAAATGTTATCCAAAAGAATCACCCAGAAAGAAGTATGATCTAGAAGTTCTCAAGTAAAAATTTAAATCAATAGTTGTTAGATTTGTGTTTGAGTTTTGAATTTTTAAAATGAAAGGTACATTTTTGGCTCGAACTCAAGGTAAGATTTAACCAAACAATTATTATACATGTAATTCTTAACAATTAATAAAATAATAGCATAAAAACGTTTAAATAGGATATTATGCTACAAGTTATTTATAATTTTATACCGAAATTTTATTTCAATTCTATATATATAAAATAATAAATAATAATTCTACTATATAATGTAATAAAATTTCTAATGTCTCAGTTTAAAGTATTGACAATTTTTCATCAGGTGTGTGAATACTTTCGTTCTTTCTTAAGAATTTCTCATGAATTTTATGTTTGATTTAGACTGGAGTTTTTTTATTTTTTATTTCAAGTCGTCATTGTTTGCGAAATGAGCGATTACAGCGCCCCATCGGTGAAATATGTAATATACTTCCTACGATTTTCGAAATATTCGATATTTCTCACGATCGATTTTTAAACAGGAAACATGGCGGAAAAGAGCACACCTCGTCTGTAAAGAAAAAAATGTTATTCAAAAAAATAATTCAGAATGAAGTATCAAGTGGAAACAAGTCATTCAGCTACTGAATTTTGAGACAGTAACACGTATTACGTCGCATTGGGTTCGTAACTTTTTTTAATTTATTGATGGCGTCGTTTCTTCAATACTCTTTCACTCTTCCATTTGTACCTCAATAATAATATTATTTAATTAATACGCGTGTGTTTAACGATTCATTGAGCATCAAGATAACGGAATCGAGTAAGATTTTGAAGCTTTTCCTGCTGATTTTCTTTCGATCATCGATTTCACTTTTACAGTTACTGGTACTTTGCCTCGTACGTTTTTTTAATAGAATTTGAAGTTGATTATCGTTTCACTTTTACATATTTGTCTCCATTTGACATATTTGTTCCAACTTTTTGTTTCTTTTTGCGCAGGTTATTCATTGATTGCAAAAATAGCATAGAATGCATAGACGCCACGATCATTAATGAACAATCTGATGAACTTGCAAATCGCGATTTTTCTAGTGTTGCGAAAGACTGATTACGGGTTGAATTAGAGTTGCAAGGAAATGATAATTGAAATTGCTTTAGAATTGCGAACTGTAATATCGCGATTGTTTCCCATTGTTTTTTTGATATTCAAAATAGTTTTTTCCTTTAATTTTTTTTTTATAATAGCTTTTATATTGTTGACAATAATTTTCAGTGAATTTTGTTTTAGAGTTAGTGTTGCGACATTATTTCATCGCGATTTTCAATTATTTTTACTCTTAGTATTGCGATATTGTTCCTTCGCGATTTTCAGTTTCAGTTTTTCTCTAATTATTAGTGTTGCGATAATGAATAATCGCGTTTCTTTTTTGAAGTAGCGTTGCGTTCATGAAATGCCTAAATTTTTCCACTGGATTCGTGGAAAGTTATTCCTGCTTCTGGATCACTTGGAGAGCTGTACAAAGGTGGTCATCAGTAAACCTCCAGTATGGTTAAGTATGGTTAAGTATGGTTAAGTTTGAACGTCGCGATTAATGTTGCCTATTTCTAAATATGAGTGCATAGATTAATAGCATTGCGTACTTACTTTCGGGAATTTTAAATATGACGAAGCACTCTTGGCGTTTGATTTTGAAAATTTCCTGTTTCACAATGCCAGTGAGTTAGTATTGCGAAACAAGATACAGTTTGTTGTTTGGATTTATATCGAATGTAGATTTGTACAATAGCCATTCTGGTTATTATATTGAGTAGGAAATGTTTGGTAGATCTTCTGGCTATTATTTTCGATTTTCTTTGTCAGTAGTCCTTACTGTATTAAGTTTTCTTTTTCGGCATTCCTTACCACTGCGTTTATTACTGAAAATGTTGTTAAGAAATAAATATTTTGTATTAGCTATCACTTTGCTAAATTTTTTAAATTCAATAAATTCTCAGTGTACGAAAGTGTAACTGATTTTGTGTTTCACGTATAAAACGAAGTGAGAAAGGTATTGCAACAGTTAAATATTTAAATATTACAATGAAATTTTGAAACTCCCTTTTACAAAATAATTAAATCGATAGTACTTTGTAGAATATTAGCTTATTTCGAAATACGAGTTAGTATCCAATATATCGTCATTGGAGTCAATAGTAAGGATTATTCGTTATCAGAGTAATTTTCTTATCACTTTCTTTCATTTCCTCCATTCTAAATTTCTCAAACGATAAAGTAGAATTTTATAAATATCTGAATTTCGCATTAGCAGAATAAGCAAGATTTATTAAAATAAAAAAAGTGAAATGCAAATAGAGTATAATAACAATAACAATTTCTTACAATATTTTAGAATATTAATGACGTATCCAGTGAGAGAGGAAGTGTTTATTGATATAGCTACCAGATGGTGATAGTGTATCCTCTGGCAGTCTGTCACGCTTTTTACACTTTTGTACATAAAATGTACAATTGTTTTGCGATTGAAGTGTTCGAGCGAAAGTATTGTTACTGATAAAGATAGATAAGAATTATTATGAGGATGTATAGAAAAATATACAGGGTGATTCTTAAATGAATATTTTTCGAGTGATAGATATTAAAATACGTTAAAACTGTCGTATGAATCTTTAAACAATCACGTCTTGCATGTTCGAGTTATAGATAATTGAAAAAATGTTCAATTATGTTCGCCTTGATAATAAATGCTACTGCATGCCTTAGCATCTACGTTCGCTCGGAAATACATAGTCTTAAATTCCTTTCTTGTGTATCGTACCTATTAATCACGCCAATTTGGATACACAGTAGATTTTAAATTACGTCAAATCCATTGAATACACGATAGATTCTAAATTACACGAAAAATAAAAATTTAACGAATGAAATTTTGTTTAATTTACCAAGGCACACGATGGATATCATCAATAATTCCAACGTACGTAAGACTTAGATTCATAAATATTTTTACTCGTTTCACTGTGCAAATTCGTCGCCCAAAGTATGGGCACGCATTTAAGAATCAGCTTGTACAAGGGAAATCGTTCGAATAACGCGAAGCTGCATGAAATTGAGTTTGAAGTTTAAATTGCGATTTTATTGAAACAATACTCATGGATTTCTTTACAACTGTGCTGTTTGATTTATTGCCTACGTTTATATGCGTCTTCTAGAATCGGTAGCGAGTACAATAGTAAGCTAAATGTTGAACGGCGTTCTGTACATTCTCGCGATTAATGATAAAATATTCGGCACAAAAAAAAAAAAGAAAAAAAACCCCGCCCTCAATTTCAATCGTGTACATTCGACCATAGATGAAGCTCGAGAAGTTGAATCGCTAATTGCGCGGGAGATTCGAACGTCACCCGAATGCCATCTGTGTGAATGCCTGCGCTAATGACAATTTAAAGTCGTCGGTTGAGATGAACGCGCGCGTAAAAAAGTTCCGGGAGTGAAAATCGGTGCAAGTGAAGTTGCAATCTATTCCCGAGTGTACACGATCTCTTCACGAGCTGATGAACGCTGAATCAGCGATCGATTCGTTTCACGATCAAGTCGGCTACTACGTACGTACACACTATAATCAAGTATATAAAAGCGTACAAAACACGTTTAGGGAAATATTCGTGGCTCGAACAATGCGTATCAGGCCAGTCGTATTCTTCTTTTTCTCGTATACTTCGAAGCTCCGCCGTTTGTACAGGTTAGCGGAGAAATATTATTCGTTCTGCGCTCGTATTATTCGTTTCCTTCGCTCCTTCGTGTCGAACATTCACTCTTCTACGAAACAACGCGTACGCACAATCGAGCACGGATGCCACGTTATGGCACGATTTTTAAATGTCCTCGTAAGAGCGCGCGAGCACACTGGCGGATTCACGTTATTATTCACACTTTGCACAGTTACTTCTCGCGTTTTCCGTTTCTTCGCTTTGGTATATCCTCCGCATGGTCGATCGGCTACGTCTTGGTCTGTCAAACTCTCGAGGAGAATCGTCTGGTGCTGAATGTGGGCAGCAGGATCTCGGACTAGGATCTCCTGTGGTCCTGTGACAATCCAGTCTTTTATCGCCAATTTCAAAATTGCCGCCACAAACTCCATTGGCATCCATCCGTTGTAGTTTCTTTCAGATCTACGAAACTCCAGCGACAGCTGGACAAATCGATTAATTGCAGTCAGTCTCTTTTGACTCTTGAATAACGTCTAGATCAAGATTCCGGTATGTTGCAAACAAATGCACTAGCACCTCCTCGCAATGTCGCAACTCGACTGTCCGAGGAATCAAAGAACAGGCAGTTAATATTAAAACGTGTAATTCTCCGTGGTGAGTCGAATCACCCAGTCGAAGAGCGTTTCGTTAAGGCGTTATACCGTCGCTATACGCAATCGTCGATTTGCGATCGAGTTCGTGTTGATTCGCGGTAATAGAAAAAAAAAAAAAAAAAAAAAAAGAAGGAAAGAATATAATGACAAGGTGGACGTTGAAAGTAGCAGAATACATTTATATATAACTGCTTCGAGGGATACATATACATATATCAAGTCTTTCGTAAAGGCACTTGGAAAGAAAATGGCACCGTTCGTCATACGTCGCGCGTGTTCCACGCACTCTCGGCCTCTTCGTTCTTCCTCCTCTTCCTCCTCCTCCTCCTCCTCCTCCTCCTCCTCGATTTTTTTTTTCTTTTTCTTCATTGACACTTGCTCTCGTTGCTCTTTCGCCTCTCTAGCTTCTGTATCGGTGGTTCAGGTTGGTGTGGTAATTGGCGATCGCGTCGAATTTGTCTTTCTTCCGAGGGCATTTACCTTGTCGCCTCATGTATTCACCGAACTCGCAGGTAGGCGTCGCGCACTCCTCGTTTTGAATGCATCTGCAAATTGACGTGATAAGGTCGCGCGTGAGGACTCGCAAAAAGTTACGTGTATTATTGAACAGTGAGCGAAATTTCAGTCGTAAATATTTCCTGAAAAATCTTTTAAAGATTTGACAGGAAAAAAGCTGATTGTGTAACATACTTGTTTATTTGTTCTACGGGAAAAAGCAGAAGGCGTGCAATACTCAAACACAGAGAAAATATAAAGAGCGGGAAAACAAAAGTACGTAGCTCGAAAGTTTTACAAACTTTACAAAAGAGCTTCGAAAAGTATAAAGCAGTTCAAAATTTATTTACATTTTTTGAAAGCTTAGGACGATAAAGAAAAATTAAATACACTTGCGCGCAGAGTGTTAAAGTTATATTTATACGATATTATGAAATTTAATTACGAGGATTTGTAAAATTTAAGAGTATTACTTACAATCTGTCAGCGAGAGAGAAATATCCTTTTCCTCGTTTGATCTTGATGCAGTTCTGATGGGTCTCGAAACAGGTGCATTGGCACACGCCCTCGGACGTCATCCTCGGTGTGAATTCTGAAGGACACCGGCATCTGATCGGTGAAAAATCACAGATTATTGATTTGTAATTCTCCTCATTCGATAGTCTATATATTCAAAGCGTTTCTTTGGGGTAACGTGGTATAATTAATTTGGCAATATTGTAAAAACAGCCGAAAAATTGAGCAGTTTGAAGCGAGAAAGAATTTATCTCGTCGCTGTACGAGTTCTTCTCATAGAGGAGAAAGAGCTGTGAAAGCATGTGAATCGATTTGTTCTATTCTTGGAAATGATATCGTATCTAAAAGCACGTGTACGTTTCGGGTGAACGGTTTAAAGACGGTGATTTCGATGTTGGCGATCGTAAACACATGGCGATAGCCCCTACGAAGATTAAAACTAAGATATTTATAACCGTTATAATTAAACCAAAATGAAAAACAATTGTTTTTCGATAGAGGGTGGAGTGAAAAGCACAGGCACGGACGGTAGGACGTTCGTTTCGATCGGAAGGTGATCGATGCAGGTGTACGAGGACGTAGGACATGAACTCACGGCTTTCTCGGCTGTGCCCTTCTCATGTTCTGAGGTTGCGGGGAGGGCTGATGATGCCTGTAGACTCTCTGCTCGGAGGGTTTCTCGTTGCTCGTGTCGTATTCCGTCCTCTCTCGGCACTCGCATTCCGTGTGGTTGTAGAAAGACAGCTTTTCCACCACGCTGCTGCCGCCCACGTTCGTCGTCTGCAAGGAAAACCGGCGACGGATCGTTGTTATTATCATCATCATCATCATCATCATCCCGCGTCCTCCGATAACGCGTCGACTCGAGAAGAAAATCGCGGCCCGCTTGAAAAACCAACGCAAGTAGCAGTCGGTGTCGTATCGCGTCGATTTTAATTGAGTTCAATTAATCTTAGTCGGCCGAGTAACTGGCTGACTGGCTGGCTGACTGGCTGGCTGGCTGGCTGGCTGGTCTAAAGTGGGTCCGCTCGGTTTGCCGATGGTTGAGCCAACGGAAAGGGGTTATCCGTAATCGCGGGGCCACACGTAGCCAGCTCTTCCAATCGACACTAATTACCCTCGGTTGCTATTTTTACGAGCAACGATTTCCAGTCTCGTCCCTCGAACGATTTCACGGAATCGGGACGCGGATTCGCACGAAATACATAGTAGGCGCGTGTCGAAAGAAGACCTTTTGAAAGCGGGATCGTGGAAAAGTTGCTGTCTCGCTCGGCGTTAATTGCCGGCTACCGGAGCGACGCGACCGGAATTCGCCAGCAGCTGATAAGTCTACTCGCGCATATCAATCGGCCGGCCAGCGTCTCTTCGTCCTGGTATCGGGAATGCTGTATAGAAAGCTCGTAAATCGCGGAGGAAACGAAACGCAGTTCGGGAAAGAATACAGATTAGCCTGACTGTGTTTTAGAACGCACCTGGCCCGAAAGGAGCGCAACGTGGCCGGGTTT
Organism: Melipona beecheii; assembly: GCA_032399605.1. Taxonomy (NCBI): domain Eukaryota; kingdom Metazoa; phylum Arthropoda; class Insecta; order Hymenoptera; family Apidae; genus Melipona; species Melipona beecheii. The sequence continues at coordinate 1,992,957 of JAUCMO010000463.1, forward strand.
TAATCGACGAGCGTCGTTTGTAATTGCTGGCAAGGACCGCGAATCGAGGAGCAATCGCTCGTACGCGTAATTGATCGCGTTAAGTGGATCGTAGGATCGTGGCCGGGATCGATGACAATAGGCTAGCGGAACTAAATAGGCCGCGATCCCGTGTCCAAGGGCAGCGTGAAAGATTATTCGAAATGACGGATAAATCTAGTTATTCACGGACGACGAATAAATCGATTAACGTCAGTCGCGAATGAGTCAAATGATTTTATGTTCAATTCTTGAATTATATTACATTGTCCAAAGAATGCAGCCAAGCACAAACAATAAAAATTTTTATTTGTATTATTTGCATTCAGAATATCTTTGTCACAGGTGTATACAGTCGAAAAAAAAAAAAAAAAAATGAAATGCACGTATAAAACGTAGAATAGTTAATTAAAGTCGATTTGTTTAAATTTACTTTCAACAGTACTCTTGAAATTGTTTGGTTACAAACGAGAAATGAAACACAGATATATAACCACATAAATAACTCGATCGCACTTGCGAATGCGAGTCAGAAATGACAAATGGATCTGTAATTGGATAAATTTCCATAACTGGGAAAGCTCGAGTAATAAATAATATATATTATTTGTCGTTCTTATTCAAATAAAAGTTTGTTCGAACTCGCCGTCCGAAGGGAGTAGAGACGACAGTCGGTCTCCGGTGGTTTCATCGATGGGATTCCGTGGGTAGGCGCGGTGATCACGACGGTTTGCCTCAACGTCAATCAGTGCGACACGCCGCCGCGGTCAAAGGTCGAGGGAGAATCAACGACAGACGGATCGCTTATGCAATCGGTAATTGCGGGGAAGTTCAGAGTCGCTCGTGACATCGTGTTGCTCAAGTCTCGTCCAGCCTCGATCGTTCGTTCCACGTGTCTTTATTACGCGTTGTTACGTGGGCAAAGAGAAATATCACCGACACCGATTGGTAACGAGAATGAAACGCACTTTATAATCGCGCACGTAGAACCACGAGATTTAACGACCGAAGAGGCGAATAAATATCCTCGAGCTCGGATCGAGGATGTATAAAAGTCAAACGGGTTGTTAATGCGGGCTGGAAACGAGGAGGTTCGTTTCATCGAATGTTAATGTTATTCGCGGCTAATGTACTACTTGGAAAGTAGTATATCTGGAATGGACGAGCGTCGTTCGGAGAAACTGAATCGATTGTCTTCGATAAACCGGTGAACGTAAAGGTTTAACGTGGATCGAATAATAAAGAAACACGGTGGACAAATTGCTCCGTGGAGTAACGCGACTCTCCTCTTGTGGTCGGTCTCTCGTCCGTCCACAAAGCGCAAAAATCTTACTGAATCTCTGTAATACGAACTGCGCTCGTGCGCTGCGTACTCTGTCAAGACGATGCGCCGGGATTGAGATTCGCGATCGCCCCTGACGGATGGCCTGGTCGAGAGATCGTGGTCATAAATTTTACGCCACAGTGGCGTACCTAGCCTCTTGTCCCTCGAGGCGTCTCGTCGCGCTCGAATCTGAGCAACGTCGAAACAAAATCCACCGACAGAATCACGGGTTCGTTCTTTCTTCGTTCTTTCGACGAAATGATCCCGTGGGCGTGTCGTTTCTCTACGTCGATTCGCGTAGGGCAAAAATCTCGCAAGATTGGTCTCGACGGAGGGACGACGACGTTGGGTCGACGCCATTGTTGCGTCGTTTTATCTCCTGGGCAACAGTCATGGTGGCCCTCGTAGCGTTTTCTCGCGACGCGTACATCCGTCCTGAATTTTTGCATATTTTTTGCATGATCCCCCGGCGAAAAATCGAGCGTGAATAATGCACTTCCGGCCACGGCCCGGAGTGGGCCCGACTGCCTTCGCAAAGGGAGCCGCGAACAATGTCGTCCCCATGGGGTGAGACGAGATATACCGAATGTGCACGCCCATACAACGTACCGAAGTCGACTCGAGCTCGTCCCCGACGCTGATCGAGTTCATGTTCGACCTTTTGTACCGCGCGACCGCTTTGCTCGCGAACGAATGCACGTCTCCATTACGAGTTTTCCTTTCCGATTCGAGAACTCTAGTCGACGTGACGTTGCTCGCATTCAAATCACAATTTTCATTTTCGTTTCATTCCCATTCACGGATAACGAAGATTATTTAATGCACGGTAGAAAATTATTAGGCAGTTATTAGCTGAATGACTCGGTGTGAAATAGAGTTGCTAAGAAAATTGGAGTTGAAACGAATACGGAGACTACCGCTGAAATTATATTTTTCACAAAAAATGTACAGTGTGTCTGAATAAAGAACATTGCACGTCTGAGATTTATAAGTGGGGCGTGCAATTTAAGTAAGAGGTAATGTCTCAGGGCAATCAACGAGCTTCAAAAGTAAATGGACGTACATTTTTATGTACGTATGTGAGTTTTAATAAAATCCACGTAGTTAAGATACGTTAGAGGTTATGTCGATGTATTTCTTACAATATCGAATACGTAGAATATTAACATTTTGTGTCCAGTGTGACGGGACCACGATTTTATTCTATCAAGTCCATTATCGTGGAAATAAATACGAATCTATCAAACAGCTTGAAAATAATTGCAAACAGCAAAGGAAAAGCTCGATAGTAACTCGATCTAGATTTTTACTGTGTTTTTACAACGAGTATGAGCGTCAATCTGAAGATTACAAACGACGTCGATGGAAGATAAACGCGTGGGAGGAGACGCGAGCCATTCAGGAGCCATTCCTCCACGATTCTTTTCTCCCAAGCACGCGTTTTCACGCGGAGATAGAAATTCGAACGTTGTCGCGAGCGTAGGAGGCGAAGGTGTAGAATTTCCTCGACGAACGACAGCCGGAATGATCTTGACAAGGACAAATAGATTGGGGGGGAAGGTAGCCTCTTCTCTGTTAGAGAAACGTTACACGCATCGAGGAATTTAATTTGTACGCTTCCCTTCAGCTAGAGTCGAGCAGCTGACCGACCGCCTTGTTAATATTCAGCGTATCTCGCTCGGGACACCCGCTCGTGAATGAAACACAGCAGAAGCGGGCACGAAATCACGTGCATCCCGAGCATCCCGAGCCTCGGGATCGGTGAACCGTGTCGGCCGCGTCTTCCACTTCGTGCATCGCCTTCTGTGTTTCCAGCAATTTTCGGAATACGAAGGGCCACGTTCCGTGACTCGATTCGCGAGTCAACGCGAGCCACGAATGAGACATCGAGCCGCGGCACCGTTGCGAAACGTCCGATTGTATTCCGATGCACTGGTTCGGCGAACTGTGCCCAAGGGGTTGCACTAACTTATACCGCGAGACTCGGTAATTGCCTGTAGTAACTGCTCGCCGTTACCGACTAACTGTTCCAAGATTTTACCACCGCTCGCTGCGTGAATGTTTTACGAGCGCGTTTCACCGAAAGCTTTGACCAGACCTGGGGGCGAAATTTATTTCGAACAATAATTCGTAAATAAAATAAATTATTTAGTGATTCCAAATAGAATCTCATCTACTGAACAAATTAATACACGGTCATGGCATATTTAAATTTCTTCTATCGTCATCAATTTGTATCTGTAAATAAGCGTAGTATTTTATGCCGTAGTTGCGGAATAATAAACAACAAATATAACATAATATGATATAATATACAATATACATTTAAATACCAGTTATTTCTATGAAAATCAAGCAACAAATAAAGATCCTGGCAAATAGTAAATAATTTATTTCACAAATAAATCAATTCAATTTTTATACATAATTTCGTTACTTTACAAATAGATTATTTCTGAAATAACCTCAAAAAGATAACATTACTTGAAAATTTCTCAAAACACCCGGGTCTGTCTCAGACTCGACGCATTCGATCTTCCCGACTTTCTCGACTAAACTCTCGATATATACCTGCCGCCTCCCTCGCGAAAGTATCTCGTGGGTGGCCGATCGATCTGCTTGATCGATATTCCCCGGAGATTTGATAAACGCGATGTGTTTTTCTTTCTTCTCTCGAGCAGCAGCCTGTGTTTTCGCATGCAAATATCGCTTTCCTCCGCTCACCTGAGGCAGCTGTAGCACTCATCGCGAGCTTCAGCCGAAAGTCAGCGAGATATATTTTATTTTACGCCTGCCAAGACCACTGTTCTAAGGGGACGGGGCACTTTGGTGCTTCATCGAACCGTCTCGTCTACAGCTTCGACGCGGCGTGGGTTGACGAATATTTTGGCAGACTGCCTGAGAGAAACGTCTCCGCCTCTGTGTCCCGAGTGTTTGTGTACCTTTCGCGATACACGAGATCTTCGTTGCAGATTCTCGCCGAAGGGTTTTATCGGGCGCTTTTGCCAAGGACCGTGTTGATGTTTTATCGTTGCACGGAGATGATTGTTGGACAAACGAGTGATAAGAAATCTGGAAGAGTACTCGAGGAGTATAATACGTTGCTCTTTGATCGGACCTGGTCGACTAGCCTGGTTGTATCTTCAACGTTTATGGAATGTAGTGACGCGGCGAAGCGAGCAACGCGGTAAAATTAAACCGATGTATTCTAATGCGAGTATTTATAATGAAACAGACACGAGGAAGGGTGACGCGTAGTAGCGGTGCAGTTGGAAACAAAAGTGTCTGCGTTTAGCAAAGATTCGCTGCAATTGAGATATAATTTTACGTATTATCTACGTAAGATACAGTAGACATTTTAAAGTATTGCTACTAATTTATCAAGATCTTAATTTTAAGTATGAACAGTATTGAACTTTCTTTCCACTTTCTTGTTCTTTTTCTCTTAATTCTAGAATTTTTAAGCTTCGAACCCTTCGAGTACTTCTTCGATGCAGTGGATCAAAAGAATATTGGCAGGCTTAGCTTTCTTGCTAAAATCTGTTTCTGTAAATAACTTCCAATAAATGTAGATCGAGCATTGATCCCAAATGATTATAAAGAAAAGTTTCTCAATTCATTATTTAATTATATTGATTGAAAATAAAATAATAATGGAACATGATACAAGCTGTTTGCTACATTAGTACATTGCTACAAGTTTGCTAATGTAGCAAAACCTTTATTAAAAGTAATCTTTAATAGTTTCTCAATTTGCAAACTAAAATTTTCCAACTGAAAAAACAGTTTGGATGTTTCGAGAAATAATAACGATAAAACGATGATCGAAATAAAATAACTGAATGCGACAAAAGAAAGTATACTCTTCAAGTTGCGTCTTCAAATAGTTGTCTGAAAGAGATACTCGAGATATTTATTTAGACAGAGTTGAATACAAGAATTGTGACTTAATACTTAATTGTAATTTCATAAGAATTGAACATTTGATTATATTACAACAACGTCAATATTTCTACCTATTAATTACAATAATTACATAATAACTTCTGCAAGCTACTACGAGCTTTTGAAACTTCTACAGCGATATTTTTAAATACGAAGAGAGATAGCTGGCTGTGGCATTTAATTACTCTCCGCTCTCCGTTATTAAATATCTCACAATTCTCTCTCTGCTCTTCTCTCTCTCTCTTCGCGCGTTATCCACGAGCGAATTCGCGGGCGCGAAAGTACCGGAAGTACCAAGAAGCTTCTCGTTAGGAATGCAATTAATGCACGTGCTCCGAGCAATATCATCAAAGGCCGACCGGACCCGCGTCGTGAACAACTTTTCTTCGTGTTCCGCGACTCAACAAATTCCTGTTTACCCGAGAAGCGAAGAGTATACGAATTCCTCGGGCTGGTAATTAATTCCCAGCGTTCATCGCAGAGATCGTTGAAAGACGAGTTGCCTCGTCATTGCTCCCACGCAGTTGGTAGTTGGAACGATCGATCGTGGGTGTCTTGTACGTGTTTCAAAATCGTTTTTATCTAATCTCTTCAAATCGTCGTCCATCGAATGGGAAATAAGGGAGAATGTTCATTATTCATCGAGTGAACGTAAAAATAGTACAATAAAATGTCCGATGGTGTGATAGAACGTCTCGTTGAAATTCTAGCTTCGAAACGATTCGAAGTTTCTCGATATTGTGTAAATTTCCATCGCTTCGAATACTTTATCGATTTGACTTCAAAATTCTTGAGAATCTCGGTTAGATTTCAGCCTCGATAGGTACATATTTAATATTTTAAAAGCATTCACACACTTGAGTGTGTACTTTGTAGCGTGAAAACGAATAATCATCTCAAATCTCAGATTTTCTCGACGATAATTGTGCTCGAGATAATATACACTTACGAATACTCGTTTGTCCCGACGTCAAATATTTATCAAGATCTTCAAGACTTTCGAGATTCGTAGTAACCAAATTTCATTCAGTATCCTATTAAATGAACTTTTGATTGTTATACAAACTATTTATCTAACAATTCATTTCATATAAACACGTACGAGCAGTTCTGCAGTATCGAATTATATTTGAATTTTCATTCCATATTTTCAAAAATATGTGAACATATTGTACGTAATTATTGTATATGCATCGAACATTCGCCGAAAAATTAATATAAAGTTAAATCATAATTAACAAATAATATCCACTCGTTACTATGTCTTAGAAGACACGACCGGAGATTTATTGAAAATAAACGATATTTGTGTTTATCGTCGTTAGTATAACATTTAAACATTTAACCAACTTAAAATTTACTAAAGATCTCATTTTTCAAGTACACAAAAGAATTTAAAAAGAATTTCCACGTATTTTTGAATGGCGCGAATACATATATATTCAAAATGACTCCAAGTGCTTAACTCATCATCACATACAAAGTATCGACGATCTCGACAATTTTTAATATTCTTTCATTATATTAAATCTCCAAGTACGGAGGATTTATTGTCTCCAAAGCATTACATATGCACATAGCTACATACCCAGCGCGTTATTTATACCACGGCTACTTTTATCCAGTAAATAGCCAATATCTCGCGTGCCGTTTGAGTCTTCGTTCCCCGTTCGCAAAGCCTTTCATCTTTAACTACCTTTTCCCAGGTGAAATAAATTGGCAAACCCTCGAGGACTCCATTACAGTTCGCTGCAGTCTCGGTTCGGCGCGAGCGACCGAGGACTGGGAATGAAGACGTCTCACGAGGGATTTTGATCGAGTCGGGGTCTATTCGTTAGCGCAAACCGCACGAGCCGCGGCACGGATCGTTTTACACGCACGGCCGTGGCTTGGCACGCGGATTTACCGGCGGCGTTCCTCGCCCCGGCGTATTAGCCCCTTACTCCGTAAACTACGAGTCGAGTTATATCGTTCGCTGATTGCATTTACAATCTAAATGGTATATCCGCGGTGGTCGTTTCCTCGCCGTGTAACACGCAACGCTTGCGCGGCCGCGATGAAGTCGCCGTCTGCGATTTATCGCTGTTACACCTGATATTACGAGTGGATACGGATGAGAGGCGCGGCGATACGGATAGAGGGAGCGGGACGAGCTTTGGAAAATTATTTCCTCGGATGCGAGGAGGGCTGAATTAACCTCGTTTGAGAGAAAAGCCTCGGGTATCGAGCGACAGGTCGAAGATGGTACAGCGTTGCGTCGCGTTTAGATCGCGATATCGTTTCGAGATCTTTATTGGCAGAATATTATTTATTATTGTTATTACTATTATTACCATTGTTGCAATTAGTCTTTCAAGTCGATTTCTGGCTTTCGTCCAATTCTAAAGATTCGTGGGTTAAGGAACCTTCAACTGTAACTTATTTGAAACACACCAATTGTGAAACCTGTTGAAATCAATTGGACGCAAGCTATTGCGACCAGCTGTATATATATATATATCTTTATCGTTCCTTCTTTATCTATCGATCTCCGAGGAAAAGAACTCGGATAACTTTCGCCGATTTTTCTAGTTTTCCATTTTTTTTGGATTCGTTAACGGTGTCTCGATCTAAATAACAACCGGGTGAAAACTCAGCTCCACGGCTCGTAAATATAACGATATAACCGGCAGCTCGCGCGCACCAGTTTTTCACGGGCACGTGCGAAAACACTGCGAATGATTTGCATGCGATTATCGATGGGCGTTCCCGTATCCAATCGAGATGCTTATCTCGCCCGCATTGCATTAAGCCTTCAGAAGACGATTACACGGGAATTAGCGGACCAGCTGGTCGTTGGCTGGGTCGTCACGGCTAGTCGTGTCGAAGGTAGCTGCAAATCTTGCGTAATCAAGATGTTTCTTTGCACCTTTCACGCAACAGACTTCGTGGGTGCAGCGTAAACGAAGGCTCTACTACGCCATCCGGATGAGAGCGCGTATCGCGTACGCGTGCTATTACACTTCTTAAAAGCAGTTCCTACGTCGTCGAGACGCGTCGGACGATTTTCCAAAGAGGAGAACGGCGTCTCAATTTGTTTCCCCCGATGACAGATCGCGCGTAATTTTAGTTGTTCCCCGATAAGGCTGCATAAATCAACCTCCTCCCGAGGTTGAAGGCGGGCAGCGTTCAACCTGTTTCGAACCAGTTGCAGATTCAGATCGCTCGAGGCGGCCGTCGACCGGCCGACGATAACCATTAACCGACATTGTCAATGAGATCGCCTGCATGGCTGCGTGTTTCCAGCGTGTCTCCGCAGTGAAAGCGTTTCGGCCACGCTCAACCGTGTGCGTAGCTTTCTTCTTAAATCCCTCGATCGAGAGCTTGAACGAGAAGTTTGAACGTCGCTGGGACAATCACGATTCCCCGGTGATCACTCTGGGGTCGAACATTTTTTCGAATCGTCTCGTCGTTTCAATCAACCGAGTTACGGAGATATCGGATCGATATCGCGTTGCAGCCGATACACGAGTCTCGTGGCATTTGCATACGCGCGTTGATGACAATTAACGTCAATGTTGAAAGGCCAGCCGATCTCGTGGCCATTCGCGCAGCTGCGCTCCAGCGAAATTCTTCGGGTCAGTTGAAATTCTTTCGCGTACACGCGAGTTGCGAGTAAAATCAGGCGGTCTAGCTTTTTCTTTTCCCGTTTCTCTTTCTTTTTCTCGCGAAACGTTTCAGACACGCGCAGGTGTGTCGGATGTAGCGAACGAGAAGCACGGTATCTGGGATCGATCGATTAACGATTCTTACTCCCAGGTGTCGCGCGACAGATAACGATCGTGACTCGAATCATGCCGGCTCTCGCAATTCTTCTGTGGCGCGAATTAATTAAACGTTAAACCGGCGACCGGTTCGCTCATGCTCAATTGGTCTGGCATGCGCTTTGAACGCAAATCTTTCTTTCTCTTTTTTTTTTTTTTCTTTGTATCATTGCTCGAATACGAATAACCGAGTTTCGTAGATTCAGATACTCGGACGAACGGATAGTCCAGATGTCAATTTAGATTCGAGCAAAATTTTTAAATACGCTGGATTTTTGTTACTTTTTACGCAAAACAAGAGAATTACATAGGATTGTCGATGATAAAATTTAACGTTGCAAGCAACTGATTAATAAATATATTCCGCACAATACGAGTTGCACAATCTGAAATAATACTATCAGTTAAGCTCGTAGAATGTGCGGGTATGCTAGTAGTTAAGCTCGTAGAATGTAGAACGCTGAGGGAGATGAAAGTGCATTTTATTAGCCAATAACCTGATTACTAAAGGATATAACCTGAATTTATTAATACAAACGAACCATAATCGGCATGGCTGCAAATGGTATATTAGCCAAGCCATGTACATATCTAGATTTGGATATTCAAATAACTCTTTCTTTTTATATTATACATATATATACATGACCTCCTTAATTAACAAATGACTTTACTACAAAATTACTACTCGTTTCATTTTCCAATTTAATTTGCGTATATTTTGTTTTATATTGCGAGCAGAGCTCACTCGTATGAGGCTTTATCTTTCTGAATATCTCAATATTCAAATGTTGTTGAAACAGAATGTCTGTTAATTAGAGCTAGCAAACATTTTGCTCCGACATGACATTCGAATATTTACTGCAAGATGTAAAGACAGGAGTTGTCACTACCATTTCGAAACTTGAATCAACAACAGCTTTCCTTAACATGCGTAATTGATAAGAGTTTATTAGGATATCGCGTGTACAGAGACTTTCTGGAGTGAACTGTAGGAACTCTGAAGGAATCTCAGACTCATCGTTAGCATCTTACACGCACTGAAATACCGAGTTCTACAAGCTAGATCGAGCGCAGAAAGAATAAGAAGACAAACACGAGAAGTAAAACAGATCCACTGGAATATCCCCCGCGTGCGCACTGCCGGGTTAAGACACTCTGCGAGACACTCGAGTAAAACACGGCTTATTAAAACACGGTGTATCGTCGGTCTCGAAGCCTAATGGCCCGAGTAATTTGCACAGTCTGAAGCAGCCGGAAAAGTGGGATCAACCGTGGCACTCGTAGACCGTTTAAACGAGCAACGGTCGATGGATGGCAATTTGTAACACGACTCGGCTGTGCATTTCCATGAGGATCGCATGCCACGTTTATCCGCGATCGTGATCGCATCTGTATCGTGTGCACGCGCGGTTAACACGGTAAGAAGCGAGGCGGACGAGCATTTCACCGTTTTTGCGCGATCACGATTGTGGAATGCAGTCTGGCACCGCGCGCCCCGACGTATCGACGTATGTGATTCGAACACGTGAAACACAGCGTCGAGTCACACAGCCAAGTCTAGAAATTAGCCCTCACCTCGACGTGATCGATATCGAAACGTCTGCCCGTCCTATTTAATCTTTTGCCGATCTTTTGTCACGGACTCTTAGCTCCAAGATTAGATCAAGTTATCTAAGATATCAACGTTCGCGAATAGCAACCTTGTTACACGCGTACATTTTTTTTTTAAATTATGATACAATTAATACACGAGCGATTATTAATTAACTACGTTATTGCGAGAGCGTGTTCTTTTTTTCAAATTGTCGCAATATATAATAGTTGTCCTGGGTCAATCGAACGTACGAATACACGGATCACTGAGAGGTCGATCAACTTTGCAAATTGAAACGTAGAAGAACCTTACATTGGTCATTTTTTAAAATTTAAAGTACTTATGTATGCGCATATTTCTCGTCCACATTTGCACGTGTTCTTTGCATACTTCACCTGGATAAAAGTCCGCATTCCACTGATAAGAATCGAGAGAAAAGCGCGGGTGAGACAGTTGCGCGAGAGAAAGTCGATCGAGGCATACCGTTCATTTCCCTCGGTCCACCGGTGACCGAGAGTCAAACTGAAATCGATAAACTCCCGGATTAAAGAATTTCGATTTGAAAGTCAATCGAAACTCGCTCGACGCGAGACCAGTTTTTGCGAACGGGGAGAAAGGACGAAAAGAGGGAAGAAGAGGTGGGGAGAGCGTTCGGAACCGCGAGAAGCCGATAGCAAACGTTCCCGGTCTCGGATCGCGATCGATCTTTCGCGTGTCCGCGACAATTTGTCGGCAGCGCGAAGACGAGGGGCCCTCGCTATGAAAACTAAATCCAGCCGGTTGAACCAGCGCGAGTTTCTCAACGCGACACATCTCGCGTCTTCGTAGCCTTTGCAGGGATTATTTCGCTAATTCCTCAGCTTGTTTCACCGTCATCCTGCTTCTTCTTCGACACCTTCCTGCAGCCGTAACAAGATGCTTCGTGAAAGCAGGATCTGTCCCTCGACGACAGCGTCGGATTATAAGCTAAACGTGTCGTTGCGTTATCATTAGTTTACTTCACACGCCACCACGGATCACGTTATCGGTCGCGGGCTGACGCAGAGGCTGTGTAGTAATGAAAGTAATCGCTAATCGACAGCGGAGCTACGTAAAATTTTTGAAATCACTGTTTTATAACGAGTCTCGTAGCAAGTTTACTCGACGAAGGATCGAAATTAAGGGTTGTTTCGAACTTATACATCTTGTATAAAAAGAATTCCATTCTTCTAATGGAACGGATATTTTAGAAATATCTGTATAGGAAAGCTATTTAAGAACAATTATATTATTCAGTGTCAGAATTTGCTGCAGAAGATATTGATAACTTTTTTTTTTTTAACATCGACGAACAAATTATTTCCGTTCCCCGGAAAAAACTTTTATTTCACATATGTTGTATTGTATCTGAAACTGTTTAAGAGTTTCCGAGTTTATTTATCTGTTCTCATCGGGACTTGTAACGCGAGAACAACGTGTACTACTTTGTCACTTTTCTCCACTTTCTGTTTCGTGGAGTTAATCGGTTTGATACGCGAGCTGCCCGGAAAGTTAAAAAGTTGGAATGACAAAGAGCGACGCGAGGAGAAAGAGCCGTACTTGTTACACCCACCGACGTAAATGCGCTAAATACACACGAACGGGGACACTGATACCTCGAGTAGATCGAATTCTCGATAGGGAGGCCATGGTACCGGAAGCGTAGACGACGCGGCGCGACGATAAATCAGTCGAAAAGCAGGGAACAAGTTCTCGCAGGAGAAACGGAGCGGATCGTTGGGACGATTTGCCACGCGACGAGGTTTTGAAACGAAACGGAGAGCGGAGAGTTACGTGTAAATCGAGCTCGATCGAGATTTCGCCGGTCGTGCAGCGAAGGAGGCTGCTCGCGCGGGAACACCGGACCAGGCCATCGAGGAGGATCTAATTACAGGGCTCCGCTTCTTGCCGTAATTAATCGCTACGACCCGGAAGATTTATGTCCAGTGCTCGCGTAAGATCGTCTTCCCTTGTTTCCCGTGGTCGCCGACCACTGTTGCTCTTTTGATCGATTAAAATCGCGACGACATCCGATTTCAACGTCGTTGAACGCGCAATCGCTCGAATTATCCGAAATTGCCCGCCTCGCCGTTAATCGGGGACAATTTTCTTTGGGGCTGGCTCGATTCAAACGTTTATGATCTGATACTGTAAACGTGTAACGAACCCCGTTCGTTCTTCAACCGTTCTGAGTGTTTAAAACTGCGTTCAGACTACGTCATCGTGCTACGTCGTGCAAGAATAAGAAACACTTTTATTATTTTATTATACGTCTTTATGATTGTTTACTTGAAATATTACGGAAATTCCAACGAATATCGATAAGATGGTTCGCCAAAGGAAATATTTATCTCCGTTATCTCTTGAACGAATTGTGGTTGTAATCTGTTTGATCGAAATGTGACGAACTCTAACCACTGGATTTGAACAAATTTGGTTACACGCGAAAGTCACATCATACAGTGGCGTCGGGTATCTAAGAGGTTACTCGCAAGCGGAAAAGATCCGCGCGTTTTCGAAAGTTTTCCTCTGGCATCTGGCAAAAAACGATAGAAAGCGAACGTGAACGCGCGAACGATCGAAATAGAGTCGGAAGAAGGAACGACGATGCAACGACGATGGAGTGAAGATTCTTGGAGTTTGCGCAGAACGTCGCGCTCGAGCCGGCGCGGCTGGTAACAACGCGTTAATATTAGCGACGCTGGAATCCCGGCGAAGAGGGTGATCGCTCCAACTGCCAGAGGGACAATGAATTTCCGGTTAGCTTTGTACGTCCGAGTGTAGCGACAATGTCCTCATTGTCCTGCGTGGCTTGCATAAAGATGCGCTGCCGCGCCGCGGTTCTCTTTCCCTTTGTCTTATAAATTACAAGTTAGCCTTGGGATTTCGCCCTAACCACGAAACGCGAGTCGTCGCCGATCGATGAACGTTTCGCAAGATTCGTTTCGTTCTTGCGAACTTGGGGCGAAGAGTAAATTTAGTGAGCAAATTTAGGTCGCGGTGTAGTTGGCTATTACAGTGTGTGTATGTGTGTGTGTTATTTAATTAGTTCGCTTCAAATAAGAGCCTAGAATAGAACTTTTTGTTTTTCACTCGAGGAGTCACTTGAACGAAATTGAACACTTTATACACGTTATAAGAGTAAGATCTGCGCGAATCTTATATTCCACTGAATAGAAGTTGAAACTATTTGTCGATAGATAATCAGAATCTGAAAATTTAACTATGTATCTTATTAATTTTTTCGATATCGAGAAGAATAATTTAAAAAACTGAGGTTTAAATTGTTTAAACCAGATTGACGGAATCAAATTGCTCGAAGTTAGCGAAATCCGAACCGCGAGTTGATTAAGTCAGTTGTCGCGATGTCGTGTTCGTTTCGCTTGTTTTATTTTCACAGTCAGCTAAATAGTCAGCTACACACCGTAACCTAAATTTGCCCGTTGTATTTTTAGCTTTAACGTAGCTAATAATTGCCCGCTTTATCTGCTGCTATAAGAGTTTTCGTTACCTGCGAATGAAAGTAATGATAATACAAAGTAGGGGAAAAAGTAGAATATAAATGGCCCACCGTTCAATGAAAAATGATCGAGATATCGATCGACCGTCGCGATACATACTTCAGCGAACAACGCGGAAAAACAGCCAGTGCGCTCGTGTGAATGGAAACGTTTCTATATCTGTTCTTCCATCGATTGTTGCACAATCGTCTTCGCCTGTTGAACAAACGTGTCGAGTTGTTCCTCGCGCAACCACTTCTCTCCCGATTGGTCAATCTCGTCTATCGATTTCAGGCTCGTTAATCTGTGTGTAATCTTGTTACGAATTGAAAAACGATCCGTGTCGCGAAACTGAAAGGGCGCGGCTCGTGTGAAACGCGAAATGTCTTTAAACGCGTAAAACCACCGGCGTCGTAAACTGTTCACGAGCTCCCGAGACTGCAGCTCATTCGATGCAGTCGCAACGTAGTACGAGAGTCTTTATTTGAACATTTGTATCAGAAATAACTTCGGTCTGTAACAGCGTTACTATCTTTCCTCGTTATTGCTGGGAACAACAAATGTCGATCGACGCGAGTCGATCACAGACACGTGATTGCGCGAAGACGTAAGAGGTTATTAACCTTTTAACTGGCGAGGCAATTTACCAAAAAGCGCATTTTGGACGAGTCTCGACAAACGAATTACGACGAGTTAATTCGCCATGCCCGGAATAAATAAACGAGGAGACGTAATTTACACTTTACGCGGAATGAAAGTGCAAGATGTCGTGCCAGTATGGTACCAAAGAGAAAAATAGGCAAATTTCTAGTTTTTGGTTTTCAATATTTTTTTAATGAAACGCAAATAAGAAAAGAAATGTTAGCGCTCATATTCCTCAGTGTGGAAGAACAAGATCGGAAGAACGTGTGGAGCACAAGGAAAATGGGAGAAAGACTGCTTAAAAACTAGAAATTTAGCAAGAAAAAGAAAAAAACAAATGTATCGAGTTTAAATTTATAGATGTCGTCTTCAAAGCTACTTGACGCGTTAACTCCTCGTTTCCCGGTTCGACATCAAATCGTCGACATCACGAGGATAATGGATCGAAGAATCGAGAACGAAGTAGGTTATGGTTCTCTTACTTGCGATGGCGTCGAGGCTAGCCTCGACGCGGGCTCGTTAAAGCGACTCGGCCCTCCGGCAGTTCGTGTTCACTTTCTGGACATTCGAAGGTTACTTAGGAACTCGGTTTGCGAGGTAGTCACCCATCCTGGTGTACTATTTTCCGACGTCGGATCTTTGCACTCGGCGTCCCACCGCGCGAGGAACTTCAACGTCGCCTCGAGCTGACTCACGGAATATCTTCGGAACCCGGCGAATGCATTTGGAAGCACCGAGTCGGAGGAAAGTGGTTTCGGCGCAGATTTCGCCGTAGAATATATATTCTCGTCGCGATATACTCGCTTCGGAGCCTCGATTATCTCCCCGGTGAATCGACTCTTCTTTCTCCCTCTACGACTTTCCTCTCCTCCCTCATCGACCGTGCAAAATCGCGGCGTAAAGCGCAATTTCGCGACTGGTGGTCCGTTACCCGATGGAAAATGTCATTCCCCGAGATTGGCATCCGTGACTTTGCTCTCCGTTTCGTTTTTGCTACTCTTTTTCTGGTTATGTTACGAGATTATGATACGATAAATACATCGACGTTTCATTGGTCGTAACATTAAACCTTCGGCATTCTCTCGAATAATCTAACGTGTATTTTAATGTACATTCGTGTTGTTACATGTTTTGCTAACAGCGCGCCGAGTGTTTTCGTTTTACGAGAAAATTATGACAAGGTCAGTCTCTCGTTTTTTAAACGGAATGTCGTGTCGTTTTTTATCAGCGGCTGATAACGGTCGGCGAGGCAAGTTCAACAACCCGCGATATCCGGCGACACGAAATTCCAGACTGAATTTTTTCAAAAAGCTTCGCGCTCGCTTCGTGTTTTACACGAGCGACAGTCATTCGAACGTTATAATCAGACATGTAACGGGTGCACGAGTAGCTCAATCCGCGCGATTCGGCGATAGTTCCCCGTATTTTTCCTTGCCTCGGATCGCTGTCGTAAGTTTCAACGAATGGACAACCTGCACTTGCGTCTTCGAGTTTATCGTATTCCACGCGGCGATTTTTTAAATCGAGCCTCCCGTTCCTTCGATTCGCCAGACATTCGAGGAATCTCCCGACCGCGCGGGAAATCGCTTTCATGGGCCGCGCGCTCGTAACTCTCGCGTTTAGAAAGTCGTTCCAATTAATTTCGAGTTTCTGTCGGATCCAACGAAAAGTAATAGTTTATGCGATACTTCACTTTTTTGATAAATCCAATATTTCGACACGTACAGGTCGAAATATGAAAAGCGCAAGAGATATTTTAGATTTTGCGCGATAATTTAAAGTAATTTGAAATACAACCCAACAGTAACTATAAAATAATAATAAATTGCGTACAATAATGTACAATAAGTGCGTAAGAGGGAAAGTTACACGAAATAACAAAACGGTGACTCGTGCTCTCATTTTTCTTATCGAAACCTTTAGAACAGTTTAGTCATAATACCACGATACATTGTAATAATTAAACTGTTCCGTCGTTACGTGACTCAACTGACTATTTTAAGAACAAAAGGATATTGTGCACGGTATAAATCATTTCTAATTGTTTCAGTGAATTAACTTACACTGAGTAGCTTCTGAGCTCTATACATATACTACGATATGTAGCAACGAAATGTCCAAAGATAGAATTGAAAAGAGCAAAGAGCCTGATTCATTGAAAACGTCAGAGAAAGTAATCGTCATGTGCAATGGTTTCTGTATTTGGATCGATCCAATCGAACCTACACGAGAAGAATGACAAGTAGAAAAGAGAAAATAATAAACTTTGAGAGGGTAGCACAATCGGTTTTGTCGTTAAGAATTTTGTGCTTAAAGAAGACAAAATCACGCACGAGTCTCCTCTTTCCCAGTGAATGAAGCACAGTCATGTTCGTCAAACGACAAATGTATGTTAATAACGAATGCACTCCTTCAAGAAGATACCTCGAAATCGTTGCGATTCTCCGGTGATCATCGGTGTTCTTCGTTTTAAATACATCACTCGAAACAGCTAGAGCGACGCGTTAATGGACGTCAGGTTTGGTTATCATCAGAAAAGTCTCGGACGAGTGGTACATGGCCACTGTATGGCAACGATAAATCATGCGTGAGACCCGTGCGATACTTTCCTCTTCTTCTCGCTCGCTCGCTCGCTTCGTCGTGCGATCGATTCGCGCAACTCGGCGGCAAGCCACTTAATGAACGGGACAGGTGAGCGCGAGAGTTAAGTGGCATAAGTGAAAATGTACGAATGACGCGGGCAAGAGGGGATTCGACTCTAATGGGAATCCTCGATAAGTCAGCGCGAAGGAAACGATATCCTTTTTTCGCAAAGCGGCGATGGATTCAACCGCGTTCATGCACCACGGACGACTTGAGTAGCCTCTCTCTTGAGTGTTCGGATAAGCGAGAGTCTTAACACTTTCTTCCTTAACACGCGGGAGTATGCGAACGAATGTGTCGCGTGTTAAGAAACGTCACAACTATCGTTATAGAAGTTTTATAGATAATTGTACTATCTTAATTTAACTTGCAGTTTTATTAACGTACTATATTCTATACTCTTGTCAAAAAATTAATATTGGTTTCTGTTTGAACAGAGACATAATTCTATAAATCTCAGTTATCGTTTGAATTATCTCGATTCACAAGAATATCCGTACTTTTAAGCACTTGAGAGTTTGAAATCAGCCATATTGATGGGTTCGATTAAAATGAAACAACGATAAAACTTTTATAACGATAATTCCAACATCCCGCGCTGAAAGCGTTGATATTTTTGGCCAACCAAAATCAAGCATTACATACGTACGCGTGACACCCGTCGTGAAAGCATTAAAGCGACTCGACCGCGAATCACGAAGCATTTTACACGCCTGGTGCGATGTGAAAGAAGAACGGGAGGTATCCTAAATTCCACGGGACTCGACAAAAGTCTCGACCCCTTGGGGGAAGAGATCATTTGCGGGATATAAAGGTGGCTGGCCTTGGCGGAGCGTAACTGAGTAGCCACGATAGACGGTGGACGAGGACGAGAAGAGAGAAGGGAAACTGTTGTCGATGTGGGCTCGGCTCGAAAGGGAGATTATACGAAACGGACCAGAAGGGGCGTCAGCGCGGGTTTCTTCCCGTACGCACGTGTCCCGCGGTGTCATTATCGCCCACGCGCGCTAACTGTACGCGCAATTGAATCTCCCTTGGTTCTCCGCGCGCGCCCCCCTCGACGATAGGGGCCATGTTCGCCCACGACGTCTACCCTCCGCGTCTCTTCCAACCGGACTCTCATTCCACGTGTCCAGGAGAGAAGGTTGCTCGATGGGCCTGCGAGTTGTAATTAAAGGGCAATTAGTCCTCCTCGCGGACGTAACAAAGTGTTTTACAAACGATTCTTCGGACCCACGGCGCGTTGAACGCTCGAAGCAATTATCGTTTATTTTACACAGAGTATCCCGAATGTTTAAATGTCAAAACTGAACTGAAGAAAAATTGTTGTTTAGAGATTGGTTTCGCTCGTTTCTGCTCCATTCTGGGGAAAGAAACAGGAAAGTTTTCGTTTTTCCATTTACGTATTTATTTACATTTATTGACGCTGTCATTTATTTTATTATTATTTGATTGTCATCTTGTGTCATCTTGTGTTTAATGAAAATACTGTTTGGTCATTTGCAGCAACTCGAGCATTGGCTACTCTGATCATAGGTAGATATCGTTCTGCTATGATTTGGTTTCTCAGTTACTCTCTCGAACTGAACGAGAGAGAAAATTGAAACTTTCTTCGAAGTTTCTTCTTTTGCGATTTTCTTTAAAATGGAGTAAATTTCCTGAAAGATTTTTCCCCCTTAGTTTATCATATATATTTGAAATCCAAAAATCCTTTGCAAAAAATTTCAAAGTACGAAAACGCATACAGTGCACACGTAGTGCACGAAATCACAAAGTATCGAGAATGCAATTACCTGTTACAATAATTAATACGTGAAACAAACCTCTGTCTACGACAGACTCTACTTTTCCACAAAAGCATGAATTTGCATAAAAATCCGCGGCTAGTTTCTCTCGGTCGTTAATTTTGAATTAATCGAAGATCCACGGACGACACGGACGACGAAGATTGCGATCTCTCAACGGGTTAATCGATCGATCAAGTATCTCGCCGATGTCGCCGCGACGCGTCGGAACGCAGCGCGGGGAAAACCGTATGCACGTAATCGGGAATTTAAGAGATCGATCGACGAGGAGCCGAGATAAACGTCGAACATTTTCTCCGACCCTTTTAAAACTCGAACTTTCCAGATGCATTCCTCGGATCTCTGGATCCGATGGATCAGTTTCAACGTACGCGCGTCGCTTCTTCCGGTTCGATTGGAGAATCATCGTGGCGGATTACGGCACGACGATACGAATCGCAACGGCTCGCAACGGGGGTCGCGGCGTGCAGGTCGCCGCTCGGCTATCTCGATTTTATTTATACGATTGAGAAAACGTTTCTCTTCGGGCTGAAGCGCGGCTGCTCGGTGGAAAAACGCGAACGAGGCCAGACGTTCGCGCATACTGTACGCGCGTGTTTCCTGGCTCTCGCGGGGGATTGTGGGTGCGGAGGAAAGGCGTGGGTGCCTTCGCTATTACGTACCTGACATCGTGACGAGCCACGAAGAATCGGTAGTTGCTTGGAAAGCAACGGAGAGAAGAGTCCTTGTCGGCAACCTGCTGTTCTCCAGCAGGCTTATCCTCTGTTGCAACGTTTCCAGACGTTTGTTACTTTTGCTATGTGACCCTGTCTAACCCAGAATGTAACGAACATCCGTTTCCACTTTGAAACACTTTGCGTACATTCTGCGTAGAAGTGAGTGTTTCCTTCGAAACGAGTCCCGCCTCAATTATCTCTTGAACTGAAGTTCGTTACAGAGAAAGACGATTTCGAGGGGGACATCTCTCGGTGGTCGAATTCATCGATTTGTCACATGTTGATACTTCAAGATTACTTATTATCTTTCAAAAGTTACCTTTCCGCACTTTTTCTCCTTTTTATTCGAAATGGTGACCACAGTTGCACCCTCTCTAATGATTTAAGTGGTATTTCATGTGTGGTTTGACGAATAAACGGGCTAATTAATGAGATATCCGACTATTTAATTAAAAAATTGAATTAACTGATTAAAAATGAAACGAACTTAGTCGTTATTAATGATTGAACGAAGGATTGATTAAAGAATTGATTAAAAATTTAATTTAATTAAATTAAGAATTAAAGTAGAAATTCAATCTTCAATTAACTTTGATTAAAAGGTAATTGTTTAATCGTTCGGCGCAACTAACGAGCAAAGTAAGAATTTGCAATAAAGTTGCAACGTAATTGAAGATTATTGGAAAAATTTCATCGTTAATTGGTTGATTGCTTCTTATACCCAACTCTGCTCAACACGATACGCAAAGAATCTTGTCCGAAGAAAGAATTTTGTCTCGAAAAATATGGTACGTGGCTGTTCGATCGTCTACCGAGCCTTCGAAAGTAGAGTACAGCGACTATCGAGCAGGTATAATAATCTTGACGTCCTACGCTAGGGATACAACATTGTTATCTCCCGTGCTTCTGGAAAGCCATTGTCGCCTCGTGTAAACCAGAAGCGATAACTCTCGTCCGTCTTTCATCGCAGGAAGCTTTACGGTGTTAATGGTATCGCTGCGATGGGATTCACGGACGACTTGCGCAGGCGAGCAACAATGCTACCTTCTGATCGGCTCAAGCCCCATTAATCGGCGCTAACGTCTCATTACGAAAGTCTGACAATTTTATCAAACATTTCCTGCTCCTTCGTCCCACGCTCGTTCGTGTTAACGCTTCGCAACATGATCCGCACGGACCACTCAGATGGATTAGAAAGAGATCGATACTTTTGCAATCAATCACTCGATTGATTGTTCTGAAACATTAGAGGTATTAGTCTATTAGTTCCAAGAACCTTAGACATCACGCCTTCTTTTTCACACAAAACTCGATCGTTACATCGACGTTAAAGAAAGAAGCACGCCTCATTTGTCTTACGAAGAAGAAGAACACGTTTGTTTTCGATGGAATTTGAAATATCACGTTTCGTTTCCTTCCGCGAAGAAAAGCATATTTGTGCGATTTTCAACGAAAAGAAGCACGTTGTCTTTTGCAGTGAAAATTTATTTCCATCGTTCAACGTAGCCTTTGAAATAATACAATTTCGCTCTGATGAGAGATTTTTTCGCGCGACAATAAATAAAGAGCAGATATTTAGGTGATCTCATTACGTCCTAATACTAATATTATCACTGAAAGTGATTTTAGCGGGGATAACCCGCAGAAAATAGCAAAAATTAGCGATTGGTTGATTTGGGTCACGTGATCCGCGAGGGGGCGTGGGGTAGACCTCGAGTGGGAGTGGCGTTGTCTGGTACTGAGCGAATCGTACTGGGGTACAATTGCAGTTTTCGCTACTACACTATTGCTCTATCGATGGTTTTGTAATTTTTTATCAGCGATCTCTCCAGGTTAGTCTCCTTCCTCACTTGCTTCCGTACTTGATTATTATAACGGCCTCTGTTTCTATCGAAAACTCGATTTCGATAGAAGCCGATCCGCGTAACCGTAGCCGTTCTACAAATTATCCGATGAATAGCCCCTCATTTTCGCGTCTCTTTGTCCCGGTCGACGTTCGTCGACAGCTCGTTCCCGATACCGTGGCGCTTAACCCGTCGACCTATTGTCGCTGTTCGGCACCGTCATTCTGTCAAATTGCTCTCGCCCTCGTGGACTTCGTTGCCGATTCCAAGCGCGACTGCTCGCGTCACTATCCAGATAAGACAGGCCAGCATCTCGAGTCGAGTGGTCATCGTCGCTTTTACCCGAGCCTCCCGGTCGTTGCTCAACGCGTTTCGTAAATTAACAAAGTTACGCCGATTACTTTGCTCGCTCTCGAGATAATCTTAATTACATCGGAGTGGGTTTCTTTATCGTTCCTCCACGAGATCTCGTGAGATGATTCGCCGACTGTCGTAGGCGGTCAGAAAGGAGAGGCTCTTTCTTTTCAAAACTTACTCGAGTCGTTGCGATACCGTGTAACAAATCTGTCACGACTCGTCACGAGTTGGGCTTAATCGAGAACGTCATTTATCGCGACGTAAATCGACGATTTTCAAATTGTCCGCTGAGAGAGAAAAAAAAAAAAGAGTCACGAGCGTGGAAGATTCTGGCGAGATCGTTTGGCGAGGACGCGAGAATCGTTCCACGATTCTCCACGGAGTGTTACGGGACCGGTAGTCGATTTATAATCGTCGCCACGGTGATTTTCTCTTTTCTTTTTTTTTTTCCCATGCTTGTCGACGATTCTCCGTGACCGTTGTGAACGATCGCCGGAGAAAGCACGGCGTGGCACGCCGCCGATTCGCGGGAACTCGCGTTGCTCGCGTTCTCGAGGTCTTCTAAGAATCTCAGTGCCTCTAAATTTACATAACGCGAGCGATACGCAATTACCTTTCGATGATTTATTTATTTAGGAATTAAACGGCATGAGTGTTTTTTATACGAGTAATGGAGACTAGGAAATATATCAAGTTACACCGTGCACAAGTACGGACACTTGAACGCTTATCAATTACATCGTGATGCAAGGTGGATCAATAAGAATTGGCACTAAGATAACTTTGTTGTTCGAATATGAATATAATTTTTAGTAATAATGTTTTTTGAGAGATTTCAGAAATTTCAAGGCTTTTCAAAATAAAATATATATCTTTTGACATTCATTAGTCGACGTCCAACATTCTCTATAAACATTAATCTATGTATGTTAAAAAATTATTCGTTTAGTAGAAATTTTTCGTTAAATTTTGTAAAACATATTGCGTGGAAGATAAGGACAATAGCAATAATGGCATTGATTTTATTGCTCATTTCATTCAATCTGACACATGGCATGTGTCATGAATATGTGTAATGAATGGGGAGAAGGATGGTGGGAAGAGCAAGCAAAAAATAAAAATACGTACTACTAAAGAAATATGTTAGTGTACACAAAATTAACAAGACTGATGACTGATAATTTCTAAGAAGAAGATCAGTTTAGCAAGCGTATTGCTAAATCTAATGCATCTAATTGCATCAGACGTAAAAATGCAATCATAATTGCGTAACAAATCGATAGTCAGATTTGAAGGGAACCTCAAGGAAATAATCTGAATCTCCTCAAGCTGATTCTTACGTTTAACTACGTATAAAGTTGCCAAATAATTATATAAATATGGGTAATGGAGAAACAACGGAGCAATCAGATACTGTTGAATGAAATCTAGCATTAATGTACTATTGACCGACTCGGTTCACTTTTCACAAAGTGATCAATCGCTTGTGGAGATCGGAGAAGAAGACTCTTCGTCCGAAGAGCATACCTTGATCTACTTCGTCTATTGAAAAAGAGCGTCGAACGACAGATATTCCCTGTTAACTCCGTTGATTTATCGATCGTAGCCAGGTCGAATTGCACAAGCGCCGTATGCATTATGCATCGGAACGGGATGGTATTGTAGCGAATCAATTAAAAGGATCGTTCGGTTCGCGCGTTCGACTCCACGCTCGCCGGAGAAAATCCTTCGGAGAGCTGGCGACCTCCCCGCTACGTGGGTACGTAGTCCTCGCGAATCAGCCCTAATGCATAATGCAACGCACACAGAACGCTCACAGAACGGAATGAAGCGGAACGGGAGCCACGCCGGTGCGACCGATTCGACTGCACGTTCGACGTGCATCGCGAGAGCACGCTTTCGACGGACGAGTTGCGAGTAAACCACGTCCTAACCTGCATAGCTCGGATGTAGCGCGTGTTCGTAAGCGCGGGACGTCGTGCAGAGGAACGTCGTGCTACCGGAAAAGAATTTACTTGACTTGGAACGACAGGTGGTCGGGAAACTTGGCTGCAACTCGTTCCGAACGAGTTACGTGGTTTGACGAACTTTCAAGTGAAACGGGCCGTTTATTATCACTGAAAGTGATTTTAGCGGGGGTAACCCGGAAAATCGGTGCAACGCTCTTCAGATGCAACGCTGATGCAACGAAAATTAGCGATTGTTTGATTTGGATCACGTGATTCGTGAGGGGGCGTGGAGTAGACCTCGAGTAGGAGTGGCCTGTAATTTGTTTTCTATCGATTTAAACGTTTGCATATCGATAAAATTCGTCTTCATTTCCTAGTCAGAACAGTGAGACGAATCGTACTGGGATACAAGTCGTGCAGTTGTATTGAAAGTAGTGTATGTCACTTTGTCATCGCAGTAATGAAAAATTGTGATTCATTTCTCGGATAATAGAGTTGGTTCGTGCTCATTCTAGCGAAAATGATCGAGATTTCAGATCGATGTTATCGCGAAAGATTAAAATGACGAAGAGGTTGTTCGATCGGATGCGGTAGATAAGCAAAAGCCGAGAGGGTAATAGAAATTCACGAGGTCGCGTGAAAGAAATAAATTAATACCACAAAGGGATTAAAAAAAGAAAGAAAGAAAGAAAGAAAGAAAGAAAAACGAGAACTGTAATTGGACGGTGTCGAAAGACAAGGGAAAAGAGAAGATTGAAAAGCAATGAAAGGAAGCACACACAACACGCGAGAGGGGGGAAAAAAAGGAGGAAACGCGGACGCGTGCATTCAGGTTCGAGCGACCACACGCGCGGAGTTAACTTCCCTACCTAAACTGTTTCCTCGTCCGAGTCACGCCGAGAGGTTTCACCCTTCCACGAAAACAAACTTCCGCGAGTCTGTTAACGACCGGATCAAGCTCGATTAAGAAAGCTCTCGGCGTGGGGCAACGTTCGTTTCACGGGGCAATTAGGCGGAACGGGGTTCTAATTGAGGAACCGATAGGCACACCGTCTAATTAGTTGAACGCGAGTAAATATTAGCCGGTACCGGCTACGACCAAATTAGAAATCCCTCGCAGCGTATGTCGCTGTCCGCCATGTCCGTTCGATTGAATAATTATGACAAGTTGTTAGATACCTTGGCCAGGAAGTAATTACCTACTCGGGACCTACAAGTACTTCCTCGGCATCGTGCAACACGCCTCGTGTCTCGAACTGCTGAGATACCCGAGTACCCAGGTTACCCCGGATGAGGTTACCTTGGACGAGAAGCAGGAATTATCTGCACTATTAGGATTTCCACAATATAATTTATGTTTCAGTGACAAATAATAAAACTTTGTCTTTAAAGAAGCAATTATTTTATTTTGTCTTCGTACGAAAATGCCAATAAGTCTATAATTTCCAATAATAGTTGCTACAATATTTTTCCAGTTGTGAAAAATACTTTATATTTTTTAGCAAGTTTTGCTAATTTTTTTCGGGTTCTCCACCTATTCCAGTAGGCGTAAATTATAATTTGTTATTTGTTACAAAAATATAAATTACTCGAAACGTCGGATAAAAAACTATCGAGTGTCCAGATTATCCGATACGGGTCAGGTATTAACAACTCAATATGTCATAAGATAATCTGGGTATCTGCATCTACCCAGACATTTTACGAGATATCCTGATAACTTTGCTCTGCCCGAATACTCTAGTCTCGAACCATAAAAGTTGTTTAGCAACGAGGAAACAAAACGCAAGAATCGTGGCTGGAGATTCTCGAGCAGGCGAGGACTGGTCGAAAAAGTCCAGGAACGCGAAGCGAAATCGTCACGAACGGAGCCAGCCTTTTTGTTAAATCGAACGAACCGCTTCCTCTTCATTTGGAGCTGTGTGTTTTGCGACAGAAGTCGTGTGCAGAAGCTGGCTAATCCCGGCCGCTGAAGTTTAAGATTGCCGTGCACGCGATGTTACGTGAGTCACTGCCACGAAAGTCGTATCTTTTGCGGTTTTCGTCTGTGGTCTCTCGCGTGGTCGAGCTTCTTAGCATTGTTAAGCTCGTGCTTCTCGTTACTCCGGATCCGGAGGATAAACGAAGGTCAACACATTCGAGACTGTTTGCAATAGTCGACGATTATTTCTGCAATACTTACAATTGAATCAGTGGCAATTAAACCTGTGCCGAAGTAAGATGATTTTTGTTTGGGAGAAAATTGTTTGAATATTTGCAACAAATCTTGATAAAACTGCAGTTAAAAAATACTTGTAAAAAATAAATATGCAGATAAAAGTAAACTGGTAATACAATCACAATCAAAACGATTAACGATTATTAAATTAATTGTAACGTTTGATTGCAATTAATCAAATTACGATTCGTCCAACTCTGATTTTTTCGAGCAACAACACAGACGCATTAACGATTGTATTATTTTTTACGTGATATTAAAACCAACCGTTATGCTTTGCTTTTTTTTGTTCTATAATTGACTTTATATATTTATATTATTGTATTATTTCTTATACATTTATTTTATTATATATCTATATATTTGTATTATTTCCCGGCTGCAACCCAAGAACTAAGTAACAACGTTCTCAGTCAATGTCGCAGACGTTGCGTCTTTGGTCGCTGATTATGAGTGGAAGTGTATTGAATGACACGATAATCGCGTTATCGGTGTCGAATGAGTTAATCGTGGCCTGCCGAGCTCTTTCCTCGCGATCTCACTCCTTTTGCTTAATCATTTTCGGGTCGAATTCTCAATTTTGAATTTATTATTATTTTATTTATGGATCGTTCATACAACGTTACCATAAAATTAATATTCTCGGAGGACTGCGTCAAACTACGACAAATAATATCAGTATGACAAAAAATATAATTTAAACTAAATATAATTTTTTTAACTTATTTGCCATTTTTCCGCTATTTCTTGTTTAATAATCAGACAAACCAAGAATATATGAGCTGATATTTGAAATCTGTGCAACGATTTCCAAATGAATTTGACTATTCACGAATACATGGCACTATATGACACAAAGAACCGTCAATCGAACAATAAGTCGAAGCTTTAAAAACATGATCATCGACCACAGCCCTTTAAGATTGAGCCTCGAAGCTTTGTACAAAGCTCGAAATATCCTTTTTGAAATGAAACGCATTTGAAGAGAATCGCATTTTCAGTCCTTGTCCAAAGATCACTGAAAAGGTGCCAAAATCACGGAGTCGAGTCGTCTGAAACTCGTTAAATCGTTTCGTGGCGCATCACGTGGGCTGGCAGCGGTGGGAATTATCATTCTAGCAGCCGGTTAAAAGACAAGGAGGACCGCGTCGCGCACGTACGAGCGGAAGAGCTCGCCGCTTCGGAATTGCACACACAACAGGAGCCAACGTTGTTACGCTGCTGTGTCAGGTTGAATATTGCGCCGTTACACACAAGAGAGACGAACGCGGCTCGTGGAACGCGGGTATAATGCAGTCACCCGTGGTAACTTAACTCGAGGAATAATCAAGCCTTAACGAACCTTCCTCGCTGTCCGTGGTTCGCGCAACCAGGGGTTAGCCGAGGTTAGTCCGCCGATCGATCGTCTCTTGGCTGCCTCGTGGAAACGGCGCGTAAAGCGTGCCATCGTTTCAGATTATTTATACTTTCGTGCCTCGATTTCGTCGACGCTCGTAAACTGGAATTTGCTCTCTCGCGACGAAGACACCGGGCCGCGGTCTTTCTCTCCTCGCTTTCTTATTGTATGCAGATACGCTCCTCGGCTCATACGACGAGGAGCGTCATCTTCCAAGCCCTGGCTCCGGCGTCTATTCCGTATTCCTCTATTTTGTACACGAATATTTTTTGGGTTTTCGGGTCGGACGCAATCGTCCGTTTCTCAACGATTTTAACGAGGCCTAGAGTATCGAGACGCAGCCGCAAACCGGAGTCCACCGTGAAGAATGATTCCCTGGCCTCCACGCGAAATACATTCCTCCTGTAATGATGATCTACCTCCGAGATTTATGACTGTCCATTGACGCACGGTAAGTCATGGAAGTAATCCAGCCGGGTAAAAGGGTTGGGAAGGAATAATCGTTGTGTTTGACGTTTCTCGTTCCGTCTGCTCGCGGGGACGCGTTCATTATGGTTTATTCATAAAACCATTTGATCTCGTACGAAGTTGTTCCGGAGGCAGTGCAGCTTCGGCGAATTTTCGAGATTTCCTAAGCGGACGCGATTTTTGAGTCTGTTTCTTCCCGAAGAAGAGTTTCCGCGAGTTTTACTTAATTCAGAGAATCGTGCCAGATCTTTGACGTTATTTTAGAACAACTAAGTCTGTATGCACTATCCAAGTACTATACGTTTTGACGTTTTTTGCCATGTCTTTTTTGTCGCTAGTATAATACATTCTATCGTTCTCGAAATCCACTGAATAAGACTATTGAATTAGCTGAATGACAATAATAATAATAATGATATAAAATAAAAAATAATAATACTAATGCCATTAGGATAAAGAGATAGCATATGGCTATATTCTAAGAATACAATATAAAAATATAACGTATTTCATTAATTCAGTATCTAATGTTTCATGTATCGTTATGTACTTATGTACTGAAGTTCTCAAGTGAAAATAAATATTATCATTTCGTTCGATAAGATTCTTGCTTTATATCTGTATTTTTGCAAAAAAAGATATTTATAAAAATATTTATAAAATGCAAAATACACAGATACGTGCAATATAAAGTAAACCGACGTTTTTCTGGATACGCAACTGTATCCAAAACGAAGCTCTTCTGTGTTTTTCCCTCTTTTGCACTCTTTATCTTTTATCATTACATATAAATTATATAAAACATATCGTTACAATTAGATAATAGACAGACAATGGATCGGACGATTTTCGTTGTTCGTAACAAACCACTGCGTTGAGAACCACTGCGAGGCAAGGATACGACGGTAAATTACGAGCTACACGAGTACCTACACAGGATGTTCAATCCGTGCAGGTGGTCGAGTTAGTAGTCGGACGTCCGAGACGGGATGTACGAGGAGAGATTACAAGAGACAATCAGCCGGTTTTTCTCCAGGTTTGATAACACACCTACGAAAGGTCGGCATCCTAACATCCGATGTTTCACGGTAAAAGTTTAAGGTGCCTGGCGATGAGGCCGTTGTTTGAACTTTGGCGATAAGCTATCGCGACTCTCGTCGAGATAGGAATTTCTCCTCCGAGGAAAGAGATTAATCGAGATCGTGTCGCTCTTGTGTCCGACAACGAAGAACTGTGTTTATGACCTTCGGTTTACGTTCCATCAGCGTCGACGCTAATCGACAACGGCACTAATTGAAATTCCTTCTCTATTCGCGTACCCGTGCTCGTCCTTTCGCCCGGTGTCTGCCGTACAGTAACGATCGAGAGAATGCGAATCGCTCTTTAGTCTTTGTACTCTCCAGCAAGCTCGTTGAAATTTCCTTTCGACGAGTGAATACTTTGCATTGCGCGCCACGAGTAATTTTTTCGAAGAAATCGAAAGGAAAGCGAATCGTTTGTCTGGTGAGAGAAGAATCTTGTCTGGGGAATAGATTTCATTTGGTTCGCCGTTGGACGTTACTCGCAAAGTTCTTGGCTTGGCAGTTTAGTATTTAGGACAACTTTAATTACTGGATGTGGTGCATCAATCTTAATATTAACTCATTGGTGGGTGTCAGAGATGTGTGATTGGAGCCCTCCCACGTTCAAAACTCACAGTCAATCGTTTGCAACTCATGTGGTCCATCTTACGTGGAAAGACAATATATCGAACTGGTCGAAAAGTAATTTTCTAACGATCATTCCATTCGAGTGGAATGAAGAATCGAGCCAAAAAAAAAACGAAAAAATAAAAGGAGACAAGGTGAGATAGCGGATCTTGTACATTCTTCGTTCGAGAAACGATTGGCCGACGACGCGCGGTAGACGTGGCACTAGCTGCGAATAAATTGCATCGTCGAGCGGTCTTATGTTAATCCGCTTGGCACGGGTATTTATTACGAAAGGCAGTGCGAAGAAAAAAAAGGAAAAAAAAGAGGGAAAGATTGTGTGCGCGCGCGACTTACACGCGGAGAATGGCCAGCAATTCCTGTTGACCGGTTGTCGCCTGAAATTTCACGCGATCGCTACTAGACGCTCATTAACTGGATGGCTGTAACAGCGTGTAATATAATTTTCCAACGAGCGAGGAACAGACGAGCGTCGACCGTCGACCGGTGACTTATTCGCGAAACGTGCCCAGTAAATCGCGTTCAAAAGATGCAATCTTATCCACTCGTGTGACTTACCGACCGGCGTCCTGTTACTACTCCTTTCCCTGCAACTGCCATGCTTGGTATCGCTTCGCGGAAGGAGACTCTTTCCTCGATAAGATACACCCACGATCGACCCGTCGTTCCCACCGACTACCGTAACCGCGTACATACCCGATCGAATTCGATCTTCGTCGTTAATAAACCAGCTTCGTCGAGCTTCCGACCGCTGAAACTCTGCCGAGTTTCGTCTCACGCGCGAAACTGTTGCGGAGAGTCGGCAAGCGTAACTAAGCGACTCGTCTGTTATCTGGAATTTTCATCGAGCGTCTCGGGTCATTTCCGACGCGATGCGCTCGGACACAATGGACAGTAAAACACTCATCGTCGAGAATCGTCGGATTAACTCCGAGCAACGAAGCTTGCCACCTATCGCCTCGAGTTAACGCGTCGAGTAACTTACTCGAGCGTAAGTTACGCAGGCCTGTAAATGGCAAATTTCATTGACTGGTGTAAAAGGAGCGTGTCTGATGGGAACGGAGCCATCGGACTCGCACGTACGTACGAACGTGTACGACGACTTCGGGCAGGCAGACGTCCTCCACGTGAATGTAAGTGCGTACGGCGGCCGTGGACGAGCCACGCACTACGACAGCCACGGGACGACACACGCGATGCACGATGCTCGCATCCACCGACATTCGAACAAAAATAGAAATAACACGGTGCTTGGCATGTGAGGGCATGTCTGGCGTGTACGAGGCAGGACTATCGATAACTGACAGCTGACCCTGTGGGGTCGCCGCGAGTAGGCGAGGCTCTGCGGGCCAGCGGAAAAGGAAGTCGTGACTACGATCCTCCCTTTCCCCAGTTCTCCTCTTCGTTTCACGATTGATTTTTATCGCTTGCTGTTCCTTATTTTTTCTTTTCTTTTCTTTTCTTTTCTTTTCTTTTCTTTCCTTTTCTTTTTTTTTTTTTTTTGTACGATAAACCGGTATTCTGTGATTTCAGTTACCATCTGTTGGAGTCTTCCACAGTGATTTATTATATACTTGGCGAGGTTACTAGAAAAGTTACTTTCTCTTCGATTTTTTTGAATATGTTATAAGAATTTACACTCGAAACTTTAACTTCTTCCTGTACGTATGATCGACAGTTCAATTTTCGAGATATTTTCAAGAAACTGCTGGTGCTAGTTCACTGAGTGTCATTTTAGTAAAAGTGTCAATTTTTTAAAAATATTTATTAGAGGCCAATGATTCGACGTGCTGGATAGAAAGCTCGAGTCGAAGCGAGTGAGTAGGAATAACTCGTCAGTGATTTTCGTGGCGAATACTAATTGTTCGTTTCTTGAAAAATGTTGTAAATATAGTATACAAGTTTCGAAGAAATCGCTCGATGATAATAACGTGAACACTCTGAAATTTTTTCCGTGATTAGTAATTAATAATAAATAATGTAACAATTAATGTGTTCGTTCTGACCAGTACGGTATCTGTGCAAAAATTAAATGCAATTGAACGTAAATATAAATAGCGTTTTACTGAAAATAACGAGAGGAAATACTGACACAACTAATGAAATGACAACGATAAGTAAAAACTAAACTGATAAATTGAATTCGGTCTCACTACGGAATTTTATTGGATCAATTGTTTGTCCTTTCGCGCTGGCGAAGACTCGACAAAAACCTTTTTGCGTTCGCGCGTCAAGAAACGTTGTACGATGCACTTCGACGTCACTGAATTTGGATTTTCCTAGTTGGAATATCGCCGAATAGATAGCGAGTCATTTTAGCTAGTCTCACCTCGCTTCGGTACAAGCTCGAAAAATTATCAGGCGGATGGAAAGTCCGTGCGAAGCGGACGGAACGCCCATTACCCGCACGACATGCGTCGAGGCGTCGTTTATTTCCCGTGGTGTAAACGGTTTAACCCGGGGCCCTCGCGTAAGAGGCTTACGCGATAAGGAGGCCCCGATGGGACGGCATTTCTTCGCTGCCACCTGTCAGAAACTCGGTTCCGTCAGGTCAGGTGTAACTCCGAAATAAGAGCCACGTCGGCGTTCCATTAAAATGACGGGCATGTCCGCGCCGATACGAGCCTCTTCATTCATGACGTCGCGTCGGACGGGCGTCGTTAATCTAGGGTGGGGTCTCTACTTACCCAGAAACAACGAGGTGACCGTTGATTCTGGTAGCCCGACAACCGCAGCGATCCATTAACAACGATAACTGGTCTTTCGGTCTTTCCGATTGGCATCTACTGTCTTTCGTTAAAACGTCGGGCGTCGTTTCTTCGTCTCGAAACCAATCTCTCGTTAAAATCCTTTCTTGAATTTTCCTCGGAGTGGACGAAATACTCCACTCGACAAGAATTTATTCTCTTCGTCGAATCATTCTCTACGTACGAGCAACGCTCCGTTTCTCAGGATTAAAAGCAGAGAAGACCGAGACAACCGATTTCCGCGACGGGAATCGAATCCATTGGCTATTATATATAACGTCGCGTCCACACGACTGTTGACAAAACAGTTCGCCAAGACTGTTCGTCAAAACGGCAGCGTGAACACATTTGGCGAGCTGGTCAGATTACAGAGAGCTCGCTTGCAAAAGCGAACAGTGTTCGCTCGGTGAGTGGTGTATCAAAGAATTTATTTGCGAACACGAAGCGCGTGTGGACGCATCGAGGATGCTTTATTTTGTAATGCCGTGTTCACACTGTAATTCACGAACTGCTCGCCAACGGCAGCGTGGGTGCGTGCGACGCAGTTTCAGTCAGCGAGCAATTCTGCCTCGCGTGGAACTGGCGTACGGAACAGTTGGCTGCGTGTCCAACAACTGCTCTCGCTTCGTCAAACTTTCCTCGATGACTCGCTTTACCCGTCCAAAATGATCAACCGCGATTCCCTTTCGCGATCAATCAGTCGTTCTGAACGTCGAGGATCGTTCAATTATCGCAACGTTGCCTCATGTTCTGACGCACGTTCACACCACCAGTTTGCAATACGCAATTTGTTCGATGAGAAAACTTTGTCGAGAAGCTTTACGACTGATTCTGTAGCAGGGAGAGTTGCGCCACAGTCGGTGCTCCAAATTACGAGCCGGGACTGTGGCAGCGCTTTTAAAACTTTCGCGATAACTAATGGCAACAGAACATAAATACAGCGGACTCGATAGAAGCCCTAGATACCCTAGACACATCGAAGAGCATCGTAGCTAGCTCGTACCTACATGGTTTTACTTCGAATCATCGTAAGATTTTGTTAAAGAGTTCCACGTTGATGACAGTTGCAATCAAGTTTCTAGTCACAGGATTTTAAGGAATTTCAGAAATTTCCAACGTAACTCGAAAGTATATATATATATATATATATTGTACTCAGAAACTGATCAATATAAATTATTTCCCATCAGAAATGACTTGAGCTATATAAATATATATATATATATATTTCCTATCAAAAGTTTTAATCAGTGGAACAGATTAATTGTAATATCACAATTAATTATAACGTTTATAATATTATTTATAATATAAAATTTTGATAATTAAAACAAAGAATATCTATTTATATGATATGAGTCGTTTTTAATAAGTGACTGCTTCTGAGCATTGTACATGTACGAAAGCGTAAGACGTCGGAACAAATAAATTAGTCGAAAATGCAAAGAAAATATAACCTGAGGCGAACTCAAATAAATCGCACACTCGGTTGATACTGAATAAAATACAATGGATCGTTTTAACTCTTTCACCACTCTTCTTGACGATGCTTAAAAGTGCCATTATATATAAACGCTTATATCACTTCAATGTGACAACATCTTCTTCACGCTACTCAAAAGGACATGTAAAATGAACACTTGTGGGTTGCTGGAAGATGGCAAGATGATGTTTACATATTCTTGCTTTGTAGTATATATCATGTGTCGGTATTTATAGACGTCACTTTAAATCTCAAGCGGTATAATAATTTATATCAAATTTTGAAATTTGACTATTTGCTGTCACTTTGCTGGATTTGACATTCTCAGTGACAGAGAGAATAGCAACAAAATGAAATTAAATTAGAAATTTCACTCTACATCGTTTCGATCCTCAATGTTTTAACACGTAGTAAACGCGACAATTTTTAAATTGACAATTATTAAATTTCTAACAATTCAAAACACATTTATCTCTCCTTTTCTTACGTTTGTAATGTGCGAATGACAGAAAAGATTTGACAAAAAGAAACGAAACCGATTTCTCGTTCGTCGACGCGGAATGATGGATTTTTCCCTGACTTTTGTCAACGACTTTCTCGCGTGAACTAATGCAGACATCGGTCATCGTGGAATCGAACAAACGAGCGACGCGCGCAATGTTTCCTTTCAGGATCCCGTGGTGGCGTTCGCGGAGAAATCGAATTAGAAAATCGACGACCTCGCCACTTTGACTAATAATTCGTCAGACGTCAGCCGAGAATTATCAATAACATCGGTGCATTATCCTCGTTTTGAGTCATCGGTTTCCGCGCAAAAACCGCAATCGCTGTCGATGCAAATGTGAAGAACCGAGGTGACCGAGTCGTATCGAAAAACGGCACGGTAATGCGTATCGGAAACGCTTGTTATCGCGTTGCGACTACTCGTCAGGTTCACACGGTGTTCACGCTCGTGTTTTTGCTCGATCAAAACGACTGCCATTAATTGTAACTGGTCGCGGTCTAAAACTAGATTTAATTCAATTTGTTTCATTTATGTAATGGTTTCTGTAAAAGGAAAACCAGAGGAAAACTTTACGAGCCGGTTGGATGAATTTATTTGTGCAGAAATCTCCTAGTAATAATCAGATTGGAGAAAAAAATACGGAGTTCCAGATGTGTTGTAACACTGTCCGATTATAAACGTCGAGGATAGATGTGTCTCCTGTTTCATCTAGATATTGATGGCAATTCGTGGAACGTACACCCAGACGCAATGTGCAGCGTCTTCTGCGTCGGGGCAGAGTACGGCCAGCGTTTTTAGAAAATTTTAACGATCGACAGACGTTAACCTAGTTACTTTCCCGTGGGTCGAGAGCCGGGACCTAGGGGGAGATTGTAAATCAGCGTATTTCGGTATCACGGAAGCAACACTGGCTTACTATTAATACAACCGAAGTTTCGTGTCGCATTTAGTTGCTCGCCTGTTTATAAGCACGGTGCACGCCGTGACCGGCGTGGATGCGCACGCAAGGAACCTGCACATCCGCGTCTGAGGCAAATTTGATACTCGGCCAACTTTAGCTCTGTTTGCGAAACCTACTCATTCGCGGACGGAAGAGCCGCTAGTGACAAAGTTGTAATTCGTGGATCGTTTTGACAGTCGGTTAGGGTGGGCACGACAGGTGGCAACTCGAGGGATTATTATAGATGACAAATGGAGCATGCAGCCTCGCCTGGGATTCACTGCGCGCAATTATCAGAAGATTTTATCACTGAAAGTGATTTTAGTGATTTCAGGTGCAACGCTGATGCAACGAAAATTAGCGATTGGTTGATTTGGGTCACGTGATTCGCGAGGGGGCGTGGGGTAGACCTCGAGTAGGAGTGGCGTTGTCTGGTACTGAGCGACTGTGATTTATTTTCTATCGATTCACATGTTTGCGTGTCAATAAAATTTTATGGCAGAAAAGTCGTCTTCATTTCTTAGTTGTTCAGAACAGTTGCTTCTGGGCCTTTCAGTGAAACGAATCATACTGGAGTACAAGTCGTGCAGTCTTTTGCTTCGCAAAGTCTCTCCTTGTATTTTTTTTTTTTTTTTTAATCTAGAGTAATAAGTCTGGCTCGTTTGTAACCGAATAAGTTTTCGTCGCTCGGTATCATATCTCAACGTGTTTTTATCCTTCGTCAGCAGTTCGCTTCGGTAATTGATATAACGGTTTAATAGCATTGCGCGAGTTACGACCAGGATTGTTCGCATTCCATGATCCGACGATGTAATAAAAAAGAGAGAGAGAGAGAGAGAGAGAGATCCAATGTATCTTATTAAATTTATGAGCTTCTTCCCGAACAGTGGTCCCCGGTGGATCTGGGTCTGTCCGTAC
Source organism: Melipona beecheii (assembly GCA_032399605.1). NCBI lineage: Eukaryota > Metazoa > Arthropoda > Insecta > Hymenoptera > Apidae > Melipona > Melipona beecheii. The sequence goes on from JAUCMO010000463.1 coordinate 2,029,502, forward strand.
ATTTATCACAATATACAATCGGTTTGTGCCGCTGATTGCCCTTTACTTTCTGCGTGGGTGTACCACCAAACGATACGTCCAACGATCCTTACCAAGATAAAGTATACGCTTTAGAAAGTAGCTATCAGCTCTTCGACGTGCAATTAACGTTTTCGCGTTTTATGAAATACCTCTCGCGAGCACGCGATCGATCAATCGCGGCCGTTCCAATCGCGTTCAATGGTTCGATGCCTAATCTAGGGACTTTTTGTTTTCTTCTCGTCTAGATGAGAGCGGTTTCTCTCGCTGTTCTTGCGCTCTCTCATTGCTCTTGCGTGCAGACGTTCGCCTCGGGCGATTGAACGGCCGACGATCGCGAGTGTCCACTCATTTATGACGTGGCTGAGTTAGATATCGGTTCCGTCTTTGCAAGACACGAAATTCGAACGCTCGAGCTTGAGGAGTCGACGGTCACGAGGGTCGAGAGAGGCCACTCGACGATTTCAACGCGAGCGTTAATTCATAAAGATCCGAGAGTACGATCTGGCAGTACACGACCCACCACCGATTCCCACAACGGTCGCCGAGAACTTATGCCAGTGCCGGTCTGGCGAAGCTCGGAACAGTAATTGCTGCGAAATGCAAATTACATTCGTAGCGTTGTTGCACCTTTGCATTGGCAATTGCCCGCTTATTGCGATTTATATCGCGATGATTTTCACTTCCATCGCGATCCGGTGTCACGGGAACATCGTACGGGATGTTTTACCCAGTTTTATGTATATTTACGTATATTGGTCTTTCGATTCCAGCAAGGAACATGGTCAAAATGTCGAAAACGTTGGATCAGCGCCAACTGTTTGAATATCAATCGATGGCGTGCTCTGGTCCAAACTTGTTATTTGTTATACAGTTTAACTTGGTATTAATTTCTTATTCTCTTTTCTTATTGACTTTGTAGTCCTTACGCTCTATGTCGCATAAATGTACATTTTTGCATCAGAAGGCAGATGTTTATCCCGTGTAAATTAATAAATAAAATCGAAGTGAATTGTTTTGAGTTATTTCGGACAGAAGAATTTTGCTATTCGCAAGCAAGTTTATAAATTCAGTGGCTGTTGTGTGTGATCAAAGGATCGTTTTCCATAAATATAGATACAACAAATAGAAAGAGGAAGTTGGCGAAGAAATAAGATAAGGACAGCTGGATTGCACGATGCTTCGTTCGATCGTCGTAGGAATGTAGTTCAATCTAATCCACGGTTCGTGGATTGCAGTCCAGTAGGAATGCAATAGATCCATCAGGATTAATTGATTCATTAAGATCGCTAGTGAAGTTTAACGACTCGTTTCGAGCCGACCCTCCGTCACTGAAAATCTATGGACGCGCTGTCTCGCGTCTGCAGAACGCGCTCCGTACTTCCGGTGAACTTTGATTCGCCTAAACGAAGGTTACGCTCGCTCGATAAGAAAGCTTCGAAAATAGGACGAATCTAGAATCCCTACAAATTTTCTTTCATTGTTTTTAGAATGACTCAATCGAACACAAAGCAACGTTATTAAAAAGTTACATTAATTATTAAACAAAGTTATTAATCAGAGACTTCATACATCAAAGGGAATCGCACTTACATCTGTACCACACTTTCTACTGAGCGCAAAAACCGTACCAATTATTTTTCGAACGCTTTACGCTCGATTTGTTATAAGTATACTCTTCAATAACTGTTTGTCGACCGGTTGTTTTTGCTACATTCTTGAATATTTGCAGTTAGCATTCATACGTGTCTTTCTTTTTCTTTCGAGCTTTGCGTAAATGCAAAATTATTGCAAATCATCGAGACGTCCTCGGTTACGGTATTACCAACGACGAGCTGCGTTCGATGAAAGGTTATTAGCACCTAATTGACCCAGTCGTTGGATTATCTCTCAGTCATGAGTCGGGGACACTGAGTCCATTGTTTTTCAACAATTTATGATAATAGTTTCGAGGTTACGTGTTTATTACGAGATGACGCAATGGATCAACCACGAAGCATGAACTAAACTATCGAGGATTTCAAAATTTCCATTCGAAGAGTTTCCGCGAGATCTATCTATCGCACGTTGTGTGTGAAATTAGGTTAGGTTAGCTGGATTGGAAGCTGGAGGAAGGGAAAGAGGCGCGTCGACCGAATCGTCTGCAATCGTGGCATAAAACGGTGCTGGAAAGTATCGGGTTGCACGAAGAGCGCTTTCAAAACCTAAGGCCTGCATCCGCGACCGGTTGCACAATCCTGACTACCGGTTTGCGAAATGACGAAAATATGGATCGAAAATGCGGTCCTTTTCGCGAGAAGAAACAATCCACAGAGATTTTGCGAATTGTTCGCATACTCACGCCATAGTATTTATTTTGCCAATTACCAAATGTGTAACTACGTTATTTTGAAGAATCCATTAAACTAAGTAAATAACTTATTTATTTATTCATACACGGGATATACCCAATTAGACAAACAGCAATACGAATACATTATAAATTATAATAATGAATGGTTCCGTAACGTAACACAAGCACGATATTCATATTATATTATAGTTCATTATAGCTCCTCGCGTTACTTGTACATTTAGCCTTAAAATTCCCAACTGTATTTTCTCTTTTTGTTTCCTTTTCTCAGTTAGGTATAACATGAGCTCAATATCCATATTAATTACCAATGAATAAATAATTTTCGTATCTCGTCGAAGCCGATTGTCGTCACGAGAGTGGTACGAGCGTCGTATTTGCAAACGCGCGCGGAGAATTGGGAGGAGACCATAAGCTGGCGCGTCGACGACGATCGAGCGTAATATATAGGTTGGAGAACCTATATAATTTAGTCGGGGATCGATTTCGTGCATAAATACACGGTGGTGCGTGGCCAGCGTGACAGGACGCGACGTACCGCGATAGACCACCATGGGAGAAGGCGCGTGTCGTCCGCTCAATTACGGCCATATCGATTTCAAAAGGACGCGTCGATGCTGGTAAGTGATTCCTGGTGTATCGGCGCGAGAATGCGTCGCACGCATCGAGCGAATCGAATCGGACGTCGATCCGGAAGATCGACTAATAGCGAAATACAAATTGACAAATACATAGTTATGGTAAGGATCGTTGGTGTTTGCGGTTGCAGTCAGCGTGACGAACACCTCGATAAATTCTGACACTCGGTCACGCGCGGTCGCGTAGCCGGCCAGAGATAAGAAAAAATACAGGGTGTCTCGTAATTAGTGGCACGACCGAGCAGGAGCTGATTCCACGTGAAAAGAAACGATAAAATTTTTCCACGCAAGGCCTTCGAGGTTTTCGAGGAAATCGAGTCAAGTGTGCGTGTGCCAAGGCAATTTTTTGAAAACGACATCTTAAACGTAAAGTTTACTCTATTTTTTTGCATAGAACATTCTCGTGTCGATCATTCGATACGAAATTAATTAAATTAAACTCGAGCATGTTTAACTTTCAAATTCGATTTTCTCGAAAACAAACGCTCGAATGAAGAAATTTTCTTCCTCGCGTAGAATCAACCCTTACTCGGTTGTACCACCAGTTGCGGAACACCCTGTACATTCAGTGAGCGTTCCAACGCACGAGCTACGCGTACCCGTTTTCCGTGACACTAATGGTCAGGCATGAAAGCCGAGAAATTTACGTGGCCAATATTTTTGTTTCTCCTAGTCCGTGCTAGATAAGCGTGTTTTGTTCAGTCACCGAATTCGCGGTTCACCGATAACGTCGCTGTTCATTAACCGTTGCGCGTACGCAACGAGCCGAGAAAACTTATACCCCCCGTCGGACAAAGTTTCAAATCGTTGGGACATTGCGCGTTTTGATATTGGCGATAGCGTGTCCCGTAAATCACGTCTCCTCGCTACAACCGCGACTCCTTGGCTTCTCGCTAATAAATTCTCCGTAATACACTTTGCACGATTAATGGTACTTTCACCTTGACGATAAAGTCTTCCCTGTTACTTCGTGGCATCCATCGCTCTGCGCCGATGCAACGTATTTTGCTTATTTACATCTTTCCTCCCCCCTTTCTCTCTCTCTCTCTCTCTCTCTCTCTCTCTCTCTCTTACGCGCGATTTATCTATCGTGTAACGAGCCCCGCGGCCGCGTACTCTGTCCAACTCGCGCGTCAATTTGCATCACGGTGCAACACCGTGGCAAATAGCGGCGCGCGATTCGCATCGGGACGAAGGGAAGATTTACTCACGTAGAAGAAGAGCTCGACGCGGTGCGAGTGCTTCGGCACGCAGGTGAGCGCTTCCGATCTGCAGCATCCGGTGTCGTCCGAGCACCTGTGCAAGATGGCGCAGTGTGGAATGTAAGTGGTCGACGGGCTTGGGTAGACATCGCGGACTGGTATCACCCTCGGTCGTGGCCACCGGCAGCTACCCTCTCGCGACACCTTCATCGCGTGCTGAAGAGCCTCTCGGATTTCTGCCGCTGAAACACGCACACGCACACGCGCATACATATAGATGAACGTTCGTTCGTCACGATTCGTTTCACCGACAATTTGCTCCTCGAGACAAATGGAGGAAAGTTCGGTCGGTGGGAAAGAGATCGACTCCCTTCGACGCTAGACTCGGCGGATACCGAGGATATGTCGCGTGACGGCTCGGCATTTCAAAACGGATCTGCAAGGCAGGTGACGCAAGTCGTGCGAGCTTTCTATTGATTCAGCGCCGCGGATGCCTAATCGCTTTCTACGCGTTTTCACGGAGCGTCGATAATTATGCCGCGGCTGTCGCTCGCTGCAATTCGCATTGGCGACTGCAGAAGAGAAACCACGTAGTGCACCGAGAAATCAATAAATTCTGGCGCGAACAGCCGCGAAGAAGAAGAAACGCGAGGAAGAATCGAGCGAACGAACTGATGCGCGTTCCTCGATACGAAGATACAAACGCTCGCTAATCGCCGCGTGAATAAAAACAGCATCGCCGCGACGGTTACGTAGCCAGATATTTTTAGCAAAACGCGGTAACAAAATTTCCACGACGGCGTCTCGGCCGTCTGTAAATTACAGATTTATAGCTTGTCTGGTAATAAGACTCGCCGGATCGCGATCGACCGGGGTTAATAGAGCCAAGTTCGGAGCCAATTCGGTTCCAGTTAGACGTCGTGACACCGTCGTATCTAATCGAAAGTTATTGCGGCCGATCGGCGAACCCGGAGATGATCGGCAATTTCGCTGACGTATCTTTCGCTCGGCGTTTATTAACCTCTCAGCTCTGTATCTGCATCGTGCCGCATCGTGCCGCTGGCGACGATTAATACTTTGCCAAACGCAGTGTTTTCTTTAAGATTACAAATCAATAATTTTTTATCGTTTGATATCGATTGATATCAATAGCGCAGAAAATATTAAATTTCTTTGAAATGATGTGAAAAGAGTTGGTCAGGTCTAGTCTCGGAATGTTCGAAAATGTCCGAACCACAGAAAGAATTTAATTCAAGCGACAAATTGCAACTACATACTCGTCATTCACAGCTAGGAGATTAAACTCGTTTTCTCACTGTCGTTCATCGGCGAGTGTACACGTGCACGGACGACTGTGAAAGAGTTAACCGCGCTCGAAGATAGAACGAGGGTTGTGCGATTCGCGAAATCGCGAGCACTCGAGGCCGCGGTTCGAGGAAGCGGCTCTCGATCCCTCAACGAGAGGACGCCGCGCCGCTCGTTTATTCGAGGAAGTGCGTTCTCCCTGGTCCGTTCCGGGCCGATGAGATTCCGCTGCCGCGATGCGACGAGGACCGCGAAAGAAAAGAGGGCATGGCAGTCGTTCGACGTACCGCGACGCGTGGCGCGAAAGTGTGAATAAAAGGACTGGAAGGGGTGAAGTTTCGGAAATGTCTCGGCGGCGGGGAATTATTTTCTTGGCTCGATCTCCGCCGGGGATCTGGCTGTATGCTAATTCCGAACGTAGGCGTTACTCTCGCCACGGGCTGCACTGACACGAGATCATATCGGCGCGTTTACAATAGAGGCACGATCACGAGGGAAGCTAAAGTATGCTCGCTCGCTCGCTCGCCGCACATCCCGTATTCAAACGTATTCTGGAATGTATCGCAAGAGAAAGGGATTAGATCTGCGATTGTCCCGCGTTCTTTTTTTTTTCCATCCATTCCAGGATGGATTGGCTTCGTTTCCAACGAGGCTGTCCTGTGCCGAATTATCGCGGCGGACGACAACAACTTTAGCCGCAAGAAGTTACATTTGATTCGTCACGCGAATCTCTTGCGATAGAAGAGATCCGGGAGAGAGTGGGCAACAGGCGAGGATCGAGCGAGCATCGGTAGACGGCGTGTCCGAGGCGCGGCAAATCGATTCGAGCGGCTCGATATGAATTAACGCGGAACAGCGAGCGGGAAAGGGAGGCAGGGATGGCGCGCAGATGACACGAGAGAGTTTGGACGAAGGGCGGCTAAAGTTGCCGCAATCGCGGTGGCTGCGGCGCAATCGTCGTCGATAATTTGCATATTAATGGGTCGTCGTTACGCGAGCGAGCGTGAGCCAGCTGTCGATCGAAAACGCGAACGCTTTCCGGTTGCGCAATCGAGCCGCTTGAGAAGCTGCACTTCTCTACGCTCCTGAACAGAAAGATTGACACCCATGTGCCGTCATTGGATATTTTCAAGGTTCGAATCGGAATCCTCGAAATTTTCTGAATCGAAACATTGCAGCAGTATGATATTCGTGTATTTATAAACATTATAATTTTGAAAACGAGCGACAGGAGTTTTCTTTCTCTTATAAATGTTATAAATGTTAAATCATTTTTAAAATTCGGAGGATTCCGATTCGATCCGCGAGAGTCGAACGATAGCACACACGCGCTATTCTCTTTTCGTCCAGTGGACGTACGAAAGCGTAAAATTTTTAACAAGCTGGCAAAGTTACTTCGGCTATTAGCTTCTAGCCAGGACGTAGTTAAAGATCGACTCGGCCGCTTTTTATCCGATGTTTACGTTCGAGGAATAATTGGCAGCGAGATTGGCGAGACACGGCCAACGAGACCACCATCGTCGATTTAATAGCGATTAATGACGGATATGACTGTGAGAGAAGGAGAGCGGGACAGGTGCTGTTTCGAGGGCGAGCTGCAAATATTTGCATAAATCGACAGGATGGAATTTCGATTACCGCGCGGTCGTCGAGGCAGCGCGGTTTTTCTCTACGCGATCGGAATTCCCCCTGCGTGTGACTCTTCCCTTTTCTTTTTTTCTTTTCCTTTTTTTCTCCGCTGAAACATCGAGGTACGTCGCGTAGATCGAAGCGTTACAACTTACTCTTCCCGTTCTTGTTGTATTGCTGCATATTGCTTCTGGTTTCTTTGACGCTCTCTCGAGTGCCCAGAGACTGCCACTTGTGAACGCTGTGCGCCGACATCGACGGATAGTCGCTTCTCGATTGGTACCCGTTGTACTGTGCTCCTGTCCCACCCTCGTACGTCTTCGGGTCCCGGTAATCGTAATTCTGCGTAGCCACAGGCTTGGGAGTGGTGGTGGTGGTAGTGGTGGTGGTGGTGGTGGTGGTGGTGGTGCTGGTGGTGGTCGTTGTAGCCGGCGTGGTGGTCGGGCTCTCCTCTTCGTCCTCGTCCTCGTTGTAGTCCTGAACGAAGAAAGAAATCTTGATGAATTTTAGCCCAAGTATTCGGGATGTAAACGCTATGCTAAGATAGTTCGCGCTGGCGGCGAAGAAATCCAAAAAGAAAGGAATTATACACGCCGTTGCATACGATCGTGGGTGGGCCATCGCTGCTGCGTGGTCAGCCCACGAAATTTTTACACGGCGATAAGGTTAATAAGCGAATTTGCATCTCATCGCGACACGCCGAGAACCGTACGGAAGGAGAACAGAGACCTACTTAATCGCAGTCTGCAACATCTGGATCCTTTGATCTCGAGCCGCTTGATAGAAACAATCCCTGCGAGCGCGCGCGTGCGTGTACAACGTCTCCAATCCGGGGAGAATTTCTCCGTGGACGGTTGGTTTACCGTCGACACTTTGCGTGGCTGCCAGCTGCGAGCCTCTCGTCGATGAACACTCGAAACTCGTGGCAGTCTGCAGTTTCTTTTTCGCGTGCCTTTCGTTTTATGCCACACTCGAGTTCCCATTCAAACGTGCTTTTTTAGGGCGTAGCATACCGCCACGAGCTTCTGCGCCGATTACGCTGCAAGAAAAACACGCATCCCTCCCCCCCCCCCCATTCGATCTGCTGAATCTTCCCGAGACCTCTTTTCTCTATTTCCACGGTTCAACTGCGTCGTTATCCAATTAACGCGTCTACTATCGTCAAGCCAGTCAAACATCGTTAAGCATCGAACACGATGGTATATCTACACTCCTCTTTAATAAAGTTGAATATTTCGTCCAGGATAAAACGAGTGGAAAAAGTTTTACGTTTAACTGGACTTTTGTTCACAGAGACAGTCTGTTGCGTAATTGCTGATGCGAATGCACGACAGATACGAAATTTGGCTAAATTTTTTCCAGTAACAGATTTTAACGATCTTGTAACATATTTGAGTTATTGTCATCACTCGAAATGTCTAACACGGTGGATCTATTCATTGATATTCACTTGTTCTAATATCTAAACGTGATTATTACAGAAATTTAAGAACATGAAACATATCGACGTGATGGGATCTCGAACTTATGTACGTGACGAGGATGACATATTGTTATTTGTGTCGATGATGATTCAATTTAATCGCCAACACTAATAATTGCAATAGCGACGAACACTGTTATTGTTATTAATTTTTCCCAAAGATCCGTAACATGTTCTTTTGTCAAATAGATTAACCACGCTTAGCCACGCGAAAATTATACTAATAGCAATTACTCCGAAGATACATTGTCTCGTGCATTTTAAAACGAATCCAAGAATGTAATGATAATTCTACTAATGTTCATTTGAATTTATATTTTAAAGAACAACGTGTACTACTTTGTCACTTTTCTTCACTTTTTGTGTTTTCCATTTTGCAGAGTTAATCGATTTGGCACGTGAGCGGCTACAAGCGCTATAATCGAACTATAATTGACGTATCTTTCTCTTCTTATCGGAATTCGTAATTTCATTAGATCGTCAAGAGGTTAAATCTCTTTCAAGCACAGAGATCAGCCGAGTAATTGAATAAAAACGATTCGAAGCCGAAGAAACGGCCGTATGTCTGTTTTCACTTATCCCTCGGCGCGTCGGTCCGATCTGATAGCGCCGGGCGAAGGCCGCGGGGCTAGAACTTGAAATAATTTATCAGCGAGCGGACCAGGAAGGCAGCTGGAATTAACTTGTCCGGCGCTGAACGTGCTCACAATGCGTCCAATTACTCGAAAACCGATGTATCGTTCGTTATGCAGCTTTATCATTGTATTCGCCTCAATGTGTCCGCCTGTAGCGCGGGCAATTCATCTTAAGGAATGTTCCGCGAACGATGAAAAAAGATTGATTTCCCCGCGCCGCTGGTTTCGAAAGGTCGGTGAATAACGACGTTGTTATCGCAATTACAAACGCGGCTTCTGTCCGTTCGCGTCGTGACATTTATTCGTACACGGTCTTTCTCTCTCTCTCTCTCCCTCTCCCTCTCTTTTTAACACAGTCGGACGTTCCTCCATGAAAGGGATTCATTTACGGTGGGAAAAAACCTTGGCCACTTTGATCGTACAACGATATTTCGTTTGACAGTGTTTCGAAGCTGCTTGCTCGCCGTGTGGCTGAGATGAAATACTCGTGATGGGGAGAGGTATGGCAGCGAGAGAGGCTCATCCACGAGGAATCTTCCATTCTCTTTGATCTTCGAACGCGGAAAGCGGATTAGATGGCCAATAAAATTGAACGACGCTGCGCTATCGCGAGTGATTCGAAAGGGATCAGGGTCACGGTTTCACGAGAGGTCAGCTTTGAAAACGATCCACGGTCGCGTTTCGTAAATCTAAATCTTTGCCTGCGTCTCAGGAATTTCCTCTCACGCCGATATATTCGATGAGGAGGTTTAGGGTTTAAAACACTCGCGTGGGAGCTTGCAAGTGAAAAAGTTTCACTTCTGTTTGGATTCACTCTCGATTTGGATCGTCGACCCTCGCGCGCGATGGTGGTCGCGGTCTTTCCTCGCTCGGCGAACTTTGTTACGTACACGGGCGATGAGTAAATACGGGCCATTATCGAGTCCGTCTGCGATTAGATAGACAGTACGGGAGAATAATTAAATTCCGTGGTGAACGACGGACAAACAGCGGCAAAGGGGGAGAATCAATTTCGGAGAAACGAGCGTGACAACGCGTCGCGGCCTGGTGGGTCAAAGGTCATCGGGCGAACGCGAGCGGTCCTCGTCGCTAGTCGAGCAGCTCGTGAAAATTCGTGATAAAAATTCCGTTGTCGTCGACGCTCCGTTTGTATGAACCGGTTTGCCATCCACGTTCGAGGATTTCGTCACTCGATTTTCGTCCAGCAATCGACAACGCCGACAACGCCAAACGTTTCGTCTATATCGAAATATACGCGCGTTTTTCCCTTGGTTCGACAATCATCTCTCGAGGGGTTTACCGATGATTAATCGATTTCGATTGCGGTCGCGGGTTACGGAACGCGTTTTGGATGATTTATCGGCAGCGACGATTGATTTACGCGGGCCGCGATCGATTCGCAACGTTCACGACGGGCGAACGACCGATTTAATGGAAAATTTTTTCCAACGCGATTGAAACGGCAATCGGAGATCACGAGGAGAGATCACGCTGGTTTGTATGCAGAGGCCGGCCGCGGTGCAGGAACGAGCGCGATCGTTAAGTGCATTATCGTGCATTGTCTTCGCGCCGCTATAAAATATTAGTCGCGTGTATTTATCCGTTGGAAAAAGATCACGGTGTCCTGGCACGACTTTCGAAAAGAAAAACACCGCCGACAATTACGCCGCACGGGCGTAGGAGATCCGATCTCCGGCATCCGCGCGAGACGTACGATTTGTCCGCGTTTTACGGGTGAAACGGAGGGCACGTACACGAACCGAATCGACCGTGGTGTCGCGTGGTTATTAGCATCGATGCTGCGGGTTACTCGGCTTGACGTTGCGCAACGATCGTCGCGTAAGTGCCTGATGAAAGTTACACTGCTGTTGTAACGAGCGAATTTATCTTGCGGAGATCGGCCAACCATCTGCAGGACGTATCGCCTGATACTACCACCTTGATTCACGTCATTATCATCATCACGCGCAGCGAGAAATATTCGAAAGAAAGACGAACGATCTCGAGGTATGCATATTCTGACGTTGTTAATCTTTTTTGTGGATGGACGAGTGAGGTGAAGTTTGTCGAGTCGTACGTTTTTACAAGTACATCGAGTACGATACGTGTATGTCCGGGAATTATGTAGTATTGCAAATTATGTGTTATTGTAAAATTAAAGTTAAAGTAAATGAATAAAAGTATATCTCCTAAACTATTAATTTTCCGACGTGCATGATTTAATATTACTTTCATCGAAAGTGTCAAGTTGCATCGATCAATATATCGAGAAACGTACAGTTTCATTTAAAAAATCAAAATTGACAAATTTACAAATCCTTTGTTTGTCCACCCGCAGGAAGGTTAATAATATCGATACTGTGCATGTTATAGAACACTGTAACACTTCTCGCTGCGGATAATAATGGTAATGATAATGACATAAAATGGTAACACTAGTGATCTTGTAACGTGAGATTTCCTATAAGCATTAGACGCACACGTCTTGGCACAAGAAAGGAATGTAGGCCTGGTTGGTCTAGATAGACGCTAGAACTACTGACCATCAAAGCATAAAACTTCCGTTAGAGGTATTAAAGTGAAAAAGTAGAGAAACTTAATAATACAACATAGAGTACATAAACATTTATTTGTGCGTTTTATGAAAAATCTATGTTTAAATCTCTAGAGATACGCTGTGTTTTTACGTACGTGTATATAAAATTTCTGACAAAAATTGTACATTGGTCATTTTGGCCACTTTGATAGTTCTAGTTTTAAATATAAAGGCATCGAAAGACGTCTGAAACTGTCACGCAGACAAATAGAACCCTGTAGATAGCCCTGTGTGACGGCGAGTGAGTGACTACTCCCTTTTGTCCCCCTGCTGTCCCCATGGGATCATTATACTCGCATAATGCGTCAGAGATCTTTCGAATGGATGCAGCATTCGTCTGATGGTGCATTTAGATTAGGCAGATACGTTTACTCGAAACGTTGAAACTTCAGAACCCCTCGAAACCTAAGAAAGTTTCGAATTTCAAGAATTGGAAATTTCATGCATTTCTCGTGATTCGAAACTTAGATGAGAAAAAGTATAAAATCAACGAACAAAGAATAATTTGCAGCTTGCGCAAAGAGTGTTTGATCATTTGTATCTTCAACGTTCGGTGCGAGATATTTTGCGAAATCTAGAAGAAATTATAAAAAAAAATCCTGCTGTAAAAGAGTTTTCATTTGACATTGAAGTCGACGAAAAAAGAAGAAGTATTATAGATTAGATCCAGAAAGAAGAAGAATCTGAATGAGAATCTGAATTTTAATTACATATTTGTTGTACATAAAGTTTCGTATTCGAGTTCCGAGACTTTAAAAATCAGTTTATCCCTGATTTAGATCAAACGGACGAATGTTTGTTCGGTTCCCACTTTGGTCGAATTTGCGCCAGTTCGGAAAATTTATTGCGGTAAATAAATGTCGGAATAGTAGTCGAATATATTCGATTCCAAATCAAGATGAAACTTTTTTTCTGAAACGATAACAACTATCGGTAATGACGTGATATGAATATTTCTTCATTTTGTGAGCCGAGAGATCAAAATTGAGACATTATAGGTGCTTCTAATTACAAGATAAAAACATTAGAACGGCGTCACAACTTCTCCTTTGTACTAATTAATACTAATCAATGCGTGTGTCTGACACTTGCGGGAAATTGGACAGCGGTTGAAAGGCCCAGTTTCGAACAGCTGGAAGAGCAAAGTTTGTATTGGAAGCTCGCCGACGAGTAAACGGGGGGGTTTACAAATTGGTTCGAAGCAAAGACCTTTGAAGTCGTGGAGGTTCGCCGTGTCGAGACAGGCAAGAAATATTTTAAGCCCTTAAACGCGGTGCGGCGAACGCCGGCAACTATTGCTGCACTTCGGCTGCACCGCCTGTTATTAAATATCGGGTCCAACCATCGACCACCGGACCACCCAATGATCCTAGTCCGGTGGTCCGCTTAGAGCTGCCGTTATTAATGGAAGAAGCCGGTCATTTGCATTATGGAAATCTGGGTCACGTATTCTCGCGAGGGTCGGAGTTTCGGAGCAAAAAGGAACGGGCAGGACGCTCGCTTCTGTCTATCGGTGGCCATCTTGCTTCCACTCGACACTCGCTTCTGCCAAAATGTCATCTTTCAGCGACGTTCGCGTTCGACTTGGCAAAGAGACGTCCATCTCGAGCTTGACGTCGAACGGATAATCGTAAATGGAACCCGCAGGGAATCAAAGATGGCCATTCGCATCCGCTACGCCGACGGAAATAATATTCGAGCCGAGCGTAGAGCCGAGCGATACTCGCGCCTGTCTTTATGACGGTATTTTTAACTGTGACGGTACACCGACGAAGAAACGGATATAAAAAGGGGAAACAGAGAGTGAGAAGAAAGAGGGGAAAAAATGCAGAAAGATAGCAAAGCGGTGGGTGCGAAGGCACGGTGGACTCGGTGTGTGATCCCCATACAAAACGCAGGTTCGTCGTTCCGAGAAAGGGATCGCCTGGCTGCCAAGCTGTCTGCCACTATGACTCGCTGGCATTGAACATGGGAGGCCCATAAACCGACCGCGATCGTCATTGATAGTGCGTTGTCGTGATTTCTAGGAACGGATTCGCGCCCACGGGACTAATCGATATGAATGACGATCACCAGGGACACCGCGGGCACTTTAATTTACCGAATGACACTCGCACAGCTTAGTCCGATCGATCAGTGCGGACGCGTTAACGGGTAAACGGACGTTGATCATTCGATGAACTACGAAACCTGCACAGAGTGTCCCGTAACCAGTGCCACGACCAAGCAGAAAGTGACTCTACGTGAAAAAATGAATCTTAAGTTTGAAAATTTATCAAGTATATTCAAATTTAGCTGATTCTAGACGCAAAAAAAAAAAAAAAAAAGGAATAATTAATAAAAAGTTATTCTACGTAGGAAAATTTTAAAGAAGCGTCGTTTTTGAAAGTATCGGGTTTGAAAATTTATCAAGTACCAAAGCGATATTACGAAGCGTTACAACGAATGAAACACGTTATAAAAGCCTATTTTCTTAAAAATGGCGCGTTAAACGAAATTGTTAATTTATTCCTCCTTTCCAACTGCGTCTTTTTCACGTAAAGTCACCTCCCACTCGACCGTAGTACCAATTACGGGACACGTTGTATTTCCAGGGTTTCTCGCTTCCTTGGACGACACAACTTTCACAGTTATTCTCGATCACGTTCTTCCTAATCGTCGATGTTATCGACTGCTTGTTAACGATAATCGATTTCTAATAAGCAACGGAAGAAGATCAGAGGACCGATTGTTCCTTATTCCGCGCGTCATACAGCGTTTAATCGTTCGTCATAGCCGGATCATTAGTGGAACATTTTTGTCGGCGGGGATCGTTATCGGGTCTAGATCGGTATTCGTCGCAGCCAACCAGGGCCGTCTTATCGTTGTTGGGACAAGTGATTTATTGACGTTCTCGGCGTTCGTAACGAACGGCCTTTTCCATGCGATCGGATCGTCGCGTTACGTGTTCTTCCACATTTTTGCACGCGCAACTGCTTCCAGATCCCTCGGCAAATATTTGGACATTTTTTTCATTCTCGCTGATTTTACTTCGCGCGCGTTAATTACGCGATAACGGCCGGTCGATCGAAGCGGAAACTGAAATACGTACGTACACACATATCGCCACACGTTTTGAATTGTTTTATTGCCCGTCACGAATACGTATGTTTATTTTCGACGCGAAAAATTGGCCACGTTCCAAACTCGCGAAAGTGCCCGCGGTGGTAATCTCGTAAAAAAGAATCTCGCGTGTCTTCGAGCACGAGTCTCGCTCCTTCGAGGTTTTACTTGGCAATAATACAACGGACGATTTCGTCGAACGATCCTACCGGTTTCTTCTTTTCTTTTTCTTTTCTGTCCGACGATCGATCGACGGAAATACCGTTTAGGCAACGGAAGGATTTTCGGCAACGATCGTAACGCAGACATTCCGCTACGGTTTAATTGACGCACGTGCTCGATTATACGAGCCACGTCCGGTCGCGGTTATTTATCTCTCGGTGTTGGAGCATGACCCTGGATGATGAAAATTAGGCCCGATCAACGACGAGCCGGGGAAAACAAATGCGTGACGTAACGCGTTGCCAACTGTTTCTCCGCTTAAAAACGCGCGTGGTCGTTTGTCACGATCGGCACGATTTTGAAATATATCAGACACAGGGATGGCAATTTCGCACGGTCGTCCGAGCGCGCCAACTGTGAAATTAGCAGGACGCGTCGGACGTTGTAATGGCGACGAGTCGGTTTCGTCGCGCAAAACTCGACTCTCTTCGAGTACGTGGCCGCTCGCCGGATGTGCTTGTCAAACAGCTTTTTTCCATCGGCCGCTTCCTAGCAGCCGGGGCGTATTTTTTCTTTCGTTCGGCGTGCCGCGAGGCGACGGCACGCGGAATTTTAATTGCAAAAGATGAATCAGAAAGGACGGTTTACAGCTCCCCACGGCAATCGGTCGATTCGTGCGTTAGTCACAGGTTCGCAGCCGCGCGATTCATAGATAATTTATGATCGATGCTTCCCCCTTTCGCTCCTCTCCTTCGTTTCTCGTTCGTCCTTTCCCTTCCCTTCCCACGGGTGGTCCGCGAGCCGGTATGTGTATTACGTGACCGATCAATTCGAGCCATTTTCGATGATTCATTCCGTGGTCTTCGTCTTCGACGCCCGAGTGTCTCCCGTAAAGCTTTCTTTTTTCGTCGATTGATCGCTGCAACGAGATTAGCATAACGCGTGTAACGCATCTGCAGCTCGTAGCAAACGGATTGCCACTTGGAGTTCAATTGGTAACAGAGAGCACAACGCGTTGCAACCAGAGTGAAAAAAGTCGCGGGATGACAGTTACTTGTACGACCAAAACAAGTTTTCGATTGCAAATAACGATTATAGGAATTTTTAAGAAAAATTTTTTTCGTTGCCGGTAATTATTATCTAGACGAGAGAAATTTGTTTTAGTATCTTTTCGTTGTTAAAACTATCAATCGGGTGAAACGGTTTAGTTCTCATTTCGAGTAATTTATACAGTAATGACGTTGTTTGAATGATATTTTTAATAATCTTAGTTATTACATTAAACTGTTCTGTTGACCGATGGTTTTGTCAAAAAAGGATAGTAAATGTTTAAATTACCAATTAATACACGCGCAATGTAAGTCGCGAATGGGTTGATAAATAATCATCAACGTAAATAATAACGAACAAATTTCGGTTACCGATTCTTTTCATAAAAATGACGTGTACTCGGTGTACCGTGACAGATAGACACGCGGAGACTCGGTGCCGAATTCCTCGCGGTCCTCGACCGTGGTTTCTCGCCCTTTCTATCCCTTTCTATCCCTTTCACGACTGCTTCAACGCGATTGCGCGCAATCAATGCGGATAATGGGAGCAATGAAAGTGGAAAACTCGAGCGGCGTCGAGGTTGAACAGTTCAGGCATCCGCGACGGGGAACGGATCGAACGAATGAATCAAGTAGCGTGCCCTTTGACATCGTTCGTTTGCGCTAACCAATGAGATCATCTGTAGTGTTCTCCGACGCACACTCACTGGTCGTTAATAGGGAGAAGGTGCAACGCCTGCATGACATCATCTCGTATTCACGCCTTGGAGAACACGGTGCCCAGCCGTCGACACTCCTTAGAAAGTCCTCAGGATAAATAAAATGCCTGGAAATTTATTTATCCGTGCTCTTCTGGCAGCCACCATCATAAATCTACAGCGACGCGTAGATCGGGGGAATAGATCTCCGTTCGGGAGGACAATAGCCGTGCTAGACGCTGCAAATTACCAGAGCGAGGAACGTCACGCGATCGTTTTCGTTCTTAGTGTCGGCGAGTACATCGACGATGAATTCGGTCTCGAATCGAAAGTCTCGTTTTTCTGGCTCGGTCGCCAGACCGACCGATCGACCATCTCGCGATCAATCGTACTCTCTCATCGTACGATCGAAAGAGTCGAGAAATAGGTTTTAAATAGGTTCTGTTCGAACACAGGAAAAGTGTTCTTGCATCGAGACGAGTTTCGACGAGAACGGATGAATAAATGTTTTCGAAGATGGAAGTTTCGGATAGAACGGAACTTGCGAAATATGAAAATACATTGTACGAAAGTAGATGCTTTGAGCTTTGTATGTAACATTTTAATTTTAAGCAAAAGTTTGAAATTTTAAAACGAACCCAAGTACAGTCACTGCACAGTACTTTCCTTTTGCTTCGAACAATTGTAACAGTTTCGATATGTTTAAACGTCCGAATATTAATGGGAGTCGTTGATATCCCGCTGAACACGCCGAAGATATCAGCGGCGAAATGCGAGGTGAAAAATTGATAGTAGCGAGCCGATAGTAATCCTAAGGCCTAATGACATAAGCGATCGAGAGTCATGAGCCGATCAAGAGCTAATCTAGAGATCGCCATCGTGCCAATGGTAACTATCGAACCGTGCAGTATTTCAATGACGCGTCGACGAACGGGCGGCCACGTAACGCGCGGCCGCAAGTGGCGATACCGTGGACCATCGACAATTCGCCTTGTCCGTGTTTAATTAACCGAACGCGTTCGCATTCCGGGGCGTGGACACGTTCCGAGCCACTTTGTCTCGCGCGGAGCCCCCTATTCAGCCAGGAAGCGTCGTGTCTTTCTCGTTCGTTCGAAACGGTGACATCTTTACGCCCTGATCTTTTCAAGACGGTTCGCTGAACTATAGTTCTGGCAGCCTGCGATGCATGGCTTGCATGATATCGATACGCGGAACCGAAGGAACGTTCGCTCGTGAGAAACATTTCTTTCTTCTTTTTTTTTTTTGTTTTCTTGTGCTACGTTGTTTGCTGTGTCTACCGCTGGCTAAGGCGAGTTGTTCGTAAATAATAGCAGTATCGTGTGCGCGGTAGAATTCGCAAACAGCTCGCGCACAGTTGACAAATTGTTCGCCAACTGTCTGCGAGCGATTGCAGACTGTGTTTGTGTGTGTGTCGAAGAAGGTGGCCTGCAAAAGTTGTTCCGTTGCTTGTGTCAGCTATGTAATAAAAATTAATGGAAAATGTAATAATAATGTATTGGAATAATGTTTCATCTCCAATGAGATAATAATTTCTGTCGTATGAAAGACGAGCGAGGACATAGAATAATTTTCTCTCGTTATACATGTACGTAAAATTTTGTGATCTCGTAACTTTCCAACGATCTTTATATTCTGAGCTCGTAATTTAGCAGTACAAATACAAAATTATTGCCAATTGTTATCAATGCATGTAATTATCAAATAACAATTCACTGTTATCGATGCAAATACAAAATTAAGACAGCAAACGCGCGCTGTCTCTCTGACTGGGTCGCGTATTCGCGTCTCGCGAGGCTGAACGCGCTTCCAACTCCTGCAGAGGATCGTTTGATCGAATGCGACGCGCATCCGCGATCGCGAGGGAAAAAACACGTCTCGTGTCGTGAGGCAAAGCTGAATGAACGGAATGGCGTGGTATTTTTGTTGTTGTCTCGCAGTTGAGTTTCTTATATCGGTCGAAGAGACAAGCCGCGCGAGAGGAGGATCGCGAAGGAGGGACGGATCCGTTCATTGAAAGAACTCGTTCCGCGGGCCAAACAGGGTCACTTCATTCATCCTGTCTCGGAACGGAATATCCATTAGCGGCAACGGGAAGTCGTCGCGGTAAAATTCGCGCAAATAACGAGAATAGACGTCTCCGGGGTCTGCGATTTCTAGCAAGCCGCGAGTTTACGGTTTCATTAGCGCGCGGCAAAAATCGATGGGCGTTCGGGTCGTCTTAACGAACGGATCTGTCAACGATCGGAATGTATACGTCTAGACACGTTGGAAGACACCGGGAGAGAAAGTTGGATACGACAAAAATACGTACGTACGTATATGTCTAGAGTAATCTAGTTTTCTACTTGTCTCGCGTCGCTTTTTCGACGCGGGTAGCAAATACATCCATGATGACTCCGATCGTGATACATTTCACAATTTAACAAATTTGCTCGTTATTATTTCTTGGAATTTAATTGATTTATTATTTAATAATTTGATTACTTATTCGTTGCAAAGAATTTATTCCTAAAAATCCTTTGACACATCAAGTAGATATATATATATAATAAATCTTTTTTGAACGAATCATAAACGTACAACCAATCTTTTTTTTTTTTTTTTTAATTTAAAATCATCGCTAGAAGAATACTCTCCAAAACGTTTCAATCTCCTTCACTCTTTCGTCAATAAATTATACAGAATTTGTTGTAACGTATGGTGATCAACTGTGTCTGATATGTAGCTGTTTATTGCACTTGATTGCATTGTGATACTGCATTTGCTTTTAAATCGAACATGTCCCATGTGATAAATAAATAAATAAACTACCCTATATAGTTTATAACAAACAGTTTACCGTGTATCATTTTTGAAAAACTAAACTTTCTTGTCTACAATTTCCGATAATCGGCTCGAAGAGAAAAGAATTCGAATATAACGCGAGGATAAAACCTCGGAACTCGACAAAGTTCAACAGTTCTGAGCTGCCAAGACGAGACTCGATCATTTTACAAAGAAGAAACGCAATGTCGCCTAATGTGTCGCTCGATCGCTGCGATCGTATTTTAAGTGGTGATCGAGCGCGATGATGCAATCTCTCGCGATGCGTCTTACGCGCGTACGCTTCCAATTTCGAGGAAACGTAACTGTGTAACAGAAATCGATGACAACACAGTCGGCAAACTGTGTTCGACTTAAAAATGTGTTCGTCTCGTACGCGCAAGGATAGCCAGTTCGCTTTGAACGCGCCGCGCTAATCATCCATCGATTAATATTCATCTCGAGATGACGCGACGTCGCTCGCGCTCGGCGGAAGATCACACTCAGGCAGATCACATTCCGAGACGGCTCCGGTGAATTCGACGATCGCGAAGAGGACGCGTAGCTGGGTCTGGACCCGACAAGCGCGCGCTTTCGAGTCGGTAGCGCGCATTTTCAAGCGGGTCAACTATTTTTGTCCCATTGCACCGCGACGTCCTCTCCCGGTCGTTGTCCATTGCGCGCGGGGTGGTGCAACTTTCGCCGCTTTCCCTCGACGCGAGCTAGTGGCGGTTTCGCGCGTAAAAGTCCACATAAATCGCCGCGTCACGTTCGAAAAGTTTCCATTGTTGATCGCGATCGCGTGGCGTTCGCATTGTCCCTTCAAGGTGCTGTAATTGAACGCACGATGGTCGATGTTCTTAAAAAATGAGTATAGAGAGAGAAGTGTTAAAAATGTAACAAATGTAACAAGCTTCTTATAACGTGGCATTCTGAAAACATGGTGAAGAAATTGCGACAACTCTTCTAACACGGCATTCTGATAATATAGTTTCTATATAGCGTGACTTGATAAACTTTAACCGTCATATATATCAATAAATATAAATAACTATGAAAGAATAAAGTAAAAAGAAATTATTTTGTAAATTAATAATTCCCAATTAGTTAAATTTCTTCAGCTATAAATAAGATCAAACAGAGAGAAACTTAATAACAATACGTATCAAATAAATTAGCTTACACAATAATTTTCAATTTACGAAATAATTCTTTCGTCATTTTTTGTTTCTTGAGAGCATTGACCAATCTGTCGAAATTTTTCTCTTTCACCAAAATGAAGATGTTCCAAATTGTTTAAAACACTGAAAATATGGCTTCAAAGTATTTCGATAATCAATGAATTATTCGGGTAACAAGTGCAATTTGCGATGTAGCTCGCAATATGAATAGTGGTACATAAATTCTTTGGAATGAATTTTCTGTTGCTGAATATAATGAGTATAATTTAATACTCATTACTGCAATTGCAGAATGTAAAAGTAGCTGCGGTTTCTTGCGGTTTGCTTAGCTCTGTGCGCTGAAAGTCGTAAACAAGTTCAAGTACCTGTGCCTAGCCTTCGGAGTGGTCAGAATGATTTGTAATCATTTAATGGAAAAAGGATTGAGAACGTCACGACTGATCGTACTTTAGGATCCGAGAAGAAGATTATCTGTATTATAATAATGTATTATAATAATGGCTATATCGTTGCTGTGCACGTTGAATCTTTTGAGGTCTTTGCCAATTTCGAACAAAATTGCTAGTTTTTTACTTACTTTTGCATTGTTAATCACATTCATTTATTACATTGTATTATATTTAAATCTGATGGATTAATCCGTTAAAGTTGATTCACCGAATGTTAAAAAACTGTGTCAACAAAACACAGCCTTTTTCATTTCATCGCTCCAATTTCTCACAATACTAAAACCTTTCTCGTTTTATTATTCCATAAATACTTATAAATTTGCACGAAACACCGTTTTTGAGAAAAAATCTTCATTTTCGTACACACGTGTGAGAAATTATACGCGTAACACTGTGGAGGTTCACCTCAAGCGGTTAAAATGTAGATATTTAACTCTACCCCTTACCGATTAAGCTTCCAAGTAATACCGATTTTTGTCCCGGCAATCGACCACTGTGCGACGCTCGCGCGATTTATCAAGCGTGGCTCGTTACGCGGTTTCGTCCCCTGTGGCCGCGCTGTTTGGGTCGAGAATAATCGTCGATAGAAGCGGTACGGCGCGCCTTAAATCAACCAAGTCATTAATCCTAGTCGCTAGCAGGAGCACGAGCGCGAGCGTAAGCGCGACCGTTTAGAGAAACTGTACTGCAATTAGTACAAGCGACCGGGTCGATTATCGAGCGCTTCGTGGTTATCTATCGATTCTGCCGGGAATTAGAGTCGTCTGGCTGGTAATTTACCGCGCTCCTCGCGCCGGAACGAGCAATTAGCGAGATGCAATCGCGATCTGCTCCATCGATGCCACGCCACGTCGCCACGACCTTGCATCGTCCACGATCGTCCACGATCGTCCAAGCCGCCAAAGCCTCGACTCGGCTCTCGCGCATCCCCCTGCTCCAGAATTTTTGTCGAATGCCCCGTGCATTTGCTCCGATTAATAGATCCGACGGGATTCTCGATAAGGGAATAAGGCCGTGTATTCTGCGTGACTTTCGCTCGTATCCCATTGCCACGACGCGCTGTCCCATTGTTCGCGAAAAGAAAAAAAAAAGACACGACGTCTCTCTGCGTGTAATTGTAAAACAACGTCGCGCGATGCATAACCGACACGCGAGACCCGTTATCCGCGCGAACCTCTCCGCGGAGAAACTCGCGATCCACCAACGTCGGTGCACCAGTTTCGAGCGATCGCGCGTGCGTTGGTTTCTCTCGGCGGGACGCGTCACATTGGCTGCGATCACATCCAAAATGATGTCAACGCGGCAGCAGCACGTGTGTGTGTGTGTGTGTGTCCAGACTCGCTGCGACCACGCTACGAGCGATCTATCGAAATTGATTTATCGATCGAACACGACGACAGTGTCGGCTCTCCCCGTTCAGTCGAGACAATGCAACGATGACGTCTCTCGATCGGCGATTCCCGACCGAGCGTAATTCAGAGCACAACGATCGAGAGAGATAAATATCGATGGGCGGTGGTGCAAGACTGGCAGCCTCTCGATCTTTATCCGCGACGGTAACGACGCGATCTC
Source organism: Melipona beecheii (assembly GCA_032399605.1). Taxonomy (NCBI): domain Eukaryota; kingdom Metazoa; phylum Arthropoda; class Insecta; order Hymenoptera; family Apidae; genus Melipona; species Melipona beecheii. The sequence continues at coordinate 2,052,397 of JAUCMO010000463.1, forward strand.
GTTGATTCGCGCACCTCGTGGCTAGACGCGTTGTCGCAACACGGGTCTACCGCCGAGCAGGTGTCCGACTCGGAGGCAATTTATACCCGCAGGGCCGTGAGAGGATAATTAAGATAATCGAAGCCGAAGCCGCATTGTTCCAGCCGCGAGCCCGGCTCTTCGAAGCTGCGTTTCGTTTCACGCACCTTTCCCCACGCGTGGTTTATGGCGGTCGTAATTGCCGGTTTCCTCACGACCCCCCGACGACCATTATGGCTATCGGCGACGATTAACATCGTCGAAACTCTCCGATCTCTCCTCCAAATGTCACCAGCGTCGCGGCTTGCATCCAATTACGCGCGAAGATCGCCTTACCCGTGTTCGAATTGATCCTTACCACCCAGCCAATCGTCCCTCCTTGCATTTTTACAAGCTGAAGAGAAACTCTCTCTGCAATTCAACCTGTTGGCGATTCGGGGCAATGATCTTTTCTATGAGAGACTCATAAACAAATTGTCAAAATATTTCCGTATGATATTCCGGTCAAATACTTTTCCATTAATCGAAACTCTCATCTGTGAATCTTGTGCACGACTTGACAAAGATGCCGAATGATCCAAAAACTCTTCTCAAACTCTTCACTGACTTGACGCGCAGTCATTCTTACTCACTAAAAATATATTAGAGAATAACAAACCGTTAACAAACTATCTAAATTCTAAATTCAACAATACAGATACCATTGTGCAGCAAAGAATACGTGTAAATATTCTCTCCGCCACCCAGCTTGGTCTGCTACTCAAACTGTAAACGGTTTAGCACAACCCTGCGTTATTAACACGTTTGAACGCACTACGGCAATGAAGAAATGTGGAGAAACAACACATTACGGATCGTAGTGAAACAGAAATTATTCGTAATTAACGATTTAAAAAATTACTGATCAACGATCGCAAATTAATCACGATGACTGACTTACTTGGACACTGATTAATTGATTAACGATTACGATCACCGTGATTGTCATTTAATGATTGATTGCAAAATAATTGCTGCCGAACGCTGCAACGAGATACCTCGAATCGAATCAAAGTTCATTTGCACAGTTTTCTTCGTCGATCTTTGTCGGATACTAAGGAGGTAAGGCAATTCGCAACCGATCGCATCTCGATCGGAAATCAGTCGTACCTCGTCAAATCGTCCGTTTGTATCGTCTCTTTATCGTAGATATAGATGGGCGCCTGGATTTTGCAGGAGCCTGGCAAGTACGAGCTCTCCTTTCCAGCGTAACAGCTCAATGAGTACCGGCCTTAACCCGATCCGACGGTTACAAGCTGCTCCTTTTCACCGGTTCGGAAATATCCCGTGACTAATCGCGTGCGCGCTCGCGCCAAGCCGTGACGCAACAAAAGGTGGCTTTAGAACAGTAAGCGCGGACGTGAAAAAAATCTCTGCCCGGCGAGAGAAGAGGCTTTTATCAAGGACCCGGTGCCGCGCGTACCAATGGGTACGCCAGGCAGCGGACTTTCAATGGCTCTGGACGTTCCTCGGACGCGGCGCAACTTCGTGAAAGCGACTCGTCCGAGTTCAAGTATCTTCGGAACACGCCGTCCCGGTCGATACGCAACGCGCATACGTTATGGACGCGCCTCGATACGAGAAACGAGATACTCTTTCCGCGGTGAGCGAGTAATCTCTTCGTCGAGGAGGAGGAGTACGACGATCTATCTCTATCCGATGGTAGAAGAAACGCGAGCCTATGGGCGAAGAGCGAAGAATAGCGCGCTGGCCGGTGACAGGGTGCACATAGCCGCCGAAATAGCAGCAGCCACTGAAGATAGATAGACGACTCCGTCGCGCACTGTCTCGTCTCGTGGCGTCTAGTTGGCAAATGTTAGTAAACCGAGTTTCACAGCCCGATGACACGGGAGGGTCGTTGCCCTTGCGCCACACGATCTCACCCCGTTCGCCGGGAGATATCGTTTCACGTTCGACTGCGATAATTGCCGACGCGGCCGGCAACGCACAGCCGTTCTCCGGTGCAATTATCTTTGTTTGCCCGCGCGATTGTTGCACCGTGAAAGCGGCAGTTCTTTCGACGCGGTTGCGCGTGTTTTCACCTCTGACACTTTTGCTGCGTTTGTTTGTTTGCGCGACGCGCGCCGGGATTACAGAGAAAAAGAGAGAGAGAGAGAGAGAGAGAGAGAGAGAGAGAGGAGCGAGGAGAAAGCGAGGAGTGAAAGACCGCGCGGAGCAAAAGTTCGTCGTTTGGCGAGAAGAGAGGAAGAAGAGAGAAGACGCGAGGCGTTGCTAAGCAGTTAGAAAATCGAATGCGAGTTGCCGGTTAACGCGGAGAAGAGGAAGAAGGCCTAGGACAAGGGTGAAGCTGAATCGCGTGACACAATGAAGCAATTAAGTTGGCCATCGGTGTCGGAATAGAACGGCGTCGCGTCGCGTCGCGTCGAGAACGAGGCTGTCAGCTTCTATCTAAAGCGTCCGTGGCATGCAAATCGAGGCAAAACAACGCTGACACGGCAACGCTCGGGACGTCGGGTGGAATCAGAGAGCTTATCGAAATTGACGAAACGTTCGGCCGTTTGTTGCCGACCTGTGCGACTACATATCTCGTGACGCATCGCGGAGAAACAGACGTTTGCAGACGTTTGTCGACGCGTCGCTGAAATTCCTCGCGCGCGTTCGCCTCGCTTGTGAATCAGTTGGAACGATGACATCAATGGGAATCGACGAATATTCGCGTCGTTAATATTCGCAACAGCGTACGAGCTTCGGGGAAACGAGCGCGAAGGTGTTACGAAACTGTTGCTTCAAGCGAATACCAACGTTCAACGGTTAGAAGACGAATCGCGCGGAAACGAACGTAACGTTTTGTCCCGCGTTGTCGATACATTCCAGATAAAATTACGTGGCCTGCTCTAGAAATTTTTCGATAATTCGCTTTGCTTCCTCCTACAAGGGAAAACGCTCTTAGAATCTTGAAAAATGACCTCAAACTTTTCATTTGTCACAATATATTTTTTTTTATATAATATTTATTATATTAACGAGTAATATTTATTTGTTATATTGGATGATAAATCCTAAACAGCAGCATTGACTGATGAAAATTTGCAAATTAATCACAAAGAGAAAATTAACAATTTTTCCATCGACAGCACAATAGTGCACTCGTTCTGACGAGTTTAAAACGTAAAACACCCTTGTCATTTGACGATTATAATCATGAGCCTATGATGGATCGATTTAGGTTTTATTAACTGGAAAAGAGGAGAATCATGATCTTCTCTCTTCGTATACTCGATGATAAAATCAATTGTGCTTCTTGAACTTTATCAACTTCAATATACTGTCTCATCTGTTTTCATATATTGACAGTCGGACAGTTCTCTCTTTCCTATTTGCGAGCAATATATACTTTCTCATCTGAACGGATAGATGCAGTCACGTGATAACGTATGGTAATCACTTGAATTTCTTCTCGATTTCTATATCTTATTGCTCCGGTTACTATTGCAATTGCTTCGTTTCGTAATTGCGCGATGTAACGCGATGACAATCTTTCATTCATTCATTATTTTTACTTTTATTATTACTTTTGTGCTTTATGTACACGTTATTTGTTTATTTTACGGCAGTTTTTATTATAGTCGTTGTTGAGTGCGAAATAAAATTAACACGCACGAAGAAGAATCATATTTATTTATTATCGCAAATAACGGACGGTGAACGTATTGAATGAAATTATGTCAAGAAAATCCTGTACGATTGCCTTTTCGCGAAACTTTTTGAAATCGAAAGATATCAGCTCGCAGAGGACCCGATTGTCGGTAGAAGTCGCGGTGAAACGAGAATCGAATACCGTTCAAGCAGGAAACTCGGCGTTCCACGCGAAATAGAATAACGTATCGAATGATACATAGAGACAGAGAGAAGAAACGGGACGGAGCGTTATTACCGCGCCTGTATCCGTGTCTCGCCACTTTGAGGTCGGCGCATAATAATGAACCGAGGCGCGTCGCTGTTCCCATAATAATTCTCACGGACGCACTTCGCTCAGGTTATAAATTGGACCGTGTCGTTTCCGGCTTAACGCGGACGTGACTAGATTATGCGAGAGTAGTTAGTCTCACGCCGAACAACTGTCCATCGGCGGTCCAACGCCGCTAATAATACAGCGAATGCCACGTTCCGAGAAGCACGTAACGTTATAGGGAGATCGCGCGAGGCGTTTAGCCGGCGTGAATGCACGCGCGTGCGATAAATCCAACGGCGATCAGCGTCTGTCGAACAAATATTTGCTACGAATAAAGTTCGTTGGCTTTCCCGTGAAAATCTCGCCGTGGCTCGATCAGCCACCCCCTTCCTGCCAACTTTGCTAGGAAACGGCTGCATTATTTGAAACGCGCCGTTTCCTCCTCGTGCGAAAATAAACCGGATCCGGCTGGAAGGCGCGCAGCCAATACACGTACGAGTCGAATTCATTGATTCCGCGCAAAACAAAGAGCGGAGAATAGCGACAAAGTAGTAATAAACTCGGATAAACGTTGCAAGCCTAGATCTTATCTAGCGACATGTAAAATGCATGAGGTGATATATCCTTGGAATAAGTGTTGTTGCTAGTACGATTTTCGCGTGACTAAGAAAATTGATCGATCTGGCATGTGAAAACAAGAGGAGAGTGATACCGTCAAATTCAAAATGTTAAAAATTAATGATAATAGTTTCGTCGCTGTTGCAATTATTATTTGTTAAAATAATATGGTTAAATTGAACCATCGTCGACGTAAATAATAATGTTCTCTTCGTCACACACACGTTCGAGGTCCTATCACGTCGATTTGTTCTTAAATTTCTGTTTAATAATCACGTTTATCAAGAGGAATTTCAATAGATGGCTTTAAGACGTAATAAAGACTGGTCTTTTGAATTTATTGAAATATAACTTTCGTTAAAGCATTATATTTGAATTGTATTGATTTGGGGTTTCGACAATTAGGATAAAATAAATCACTTTGGTCAATTCCTTGTTACCGATTAAGTAGCGAGATTATAGTCGTATCGATCAATACGTATCATTGCGTTAAAAAATCAACTAACAAAACTGAAGCAGATTTTCACGAAACGATTAGAGTATGGACGCTCTGTCAAACTGACTTTTGAAATTATTCATCATGGTCGTTCAGTGTTGTTAAACATAGTCATCGAGGAAATTTGTTCTTGTGTGTAAAAAGTTAGGTGTCGCTCAAGTGCTGTGACACTTGAAATTTAAAAACAAGTTCAAAAAGTGGAGTTGATCGATCTGGAAAGTAAGCGGCTCGTGTATCGCGGTGCGGCGATTCGTGCAACTTGTTGCTAGCCGCTCGTGACAGGAACGCGACAGGATCGCGGCAGGAAGTTGTTCATTCAAGGATCGTTGTTAGCATAACTGTTAATTCGTCGATGACGTTGCGCCACGTTACGCAACGTTATATCTCTCGACGAGATCGTTTTTCTTCCCCGGTAACGAATAGAGTCCGGTGTGACGTTTGTCCACGACTCTCTTCTCTCGTTTGCACAGCAGCTCGCGGCTCTTTCGCGGAAGATCGAAGATGACTCGCAATTAACGCAGCCGGTGCGTGCTGTATGGTCGAATGAACGAACGACCGGCAATCGTATAATCTAATCGTCGTTCGCCTCGTGCTTTCCCTCGAATTCGATGCTAATTAAATCGTTAATTAGTCTTCGCATGCGTACAAATTGAGCGCGTCGATCCGATCGCACGTGTCCAATTAGGCACGTGCTTCGGAGGAGTTTGTTGGACAGCTACAGTCTGTGGTTATTGAATTACTATCATTCGCGACTTTCGATCTTTCACAAACTATGAATAAAATTGAAAGGTCTGAACGTAACTCAATAATAATAAATTTTAACGTATTTTAACGTACATGCTGTATAAACGTAAAAAATGCACACGAGTACCGCGCATGAATAATCGGTCATTCGAAGCAATTCCATTAAAAGCCGGATTTTTGCAACATCTCGACGGTTATGATGGACGGACGTTTTTCTACTTGATTTCCTGCATGTTCAAGTTTCATGGCCATTTCACAGTTATTTGTAATAAATAGCTGATGCTGATGCTAAAATCTATAGTTGCAAACGCATACATGTTTCAGTTGTTTTGAAGTTTCAGAGTGATTTAAAGTCAATCTGTGGAATTTTCAGACACTTTTGTCATTCCAATTGTTATAAAATTAAATTAATACAATTGATACAAATTAGTACTAAATTATCGATATAATTGAATAAAAAGTAAGTAATTAATAAATTGTCATGGTTATTATTAAATTAAAGAGATTCATTTGAATTGCATTTTATATTAGAAAATGTTCATGCATGGTATCGTACATGTTAATAGCTTCTATTTGTCATATTTCATTACATCATACACCTTTTCTAAGTATTACTTTTTTACTGTTTTATCACGTTTGCTCTTCTTTCCGGATCAATACCTTTACAGATCCAAATCCAGCATCAACATCCATTAATGTACAAGATGACTTACATAAAATTACCTAAATAATTCTATTGTTTTTGGAGACATGGTTAAATTTTATCAATACAAGTTATTTAGTACTATAATGTGACAGTATTGACTTCTTCGTAGATGGGGGAGTTTCCAAGATCTTACGATCACCTCGACATTTTTAAACGGAATAATGTATCTTATCATCCATTAATCGATATAGCTCGATATTTTCTATAAAATATATCCCATGTATGTTGAAAAGCTATTAGTCTAGAAGATATTTTATTTATCTTAATTCTGTGAAATCTATCGTGTGGAAGATAAGGAAAAACAAGGACGGTATTCTTGCGTTCGTGCTGTCCTTGTCTTTTATGCATAGATTTCTGTATTGAATAACTTTTATCAACAAAGTTTGTCCATGTCTCTGAAACGAAGTTATTTGGATGATCTGATTCAAGTGATTCATCCTGTATAATATTAATAAATAACAGAATAAAATTATGTACTTATATAGTACTTAAATTACTCATGAATATGCGAATGAATAGTTGATGAAGCTATTTCAATTTCAATTTCAGTGTAAAATGCAAAGAATTCTAATTCAGTGCATTTGTAATCGTTGACGAGCCTTAAAATCGAATTATCGCGACGAAATATGTTCACCATGTTCACCATAAACATCGCAGAAATTATCAGCCGAGGCTAAAGATACGCGCGACGCGAATCGTACGTTTGTAAATTTGCGTTTTCCTGGCATTTTCGTTGTGCAATCGATAACTTCCAGTCGAACGGTTCGAGATGACAGCCGCGTTTCTTTATGGCTAATTTTTGCGCATTGATCTCGTCGAGGTTTCCTCGAGACGTTTTCTAATCGAAACGATCGCTGGCTCGTGGACGGACAATTTGTAATGCCGCATCCACGCTGTCACTCGGCGAACATTTTGAACGGCGTGGACTACAAGTCAGCTCGCTCGCAGCAGCGAACAACGGTCGCGAAACTACTCGCGAATTGTTTCGTCCAGCGTGGAGCCAGCGTAAGAAAGACGGCATTGTCTGGCGTGCGGTTCCGTGTCAAATGCCAAAGGTAAAATTCCATCGAACTGGCGAGCTGACGAACGCCACGCGCGATCGAGCATTAATTTCAGCGCGGCTCGCGCATTGACTATTCGCGAGTTTCTCAGTTGCATATTTATGGTTAGATGCGCGTAGGAAGAACAAGACGTTCTTCGCGAGAACAACGCGCGGCCGATTGTCGCGTAACGAGCGAATTTAAATCTTTGCGGAGTGCGAGGTGTATCGCATTTCATGCGTCATTCCGTGGTTGCGTTTTAATTGAGCGTAACAATGCTCGGAGACGATACGACGATTGTCGTCTCCCGGACGTAACGCACACGTCTTTTTAGCGGAGTGATTCATCGAATATTCACGTACCTTTCGATTACCGCGTTGCATTAGCCGGAATTTTCAGTCAATTTTACAGACTTTCACGTGACTGGTTGTACTGACTGTACAGGAAGTGAATTTATAAAAAACATTTTTTCACTCGAGACTTTGTTTTCGAGGAAATTGAATTTGATTAACTGGATTATTCAACTCTGATTTAATTTAGCAGTAGCAGGTAAGTAGGTAAGTAGGTAAATGTAGAAATTCTTTTATTAACGATAAATAGACGAAATTTGTATGTTTGATCATTTAAATAGTCTCACGTGTGTTCAGTTTCATCCCGTGATCTTAGTCTCTCTATGTTACGATCATTCGTTTTGAATTCAGTATATAATTATATTTCAAAACTGTAAATGCTCTCGTATACTCTTTCAAAAAGATAGTATACTGTCTGTCACTGGAAAACGAATATTATTTGCAATATATATTTTGTCGTGAAAATATCGAAAATATATGTGTTATTTGTGTTAGGTACACACGTTGTATTTGTTACGGATATATATGTTGGAAATATTTGTGAAACGTGACATTTTATTAAAAAAATATGTCAAATTGGCACAAGGGGCGAATAAGAGTTAATAAGCAAACAACTTGGAGTAAAATTTTTCCACGAGAGAATTAAATTTGACATAAATTTATCGAATTGATAAACGTGTACCAAGTTGATTCTCAATTAAATATGTTCAACGTGTACTTTCTCGAAAACAAGGTCTTAACTGGATAAATATTATTCCACGTTTCATCCTCATTTTCATCTGCAGAATAACCTACTGTCGATTGCTTGTCTCCATTCAATCCAAGATTCAAGTCAGATTCAAGTATATTTGACAAATTTTCAAAAAAAAAAAAAAACGAAATTTTAACTTATTTTCGCACGCAAACGAAATTTATTACGTTTTAATACATTGGATGTATTTCGATTATATCGCCGTTACATATATCAACGAATAATCCATGATCCATTATGACAAGTCAAATTAAGTTAAATTAGAATTTCCATCCGTTTGCTTCCATCGTGAATTTCACTGTCTACAACGAAAGCAAAATTAATCAGTCGAACGACTCGTTGATTTATGATCCAAAGTTTACGACTCTCTCAGCGAATTAGCGCGAGCGCTTGTAAGTGGGAGAAACACGCACGTCGCGGTGCGACGGATCTCGATCGGCGATCGCTCGGAACTTTTACGGACGATCGAAGTTACCGACGCGATGGCTACAATCGCCTCGATTAACGTCAGTTTTGCAACATTTGCTGTTAGTTAATAGCTCTGTCACTTGCACTTTTTTCTTCCCCGTTGACCTCGCAGACGTTCGTGCCGCCACGCGAGGAGTCAATCTTCCGTTGCGAAAGATCGCTTTATTACCCGCGTTTACGCTCGCGTCGCTGGGCTTTCCGCGACTATCGGAATCGTCGAATCTCTCGCATCGACCACTGACCGCGAGATTTGTGTCAGGGGACGCGTGACTAATTACCCACAACTTTGGCCATTGGCTATGTGCAATTAAACGAGCCATTACATCGGCGGGAGATACGCGACAGCTCGCGGCGTCTCAGCCGGCGCTTGCCAATATACAAATATAAATCATCGCCGGCGTATGAATTATTTACAAGACGGCGGCTTGTAATTGCGATCGATATGCGACACGGAGAAAAACCCGGAAATCGCCTGTCCGCCGTTGTGATGGGTGGAAACGAGTTAATCGCGGCTCCGATTGAAAATGAGAGTCAATAACGTTTCATTAACTCGCGACGTGCGTCGATTATCTCGAGTGCCATTTTAAGAATGGACGAGTGGGAAAAATGAAGACAATCGAGTCCCCTACCCCTCCTCCTCCTCCTCCTCCTCCTCCTAGGAACGCGGGCCGCGTTCTTGCCTGCTGACAGAAAACACCTTTTGAAATATTATCGGATCATGCGCGTTGCGGCGCGAGATAAAATCGCGTCTTAAGTCATCGGGCCGTTGCATAAATATTGCGTGCGAGCGAGCGCACGAGTAGGAGACAAGTATCGCAAAGTAGCGCCAAGGCACACGACGAGCAAACAGAGCGGTGGAACATCTATGTAAACACGCCGGGCCACTGGGTAAAAGAAGCGCGTGTTTTCTGGAAACCGCGCTCCGGCGTGGCTCCGGTCGCTTTGCTGGCTCTCGAACGATCCGAGAGAACGTAGAACGGGGTAAACTTCACGCTGTTGACACGAGCTAACATCGCCGCGCCGCGTTGTTGTGCCGTCGATTGCACCACGATTGCCCAAACAACCCGTTCTCGTCTTTGTTTCTCTCACTTTTCACCGTGGCTTGTTTTAACACTTGTCGCTTCGAATGCCTTTCGAACGTCTTCGAAAGTCTACTTGCCTCAACAATAACGCGTTCTTCTGTTCTTTCAAAGATTTTCTTTCAACAGAAATAAATAAACGAACAAACTGTTAATTCAAACTTGAATCGATCAATCGTCTATTAATAGAGGAACTTTCGTGGAATTCAAACGCAAAGAAAAAAACGTTTCAGCTGCTCGCGAGCGTGAAAATTATGATAATCGTTGTACTTCCGATTGCGATTACACGTGTTAAGTCGTTTGCATAATATTCCGTGATTGACGCTTTGAACGCGCTTTTTTCATATTTTTGAGCAACGCTTCCTCTCTCGTTCCCCCCCCGTTTATGCAAATCCAACGGTAACGTTTAATTATACGTCACGCAAGCGGCAATCAAACAAGTCGGATTCTTATTTACCCAGCGTAATTGAAACGTCGAACGTGCCAATTCCCGCTGGCTACAAACGATTTCTCTTTTTCGAGTCGAATCATTTCCACGCTCTTTCGCGAGATCGACACGCTCTCGTCCGCGATATTGTCGCTAACGCGACACGGTCGTTGGCTCTAGGCAGAGTTACTACCACGCCTGTCGATCTCCGGTATAATCGCGTATAATTCTCCCTCGGACGTTACGCGATTTCCCGCCGATCGATCTCTCGCCCACCGATCGCTCGCTGAAACGTTCACCTGTCGATAACTAAAACGTTCAGCCGTCGTTCGATGTTATAATTATCGCATGCGCGCATTAGCGACAGGCGCGGCTAATCGGGTCGCGCAAATTGCGCGAATTACATCGAGTCGCGACCACTTTACGACTCGCGCCGGATAAATTGGCTTATATATCGCGCTGCGCGGGATAATTACCGCCGAGACGAAGGGAGAGTCGAATAAATCACACTTTGCGATGCCGGCAAGCGATCCCCCCTCAGTCTCACACTCCAGATTGCCCCGCGCTGCTATCGCAACTTCCTTCGAAAAGCTGGCCAGCTCCTTCGACGCGCGTTGCTTTGCCTCCTGGACTTGGCAGCCCGTTCAAATTGTAAAAAATTCCGTCTACCAACGTTACGACGTTATTAACGCTCGTTAAGCAACGATGACGATTTAGGAGCGTTAAATCTCATTGTCGCTGTTCCCTGAACCGATGGCGACGATGATGCCAAGCCGTAGTAGCTCGATAACGAAGGCCAATGAAAATGGCCCTCCCGTCGTAAATTCGAAAGGCACCGGCGCGCCGCGGCGTTGGGATGGCCAAGACGCGGTAGGTCCTTTCTAGAACGTGTCGCGCCATTGGAGGAATCGAGGAATAAAATGTTCTCTCGAATTATCCGGCGAATATCGCGCGTTGCTACGATCGACTTTCGGATTTGCGATCGTTGTTTCAGCAGCTGCTACGTGACTATGTCCATAGAAGCATTGATAAACGTATGTGGTTCGTAACTAGTGTTTGAAGTTTCTTAAATAAATTGGATTGGTCGTGGCTCTTGATTTATATGGAGTCGTATCAAAGCAATTGTACAGCAAGAATTAAAAGAAAAAGATTGTTTCTACATTTAACAAAGTGAAGCACGTTAGAAAATATTTGCAAACGTTGCAAGCATTGACAGCAATGTTAGTTTACTACTGCTAGATAAGATTGGCGAGTCGAGCCTTACTTAAACGTGTAGCGTTAGATGAAACGTTAAAGTTGATTTGCTCGAAAACGAAAACATTGTTTCTCCAACTTATTTTTTTCTCGTAGAATCGCCCTGTATCGCAAATAAATATCGGCCAATATATACCGATCTAACAAAAAGAAACTATCGTCGATATTGATATCGTTCAATGTCTATATCGTTTCTATTCGTATTTCTCTTACTTTGTTTTCCTTCACAATTAATATCAAGTTTCCCTGACAAATCAACTAGTTTGTTAAATCAGCTTTTTTTTACGTTACGTTACATTACAATCTACATAAATGCATATATATTAGCCCATATATTACGGCTGTGCACGATTGGGTTTCTACCGATATCTACCAATTAAATTAAATTTAAAAAGAAGGAAATATCGGACATCGTTTCGTTGAACGCCGTGGCGGGATTGCACGTTCGTGCGTATTGTACAATGAAAAATACAAAACCACCGCCGAGGCGAGATCGTAACGATAAAAGTTGCTCGACTACATCGAGGCTGAGAATGTCAATGCGAGGCTGATCGCCGAGCGATGGGCACAGTTTCTCGAAGAATTTCGAACGGCAACCAGAACGAAGCGAAGGAATGCGTGTACATTCGGAAAAAGGCAAATCGAGCGATTAATTTGACGAGAACGGGCGAACCAGCCGTTTCTCGCGGTTTTGCCTCGAGCATAAAGATCCTTTATGGCAAACGTACGAGGAAGATGGCCACCCAAGATCGTACAGGATCGTTCACGGCCAGAAAAGCCACCGCGTTGCACGGCGTCGCGGCTTTTGTCCCCTGAGTTTCGTGGATAGACTGTATTTGTATTCTTCAACAGAGTTGTGTTATATAATGATCGAGTTATTATATATTTAATTACATTGTATTTCGGTTATTAATCACATAGTAATTGAATTCGCACGTTGTAACTGCATCACGCGATTCAAATTTTTTGAATAATTTAAGTGACAATTGCGTTACAATGTAATTAAAGTACAACGTAACGAAATTAGTCAGAAATAAATTTATCTTTCATGTTTATTCTTGCTCCATGTTCGCTAACATTGCACAATGTTACGTATTATGAATTTATATTTATGTAGCGTCGGGCAAAATTTTATTCGAACGGCGGATAAGGATAAAAATAGGATAAAAGTAAGGAATAAAGTTTTGTTCGCCAATTGAATAAATATTTATTCGAAAGATACACTCGAGTAGGAATCTGATTCTTATGTTCGTTTAATTACATTATGCCGTGCATAAACCTTCGCTGTATACATTCTGATTCTTTCTTCCTGACTCGACTACCAGAATTTGTCTATATAGAAATTCACTTAACCAAACCAAGGGTTTTTCCTCTGCTTCTCTTATATCTTGTAAAAATAAAGTTGATTATTATCTACTCTCAGAATATATATTTTTTGAAAAGAGATTTGACTTCAATGACTGATTGCACAATGCAGTATTTTTCATATTTCTCGAAAGTCCGGAATAGTAAAATGATCGGGCGAACGACTCAGCTTTGTGTAGACAGCTAACTCACTGATGTTGTACATCTGTCAGCCTTTATTCTCTTCACTTTTGACTGCCGTCCCCTGTGATTCTCGTTTCGTACGTTACATACGAGCCGTTTATTTTAAAAGTGGCGCAAGTCACTTTCAAACCGAGATATTTAAGGGTTTGCGTTTTAACGTGCCTGTCCTTCCCTCACACTGACTGCATCAATTGTATCAAAACGAAAAGATCACGTAGAATCGTGATTGATCTAACTTGACTTTTCTGTCAAAAGTGACATATTTTCCTGCCGAGAAACGAACAAATTCAAACACAATGAGGAAAACCGGTCGCTCGCGCGTCACGCAAACTCAAACGCGTCCGAGCGTTTTGCCAAAAGCCGCTTCGTGCTTCGGCAATCTGATGGCTCGTTACGAGACAGCTACCAGCTTGGAAGTTGGAATCTCGGGGATCGATCCTGATTCTTCGGATATTCCGCGTCTCGCAAAACAGGTATTTCCAAAGTTAACTCGCTGTTCCGAGAAACGGTGGCTGGCCCCCCTTGCGTTCGTGAATGGAACGTGATCGTCATAAAAATCCACAGAGCCAGCCGGTGGTCGTTTAACCTTCTTCCCCGAAGAGATTCTCGATTCTGGATCCTCTTAATCCGTCCGAAGGATGAAACGTCACGTGAAATTGAGCGTGGTAATCCCGCGCGTTGGCCAAAAAGCGGCTGTTCTTCGCAAACCGTCGATATTCCTGGAAGGACGCGGCGGCGGGTCCGGCACTGCGAGATCCCCGCTCGAGATCCCGACGTCGAAATCATGCCGCGTCGAAACGTTACCGAGAGAGAGAGAGAGAGAGAGAGAGAGAGAGTAACAGACAACGCGGCGTCCGTAGCTCGTGCGTACGAGCGTACCTTAATGGTTCGACGAGCGATGATAACAGCAACTCCATTAAGGTTCCGTTAAGGTAAACAAGCAAGCTCTTCCTTTCTTACAGCCACTTTAGATGGCTGATTCGCGACTCGGAGCTAGGGCTCTCTATAATGACTTCATCCCCGTGCGAATCTCGAAGGTGGTAACGTGTTATTTAACCGATCGTGCGTTCCGTTCGCGCGCGCAAGCGAAATTACTTCGAGGCTGTTTTCACGGGAGATTTAATGGAAATCTTCGACAGCCGGCCGCCCCTGGCCGCTCGTGGCGGATCGACAGTGTAAACAAAATTAACGTCCGCGGATCGATCACTCTAATTATCGCCGGGGCCAGCCACGCGAGTTACCAAACGGAATTGAATTCCTCCGTTAAGCGATCGCTGTTTGGAACGTGCCACCTGTGCGCCGGTTCTTGTATCGAGCTAGATTTAGGCTTGGCATATTTTTGGATTTTATCGGCACATCGCCGCTAGAATACGCAACGTTGGAAATATTCCAAGTGGACGCGAGAACGACCTGAATTCGACGTTAGAGCTGCGTCAGCCGACAGTTGCGTGACCCGGTCGTAGTTAATTTCAAGTCGATGTTATCAAACCCCCGTGGGACCAACGACCGGTTCATTGCGGAAGATGCGGTCGACGATATCCACGGCTAATAATTCGATCGAAAGCAGTCTGACCTGGAACGCCGCCAATTCCCCCGATCGATACATCTGCGTCTTGACAAATTTCCGAAATTTCGATATCGATTGCCGATTTACCGATCGTGTCTGCGACACGGAGAATCTATACGTACAGATGTCGTACAGCACGAGAATAGTAAAAGTTCCTGTCTTCTCTTGAATAAATAATGAACCGAGAAGACGCGTCTCTATGAAACAACGGTAAAAATAAATATTTATTTTTCATCTGTTTACATAATTACGTAACTTACAATAGACAATTTTGCATAAATTTTTGTAATTCGTTCGTGAGAAAGTCAACAGTTTCGTCAGTACGTACGTTCAGCTGTGACAAACAAGTCTGCGTCAAAGAAATGACTAAATACGTAACTTTAAAAATAGAGAATATCGTTTCTGTAAAGACACGTCTTACCATTCATTTCCTTTCGTTTAAGCGAGGACGAAACTTTTCATCGGTAATTTCCACGCCAGAGTGGATAACCCCTTAAAGGGATTAATCGCGCCGCGTGGTAAAACATGGACGTTCGAGTTAGTTCCGCGTGGCAAAAGTAGCGATGGTTTAGTCACTTCGCGTTATCGTCACCGTCGTCCGGTGTCACGAACGGGATGTTAAATAACTCGAGGATTACGCGCGTTCGATCTTGGAAACTATCCAATCCCATATGTATAATCCACCGGGTGTATTCAACGGTAGATACAGCATCCGCTGTAAGACAATTTTCTCGTTGCCGACGAGTTTCCAGGAATTAATTAGCCTATGCGTGTTGCGAGTCGGTCAAGACTGTGCGAGTGTTCCGCGAACCAAAACCAACTTGCCGGCGAAATTTCTGACTTGAGTCACCGACTTCACAGTCGGGGGCCCGGCGATTTCACAGAGCGCGCGAAACCCCGATCCGGCGATGCGCTTATTTCACGAAAAGGCGGTGCATATACTCGACGCGGCGATATATTATTTGACGTCCGCTGGAGCAACAGGCGTCGCGTCGTTTCTAATTCCGTGCTCGTCAAAAACGGCGCTCGCCATTCGTCATCTCTTTGTGCATTCTCTTCTTTTGAACAAGACAATTTTAAAGCGGGCCAGGTCGAACTATGAACGATGCGAGAAAATCAATCATTCTAAAATAAGTCTAAAATATATCGAACAAATGAGCCTTTTAGTTGACACACGAATCGATTAGTTTTGTTGCAAGGAAATAAAACATCGGACGATACAATTTCCAAGAGATTTTTGTACTTTAGTCGTCGATAATTCTAGCTGATGGTAACTTACGTGAGTTACATCTCGTTCTTAAATTTAAAACAAAAAGAAAAAACAAGGCTTTTGCATAGACGGCTGAGACTATATACTTTACGTAGTAAAAAGTTCCTCCGAGAAGTGATCTCATCGTCTTCGATCGAATCTTTACGGGTTACCGCGTTAACTTGAATTTAAATACTGCTATTAAGGCTGAACGTGAGTCAGGGATACGCGGAGAAAGGCGTTTAAAGAAAGGGTGACTCGTTCCAACTCTGGCCTACAATTCGTTGGAATTTAGCCTATTTTTGTCGACTCATTAAGCGGATGCACGCAGCATCTTCTTTTCGGTTGTTAGACAGCGGTGCCGATGAATCATCATCCCGGCAGATTAGTCCGCGAAATCATCGTGTGTATCATCTGTTACACTTTTTGACGCATGCCCTTGCTTATCTCAGGAGTGACTTCATTACTATTTAAAACTCATCCGAGATATATACGCGCACACGCATAGAAGAACGGAGTCATTTGGTGCCATCCGAGATTCAGCGATTGCTTCACGATGGATCACGAGGGTGGAGGAACTTTCTCACGTAGAATTTGGTTGTATCGTCGTTACATTAAAATAAGTTCAGTGTTAAAAAAAAGTGTTCGCCCAGTTGACGAGTATTTTTAATTTCTTTCTTACTACTCCTTGAAGTTTTGCGCACTAGTTGCATCTTTGTTCATTTTTCTATTTTCTTGTTCTGATCGTTCGTTGTTACTAGTTTCTTGCGTCGGATTTCCACGCGCCCAGTTAACAATTTTTGACACGTTAAAAATCTACCGATCGAAATTCGCCTTCACCAAGTAAGTTTCTTCGACCAACGCGAATCACGAATTCCTGTGCACGGCCGGGGCGACTTCTGTGGCGGTCGGACTTGCGTTCTTCGCCTGGTCAGACGGCAAAGTCATTCCTTTGTGATGTACCATGAGACTGCGTTTGGGCAACGCGCCGAGGAATCAGCCAAATGCAAATAACGAAAGAGAGAGAGAGAGAGAGAAGAATCTCGTTCTCGGCAAACAATCTCTGCATTTCACATAAACATAGGTTTCTACGAAGCCTATCGGATGTTTACTGACGATCGGTCGTGACCAATTGTAAAAGGAACACGTCGCGACATCGCTCTCGTACCACGACAATCGTGCGACAACGCATTGAAGTGAAATGGCATCGATACGTGGACTGTCACGGGTGAAAACGATCGAACTAGGAAACGAGCGAGCTAGATCGCCGCTTTTCTCGCTTTATCCGCTACCGATACACCTTCGCTCGCCGAACGTTACCAA
Organism: Melipona beecheii; assembly: GCA_032399605.1. Lineage (NCBI taxonomy): Eukaryota > Metazoa > Arthropoda > Insecta > Hymenoptera > Apidae > Melipona > Melipona beecheii. The sequence continues at coordinate 2,069,987 of JAUCMO010000463.1, forward strand.
GTTTAGCGCGCCGGTGTTGCGGCGTATTTCTTCCAGCCGGTTACCAAGTCGACCAGCGTATTATCATAAAATTTTATGCACGTTCGCAGAGCTTACGGAGAGTACGGTGTCGAGCGTCGCAGCGACAATTGTTTGCAATAACCGAGTGTTGAAACAGCCGTTAGCCGTTTGGAAAAAATGCGCACGTTAGCGTTCTATCATGTAACGATGATCTCATTAGTCGGCGACACTTTTTTCATTGGAAGGTAGGTCATGTTGGATCAATTGCCGACGCGAGCGAATCGTCGTCTGGAGATACAACAGCAGGAGGGAAAACGTGACTCCGAAACGGTGATTAACGAGCCGGCGATTATTCATCGTAGCTATCTCTCAGATTTCTCGCTGATTTCTCGTGGCATTCTTTCATCGCGGTGCCTGTCCATTTTAGAGTGAAACTATCGCGAGTATTGCTCTCGAGAGTATTTCTTCGAGTAAATGAACATTGCGCTGAGATTGATCGTTTGAGAGATCATCGTCGCGGTTCCCTGTGTCTGAGACGCAGCTTGCTCTCGAATGGGAACAGAGCGACGTCGTTGTTTGAAGAAGATACTTTCGAGATGCGAAGCGTATAATTTCCATATTTTGATAGTCGTGTGTCCAATTTCACATCATTATATTGATATATTCTCTGATTCTGCATTTAACATTAACATCTCATTTTGTAAGAAAAATATATCAGACAGATAGAAGTTAATTTATATATCGTCTACGTATCCTTCGTGATAAAGGATTTTTTTATCCATTTATCCGAATAAATCGAATCGATGAACACGAGTTTCCGAGAGTTTCATCAGTTTAGGTTAGGTTTATTCAAAGCCAAGTTAAAAGATAGTCCATTATAGATGAACACGTTCGCGAATTCGCTCATCCGCGAGAAAGTTTTGATTATTATTATCCACGTCATGACGAATCGCTCGATCGCTCGGTTTGCGTTGGTTGCGAGAGCCTCGGGTATCGATGCAACGGCCTCCCTTTAATAACGCACGAACTGAGGAGAGATTCGCGGTGGGAACCACAGGAAGCAACTGCACGTAGGATTGCTCAATTACCCGACGCAGTAATTCCACTTCGACCGGCATGTAGAAGTAAATCGCCGATGGAACGTGGCGGGTTTACCTTTGTAAATTGGCACAAAAAGACCGAACCACGCGATCGCGACGACAGCCAACTCGATTTCTTTTTCTCCCTCCTTTTCTCTACCGAGTCTCTCGGGGAGAGACCGACTACCGTAGAATTAAGGTGTACTGCCGCGGTGAATCAGTGCTTTGATCCGAGGGATATTTTCAGCAGGGACTGTTTCAATTTCTTTTCCCTTCCTTTAACGAATAATTGCGAACTATCAAACTACAGTCTTGTCAAATTCTTCTCCTCTCTCGTTTCTATCGTTATTTACCTCGAAGAAACGCCGACAGCTTCGTGCTTTTTTTCTTTTTCATCTATACTTTCTTTTTACTCCTAACGTGATACTTTTATTTGAACGTTGCAATTAGCAGAATGTAACATCTGCTAGTAACAGATATTCAAATATTAAGATCTTTGGAAAATAGGAAGATTCACAAGGGAAGACTTTGCTGCGTCATATTACGAAAAGACAAATTGGCATTAAATAAATCAAATATGTAGCGATAATATAGCAATAAATGAATATATATAATATATAGCAAATGAATTAAATTTTCATTCAATTGCGTATGAAATTCAAAGTCTAACTACTCTCACTCGTAAGTGTCCAATTTGGCGAACGGTGATCTTCTCTAGTTTCATCTAAAGTGATGCATGGATGCAATATACGAGGAAACAGCAGAAAGGGGAAGTCAATTAGGGAAGACACTTATCATTCTGATGATATGTCGTTAACCCGGCAGCACACATGTGGGGAATTAAATTACAACTTGTCCAACTATAAATATTGTTTCGTAAATTCCAATAAAGAAAATTAATGTTCGTACATATTTACATCGATGCTTTACAAAGCATACGAATATTCGTATATTCGTGTTATTTTTCACTAGGTATCCCACGTGAATACTTCCGTTTCAAAAACCCACGTATGTACTACGTTAAACACTAATTTGGTTCTTCGACGTTATTCTTTTTCCTCGCCTGTGTGCTGCTGACACGTTCCGAACGAATTATACGCGAACGAACAAACAAACAGAGACGCCTTACGTTTTGTATTAACACGTGGCGATCTCTTAGAATCACAGTCGCCTCGCCAGTTGCCTCACGATGGATAACAGCTGCGTGGACTCGGATCAGTCCATCTGGCGATCCCTCTGGATATTTGGCTATCCAAACTCGCGCGGTTCCGATAGATTCTTCTGATCGAATCCGGTAGCCGGTTGTTTCTCGCCAGACTAAATTCGCGATCGTTAATCAACGAAAGGAATTTCAATCTTCCCCTTCGCCCTGCTCTTTTCATCCTTGCGTATCTCACGCAACGGACGAGCTTTTAAGTCAATGTCCTCGTCGCTTGGACATTCGTCTCTTGACAATTAATTAATTGTCCGACGATAGAAATAAGTAATTTCTCGGAGTTATTAATTCGCGAAATAAAAAAAGAAAAAAAAAACACCCTGTTTTGTGGAACAAATGGGTCGACTTTGTCTGAAACATCTTGCGTGATTGTTCGATTCGATATTTCGTCGCCATAAGTTAGAATATAGCCTGATGCATGCGGACGATTTGTAAGATGATGGCGTTCGATTGTTTCCAGAGGAACAACAATTGTTAAGGAACCATCGTTCAACTTAAAATCATTCTCTGCGAGATGCGAGTCTTCAAGGATCGCTGGTGGATCAAGCTTCATTCGTCATTATACATACGTGTATCACCATCGTGCCGCCGATTTTTCCGAGAAACTACGAACCGCGAGAGATAAAGAAAGATTTATTGGTACGTTAGGCGCATCCTTTTAGCGATTTTTCGGCGGAGCGATGCCGGTGAGAGAACCCACTCGGTTGATTAACACTCTGCGACGCGCGGAGCAGGTCGGTGACTCAGAGGTTCGACAAAGAGGTAAGAACCCGCGGCTATCGTTGACCAGCCTCGCGGTATCGATTTCGCGCGAGACTCCGGCAATAAAAAGCGGCGCCCAGCAGCCGGCGTGGTATCGCCGAGGTCGTGCCTGCGGACGTCAGGTCGGGAATTTTGACGCGGATGAAAGCGGTTTGCGGTCAGTTGCCGTCTGCAATGCCAAGGTCGATCTAATCTTGGCCCTTCCCTCCCCGTCAATAGCTAAGAGGAACTGCATTTCATCTTGTCTCGCCTCTGCTCTCCTCTGCTCTCCTCTCCTCGTCTCGTATTGAGATATTTCGACGTTAATAACGAGCCAGCCAGAGCCGCCAGCGAGGAAAGTGCAACGAATTCAAAGTAGTTCCGGGAAGCGTATTGTCGAAGGCCGAAGGACTGTCGAGCCTCGAGTGGCAAGAGTCGAACCGCCATCGTCGACGAGAGGTCGAAATAGAGGTGTCTGGCACGGCGAACTCTATCGCCAAGGACCAGTCACGAAAGGATGCCTCTCAAGGCTAATTGTCGCGATCTTCTGCACCGATGCGCTCCCCGACGTGAAAGTCGACGGACGGGTCGTCGCTGGCGTAGAACGAAGATCGTTGAACGATCCTCGCGGAGGGGGAAAAGAGACGACGCGACCCGCCTCTCTCTTTCTTCTCGATTTTCGAGACGATCGCGAAAGAAAATAAAACGGAGCGTGACGCTGGTAGCCGATGGCGTGAACAGCGGCCACCGTCCGAGAGGGGGAGACGCGTCGATAAAGATTCTCTCTCGTGCAGCGGCGAACGTGCGCGATCCTGTTCCGTAAAGTCGCGCCACGACGATCTTAATCTTGGCGGACAAGGTCGATACCGAAGGAATCCGACGATACAGTCTCTACGATTTCCAGTTCCGTCGATGGAAATTCCCCGTCGCGGAATAAGACGGAAAGTAACATCGATCGAATTCGAGCGGTTCTCGACGCCACACAATCGGCGTTATCGCGGACAAAACTCGTCGGACAAAACTCGGTCCGCTGATTGGCGAACCTAACCTAATCACGTAATCAGCTGGCGCGGACAACGCTCGTAAATCTGTTCCGCCATCTGAGAACGGAAATTCCTCGCTCGCCTAGCGTTTATCATCGATCTCGACTACCGGTTAATCCCGATCGTTCCTACAGGACGTTGGATACTCGCGGATCCAATTACCTTCGAACCGAAACATCGACGTCGTTTCCCAGTTCCTGTTCGAACGGCGAAGAAAAAGAATGAGAAGAAAGAGGAAAGAAAAGGTTACACTAACCGTGTTATTGATGTCCGCTTGCATGTCCGTGTCCTCCTCGACTCCAGCCTTAATAAGTTCTTCCTCGTTGTCAGGGGTATTGAGATACTCGTCGTAATCCTGTTCGAGACTCCTCGTCCTCGGTTGAGTATCGTTGATCTTCCTGCCGGCTTTGTTCTCCGGTCGATCGACGCTCTTTGTCACGAGGCTGCTAACGTTCTTCGACGATTTACGCTCGAGTAACGGACTCGCCAGTTTGCCGGGTAAATTGTCGTCGAACCTCCTCGAAGAGCGATGGCCGGGCATGCCGTTAACGTATGGAAGACCGGCGATCTTTCCACGATCGCGACTCAACGGCCTGGTGAGATTCTTCGGCTCATATCTGAAACTTTCGAGACCCTCGCGCTTCGTGTATTCGTCGCTCTCGATGTTTCTCGAGTCTCTTCTGATCGTGGGTCTGAGAGTGGTTGGTTCATCATCGTCGGACGTCAACCGTTTGATGATGTCGTCGTAAGTTTTCAGCGGTGGTTTCCTCTCGTTTTTGTAAAACTCGTTGTCTTCGTTGTCGTCTTCGTCCTCGTCCTCCACGTCGTCTTCCACGTCGTCGTCGTCGTCGAAGTCGTCCATCGGATACTCGTAATCGTCGAAGTTATCGACTCTCCTCCTCTCGGTTTTGGAATAGGAGAGTCTGGACGCGCTCGAGTCGTTGGGTCTCCTTCTCCAATCGTCGAATCTTCCCGATGGTTCCGAATGGTCGGGACGATGCGTTTTCCTGCCGTTGACGTGTCTGGAGGCAACGATCCTGTGTTTTCGCCGATTTTTCCACCAAGATCGATGCCCGTCCGGGCCGGCCTCGTACGCGCCCTGTTTCTCGTGCTTCAATTCGTCCTTCTCCTCGGCCGAATCGTAGTCCGAGTCGCGACGTTTGGAATAGCCGAGTCTTCGGCGAGTCCTGTCGGATCTCAGTTCGTAGCTTCGACCCGAGGGGTACCGGGGAGAACCTCTGCGTCTCTGTTCTTCGTCGTCGTACCAGCCGGTTCCGCGATAACCACCTCGATGATACCCAGGTGGGTAACGCGGATCGTACATCCGGCCGTGCACGGCGATTCTCGAGGTCCGAGGATAGAATCTCTCGTAATAGGGACGACCATCGTAATCACTATCATCCTCCTCCTCCTCCTCGTCGTCGTCTCGATCCTCTCGATCGGCCAGCGAGTCGTCCTCGTACTCGAGTTCCTGCGACCAAGAAGAGGACGATCGTCTGTCGGCGAGGTCGTGCCGATTTCTCCTCCCACTCGGGGACTCGTGCCTGTGCCTGTGTCGGTGTTTGTCGTCGTTCGCGACGATCCTGTGAGAACGGTGTTTAGCCTCGACTATAAACAAACCGTAAGTCATCACAAGGATCACGAGTAGAAACAGTCTTTTGTCGCGAATCATCTCGTCTTCCTATTTCGCGTAACACCTTACATCATCATAGCGATTTCGAGATTGAGAAGTTCGTCGTTGCAAAAATTGCGCAACAGCTGGTCTCTACCCTGCCGGTGTTCAACGATGCATCTCGATCGGAGCGCAGTGGCACCGCGTCTCACCCGAGAGTCGTAGCGGCCGGCCGTTACCGCGATTGAGACATAAATGACCGCGATCCTCGACGTCGAGCCAGCGATTGTCCCCGGGTTTTCAGCATTAATGTAATGTTCATGCGACGGGATCTCCGTTGGGACCACGTGGTACAGTTCGCGCGCTTTGATCGTCGAAATGCGCTCCGCTTTCGGCCGCGTTTCAGTCCAAAAACTGTATCCTCCGTATCCGAATTTCCCTCACGTTTCGCGTTCTCTTACCCCGAGTATCGTTCTTTCCACCATCGTTTCGCATCCATCGCGCGTTCTCTGTCTTCTCGCGAGCTTCGGATTTCTCGATTCGATCCCCCGACTCGAGGGGTCGATCGACGATTCGTCGTAGCGTGTCAACTCTCGACGCGCGGTCAAACGCGCCGTTTCCCCTTCGTCGTTTTCGGTGCTCACTGTGCTCGAGAACCGTGATCGAAACGCGCGCCTGATACCGGCACACTGTTTGCTCGAGTCTCCAACTGCACAGAGATTATACCGAATCGTATCGCGGACCGAATGTCGCGGGCAACTGAGGCCAGCCTCTCCGGCCGGCGGCCTGAGAGATCGCGGAACGCAGTGCGCATGCGTGCGGGCGATATTCGTCTCCCTCCCCCGCCCCCCTTCGTTTGCCGCCCCCCCCCCCCGGCCGCAGACTTTTCTGCGTCCCCTTCGTTCCTGTACCTGTGCCCTCGTGTGCCACCGCAACAACCGTGTGCACACGCTGTTTCACGGACTCCCAGTGGACGCCGTACACCTTGAATCCTGCACACACGTATGTACGTACAGTGGCTCACGAAACTGTTCGAACGCGTACGAATACGCGCGTTACACTTGAATAGTGTTACAATTGAAAAGTGTGTTCGAACTCGAAATAAAAATTATTTATACCTCGCTCTATATTAATGTTTAGTTGGGCCTCCTTTCGCTTTGATCACTTCAGCCAGACGTTGCCCCGTGCTGTGCACTAAGTTTCCAGTCACTTTTCTTTCAATTTTTCCTTTTGAACTAATTTCAAAATTTTTCAACCTTCTGCCAATTTCCTCCCACAAATGTTTGATCGGATCAACATCCGGACTTTGGGCAGCATATAGGGTGTATTGCAAAGCAACCACTCTTGTGCAATCCTTGCCTGGAAGTAAAAATTTTCCAGCAGACTCAATTTGGAGGCACTTCATTTCAAATTACTTTTTAAAACGTGTAAATACTCACGTTTGTCTAAAGTACCATCTACCTCGAAACATCACCGAACCACAACCATGTTTTATCGTTGGTTCGCAAATTATGAATATCCATTTCCTTATTCGGTTTCCTTCACACGCAACGTTGACCATCGGACCCAAATACATTAAATTTACTTTCATTAGAGAAAATGACTGTGTTCCAAAAATCATTATCTTCACTTTCTTGTGCAAGTTTTAATCGTTTCTAATCGCAATTTTTAATCTTGCTCTTTCCTTATTGCTTTATCACGAAAGTTATTTTCTCGGAGTATTCTGCGACATAATTCGGTATATACATCTTTTCCAAAGTAGCTGTTAATCACCAGAGCTAGCTTTGGTGCAGAAATTCTCGGCTCCTTTCTTACTTCACAAAGAACAATCTTTTGTTCTCTCGTACTTAATTTATTCGGTCGATCTGTACGTTGTTTGTTCGCCGCTGTGCCTTCAGTTTTAGATCTTATAACGTAGCGCACTGTTGACACACTTTTGCCCACACATTCAATCTGCCTATAAGATTTTCCGTCTTTGTTCCGTTTTTAACACAATCTGTCTCTCGCACATTTTCGTTTCGAAAACATTGTTTTTTCCGTTGACCGCGTTCAACACTTTTGTGATCTCCTTATGGTACATCTGTACAGCAAATACTTCATAAATTCTACGTATATAATTCGAGTGACTTAAACTACCCTGATACCTGCATCTAATAGTATTTGTAGTATCATCTCCAAAACTTGAGTCTAACGTACGTATTTCTCTCGTTTTACGTTTTTCACTTTGAACACTTTCATGAGCCACTGTACGTACGATCGATACGCGTGCTTCGAAAAATCTGACAGCGAACCAACGCACTTTGAAAAACTTTCGCTTTCCCCGTCAAGTACACCGCTTGGCTCTTTCTCTGCGCGTTCCATCGTGCGGTGGATGCACGTCGCTTCGACTTTGCGAGATTCGCTCTCGTGGTTTCTTACTTTAAAATGGGACAGTCCCCGACCATTGGTTGCACGCGCGTCAAATTCGTATCGATACAACGAAGAGGAATGAAGAATCGCGTTGTTACGTGCAATTTTCAGCCAACGTGTCACAGTGCATTATCGAAATATGCCCCTGTGACTCACGATTTTCTTTTCAATTCGCGAGACAAGGACGAAATTGTAATAATTCCATTCGTCAACGTCCAGCTTAAAGAAAGAAATTCGATTGAAAATTTGAGTTTAAGTTTCGCTTTTTCTTGCAAACGGAAGCCGCAGCTTGTGCGAATGTGCGCCCGATACTATAAATTGTAAGACACAAGTTACAAGTTAAGCGAATATTATTGGTGCAGTGAGCAGAGCGCAGTGTAGAAAACCCATCTTCGTACAAATCGTCCAGAATGCAAACACGACGGACGAATTCGCATCCTCGAATGCGGACGGGACGTCGCGTCGCATATCTCGGTGCGCGTTTTCCACATTATCTGCCCGTATCGAGCCGTTGCAGTCGATACACGTGTTCCCGTGTTCGCGGCTCGCGAGCGATTCGTGTACAGTCCCGATTTTACGATCGTCCGAGGAGATCGACGCCGGCGACCGGCGACCGGCGGCCGCCCTCTCGGCGCCCATTCACTTTCGTGCCGCCATTCAGAGATGTTCCGGAGAGGATTCGGAGACCGGATGGTACCTGAGGAACCCGGTCGATGAAGAAGGGGCCCCTCGCCCCGGGGGCGAGAACGAGAAGTCGATACGATCGCGGTGGCTGGCTTACTACACAACCGGTACAACGAGGACTGGTTTTTCGTCGCGTACGGCGGAGGTCGTCCGATGCTTTTTGTCGCCCTTTTAAGCCGGCCACGGCGCGCGGCCGCGATAAATAAACACGGTAGCTCCGCTCGACGGCTTCCGCTCCGATTCGATCCCCGATAAAGGCGGGCCCGTTCGCGACCTATCACCAGGACGCATCGCTTCTCGCCGCGTCGTCGAGCCTTCTGCGCTCGGAGGACGGAGAAAAAGGAAGATTCGCGTCTTCCCGAAGACGATACCAGTCGGGTCGTGTTCAACGCCACGTCGGATGTTTATCCGCGCGTCTTCCATTTCCGATTCGATTCCCCCTTCGATTCCGCTTGCTTTCGATCTCGCCTTTCCGATTTTACGCGTCTGTTAAAATTTGCGTTTGTTCAAAGTGTTCGAGGAAACTGCTTTTAGCAGATTTTGTACAACCGACTGCGAATGATTCTACTCTCAACAGACACGCAATGTCGGGTACGAGACGTGCAATTAGGCGTTCGTGCAAGTTACAAGTGAAAATTTAGCAGTCGCTTATTAATCGTTATTAATTCGTCGCCATTTGTCAGAATCGCGGGTACGCCGGGAACACTGTTGCGCCGCTGCGAGAACGACGATTAAACTGCGTCCTCGTCGGAGAATTCGAGCGGTGCCCGCGCGGAACGCGTGTAATCAGCCTGCCGGATAAATGATCCGAGGTGCCAGGTGAGAGGGACGAACGGAAGAATAAATGACGCGCCGACTTTGACTCTGCGAGACACTCCCGTGGAATGCAGTCGTTTCTAAGCGGCGCGCCGTGAAAATTTAAGAGCCACGATCCGACGGACAACGAGCCACGAGTTCGTGTGTCGCTAACAAATGCTCTCGCGGTTGCTCGCGGTATGCATTTTTTCGCCGCGATATTAGAGATAAAGCATCGTGGCGTGGCCGCAGCTGTCGACGACTCGAGCAACGCCGCGATAAATCCCGATCCTGATTCCGTGCTTCTGTTCCGAAACTGCGAGCAGAACTGCGAGCAGAACGATGGCCGTTCCGAGAGGCTCACGCCACGATGAGAGAGGACCAGCCGCTTCCGTGGAATTCCATCAAGATTTTCGTCGGCACGAAGCGAAATTAGTCACGCGGATTTAGCTATGGTTCTGGTGCCAACCGAGCTTGCTCTGAATGCATCGATTTGTTCTACCAGGGAGAACACGTTTCGTGCACGAACCTCGTTCGTGACATCGACGTCCGAACGTTCCTCCTCCGCACGGTCGCTCCTTCATTGAGAATCGAAAGTTGGGTAGGTACCTACTTCGCGTGATCGTCGTAGCATACAGTAATCGAGAACAGGAAAACTGTGGCGTTCGTTAAAACTTTAGATATATATATACATATATATATATAGTTATTTATTTATTTATGCGATCATTGGTCGCTTACGATAATCGAAAACGAGAAACGAGACACAGATTACAGGAAACTGTACCTACGAGGAAACTGTCCCGTGCCACTCATTGAGAATCCACGATAGAAGCACGTTTTCTTTCATTTCGTGGAACATTGGAAAACTTGGCTCAGAGATTGGTCTGCATAGCACTCGTTGAGAACCTAGAGGTGGATACTCCGTTTCGCGGAGTCGTCGAGTGAACGCGTTTTACGCGGTCGTTGTCGCTTATCGATAATCGGGAGCAAGAAACGACAGAGATTATTACAGAAACCTATGAGAAAACTAGGCGAAAAGATTGGCGTGTAGCGCGCCGGGACACGCCACTTTTGATTGAAAATCTTTTGCCCGGGTTCAGGAGGTTATCTCGGCAGATTATGCTTGTAGGTCACTTTGTTACTGACTGGAATCGTAGTTTGCAACTCGATTTCTCTGTATCAACCGAGTTCCAATCATTTCCTTCTCCAACTCGTTACGAACAACGTTTTGGGGAAATATGTTTTGCACGAACGATCGCTCTAAGACAGATATCACATGCAGACGAGTGATTTACGATAATTTATGTTCGCTTTCTAAAAAGTATCGGAAACGAATTGATATATATAGACAAGGATCGAAAAAGTCAAGGATCTGAACACGGATTGTACAACCATTTCGAGAAATGTTCTCCCGATGAGAGAGCAGATAAACAAATATTCTTAAAAATAAAAGTTTCAGCCATTATTTATAAAGTGTAAAAATAAAAACGTTCGTAATATTTATATTATACAATGAGTGTTAGTACTCGAATATAAAAATGGATGGTCACTACTCTTGTGTCCTACTCTTATTCTTAAACTCCTTCCTAAATTATTCTTACTGCAGTAAAAAATGACGAATGGCGAATGGCAAATTGTACAAGCCTTCGATGAGCATTTCATTGAAAAATGAAAAATTTTGTCGCATTGAAATTTTAAAATCGTAGCCAGAAGATTGTCGATAAGTAAATCAGCAGTCTTCCGCTTCATTTGCGACCAAGCTCGTCCAAATTTGCCGTCTAATTATCGCTAAACGTTGCGTATCGTGCGAACTTCATCTGAATTTAAGTGATCCCAGCGACAAATTGCTGTCAGAAACTGTTAGTCCGCACCGGGCCTAAACCACGCGGCACCTCGCGGAGCGTGCAGTTGCATTTTCGTTGGCGTATCACGGACAAATCCGTGGTGAATCTCGTTCCGCACGGAGTGCGTGCACTTGTCGAGCGTGCAACGCGAGTATCACGACCAAATTATTTATCTGTCGCTTCGGTGAATTTCGAGATATTCGGCTCTGTCATTGCAAGAAGCCCGATATTCGTTAAAGTGTCAGTACCTTGCCGAACCACACAGTATTTTTAAAGAATCAGTGTTACAATTAATCGCGAACAATCGCGGACAATTCACGTCCGCTGCAAGAAGAAATTGCTTTATCTTTTATCTCAAAGTCAGAGATACGATTTGAGAGTTCTCTAATTGATACACATATATATTTATACATATTTATTTTTTTGGAGTAATCTCCTTTTGTCACGTGACACGAGCAAGGGACGGGAGGAAGCGAACCGCGTGGTCGCGATAACCGGAATTTCTTCCTGCCGAAAATCACTCTCGATGGAGTGACCCTTGACATCTCGCAGTCCACCAACTGCGCCTTCCACCACGCCTCCCCTCTGCCGCTCGTTTTCTTTCACCGCGTTACCTTGGCACCGTGAACGTCGGCGCGAAAAAATCCCGCTCGGAATTCGAACGCGTCGGTATCATTGGCGTTGGCACCGTTGGCAGTCGACAGACAATGAAATTCCTCCTAGTTATTATCTGTCGTCGTGCAGGCACGCGAAGATCGTTAACGGACAGAGCCGTAGTTGGATCAGTTACAAAGAGCAGATGACAAATAATCGAGAGGCAAACGGAAGCCCGAAATTAAACGGGAGCCTCGACTCCTCTGCGACTCGCATCGTTCGCGTCAAACGGTTGGGTAAACAGTAATCGAGGGAACGGGTTCGGTCGATAACGGCTTCTCCAGGCTGTTTGACCAGCGATCCACCCAATTCAACGATTAAAGGCCTGACTCGATGACGAATCTAATGGCTCTCGAGGATCGCGGAGAGTCGTCCGCGGTTTCTTTCGATTTCGAACAAACTCCTTGCCGATCGTCTGCGTTTGTCCGTGGAGAATTACGTCGTAGCTAATTCCCACGTTTATCGTTTCTATCGCGCCGATAAAAATGGAAGAACACGGTGCGTTGCGAATGCAACGTCGACTCGCTTTTCTACGACACGCTTTGCGTGAGCAATCATCGATTCGGGGGATCAGGGAATCAGGGACCACCCGCAGTACAGGTCCCAACTTTGAGAACTTGCTTCTGGAGTCTTACAACGGAAGAACGTCGTAAATTTAACTGACAGAAAAGTGCAAATCAAGTTGGAGGATCGATTTTGAAATTATTCGGTTAATCTTTCAATACATGTTCGTGCATTCTGGTCTTCTGGATTAACTTTTAGACGTGTTTAATGATCTTTGATCAAAGAATTTCTGACACTTAAATGTTCGTTCCATCATAACACTTTGTTTCTTTTTTTTTACGTTACCTGTACTTCAGAAGTGAGTCATTTTTATTTTTGCGAAATAACAGCATTTAATATTTTAGATTCTGTTCAGCTCAAATAAAATAGTACTTTAAATACGACGTATATTTCAACAAACAAAAAATATTTTCAATTTGGCAAAAATGTTTCTTGTCTCAACGATATTTCCAAAAAGGAAACAAAATTCACACTTAATTAGTACTTACATTTTTACGTATAGAAAAATCATTCGGCCGGTTGTACCACGATTTTCGGATTAGAATACTATAATATTTCTACTCATTGTTTTTAGCAATAGTATTTGAAAATAAATTAAAACATTTTCAACACTCTTTGAGCAATGTACCATCTTTAAATTCTCTGTATCAAATAAAAGATTTTATTTTCAAAGTTATACGTATACCTTAAAAATAAATAGGATAATTTGCCATTTACTCTCAGTTACAACGTAGAATCAACGCTCGCTAATTGTTTGAGTTGCTACTCTTTCGCTTGCCGGCAAATAAGTCGGAAAGATTTGTCTTTCAAAGTTTTGAGAGGGGGACGCAGCAAAGAAACGCTCGCGAGAAAGTTTCAATGGAAAAAGCTGATGAATTTTGCACATAATTTTATTGTTTCGTTATCAAACGCGGTGCACCGGCACCGTATTACGCATTCACAATCCTTTGGCTTACAGATATACACGTTTACAGCTTACGTAAAATCTAATACCGTATTTTTTTCTTTCTTTTATTCTTTTTTTTTTTTATGTGTTTTTGCATCATTGTTCTGCACCTATGTCTGAGATATGTTAAAGGCAGGTACAGGAGATACGTCGGTGAACACTAAAGAGGTACGATATAACACACTACGAGTCAAATCTCGCATTCGACGCGGTACATCATATATAGAAAAGAAGATATCTCGCGCGTCTCAAAGGTGTAAATGGTGCAAAAACTTGCGATAAGTGCGCCAGCGTCGATTAGAATTTCCTTCCTTATCACGGCACCGATACGCGTGGTGGTGGTGGTTCGCGTCCGGGATGCGAAATCAACCGGGAGTACGCGATTGATACGGAAAGAAAGTCGCGTCTGAAAGAATAAACGTCGTCAACTCGTTCGCTGAAACAATTTAATTTTCAATTATCGGTAAAATCGAGCAATGACACGTGTCCAACTATCGCAACGCCTTTCCGGTATGTTATATCTTACTCTAATCATTTTAGCACGTTTACTCGACGAATCGAATCTTTCTATCGTCACTGTTCTATCATAGAAATCTACAAAAAAAAAAACGGGTCGACGGGTGATCTTTTTTTTGGAAAACGAAGAAAGCAGAGGGCACGATGTCCAAGTGCTCGCAAAGCAGGGGCGTCGCGTCGCGATCGACGAGAATGTCGTATTCCTAAGAAAGCTTCCTTAAAATACTTAGAAAAAACGTCTGCGAATAAAGCTTACACGCTAGAAAGTACACGTTCACGATCGATACTCTAAACGGGGGAACGTTCGATCGTTCGCAAATCGAGAATGCTTTTTTTGATTACGAAATTTTGACGATCGTTGATCGGCGATTCGGCTCGCGTTTCGTCAATCTCTGCCGCGTCTTTCCCTCGTCGAGGGGCGGATCCCGCGGCGACGGAACAAGACGCGCCTTCCCACCATCCCTCAAGCCCTACGAGCATACGCGAAACGCGACGAGAATTGTTCAAACCGTTCACAATATCGTCGACAGGAAAGCGGTGACGCAGGTGACGGCAAGCGCGACGGAAGCGACGCCGACGCTCGACGCTCCCGAGAAATGGAGCGTGTTTAACAGATCTTGCGGCACGTCGACGAACACCTTCTTCACGCCGACGTCGCGTATCAGCGCCGATAACTGCGCCGAGTCGACCTTGTCGCCCTCGCTCGACCAAACGGTCAGGGTTACGTTCTTCATCTCGGAGCTCTTCTCCATCAGCGACTTGATCACCTGGATGTCGTTCGCGGCTAGACCGGCTCTTACCGGGTAAGTTATCGGCTGGGTAACCTTCTGCTTCTTCAGGGTATCGATCATTTCCTGAATTTGCTTCTCCGTGTATCGAGCCTCGGTGACATTGGCGTCGTACCTGAAACGCGAATCGATGAGAAATCTCGAAATATCGCCCCCGCTCCGGGACTTTGTTACCACATTGGTACCGCTACTCGCGGTTGGAATTTCTCGTTCTCACCTGGTGGTCCAGCCGACCGACAGCGTGTACTCTGGATACGTCTTGGCTTCCGCGAGGAAAGATTCCGCGTTGACTGGCATGACAGTCGCGTTCCCTGGTCCAGCGAGTATGTCCGCGTTGAGAAACACGGGGAACGTGATCTGCGAAGGGAGAGGCTAGCCGGTTAACGTTTTGGAGAAAAAGAATACAGATGTAATATACAGGCAACGACAGCGAGGCTACGACAGGCTGCGAAGAATTGCCGATCGAGAGAAACGCGTGACCATCGGTAATCGAGGCAAAAATAACCGCCGAGCTCTCTGGGATATCCCGTTTGATACGGTGGTGGCGATCGGTGAAACGAGGCGCGAAGGGCTCCGCAATGATGCACACGTCGGTCTATAAATACAACGGACGAGAGATACGTACGTTGCTGCGAACTCTGTCCAAGATAGGCTTGCTCGCGTTGAAGGCCTCGATGCTCTTGAAGTCTAGCTTGATGCCCTTGCTAGCGTTCTTCGCGATCACCTTGTCGAGGAATTCCTCCAGAGTTAGGTCGCTCGTGTTCGCCGGCGGATGTGCCATTATCGGTAACGTACTGTTCGCTGCTGTCGTAACGTCCGCCTCCAGCATCATTATGTCGGCTTTAAACAGGAGAGTCAAGTTTGTAGCAAAGCTGCATGCGAAAGAGAGAGAGAGAGAGAGAGAGAGGAGGAGGGGGGGGGGGGGGGGGAGGAGGTGGTACGTTTGAGAAGAGCAATCGAAGAGCAATTCTTTAAAACAAATATCGAACGACCTTCGACGTCGTACGTGGAAACCGCTCGAAGCGTTTAACGACGATAATTAGAATCGAGCTTGCGCGCTCGCTCGAGGCAAGCGACACACTTTGACGAGAAGTTTTCTTTGTTTTGGGAAAAATAAACTTTTCGTCCGTTTGAGTTTCGGTCGCGTTCCTTTCGCGTCATCTGATCGCCAGTTGCTCGCGGTTTGATCTCGTTTCGAAAGAAGTTAATCGGTAATTATCGACGGCACGTTGGAAATTCAATCCCGAATCTTGAGACGCGATTTAAGTCTCTCGCGTTGCTTGGTAACCAAACGCGGTGCAAGTATCGTTCGCGATGTGCCACTCGCGCTGCATTAAAGCCGACGGAGCGAGACACGCTGGCTCGAACGCGACATCGCGACTCTGGGAATGAATATTTTCGCGAAGCTGGTCGATAGGACGGACAGGACCGAGGGAATTTCATCACCGAAGCGCGCGTAACGTTTCGCCTCGACGAATCTCGTCGAGATCTCGTCGAGAGATTGCCAAGAGAGGAGCGAAAACCACTCGAATTACGCGATCGACCTACCTGTTTCGAGCACCTTCTCCAGCTTCGACTTGTCGTTGACGGCATGGGCCCAGACGATCTTGGTGAGGTTGCCGTTGATCTGGGGAAAGAAGGTGGCCACGTCCACCACGGTGGCGTTGTTCGCGCACATGGCAGCCTCTGAAACAGGCGAACGTCGCGTCTGGTTAAAGGTGAACGCGAGACTCTCCGCATTAATATTCTCGAGGCCCCTCTCGACCTTTGACCCAATATTCGCCGGGGTCGCTCCATAATTGAGCGGACTGCGAATTCCTAGCAAACCGGCGGAGGGTAGGAGGATCCGGAGGAGAGTTTTTGGGGGAGGGGTCGGATGACGGAGAATCTCGCCCTACTTCGCTCATTGTGCCTCGAAAGATCGATAATCACATTCATTCTGCGGGGATGGTTGATGCACGAGACAAAGTTTGGTTCTTTCTTTATTTTATTTAGAGACTCGCTGGCTCGCTGGGCGACGAGCGAGCTTCTTTCGATTTTTCCTGCTCCTCGCTCCTGGTCTTCGAGGAAACCTCGGTCCTCCCTGTACCTCTAGCTTTCCTAACTGGCTAAACTGGTTTTTCGGCTTTGGCTAATTAGGTTGCTCTTTCTCGAGAGTGTGGCTGCAATTTCTTCGGGGACTGTTTCCCAAGTTTCTGGTGACCTTTCGAATCGAGCGCGGGCCCTTCGGAATCCTAGAATTTACGACGCTCGCAGATGCTATTCTAGCCGTATTGCTGTTGCTATTACTTGGTAGATCAAAACTTGGCCTTCACACGTCCGCCGTGTGAGTCGTAAAGTCTTCTGGCTTTTCTTATCGCGAGAACAATTTTTACCGATATCTGCTAGCCGCTACAATTCGTTACCGTCGTTATCTCCTTCGCTACTGTCGGGGATTAGTTTACGCGACTGCTCGGAAACACGATGAAAAGAAATAACTTCGACTCCTCTTCCCCTCCTTTCTCGCCGTTGGCCGTTCGTTTTCGCGTTGCCGGACAACGTATCGTTCGAACAAAGATTCCGAACGAGTGTCGTTTGCGAACGTAGCAGCAGTTTGCCGGGATATCTGGCAAATTTTGCCCGAGCAAATCGATACGGGACGAATTCCCGATACAATAGTTCCGACTGACCCGTTTCCGGTTCAGCGGACGCGTGCAGGGAGGACTGGTTCGACGCGTTGGTCGATCGGTTATCGGGTCGCGAGAGAGAACTGTTCGTTCGTTGGTTTGCTTCTCCATTTTCTTTTTTTTTTAAACACACGTGGAGCAAGAGGGTGAGGATCGATGTTACCGAAAATGATCAGGTTGTTCGTCGATTCTTGGAAAACGCGTTAAACGCGGTGAGAAACGGTTTCGGGGAAGCTGAAACGGAACGTCCTTTTCGCGAAAATTTTATTCGCCGGGAAATTGCTGGCAGCGTTATTTTCAGAGATCGAGCGAGATCTAATATTGGTGCGCCGCGCTTCGCGCGTGAAGAGTACCGGCGTGACGGTGTGTCGTCGGTGTAAAGTAGCCGGTATAAAAAAAAAAAAAAGGAGAATATTCTATCGACCGGTCTTTTATTCGAGTTATAAATAATACAGAGAGCCGGTGGTCGCGCGATTACGCGAGTGTACCGAGAACGAAAAAGTGCAAGCGCAGCGGGCGGCAACGCTTCTTAAAATCCCGCTATCGCGATTTCTGCATCCCCGAATCCGTTTTCCACGAAGCCCCGTCCTCGGGGCGAGTATCTCCGCTGCGACACTTGCCGACCGACTTTTTCGCTTCCGAGTCATCGATTCCGTACAGTGGACGACGGCGTCGGTGAATCGGTCGTCGACCAGGCTTTACCGAGAAGAATGCAACACCGGCCCATTCTTTCCTCTCTAGAATGGTTGCCCGTTCTTTGAACCGACACGCCAGAGCACACGCCTAGAGTTCGAGGCGAGATTGACCTCGAACGAGCACGAGCCACTCCAACGACGCTCTAATTGGCTGAACAATCGATCGTTTGTCTCCTAGAAGTACGGTTTCTGATAATGCGTCATCCTCGCGCGATACTTCATTCCCGGCTCGTCGTGCTTCCCTCCTTTCGTCCTCCTCCGGATGAGAGAAGAAGTTTCCCCATGAGTCATTCGATAAGAACGAATTGAAATTGAAGTAAGAATAAACCGAAGTAGTTGCGAGTTTTACCGCGTTCAGTGTGCCTCGTCTTCTGGGAAATATCACAGCTGTCCAGCAAACCAAGGATCTTTTTCCTTTTGTTCTTCGACTTTCGAGAATCTCGAAACGAAGATCGGCGAAACGAAGATCCGCTTTGTTTATCGGGGGACACCGATGTGCGAGTTAATAGTAACTCGGTGAAAGCTGCTTTTACGCCGGTAAAGTAGTCGCGGGACCGGCACAGTTGGCACAGCACCCTCGGCTACTTTCCACGAGAGCTTAGACCCGCAGTTTCGCAGACGCGCGGATTTCCGGCGGAATTTGCCGTGTGGAATGGTGGCCGGTATCTGACTCGTAGCCGAGTTGGTGATCAAACTCGGGGCTCGAGTCCTGACTTCCATTCGCGGCTAAACTGTCGGAAATCCCAATTTCCACGCCGTAATCGCCGATCGGATTTCAGCGAAAATCAAGGTCTCGATCGGGTGTGTCTCGTCAGTCTCGACGCCGGTTTTCGTACGGTCGCACAGCGGTGGCATCGATTCTTGACACACGAGCTACTTTAAATATCGACTGCGCTTAATTTATTTGACGCGCAGTTTATCTGATGGACGTGCGATGAAACGTCGCCGGCGCAACGACGAACACGTCCGGAGCTGGGACTTGCAAGCCAGCCCGGTAGAATTCTCCCCGGAAGGTCATCGAGCATCGACGAAACGTCGATCCGATGAGAAATCGTCGTGGCCGAGGTTTGGTCGACGCTGACGCATCGTAAAACTCGCGCTATCGAGCTTAAAAGAGACGTCTCCGCTACCCTGCCGATGACAAAGTAGTCTTGATACGATAATAACGCGATAGATTGTACGCGTGATCTATTTCCTACGACGCGATAACGCACGTAAGTTTGTTGGTACCGCGTGATACGCGATACCGGTCAGAAAGGATTCGAAACGTCGCGCCCGGTTGGGGGTTTCTGCCTTTGCATAATTCGACTCGTGCCCCCTTGCCCCTCGCGTATCTCTCCAGGTAAGCCTAGCTAAGTCGTTCCGACATATCAGCCGTGTTTCGAAACTCGGTCGCGTTTCCCGAGTAATCTCTTCATCGAATAATCCTTGTTCAAACAACCGATCTGTTCACGTACAGAGGTGCTGGTTTAAACGATACGGTAGTATCGGCGTCAGAAAGTGAATCGTGTATCTTTGACGGAACGTCGAATATAAATGTACGACGTTTCTCATCTGGCGAAAGCGAGGGTTTTAGAGAAATTTGCTTCTGCATCCGTCGGACGATCGAATTCAGGTGGGCACACTCGACGGGCCGCTTATGCAACGAGACTGAGCGAACAAATTTCACGATTGTCACGATACGTTTAGTAGTACGCTTCCGAAGAGCTCCTGTTATGTCGTTATCAGGTAGGCGACTGTGGCCACGAGACGTGAACTTTATCACGGGCAAATATTTTTACGTCTTATTTCTCTTATTCCGCCGAAACTGGAACGCGGCTCTCGAGACTGATAAAACGCTATCGAGGGTTACACCATATGAGTCACTTGCCTGATATGCCTGATATACGTAGATAGGAGTGCAAAAGCCTCCCTACCTAACTCGGGTAAACAGTGTAACGCCTTAGGCAAACAAATCCGGATTTAGAGGAATTGAAAACGACGACGCCATTACCGATTATTGGCGTTAAAATTAACAACTTGGTCGCAGAAGGTTGCGAAAGGCAATCGTTCTTCTCGACTGTCTTTTTGTTTTTTCTTCCACGCGCGTCATATCGTGCCGTATTTCATCGGCGTTGCTGCTGCTGCTGCTGCTTCCCTCTCGTTTGACTCGTTACTTGCTGGCGGTCGTCCAGTTCGTCGCAGACGACAACTTTCTCTCGACGCGTACTTGTCTATTTTCTTTTTGCTAAATTTCTACTCTAAAGCGAGAACAAGGTGCGAGCACTAGCATTTCCTCGAGGCGAGGAAAGAAAAATCCGTTCGACACGGTGACATTCAATTTTCAGGAATCCATCGGTGGTTGTCGTCACGAATGCGCAATGTCACGAGCTCCTCTCTCTCTCTCTCTCTCTCTCTCTCTCTCTCTCTCTCTTTAATAATATTTACAGCAAACGATACGCAGTCGTGTCGACGCTTTCCACAGCTCGTTTATGAGTGACAGTAGCTCGTTAATTAATCCGCTAACGCGCGCAGCTCATATTTATCTTTGTTAAATAGAAAATTTCACGTATCGATCCGGGAGCGGGTCAATTAGGCTAATTAGAACTATTAATACGCCGCTAATAGGGCACGGTCGTGCGAAGATTAAATTTTTCACCGCTAATTGTTCGCGTGCTTATCTCGATCGTCTCTGCACTCCTGTGCGTAATTATTCGGGGAATCCCGCGGACGTGCCCCTTTGTCCGCGAATACGCTCGAGCGTCGATACGTTTCAACGTCTCAATTTGCTCGCAAAGTACAACGAAGCTACGAGAAAAGAAGCAGAAGCGTTTCGCAACACAAAAAGAAAAAGAAAGAAAAAAGAAGACAAAAACTGCCGTCACGTTGTATCGCTGGCGTTCGAAAGCTGGTAGCAGAAATCTTTCCTCGATAATTCTCTGCAACTGACAACTGCGCGCCTCGTAGTTCCAAGAAACTACTTTCCATCTCTCGCCGTCGTTCTTTGACGAATTCTCTCTGCCGAGACCGAGAAACGCTAGAAACAGTTTATTTACGTACTATTTTTGCGCGGTACTTTGGTTCGCGTATCCAGCGGTCGAACGGTGATCTATTTTTAAGAGGAATCCCCGATCCACCAAGAATCGCGGTGCACGGTCAAAAAGCGTAGGAAAATGCCGACACGCTGGCGGAAAACGAAGCGGAATCGCGGGGCGAGAACACGAGGAAAGTGTGGCCGTGGGAGAAGGGTTGTTACAAGTGAGAACCGGGTTACGCCCAGCGTATATGTTTGCTTTTCAAAGTTAATCGCGCTCTGCCTCCTGCGTGTGCGACGACGGAACGACGGAACGACAAACAAACGGGTCGAATCGCATTAAGAATCAATTGATTAATCTCGCGATTCTCCGGCCGTTCGAGCGTATTCTCACGCCGAACGATCGGCAAGTTTCGGATGACCAGCCAAGGGGTTCCAAGCGGGCAGAATTTTACCTCCTTTTGCCGATTCGCTGCAATCCGCGAGACGAGACGATCCGAAAGGACACAACGAGCAAGCCCTTTCTGCGCCGTTGCTTTCAAACTACCGAAATTAATTGCGCCAATTCGCGACACACTTCGAAACCCGAAACCTTCTTTCCCTCGCAGTCGGATCTCGATCGCGATCGAGCGCAACGAAGCAAGAGCTTCGAGAACAATTCCGCGCCGCGATTGATCGCGATTGAGAGAGAGACACGTTCAGAGACTTACGGATCAGCGCCAGGAAGAGAAGACTGGTGGCGGTGGTCGTCGTGACACTCTTCATGGTCCCTCACGGCGAACACTGTGCACGCGTAGAGAAGAAAGAGAAGGCGAGACGACGAGATAGGCGCGCGCGAACAGCGTGCGGTCGAACGACGAACAGGCTGGCTGGCTACTTCGGAAGAGAAAGAGGGAGAGGGCAGAACCGGTGCGGCTCTGGTCGCTCAACGACACCCGGTCAACTCGGCAGCCTCGAAACGACTGACTGTCGTCCCGTGGCGTCGATCGATCCTCGAAATCCAACCGTATACAATACGGAGCCGCGTGCACCGAGCTGCCGCCGCGCCACACCGCGCCGCTACGCTCCACTCCGCTCCACTCCGCTCCACTCCGCTCCACTCCGCTCCACTCCGCTTCGTTCCGCTTCGCGCCGGTCGCGAAGCCATCGTTCCTGCCCATATTTCTCGCGACGCGTACAGGACAGGACAGGGCAGGACAGGACCCGTGGCACGCACACGTGTCCCAGACACTTCACGGTCCCAGACGGTCGGTGAAACGTGGCGTGAATAACGAACCGTGGGAAGGGGGAGCAGGTATCAGGGGGAGCTATACCACGCTCGTTCTTTCTCCCTCTCGACGCTTCGCGAGGGGCAGGATGCGTGGATCGAATTGGAAGCCGCTTCGCAGAAAGAAAGGACTCGCAGCGTGTTTGTTCGTTTAGCGGGCCGCGCGCTTATTGCCCGTTTCCGGTACGCGACACCGCGCTCACCCCTAAATTCAATTTCCGGATTTCCATGCGACTCCCGAAAATTCTTCCTGCCCGAGCCAATTCTGACGCAATTTGGACACGCACACGTACGTGTAATCTATATAAATCTAACGTCGTCAGAGAGGGATAGAATTCCCACATTGTGTCCTGTTTGGAACTTAAAAACTGGGCCCCCCCTCCCTAGTTTTTGCAGCGAAGCTAACTTTGCTTTCGACTTGGGCTGACACAGGCCAAGGAGGCGAAGCGAAGCTCGCGAAACCAGATGGCGCGTTATCAGAAAATTGTTCAAACAACGAGTACAATTGATATTGGAAGCCCTCGAACGATGCGCGCCAGGTAGTCGAAGCATCTGTACAAACGATGCACATATATGTACATATTGGCGAGCAGTCTCCGACTCGCGACACGGAAGCGAGTTTTCGTCGATTAACCCGCCGCGACCGCCGATGCATCATCCACCCTGGATTGATTCTACTCTCTCACGCGCACTCCCGACTCGAGTAATCGATAGTTGTCGATTAATCGCCCTGTTCGGAAGGTTCGTTTTTCGGCTCGCCTCGAAACCTCGACGCACCGATGAAACTTGGCATTGCTCAGGCTCTGTTATCGTAAAAATCCCGCAGGAAGGGGGGATATCCGAGTGGACGTGCTGCGACGCAATTTCACTATCCTCTCCGTTTGTTCGATTCATTTTCACTCGCAAGGATTATTTAATTTGATCTCGCTGGTTACCGTCGACTCGAGTTTCAGTTGCGCACGAAAGCGATTCGAGCAATTACGGTGGATCGTACACGCGCGCGGCCCTGTCATTAGCATTTTAAAACGCAGCCGGCCGGAGATGGCAGTTTGACGAAAAATTTGCCACTCGACGCGACATGTGTTCGGCACGCGAGCCCTAAACGAACCATAAACCCGACGACAGGGGTCGTTTCTCGGATCGGTCGAAGGGTCAGACCTGCGGAACATCTGTCGAGGGTTCGCGATCGGGAAGGGTAAACGAGCAGTGCCAATTTCGCAGAACGTTTTGCCATCGTTTATTTTTCGTGTATTTTTCTCCCTTTCTTTCTTCTTCTCTTTGTGATCTTCCGTCGTGGCGTCGTTCGAAGGAAATTTACGAAACGACGAGTCATCGATACGCTTCGCCATTCTTTGTTATTGCACAGACACGCGTGTTGGCAAATTTACGCGCCAGTCGAGTGACGCGAGTCCACGGAAAAAAACTGGTTCTCTTATCTCGCTGGTCGAGCAGCGAGCGCGCGTATCGAGTCGAAGAATCGTACGTCCGATGGATTCACACCGGTTCGAAAATGAGCCGATAATCACGTACGTAATTACGAAGATTTCCCGAAGATAGATACAGATCTCCTCGATACGATAAAAAAAAAAAAAAAAAAAAAGACACGGATGATAATTTATCGAACGACTCCGTGGTGGATGAGGTATCTTATCAGCTTTGTTTTTGCCAACAAAAGTCGTAGCAGACGAACGCGAGGAAAGAGAGGGAAAGGAAAAGCGAAGGAAGAAAAGGAGCGTAATTATGGTCGAAGCGAGAGGTCAGCCTCGTTAATGGGTTAATTTTTTGCGCGACCGTCACGCGATTTTTGTGGGAAGGACGTGATATTTACCAAGCCGTGGCAATTGCGGTTCTTTTTGATGCTCCCGAAACGAAGGGGCGAATTTACGAGCCTGCTTCGACGAAATAACCGAGCGAAACTCTTGGGAAATTCGCCCGCTCTCTTTGGCCTCTTCCAATCTTCGCGCTGGAGGAAACGATCATCCGCGTCATATTATTATTATTCAGGCTCGCGCAAGCTCCAAAGTTTCATCGAGGCGTGACAAAGTAGACAAAGGCTCGAAACGAGCGTTCAGTTTTCATAGGTGTTGCGCAATCCACGGGAGGATCTTCCCGACGAATATTCTTCCGGGACAAACAGGCTCGGCAGAAGCAGCGAGTCGTCGCGAGGTCGGCCGTTTGCGATTCGGCCATAACTCTGCACTTGTCCTTGACTCGTTTCCGGAGCAGAGCGGAGCGGACCACGCGTGCAAGGAAATGGAAATGCATCGGCGCATTCCAAATTTTCCAGGTCGTCGCTGGCTCGCCGTGGGCGTGCGTGTGTGCACGTGTGTGGATGCGCCAACACTCGCGCGCACCCTGTACTCAGGGCCGACTGACGCTGTTGAGATACAATAGAAAAATGGGAGTTTCCCCGAGACAATGGGGAATACTCTCCTTTGTAGCGCGAATCGAAGGTTCCCCCCCTCGTTTCTCCACCGTTCCTTCTCCCCCCTCCCCCCCTCCCTCTCTCTCTCTTTCTCGCCCGTTACACGTCAAGTCATCCTTGTCTTTTTCCTTCTCCGTCTGCTGCGAGCACTTCTGTCGCGAGCTATCTTCTTTAAAGCTATCCTCCATAGCGGAATCGAAAGACACGAAAGGCCGGCAGACGTGACAATTAGAGACGTTCCGATGTCCGCTTATGCATTCGTCGGGGAATCCTCCCACCGCTCGGAGAAGACGATTCCGCCGCCGTTTCCAAAGAAATCAAGGGCAAACAGAGACGGTAACAGGCTCGAGCACGCCGGCGCTCCTAATCGCGGATGAGAATCGGAGTCGTCTCGCGGGCGAAAGATTCCAGCGAAAGAAGCGTCTGCATGCAAGAGGCGAGAGACGACGTACGACGCTTCGTCGTCGGTTATTGATTCTCGGGCACTCCACCCGCGAGCGCGGAGAAACGCGAAGGAATTGCATTCGCGAGAGACTCAACACGGCGGCGTGATCAATTTCTTTGACGCCGGGCGAGTCTTCATTTCCATTCGATTAATTTGCAAGCGAGGCGACGTTTGCCGCCAGAGAGTCTTACGCGACTCGCGTGGCTCGGAGTGGTCGGGGTCAACGATTGCACATGCAGTTACGTGCAGTTGTTAACGCGCGTCCGTTACCGTTTCATCGCTATGCGCTGAATCATTCATTTCGCCGGTTTATCCGATCGTATGAATTATTCTCTGGCTATATTCGCGCTATGTCGTATTTGTGGATCGCCTACCGTGCTACGTTTCCCTCCTTTCGTCGGCCCTTGCAAAACCGCTCTACCATCCACTGGATCAGCGCGGCTCGATGGGATTTCGAAAACTCCTCGACGATGAATCGCAATCGACATCGATCGCGTGCCCGTGCCACTGCGACGTCGGATGTCGAGCATCGCTAATGCTAACGAAGAGCGTTACGTAAGCGTCGTGGAATCAATACGGAGCAACGTGTGTTTTACCAGCAGCTGAAAAGCAAGGTCGGCGAGCGAGAGAGAGTTCTCGAACGTGACGATTTGTCATCGGCAAATAATGGATTTTTCAAAAACAAATCTAATCGCGCGTAGAGATAACGTTGGACACGCATTGGGAAAAGCGATCGGAGCGCAAATATAAGCGATCTCGGTTGCGAAAATATTCCGAGAAAATGCACGCCACTGGCAAAGATACGACAAGATACAAGATTTTTTTCTCGCATTCTATTCAAGTGAATTCGGCGCGATGGGAAATTCAATCGGTCTTTTCGGAAATTTAAAAAGCGACGACGAGCGTGTCGTTCGTCGTTATCAACGCTCGATGAGTCCGCGTGCGCGGTTACTCATCGACGATAAGGAAGTTAATCCCAAGAGTGTCGCGAATGATTTTTTTGCTTTCAAAGGATTTTGCTTTCGTATCCGATTTTTGCGAAACCGATGCGGGACGCCTGATTGGTGCAACGTGGCAAAAGTTCAGAGTTTTTATTAAAATACCATACAAAATCCGAAACGATTGGAAGCTTTGCCGCGTGTGTTTAATAATTACAGAACGGATTTACAACTACGTTTACGCGATAATTGCGTTTGATCGGACCGTGTTAATTTAAGCCTCGCAATATCTATCACGTCCGATCGTACGCTGATCGTATATATAAATCGTTGACGCTCGTGGCAATCTTAAAGACAAGTAAAATAAACGAGTAAAAAAACTTAACAGCTTCCCCGACGAGTTTGGCACTGAAGTAGCTCTTCGAACAGCAGGAACATTTATATTGGCGATAAAGTGATTATTTGTCGCACGCTAATCGACGACGTAACCGCGCGACTAAAGTTGATCAACGTCCGCGAAAGTTTGGCACCTATTACACACTTCTGACGAGGGTGACATAACATAACGAAAGACGATTTTAAAAATATCCAATTTATCTTTGTAACATAGCCGACAAAGCAATGCACTATTGTCGCTCATCTTGATTCGTTGATCAATATGTTGTAATTCTGTAAATTTTAAATGCGTCAATCGTATTGCTCCTTTTCACAGACAGGTCTCTCTTGTCAAAACCTTCAATCGGTGGAGTAGTTTAGTAGTTTGTAACGTCGCGATAATATTGACGGTTTCAATAGTAAAAAGTTATTGACATTTGCGCGACTAAAGTTATTTTGAATGAAAAGTGATTTATATCGATTGACTGACTAATTGTTGTGACTTTTCGAATTGCACCAAATAATCTGCAATTAGTAGAAACTATTTTTCACTTTTCCTGGAAATATACAACTTTCCCAAGTTGTGTCACTCTCGTCACAATTGATGCGTCATTTATTGACCCGTTGTCTCCGCTCGTATTCACTTATATTCACGAGCAACAACGATCTGTCTATCACTCGGCAACTCCTTGGTCCCACCCACGCGTGAAATCACGCTTATTACGAAAACCGAAAGCAGAAACGTATCGATCGGTGTTTGATTGAAATTGCACTAACGTTAATTTGAAGCGTCGTTCGTGACTTTCTCGCTTTCATCAGTCTTACGTTTGATTTTAATCGACAATTTTAACGCAAAGGCGGGGAATGTATCGATCTAGCCGACATTTTGTTTTCTTTTTACAGCTAAACCAAGGCACGAACCAAGATGGTTACGCGCTTCGCTTTGGTTCCAGAGGAGACGTCAGACAATGCAAAAACACAAGGTTCCTTAGCTGAAAGTGACAAGAAATTGTATAATCAGTGGCTCGTGGGCTTCTCGAAACGTCACCCGTAAAACGCCCTGGGATATCTGTATTTCTTTTTGCTAGACAGACAAACCATTTCGTGGAAATTCGATGGATTTTGCCTGAAATCCTGAAAACGCGTTCAAAGACGTCGCGTTCAAATACTTGGACGTCTTGTCGTCCTTCGACGCTATCCGTCGAACACGCTCGATCGACTAGATTCATCGATAGACACTCTCTGTTCCCTCTCCTCTATTTTTGATTCTGAAGCTTCGACTGTAGATCCGCGTTGATGGACTCAGTCGAGTTGGGATACAATTTACGATCGTTTCTAACGTGCATATCGTCGCCACCGTTGCTTTTATCCATGTAAATCAGTTCCGATTTGTCCGCGGGAGCCAATATCTCTTGCCTGACATTCTGCAAACACGAAATCGTCATGATTATTGTGCTCTTGATCTGTTTAATTTAACAGCTACACAGCGTGTACGCGCTTGCGTTAACTAAATATAATATTATTATTAATGTGTTTAGTACGATACGATATTGAAAGATATATATTAATATTTGAAAATATATATATATAATATAATGTTTATTGATATTTAATTAAATTCTAACGTCATGGTTAGACTGTACATTTTTTACGCAAGTTCGTACTCCTTTCAGAGCAAATGTAATTAAAACAGTGAAATTTTAACAAAAGATCGTTCCACGTAGTATGGAAATTGCACTGCGCTTTGGATATTTTACATACTTTTTCTCGTATTATTTTTCGCATTCTGTGCAGTGTTTAATTCTCAAAGCCCTGGCTAATTCGTGCAACAAATTCGTTGATGTTATTCTGGATTTCACAAATTCATTCTGAAATAACGTTGGCGTTATTGGCGGAATTTAAATATTTATGATTTCCTTCGTGAAAAACGATAAATTAGAATTTAATTTATTCTTGCCGTTGAAAAAATATTGCTGAACTGTTACTACGCGCTTGAATAAATATTCCACTTCAAAATAAATACCGTGGAATTAGAGCGTTAGCAATTGACTATGTGCAAATTGTTTCAATCGAGTTCTTCCGTTTTTTCATTCCATCTCGTCACGATATAGAAATTTACAAATTACAAATTACAAAGTCTTAAATTTACGAATGTCTTCATCGACAAATTCTCAATAGCCAGAGGCAATGTTTCATCTTGCGTAACGAGTGCGTGCTCATTGAACGCGAATGGAGGAGCTCGAAGTTACGAACGATTGAAATTCGAATTAATCGTCGATTACCTTGTCAGTAGTCATAGAGTTTGCGCGTTGTTTGTTCAAGAGGTACAACACCGCAACCGTGAGGACCATGAGCGACCCCACGAGTATCATGACCACGCCAGCGTACGCGATTACGTTCGGCAGAGACAAAAGTTTCTTCAATCCGTCGACAAATTCGTCGGGGGTGTCGACTTCCAACGCGAACCACATCACTGGGAAGTAAACGTTCGGTACGGATCTGAAAAGCCTGCAACAGGAATCTACGATGAGAGTGTGTCGATCTCTGTCGTTGGATCTGTTTCTGTTCGTTCGTTCGTTCGGTGGAAAAAAAAAAAAAAAAAAATAATCGGACGTTCGCTCTGACCGTTTAATTGTCGGAAACGTACTTACGACATAGTCTTTGACGGTTCTAGCAGCATGTTGATCTGCAACTTGGCGGACACTTTCAGTGGAATGCCGGTCGTCTGGAAATAATAATCGATTCGATTATTCGCGACTGATACGCGGGCAAATTGGAAAAAAACGCGTTATTCTTGAGTATCTCTCGATACAAGCGGTTGTCCGATATATTGCGACAAACAACGACCGATTGCAGACGAGCGATCGAACAACGACAACCGGTGTTTGTTAAGACGTGGACGATAAGCAACGATAATGAGGCACTCCCCGATACAGCCGAGCATTGACGTGTCGCGTGGCATCGTACGTAAGAATCTCGTTACGAAGGTCGTCGCGAGGTTGAGTTCCCCGAGGTTGAGCACGAAACCTCGCAGCAGAAATCCAACGGATGGAAACAACGCGAGGAATTAAAGTAGAAAATACACGGGTGAAACTCCGGGAAGTTTCGTGCTCGTTGGACGATTTTCGTTGACGAGATTAAACTCTCAACGTATTTACCGGCTCGAGCGTGATGAAGAAGTCATGTTCCTCGTCGGGATTAAGCCCGATAACGTGATCTCTGAGGCTGGGGTCGGCTCTGTTGAAATGAGGCAGACTGACGAACACAGGGGCGCCGTAGCGGCAGGCGCTCACGTTCATCAGACCGGCTGGGGTGCACTTCCCGTTGCAAAAGCAGTTCCCTATGTTTACCACGTCCGGATCCTCTTCGGGAGCGTTCGTCACTTCTGCCGAGTGTTCAGCTTCGAAGAAGTCCTCGGTGGTGGTGGTCGGTTCGAAGTACTTTGCCTGATCGTGAGGATAGCGTCGTTTCGTGCTGTTTCCCAACGTCTTCTCGCTGAGATCGTACCGATAGCCCTCTATGCCCATGTGGTCGACCGTCTGCGAGTACTCGAACGTCAATGGCCTGCGAAGAATGCGAGAGGAAGGCGATCGTGAACCGAATCGAACTCCGTGGCGAACCGATTTCACAGTCGGCCTCGATGTCTCGCGTTTTGCTCGGACGCGAACGACTGGCAGACCCGTTGACTCCACCTACGGGGTCCTAACTACTACTGTCGCGTAAACGGGATTACCGGACGATCCAATTTACGCGTCTCGAAGGTTAATGGGGATGAAAATTGTTCAAGGTTCGGCGACGCTTAATTTGCCAAGCGCAGACGAGAGTAATTAGCGAACACAGGGGGGGCGCGGAGTAACTGACCTGCAGAGTTCGCCGGAGAACAAGAGGATCTCGTCTTTCTGTCGATACGGCGGCCAGAAGTCTCCCGCGCTTCCTTCCACCACGTTGCACGGACTTTTGAAGAACCTGGTCGTGTCCTTGTCGTTCCATTTCCTCAGAGTACCAAAGTCGCCAATGTTCAGCGCACCTGTGTCCATGTTTAAGTGGCCGTCGAACATCGTGGACCCGTTCCTCTAAAGGAGCGATGCGACAGATGTTGTTACGAGGATGAAATTTATATTGTATTATATCATTCGTATTATTTATATATATAAATTTCTATTCCTTATTTTTGAAATTGCACACTTGTGTGCATACTTTTCCACATAATCGTCATTTGTTACCGTACACGTATCAACGTTACGCTAGCTTTATGTAATTCGTTCGCGAGAAAGTCAACGTCTCTTTCTCCGAATCATTCTTCAATGCAGACTTCTTTACTTCTTCGTTACAGCTGAAACGTTGGTGCTTCGAGTGTTAATTTTGAAACAGATGAAAATTGCAAAAATTATGACTCCTACTGTTGTGGAACCTGTGTGGAACTTTAAAAGTAACAAGAGACAGATTTATTTTTATTTACTTTTGCTTCGTAAAAACATATTTTCTCGCTTATTTTTTATTTAAAGGAAGCGTCCAAAATTGTCCAGTCTACGCTGGTAGATCTTCGCGTCGATCGAGATTTTCCACCGTTGATCGCGAATGTTCGATAATGAAACGACAGATAACGCGCGGTTCGTTATTTTCTACGATCGAGCAGGCGTGCACAAACGGGAGCCGAACGCTGATAGGTTTTATCGCTGAACGGTTTTATCGAGTGGCGTGTGCTTTTTCAAGGATGATTGCGGCAGAGGAGAAAGGCAAAAAAAAAAAAAAGGGCGCGAGGAGGGAAAAGAAAAACCGCCTTGACACGTAGGATAGATGGGATTAGTTCGCCGTAAATGTTGCACGCTTGACGTAACAAATTAATACATAATATGCCTCCCATTGCTTTTCATTCGTCATTCAGCGACCTACACGTGACCTGTCCTATTCAGTACCAATTTAAGTCTCGCTGCGAATAATTTACCGCCGGCTGCAATGCCGTTGCTGCAACAGCGCAAATCGCATCTTCGACCTTCTGCGCGCCCTCGACACGATTAAATAAACAATTTCAGCTCTACCTTCTGCTTTCGGCAACGCGTCGTTGAACCTTCGGACCCTCGCCCCCCCCCCTCCCTCCGCGGATTTTACTCGAATCGTTTCAACGTACCATGTAGAACCACCCGAACTTGTCGAAGGGTGGCACGTCCTCTCCCAGTTCCGCCGCCATTTTCCCCAGCTCGATCAGCGCGTCTTCGTAACCCTTGAACAGCAGCTGATCCACCATCTTCGTGGTATGCACGTCCGACGCCGACAGCATCAGCGACAGAGTGGTTTGCAACGCTCCGTCCCAGTATCTCACCTTGTGTTTCGCCGACTGCGAGAAGACGCGCAAAAGAAGAGAAACGGGACGAGAAGATGCGTCTGCGGGGAAAGAGATCTACTCACGATCGCGACGGCGTTCAGTTGCGTGATGCGGTCGGTGAGGGATCCGTTGCTCAGCATCGGCTCGAAGTACCACCATCGTCGGTTGAAATAGCTCACCGTGTGATTCTCGGGGTGGAACACCACGTTCGCCTTTTGCCTGATCTCCCTGAAATTCCAGCGTCCCAGCGTGAATCTCCCTTCGCGGAAGGAAGCGACACGTGCGCGCGGAATCGCACCTCGAGCGTCGCTTTCTTCCTTTACGTCTGCCGTCGAATTATGTAAATTATCGAGACGCAAAAATTTCAGCGTACACGCGTTCGTGCAAACTCGGCGTCATCGTCGTTGTTTCAACGTTTTCGTAACGTTGTTTGCTTAACGCGCGAGGCGGAACGGACAGCGTGTCATTAAAGCGGGAAATGGATTACACGACGGGGAAACGAGAAAAATCACGCGGCCGACGCGGCTGGCAATCAAGAGGAGCGCTGCTCCGGGTCGCGGCCGTCAAGCGACGTTCAATTAAGCGACGCGTTTGTGATTAGAGGAGCCGTGATTTCGCGCTTGTAGCCTACATATCCTTGCGCGTTTCGTTGATTCGATTTGACGCGACAATTGCTAAGTGCACCGGCTCGCGAATGCACCTTGCCGCGCGTCTAATCTTTCGTTCATTGCTAACGGCGCAATCTTTGTTGCGCAATCGTTCCGTGATTGGGACGAAATCAACGTCAAGCAAGGAGAAACTTGCGTATGCGCCGATATTCTATTTCGAGTCATCGTCTCGCGAGCCAACGAACTGAAATTCGGCAATGTGCTTCTTATCTCTCTAAGTGTAGCTTTCATCCAGTTACGACTGCGCTGACGTTCCACGGAACGATCGCGAGAACTTGGCGCTCCCAGCGTATTCTGAAATCGACGAGGAGTCAAAATAAGAACACGCTGTTATTTACTGCGAAATGGCGCTGAAGCGTTAACCGTGATTATGGAAATTGCGTACTTTTCAACAGAAATTGCTCGTTCGATCGAATAAGAATCCATGTTGAATTATGATGGAAATTAAGTCAACAGTTAAGTTTCTAGAAACTGTCATTCGGAAACTGACGATGACAAAGTAAGAAAAGAAAGAAGTGAAAGACACAAATATCCCAACAACGGTATCGTTTGAATAAAAGATAAGATTAAAAGACAACGCGATCCTGGAACGCGATGAAAAATCGGTTGTCAAAGGTTGAACGATCCACGTTTATCGGTCACGTTTATCGTCACGTTCCGGATAGCACTCGTTCGTAGACTCTTGGCCTCGAGAGAAAGCAATTAAACGAGCAATTGTTTTATGCAACGTTCGACCCTCCTACGCTCGGCGACTTAGTCGAGACGGTCGAGTTTTCGCCGCTCATTAAGATGTCAATATCGCGAGGTTAAATAGCACGAGGTTCCTTTGTTATCGCGATTAGATCGGTCTGTTAAAGACGGCCGTGGTCGTGAAAGGTGACTCGACGTCTCGTTCCCGCGAGATGAATATCGTTCGACGCATCGTTCGATGCGGGGAATTCGCATCGCGTCGTCGATACTGCCAATTTTCGTGACTTCCAGCTTTCGTGATTGTAAATACTGTGTTTGATATCAATTAGCATCGAGCGGCAACCTGTCGTTACGCAACAGTTTCCGTTTCGACCGCAATGTTAATTTTTTGCCCGGCGATTCTTCGATTCCCGTGACAGCGCGGAACGAGGTTGATGGTTAATTGATACTCGAAACGGAATACCACGCTGGCCGTGTCATTACTGCGTCGAGTTGTTCTCCAAACGCTGTAAAATTTCGCAACAGGTGGACAGCTAGATCTACGCATCCAACGATATTCATACCGGAATACGTATGGGCCGACTTGCTCGAGGTTCGGCTTCTTCCCGGGCGTTCTCAGCTGCTGCGGGTTGGTCCAGTTGAAGAAGTAGATTTTGAAGTACATCGGAGGCAAGCTGCTCGTGTCGTTCCATATTTCGAACGCTTTCGACGTCGGCGTCAATGGTATTTCCTAGCGAGAAAAGTTTTATCGCGTTAGTACGATTACGGGATTACCAAAGATCGTTACGTTCTGCTGGAATTGTCATGAAATCGGCAAGTTGTCCAAAGTTGAGAAACCGAAAAACAGCCTGCTGCTGCTCGGCCGAGTCGTACGCCACGCACGTTTCTCCTTAACGAGAAATTATTCGTCTAGCGCAAGACATAGTATGTCAATTAATTGAACAATCAACCACTTTTCCAATCGCGCTGGGAACAACGACGAGACGCAAGCGAGACTGCCCGACCGCCCAAGGCCCGTTTGTTCCAGTCGTCCGGTGACGGACGAAAGTTTTCGAGAGGCGGAGCGGACTTCGTCCTTCGGCCAATCGGACGTATACATTACGTAGAAACGAAATCTCCGAGATAACCCAGAATCGCGAGGCTATCCGATCTCGGTTAAAAGGAGAAACAAAAAAAAAAAAAAAAAAAAAAGAAAGAAAGAGTAAAGCACCGTGATCATATTTACGTTTCTGGTGAAGATGAATTCAAAACAAATGCATCGCTCGCTATCTCGACGGTCAAACGTCGAACGTTGAATAAACTGCGTCGTTGCAGCACGTAGAAACCATAAAACCAAGGAGAAGCACTTGGTTCGTTTGAACGATTCAGATCGATATCGTTTATTGGACTAAATGTAGGAAAGGCTTTTTCACTCACTTTTTGGAGAATATGACGGAATATCGCTGGCCAAGACAAATAGAGAGTCGTGCCGGAAACGATCAGCAACACGCCGAGAAGACCAAGGCCGAGGGATTTGTTGGTCCAAGGCCTCATGGTAGTGGAAGCTCGTTTACGCGGTAAGTCGTTCCTCGGCTCTTCACCATGTGTGCCTCCGACGGCCGCGGTCGGTGTGTTCGCCGATCAGGCCCGCACCCGGTCACTCTTCCGGATATTGTGTGCTCTTCCACGCCGCGCGAAGCCTGAAACAAGATAAAACCTATCTAATCAGCCAGTCACCGAGCCATTTTTCTCTGCTCTCTCTCTCTCTCTCTCTCTCTCTCTCTCTCTCTTTCTCGTCTTGTAATCTAACCGTACATCGCGTCGTGACGTACGACGCGACGAGTTTCCCGTTTCAACCACGAAAACGACGACATTGTCACTTTAGAAATTCCAAGGGGTCCACGCGCGAACGTTTGAATAGAGTCACCAAAGAGAATGAACCAAGTGAACGGTTAACTCTCAACTACCGTAGACATTGAAGCTAACGCAAGTGCTATAAAAGGTCTTAGAGAGCGTTGAGATATTTGTTGCGTTATCACGTGCATGCGAGTGTCGAATAAAGATTAAATTTAATTGGAGAATCCTTGCAGAAAGCGCTCAAAGTGACAGAAACAAAAAGCTCTGTTTTCTCTCTCTTTTTTTCTTATTAGGAATGTAAATAATCTAATCTAATAACCAAAAGATGAGATTTCCATTTAAGTCTAGCGTCATCTTTGCAAAGAAAACAGTGAACTATCTGTAAGAGGATTGTATTTTTGTTATACATTCTACTGTATGAATCGGCACTTGCAGTGGTTGTGCGACACATTGTGTTTTCTCTACATCAAAGAGGTGGCGTACAATTTCCCCCTTCGTAAATTTAGAACTACGTTCGGGAAAAAAATAGAAAATTTCGCGATGCATTCGGTTCTCGAAGAAACAAATTTTGCAAATAATTTGAAATTAGATAGCATTCTTCGTTCTCTTGGAAAATCAGATTTTTGATATTTACACTGTTCGTTGCGAGTACTTTACAACTCTTACAATAGTATAACTACGTGTATATGTAATAAATATGTATTGTATTTACATATTATGATATAATATTAGATGGTTATTTGTGAAATATCCCATTTTACAAACGTGCATAATTATCCCAAGTTTAATAACTAAAATTAATATTTATTAACCGTCAATTTAAAACTTAGACCAAGTATAATATAATTAGCGTCTTGTTTTATTGTTAGAATCACAGATCGATTCTAGAGACCTTCGAACTTTACTCTGATAAAGTAAAAAGTAAAGTAAAAAGTTGCTTGGAAAAGTTGCTTCAAGCAACATAATTACATTACATCGTGATTACATAATTACATCATATATAATTGTTCATTTTTCTGAAGAAGTTACATCTTAGAAAAGAAAATCCTACTAATAATAATCAAGGATTTTTATTGCTGAGTTATAACACTTCCGTGTGTAACGCAGAATGTTTCTTAGAATGTCTTGAGTAACTCTCTCGTTTCACCGGGTACCACGTGTCGTTTTTCGGCAACACGGCTTTGACCCACTTTGCCTTTATTAATTTGTTGGATGCTCGGTCTTGTCTAAACGATGATTTCATCGTAACGAACGCAACGCATAATCCGACTGCTCTGGTATTAAACAACACGATTTAATCCACGTTTAACGACTTTACGTAACTCAGATATAATCAAACAAATAATCGATCGCGTCAATCACGAAGAAGCGAGCTATTATTTATCTTTCTTGAAGACGCATCGAGATACCACTTTTATCTTTTTTTATTTAAATAAAAAATTCCGGTTTTGTCATTTTGTGACATTTTAAGAAATGTCACCACGTTCAATGATTGATAGAACAAAAAAGTTAAAATATATTGACAGAGTGAAAAGGCTAGAATATAAATGTCTCGGCAAACTGTCTTATCGTTGAGAATAAAAATGCTCATAAAAATAGTAAGTTGTACAAACATGCGATACGTATGGTACATTTCGCGCGCATGTAGCGTGCAACTGCAATTTTACTGATGCTACATTTGCTTTGGATAACTTCGT
This sequence comes from Melipona beecheii, assembly GCA_032399605.1. Classification (NCBI taxonomy): domain Eukaryota; kingdom Metazoa; phylum Arthropoda; class Insecta; order Hymenoptera; family Apidae; genus Melipona; species Melipona beecheii. Next base: position 2,106,919 of record JAUCMO010000463.1, read on the forward strand.
TATCTGAATGTTTTTATAATATAAAATATTGCGGGACAGTCGCAATACCGAAAATGTTTACGACCGTTCGAACGAACCTCAACATATTATATGCATCGACGATTTATCATTATTAATTTGTTTTTACTCTCCGTTTCTTGTATTTATATACTCTACTCGCTAATTTTGCACATTTTTAGTTTCGTCGTAATTTCTTTCGACGTTAGACACAGTGTCTCTGTTCATAGTGCAGAAATAAAATTCTCAAACCATTCCAATTCGTTCAGATTCATATTCTTACGAGTCCAAATTCATAAGACTTCACTGCGACTTGCAAGGAATCGAAAAGATAAGAGAAGAGTCACGGCAAGAAATCATCGTAATTCGTACATTCTTAAATTCAAATTTCTCGTATTAAGGGGCATAAATGAATAGCATAATTTTCTTCGCGACAACCGTACTTCCACACGACCTTTCCTTTATATATCTTTACGAATATTTCCGCGATACTGGAAAGTTTCGAACGACCGTAAAAAGTTGGACGCCACGATCCGAGTGCGTAACAAACAGAGGACTTGGACGACGGAGGTCCAGTCGTGCGTTTTGTCGTGTATCCGCTCATATCCGACCGTATCGTATTGATGTAGTGGCGGGAGGTCATTTATCAGTTCAGCGTCCGGTGGTATCCATTGCTCCGACAAAAGACGCGGACGAGTGTGTTCCTCGTATCGTTGGAACCGCCACCGCCTCCTCCTATCTGCTGACCTTTAATTTCTTTCCGACCGAATTCTTTTTTCACGTGTCTCCGTCAGTCAGCGCGCGTATATTTATACGGGCTACAGTAATAGCGTAAAATTCTTTGATTCAACTTGAACCTATTGTCCTCCATTTTTTATTCAGCTTACGATCCGACGAATCCACGATCTCGTGGAATTTACAAGAAACCCAACGCGACAGTGGGAAACCGAACAGAGTCCCAGCTTTAACACGTGGCTTATACGTGCGTAAGCAAGTTTGAAACTCCGAAAAGACGACGAGTGACAATAAAGACTTACTTGTTTCACTTACTAGTCCACGGCACGTTCAATCCCTTTCAGCCTACGAGATCGGGACTGCACGTTTAGTCACGAAACGCCGATAAGACGCGAGTCGAGGAAACTTCAACGAGATTATCAAACGAGCTCAATCACCTCGGCTGCAACGTGTGATGCTGTATACAGCGCGGTTGTCACTGCTGAGTCCAATGAATCAACAGGCTGCATATAATGTGACTATTGGCCGCATCCCCTCCACTCGGGGAGACTTCCCTTCCTTTGCTCGCCTCTTCGGACTCTCGTCATCCCGTCGTTCTCCTTCGAGAGAACCTCCTCAAGAATCGTCTCCCTCTCAAAAGCGACGACGAATCACCCGCACGTACTGGAGAGACACGGCCTATTATCCTATGATCGAGCAGTTGCTTGGCTTCCTTCCAAACACGAGCGTCGCTCTCGCGCCACGCTCCTGTGCTCCAACGATGATTTCCCCGTTGTCAGTTAATTGCAACACGTGCTCGCGCCGTCACCACACGTGTTGTCACGCGTTGCGGACGAGGCGCAGCTGGCTAGACGATAGCAAGGAAGTAGCGCGCGAAGACCATCTCTCGGCCACTGACCAAAATGGTGTACGCGAAATAAATCTTCGATCTTCGGTGACAGAGTCGTTTTACTCGATGCTTCTTGTACTCGTTCTTGTAGTCGTTCGCCTTGGACGAAACGAAAGCGGCTTTCGTTAAAAAAGAAAAAGATCTAACAGGATGGTCTTGACCTCTCTCTGTCTCACGTGACTGTTACGCAATGGGTTTTGTTATCAAAACACGAGCGTCGGTTATTCACGTATGTATGTACGTACGTGCTTCCTCGCGTTGTCCTCCCGACCGATAACGCACGGACGATTTGAACGTATATTTTAGAAGCACGATGTATAAATAATAGAAAAAAAAAAGAGCAGTAGAATTTTATTATTTACCGAGGGCGTCGGTGCATGGTCGACGACAGCTTGTATCTTATCTTTCCATGTTATGTAAAAATGGGACGCTGCGAACTAGACGCTCGACCGATTTCATACCGTTGAATCTTGATTCAGCGAGGCGCCACTCGAGCTCTCGTACGTACGTACGAAAGAAAGAAACCCCCGACGACGAATTTAGCTGTTGCGCGACTATCCGGTTATATAGGCGTTTCGAACGACACTCGACCTAAAACTGGTGCCAAGCTTGTCAGAGGAGGAAAGAGGGTCGCTTGCGACAGGTAGCAAGCCACAGAAGTGCCCCCGTCAAACCCCTCCGTCTGTCTGATCTGGTTCAAAGCCGTTGATCTCTTCATTGCCAAGCGGTTTGGTCGTTTGCATCGCTTGCAAATATCAGCGTCCTTAAGGACGCTTCTGGCTTCTGTCTGCTAATTGACTCGGCAATTCCGTCGCGATTAATTTTGTACCTCGAGCGTTTACCCCTTCCCTCGCACGAAATCATGTTTTAATCATCAACGTCTGCGACGTCGGACACGTATCTGGGCGTATAATGGATCGTTGTCGAACGACTGGACATCAGCGATCTAGAGTCTGTGCAGTTTTTTGATTTCTTCGGCCTCCTATCCTCCCAGGCGTGGCTGGGTACGGAGACGTTTGAAACTGTTCGATTTCGTTCGATATCTCGAGAACTCGCGACGTCCGACGTGGTTACAAACGGGCAAAGGTTTTCCTCCTTAGATACATAACTCTCAGCGATAAGAACGCTGACAAGACGGAGATTCTGATCTTCTGTTTGTGCATCCGCTATTAAACGACTTTGCGCCGGTTTTAAAATCGACTTTTGAAATTTTCTTTTCTCAAAATCACCGTCGATTATGCAACCCGAGATCATGCAACGAGATTTTTTCTTTTATCGATTATCCGTATCACGGTTTGTAATTGGTGTTTTATCGAGACGTTCGGATTGGGCGTAGTCCACGTAACAGTAAGATAATCTCCGTTTTCACCAAATCCCAAGACGAAGTAACAGGACCGTAGAGTACCGTACCGTCGCCCGCTGAAACACTATCTCCAACTGGATCGTTGGCCATCGTTCAGCTGCTTGCGAAGCCCTTCAAGGTCCTGTAGTCTCAAGAATATTCGACGTAATTCGGCGGTAGCGAGCCGATGAGTCAAGCAATTTCGACGAATGCCTATCTTGTTGGATCGTAAGATATGCGGGTACTCAAACTCAGTAGGGTCAATCTTTGGAGACGTTCGTCAACGCGTGAATACATTCACGTACTCGTTATTTTGAGGATACACAGATTTTTTAAGCACGGAAAATGTTATACGGTTACTTAACTTTCCAACAAACTGCTATACTTTCTTTTATAAAAGTTAAAAGTTATATCGATTCGTATATAATAAAATATTTTATTTAAATTTAAAGAAAAAAATGTGAATGAAATCTTAGAAATTGTTTTAATTACCCGCTCGCACGTTAAGTAACCAGCTGGTACGAGTAAAGCTTTCTCGAATAAACGATTACAACGAAGAACTCGGTCTCGTCAATCAATCATCCTTCTCCAAAGACGAATTCGATCGATGGAAAGGAATATGTCAGAGGCAAGGTGCATAATAATCGACACAATTTTATTTACAATAGAAAAACGTATCGGATGTATACATATATAGTCCGAGCCGAGTCATCTAGCCTGGGAGACGCGCTCGTCCGCTTCTGCCGGGTTAAGAACCCCTCGCGTACCTCGCGGCCCGGTTTAGCCGAATAACGGCCAAATGCCACATCTAATCCTTAATAAACGTGCACTTATCTAATAAAGCTTTTAAACGATACATAATGTAACGCGATGCGATGCAAGAACACTCGTAGTAGTAACTTATACGTAAACGCAGTAAATCAAACCATCCCACATACGAAATTCCTCATCCTTGATCCTCTCTCTCTCTCTCTCTCTCTCTCTCTCTCTCTCTCTCTCTTTCTCTCTTTCTCCCTACCACCATGTACATCTACACGATCGATAATATATTACATAGAAAGGATTACAAGTTGGCGAGCATTGGTTCGTCCGCGCGAAACTCGTATATCAGCTATCCATATCGCTACGTTAGAAAACTTTTTTTTTTTTTTTTTTTTTTGGGAGGGGCTGAACGTATTGACCACAGACACGTGCATACATACACGCTGACTTTCGATCGTTCGTCGAAAGATTTTCTTCTTGGTACGCGCCTAAGGCCACGTCCCTTACGGGGGAAGGCGTTCTTTACTTCTCGTTCGGGGACTGGCAGAAACGTTTCCTTGCCCACCATATGGCGGCCAGAGCTGCTGCCAGAAATCCGATGCCCGCCACTATCCCCATGGAAATCGCCCTGTTTCGACGGTACGCCGGTACTTCGAGGCTGACACGTTCGCTCGTTGCCACGTCGTCCGATATAGACATCGCGGCCACCTCGAACGTGTAGTAGCTCTCCTCTTCCAAGGTTTTAACTGAAACGATTGTTTATTTACTTGAGAAATTCTCGGGAAAAGTTCCTCCTTTCGCTACGCCTACAAGAATATATATATTATGGATGTCAGAACATAAACGTTAGTTAAATATGATTTAAAACGAAGAACGAACAAACGAGAGAGTATTTTGAGAGGGGTACGATAAAGCTTACTGCAAATAGCATTTTGAAGCAGTCTATTGTCGGTGGTACATGAAATTCACATTGAAGGGAAAATAGGCACAAAGAGGTTCTCGGACTTTCTAGGAACTGCAAGATTTGTAGAAGAAGGAACAAGGGTGATATTTGGAGATTACAAATGATGCTCGAAAGTAAAGACAAAGCTCTATTCAATTCAGCTCTATGCGCTTTTGAATGAACGTCGAATTGTATAATTGTATCTTTACACTGTGATTAACGTGTCGTTGCATATTCTGGCTATTGCGTTTATATGTTGTGCATTGTGTTCGAATTCTGATGAGAAAGACTGCGAATGAAGTAACGAAAAGATTTAGAAATGTAGAATGTGTTAACTCTCTACAACCAGAATTTGCTGCTTTTTTCGAAAAAAAGAAGAAATCATTGACGGCGATTTAAAATTTGCAAACTAACAATTGTTACAAATATATCACGTAACATTTTTGTAACGGACAAGTACTTAAAATACGATTTTCAAAATGTGGCTACGCATAAGCTTAAAGACGTAATTATTAAGAAAAGTGGATATTCTAGTTGATAAAATTTGACTATTCAATGATTGGATTATTAAGAATCGTAAATGCACGACAAACTGAAATCATACTACTTTGGACACTTTTTTTTATTACCTAGGTAATAAGTGTCGGTAGTTTCTGCTCTTCCGTACAGTTGCTCGGACGGTCCTCGGAACCATCTAACCGCGTACAGTCTCACTTGTTCCTTTCCGTAGGCAGGGGGTTCCCAAGTGACTAAATAGCCCTGCACGGTGGCCTGTACCCTGACGTTCAGCGGTGGGCCCATTCGGTCGTCTTTCAGAAATAAAACATGTCGTGATACACCACCGTCTGATAAAAAGTTGTGCGAAAAGCACACTTACCTGGCGGACTACGATATTCCGATGCTGAATTCTCATCGATCGAATCTGAAATTTATTTATTTGTTATTAACGGAATTTATTAGTTGATTCTACGTTACAATTGAGAAAGAAAAAATTTATTCGACTGACGTAATTCTGAATTTTTAGCACCACATTGCATGAAATCATACATACTAGGCTGTGTGAAAATACGCAACGTTTTACTAAACATCCCGTCCCCGTGTTTGTCCTGGCTAAGCACCATGAACTCGTACTCGCGCCCGGGATTTAAATTGTTGACGGTCGCCTCGGTGATCTTCCTGGACAAGATTTTCATCGTTCTCCATTCCGTGGTGTCTGTTGGTCTATACCTATTTCAACCATAAAGAACATCATAATAATTATACAAATTATCACAACTATGCCATTATAATATTATGCAGTTGTTGTAATTATTGACATTATCGCTGAAAGTGATTTTAGCTGGGGTAACCCAGAAAATCGGGCCTCTTCAGGTGCAACGCTAATGCAACGAAAATTAGCGATTGGTTGATTTGGGTCACGTGATTCGCGAGGGAGCGTGGGGTAGATCTCGAGCGATCGCGTCTGTAATTTGTTTTCTATCGACTCAAACGTTTGCATATCAATAAAATTTTATGCTTCTGGACCTTTCAGTGAGATGAATCGTACTGGGGTATAAGTCGTGCAATTTTTCTATAATTTTTTGCAATATGTTAGCAAAAGATAAATTTTATTCTTTTATTATTCTATCTCCCTCGAGCAGTTTCGTTGATACTTTGAAAGTTTGCTTACCAAACCGAGTACTCCATCTTGGGCCTCACGTATCCTGGCACCCAAGTTAGGGTGACAGCGTTGTTGCTGCTGTTGGCGCTCAGATTGTACGGCGCCCTCGGAGGAACGTTCAGTACCATTAATTCCGTGTCGGCAACGACGGTCGCAGCTTCGTTACTAGCCGCGCATTGATACAGTCCTCTGTCCTGTTCTTGAATCCTATCGATTGTTAAGTTGCCGCCAATTATAATGGTCCTGTTGCCCGGCGGTACTGGCGAGCCATCCTGTCACGGAAATTGAGATTAATCGTCTCATCGTTCTGATAGGACTCATTAGCTCTATAGGGCAAGCATTCGTTTATATTTTCAATCCAGTCTTTGAACATGAAGCATTTTAATGTTTCTTAATAGGTTTTCGAATATTTTGCAAAGATTCGAATCTTTCTGTGAGGATAATTTTATGGTGACATTTTTATCAATGTTGGCTCAGTGCTAACACTGATTGTGAGTAATACTTTCTCTTCAAAGGGCAAAATTCACTACTTAACTACATTAACGTTTGCTCCCTCTCTTTTTCATACGATGAATCAAAATATAAATAGAGATAAAGAGATGCCTTGCGGCAATATTTTTCTATTATATTTTTTACATTACAGCTACGTAGAGTGTACAAACGAAGCTAATCGTTATTTGCTCTAGTTTGTAGACTTTAAAATGAAATGGGGCCCCAATGATTATTAGCTTTGAGCAGCCTCTGCAAGTTGTGTACAAATATATGTGTATAATGTATTATATAAATTACAATAATAATAATATAATTGAATAAACACATCAGAAGGTACATGTTTAAAGATGAATTTCTTAATTTGTTACGTACTCCTCGTTCAGTATTAAATTTTTAGACTCCTGATCATTTTAAGCACTCAAAAGGGACTTTTGTGTACACGCGAATTAAGTAAACGGATAAACCAAAGAGTACAATTGGTAGAACGTACCTTGTACCAAACGATCGACGGTCGATGAGCCTGATCGCCATCCCTGGCGTCGCAAGGTATCTCCAAGTTCTCTCCCAATTTCCTTATGTACAAGTGCTGAGGAGTCACCGTAAACACCGGCGGTCTTTGCACGATCTGTCGAACAACGTTCTCGAGTCAATAGCGAGAATTGTCAAGGGTGGAGTCGCTCGTCAAGGGAATTGTGCTCCTCTGAGAGTGAACAATTGAAAAATAAAGGAGCGATTAACACTCGTCCGCGAACGATCGGCGCTCTCAATGACCATCTCGCCCTCTTCCCTCTTCATCCACGCCGCTTTCAGTCCCAAAAATTCCAGACTGACCCGACGAGAGGCCTCGCGTTTCATTCAATTGCAATCGACCGATGAAAGGCGAAAGAGAATACTTGCCACGGTGATGGACGGACTGGGTCCCTCGGTGCCCAGCTCGTTGTACGGCGTGCACGTGTAACTTCCGGAATGAGTCTCGTCCACCTTGCTGAAGTACAGAGAACCGTTCCTCCTGTAGAAGACGCCCTGGACGTTGTAGGGGTCGAAGAGGAATCCGTCCTTCTCCCAACGTAGGTTCGTCAGCGGCGGATTTGCCCTGAAGTGGCAATCAAGAAGGGCTGGTTTCCCGTATGGCAGGTAGACTTCCCGGGGAGCGTAGATGACCTTCGCCTTGTCTGAAACATCGACAACGATCCTCTCTGTATTCGACTCGAAGCCAATGAATCGGGAATCGGTCGTTGTTCTCGAAATAAACCGGGCAACGTTGGCCGAAATCACGGAGCCACGCTCGTTAAACTTTCGCCCGCCAGCGATTTTGATTACCGCGTCGTTATTGTCGGTTGTTCCCATTATTTCGCCAGTGTTGTTACTTCATTTCCTGGGCGAAAGTGTGCGATCACGGCCTCGCGAGTAATTCCACCCTCTGACACAGCGAGCCGTGCAACTGCACGCGCATTTGGGTCACCCGATTTTATAAATTTCTGGTCGAGGTCTGTCCAGAGTTGGGCATAGTTTGTTCGAACAACGAATGACGATTTTATTCGAACATACACAGTTGGGCATTGTTCGAATAAAATTTTATCCGACTAACATTTCGAATAAGTTCATCGAATAATGCCCCGTTCGTCGCAGGGAAAGGATCGTTCGACTGCGAGAATACTTGCATTGTACGTTGAGGAAGGCCGAGGCACTCTGCTGATCTCCAGTCTCACCGGTCACCACGCAAGTGTACTCCCCAAGGTCGCCCATTGCAGGCGAATTGATGGTCAACGTCCCATCCTCGGCGATGGACGCTCTTCTTTTAAGATCCTGTCGGAAATCGGTCGAAAATCAATTTGGAGCATCATGGGATGATACACGTCCTATGATACACGTCCATTTGAGAATAAAAAGTAAGAGAGTAATTTTCGCAAGTGAATCACGCGAGAGAATCGTTGCAATTATGTATTTGAAAGTGACCGCGCTGTTGCTTGTTGTCAGATGAAAATAGAGTAACGTGTCGAAGAGTTGCTTCAGACAAGTTTCGAATTTTGGGAGCAGCTGTCACAATTCACAATCACGCTTGATCGATTTAATTGTTTTATTACGATACATGTTGATTACAGAAATTTAAATTGGAAAGGAATTTAAATATTTTGAACGTAGAAATGCAATATTTAAACATAGTACGATGTAGTATAATTGGGGCTAACTAATGGCGTGAACCATCCAGATGATGATTCACGCCTAATTTTCATCATCAGGTGAAATTAGAACGAACCACCGGTGATTCACGTATATATTTATAGTTGTATTTTTAAAAGCACAATTTAAATTGGAAACGAACCTAAATACAATATAAAGTTATGGGAGGGGGCTTAAATAATAATAACATCCACTGTCAATTACACGAAAGCTGCCAGAAGAATAAACAGCTTGCAACTACGAATATGGGAAAGCGCGCAAGAAGTTTCAGAGTACTCTCGAGAACAAAAACTGTTAAATGGACAGCGTTATATATCTTTAAACGTTACCTCGATTTCTGTAATTTCCACGCCCTCGCGGAACCAGCTAACAACCGACTTCTCCCCTTTGGCCACGCAGTCGAAACTGACGGATTCACCCTCCATTACAGTCTTGTTGACGGGCGGCACCGCCAGCAGATTCTCGCCTGGAACAGACGTCGGAAACGGCGACGCACCTGGGTTGAACGATTTAACGAGTCTGCCCAGTTTTAGGTTAGTTAAGCATCAGCGTTACATCAAATCGTTTCGTTTTAGTCGGTCGGCAATGAGGCGAGGATTAATCTTTTTTCTATTTTTTTTTCTCTCTCGGAACGGTTAATTCGCTTTAGTCGCAGCGGTTGCAACGCGTTAATCGATCTAGTGCACATTCGTGTTGGTTAATCGGCGCGTTTGCCACCGTGAATCGTCTGTGCACACAACAACAACGTCAAGTGTTATTTCGATTCGGTGCGTGACAGAGGCATTGTGTTCTTTCAGCGACGAACCACGGAAACTCTTTTTCGCTACGCTACCGTTTCCCGTTTTACTTTTTTTTTTTTTTTTTTTTTTTCTTTGCTCTAGGAAGGGCGCGCCTCTGCGTGCGGAATTACATTACGTATCCGCGTCTGATCAAGCGGGTTCATTGTATCGGGAGCCAGTCAATTTCGCGATCGGTATCTACGACGATCAACTGCGTGCGGCGAATGCGCACGATGACTCAATTCCCCCATTAACGTTAATTTTAACGGAACTTTAGCGGCAAGAACCAGAATTCCGTTCGACTTAACGAGTGAATCATCGGAGCCTAGCTTCGCGCCACGAAGTTGGAACGGACGAAACTCCGTGTGTTCGACGCTCGAACCGAAGCAATTGTTCCCCCTCCCCTCTTTCTTTTTGTCTCTTAGGAATTAATTAAGATTCGATTCTTGAAAAGGAAAGAAAGAAAGAAAGAAAGAAAGAAAGAAAGAAAGAAAGAAAGAAAGAAAAAAAGAGAGAGAGAGACACTAGCGTGTGAAAAGTAAAGTTAGGCGTATAAACGTTTACTTCCTCGTTGCCGGAAATCCAGAACGGTTTCACGGTCACGAGCCTCTGCTTCGTCCAGCGCAGCGTTAGCGTTGGTAGTCCAGCCAAGTGACCCAATTCAGTGCTCAGGGTTAGTCAGTCGGCGTTTAACTGCGTTAATTCCCTTCGCCACTTGGTGTTATCGAATTAGCCGATTAAACGCATAGGATGCGAGAAAGTGTGCGGGAACCTTACCATCTATTGCGAGGTAGAACCACGTTCCGTTGTTCCTGGAGTTGGGCGTTCTGTTCGGGAAGATCACCCGGCACTCGTACCATCCCTGATCGCTCTCGCGGATGTTCGTGAGGTTGATGCTGCCCTGGCCGTAACCACGGCCAACCGCGTCTTCCAAAAGGTGGACGCGACCCACGTAGCGCGGTTCCACCGACGGGTATCCGTTGTACCATGAAAAGATCGTTCGACTCTGCAACGATCGCAGATTGCTCGGATGAGGTGTCAGACTCCTCCTCGGAGAGGATGAGAATTCGCGTCGACGATGTGACAACCGGTAATCGTGGTTCTCTGTTCTAACCTATTCGAGTCCCCTGTTCATCGTAGATGCGAATGATCTCTCTTGCTGGGTCTCTGGTTGCGACAGAGCGCGCGATTTATCGATCCGGCTTCGCTTCCGATTACGTTTTTCCCCGCGAGGTCGGCAGCGAGGAGACAATCGATTTCACAACCGTGTTAAACCTCGCGGGGAAACGGACCGCAACGCGAGAAGTGTCGAAAGTGTCGCGTTTCCAAGTCAGAGCTGCCGCGTGTGCGCCCGGGGGCAGTGAACATGGCAAAAAGATAAGAAGACGAAGACGACGAGAGACTGGAGGCACACGTTGGGGACACGTGCGTCCTCCGGTGAAAATGAAAAACGCTGAAACCTAGGGAGGCCTGGCGGTCAAAACGAGGCTGGCGAAAAGGCCGCTAATCGTCCCTAATCGTCTGACAATGCGTTAGCAGTGACCCACTGGTTGGGGACCCCTCGTGTCGCGGACTCGACTCGTGACTAAATATAATGCAGCCTTACGTCCCGTACTCCAATTACCAACGTTCGACAGACAGAGAGGGACCGAGCACCTGTTTTGCATACGCATCAGGGACCAATCAGGTTAAGTTCCACTTGATTTTATGCGGTAGCCATGTGCGACGCTCAATCTGTTTCCGGCTGCACGCGGCTGCACGCGCGTCCAATGCAACATCCGCGAAGGAACGACGCCTCTTCGCCGCGAACAGGAAATCAACGCGATCGACCGATGTCCCTTTAACGCTTCCGCTTTTGGCTCGTTGTTCGGCGTTTTACATCAACAACGGGCCCAGCCACGGTTTTTCCGTTCGTCGAGAGATCCGACGAATTCACGATTTCTCGATGGAATTTGTTCTGAAAATGTTAAACACACGTACGACGAGTCAACGAAAGAAGAAATCGGAAACGCGAGAGTAGAATCCGGATTTTGCTGATCAGATACTTTCGACTATGAATCGAAACAACTGCACTCATTTCGACATTCTAACGAGGAACGTACAAACAATTTCGAAGAAACCTTGGCTTTTAGAAATTTCTGAATTCGCGAGAATGATTCTAAACTTCTGGAAAAATCTGTTGAAGAATACCTAGAATTTTGCAATGTAATTCTGAAAGAACTTCTGTATAGAAAATTCGGTACGAAATTGCAAAGTGGCGGACATAGCTCGTCTAGAAAAGAACAAAATTCAAAATTCAACGAAGAACACCTTTCCGAATGCGGAATGTAACAAGCTCACCAAACAATCTCCGATCAGAGAATGGCAACCGAACAAATCAACTCTCAAACTGAATGAACACAAATTCGACAGAGACGCACAGTGTTTAGTTTTATGAATTCGCAAAAGTATCAACATTTTGGAAATGGTTCGAAGGCTTTTTTTAGCGTTTTGTAAATCTGAAAATCACGCGTGCCTTTCGAGCTACGAAAAATTGAAAAAGTTTACGTCAATTGGCAAACCATTTAACTTTTACAAAATTGGAACGTGAATTTTATCTTTCCACGAACCACTGATCGAAAAATTGTGCGACCTCGCTTTTAAGATGTTGCAACTCTTATTTTTAATATTTCATTTCTTCGATTATCTCTATTGTTTTTGTTATTTTAATCCGAGCTCAGCTGAAGCTGCAAGTTCGCAAAAAGTCAAACAGCAGCGAGAAATGTACGAACACGTCGCTTAATATTTACCCAGAGAAAATCGCGACGCGTGATTGTGCAATCGCAACCGCATTAGTATTGTATCCGGTGGACGTCGAGGATATTGCGCGACGCCTCGAAATCGAGACTCGGAGTCGCGGAAATCTAGATCGGGGCACGCGTGCTTCCCACGCCGATCGAATTAGTAGCAGACGTTTTTCAAAGAAACCGTATCGCCTACCTTGCCTTGAGCGAGCGCTTTTTTCTTCAACGCTGCGTTCAACTGTTCCCTAGCTGCCGTAATCCCCAGCGCGGCTGTACGCGGATTAATCGATCGGCAGGCTTCGTTTGTTTAACTTTTAACGAACCAACGGCAACCGAACGTAAATCGTTCTCGATGTTTCGCGCGTTTCGATCAAGTTACAACGGAGAACGAAATCTTCTCCTTGAGGCGGATTATCGATTTCCTCGGACCGAGATCGATACCGATACCGATACCGATACCGATACCGATACCGATACATTTGGACGAGTAAAAGTCTCATCTTCCCCGGTTGACCGCAGACCGCGTAATCCGTAAGCAAGTCGAGATTTTGTCGAGCGTGCCGGGAGGAATAATATTATTTATCGAAGTTGCGTAGTATCGTTTCTCCGGCCTTTTACGCTCGCGTCCCACGCGGCGACGAGACGAAATCGTCGCGCAGCGGTCAAATCGAGCAATCTGCGCGGGTATTAGTTTGATTTGTCGAGCGATGTAAATAATTATTAATTCGTTTACAGTAACTGTACATCCTTTATATTAGTATCCTTTAGCTATAGTTTGTATCACGTACGAACGAATACTTGATTTAGATGCTCGAAAATTCGAGCGACTCGTTGTTGCCCGAATGGAACATCCTCGATACCTTTTTTCGTTATTTCCGTTTCGTCTAGCTAGATTCGCAAAAGATAGCCACTGTGCGACGCTACGTTACATCGAAATTAGCTGTGAAGTCAATGTTGCCGCACTTACGTCACGATTCCATTGAAGGATGTAGGGAATCGGGGTCTCGTGCGGAAAGTCCAAGTCGCAATTAAATACCGCGTACTCTCCGACTCCTGCGTTCAGGTAATTCGGCTCCTTCTCTTCCTCCAGTATCAAACCGAGCGCTGAAAAGAAAAATCAGAGAGAGAGAGACACGGATGAGGCGGCTCTGTCTGCCCGTTTTCGGCGAGAATCGACGAGGGAACGATCAGCTGCGGTTGGTGAGAACGTCGCGTGACAAGCAGCAATGCAAGTCCGACTCAATTTCAGCAAATTGGTCAATTTCCCGGTGTATTACGCGCGATCGTCAAGCGAGTCGCCAATTAAACCGTAGCGTAGGGTTCAATATCAACCTCAAGATCGAGCCTCGAGCCTCGAGCCTCGACGAGAGGACTCACCTTGGTAGCGGAGGAAGACGATCAGAAGCAGGTGAATCCCGATCGCTCTGGACATTTTCTCTCCGAGTGTTATCCGAGATCGCTGAAACTCACGACGAATGCTCGCCGACTTCACCGTGGCTGTCCCGCGGGGACACAGTGCGTGGACGCGTGAACGTCAGGGGCAAGTCACAGTTCGCGACCGACGACGACGGCGGCGAACGAAACGATACGGCAGCAAAACACATCTGTCATCACCGACACTCATTAAACATCGGCCACCATTGATCGGCGATAATAAATGGCACCCGGCACCTCTGGCGATCGAACCTCTGGGCCGATCAGCGCCAGCACATCCCCCCGATTTTCTCTCCTCCTTCTCTCGCTTCCTGCTCTCTGCCTCGTTCGTACGCCCGATTGGATTTGTTTCACCACCGATTTGTTCCTCTGTCAAACGTCCGTTCCTCTCGATCCGAGCCTACCTTTTCGTGCCTTTTCGTGCCTTTTCGTGCAATCGCAAACGACGCGTACCACGGACGATCGTAACGACAAATGCGACTAAATGGCCGCAGCGTAACCGATCTTTTCGTCGAGAGTCGCGAGAGCTGGTCCACCGTGGAACGTTCGCTCACCGAGTGGTCCGGTGGTTGCGGTGATAACCGAGTAATCGCTCCGCCTCGCTCAATCCGAGCGGATACGACGCCGAACAGCAACGATAACGAGAGCCGAGAGCAACACGGGGGAAGGGGTAATGTTAGCAGCGTCCAGAGAAGGGAGATAACCGCGGATTATCCAGACGATTCTACGTTCGCGGTTTCCATCTGAACGCGCTTCTCTAGCGCCGACACACCCACCGCAGCCGAGCGTGAACGCGGGAACGCGTCAAATCAAAAATGATCAACCTGTTCCGTGGGAGAGGCCGAGTGGACCAGGTGCGATCATTGGATGATTTTGTGGGAACGATACTGTACCGACGTATACGCGTATTCGTTTGTTATTCAGATATTCTTTCACTCTATTTTTTTCTTTTCTTTCTTTCTTTCTTTCTTTTTTTTTTTTATCCTCATCTCCATAGTCGTTCTGAATCGCCTGGCAGACGAATCGTCGCCTCCGTTCAAGTTCGAATCGCGTTCTTTCAGCGCGGCTCTTTCGAGGCTGCAGTTAAGAGGCTCGAGCGGAGATTAAAGGTTCGTCAAACCTGGTGTACGTGCATAGAAAAATGGACAGCCCGATTCAATCTTTCGTGCGGGGCTTTAAATTTAGAAACGACGCCTCGCATTAGGGACGTGGCTGCGAGGCAAGCCACCGAGGAAAGTCGACGCGGCGCGTGTAACTCGGCTTGTCGACGAGGTCCCTTTTATTTATCCGCCCACGCGAGTGTAATTGCTGCTCGCGGCGCTCTCGTAACGAAGACGCCGACTTCCGGTGCTGCGGAATATTTACCATTGTCGTCACGTTCGACGGAGTTCACGGCTCCGTTTCTTCTTACCGTTTCGTCGCGCGAGAGAAAGACTCGCCGTCTTTCATTGTCAGTCTCTCGTTCCCACCGATCATCAGGACGCCGCTTTCGTTTCTCAGTTTTTTGTTTCGTCGTCGTCGTCGATCGAATTTGCGACAAAGATCTCGCAAGAAAGAAGAGAAGGAAACGTCGGGGAGAGAGAGAGAGAGAGAGAGAGAGAGAAAAAGCTAATAGCTGGAACGAGCATGTTCCTGCGACGGACGGGCCGGATCGAATCTCGATCGGGTCATCGCAGCGACGCTACGACGACGACGACGACGAAACTGCACACCGGCACACAGCCGCGCGCCATTTGCGTGGGTGACCTCAGATTACGTCACATCCGTCCCTTGCCGCATTAGCAGACTGCCCACAGCCTTGTCACGCTGTTGAGATAATGGATCCATTCGCATGGATCACGATCCAGGATTGGACGTGCCCGGGACACTGGAAATAAATGCGTGCATAATGACACCGGACCGTATTATTTCATCGACGAGCCAGAGAAGGGAACGACTCGTTCCTGGTCCACCTGCCATGCGACCAATCAATCCTCGGAAATCGAAAATGGGAACCGCGTCTAAGTTCGGTCTCGCTGTACGTTTGTCCAATACGTTTCTACATCGGGTCGGGTGGAACTGAATCCTTTTTCTTTTCTCTTCTCCTTTTTTTTTTTTTTTTTTTTCTTTTCCCGCAAACGATCTCGCGACCGCGAAGATGGCCAACGAAGAGAATGGACTGACTGGAGCGTCGCTCCAGTTTTTCGCTCTCGCGACGCCTCGTATCGAGGGAAATCATGGAAATTGCGGTAATTCCCGGTAATCAGTGCAGTAGACGCGTTGCGCAAATGTTCCTTGAACGCGCGCGTAACGGCCAGTCGTACACGAAGACTCTGTAAATTACCGAGGGGCCGAGGACCGAGATTCCGAGCGTTTCCTCGCTCGCAGCCTACGAAAATATCTCCAGCGCTCGCGATCGGAACGGTTAGACGCTGGCCCCGTTACGCCGAATTGTAACAGCGATCTTATCGCCATCGCGATCCCGTTTCATCGGTCTCCTGGGAATCCTTCGATCGCGTAAGATAATGGAACGGCGCGACAACTCGGTCGGCGACGATTCTACTTATCGTTAATCGCGTTCCGCGACGAGCGAAGGTGGTGTTTCGTGACGACGCTGCGACAGGTCTCGCGTTTTCTTTTTTTTTTTTGTGTGCAATGAATGTATCACGAGAGAAAGAGTTCTAAAATAACGTTTGTATTTATTAAATTTGAACGTTATAAACTATGGTATATATATATATATATATTATATTATAATATATATATATTATATACGATACTAACGTAATATATTATATCAATACACGATAATATAATATAATATATTATACATCGCCGATATAGGTATAGCTTTCCGTTTTAAAAAGCCGGGCAACGATGTTGTTGGTACGTGTGCAACGGGGGTTTGGGGGCACTATTGTCCCCCGTCTTGTATCTCGGCTTCTATACTCGAACTTTTATACTCGATATAGACCTCGCTCAGACAGATGCGTCGTGCGTGAATAAATACGTCGCGTAGTTTCTACGCGCCGTTCGTCGAGGTACGCGTATCGGTGTTGCCCCCCGCGGCGTATCGCGCGTACGTACGCACGTATGTACGTACGAATCTAGAAGGGATTGGAGTGAACGTAGAGATATCCCACAACACAGACTCTCCTCCTTTTTCCTTTCAAATGTCGCTTTATTTTTCACTTTTAGTTGATAATAAATTGTCTACAATTTGTCCTAGGTTAGTACGTCTTGGAGTTCTCGTGAAGGGGAGGGTCGAGGTTCGTAGGGGGGGGGGGGAAGGAAGGTGGGGGGGGAGGATGGCAGGAGACAAGGAGGATGGGAGGTTCGCGAAAAAGCGTACGACAATCAATAAAACGGTGAAAAATGGTGGTGAGTAGCGAGCACTCGTAAAGGTGACCAACGAAAACGCGCCTCTCGTTCGTTTCTTTTCTTTCTTTTTTTTTTTTTGCTTTTCCATTGCTTCGTTTCTTTTTGTTAGGTGTCGCGCGTGCAGCAAGAAAACGGACCATATATACATATATATATATATATATACAAGATATATATATATATATATATGTTGTATAAGCGGAAGTAGCGAGGACAGAGACGATACAGAAGTACGTTATTGCGATAAGAAGATTATATTCGATGCACGCGCGCGAACGCAATATCCGGCGATTGAACGAAGAAGAATGCTGGCCGCGAACGGAAGTCAAAAGGGTCGCGTTTTGTGAAACGTAAAACGAACAACCGGGCACGGTTGAACGAACGTGTTTGGACGTTGTCCTAGAAATCGTCGCCGTGTGACCCGACGCCGATGGGCCTTGAACACTCGAAAGCTCGTCCGCGGGGACGAGTGGAACTGCGACGTACGTGTTTCGTTCGGCTTTTCGAAAAACGGATCGCTTGTTGCCCGATCTCTCTCTCTCTCTCTCTCTCTCTCTCTCTCTCTCCTCCCGTTTTCTTTTCCTATCGACCTTAGATGAGAACTTTGTTCACGATTCGTCGCGGTTTTCGTCGATTATTCGAAAGAATGCGGAGTACCGCGATGGAAATGAAAAGATCGCGGCATCGGTGAAAAACAGTACCCGAGAGCCATTATGTACTCTACTATGTGTGTCCGTGTGATACAGTCGTTGATAATAACCGCTGGACAACCGTTTACGCGCGCGATCTCGATGGCTCCGGAGTAAACGCGGTACACGCGGCGCGGAAGCAATTGTACGCGATCGTAACCGGTTAACCGATCGATCCACTCTCGCGCGATCTCTGGCCCGACCGCGGCGAGCATCTTTCTTTGCAAAGCAGCCGCGCGCGCCGTGGATTCGCGAACTGTTCCGCTCCGAGGGATGTGAATTTCACTCGCGACTCTGAAAAATATGCTATGCCAGATGGCTTTCAGGTACGGTAAAGAGCGAATACCTAAATTATAATTTCTTCCACATGCGGCGTAGTGAATTTATACTCGCTCGAGCTCTAAATAAATAACGCGACTAATTGGTAAGGTGAATCGCGAACGAAAGGAAAGCGATGACGGTAGTTCGAGGTAGACGAAGAGAAGAAGAAAATGGACATGCGTAGACGCGTAGAGAAAAGTAGAAAAGTGGAAGAAGAGTGGGATAGAGGGGTGACGGTGACGATGACGATGACGATGACGATGACGATGAAGGGGAAGAAGAAAAAGAAGAAGAAGAAGAAGAAGAAGAAGAAGAAGAAGAAGAAGAAGAAGAAGAAGAAAAAGGCAGAAGGTTTTTTTTTTTTTTTTTCTCTCTTTCAGGAACGAAAAGAACAGACGCAAAAGAAAGTTATCGATAACGAATGCCGATAACCGATGACGAACGTTACACGAACGAATTCACGATTCAACCATATTATTTATAATTAACACGCGATCGCGCGAAACCATTTAATCCTTTTCCCCCGTTCTATATCATATCCTTCGTCTCGTTCTTTGTATACATACATAAATCTCTCTCAGACTCTTTAGACGACTTTTTCGTGGCAATGAATCGCGCCGCACGGAATTACACGGAGCCGTGCCGTCCCGCGTTCTCTCGTCCTTCCGATTCACCGCGATCATCGTCGACACTCTGCGCGTCTTTCTTGAGATCGTTGTATCTAACTATGATATATCTACACGTTACTTATATGCCTATATCGATTGGTTGGTTTTTCTCCTCTTTCGCTCGGTTTTTTCTTTCCCTTTTTTTTCTTTTTTCTTTTTTCTTTTTTTTTTCCTTTTGTTTTCTTCTTCTTCACTTTGTTCGACCTTTGTTCGCTGAACAAGCGAAGGGAGGACGATCGATCGAAACGTCGATCCACGGAGGCGATTTCGATCGACGTTTCCGATCCCCGTTGTTCCACGCGGCACCGCGTCGTCCGGCCGAGCACGACTCCTCCTCGATCCGCGAAAGGAACGACGACGGATGATTCGAATCGATCGCGGCTGTTCGACGTACAAAAAGATTACCGATCGATCGCTCGGGTCGTTCCTCTCCGTTCGTGTCGAGAGCGGTCGAGCTCGGCTGCACGCGTCTCTTCTTCGTTATCGACCGCATAACATCGTGGACAGTGCCGCGCGGACAGTGCGCCACTCTTTGCTCATCGGCTTGACCACGGGCTTGATCGAGGCGCGCCTCGTAACATTCGATTTTATTATTTATGATACAACAGCAACGATGGAATCGAAAATCGCGGCGTGGCCCGATCACGCGTGCCCCTCGCGCTCCACTTCGCTGTCGCTGTCGACCCCCGACAATATTAATTAGTAATTAAATTGAACGAATTTAATCGTCGCCGCGTTCGTCGTTCTCGTTGATTAATATCGCTACACGCTACGTCGTTTACGATGTACAATATCAATTAATTATCAAATTATTAATTCAATCATTAGAATTACTTTAGAATATTGGTACTCTTTCGCGTCACCTCCGTTCTTTCTTTCTTTCTTTCTTTCTTTCTTTCTTTCTTTCTTTCTTTCTTTCTTTCTTTCTTTCTTTCTTTCTATCGTCTACACCTTCTCTTGATTCGTTTATTCCGTACATTTTCCATTCCGTCGTTCACTCTCGCTCTCTCTCTCTCTCTCTCTCTCTCTCTCTCTCTCGCTCTCTCGCTCTTTCTGCCCAACTCGCTCCCGCCTCGTGTCTCACGATTAACACGTCGCACGATTTGATCGTTTTACGCATGTTGTATCTCTCGTCGCGTCTCTTTGAAACGTCAGTCACGCGCGCATACATTCTTGCCTCTCGTCCTTGCTCTCCTCTCTCTCTCTCTCTCTCTCTCTCTCTCTGTCTCTCTAGACATGCTCGTGCACTCGATCAGGCATAACGCAGCACTCATTCAGTTACATCTTAACGAAAATTATACAGAGCGTCCTGCCTCGACAGCGTCCGCGTCGTCGTTTTTGCACTTGTCGGCTTCACGGCATTTTTCGTATAGTTGAATCGTGAGTAGGGCCCTTGCTAATATATATTTATATAATATAAGTATTTATATAATACGTACGTATAAATAAGTGTTTTGTACTATAAAAAAAGTAAAATGCTGAGACGTCGGGGAATCGCGCGGCGCCGCGGTCCGAGAGTATTCGATCGCTTGGCAGTCGTAGCTGCTCTGTGTGTATGTGTGCGTGTGCGCGCGTGTGTGTTTGTGTGTGTTTGTGTGTGTGTCTGCGCGCGCGCGTTCAACGCAAGGCAATCGAGAAAAGTCAACGACGAACAAAGAAAAGAAAAGAAAAGAAAAGAAAAGAAAAGAAAAAAGAAGAAAAAGGCAACGAAGAAGAGGGGGAAAAAACAAAAAAAAGTTGGAAGCGGCTTTCGATTAAATCGAAGCAACACGTTGTAATACTTTGTCGCGTAACGTCTCGCACGGTGTGACGACGTTACACGTCTTCCTCGTTCGTTTTTTTTTTAGGTCGCGTTCTACTCGATCGAAGTTAGCCCGTATTTGCATCCTCGAACACTCTGTGGGCCGTCCACGAGCTTCGTCCCCGACTCGAGATGATTTGATACAATGCGTTTGGTGAGAATTAGGTGGGTCTCGAAGAACGCTTCTCTCGCGTGTATGCACGTATCGTGTGTCGCGTATCTGTAATCATTCGTACGTTCGACGCTTTCGTTCATTCGACATTCGCTCGTTCTCTCTCTCTGTGTGTACGCATGTCTGTGTATGTATAAGTGTGTATGCGTGTGTATGCGTGTGTATGCGTGTGTCGCGCAGTGTCGATACGCGCAGTGTGTACGAGCGTGTATATGATTCTTTTGTCTCTAATGCACGGATCACGGCATCGAACGGCGACGCTGCCACGCGTGTGCACGATTTGCGATCTCCTTTCGTATGTACATAACGCGCGTGTCGGTTTGTCAGTCGCAGGAGCTCTTGCCGCGAACGCTTTCCGCGTTGGAACGAACGGACAGAGATGGGAAATAAATCGCCGGTCCCGTTCGGTCGTCGTTCACTGGCAGTTCGTGAAGGAACAGCTTTCGCTTGGCAAAAGTTCCTCGTCGAGAGGTTCGACCGATAACAAGGGGTGAAGAAAGAAAAAAGGAGGTCGCAACGAGGAAGGGCGAGGGAGAAAAAGGCGGCGAGCGGTGTCTCTCGATGTCTCGGAAGGCGTGCACGCGCGTGTAACGCAAGCCCCGGTGGGCCGGTGAGGCCGCGCGTAGATCTCAAAGAACGTTACTTATTATCGTTTACGTTGCTTAAGAAAAATTATTGTGCCGATAATATGTTGGGTCGCTAGCGAAACCCTAAACAGGCAGTGCAGTACGAGTGAGTCCTTAAGCAATCTCCAGGCAAGCTTCGGCCTAATATCACGTTTCGAGTCCATTGCTCATCGATATAATTAACTCTTTAATTAATTTATTTATTTATCTGTTTATTTATTTATTTTTTTTTTTCCTTAGTTCCTCGGTGTGTGTATGTATGTATACGTGTGTGGTAATTCTTCGATTATCTTACTTGCGTGTTCTCTCATCTTTTTTTTTTTCTTTTTTTCCTTTTTGCATCGTGTTCGCTTTCATTTTTTTTCTTTATTTTCTTTTTTTTTTCTCTGCTTTTCTTTAATTATTACTTACAGTGTACGATTAAGATTACTCTTACGTGTCGTTTTTTTTTCTTCTTCTTTTTTTTTAAAGGTATACGGAGCACGGTATAGTTTCTTTGGAGCATCATGCCGTCTATCTCTCTCGTTTCATTAGCATTTCTCCCACGGTAAAATCTGCTTTTTTGTGTGTGTGTATATGTGTGTGTGTGTGTGTGTGTGTGTATGTTATATTCCGTGCCGATCGTTTTCCCCTAATCCGTCGGTCGGGGATTGTTTTGGTTGCCGCTTCGAAAGGAAAGAACAGCTTCTCCAGCGAGTGTTTGTTCTTGGAGCGAAAGTCCATCGCATTTTTCCTCGCCTGACTTTCTCTTTACTCGATAATATTAGTAACGCTAAAAATTGCGATCCTTCGAACTGGACGTAGGCGTTGTTGATACACGCGGGATATGACCAATGATCGAATCGTTGAACTCGGAATCGTCGTCTTTCGTCTTCCCCGTCGCGTGGATTCTCCGGAGCACATTGTCGATCCTCCTTCTGTGACACGTTGCTTCATCTTCGGACGGGCAGGGGAGAGGGGATGGGAGTGGGTTAGGGGAAGAACGCTTGTCTCGCACGTCGCGTTTCTCCTCGAAGATCGGCAACGATCGGACTCCGACGATGTGTAATCTCTTAACGCATAGTTCCACTACGTTAGTTGCTCTCGCGTTGGCGAAATTTATGTATCCTGAGCTGACATTTGTAACAGCCTTTTCCGTTTTATTTTTTTTCCTTTTTTTTCTTTTTTTTTTCTTTTGTAGAGAGAGATGGTTACCCAGCTGATAGAATTGACTTGAAGTTGCCTACACTGGAATCGCGTACGATGATCCTCGTTGTGCTTTTAACAGTTGGTCTCCGATGATAATCACGGCGACGTCCGCTTGGAATCGCGTTTGGAATAGCTTTCGTCACAGCCGGGATTTGCCTGGATTTCGTCCGCTTCTTCTTCCTTCAGATTTCTCTCTTCCGATCCTCTCTTCCTCTATCCTATCTCGGCTGGCGTGATTTTGGTCCGCTCTCTTGCGACGCCTTCTTTTCGTTTCCGAGAGAAAGAGAGAGAGAGAGAGAGGCGAAGAAGCAACGAAACGGAGCAGATATCCAATGATCGAACTGTGTGTGTGTGTGTGTGTGTGTGTGTGTGTGTGTGTGTGTGTGTGTGTGTGTGTGTGTGTGTGTGTGGAAATCCGAATCGACGTAGCTTAGTAAACTAGTGAACAGTGCCTGGTCTCAACAGGCGCTCTCGAGATGCGCGCTCTGTCTTCTCCTCGCTTGCCGCTGTCGAAACTGATGGAACTCGGCCTTCATCGCTTGCACTCTGGCCTCGATGTTGTCCCTGCTGTACCTCGGCGCCTGATGATGAATCGTGTGCACCTGGTGAATGTGTGGCACGTGAATGGTGTGAATCTGGTGCACCGGCGGCCTCTCCTCCCTGGTCGGCGTAGAGGCGGACGTAGGGGTCGGCGTACACGAGACAGGGTCGAACTCGTAGTGACCGTCGACGCTGCCGGCGTCCACGGCGTTCTGGATGTGCGTGTGCTCGACTTTCGCTTGATCCTGAAGCTCCAACCACCGGCCGACCAGAGGCGGCGGGGGCGGCCTGTAAGGCGGTGGCCTCCACTCGGCCACGGTACTACCGCTCCTCGAACTTTGATTCTGCTGCGAGGTATTCTTGCTGGCGAAACCCGAGCTGCTGGACCTACTCTCCGGCGATGTCTCGAGATCCGGAGACGCGGCCAGCTCCGGCGCGGACCTCGCGTGCCTCGCGTGTCTGGGAGGTAGCCTCGCCCTCGACCTACCGGCCGACTGTGGCGGCGAGGAGGTGGCCAACGGTTGGACCGGCACGAACCTCCTAGACTCGGCGTGGATCGCTTTCAACGATGGAAGCTCCTGGCTGTATCGCTGGTGCACGCTGCGAAGCTGAAGATAGTCGGGCGGCGTCGGAAAGGAACGTTCTCCGGAGGATGGTTGCCTGACCGAGCTGAGATCGCTGAAGTACAACGGCGTCCAGGGTACCTGCGGCCCGCTTGGCGAACTGGCCAAGAACCTCGGCGACGAGATCGTGCAGACGGTCGGCGCTATCCTGGCCAACGAGTTCACCGTCCCGTGATGATGATGATGATGATGATGGATGGACGGTAGCCCCCCGATCGAGACGCCGCTACCGTCCGACCTGAGGCTGAGTTGGCTGGTGCCGACGAGCGGCCGCCGCCAGGAGGACTTGAGCCGCTGCTTCGGCAGAAATCCACCGTCGTCGCTGCTCGATGCGTCCAGGATGCTGTTGTTCGCCGAGCTGAGGACCGAGTCCGCCACCACGAAGCGGCCGTCGGCCGCGCGTGAGATCTTACCCAGTGGTCGGCCGCGGCACGAGTCCGGCGTATCCGGGTTCAGAATCTCCCGTAGAAGATTTAGACCTGGTACTCGGCTTTTTCTAGGTCTACGGGTAGGGCAGAACGAGCGTTAGAAAATTCGCAATGGTGGTTGTCGAGGCCGGCGAGGCGATCAACCCTCCGTCGGAAGGAATTTGAAAGAATCGTCGATCGTTTCGTTCGATCAGAGAACACGAATTACGCAGACGCGTAATTTGCTTTAAAAACTCTTAAAAATCTCCACCTGATTCATGAATCGAGAAAGCGAGAAGATAGCGCAACAGCGTTCTCCAACGGACTTTGTTGCGGACTTTGAAACATTTTCAGGACTGATGAACATTTGCAAATATTTCCTTTTCGACGGTGCGTTGAACGATCGCCGTACAACAATGCGATGAACGTGCAACAACGACGTAAAAAAACACGCAACGTTAACACGAACAAAAAGGAAAGAAGGAGCTAGAAAAACAAAACAACGTAAAGGCAGACGTACAAGTTAAAAACGTACAAGATAATTATTGAGAATTAATTACGTATATACGTGTAATAACGAATAATGGATGCAGGCAGGGAAGGCATGCGCATGCGCATTCCGGTGCACGAGTGGTCGGGCGTGATGTGGATCGTGGGCGGGTGGGCGTTGCCAGTGAGTGGATCTTTCGTTCTCTTTTTTTTTTTTTTTTCTTTTTTTTTTTAAATATTTTTTTTCTTTTTCTTTTTTTTTTTTTTTCAGATCTCTTTGCCCAATTTTTTTTTTTTTTTTTTTTTTTGTTGTTTTTTTTTTTTTTTTTCAGTGATAGCAATCGTGGATTTAGGTGCTCCGAAACTCGTCACCTTTTCTCCTCCTTCGGGTCCGGCAGCAAGGAAAGATGGGGGAGAGAGAATGTTGTAACACAACGATTACATTCACAAAAAACAATATCGTGGCGATAATGATAAGAAATATAACGCTAAATAATCGAACGTTACTTCTAGGCGGTGATGTTAGGGAGCAAATAGATAGAACGCGTCGTTCTCCTGTCGGGTCTCGCGGTTCTCGCGGGTGTCTTCCACAGCTCGTTCTCCTTCGTCGCGCGTTCGCAACGTAACACAGACTCAGAAAGAAGGTGGCAAACAAAAATTGTAAATCACACGCGATGAGTAGCCAGCGGATGTGACTGCGTTCGTAAAAAAACAAGCGAACGTAAAAGAAAGTAGGAACGCTCGGGGTAATAATTAACACGGATAATAATTGTCAAGTAAAGAGAACGGACAATAGATCATTGCGCAACGATACAGATATATATCAGATGGACCGATGGTAAGGGAGGAGGGAGTTTAAGCATATTTAGACAAGAATGTCCATTGATTGTAAGGAAAAGAGAGAGAGAGAGAGAGAGAGAGAGAGAGAGAGAGAGAGAGAGACAGACAGAGAGCAAAGTTTTGTACAATGACGAATAATCGTGTACAAAGGGCCAACAATGAATAATACAATGAAAAATCGTGTCTAGATGCAGTTGAGGGTAGAGCCGCAATGAAAGCGGCTTACCTATGTTTCTTTGCTTATGTCCGTGTGTTCGAGTGTGAACGCGTCTTTTTACGGCTCGTCTAATATCGATAGACTGGAAACAGCAAAAGAATACAAGATGGTTCGGTTAAAATTTCGATCGATGGAAAGCACCCTGATTACTATTGCAGCGCTTCGTTCCATTGCATTTCTCCTTGTTCTTTTTTTTTTCTTTCTTTCTTTTTTTTTGTTTTTTGTTTTTTTTTCTTATCGTCATGCTCGGTGAAGCGTGACATGCTACGTGAGTGAAAAAATAGTTGGAGATGCAAACGGGCGGCCCCCGTGCGAGGACCACCTTTTGCTCGAGTAATTTCGTGTGATCGAGATTGTAACGTGAGAAGAAAAGAAAGAAAAGGGGTTAAAGGTGAGTGTGAATGCCGCGAACCGATCCAGGCCGAATCGATTTGACGTCGTTTGGTCTCGTTTGTCGCGCTGAAACCGGGAAATTACCCGGTGTCAGCCGGGATCGGTCCGTGACACTTAAAAAAAAAAAAAAAAAAGAAAAGAAAATGAAGCAAGCTATCGATCGAATCTCTGATAAGAATTGTCTCAGTTCGGTGCATCTACGAAAACAGAAATGTTGCGCGAAACCCATTGAGTCTCAATGTATCATATTTATATATATATATACGAGCAAAGAAATTGCAGCGATCTCGATGGTTTCCGTCCTCCGTTTCGTAGGACCGAGATTACATACGATCCGTCTGCGATACATTCAACCTTAATCTTAATCTTGCTGAACCATCGACTCGCTCGCATTGTCTTAATTATCGTCTATCGATTGAGCGAGTGGCGCAATGAGAGACGACAGACGAAGAAGTAAGTGAACAAGTCGAGTGAACGTGAGTAATCGTGAGTCGAGTGAACAAAGTGGGTGAGAGAAAGGAGTGAGAATGAACGCATCATCAGTGAGAAAGAAGGACAGCGAGAGTATGAGTAAGAGTAAAATATCATTGCGACTGGCATGTATATGTATGTGTGTATACATATATATATATGTATGTTGTATATAAAAAAGAAAGAAAAAATGAAAAGTGAAGAAACAAGTTGATCTATGATCTATACGGTGTGATTGCTGCCGAGGCGAGATCGAGAATGAACATCGACGAAACCAAATGTCGACAAATGTATGGCAGAGAAATGGAGAGAATTTCGATTCGCGCGGAATGACACGAACTAGCCTCGTTTTGCCAACCTCGAGGAATTGCCAAAAAAGAAGCAACGTGTCTCGATTAAACAATACGTTGCGTACAAGCGTCTATTGTTAGGTTCGTTTTCAGCTACTAAAAATCTACCGTCTTGCCTCGTCTTGTATCTATGTACTCCCTAAGTCCGCCGAACGAAGGTATTTAGGGTACTGACTGGACGTTACTAGTGTGACTCCTAGCTGTATTGCCTGTATTGCTGATCTCATCTACAGTCATGACAATCATCCTAAGTAGTAGATAGTAGTAGATGGTAGTAGTGGTAGATTAGTAGGTCCTAGCAGGTAACATTGCACAGCTGTAGTCTCGCATAGTAGATGGTGGTGATGGTAGTAGTAGTAGTAGCAGTAATAGTAGCAGTAGTAGTAGTAGTAGTGATAGTAGCAGTAGTAGTAGAAGTAATAGTAACAGTAGTAATAGTAGCAGTAGTAGCAGTAGTAGCAGTAAGTAGGTTGTAACAGTAATAGTAGCAGTGGTAGTAGTAGTGACAGTACGGACAAATCCCAGCGGCAAGTGGCGTTTGCTCGCTCGATCGATCAACAACGAACCACGACTAATCGATCGAATCGTTTGACCGATCGACGGATCAACATTTGGTAATTCAACAAGGTGTTTCAGACACACACAAAAACACATACATGTATACCGTCAGCGAGTTCTTATTTTCATGGTGGTCTTGGGAGTAGTAGTAGTTGAGTGATGGTAGTAGCGGTAATATAGTAGTAGTAGTAGTAGTAATAGTGGTGGTAGTAGTAGTAGTAGCAGTAGTAGTAGCAGTAGTAGTAGCAGTAGTAGCAGTAGTAGTAGTAGTAGTAGTAGTAGTAATAGTAGTAGTAGTAGTAGCAGTAGTAGTAGTAGTAGTAGTAGTAGTAGTAATAGTAGTAGCAGTATTAGTAGTATTAGTAGCAGTGGTAGTACTTGATTTATTTTCAGTGTGGCTAGCGGAGGTTGGGCTTACTGTTCCGCCTCTCTATGATAAACACGCTCTCGTAATCTCGATTATCGAGGTGGAGTGCGTGATGGTCACGATCACGGTTCGGGGGGGCCTGCTCGTGGACCGGCTCCGAGGTGGCAGTGGCGGGGGTGGTTACTTGCGTAGGAAGTGGTGGTTGATGAAGAGGTTGTGGTGGTGGTGGTGGTAGTAGCGGATTCAACGGGCTGCAACGGGTCAGCGTCGAGACTGACTCGCCGCACGCGTTTAGATTTGTCGACCTATAGAAAACACAGAGAGAGAGAGGAGGACAAGAGACGCCCACGTTTTCGTTCATAGCTCTTCTTTATATTATCTTTCTTTCTTTTGCTCTCTTTTCTCTTTTACTGTTCGCCTTTCTAGCCGCGTTTCCTCGTCATATTTCTCTCGTTCTATCGCGGTTCTGTCGTCCGTGCGAGAAACGATAGGAGAGAGACAGACAGGGGGAGAAAGAGAGAGCGAGAGCGAGAGAGAAAGAGGACAGAAAAAGGTGAACAATTCGTTGGAGGTGTCTTTGCGCTTTGCGTTATCGTGGCATCGGCCGTCGAAAGATATTCTTCTTTCAAAGACCACTCCGAGCTCTTTCTCTCCTCAAACCTCTCGATCTCTGGCGAAACGTTCTCTAGCTCGCGCGTTGGCTCTCTTCTGATCCTTGCTCTGATCGCGATCCTCGAACGCGGATCGTTCCAAGTTCGATCGGCTCCGTATTCGTATCTCGTATCGAATGAGCTTTCTCATTCGATGTCGACAAATTTATCGTCCGGAATTACTTCGATCTTTCATTCTACCGGCCAACGACCATGCTGCACGACTACGAATCCGGAGCTGAAAGCGATAATCTTGGCAGTGGCTGAACCGTACAGCCCGTTCTGGATATACGTGTAGGTATAAACGTGCATTATCTGCTCGCTTCGTGAAAACCCCCGGGAGAAACGCGCGAAAGATACGTTCGTGTTTGCACGGGGGGGGGAGACTCGGTCGCGCGCGTGTAGATCGAGAAAAGGGACTTATCACGAGAGCTTATCACCAACGGACGAAAGGATCAAAGAATTGGTCCACGAATGGTCTTACTTTCCCAGACGATAATAAAATTCCCATCGGCTAACGCGACGCGCACCGACAACGCGTACAAGAGTAACTACTCTCGCGTTGGCCATTTGTTGCATTCACGTTAATTTCGTGACGCGATTTATTCGCGCGCGGAAGTAATCGAATTGCTCGGAAATTTGTTACATGGCACGTTGAATCTGACTAGTTACTCGCGTAAATACTCGAGCGAGCGTCAATTACATTAGTACAAACATTAATATTTACCGTCGAGCAAAGCAAATACTTTGCTCGCGCTCTCGCGATAAGCCCACGAGAAACTCGAAAGGTACGATCGAACGTGTCAGCGATCCGGAACAAAATATTCGTAAAACAAGCCATGAACGAGGAGAAAGATCACGGGAAAGTTCGGCGGTGAATGAGTATGAAGGAAACGAAGGTGAATGAATTATCCGTGAAAAGTATTCGTCGGCGGGAGGTGAGGGAACGAAAGATGGAAGACGGAGGGGGATGGAGCGAGGAAGAAGAAGAAGAAGAAGAAGAAGAAGAAGAATAAGAATAAGAAGAAGGAAAAAAAAAAAAAAAAAAGGGGAAAAGAAACGGACGGTCGAACGACAAAACGAAATGGCTCGGCGCGGGAAACAAAGGCGGCATACGATCCAGAATAGGCATCACTGCAGTCGTATTGTGGACTTTTGGATGCCACGATGGAAATCATAATAGTCGGCTGAGTACCCGCTACTACACGTGCAGTCCGCTTGGCATGATTTCAAAGCTGAACACCTCGTCATCGGTTATCGAGGCCGATTTTCATACGTACGTACGGCTCGTCGGGAAATGCGACGACGTCGTCGAGCGTCGTCTCTCACACACCGATCGTACGTCACCGTGCGGTCGTTTTCTCTCTCTCGAGAACCATTTTCTCCGGTATCGTTCGTTAAACGACCCGTTTCTCTCTCGTGGCAACGGAAGCTGCACGCTGACGCGACGGAATACGAGCGCCGAAGCTCGAGCGAACCGCGTCCGATCCGATCCCGGATCGATCTCTCCCGTTTATTCTCTTCGCTTATTCTCGCCGATACGAGAGGGATCTCGAGATACGAGAGGGGAAAAGAGAGATCTGGCCAGGAGGGAAAAGAATTGGGCGGACCGAGTGTGCATCGATCGCGATCGAGAAGGAGGATTTCAGGATGTTTGTTCCCGTGTCTCGCTTCCACTCTATATGTTCTAAAATGAAATTGCGCGATAAACTCCGGTTATCTCGCTGGAAAACCGACATCGTAATGTTCGAATCCAGGGACCAGGTCGAATGCAAAAGCATCGCTCGACTGTTCGCTCGTGCCCGAGGACCGCAGTCCACGCGCAAAGACGGATATACACGCGCATGTACGCGCGTAGGTGCGTGGATGGTTTCGCACCGGATCGTCGAAACCGATCGTTCTCCAACCTCGTCCAAAATACCTCTGCTGCTGCGGTTTAGTCTGCCGGTTTTTGTTCATCGCTACGCGATGCGTTCTATGTACGTGGTTCGCGTTCTCTCATGTACGGCGCAAGATCAAAAGAGGGTTCCTATCGTCGTCTTTATTGTTCCCTTCGTGTATCTTACGGTCTCATTATTCGTCTCGTTCGTTCTTTACTTTGCAAACGACAAGTGGACATGTGACTGCTATTCTCGTGAAAGCGAATCGAGACGGCAAAGAGGAGACGTCTCTCTCTCGACTTACATGTTACTCAGAGATACGTTATTAGAGAGGACGCTGTCGTTCGTTCAATAACGCTTACTCATTAACTTGACTTTTCACGCGTTTCACTTCTACGCGTTACAGAATAAAACAATGTTTAACACTTTGACTGCCCACGTACGGGTTACGTTAGCTGATTTCTAGTGGGTATCTGAGAGGATATTGAAAAAGGTACAATGAAACTGACAAATTATTATACAGATAATACAAACGTATAACTCTTATAAGTATTTTATTTATTTATTATTATTAGTAATTTATTTAAAAAATTATTTGGAATGTAACATTTCAAAACATTCTATGCACAATTGCGGTTGATCGAGGCAGACTTGGACAAAAAGTTGTGGGTCTTTTACATTCTTTCCTGCCTTTCCTTTGATCCGTCTGCACAGTTTTCTTTTGTTTTCTATAGTTGCTCCAGAAGAACTTTCTCTAATTGCGTTGGATGTGCAGGCAATTACATAGTAATTCTTCAGTTAATAACTTTCTGTTAATAATTCTCAATAATTTTAATAATAATTCTTATAGGTTTTAATTTTCCGCGTGATTGTCGGCTAGTAGAATCTGCATCGATGTTCGTATGTTTTGTACTTGCTACTGTGATGGCAGCATTGATAAAATTCTCATATCATCTCTCTTCTTTTAATCTACACTGAAAAATTTCCTTTGGGAAATTAACTGTTCCAACTATGCGAGTCTTCTGCTTTAGACGCGAAACAGCCAATTCATGGCTGATTCCATTAGTCGATTTTCCGCGATAAATTCTCATCGATCATGTACATCCTTCAAGGGAGCATAGCTTGAACAATTTTATACCGTATTTGTGGGCTTTACTTGATACGTATTGTTTGAATACGAGTCTTCCACTCCACGGAATTAATGTTTCGTCAATAACGCTGTTTTCTCCTGACGCGAATATTTCTTGGTACTTTTCTTGTAATTTGTTGAACAGTGGAAATATTTTTCCAAGACGATCACCTTCGGCAATATGAGATTTGCCAGCAAAATGAAAATTAACACATCAACAATTAGGCTATAAGATTTACTCTTACGAATCCACAAAATCATTCACAAAATTAATCCCAAAAATTTTTTTTCACGAAACAATGTCGATTTCCCAAAAAACTCTCCCCATTGGGCATTATCCGATACGAATGTAATTTGAGTATTTATTAAATAAGTTTTATTCAACAGTTCACTTGTGTTCAACAATGTGCCTTCGGATTCGGAATATTCTACGTCGTCATTTTCCGAACTAGATGTTCTTACTTGTTGTATTTATTTCAATCCCTTTCGTTTCTAGTGCCGCTCACAATCTTCGTTCTTTCGTTTTCTTTTCACTCGAATAATTTTGTCTTCGTTACTACTTGCGTCACTCGTCAGCATTATCACTTCGTTTGGCTGACATTGTGATGATAAAACAAGGAAAAATACAAATCGAAACAAAACTACACTCGACGAAGCTCGATGCCTGGAACGACATTAACTGTTTCACTATAAAAAGAAAAAAGAAAAAAGACGAGGAAAAAGAAAAACAGACACTGTTGGATTTGTTTTTCTTATCAGGACAAACAGATTTTTATACGCGCGGCAGTCAAAGTGTTAAATTTTAATCCCAACTACTGTCGTCGGGTTATATATAGACTGCGGATTTTTATGAAAATTCACATTTGAAAACTGGAACCTATGGCAGAGATTCAGAGTTTTGCCTGTTAAATATTTCGAACATTTTTTTACGTGCATTCTATGTGTTTTTGTACATCTAAATTTCCTACGATAGCATAAAAATCTGCAGAATAGTTATATGTAGTACGCCTAACAATTTATGTCACGTTGTACTATGATTCGAGATAATGTAAAACTCTATCTCGAGTAAGAAAATTTAATGATTCAAACCTAAATTTCAATGGTCATTACATGGCACAATGACCATTGGTGTCGAGGATTGAACGTTAGCAAGATTATCGAACAAACGGCGCGTTTATCATTCTCGACACACACACATATATATATATATATATATATATATATATATAAATAAATATATATATATATATATATATATATATGTTTTCATCCGTGAGAAATATAAATGTATATATGCGTAATATCGGGTATATAGCTCGAATATATTTTGTTTGCTATTGATTACTCGTGAGAGGTTTCTCAAATGCTTGCGGTGCTTCGGTCGCCTAATGCTCGTAAGAAGGGGTGGAGTGGACTTAATTGCTAGCTCTGGCTAAACCTAAGTGATCGATGTAATATATATATATATATATCTGTTTGGAGGTCGTAGCTGCACCGGTTTCACGGACAGGACGTGGACGTGGCTTATCGCTCACACGATCATTCGAGCGTTCCGGCAATAATCACGGAACGAACGTTGAAACGAATCGCAACCACGATGCAAATACGATCTCGTCGGTCTACGTCTTCGTTTTCGTGATTAATGTTCGATAGATCAATCCCCCGGGGGGATCGGGGGAATCGAAAAGTTAAAGATAAAGTCGGAACCTGTGGGGAAGACGGATCTTTCGGAGATGGACACTCACTTTTTCAAAGGCACTGTTCCCTGGGGCCCCTGCCCTGCGCCGTTCCTGGCGTCGGTGACCCGGCAGGCCACCATACTATACGCTGAAAGCAGTTCTACAATGTTACAAGATTATGTTAAATGAGTAAGACGTGTTCAGGTTCACAGGTGCTCGCCCAGCTCCTGCGTTACCGGGTCGTTCTCGTCTCCTTTGCCAACGAATTAAAGGGAGAAACGTTTGCAATTCCCAGGACAAATTGACACTGTCGGAGAAAATGTTGCAACTGTCGAGCGTCGAATTTTCCATATTTCCGACTTGCGTCGACTTTTTAATCTTTGCAAAAATGTAGCCCGCCATTTGTCGAAAAGAGAATCCATGCGTATCTATATAAAATTCATGGCAAGCGCCATGTTTTCGTTGTAGAGAGGACTCAATTTGCCATTTATTTATTCAAGTGAACGTTACAGACGCCAATGCTATTTGTTTCCAGACTGTTTCCAGACTTGTACAGAAATATATTTGACAATTGCTTGCAAAGACTTTACCAATTTTTCTCACCTTGAAATACGTCGATCAAGGTATTCATCGTCGCGAACGATTGTTACGATGATGAATATATTAAATACGTATTATTTATATTTATTTTCAAATAGAACGTGTCGCAACAATGTCTGGCACGTGAAGTACTTTCTGCAATTACTTTCCAATTGACGTTTACAGAAACAAATGTACGTCAGTGACGTCATCTTTTAATACTCGACAACTTTGCAACTTTGTGACGCGTAGTAGTAGCTCTCTCTACGCGTAGATTTGCGTCAGTGATGTCATCTTCCAGTGCTTGGGAAATTTTACCCGTAAATGCACACTGTTGCACTTCTGTCGGCACGTGGAACATTTGTCGACGAAGAATACAAAATTTTTTCCGACACGCGTACGACGTTTTTGCTACAAAAACTGTTCGACGTTTGAGAAAGGCGACGAGACAACCTCGAGCCCAGGTGCGGGCCAGACTCGGTGGAACAAGTCGAATGATCGACTGACGCGTCTCCCCGTGACGCAGCCCTACCTTTCTCCTGTTTTCGTCTTTTCCGCTTATTGCAAATCTTCACCGCGCATATGCTGAGGATGATCGCGACGATGAAGAAGAGTATACCACCGACGACGCCCGCGGTGATCGCCTTGTGCTTCACCCGGGCCGGCACCGGAAACTTCACCTGGTCGCTGGAGCCGTAGTTGGTCGCCGAGTTGGCGAACACTTGGAAATAATAGGTCCTACCACCAACCAGATTCTTCACTGTACTCGTCGCCGGGTCGTCAGTGAAACAGAAACAACGAAACAGTGAAGTCGCTTCGTTCGTCGACCTCGACGAGAAGGAATACCACTCGCATGGAATCAATTAAACGGAAAAAACATACCCAAATAGCTGGTTTCCTCGGGTCGGATCTGTCCCTTGTTGAGCGTTTTCCACGGTCCGTCCGTTTTGTATTTGATGGTGTAGTACTGAATGAGATGATTACGTTCCACGGGGGCTTCCCAGGATATCAGGAAGCCGTTACTGACCTCCGTCACCGTGAGGTTTTTGGGAGGACCCGGCTTTGGTCCTGACGATTCAAATCGAATTAGTACAGACGGAGGGGGATACATTTCACGAGACGCACTTTGCACGCGTGCGTCCCAAGGACTTTCATCGGCCGTTCCAACGTTTCGTTCGCATTCCAACCGCCTAATTTACGGCAGGTCACGAACAACGGGGGTAACAACGACGAAATTGGGATTACGGCCGCTAATAAGGCTAACGAATGAACGCCGGAAGCAATTAGCTCGTAACATTATACATGTAAGTAGTGACGAAAGAAGATGAGCTCACGCGTGTCCGATTCCATCGAGGAGTTGCATCAACATCGCGTGCCTCCGCTTGGCATCATCGCGGCCGGATAACGTTACCGTTTGTCAAGATTTATTTGCCGTTTAGCGTTAGAGAAAAAAAAGCACGAGAAGAAGAAACAAACGTGAAAGAATAAATAAATTTAAAACAACCGGGCTAATACAAAAAAAAAAGAAAAAAAGGAGAGAATCACAGGCGTACGTAGGATGATAATCGAGCGACGAGAGGCCGTTGTTCTCTCCCCCCCCTCCCCCCCTCCGTTGTCGATAAAGTTCCCTCTGTAATATTCGCGATTGTTTGCAAACGTTAAACAATACCCCGGCACAATACGATGGAAATTTTCACGATGGAAAAATAGCCAGCCAGTTGAAGCGGCCGATATTTCTGCAATCGTTTCTGCGGTATTTACAGTGTCCCTATTTGTTAACTTCATTTCCGCGCCGAACAAATTGTCGAGCACGCAGCGTGCATTGCCGGCAACAGCCAGCGTGCATTGATGAAATACGCAAAACGGGGAAACAGGCACGAGCACTTGCTTCAACCGCTTCAACCCGCGCAGGCACAAAGATACAAATGGGTTCTCAATGGAGGCGTCGTGGCACCCGGCAATATCGCGAATAACTGGAACGCGGTTACCGCGGTTCGCTTCGAGAAGCTTTTTACCAATGTAACCGGCCACGAGTGGCTGCAATTAATTCGCGCCGGCCGGATGGAAATTTCTCCCCGCAAAGGCGAACAACTTGGCGTTTTTGTGCGGCGAGCACTCCGTGCTCGTTTCGATCGTCGTACCATGCGATCGAGTTCCACTCCGCGCGTCTCTCGATACCTCCGCGTTCCACCTTTTCCTTCCCCTCTGTCCGTTCGCTTTTTTCGTCGAATAATTCAGAGTTTAGACTTGGACAAAAGATTCGTTCGAGCGCAAGATGGAGGAAGAGCGAACCAAAAAATTGTCCGACTTTGTTTATCCGAACTTTCGAACTGAATTTGGCACCAAGTGACGAGCTAATGACGAGATGTCGCACGTTACTTTGACGAGATGTAAAATTTAACGAGAAACAATTTCTGCTACTGTTACTTTTCTTTTTTTTTTTTTTTAATACAAATTTGGAATTTCGGCTTCCATGTACGAAACGAAAGTTGAATTGAAATGATAAAAGTAACAAGAATAAAATAATAATGGTAAAAATCTTTTACACTCTCTTTATTTTCTTATAGTTTTAACAATTGCAGCACAATAAGGTATCGAATAGTAATTTAAAAAATATGAACGTAATTACAAATACCAATTGGACGGAATATACACGTATAGAATATTGCAGAGACATAATGTTTACTTAATAACAATAACGATGATAAGACAACAAATAATTAAACAAGACAAATAACTCAAACAACACAATTAACTCTTTTAACTCGCTTGACTTTCCTTTTTTTTTTTTTTTTTTTTAGAAAGAAGGTGTAAACTCCAGGCCTACGTTGTGCTTCTCGCATGATCAGCAAACAGGCCATCTGTTACTGATAATCAAACGTAACTAAAAATTATAATACAACAGATTACAATAACCGATTGATACAATATTTAAAGCATTCATCTTTATTTTTTTTTATCATTCGTCCTTATCATATCTACTTTGTCCTTGTGGATTCCTAAAATTGACCATCGTATGTATATTTTACGTCTGTCAGATAATTGAAAAAATTGTTTCCAAATTTTTTTGCTTTAAACGTACACATTACCCTCGCGCGTATAACAATTGATAAAATATTATTCGAATTTCAATTCTTTCACACAAATTAGACACACGTGTCTGTATACATAATATACGCGATATACTTGTTAACACGATATCACAAAAGTTAAATAATATTTGTATTTTTCACGGTATATGTTTATAATCGTCATAGTTTTGCAACAAGTATTATTGTCTTTGTCAATTGTATTTATTTCTGTGAGATTGCTAGTTTACTCGTACGACGGTGCGTTAACTGACTGTCAAATTAATTGAAAATTATTTCAATTAAACGTACGACCTATATACGATATTTTTCTTTTAACAGAAATCATATTGAAATATATTTATCTCACTTCGACGCGAGCTTAATTGCTATTGATTAATTTTACCGTAAATAGAAAAATGT
The DNA here is from genome assembly GCA_032399605.1 of Melipona beecheii. Lineage (NCBI taxonomy): Eukaryota > Metazoa > Arthropoda > Insecta > Hymenoptera > Apidae > Melipona > Melipona beecheii. The sequence goes on from JAUCMO010000463.1 coordinate 2,144,404, forward strand.
CGTCGGTTATTGCAGACCACCTAGAAAGTGTCAACCATTTGATTGCTCGCTAAAATAATTTTAACCAGTTTAATTTAAAAAGAAACGTGTAACAAATTAAAAATTCACTCATCTTTCGACGGATTTATCCAATATATCGTAACATGTTATTCTCTTTGAGTAACTTTCACTAAATTAATTATTTGAAGCGTTTCAGCACGACAAAGCAAGGTTAATGAACAAACGCAGGGTTAATGAATACGAGCTTCTTTCGCCTCTCACGTCTCAGAAACTAATTATCGACTCAGCTTAAAAATTTGCTGCGATCGACGTCTCGTTATAAGCTGTCAAAATTGATATCAAATTCCAGTTCCAAAAGCGATCAAAAACAGACGAGAAAAAGGCAGAAAAAAAAACACCTCGTCTTTTCGTTTACTCTTCACTCGCTGATCGAAAAGAGTACGCGTTCCGGTCCGAAAACTTCTGTGACTCCGTTTTTCGAAGCCGCGACGCACAGTCGAAAAAAAAAAAAAAAAAAAAAAAAGAAAAACGAAAAAAACTGACGAACAGCGAGGAAAAAATCGATGACCGAGCACGAAAAGCCAACTTGGCGACCGACCGCGTGTACCCCCGCTAACGAGATTACGCGTTTTCACGACGCTTTCGGTCTTTTATTGACTTTTTACGTTGCACGCGCGTTACCACCGACGAAAAAGTTGACGCATGCACGCCACCATGAATGACAAAATCGTTGTCGACGCTTTCCCTACTCTCCCATTCTTTTTCCTTTTTTTTCTTTTTTTTCCATTTTATTGTTTCCTTTCGACCGCCGTGCGGTATTTCGACGTTTGGGTACAAGGGGTGGATAAACGAGGAACAGATTGCCGATAGAGAACTCGACTGGCAAAAAGGGCCAAAGTGAATTAAGCGTTGCGTTAAGCGCAAGTGGAAGAAGTATCCACGAATCAGTCACTGATTAGACTAAAGGAAACTGAAGAAAACAAAGATGCACGCGGAAGGAAGAGTAAATAAAGAGAAGAAAACAAAAATTGATACCTTTCGGGCGCATGATCGGCGGGAACACTGGATTGCCGGTAGAATCGGTCGGTAATATGAGAGTATTATGGTCTAAGATGTCTGAAACGAAAGCAAAAAAGAAAAAAAAAAGAAAAAAACGACAAATGTGTGAGAAATCAGGTGAATCCGCGGGGAGGGGGGTTGGTCATGCTGTAATAACCTGCGGGTCGCAGAAAGCCGGACCGTAACGGCGGAGATCCTCGCGAATCCGATCCACCGGAATTCTCGTTAAGCTGGCTGTAATCGCGTTACTCGAGGCGGGCTAACGAGTTTCGAGACCGTTGATGCGTAGACAGCGACACGAACCGTGGCGGGGGATGGAAAAAGGCAGAGATTGAAGCGCGAGAAGGAAAAAAGATGGCGGACGTACCTGGGCGTAGGAAATTCGGTCGCGAAACAAAGAAAAGAAAACAAGGGAAAAAAGCAGGAAGAAACTGGCTGTTCGCGGCTCGTTGCTGGGTGATTAGAGGGAATTTTTGATCCCGACACGTTGTTAATATGGAGATACTGGAAAAACGGGTCGTGTTTCGCGATCTCGCGGGATTACGAATCCCGCACAGACGCGCGGAACAAAGATTTGTGAACGAGGATATATGGCGATTTGTGTGTGGCAGAAGCGGAACGAAGGAAAATTGGAGATCGGCGGAGTCGTCCCTCTCTTTGGAACCGGCAGCCGGATAAAAATCTGTGCAGGCCCGGTGCAGGAAAAATCTCGTGTGTACAAATGGAAGGCAATGACCCGGCAATGATTCGAGGGTAGGAAATAAAAGCGGAAACAGAATGAACGGCTCGATGGGTTTTCCGATACGATAAGTCGCGACGGAAGTCTTCGTTCCCTCTTCTTCCCTTTGCCTCTCCCTTTCGCGGTGAGCTTTAACGTAACTTTGAAATTCTCGCGCTATTTCCAGCAACGGAGGCTTTACAAAGATCGGCCGCGGCGAGGAGGGAAGAGCTCCTTTCCGCGCAGGGCATCTTTACGGAATCGTTCAACCGAGATTCTTTGTTAGCTTGTTTCGGAGCTCGTTCGTTTTCAGAGAGAGAGAGAGAGAGAGAGAGAGACGGAAAAAGAGAGAAAAACAGAGAGAGAGAGAGAGAGAGAGCCTCGAATCGGATGGTTTTATGGTCGATCGCGTTCAAATACAAGATTGCCCCTTTGACTTCGGGGACTGCTGCTTCCGCGGCAGCGTCAAGCTGTTTCGGCGCCGCCTCTTTTCGCGGAAACGACTTATAATCTCGCCAAAGAGTTGCCAATTGCTAGTTAGCCGATATCGATTGGATCGACGATCTTACCGCTTTCATCCGTGGCTGCAGCTTGACCGGCGCTCGAGGACGGGGTCGCTGAATGCGTCAATGCCACATCTTCGAGGGTGAGGCGATTGAAAAAAAAGAAGAAGGGAAACAGATTGCATAGAATGCGACGTGTTAGTCGTACAAAGGTAGTACAAAGGCAAAGACTGTTAGTTCCAGGCGATAGCGATATTCGTTCGAGCATCGAACCGAAACCGAAATCGAGGCGCGAAATAGGCGCGATCCTCTGATAACAAACGACTAAAATCGCGAGAGATCGCGCAAACGCCTAATCTATCAATCGCCGCAAATCAATTAGTGCAAATTTCGTTACCAAGCGTCCTGATGGTAATAAGTTTGCTCAGCATTCCATCGCCGAGGGCGTTCTTCCCGATCACTTGGAACTCGTACATCGTACCTGGCGTCAGGTTGTTGATCGTCACGGTGGTGCTTCCGGACGGAGTTACCGGAATCATCTTCCACTCGGACGTGCCCGATTCCCTGTACCTGCGTTAAACAAATTCCCCGTTCAAACGTTCGTTCCCTTTGACGCTCGAAACAACCGATACCCCTCTCGTTTGCGAGAGTTTCCTCTCGGAATGGCATTCTGCTAACCGATGTTGCTCGGCTCAACGAGTGGGGGGCTACCTCGTTCGCTCCTCCCCCTCCCGAGGTTAACATACTTGGGAACGCTATTCCAAAAGGATATCGTTTCTACGTTCCTAGAGGCGTTCCTAAACGCCGACGTCAAACAGCCGTCCCGCTCGACGAGACGAGACGAGACGAGACGAGGGTTCGCGCAAACAACGCACAGCGACGTGCAGAGTACACAGACTCACCAGATGGTATAATCTTGCTTGTAGTCAGGCCCTCCTGAATATCCCGGCAACCAAGTCAACGTGACCGAGAATTCGGTCGCGGTGCCGGACACGTTGTACGGTGCGTGCGGTTGCGTGCCTTCGACGATCAGCTGCGTGGATGCCGATATGGTTGCCACTTCGTTCGAAGCGACGCACTGGTAGAAGCCAAAGTCCGAGCGTCGCAGGCTCTCGATCGTTAAATTGCCGCCGACGATCTTGGCCCGGTTCCGTTGGATCGACGCGCCGTCCCTCTGCGGGAATTTCATCACCTTTAATCACCATGATCACGTGCAGATGCGAATCGAGAGTCGAAAGATTAACTAGCCGGGGATGTCGCGGTGAAACTCGAACGTTTCATTCGCGGATTGTCAGTGCCACTCGGCTGATGATCTCCCTCCTTATTTTCATTATTTCATTCACGGATATGAATGAAAATACAAAGTAGCGCGAGCTTGCAAACGTGGTGGATACTCCGATCGAGTGAAGAGAGTTATTGGAGAAAAGTTAGAAATTAGATGGAAGAAATTTGAGTCAATGCGAAGATGACTGACTGCAATATCGATTAATTTATTATTAGTTGTCGTTGAACAATAACGTACTATTTATAGAGCCTTTGAATGAAGAAGACTGTGTGACGTCAATGTTTAGTAAAGTATTGATATTTCGGGGGCAATCAACGAGACTGACGAGACTTTTAAAAATAAATAAAATATCAAACATCGTACATCCTGTTTTCCAAAGACGAGCTTCGACAGAATACAGGTTCGTGCACGTTAGAGAAACACACTCCATTTATTTGAATTAAATTTTAGTCAATTTATACGATTAAGTCAGTGAAATTCTATTTGTCCTTCAAAAAAACTCACTCATGTAAACGAAGTTTTACTAACATATAATTGAACCAAATTCTAATTCTGAAAGAAGACTAACACGCAATAGAAAATACGTATTAACGTATTAACGTTGCTTCGATCTTTATGAATAAGTTTTGTAATATAAATGTCAAAAGGGAGATTTACCTGGAAGTTAATACTATTAACAATAGACGATTAACAACCAGAACGATGGATTTCAGATTTTTCGTTTTCAATTGCAAAAAGCTATTAAGGTGCTTATTATCGGAGTTTATTATTGACATTCGTCGAAATATATGCCATTTTCCATTAACCATTTTTGTTTCAGGTTTAATCGTTTCGTAATTTATTTCATTTGCAGAAAATATATAACAATACGAGTCCTTCTATTAGAATCTTCGTCATGGTTTTTGAAAATTAATTTTAAAATAATTTTTATCCTACATTTCACGTTTCGTTTCATTACTTGATTTCAGTTTTTCAAACAAAGTATGATATTTCGATAACATTACTTTTATCAATTAATTTTTCAAAGAAATTAAAAAATACTAATAATTGCTATTATACCCGTCAACTTGACAGATGTGACAGAAATGGTTGTACGTTCAATACTGGTTATTCTAAGTGTTAAGAATCATTTGAGGTATAGTTATAAACCAGAGAATTGTCATTACGAAAGAATGCAAGGATCTCCCAGTTAGTGTTAAAACTATCGACGACTAAAGTATGTAAACTTGTATCGAAAAAGTTAAAGTTCAAGAATAAGAGAAAGTTTAAAATATAACAAAGAACACAGGTTTCGATATGTACAAAGTGTTTCGCAAATCGCGGACAAGCGACTGGCAGATGACTCTGCACGCAAAAATGAGTTCGAAAGGAAAAATAAAATTCAAGGCTTCATTTTCGAGAAAATTAATTTCTCAATTTATCAAGTATACGTTCGCTAACAGTGAGTTAATTCCCAACTAAAAGATATTCGAATTCTATTTCCTCGAATGTTAATTTCTTTTCAGCGGGAAAATTCTATTCTACGTTTCTCATTTATTTGCCCAGGCAGAATAATCTCCTACCAATTATACAGTCCAATAAATTCAAAATAAACTTGAACGAATTCAGCGAGCTCAATTTTCTTGTTAAAAACGAACTCTGAAATGAAAAAATTTTATTCTTTCTTTTCGATTCGTTTCTGCGTGTAGCATCGCCTTCGATCTCTCTCGTTTACGGTCTTGCGAGATACCCTGCATGTTCGATGAAAAATCACTCGAAACTCGCCACAAAACCACCATTGTCACTATGAAAAAATTACGAATTGGTTGTCGAGCATTCTAGCCATATATACGTCAAAGAACGGGTCGCTTTCCTTGCGCAAACACTTCCTTTACCATACCCTGTGCCATTGTATCGTGGGTTTCTGCGTGCCCTCGGCTTCTTGAGCGTCACAATGCATCTCCACCGTTTCGCCAACCTTCTTCTGATAGATGGGGTCCGGCTCGAGGGTGAACACCGGCGGATTACGCACGAGCACCTCCATCGGCCCGGAACTTCCCTGCGTGCCCTGCGCGTTGTAAGGCGTGCAGGTGTATCGACCTTGATGATTCTCGTTCACCCGTGTAAAGAGCAGGGAGCCATTGTTCATCACCACGATATCCTTCGTTTGATAAGGCTCGAGCAATCGTTTGTCCTTTGTCCATGTCACGTATTGAAGGGTGGGATTTGCTTTTATGTAACAATGAACCACACCGGCCAGACGAAACGGCAGGTACTGCACCGTCGGAGTGAACGTGACCTTCGCTGGATCTAAAACGGCGAGGATTTAATAAAAATTCATTAAATACGGTAAACGTGGCGTCGCACAATGGGGCCGACACAGCGATTCTGACTAACAGAGATCTGTCGAAAGCTTTTTCGCGGTGATTTTCTTGAAGATTTTCAATTCGTTCGCACTGTACGTAAATTTTCAGAGATGTGAAATTTTCAAGGATGTCTCAGCCAGACGATCGTGTCGGTGTCTTCGCGCGTTATTAAATTTATGAAATACTTTTATCGTAAAATAGGAGGTATGTACTTTTCTGTGCAAAATGAAAAGCAAAATAATACGCAATTTAGATAGATTTTTGTCAGTACGTGTTACTCTACTTGAAAATTTTCCATCCAGATAGACAGTTTTTATTTAATTTTTCCAATTTATCTCCAATTTGACAATTAATTTATATATAGTAATACAAAGATCATTAAAATATACCTTTTGCATAATTGTAGTATGATAATTATATTGCCTTTCAAATATTCTGAAAACAAAGTGTCATTTGTAACTCTGGCAACGTATTATCTTGTCATCAAACTATATGTTTAATGATAAAAAAGAGAAAAAGAAAAACAAGATCACAGAGCTTCATCTCTGTAGCTGTAACTCTAAAGCAATAGAACATTTTATGAGAAAAATATATATTGACGCGACGCTTAAAGATGAAAACTTGAGGCAGAAACCGAGGAGCAGGAAATTTGATCGGAAATTTGAATTTTTCGTTAGTTAGATTGCTGCTTTGGTCCACTGTGCGTCGTTGGTGAGACGTCTCGAACGTCACGGAAACTCACATTCCACGTTTAGGTAAGCGCTGGCAGTTTGCGGATCACCGATGCCGTTCGTCACCTCGCACAGATACTGGCCAGAGTCGTCGGCGCTGACCGGGTTGATCACGAGGCTGCCGTCCGGTTTGATGGACACTCTGGTGTCCAACGCCGAGACTTCCGTCACCGGTGCACCCTCGCGGAACCAGCGCACGGTCACGTTGCCAGGGAGGGCTTTCGCCTCGCAGGAGAACTGCACCTTCTCGCCCTCCAGCTTGGTCTGGTTCATCGGTGGCACGGTGATCACCGCTCCGCCTGCGAATCGGCAAGGCGTGAAACGTTAGAACGTGGAATTCGAAATCGCAAAGTCGCGAAGCTGACGCGAAAAGAAAAGAGAAGAAGCAAAAAGGAGGCAAGAGGGAGGGGATACGAGGGGTAGGACGGTGAAACTGCGGGACCGATTTCTGGCAGCTTGTCAATGTCAGTCGTCGTCGTCGTCGTCGTCGTCGTCGTCGTCGTCGTCTGGCTGATGCCGGAAATACGCCGGCCAACCAATATCCTGGCCGAAACGACGCGAGCCCGTCGCAGAAGCTTTTAACTTCTGGCCTGGCGCGGAAGCGTGTCGCGAAACGAGATTTCATCGTTCGGCTGCTGGCGTCGATGGCCCCCGCGCGAAAACCAGTCCGCGAGACGACGTCGATAAGTAAACAAATGGAAAGAGAGATGGATATTCTTCATTTACGGGAGCCCGACGTATATACGGGGCGGGATTGTTATTTTAGAAACATCCGTCGCCGGAGGAAGAGCCACCGTACCGAAACTGCGCGTGTCGATTCGCTGGAATACGCGGCGAAACGGCCAACAAAGTTTCACGAAATTCTCTCTCTCTCTCTCTCTCTCTCTCTCTCTGTCTCTCGTGTCGACACGAGAGAGTTTCAAACAGAGTGGGAAAGAAAAAAATATGGGAGAAGAAGAAGAAGAAGAAGAAGAAGAAGAGGAGGAGGAAGAAAACGGGGGCTGCTGCCAATATGCCTCGCCACTCGAGAAACCGAACCGGCTTCCGCTCCGGCTCGGTGGCAAAAAGACTTAACAGGATGCATTATATTCTCGTCGATGTCGAAGCGACGTCGCTCTTCCGCAGGAGCGTGTGCTCGCGAAATTTTAAAACTTGCGGCTTCCGGGGTGGGGGATGGGGGAGGGGAGACGGGTTTTCGGTCGCACGGCCGGGGAGTATCTCCGCGCATAATGGGAGGGAATCGATACCGCGCGACAAAAGACTTCTTCTCGCGTTCGCCGAGGTATTTTCTGGGATCCGATCTATCCTCGTCGAGCGGGAATTAAGCGAAGCTGCCGTTCATTCGTGGGAAACGGGCCACCTTCTCCTCAGCCTCGGAATCAGGAACGAATCGGTTTCCGTTGTTCCCGAGACTTGGCCGGAAATGCCAAGTTCAAAATGCCGACGAAAACGAATCGTTCCCCGATCGAATTCCCGTGGAGTGGCTGTCGGCGAGTGGAACGAACCGCGCGCGTGGATACCGCTACCGAGTCGAGAGCCAAGAGCCAAGTTATGAACTCGGCGGAGAGACAAAAGGCGGTGGGCAAGATCTCGGACGAACACGGGACACGGTGAAATTCAGCGGAATCCGAAATCGCGCGTGCCTGGCGTGGACGACAACGACGTAGCAGCGATGAATGCAGAAGCAGCCGCTCGATAAATATTCACAAGCCGGATTTAAAACTTCTCCCCGTCCGAGCGAGGGCAATGAATCCGAGAACAGTGCGGGCTAACTCGAACTACAATCGATACGTCGCCCTTTTAAGATGGGTACAAAGGGATCACCCGCGGATCCAGAGATTACAAAAGGCGGATGCCAAGGCACGGTCGTTCGTCTTTCCGAGCGGCGATCCTTCCGAGTCGGTGGTCCACGGGGCCACGGAGCCACGGGCCACGGAGGCGAACCGTCGTACTCGACAGGGATGAATCTCGGAGCAGGAAGAAGCTCGGTAAATATTCAAAGAGCAGATTCAAAAGTTTCACGCCACCGGGGCGGAGCCCAAGTTCGAGTCAGATCCTCCGCATTAATGGCGCAGTCTGTCGGCGCGGTGTTTCGTACGGCGGAGGATGAGAGCCTGTCTCTGCTTTGCACCCGCGAACGCTCGGTCCGTTCGTCCGTGACTGCGCACCGGGGACAGATCCCATCCCGGCAAGAGCGGGACTGACTACCGCGGTCTGTTACTCCAAAACTTTCCGCGGACTTTCGTTCGTTCGTTCGTTCCACCGAAAGGACCGATCCGAAAGTGCACGATCTTGGCAAACGATTGCCTCCTGCCGAGCGCGAGTAACAGCGGCGCCGACGATCGCGCGTATTAAATCGCGGCCCGGTCGTTAACCGGGGGAGGGAAAGACGTCGGCGCGATAATGAAGACGAATGTTCCCGCGGACCTATAACGCGAAGCTTACGAATCTGCGGCACCGTTGCACCGTTGCACCGGGCCAGAGAAAAAGAGACGACCGAGGCAGCGTCGAGACAAATCGCCTTTTAACTCGTCCCACCGCGAGGAACATCCTAATTGGCCTCGGCTGCAACCGACGCCCCTAACGCGAATTTTATCGCGCGCCGCCAGCGTCGGATACGCGCGATCGACGCATCGGTTTACGATCTGCATGGAAACGCGATAGACGCGCCGGCCAGATATTTCCGATGCTTCTGCTGCCCGTGGAATGCTCCGCCAGCAGCCGATCGTTATTACTCTCCGCCGTAGTTTCTCTGTCGGAGGTGCCGAGGTGAAGCTCCAGGGAAGATGAGTAAAGTGAAACAAAAAATAGTACAAAGTGAAACATCTAGAATTCCAATTAATCGAAACACGCGCGACGTGAGGGTGAGGATGGAAAGGTGAAACCGGTTTCTCGATCGGTCAATTTTACGAGCGTCGAGCCGAAGACGTTCGGGGGATTAAAAGCGACGTAAAAAGTTACACCGTTACCGGAGGACGATTCGCTTCGAACGAGACTTTAAGAACTTCCATAAAATCGCTGGCAAAAACGTGGCCGGCATCTGCCTCTTACGGCAGACGAGAGACGACGGGGGCGAATCTCTCGATCGATCGGCGAGCCGTCGTCGATCGCGAGCCTGTTCCACGCGAGCTCGACGACAAAAACCGGTACCGGTTGCACCGAGGCATTTTCTGGCGACGCGGTTATCGGAATTTCATTACCGGCGCTCGATCGATTCACCGCCTACCGAAAATACCCCCGATAACTTCTAATAACAAGCCGCCCCGATAATTATCGTTCCGATCCGGCGTATATTAATTATTGGCACGTGGAAAATTCTTCCTCACCTTCCTGACACCGAGGTTGCGACTGGAGACCAGTGACTCGAACCGAGCGGATCAGTCTTTGCCGACTTTGGACAATTATTCCTAAATCAGTAAACCAGCGCCTTTTGGCTTGCGATACGAAGCGAACGTTTTTGTCGCGATCCTCGTTCGTTTCGTCGTGACGCTCAGCGCACAACAACGGAAAAAGAATCAAACCCTCGTCTTTTCGTTCGACGTTTTAATGCTCGACAAAAGTGTAAAAAATTTGTACGAGAAAAATTAAATTGCAAGGAAGAAATTTATACTGCAACAGAGAGTAGTGCATTTTACGAAATCTCTAAAATTAGAACGATTTTAAAATTTTTACGAGGAAATAAGGAATCGGTCGTTTTGACCATTCTGGTGATTGTACTTTGGCAATTTTCAATATGCCAGACGTTAGTAAAATTGAAATTAAATTTGAACTACGGACAAAGTGTCGTTCTTTTGTGTTGCAGCACGCATTCCCTCTTCCCTCTACATTTCGTACAGACTTTTGTCACATCAATTTTTAAAAGTCTAAATGGAGCATCCCTTCAATCGCTTGTCTTTTGCAACACTGCAATAATACTTAAGAATTAATGTAATTTGTCTGTTGCTCTCGTAATATAAACAGTAAGAAATTATTTTCATAATACATAAAATTAAATTAAATAATCAAATTCACACTCAAATGTTAAAATCACTTGTACGCTTCGTGAACAGAACGCAGGCACAGCCGTATATCGCCACGTCTAATAAACTCTACCCTCTGTAGCAACAGCGGGCCTTGTATTAACAGATTCCGAAGCGAACGTCGCTTTGCCAGGGTTCGTCGCGACAGCGTGAACCAGATTACGCGGCTGCACACACTTGCACAAACAACGGACCGACGGAAATCGTCTGACGAGGGAAGGAACTAACCGCTGACAATTGCTAGGACAACGGCCACTCCTCGAGTTTTGCTAAACACAAGTCGTTACGTTTGGTACTAGGATCTGTTGTTTTACTCACCAGCGATTATAACGCGGGCCGTATGACTGATTTGACCCTCCCCGTTTCGCGCGATGCACGTATAATCCCCGATGTCCTCGTTCTTGATCGTCGAGATCCTGAGCTCGGTGCCGTCGTTGAATATCCCGATGGTGGTCGACGGCTCGACCGGATTCGCGTCCTTGTACCAGAGGATCTCCGGCGTCGGCGTACCCTCCGCTTGGCAGTTCAATATTATCGCGTCGCCCACGTTCACGTAGATCATCTCCTCCGGCGTGATGCTAAATTTTGGCGGCGCTACGAAAATACGAATCAGTCGTTTTTATCCAACCGTATTTGTGCCGGCTCTCGCAGAGCTGTAAGCAAATCGCGAGCAAATCGGAGAACCTCGAGGAACGTAGCGCGCGGGCGATCGAAAGTAGATAGAGTCAGAGTATGGTCGGACCGACTGATTGCCCCGCGTTCTTTTATCGATCGTCCTCGAGTCGTAAGAGAGACGTGCGAACACCAGTGCGAAGTGATTTTTACGGGATCTGGTCGAAGGACGCTCGTGGCGACGCGTTATTCGAAGGAAACGGCATTAACACGTTGATCGCTCGCAGTCGATGCAAATCGAGAAAGTTTCTTCCAGCGAGGTGCTGGACGAATCCAGGTTTACCATCATCTCGGATTACTTCTGAAACGTTTCTCCTGTTTTTATGCCTTTTTTATGTTTTTGTTTTTTATTCTTTCGTTCTTCTGTTCTTTTCTGTCAAGTTTATCACACCGACGTGCTATTTAGCTTGTCAAATTAGAAGCTTTTCTTACACCTTTTGCATCCCTCGAGTTTGGACCGTGTAGAGAATTTTCAACGAGGCCCCTGAATCTCAGTTAGTTTCGCTTAAAATGTTCTCCGCTGTAATATATAATCACACTGTTACAGTATTATATATTTTTACATAAATAAAGTAGTTGTGACTTTCTCGAGATAATTTAATAATTTTTCGTACGTTATCACTACATTGCCACTTGACAATTTAATCTGTTTAATCTAAAAACAACGCGCTATTAAGAATTCTCTAATTTTTCTAAATATCATTACATTTTCTTCTCGTCTCAAAGTTCAAAAATAAAATTCACAGGTAAACAGATAGAAATGAAAATTTGTCCAGGTATGAACGACGCGACGATCAACGTGTTAAGGGATCGATCAAACCTTCGAGTCGCGAGAATCTAAGGAATCTCTCCCCCTGCGCTTTTCCCAACACTTTTATCTTCGATGAGTTCCCATTCGGGGCAAATCCCTTAAACGACATCGCTGTACAAAGGATCGTCCATTTTCACCACTTGAACGACGAAAGAAGGAAAAGAGAGAGAGAGAGAGAGAGAGAGTCACCGAGAAAATTCGCCAAGAAGGTAAATGATAGAAAAATTCATTGGAACTGGTAGGAGAATCAAAAAGTGCTTTCTCCTCTCTCTCTCTCTCTAATGCTGAAAGCATCGACAACAGAGCGATACGTAGCCATAGAATCGCGCCTACTCGAAGAAGATACATCGCGACAAGCGTCACGGCGGAGAAAAAAACGGAAACGGAAGACGCGAAGAAGGCCGAAGGCGAGAACGCTGCGAGAAAGAAAGAAGGGGCAACAGTTTACGAGTGTGACGCGAGTAAACGACCGGCTAGAGACGATTTCAAAAGTACAAAGAGATTCTGAGCGCTTTCGCCCGGGCCGAGTGGTTCTCCTCTCTTTGACGCCGCTGGCGAATCCTTAGTCGTCGCAATCGCTCCGCGCTGACGTTGCCGCCATCCTCGTCGCCGTCGTCGTCGTCGTCGTCGTCGTTGGTTGGCTGTTGTTGACGGCGACGATGACGCGGTCGAGTGTGGCCGTGGGCTCGACACACGTATGTACCGAAACGATCCCGTAGAACAACGAAAGAAAATCCGTTTGAAAAAATACAACCGTACAAGTTTGACGAAAGATAAGAACGCAAAATATTCACTGAAACATTTGAATACTTCTTTTTTCTTTTTTCCTCCCACGGCCGTTCGTCGACGTTTATGGGCGTATATAAGTTTTCCTTTTTCCTAGCTAGTATTTCTCCCGTTTCGCCTCGGTTCGATGACCCGCCCATCGCGTCGTCGTCGTCGTCGTCGTCGTCGTCGTCGAAATACTGACGCAACGCGTAAAACTTTATCGCGTCGCCCGACGAAAGAATTAAATTGAATTCCCAAGAAACGACGTTGCTTTCTCCCCCGTTTTTTCCTCCATCCCTTCTGTCCCCCTGTTTCTCTTATCAGCGACGCTTACCGGATTTCCTTCTCTCCCGTTTTCGTTTCACTCGCGATAGTTTGTCGTTCGAGGATATAAAAATTCGCGGACCGCCGGGAAACGAGGAAAGGAGAGAGAGAGAGAGAGAGACGTTCGTTCAACTTCTCCGTCTGTTCTTCTCCGGCGAACGCACGCTACTCGTCGCGGTCATAAAACCCTCTTAAGCGCGAGATAATATTAACGAGACCGCTTCGGGGTAGAATCGATGCAAAACTTGGCCAACTCGGACCCGCCTCGAACGAAACTTCCGACTTAAATTGCATTCGCGGAAGCCCGTTCGAGTCGCGGACCTCTATTATCGCAGTTAAGTCTTTTTTAATCGATATTGCGACGACGTCGCGTAATCGCGTTTTCTCTCCTTCTTATTTTTTTCCCTCCTCCCTTGGACCCAGCAACTTTCCCCAAGTGGAAATTCTTGGTCGACGGGGGCCGCGCGAACGGGGAGGGCAGGCTCTCGAAAATATGTACAAATCACCGTCGGAGTTTCGACTGAGAATCAAGCGATTAGGCACGTCGTTTGCGCGGAATGTTTCGAAACGAGCCGCGATGCTGAGTAGGTCGATGGCGAAAGCGCGGCGTCAGGTACGCAGTAAGTGATGTACAGGGACGATCGGTTAAAGCTCAGGACCACACGAGGCGCTTTACACGCGTTTCGACGTGTCGCGCGTCACCAGGGCTTGAACTTAACTGTAAACTTTTATGAATACAAGCTATTTGGCAAAGCTTCGACTTTTAAATTATCTCTCTCTCCGTTTTGAACCAACTTTTGCATTAAAATTTTCATTCTGTCGTGAAAGAATCAAATTTTCAATTTCAACAGTTGCTTTGTATTTGATCGATAAACGTTAATAATTATTAATAACAGTAATATTATTGTTGACGAAGGAACATTTACAGATATTTTAAAATAAAATATAAAAGTTTATACTCTTTTTCACTTGTGTGCAGTTGGCATTATTTGAGGAAGTGGAAACAGGATGAATATAGGTGAGAAAGGTAAGAGTAAATTTCTTTGAAAAGATTTAACTTTTTTCAAGTAGCAGAATATTTCAAGTAGAACTTTCTCTCACTTCCGAAAAAAATGAAAATTTTCCATCTATGCATGTACGTGTATCACGTGTAATGTGAGTCTCTGTGTTGTATCGGAACCGATTGAAAATTTTGACAGTTTCGTTCAAGCCCTGCGCGTCACATTCTCTCCGACACGACTGACCACTTGTCAGCATGTAACGCGTGGTTTAATGTCGGCACTAGTGCTATCGCGCGGCATACGAAAGAAAGCACCATCTCGCCGGAGAAAATGTGTAGAAAACGCAGTGGTGTGGTTCGCGGTTGAACGAGAGTGGAAGGAAAGCGACAACATACGCAGCTGGAACGCAGCTTACTCAAATGAAAGTTACTCACCGTGGACGTCCAGGTGGAACCATGTGCCGTTCTTGTTACTGTTAGGCGACCTGTTGAGGAAGACGACCTTGCACTCGTACCATCCTTGATCGCTCTCGCGGATGTCGGTCAGGTTGAGGCTCGCCACGCCGTACGGTGAATTCGGCGAGACCCTCGAGACTCGACCTTCGTAACCTTCGCCACTGTGGGTCGGATACGACTCGTACCATATGTATATCGGTATCTCCTGCCCCTTGCATCAACACCAACACGCAACATAAACGAGGGATCGCCATGAACGCGTACATATACTGGTGCGAGACTCGCCTCGGGACACGCTGGACGCTTTGGTTCTCGATTTCGCGAAGCTCGTCGCCCCCTGGACACGTGCTGGGTTTCGACGTTCATCGGTTCATCGATGCTTCCACGTCGACGACGCGTCCCGCGTCAACAAAAAGTTCGCGTGGAAGTTAGTTAGTCAACGGAAAGAGATATCGAGAATCCGCGGGATTCCTGCTTTAGCGACTGCGTTCGTCGTGTGGCAAATTGGCTAGAAAACTTTCGGACCTGCTCGCACCAGCTGCTTGGCTAATGAAATGACAAATGACGAGAAGACAGAGAGGAGATGCAGCGTGTGTGTGAAGAGCGATGAAAACGATCTACGGCCGCGATTGGCCGCCGAGCCGCCGCCGAGACGGCGAGTCGCTCTGCCCCGGCGCGAACGACTGAACGTAACGAGCACGGCCTCCTCCTCCTCTGCCCCTCTAATTCAACGCGCCGGAAGAGGGATCCTCTTAAATTTTCATGCTCGTTACGTTCCACCCGGCACGAGTGGACGGCACGACAACTGTCAGTTTCCATGCAAGTCTCTACGGCAAACAAAGGAATTCGTTGTGCGCCGATGAAAAAGTAATTTCCCAGGCATAGACCCGACGTGCGTGGACAGAGACAGAGACAGAGACAGAGACAGAGACAGAGACAGAGAGAGAGAGAGAGAGAGAGAGAGAGAGAGAGAGAAACAGCGCCGCTGGTGGCATGAGACCTTTTGCCACCGCGTGATACGTGCGATACGTGCCATGCAAAATCGCAGACGCTCGTCGATCCTAGATCGCGTGCTGTTGGAACGCTAGCCGGTTCTCGTAATCGTTTTGTTATCGAGGATCGATAGGTCTCGTAGCAAGGAAAAAGCCTGAGACACAAAGGGGGAGAGTGGGAGATATTGTCCAAGCATGCGACTAAACGGATCGATAACCGTTCGATCGGTTTCGATGCAAACTGAAACGAGGGTGGAAACGGGCAGAAGTAAATGCGTCGAGAGCTTCTCTAAACAGCCGTTTTGCGCGGCCGTTCCTGAAAATTGCGGTCCGGTAAAGCCAGATGGTGCCGGGCGAATCGCGTCGGTGATGACGTGAGAGTGCCCGTGAAACGCGTGTACTTTGAAACGGGCCGCGGCTGCAGACGCGACATCGTATTAAAACGAGCGAGTGACAACGTGCGTATTAACGCGTTAGCTGCTAGTCGTTTAACCGTGCAACGAGGTACGCGCCGTTTCCTCGCTAACGATCGAATTACGCGTCGTAGGACGCGTTCGCATTTCCGAGGCAATCCCCGATCGGCTGAAAATCGACGACACTCGACCGACCCGACATTTATCGGAGTCGAGAGGCAAGAAATCGGTCGGACTACTCGTGTCTGGCGATGGACGAAACTGGGCTATTCCACTAGCGAGAGCGCGATTGCCCGGGGGAGAAAAGAAGCACGGGAGAAGAAGGCAGAGAAACGAAAAAGAAGAGAAAGAAGAAGAAGAAGAAGAAGACGAAGAAGGAGCAAAAAAAAAAGAAAAAATAAAAAAGAAAAGAAGGAGGAAAAAACGTGCGGTGAACGTGGGGTGACGATCGTGCACGTTGGCCATTGACTGCCCCAGTTGACGGTTTCTATTTCGAGCTGGCCTACTTGCAACGGCGAACGACGTCGTCGTCGTCGTCGTCGTCGTCGTCGTCGTCGTCGTCGTCGTCGTCGTCGTCGTCGTCGTCGTCGTCGTCGTCGTCGTCGACGTCGTCGGCGTCGCAGTCGCAAACCACAGTGATTTCAATATTATTCTCCCTCGAGCCACGGAGCTCGTTCGATATTGCGATTTCGTGGCAAGTTGTCGCGCGCTCTCGCCCCACCTTTTCTACGTACCAGCACCCGAACAAACAATGAACGAACGTTGCGTTTTCGTGTCCCAAAGCCACCAACGAGGAAAACAATTGGTTCGTTGTTTTTCTTCCCCCCCCCCTCCTCCCACCTTCTTCTTTCAGTCTTTTTTTTATTCCTTTCGTTTCGCCGACAGCGAAACAGATTAAACGTCACGGGGTACCTTCCCGCGTGCGCGCGTTCTTTCCGACGAAACGGATAGAAACGGATGGAGCAAACGTTGACACAGACCGGATTAGAGTTTAAAACCGAGAGAGAAAGGGGAGGAGCGAGAGAAAAAAAGAAAAGAGAAGAGGAAAAGACGCGAGACGAGGTACGCGAAACTGGAATAAATTACGGATTTAAGTGGACGGATTCAGAGGAGTAGGCCAAGTTACCCACTTTTCTTTTTTCTTCTCTCTTTTTTCTTTCCTTCTAGAGTTTTTTAGCGACGCTCCGGTTGGTTCCTCCGTTTTTGCGAAAGGTCGGGAAAGAAGCGTTCGCGAGGAAAAACACGTTTTCCCTGGATAGAAGGCACGATTCCGTCAGTAGTTACGAGACGGAGCGGAATAAGTCGCGGCGTTTTGCACGAACGCTCCGCGATTACACCTACGCGCGCCGCTCATGTAGGTCAGGTGTCTTCGCTTTATTTTTCCAGCCCGGGCTCTTTTGTTCCACGTACCGTTCCAGACGCGTTTCCAACGATCGCGAAGATATCCGCGAGATTAATCCCGGACGGTTCTCGCTATTTCATTTTACGAACGTATCGAGGCGATTTTCGAAGCGAGTAGTGCCTGAAGTTTAGTATCGCATTTCGCTTGCTCGGTGAATAATCTACCAACGAATCTACCTTGGAAACTCCGTAGACTTTCGAAACAATGTTCCCTCTTGAAAGCCGTCGAAGAAATATATCTGCTTTCAAAGTTGGGCGTTAATCGATTGAATGATTAATGCTCGCTGATTAATGAAATTAATTCGCCGGAAAATCGGTGACTGATTTCGTCGTTAAATAAAATGAAACGTCAATCAATAAATCGTCGAAAATAATAGAATTAATCGTCAAACTTTCAATTGAAGGAAATTAATCGTTGAAAAATCGACGACTGATCTTATCGACAAGTAGCGTTGATCGTCGATCGTCGATTGTTGGCTATTACGTCGAATTTGATTGTATTTCATTTCAATTGAAGGTATATATCTTGAGATTAATACAATGTAATGAAATATAATAAAATGTAATAAAATTAGCTGCAAGTTTAAAAATTACTGGGAAAATTTAATCGTTGATCAATTATTTGATTTTTAATGATTTTTCACGACGTTCGAGAAATCATTGCTCTGTGTAATCTATAACAACGTAACTGAGTTAATTGTTCTCTCAATATACTCGGTGCTCGTAGGGTTGAAAAAAGGGAATAATATAAAAAAAAGAGAAATCTATAATAAGATTTCGTTTTTTGAGAAAATCGAGTTTGAAGATTGGTAAGCGTACACGCTTGAATTTGAATAATAATAAGAGCGAATAATCGATAAGAGGTTATTCGCGGCGCAGACAAAATGTAGGAAAAATACGTTTAAAACTTGGTTACCAAGGAAGGAAAATTTGAACGCGTCTGCCTGGAAATTATCTACGCATGCACTAGGTAAATTTTCAAATTTCATTTTCTTATCTCATGAAAAATTTTATTCCACGTTTTTCGCTCGCTCTCGCGCGTGTAATGTATAGCCCGGTGCGAGTTATTCCCTTTCGTGCGCAAAACTGTATTATTGTGCATAAAACTATGCGGTAAATAAAATTTGTATTTATTCAATTGCTTTATTACATTTACAAAAGCAACTGACTCAATGAACACGTCAAACACACGCGAACATTTACACGTTTTGCGCGTGGGCGTTTAATTTTTATAAAATATTGTATTACGAGCGCAGTGAAATGGAAACGCGTTTTTTATTTTTATGGTTGTTATTTAGTTGTTATATCCATCGATATTCCAACGCTTTACGCGTGGAATTAAGTTACACATATTCGCCACATTTTTATTAAATTTTTATACCATTAGATGATTTTTGATATATTGCAAACGTGGGAAAGAGAAGAAATTTTCTAATCATTTAATGTTTTAATATCATATCGTCAGAATAGAATCATGGTTTCAACAAAGCCTGAAGTGAGAAACACAAGAAACTAAAGACGCGTGTTGAGTGCTTATTTTTTAATTCAATGCATCTTTCTTTCTAATCTGTTTTTCTATATAAATGTTCATCTTTTGCCATTGACTGTCACGAGCAAATTACGGACTTTTACATTTTTATTTAAAAATTTTTTTCAACATGCTCAAAGTTACTTTGAATACTTTGTGTATATTTTTATACACATTCTGCGCGAAACATGCGTTTGTCTGTATCTTCCGTACACAAAGCAACGCAGTCTTATCACGAGGAATTGTTATATAAACTTTTATACTGGATAAAAAATTCGAAAAAATGTTTAAGTGAAGAAAATCCATGTCGATGTATGTACGAAGAAGACTCCACGACAGTCAATGTATCACATAAACGTCACCCCGTGTGTGATCTCTCGTTGATGAAAAGTAAAAGATCTGTTGTACCCACTATCGGTCTCCTAAAAAACGTATTTTTGAATTTCCGCGACCAAAAGACAAGAGGGAGAACGAGTCGAGAACCCGCAGTTGCACGCGGTACGTGTTGCGGTAATTTTGATAATTCATTGTCAAACAGACCGCAACCCACCGCTCTAACCAACCATGCTCGCGTCTGTTTCGCGAATTCTGATATTTAAGGGAGTTCTCGTTTCCTCCGGAGATCGGGTTAAACTCCTAGCCAACCGAGCCAGTGAAATGTTAACGAGCCGTGAGAGTTCCAGAACGGAATCCTTCCAACGTTTGTTCGCGTACCTTCCGACCGGTTTATTCCACCGCGAATTTAAATTGCTCACGCAACGATGGACCGGCCCAATTAATATCGAGCGCGCAATTCGCAGCAGCGACACTCTGTCACCGCGAAATCAGAAATCAGAATGTCATTGGCCAGTGTTCCCCTAACTTTCGGACGATTTGCAACTTGCTTCGACGTTTCGCCGCCATAACATTCCCTCGAAACTCTAACACTCTCGTCGCTGCTTGGAAGATTTCAACGGATTGAATTTCTAGTATAAAATCTAATTTTTATACTAAGTTTCCGAAAGCCACGTTATATCCTTCATTGTAGGTTAATTTTGAGAAACTTGAATTTTGCGTTTAAAAATATCTGATTTTGTTCAATACGATATTGCTCGTGAATGCCAATATCCTATAATACTGATACCTTTTGTCTGATGTATTCCAATACAGATTCAAGTCCTCGAGAAAAAATTATACGTTTGTAAAGAGAATGGTCAATTTTTAGATTACCTATGCTTATTATTATTATTATCATCATCAGCAACATACGATTTGATTATAAGAATTAACAAATTCACCCTCGAACGTTTCCTCTTCTCTTGCATCCTTCAACAACCGTTAAACTGATACTAAGCTAGTTTAGTTTGACAGCGCGTGTCCAGTAACGTCAGTAATACCAAACTAGTCCACTTTGGACTATTTGTCGCAACTAAGACAATTTAGTATTAATTAACCGATCTCTATTCCTCGCAGTTAACACAGTTTAACAGACTTTGTACGTCTGCCAACTTTCATTTTGCGCATGTTTCGTCGCGTTTCCCGTTTGAAGAAGAATGTTTGTCACGTACAAGTAAATAAAATTGAGATTGAAATTCAAAGTAAGAAGCTTTTCGTCGCGATAAGCAGTAAATCGATATAACATTGAACTTGACTACTTTCAACGAACATGATCGTAACGTTACATTGAAACACTGTGAAATTCTGCGCGAATTTCTGTAAAATTTAGAGAGAACGCGAGTCGAAAATTGCGAATCTCCCTTCGCCGAAGAAACAGAAACATAGCGATTGACGGAAAAGTAACAGAGACCTTGAGACACTTCCCTTTCGCGCGGTCGAGAAATACTTGCCTGCGGTTGGCGTCGTCGACCGTTGCGAAAGTTCTGTCAAAGAATAACTTTCCCTTATCGGGGATCCTTGCGGTTTTAAAAGCGTCCGCGGTAAGTTCCGTTTAACAACGGAAAGCGCGTGGCTGTAATACGAAAAGTTCGCCACGCTGGCTTTGTCTCGTCCGTTAGCGGGCGAAGCGTTAACGTCCCGGCGATCGCGAAAAGTTCCATTTTCCCGTCCCGTATCGTTTATGAATCGTCTCGGTTTCGTTCCGGCTGCTGGTTTCACCCCGCGGGAACTGCCGCGCGATCCAATGAAACACGAACGACGGAATTTCGCCAAACTTGGTCGATGCTCTTCCGCGGGGGAAACTTATTGCGGAGATATCGCGTTCACGGAGAACAATTAACTCCAACACCCCGACTGAACTAACACTCTAAAGAGAAGTATCTCCGAATGGGCTTGCGGTACTAGGCGGATCGGTGTAATCAAACGACGACACCCCGGAACTCGAGTTTCTGGAACCCACGATTTCACTGTGCGTCCCGCCTCCGTTCGACACCGCTTTCCTAATCGCGAATCGAAATTCAAACTCCGGTGCATTCTCGCGTCGGTTAGTTTACGCGCAAGTCGAAGAAATTACCGATACCACACGCGAAACTAAATACAACAGTGTCTCGATCGGCGCATCGATTAACCCCTTTTCAGGTATGCATTCCTACTCGAGGTCTAGCCCACGCCCCCTCGCGGATCACGTGACCCAAATCAACCAATCGCTAATTTTCGTTGCATTAGCATTGCAATCGCGTTCTGAATTGACTATTTAATATACGTTTATTTTGCAAAGTTTCAAAATTTTTGGAAAAGATTGGAAAAACAAAGATGATGTGTAAAATTATACAAATTGTTTATAAGTAAAGAGTTCATACTTCCTTGTATATCGAACAACAAGTAAAGAAATAAACGAATGAATATAGTTGTTTTCGATTTGAAATTGTTCGAATCTTTTGACAGATGTTTTGACTCTTTTGGACTCTGGTATTTTTTTCTTTGTTGACCTCATCGATCGGACAAATAAATGCAATTATCTTCAAATCACCAAGACAAGAAAGCGAAGAAATCTCGTAACGAATCTCGACGTTTGCTTGATTGTCAGATTGAAGCGATTACGCGGCCAATAGAGAAATATACAAATAAACTGTTCGCTAGATATTCGATGCCGCGGCATCCATTTCTCGTCGCCGCCTCTCGCGAGCGAGAAAATTGTCTTGACAGAGTCGAGAACACGCTCGGCGAAGTGTGTTTGCGTTCAGCGGACGGATTCCTTTCTGGCATTTCTGTTAAGCGAGAATACGGCTACGAACACCGTCAAGGGTGCTCTCTCTCTCTCTCTCTCCGCATTCCGGCTGTGTATCCAGAAACGCGACCTCGCGCGATCCCGTTCCCGCTGCCTTTTTCAGAGCGATAATAAGGTTCCGCCGGATGCCGCGTGTACACCGTCCTGGGATTGTTTAATCCAACGTCGAAAGCCGCAGCGCGAGCTTCGTTTACGAGCAAGAGTGGCTCTCGGGCTCGGCTCGGCGTTTTCTGCGAAATAAATTAAGAGGAATATGCCGACGAGAGCACTGATTTTTTTTTTTCTTTTTTCAAGTGCGCCTGCTTTGTTCGTCACGTGTACCGACCGTGTAGTATTCACCGAAAACTTCCACTCCAGCCTCCGTTTTCGAGCCTTCGGTGTGCCAACCAGCTCCTCCGGTTACGAAGAGAGAGAGAGAGAGAGAGAGAGAGAGAGAGAGAGAGAGAGAGGAGTTTATCCACGGATCATCCGACATGCCGGAGCCGACGTTGCGTTTCCAACTGGAATTCTCGATTCCGAGCGGAAGTCCCGAGCGGGGTTTCCTCGACTAGCTTTCGCTAATTATCTCGTTAGGTGGCTCATCTCGAGGGTGGCATTAATAGCGAACAATAGCGGGAAAAGGGGAAGACGAAGCCGCCAATTAGCGAGTATAACGAGACGGGCCTGAACCTGCGACAAACCGAGAAAACAGAAATTGCGGGACAGGTGCGGGAGGATGGCGCAGCCTGGAATTTGCACGTGGAAATCGAGCGACGAGGAGAGGGGGTGGCGGGTAACCCTGACACAGTTGAGTAGTTTAACCTGGCCTCCGTGAGCTCTGCATTATGCATACACAGACCTCCTAACCTCGTACGATAACACATCCCTGCACTGGTTGGAACGACTATTTAGGGTCGACCGAGCACGCCTACGGCGCACAATGCCGCTTTCGTTTCGGTTTCTCGCGTACACGAGGGACGAGAAAACGACCCGAAGAACGTGGAAATCGCTCGAGGATCGGTCGCGTATCAGTCTGTCGGTCGGAAATGAGGCCACGACCGCGGCATACTGGCACGAATATCGAGTCGCACGGATATCCGGCTAGAAGGGTTGACGCGGAATGGCGAAGAGGAGCGCGTTGACCAGCGGCCGTCGAGCACGCTGCAAGAAGAAAAGAGAGGAGGAACGGCACGGGACACGGGCTTGGTGTCGTGCGCCAAGCGCAACCCCCGCGCGATGCAAGAGCCGGCCGTGGGCTGGTTTATGTAATGTAAAGCCGGCCACGCGGGGGCGGTCTACGGTTGTCCTATTTTTAAACCAACTACGGGTTAACCGGCTAACGTTCAATCGATAACGTGGGAGCAGCGTTTCTCAAACAGCCGCAAACTTGTCTCAGAAGTTTCGCCGAAGGATTTATTTCTTTCCCGCGAAATCACGAATTTGTCGAATTTTTTTTTTTTTTTTTTTTTATTACCCCGAGAATTACTATAAACTGTCATCGACCAGCTTTACAGTATCATCTACAGTCGCGGACTCGTCATCCCTTTCGTCGAACGAAAATTAATTTTCCCTCGAACTCCCGTAACAAGATTTCCACCGTGTATCCGCCGAAAGACTCGTCTGGCCTTCCCGACGAAATTCACATCTCGCGCAAGCGGGCCGATCGAACCAGAACCGATCTGCATACTAACGAGCACACCCTTCTTTCCCCGAGCTCTAAGTTTCGGCTCGGTGGAGGAAGGAGCGGAGGGGAGGGGGGCGAAACGCGGGGAGAGGTGGTCCCCAAATTTCTCCTCGTTAATTGCGAATTATCCGGCACTCGCGACGTTGCACGCCGCTGCGGTACATTTCGAGCGTAAAATTGCTTCTTCGCCGCGTAGCAAATTGCTACAGATCGTAAACTGGAGGCTGGCTGCTCCTCCCCCTCGTTTTCTTTCTCGTTCTCCGATAATACGGTTTTTAAATGCAACGGCGAGCCCCGCGGAAAATATCGCGCGACCCCGCGCGAAATAAAATTGGCCGCCGCCTGCTCGCGTCTTCTCGGGTATCTTCCAAGGAAAACCTAATTACCAACTCGCGCTCGAAACAACGAAACTACTCGCCGAGAAACAGTCGGCGGGTCGATGGTGGTATTTGCATTTTCTTCTTGTTTACGCTGTCGGAGAAATAATTAACTGGGCGCGGGGGTGGGGCTGGACAAAGTCGGAGGTCTCGAGTTTTTATTTCTCGCCGCGAACAGCCAGGTCAGGACCTGGGAATCTCCGTTGTCGAGCGGCACCAGAAAAATATTCGGTCGGACCTTGGATGGGAAACCTGCCAGGTTGCGGGCGAGTTTCGCAAACTTCGGAGAGGAGTCAGGTTTCCCGTGGGGGTGAACGTCATCCCGGAGTGGAAATTGAATTGCAAGGAGACTCTATTTCTCTTTCACGCGTACGCGTTCTCTTTGTCCGCCCGCGTCACTCCTCAGTTCCCCCTTTTCTTCTTTTTATCGCTGAAAGTGATTTTAGCGGGGGTAACCCAGAAAGTCGGGGCACCTCTTCACAGGTGCAACGCTGACGCAACGAAAATTAGCGATTGGTCGATTTGGGTTGCGTGATTCGCGAGGGGGCGTGGAATAGACCTCGAGTAGGAGTGGCTTGTAATTTGTTTGCATGCCAATAAAATTTTATGGCAAAAAAATCTTCATTTCCTGGTCAAAACAGTTGCTTCTGGATCTTCTTTCTCTTCTCCTTCTGTCTCCTTGTCTCCTGACAAACTCCGTTTGTTTCATTAGATTACGCTGCGTTCCGCGTCGCGTCAACCAGCCTGCTCGTCTCTTCCTCGTCTCTTTCTCTCTTTCTCTCTCTCTCTCTCGACCTCTTTCGGAAACAGAGGAGTGCCGGAAACAGCAAGGAAAAACTCAGCCTCGTTACCCTCGCTCCGCTGCACCCATCCCTCCGACATTAGCGCGTTTCTTCGCCGGCGTTTATTTTTTAGCAATTGCCGCGGCGCGCGCCAAAAAACCGACCGTTCCTCCTCTCCAGTCCCACTCTTTTTCTCTCTTTCTCTCGAGGACGTACCGCGATTCTTCCGATGAAGTTTAATGCGTCGACGCGGTTTCACGGCTCGAAGGGAATCTCCAGCAAGCGCGAAAACTGTGTCACTGTACAGTGGAGTTCCGATTAACCATATTTGTACCAACTGTCGTGAATCGTACTTGCAAGAAGAGAAAATTAAACTAACGTCAGTTGGATATATTTTACGCGTTCTAAATAGACAGATACTTTACTTTTGTTAATAAATTGCATTTTTATATTTTTATATCATCCACGGGCATTTTTCATATTTCTTTCTTCATTTTTATCGCTTTGCAGGTGTGGTTCAATTTGTGCATTTGATTCAGGTATTTGGGACTGTATCCTGTGCAAAGAGAAACAACCTGGCAATGCGACAAAGAATGTATTCATATTAACTCTCTTGTTAAGTTACAAATGATTATGGAAAATTTAAATTTGATTTTACTTTGCATTTTACATTCTCCATCGTCAAAGCAGTTAGTAACGAAATAGAATTGAATTAAAGACTCCAAAGTCAATCCTTTAATAAAATTTCCTGCACGATTTTATTGAACTTTGAACATTGCATCAGTCGCGCGTATCTCCAGTTATTAATTTCAACAAAGAACTTTCGTCTCTTGGCCGATAAATAAACAGATCACTGCGAGAGAATCCAATATTAAATCTTTCAAGAATGCTTAAAACGGGAGCTAGCTTCTTTCTGGAAGCTCTTTGTGGCAGACGTACGCCAGCGGATCACGAGTGTAAAGGGATTTGACGCGTTTGAGACGCGTTCAAAGACTGCCTGGAAAACGGAATCCAATATTAACGTCGCAACGATCGATTAGTTTCGCGAGTAACTTTTGCCAGGGACCGATAAGTCCCGTTAAGAATTCACAACCGGTGAAAATTTCATGACGCCACGGTATCTAATGTCACCGATTACTAAGCGCTGAAAATCACGTTACGCCACAGCACAGTGGCATTACCGACCACTAAGCATTGAAAACCACACGAGGCCGCAGTAGCGTCATCGATCACTGAGCATTGAAAATCACGTGACGTTACAGTCATGTCATCGGTTATTAAATTTGAAAATCGCACGATTACGCCCCGAACATGCTGCTGAAAATCACATGACACCGCAGTAACGTCATCGGTCATCCTACAATGTTAATCGGCCACTTGTATAATGTTGAAAGAGGCCAATATCAAATCTTTCGAAAAAGAAAAAAACGCTGAGAAATGATGTACGCGAGTAAAACACGCGATTAAAAAAAAGGGACTTGATAGATTTCCAGGTTTTTTATCTTCGTTTTCAAGTTTTAAAAGATTCTGAGGAAATTCTGCTGGAAATTATACATTTGCGCAAGTATTTTTTTTGTAAAAAGAATATTTACTTTTGTGGAATTTTTATAGAAAAAAGTGGAACACTTTTGAATTCTCGCGGAGCAGAGAATTTTAGAGTCCGTGTAACGAAAGTTCCAGAGGAACAAGTTATTTTAGAATGTTTAATCAGCGATTGCTGCGAACACTTTTTCAACACTGGCGAGCAAATTGCCTTCTCCCTCCGACGGAGGGAGAAATTTGCTCATCTTTGTATTTTACAAGTTCCATTCCGTCTGAAACTTTTATTTTTAAGAACGTTTGTTTCTCATCGAGAGACTCGCGATGTGAGATCATTTCTCGGGAAAGTTCTACGAACCTATTTGAAAGTTCCTTAACTGTTTTTGATCCAGGGAGTCCGAGCGTCTGTTTGCTCGTCGCGTTCCGTCATACGGGACGAGAATACCGTTTTAGATAAACGCGACGCGATTGAACGGCACCGATGTCTCGACGTACGTATTTGATAATTGCTTCCCGCTTCTCGACCCGGTGCTCGCCTGCACCATCTCGCTGCGCCAGATGCCGTCGAGAAACAGAGAAAAAGGAAAATGCAAGAGCGTACGCAAGAGCCTAATGCGGGTTCCCTCTTTCATTCGCTCGCGCTGAACACCGACAGCGGAGCCGGCAGAGAGCAAATAAAACGCGCTTCCGTGTTCCGTCTCGTGCACGGCTCGCGGTTGCAAACACGGAAAAAATAAATTGGGATACCGTAACGAGCCGCATCGGGGCTACGTTCGAGCTCGAAAATTTATTCTTCCGTGGATGAACCAGATGAACGTCACGCTAGTCCAAACGATCGACTTTATCTCGTCATGTACCGTTGCACTCCCCGTTACAAAATCTTTCGTTCAAAAGGTTTAGGCTAGGTAGAAAGAAACTGATTTCGACATTCTCGAAACTCTGATTTCAAGAGAAACTTTCTTGGGGTTGGAAATTTTCGATTAACCTGTCTCTAATTTAGACCATTCAGATTCTTTTTTCTTTCTTTGGCAAAATTAAATTGCCAAAATTTTCTCCGTTTTGCTCAAAAACAGCTTCAACTATCAAATACAATTTGGTCGTTTGCTATAATTTGCAACATTAATTTCTTACTCTCCTGTATTTAACCCACTGATTTCGTTCATCTGCAAACTTTTGTTTCGTTCATGTTTGGTTGCGTTCTCCGTCATTTTTGATATTTCATACGCCCTCGTCAAAGGGTTTTGTCCCATGTAAATTAATAAAATTAAAATTAAAATTAAATTAAAAGTAGAATGCTTTTATCGTCGCTTGGCAGAATTTCCTTTCAACAGAGTGCGTTCGATGCTTTTGTTGGTAAATAATAAATCGATACAATTTTGATCTGATTATTTTTAATGGATTTCATTTTAAACATCCTGCGTTGAAATATATATCTCCTTTTATCTGATTGTCAGAATTTACGCAGATACAAGCAGATTCGTTTGAATCTTTGAATTTCGCGCGCTTTTCTCATATTTTTCAAAAACTGTTGTTAAGCTGGTTTAGTTTGGCACAAACGTGTGTCCAGCAAGGTGTGTCGTGCTAATACCAAATTAGTCCAGTTTGGTCATTTATTGTAATTTAGCGTCAACTACGTATCAGCTAGCTTTTACTTTGTCATACTTTTTGTCAGGTTCTGTGTCATTTTTAATCGAAAGTCAATTCTTATCCCGCGTAAATAAATAAGATTGAAATTTAAATTATCTCGACAGGGTTGGACAAAATAATGAAAACATTGCTAATAAATGTATTGTGTAGTTAAGGTTAGTAATCACCAAGTTGAGTAAATTGCGATCTGGCATGAAATCAAAACTGAACCTTGGTCGGTACATTATTGTGGCGCAACAGCTATAATTATCGCAATACGTAATATATTTAATATCCTATTAATTCTTAACTGGTATTATTATACCCTGTTTACGGGAACGGTTTAAAGATAAAATTATAGGATTTTCATTTTTACTCAATTCTATTCCTAACCTTCGATAAATAACGTAAAACGCAACGAAATACTCGAAATTTTAGTAATCAAATATAAATTACCATAATCGTCCATAATAATGCTGTTATTTGAGGATCAAACACGAACTAGAATTTGTGCAATTCCATTTCTAGATGAATTCAAGCTGATTTCTTCTAAAATGCCAACGGCGATTCTACACTATTTTTATTTAAGAATTCAGATATTATTATTATTATTTAATCCTTTATGCAACGATAAACAAACGGAGGATAAATTTTCAAATTTAAACTTGACATTCAACGTAGACTTGCTTTTCTTCGAACGTTTAGTATTTTTATCGCCGAAGTAGAACAGACGAGCTTCTGATTACAAAGAGACATTTCGTTCGAATATTAAAATATATTCATAAAACAGAAATTCGCGTGATCGTAAATTTAATTCGCACGTCTTTTTGAGCGTCGCGTAGAGTTGAATTTGACTCTGAAATGGTACTCTCAAGTTAAAAGTTTTTCACCTACGCGATGTTACTATCATTTGAATATAAGAGCAACAAATTCCTACTTTTTCCCCTTGTTTCAAAATGTGCACTCTTTCGCCCTCGAGGACGCGTTCAACGTCTTCAACAGGATCCAACACGATCTGATTTTGGTAAAGCTCGGCGCGTTTCGTTAGACTTCCGCGGTAATTGGGAAAGCACACGCATCGGCTAGACGAGAGAGGAGACGCGCGAGTGGAGCGGAAAGTGATGGAGAGAGCGCGTGAAAAGCGATCGGCCGAGGCGGCCGGCAAAAGTCGGACGGGAAGAGAAATTAGTTGTCAGCCGCAGTGGCACGGGGTGAATCGAGGAGCAGGGCAGAACCCCGCGAACTCCCCCTGGCCCCCCGCGTGATTTATGCGCGCATAAAAAAGAAAACAGGCTGCCCCCCTGCACCCCTTCCCACCGGGCTAGTCGAATCACCAGCGAAATGGAAATGGCCGTGGCGCATCGTTTCGCCGCTCCACGTCGCCCCGGCTCCCTTTCGAATCCGTTTTCCGGTTAAAAAAAACCCTCGTCGAGAATCACCCTTCCCCCCTCATTCTTGCAACGTAATTAAACCCACGACTTGGCCGCGAATCGGCAATCTCCTCTCCGTCTTTCGATCAAAGGAATTCGTACAGGGTGATTCGCAAGTACGCGTCAGAGGGTGAGGTACACCTTGGAAATATGTGTTTCTCAGAAGAAGCGAGAAATACGATCTTGAATAGAGTCAGATTTTGTTGATCGAGGGAACACTGCGGTTCAAATTCATTTGTTCACGGTGACAGTACAAAATACACGGTAGAATCGACATAATTCATCTCTACCAGCCAAATTATTTACGAAGATGAACAATAAAATTTTCATAATTGATCGAGGATCGTTTCTGCAACATTTTTACAGCGACCACTTCAGAATCACCTATCTTCGGTGATTATTTCTATAGCAGATATGCATACGCCTCAAAAAAATTGGGTGAAGATAAGAAATAAAAGTAAAAAGAACAAATGAAACTCATTGACAAATAGTGCGTTCCGGTTATTAAACCAGTTCAATATTGGTTATTCAATCTCTTAGGTAGGTACTTTGTCCTTTACATTGAACTCAGTTTATTGATTTTGCGCATTTACCAACAGTTGTTTCATTTGATTGTGCTTTGCTTGTGTAATTTTTGTTCTGTGCGTTATGCGATAATTTTATATCAATGGTCTTTCGTCCGTGTAAATGAATAAATAAAATTAAAATACCACGGTCCACGCAGCGTTGAACGTCAAATATAGATATACCAGAATCAGAATGATCAAAGTAATCGTAATCCGATATGATAATTAAATAAAACACAATCTATTGCTGATAAAAAAAAAACAACGAACTTTTGGTAAAATGTTGTGTACGTATCGTGCGCGATCCGCGAGAAAGTACGGAAAATAAATTTGCAACTATTCGAAGAATATCTGGTATTTCCGAGCGAATGCGGAATTCATCGCTACCGCAGCCGCGATGGACGGGCTATTGTAGCACGTGTCTGTCGAGGCACGGGACTGTCATTTCAAACATTTTCTTCAATCGTCTGTAACTCGGACATCGGGATGTTATATACATTCACGTAACGCTTTCTGTTTGCGTTGGTGCGTAGATTGAAATATTGACACGTCATTTGCGTGCGAATCACCTTGCGCACGGTATACGATGAACATCCTTCTGTTAAATCGGCGAACAAAGGGCGGATTATCGCCGACAAACGTCTCTGTCGGGCAAAACTGGTGGTTTGTTAAGAGGGTCGCGGACGGTGCAGGCGGGCAACGACATCATTGTCGGCTACGATCAATTTATATCGGTTAGATCCGAGAGCGAGGGACAAGTACGCGCGCACTTGGTTGCCCGGTGATCGGTGGACCGTCGATGTCGCGTCGCGTCGCGTCGGAAGAAAAGGAGGCGACGGCGACGCGCGGAAGCGGATGCGATCGTCGTTCCGCGGCAATCGTCGTATTGTCCCGCGGAATCGATCGTCCGATCGATTAATTAATTGCACGACGATGGACACGCAGGTTTGTCGAGTCAATATTGAATTCACGGTTAACGCCGGTACTGTCGGCCAGTGAAGCCGGTAATCGTCCCGAAATACGGTGTTCGCTCGCTTTGCGTTTTGTTTACCGGCAAAAACCGTCCGCCGCACCGCTGGATTTCCCCCTCCCCTCCCCGCCCGCCGGCTGATCCAAGAGCCGGGCTTTTGTTACGTCGACGCGATCGAACAGAACGGCCGGTCAGACGTAAAATTCGACCAGCGCGGTCAGTAATAAAGCGATCACCGGGGGAGCAAGCCATTGGGTTTTTAGGTCGGCCGATCGTCTAGGCTCGTTCGTTTCCCGTATTTCCCGTATTTCCCGGAAATGCGTCGAGGATCGAACGTTCGCACCTGACACGTTGGGATTCGTCCGAGGGGGGGACACAGGGTGGCATGCAGGGTGATGCGACAACGAGACAATGCATCGCAGGCGCAGCTAGTATTTTTTTAATGCTACACCGACGATACGAGGAGCGTGTTAGCACACGAGGTTCATGCTCGCGTGCGGCTCCGCTCGGTCTGCTCGACGCGGGAATCGACAGAGGAGCTCCCCCGAGAGAGGAGGAGCACGTGTACCACCCAGCCGCCGGTGAAGGAGACGCCGATCGTCGCCGAGCAGACCGAGCGGAGCCACCGATTCATGCAAAGCACCAGATGTTAGAGAGACAGAGACGTGATTTCCTGATTTCCCGCCCCCCTCGAGAGCAAGTGAAAGCGCATTACCCCGGCGTATTATATGGCCCGACAACGGCGATTGACAAGCTGGACGGTGCAAACTCCGCGAACGACCCGA
This sequence comes from Melipona beecheii, assembly GCA_032399605.1. Classification (NCBI taxonomy): domain Eukaryota; kingdom Metazoa; phylum Arthropoda; class Insecta; order Hymenoptera; family Apidae; genus Melipona; species Melipona beecheii. The sequence goes on from JAUCMO010000463.1 coordinate 2,176,330, forward strand.
ACGTCCTCGTGAAATATCCAACCAGGTCGATTCGAGCCCTGGCATTTACCGCGGGTTATCGACAACAAGCGGGATCCGAAGGGCCGCGCTTTGGACCGCGTCAAAGGAAACGGGCAATGAATGAACGCGATGCGAGTTTCAATCTCGTCGATCGTCGGGAGGGGGCGTAATGCGGGAACGCTGTTTCGAGCTAGGCTTTTGATAGACAATCAGAAACGTGACTCACAGATTGAACAGATTATCGTAGCAGCCCAAAAGAGGAAAGAGGAAGAGATATTCGTAGACGGCTTGTGATCGAGACGCTGGACACAGGTCGTATCGAGAAAGATGTTGAAAAAAGAGAGACAGGGGTGAACGCGCGTGAGACGAGGAACGAGCGACTTCTCTTTCCCTCTCGGAAACGGTGCAACGAACTCTCCCGCGATAAAAGGGGGCTCGCGGAGTGGCGCGACGCTCGCCGAGCGCGGCGGCCCAAGACCGCGACAACACGAGCGACGCTTCGTCGAATTGCCGTGACGATGTCGACGACGACGGATGACGACTAATAAAAAAAGTTACGAGCTGCGTCGATCGATCGGGCTAACTTAACGGGTGAATTTAGAATCCGCGTCGATCGACCGACCGACCACCGTGCCGTGAAACGAAGTCAGACGATGACCTGTCGGGTGACAGGCGTGAGCAAAGCGTCGCACGTTGTTTCGCGGGACCGTGACGCTGAGCGAACGCGGCTACGAGCTAATGTGTTTGTGTGTGTGTGTGTGTGTGTGTGTGTGTGTGTGTATGTGTGTGTGTGTGAGAATGAAAGACAGAAACTGGTATGTAAAACTATAGTCGGCTACTCGGTCTGATTGCCTGAGAGAACGTGTGATCGGATGACTTTTGTTGTTGATCGGTCGTAGAAAACGTGCTCTGCCCTCTCCAGTCCGGATCAGATACATACGTATATATACCAAGATAATACAATATCGTGAAAAACAAAGTATACAACGTACGATATATGTATATATCGATGTATAATATATATAATACGTAACATTGGTTCAGACTACGCGAGCGGGAAGCCAGTGGTGGCGCGTCCCGCTCCAGCTGGGAACGAGAGGCGTGTCCCGTTCGCCGCCGATTCCAACCAAAACGAGAGTACCAACGCGAACGAAAAACAAAAACAAAAACGTAAGCACTTAGAAGCCAACAAATCATCGAATAAAACAATTCAAAGTATCGTTGACAATCATTGCAATGATGCTTTAAGAAACATAATGTGTGCTCACGGGGCCCCGCTTCCTGTCGCCGGTTCTGCCGGTTCTTTTCCGTATCGCCGCGTGAACACTCCCTTCTACCGCCCACGCGAACGCGTAAAAACCGCCGAAGTAAACGCGTCGCTCCAACGATCCGCGTATATCGCCTGGCGCTATACCGTTTTTCCATCCTCCATCGGCCGCCATAAATTTGCCTGGCGCGGATTTTAGAATCGAACGACGCGGCCGTCGCGCACCTGGATGCCTTCGTCGCTTATCGCGTCCGCGAGGAAGCTACGCGGGGGTGGACGGCCATTTCCAGGTACTTTCCAAACGATATCGTTGCGAGCCGTATTGGCTCGTGCCGCGTCCGCGTTCACTATCCGATACGATACGACACCACGCCGTGTTTATTTCCGCCGTGGAACGATACCGACGCGTCGCGTTGGCGCAAAAACAAACGCAAAAAAAAGAAAAAAAGAAAAAAGAAAAAAATAGAATCGGCGAATCGGTTGGCGAAAGAGGCTTTCGCGCGGGTTGTTTCGCCAGGGGAGGCGGTTGTAAAGAGATACGCGGATGAACGGTTGGTGACCGCGCCTGAAGAAACGCTGAAAAAAAAGAGCAACGAGCGTCATTCGTCCACGGTTTCACGCTCCGGTTCCCGATCACGCAATCGCGACGTTCGAACGAGAGAGAAACACGCAGGACTGTGTGACGACCTCCGTCGAATTTTCAGGCCAGCCTGAAAATCGTCGAAATCGGCGCGCGACGCGACACGATCGTCGATACCGAGAACGCAGACTCCTAGGGCGACATCGAGCGGGGCCCACGTACTCAACTCACGGATATAGAGAGCAGAGGGTGTCGTCCGGAATCGTACCTTGTCGCCTACCTTCTTCTCCCATTGGAGAACGTAGGGCACTGGGTGCTCACCGGGGAACTCTACGTGACAGTTGAAGACGACGCTCTCCCCCAGGATTGCCGTAATGTGCACCGCGTCCTGGTGGCAGAGACCTGAAACACACAACACGCCCAACACATCTTTAACTCGCCGCACACTCCTTCCTTCCTTCTTTCCTTCCTTCCTTCCTTCCTTCCTTCGGAGGAACGAAGGAACTCGTCAAATTCCGACTTGGCATTTCCGCGAGAACTTGCCAACTACGGACTGTCGCGTCGCTGCGTGACGGCCGATAGATATTTCGCGAAAGTCGCTCGGCCGGCTTAACTTTCCCGCCGAGTTACAGGCCGCGGCAGCCGACCAACTTTGCGATTTACCGAAGCAACTTTCGCCCTCCCGTATTTTCGCGAACCGTACCTTCCATCTCCAGTTTCCCGGTTATTATGCGAGCAAAAGCGCAGCTCGGTGCTTCAAAGAAACAATCGAACCGAACGAGTCTCGGCGGAATTCCACGGAATTTCTTCACAACAACGACGCGATGTCGCGTGACCGGTTATCAACTTTGAGGGAGCGCAGCTGTGGATTTAACGCACCTCGGCACGAAATTTTCCGAGTCGAGTCAAAGTCTTTAACTGCTGTGAAATTTAAAAGTCCAAAGGTACTCGAAAAATGGATAAAATTTGTTCGTTTGAGCCCTCGTTTCCAAGGACGTGTATCAATTTTTCAATTTAATTTTCTTCAAAATGAAGTGTGTTATTACGCGTTTGCTCATTTTCGCAGTTGATGGACTAATCTTCTGCCAACTACATTAGTAATTTCTGTCTAGTCCGGAATTCGACATTTTTAATAACAAAATATGTTGCCAGAGTTACAAATAACATTCATTTTCAGAGTACTTGATAGGCAATACATTATATCGTAATCATATTACGCCGCAATGCATTTAGCGTACACGCATGTTGACTATAGTTATTGGGTAATTATAACTTTGAACATAGTTGTAACAAACGATTGTGACGTTGTATATAATACTAGAGAATGTGAAATCACCAGACGTATGAAATGAAACATCTACCAACACGCGAGAGTATTTGTATTTGCGCGAATCTCGTATGCAACTGAACAGAAATATAGTCTATTTGTTATTAACAAAAGACTTTATAACCCGACGAGGATGACTGCAACGAAGCCTTATCGAAAATATCGTATAGAATAACTTTGGCGCAAAACCATCTCAAACAATCCTTTATACTATGCAGCTAATTGTAAACGCATCTATTTGGAATATCTGTCTTGCAGCAGAAAATTTGCGTGACACGATTTGCAGAAACGATTGCAAAATATCGAGATCGAAGTCCACGACACCGTGGAAAGTAAACGCAACTCGCGTCGAGCTGCTACCGATATGCGATCCATTCGAATAATGGATACGACTTTGATATTTATTCTCTTTGAATCTCGTTGCCCACGAATACGACCCGTTTTTCGCATCGCTCTTGCTACGTGCGACAAAGGCCGCTGCAATACATCTTTCATGGTTCGATGGAACAAAGTAAAACGAACGCGCAAGGAGCCTCGCGTTGCGATTTCACGCGGTCGATCAACTGAACCACCATGATTGTTATTCCTCGTGCAGTTGCTAAAGAGCTGAGGTATAAAAAAATGTTGATCGAGAATCTACCGACGGGTATATCTCAACTCTCATATCCCGAGAATACTTTCAAACACTGGTTACTGGTTATTTTAATGCGACAATAATTCTTATGTAACGGTATATACGTAAATCGAGCATTTATAAATTGCTAAAAGATTGTACTGTTCTTATTTCTTTCAGTTTACCATCACAAGCGTAATGAAATACAAAATCTCTATTCTTTGAATATGTTAATATTCGAATGTTATATCGTCGGAACGAAATATCTAGTAACTAGAAGTAACTTCATCCATCACTAGGAATTATATTCTAGTGATATAACGTTCAAGTAATGAAATATTCAGAAAGTAGAGGTTCAAAGTAAAGCTCCACTGTATGTGAAATTATTAGAAAATTTAATTTTCTCTCTCACAAAAATTTAATAAAAATGTCAGACATAAAGAGTTAAGATGTTCGTCTCTGTACTTGACATGTACAAGCGCGAAATTAATAGTACGGAAGACTTGAAATTAGAAATTTAATTTAATTGAATTATTTATTTTATACGGGTAGATACCAAATTTATACAGAAAACGAGTGTAAGCGATCGTACGATATAAGAAGATAGATGATAAAAAATTAATCTCTTCTGTCTTTTCTCTCAATATGAAATATTTGACATTTAAGTATCAATCGTACGATCAAAGGTTCTTTTGTATAGTTTAATAGTGTTAGAACTATGATGACCAAAGTATAAAGTTTCTAGCAGAGAAATTAAAGTGAAAGGGAGAGGAAAAAGTTCATCGTACAATAAAGAACACAAGCTTCTATTTATACATTTTACTGAAAATCATTCAAATTTCTAAAAATGTAAATATATGAAGTTTCAGGTAGAACAAAGAAGCAATATAAGACTAATACGCGTTCAGATGATAGACAAATGCCAGTATGAAAGTACAGAGAAATGATACACAGCACAAATGGACCGTAAGATAAAGGAGATAAAGATAGACAAGTATAAGTAAGTGAGATCGATTAATATGGTAGTTACGGAAATAAGAGAAAACGACGAAGGAAGAAATTGAAGGAGATAAAGCAACAGATGGATTAAAAAACAGATAAAACGGTTCGTAATAACTAATGGAGTAGAAACACGTATCATTTAAATAAATAATATTAAATGCATCACTAAACTTTTCTCCCAAATAAAATTAAAGTGAAAGCTAATTAAACCTCTTGTCATTGTAGGCTAACCTAGTGAAAAAGATTGTTGAATTGAATTAGGATGAAAAGACTGTAGCTTCTTTCATCCTTGTTCCACGATATTATCCTCATCCATGGAACAAACATCAATAGTTTCAATTCAAAAGTACTTCAAATACTGGTAAATTGAATCAGAATTTCGTGCTGTAGGCATTATTCTTTATATTTTATTGTTTGTATAAACTTACTCTTTTTGAGAAATAAATTTTCATTCGTAGCAACAAGTTTTGCAAAGTCATTTTAAACATCCCAGAATTTAATTTCTTTGTATCCGAGTATATATTTCCGAGACAGAGCGCTTTTATAAGGTTCGCTGCTGCTATGGTCGTGGGTTGAGATCCGCAAACGTCACATCCGCTTGGGTCATACCTGAGAGTGACCGTGGAGACAGACATTTTTCTCGTTGCCCACGTGAATTTCTAGCAGTCATACTAATCCATCCACTGCCCTTGCAAAATCGCACCAAGTTCTTTTTGCATTAAAAGTGATAAAATAAATAAAATTAAGAAAGACGTAAAATTTTGTATGGAGCAACTAACGTCAAATTTATACATTTTAGAAATAAACGCTATATATTTATGTATTTAATACATAAACTTTCTTGAAACTTTTCTGCATTTTCAGATTTTCTACGAATGTGTAAAAGTCCGCAATAGTGATTATTAACACCGAAACTGTCAAATTGATCAAAACGACCAGTTTAATAATTTAGTCGACTGAAGTAGCCTTGCAGATTTACAATGTTGCGTATTTACAGATTCGAACGGATTTTGTAAAATGTACGAACAAAAATTTGCTGTAAGCACGACTATTCCTTGGCACTCCAATTTCTCCGATACAATTTTTACGCTTTGTTGTAGTGTTGATATCGGAGATTATTTACGACGTTTGTAGACTCGTCGGGAAGTTTCATCAACAGAGTTCCTCCCCTCCTCGTTATCTCTCGTTTCTCCTTCGAGAAGTACGCAAATTTCTAACGCCGTCGTCTCACGAAGCGTTGAAAACGGTCAAGCTGAGATCGAGCGTATCGATCGCGATAGGCAGAAACGATGACGCCGTCAGCATTGCTAACAGCGGCTTGTCAAAGTTATTGATATCGTACGAAACAAGCGGCACGTTCACCCTCGTATCTGGCCACGGAACAACCCTCTTACATCAAGCGCCATACGCATCGCGCATAATAATTTGAACCGGGGGCGGGAACGCCCAACAAGCATTTGTGTCCCATTACCGCGATTACCGAGTCCTAGCTGGGAGTGGTTCGGAGCAACCGTTTTTTCCTTCCTCCTCTTTTTTATCGCCGCTCGCCGTTCAATTTTTCCACGCGAAAAAGCTAGCAAAAACAGCTTCGTGACTCAGGCCGATGAAGCCGCGAGGCTAATGTCTTTCCGCGATCGACGCGAAATTCGAAGCAGCAGCTTTATCGATCGAGACGAGACGACCTGGCCAAGAAAATCGGAATCTTCGTGCGAGCAACGGGACGAAGCGAAACGAAGAGGAGGGTAAAACGAAACTCGGTGTGTTCGCCGATGGTCTAGACGGGTTTTTGTCTCGTTCTTTTTACACCAGCTCGCTACACCGCTTCACCTGACGGGGGAAAAAGCGCGGGGTAAAATCCGCGGAGCTGCGTAGATAACAGCGCCGAGAGCGTTCGAGGCGGGCGTTCGCCCAAAAAACTAAATGAGAATTTCCAAAGAGCGGCCGCCGCAGTGTGAAAGCGACGTGAAAATTGTCCTCGTCCGGGGTAACAATGGCCCGTGCCCGCCGCTGGAATCTCCCTCTCGCGCGCGCACATGCATCTTGCGCGTCGGAGGATGAGATATTACAGCCAGGAAAAGAAAGGACTCGCCCGGCCGTAGACCGGTCTGATCCTTCCCGATTTTCCCAGTCGTTGGTAAACCGCGAATTACCCGCCGTCTGCTCTCGCGAACGACCGAGAGGGTAGAGTCTACAGCCTCTCCTCTCTCGTCGAATGTTTGAGCAACGGCGAACAGGCGAACAGCAAAAGTTGGGAAGGGGGGGGTGCAAGCGAGCGAGGAAAAACGGGCGGGTAAAAATGGAGCAAACAAAGCGCAAAAAAGGGAGCAGAGTCGAAGATTAGTTTCGAAAAGCGGTGGGTGGAGTGCCCTCCTCTTTGGCGCCGCCGAATGCGCGACTTTGATCGCCACTCGAGCTTTCCTTCCATCCCCCGTTCTGCCTATTGTCCGGATTACCGGCACGTTCGCGTTGCTCGCGGACACGTCGCAGACGCGCTGCAGCGATACACGCGTAACAGTATGGTCGCGACGCGTCGCATCTTCGACAAAGTCCCTGTCCAACAAAGAACGCGCGCGTCTCAGCCTGCGACACGAGTGAAAACGATCGTCGATGGACGTTGGTGAACGATTTGAAACCAGTAAACGATTCATCTCACTGAAAGGCCCAGAAGCAACTGTCTTTTGACTAGGAAATGAAGACTCTTTTGCCATAAAATTTTATCGACATGCAAACATTTGAATCGACACAAAACAAATTACAGGCCACTCCTACTCGAGGTCTACTCCACGCCCCCTCACGAATCACGTGATCCAAATCGACCAATCGCTAATTTTCGTTGCATCAGCGTTGCACCTGTGAAGAGGCCTGATTTTCTGGGTTACCCCCGCTAAAATCACTTTCAGTGAAGTAAAAAACGGAGAATTCTAAAGCGAAAAGGTTCCCATCTCGACGCGATCGCGTCTCTTATTTCCATCGACGTTTCGCCGTCGAATCCATCGAGCCAGCCCTCTTTTCACTCGTACGCGTAGACGACACACGATAGGACGACTCAAAGGCACGCGTAACGAGATACGAGCAGCAGTTTTGTTGTTCGCGCAGACAAGGAAGCCTGTAAGAACGTTCTCATCTTCGTTGCAAAATTTTCAGTCAGCGACGAACCGTGAAATTAAGGAGGTACTCGATCGGCGTATCGCGCCGAGGGTTTCGAACGGTTTAGACGCGCTCGAGGTTAAGCTCGGAGCGTACGCGAGAACGTGGCAGACTTCCACAGCCAGGATGACGAGGGGCGAAGCAATTAACCGAGGGTTAACGAGCATTCTCTCGTCTCGGTAAACTTTCGCTTCGGGTATAGGTTTTAATTATTTAGCGTAATTGGATGCCTCTCGCTTAAACGTATATACATATATATATATATATATATTCGGAAAGCGGATGAACGCCCTCGTTGATTCGGAGATCCAGCGAGGTTCAACGGCCGCCGACTTTGTCGGCGAAATCGCGAGGCGCGCGCGACGGAGCCGCTCGTTCGAAAAAGAAAAAGAAAAAAAGAAAAACGCCAGACGACGAGGCGTTTTTCTTTCTTCTTTTTCCACTCGCGGCTCGATCGATCGACCAGCGGCGTCTCGCGTGGCTTTGCTACGTGTCGTAGCGCCGCGCGGAACGGGCTTTAGCAGGGGCAACGCACCCTCCTCGAGGAAGGGACAACGTCATTTACAACTCGCTTGATCGCTTGCCATCTGTTCTGCTACGAAAGGCAAAGCTACGTACGAGGAAGAAACCATAATCGCTGGCCGCCAACGCTAACGCGGATGCCACGAGTACGCGTAATTTATGGCAACCATGTGCCGCTCCTCGACCTACACGGGCCCCCCTCGGGCAATCTACGGAGGAATTTAATCGCGACGCATCTGCGCACGATGCCTGCTGCCCGAGCTCTGCTCGAGTTCGTGACTCTGTTCGAAATCCACCTGATTGCCCGGCCGAATTTACGACCGATCGAGCCATTACGACGATCCGGAGGGGAATAACGGAAACCGGAAATCGCGAGCGGTGACTGGCACCAGGAATTCCCTTTGACCACGCGAACCTATCCGGCGGGACTAGGCTCGAGAGGGGGACCGAGGCTCTTCTTAAGCGGCGAGGCTTTTCTGGTCTTTTCAGGGGGAATTACACGGCCTGGCGGGTCAATTTCGTCCGACGGAATCAATTTAAAAAACTGGCTGCCGGCGGCGGCGGCGAAGTTGAAGGGTACTCCGCGCACGACCAACCGACTCGCGCCACGAAAGCCGAGAACGTCAGGCGGAAAATAATTGGGAAATAAATAAATTACCCGGGCATTAACTGGGAAAGTTGCTAGGCGAGATGACAACTCGGCCCACTCGAGACACCCGTGCAAGTGCCGATCACAATGGGTCGCCTTTTCGTCCGTCCCCCGGTGACTTACTCAACTTTCTATATTAAACAACTTTTCCGCTAATTTTCCTCGCGATATTCCCTCTTCCCGGTGGCCGCCCCTTCTTTTCACCTCGTTCGCCCTCCGTCAATTTTACGATAGTCCTCCTTTTACGAACGAGAAAACTTGGTAAACTTGGACGCGGATATATCATCAGCCTCCACCCTCTTTTGGGAAGGGAAAGCTTTTTTTCGAATCGCGTCGAGATTAGGAGCGGAAGAACGGAGGAGAGAAAAGTGAGATTTAATCGTATCGATTCACCGTGTTTTCGTTTTTTTTTCAGTTCCGTGTACGCGTCATTAGCAGGACACGGTGTGCTCGCGTTGAACAAGCTTTCCGGGAGGAAAGCCGGAGTTTTAATGAAATTGTTTTCGCGGATGGAGCTAACGAGCGTGGATAGGGCGCTTGCGCCGCATGCTCGCGAATTAAAAAAAAAGGAGGCAGGGTGGGAGGGAGGGAGGGAGGGAGGAGAGAGGGGAAGGAAACATCCTTTGGTACGAGCACGCATTGACGTCGCTTTATTCATCTCGTTCCGGTAAATCGTTTAAATGCGCCGCGGCTTTTCATGCTTTCCCCGCAACAGTCGTAAATAAACGCGGTTGCGCGATATATAGGCTTTCGTTCGATCGTTTTCTCTCTCTCTCTCCCTCTCCCTCTCTTGCTCGTTTCGTTGAAATTATCTCTTCAATCGGTTAATCGCGGCATCGTCTGTTCCGTCATCAATGGATCGATCGAAAATTTGTTTCCCAGGTGCCCTTTTCTCGTGACGTCACCGAGGACGTTCCGCGTTTCAACTCCTTTGAAATTGCGAGAAACGCGTCGCTCGCGGTGACAAACGACCCCCTCGGTTTGACGAAAAGATACGTAAAAGAACGGTTTCGAAGAAAAGTGAAAAGACAGCGGAAGCAGGAGATGAGTAAGCAGGGCCAAGTGTAAACGGTCGCTTCCACGAACAAACGGAGAAATCAATCAGCTCGATGTTCGACAGAATCTTGAGGCTCGATGGCGGAACACACGAGCGAACGACCGAATGCACGAGTAATTGTACGCTATGACGCAGATACGTATTACCAATTACGAGAGATATCTCGACGGAAACTCTCCGCTCGATCTCAATCGACGTCATTACGGGCCTGGGCTACGCGCATCCAACCACGCCACGCTGAATCCAAGATCGATCGGTCGATCGTACTTGAGAGACGGTGGAAACCTATTACCGCGACCCGGTGGACTTGTTCTGATTACCGAGTCTCGCTAATTAATGTACAACTCGAGAAACTGGTAAACGATAATGAAACAAACGCGTGCCCGGTTCAAGAGGCGACCAAGGACGACCGTGTCTCGTCTCCGTTGTTCCACGATTTCTCTGTCATTCGCGAATTTCTCGTGCATCGATCTTACGACTACTACTCCTCGGTTTTTTTTCACTTTCAATTTAAAATTATTTTCTTCTCATTACCTTGCGTTAGCGAGTACCGTTTGTTCTCGGTAAGAGAACTTTATTCTTATCAACGTTGTTACAAAGTCAAATTTTCGCCTCTTACACAGAGACAGATATATTTCACAGATCGCAAGTCAAAGAAGCGACTTTAGGATTGTAAAAGTATATGCACGCCACGACGTGCATTTTATATTTTCCTTTTCTTTTCACTCCTGTATCTTATTTGGATTCGCTCATTCGCTGGTGTGAATGTCGTTGTTATCGAAAGGAAGAGAAGAACGGAAACATACCTGGCGTGACGAAAAGGACGATACCGAGGAGCAGGATCCTCGTTGCCACATCCGCGATCCACCGGAAATCCCTGCAACACCATCGAAGCCGATGCCTTCTCCCATTGACTCCTTCCTCTTTTTCAGCCTCCGTGTCGACGGGTCTTCCAACGAAGAGTCGCAGCTTTCCAAACAGCGAACCGATTACGCCGGATCCACCGTTCGAGCACCTCGAACCTTTCTCTTGTCCATTTTCCTCGTTCGCCTGTCGTCTACACGGCCGGGAACCTGTACACGTCGGCTGACCGGAAGCGAGAGTCGCCTGCAAGTCAACTCTACCGGAAAAACGAATTTATCCCGCGTTAGACGCTGTACGAGATCTCGAGGTCGATTCGGGCGGACTCGAGTGCTACAGGATGGAATTAGAAATTCTTCCGGTCGAACGTTCGTTCACGAATGATTTAATTGGAAATTTATTATTTCATTTCCGAAGCTTTCCGTTCCCGTAGGCCGCTGCTTCCACGCGTTAACCTCGTCGATACGCGATCATCGATTAAACTCGACAGCCATTGAAATACAGTATACAAACGAACGATCATCGAGCCAAAATTATCGAAATTTCGTCGAATGATTTATTTTACGTTTTACATATTTCTGAGTGTTTGCGCAGATTTTTCTGAACGTGATTGAAAAATGGGATGCAGAGTAGAAATTTGTTTTGTCGATTGAACGTGTTGATACGCAACTTGTGTCAGATATTATCAGATCGAATGTTTTATGTATAATTTTGAACATTATATGCAAATTTTCTGTAAATTAATAAACACCCGCAGTTTATTGACAACAATTCCACCGATTGTGCGTCGACCGATGGTGTTTCTATTTTTGTTAATATTTTAAAGTGATCGACGCGTTGACACGGACTTTATATATTTTCTTTTAGAAACGACTATCGTTTGCTAAACACATTATTCGTTTGTAACATTTGATCCGTCTCGTCGGTGAAAATTTTTTTAGTGCATAAAACTTTACTTTAATCTGTTAGTTTCTTAATTTTTAATTTCAATTCGGTTGCACCGCTGGTAACATTTGACACCGTACATTATGGTTATTTGATAAAACGCTCGTCAACACAATTTTTAGCTTTTCGATTCAACTTTGACAATTTGTATTTCTCCAACAATTTAACATCACAAACTACGCATTATTAATACGTTGCGCTGCACTTGCTCTGGACAGTAAAGTAACAGCATACGGCTGACAAATCCCGTGCCGAAGAGGTTAAGAGCATCGAGCGAAGACAGAAAGTTAGGGTTGTCAAAGGAAAGGAAAGAGGCAGGGTTTACCTTTCTTCCTGGCCACGGGTGCTCCCCTCGGATGCTTGGGAGCCATCGTGCCTTAAGAAACGAGGACTCTGGGGACAAGCGCTTCCTGAACACTCGAGCCTTCGCCGGAGGTCCGTGGCTTGTAGCCCTCCTCCGCCCCCCATACCCCCGCTCCCATAGTACCTGTAAATCATAAACGAGCCGGTAAGTTAAGTTAGACAGCGCGAGATTCGCCGGGGACCAAGTGTGAATGATTGAAGGGATAGGTCAACCCTGCGACCGTAACGGGGAATTATTCAGCTTTGTGCGAGTATTCTTTTCCGGAAGCGGAACTCGTTTTCACAACCTCGGCTCGCACGATCTGCTGATTTCTATTTAATCCTGCTATTCTCCTCGGCTCCGTAAATGGATACTACGTATGCTGATAAGTATTTATTAAAATACGAAATAAGATAGGTGGAAGTTTAACAAAGCGAAATCAGATTTATCGCAACGGGAAATTGTTACAGAGTGATTCAAATGAATCTCTTTAATTTAATTTTGATAAATAGAGTTATTGGTAAAAAGAGCAACTAATGTTGTAACAGTTAGATGACTCGAGACTCTGCAGAGTCTGTTCATTGTTGAAGTTTTAGACTGAATATACGTTATAAGTATTTTGTTACAAACATTAACCCTTAACTGGTATCACCGAGTGATTCCAATGATACAATGAGACACAAAAATTGATGTCTGCTTAATTTTGGGGAAAGATATGAAATAAAAAAACACGCTGCGCAAATTATAGTCACCTGCGACTCCACTTGAAGGTTCAACGAAAATTGGTCGTACATTTTCCGATTATCTGTATCCCGGATCGCGAAAGATTAACCGAGCTAACAGACCGTTGAAAACGACGTTGCATCGAAGTGAATATCTCGATCGCTGTATATACGGCGTGCCTAAAATTTCCCGCAATCTTATCCCCCCGAGAGGCGCCGCGGCGTAGCCGCGCAAGATCGAATCGGCGTGCACGCGCGACGATCGATTAATTAACAATAGGAGAAAAAGAAAAGTGAAATCGCGGCGTTCGCGTTTCAATTAAACGGAGCGATAAATTATGCCAACGCTCTAATCGCGCATTCGAATATAATTACACGTTTCCCCGAGCTGGTAATCAATGCGGCTGATAAATTTCGCACAGAGGCGAAAACGTTCCCCTTGTTATCGGATCGTGATATTTTCAATTTTCACCGAGCGAGCACTACTTCATTCCAGGCCGCGTAACACGAACGGGCGATAACCGTATGTCTCGGTCGAGATCGTTCCCTTTTTTTTCTTCCATTTTCCTTCCTTCTCCAGGCTTCTTTTTTCGCTCCTTCCGTTTATCGAGCAAGCATGGTCACGAAAGCGGCATAATACCGCGAGATAATGCCTTCATCGATTCGCCAACGATTCAATCCGCGATTCCTATCGACGCCACTCGATTACTCTGATTGCGAGCGAGGGGAATCGACTCCCCGAGTTATAGATAAGCGTTCGATTACTCGCGACTTACTGGAACTCCGGCAGCTAACCAACGCGAGTCTTCTTTCTTCCGTTGGTTCGTGTCCGCTCGTCCAGGTCCCGAGATCGGCCCACCGCGCTGTCTAACCTCCACGAGGAAACGAGGCGAGGAAACGCCTCGAGGTCAAAGCGAACTCGTTGCCGCATACCAAGCTATCGGGATATTAGACGTTGCACGCGGCTCTCGGCCGACCGTTCGCGCCGCGATTCCGTTACTCTCGCGATCGATTCGCCTCGAACCGCGAATTCCTTTGTAATTTCATTTTAGCAAACTGTTGGCGAATGAGGAAAGGAACATTGTTAAACGTTTCGAGATAAAAAAATAATTAGCAAGGAAATATCAAAATAGGAATAATTGAGAAGGAACGAAACACCATCTGATATCTAAGGAACGTGAAACTGAGCTAATGGTTTTTCGATACAAGTGATTTAGTACTTTTTTTTATATGTGGAATGGACGAGCTGAATTGGTTAGTGTATTAAAATTCGCTCATTGTTGCACTTGAAACAACAAACTATCATCAAAAGATTATTATCAGTTAGACGATTGATCGTTTCGAAAATATTTCAACTTTTAGTTTTAGGTTAGGTTGCACGGTCACGAGGGATCGTCGCTCGATCGATAGTCGAAAAGAATCGAGCTGTTTATTTTGAACGAACTTTGGCACGCACGAGTCACTCTGTTCTTCGAGTCGAGTTAGTTAAGGGTTTGTCTGAAAGAAGTTGATGCTTACGTGTATCGGTCACCCCGGACACTCATATTTCTCTCAGTATGATTAATTTCGCACAGACGAATCGCCATTTTTCACTACCGTCGAGTGACCAATGCCACTTTCGAAATAAACGGCTCAACTGACGAAACGAGGCACCTACCCCTGCCGTTCCGCCACCACTACCGCTGCTGCCCGGATCGACCGCTCCCGGCGCCGATTTTCACCAACCTCGCCACTTCTTCAGCCACCGCCGTGACAGCCACCTTTCAGCCTCCGCAGCGTGCCGCTATCATCACCTGAAAAAACCATCGACAACGTTTTCACGTTCCAGCGATATACGTACGTACATACGTCGCGTCGCGCGTCCGAGGGTTCGAGGAGGGTTTAGGTTAGGTTTGTCTATCCGCTTGTGTCCACAGGCACCGTACGCTTACGTCGTTATTATCGCGTACGACCTCGAGTATTCTTCCGGGGGCTAATTGAAATTCCGAGCAGGGGACGCATGAATCGAATCGATTAGCGGAATACGTGCTCGGATGCGGCGACCCGATCGGATCGATTTTAGCTCGCTTCCTGGCAGAGGAGTTCCCCGATTCGGGGCTTTCAACGGAAACTTCCAACAGAGGGATAATAATTATGTCGCTTTGAGGCGCCGCGTGGATTACCGACAGCCATGATCAAACGACCGCCGGCGCATTTTCGGGAAACGGCGAAAATCCGCCCGCAGAAATTGAACCGTGATTGTAATCGCGTTCGCAGCTTAACGGCGAACGCGACCTTTTTCTTTTTTTTTTTTCGTTTGAAACGACGATCGAGCGTTCCAGCCAGAGATTGCGGATTGTTATTGCAAATTTATATTTTTAAACGTGCAATTGAAAAGGTAGAGGACATTTTTTTTTTTATTATGTGGCATTTCCCATTTTAACATCAGAATTGGAAGCAAGGATAGTAATCAAACCAAGCTGTGTTTATTCGTTGTAACTACAATTTCCTCGTGTTTAACTTGGTTTATTGGCATTTTACGATTTTGCCAACTTTTGTTTCTTACTTTTGTAATTTCATACGTGATTGATATAATTATTGTTTGTATATAATCGTTGAATGTGTTACTCGTTTCTGTACTAACGCTTTACAAAGGCGTCGTTTTTCCTCCGTTTTTGAAGAAATTGAACATCTATGCAAATTTGTTGAAGAATGTCACGTTTCCCGACAATCCACCTGGATGGATCGATTTTTGTAGTTCTTCTCGTGGGTTTCAATTCGGATACGATGAATCTTAGCAAGTTCAAAAACTATCGATGTAAATCTACGTGCTCCTTCGAGTGTAAGTGAATAAATTCAAACCAAAAATCATTTCCAAGTCGAAGCTCGGACTGAAAGCACCGCGAAACGAGTGTCGAGGTGCTACTCGATCGCAGTAAAAGAGGGTACTACGATTCGGCATCGTTTACGACTACATTTCGCCTTTAACGCCCCGACGTTGCTCCGCGTTGCGTGTTTTTTAACGCCGCAAGATGGACGTACGACGTATGATTGCGTCGTAACGTGGATTCAGGATGTTACGCGAGTTAGCTGGAAAACCGTCAGCACCTTCGACCGGGATTGCAGCCAGGATGCGCCAACGGAAGACGCACGAGGGGTACAGGGACGCGTATACGGAAAGGGAAAGGGAACGAAGAAGGGAATAGGAAGAGGAAGAGGAAGAGGAGGAGGGTTCGTCGAACAATGGCACATGTCGACCGCGCAATTCCACCGCACCGAACGACCCACGACACCACCTGTCATAACTCGTCTTCGTGTTCCACGGTTATTAGCGCTGAGCCGGTGGGATTGACCAATATCTCCTGCCCCTGTAATCCCTTGTTCCTTTCCGTCCCCGGACCGATCGTCACCGCACGACGCACGCACGAGTTGAACGGCAACCGCTAGGGCCAAATGAAATCTCCCGGATTTACTGGGCATCCTATTTTTCTCGCGTGCCGCGATTTCCAAGATACTCTTCGCAAGATATTCGCCTTTAACCAGCTGTCACCGATTGTCGGGCGACAATGGCTTCGCCGCGATCGGACAGAAATGTCAATTTAATTTAATTTTGGCGGTTTGGTGGTGGGGAAGGGTACCTTCGCCGCTTTTGTAACGCGTAATGAATTATTAAAATGTAACAAGATAATCGAAATGTGGCATCAATGTGAGTGTAATTAATTAATAACGAATAATTGTAATAGCAATGTAATTATATTGTATCGTAATAATATTATAATGAGAGTATAATAACGACAAATAATTTAATTTATTAAATTATACGGCAATTTTCTACGCACTTTAAAATGCATAAAAATCCACGGTCTGTTTGTAAGATTCAGCAGGCGAGAGTTCAGTTCGCTATCGATTCTTCGCTCCTCCTACAGTCTTCATAATACTCTGACCCATTATCGTTATGGTCATTACGCGCAAGTGGTACCAATCTCGATACGATAGAAATCTGAAAAATCGCGGTTCAACTATTTCCAGGGAATTGCGATACTTCTTGATACCAGGGGACCAAGTCACCGAGGTGCGTCAACGTTGGAACAAAGTGCTGCAGTCTTCCGCGAATTTGAGGATCTTCGAGCTTGTCAATATCACAGATAGTAAAACTCGAAGCTCTTTCCCCCCCCTCAGAATAAAACTTCCAGCCATTCCCGCGATCCATCGAGTATATTTTTGCCCGGCAAAACTTACCACAACCGAATCTCTCGAACCGAACAAAACTCTCTTCGCGCTAATTGGTCTCCGTGTCTCCGATTCCCAACGCGACGCGACTTTTTCTATTCACGCTGACGGAGAAAAATGATCGTCACCGCGAAAGAAGAGGCGGGTACGCGTCTACGAAGGGATCATTTCATCGGCCAACTGCTCTTTTCGTTTTCTTTTTCTTCCATTTGACACTGACAACGGCGTCGATCAAGCTCGCGCGCTATTTATTACGAACAATCGCCGACGTTCCGGGGTTTCCCTCGGCGAGCGAGTTCGCTTTTACGAGCTCTCCGATCAATTAGGAAGGAAAGTAAGTTTATTACTTGCGCGCCACGATGAAATTGCCGAAAGTCCGTGGTCAATTTCGCCTCTGCGATCCGACGCAACAACGCAGTCTCTGACCTCTCTCGGGCTTGTGCCGCGATAAACTTTATCCGTCGGTATCCGTCTCGATACACGAGAAAATTAATTAGCGTGTCGGTACAAGCGTCGATGCAAATCACTCGGGTCGACGGTGGGGCCGCAACAACGTAGCAATCTCCAACGAAAGACAATTCGGACGACGAGAGAAATTTTCTATTCCGTTCCCGTTGTTCTTGTTGTTGTTGTTATTATTATTATTATTATTGTTACTGTTATTATTATTGTCGCGGGCAAATTCGAGAGCAAAGTAGTAAATCGTTTCGTTAGTCGCGCGGCAAAGGGAGAGACCGGCAGGCAAATATTCTCAACGCATTGGAACGTCGAATCGAATGGAACGGGGCGGGGGGGGGAGAAAAAAAAAGGTCAAATCGGTGAGCGTTCACGGGTAATTTGACAATGCGGCAACAAGCGCGGTTGCCCGATTCGATTCCAACCAACGGCTAAAGCTGATTCGATCAATTGTGAAAATTCGACTGTGCTTTTTGTATTCTCGTATCACGTAACGAGTGGCGATTGCTATTCAAAATTGAAATTGCAGGGCCACCGGTGTATAAAGTTGCCTCCGTAATATCGATCCAATTACGGCCGCTCGTTCGCCGTCCGGTTGGCACCGACATAAAATTTGCACCGCGTCGAAATTTCCCCGGCGATACGACCCTCACACCCTCCCCCCCTTCTTAATCTACCCGCCTCGATTCCATCGCCTCCTGCTCCGCCAAACCGACCCTACACCGCTGATTAACCTCGCCTCCCAAAAATTGAAACATTCGCCGAGCGTTCATCGATCGTCCCTTGTCGTTTTGAATTCGCGCGTCAGCTATTGGCATTCCCGCGTACAGTCCTTCCGTGGTTAGCGTTCTTTGGAACGCTCAGTCTAAGATCTGAACCGTTCGACACGAATAGAAGCTTTTATTTCACGTATGTGTGTGTACTGCAGCGAAGAGCACAGTGACGATGAAAAATTGTCACTTTGCAAGAGAAAATCGTACGTGTGACAATCCACTTGACTTCGTTCTAAAGCATAAAGCTTCTATCTTTAACAGTTTCTTTCTTTCAATGATGATTTTGTATCATTCTTTCGAGAATTCTTTACATTTAAAACAATTCTTTTCGTAACTAGGTCCATTGAAGACGTTTTGAAGAACGAAATGTCTTCTTTAGAACGACTCTGTCTTTATAGAATAATTAAAAATTCTCTTGTGGTCAGATTATCTCTCATTGTTATTCGTTCAGTTAAGCTTTTCATTGTAAATACACGTATAAACAAACCTGAATCTCACTTTAGTCTAATTTTTAACCTTTATTTTACCAAACAATGATGCATCGTTGTTGATTTAATTCATTCGTTCATTTTCCCTTTATTTCTCAATATGTTTTTATACTTTCTTTCTGGGAAACCGTTTTGTCAACTCGGGGCAGTATTTTTCTTCAGCTTAAATACAATTTTTTCGGGTGCTACGTTCGTGCGTGTAGCTGTCAACTCCTCGGCAACTGGAAATAATATTCTAGAAATAAAAGAAAAATCCCCGGTTCGCGCTATCGATTTGCTCTCGGTTGAAATATTATTGGACGAAATATTATTATTTAGATCGTACGTGTTCGCGTTACGAGCTCCAATCTCACAGTCAGTTCGATCGCGTTCTGGCAGCGGTTCTTGGAAATAATATTTCGCTGGAGTGAAATTAAACTTATTCAGAATTGAATCGATAGTGCGGACACGTTATCGCCAATCAATTCGTATGATTTTTCGAGTGTAGCGGCGAAGCGAGTACGGTTGGAGAAAAAGAATGATGGAATTTTGGAAACTGGCACGCTTATATGCGCATATACTGTCGCGTAATTATAAGCAGACTGCGGATTTTTTACGCATTTACAGAAATTGCGAAATTGCACAGAACGCATGAAGTATGAAACAGTGCACAAAACATCCAAAGTGCAATGCTCTCTGTAACATTTGGCGAGTGAAACAATTTTCGAACCCGTTGTTCTTAAAAATATGAATTTGCATGAAAATCCGCAATTCAGTTATTAGTTGTAAATTATTATAAAATATTTCCTTTAACTCCATGCGGATCGCATACACTGAAAAATTAAATGTGATGCAAATTTTAACTTGCTGAATCTTAACTCTTTTATCCAACTACTCAGCTCTTTTTTTTATTGAAACTTTTACGAAACACCCGTTCAATCAATGAAAACTGAAGGATCGCACGAGCAACTTGAAAGTAAATTTCATTTCAGGGATGTCAGCGAACCAAGAGGAAATCGAGTGATAGTCTCTAGTGATATCGATAGTTTTCTTCGTCGAAATATAGGTTTCGGTATACCTTTACAGTCCTAGCCTCACATTCGCGCAAAGTACGCGACGATATCTTTTCAGTCGACGTTCGAAGCGAACAGCAACAACGTCGCTGATGAAAGATGGCCTCCGATACTGTCGCGATACCTTCGAAATATCACTTAATCGCGTCACTCGGCGTCCCGGCTCTGTGCATGCAGCTTCCTGCGCGCATTGTCAGCGCGGATCTCGTCGTAAATGCACGTTCGCGTCAACGCCGACCCGGAGCCCTTTCAGCGGCGCCACACAAGAGCGCCGCGCGCGTCTATCCGTCACGAGATCCGTTTGCGTGTCCTTGCGGCACGATGATGAGCACGTTAATTATTACCGTCAAGGTTCCCTCGCCAAACTGCAGCGGCGGCCGGTGGCGATAGAATTCCCGGCTAAAAGGGAACGAACCCGAGGTCACTCGATGACGTTTTCACCAACGAACGAAATCGAAACAGGCTGGTGAAAAGGTTCGTCGAATGGAGCCCTCGAGAACGCTCCGCAATGGCAATGTTTGCTCTTTCTCGTCGGGTAACCCCGACCTATGCCCTGTTCCCCTGTCGACCCTCGCCATCCTTTTCCCTTTTTTTTCTCTTTTCTTTTAATCGCCAACTTTCAAAAGGAAATAGAGGTCGCGAATCCTCGTCGCGAGGAGTGGTCTAATCGAAAACGAACATATGACGATGTTTTCACGTGACGTTCGTTGCTAGATCGCGTAGGGTTTGGTTAGAACAACCGATACGCTTCGTTCACACTGTTGTTGTTCATGTTCACCAACAACGCGTGTTAAAGAGAATTAATTTCGGACATGTTAAGAACAATCAGTACGAAAGTACGTGGAAGATTTCCAGAGTTTCTCGTTGCCACCCCGTGACGAGACTGTACGACACTTCTAATTTATAGCACTAGCACCAGAATACAAACTGCTATTAGAAACTAAGTGAAATTTATGAAAGACCAGGTTGTAAATTTTCTAAGCTGTCCACACGTGAGAGATGCGCAGGACGTGTAAAAATCTCCAATCCGACGAACTATCTCCGAGGCACGTTCCTGTCACAAACAGTGTGTACCGTTGGTCTTAACAATGTGATCATCATTGCGAAGGGCAGATTACAGCGAACGTTGTACGTTTAGGGGACGATACGTCAAAAATCCTGTTTACAAGATCGAATACGGTCGAAGCTGATCGCAAGCTATTCACAAATAGAAATATATATAGTATGAGCTTATGAATAATTCGCGAACAGCTTGCGAACAATTGCAGAATCGCATTGCAGATCGCACGTTCGCATGCATACGAAAATTTCGATACGTAAAAGTAGGTGTTTGTAGGAAATCTGTTGCTTCTATCAGCAAGTATACGAATAATAAAAAGAGAAGAAGAAAAGTAGTAAAAAAAAGAAGTTTCTGATGAAATAGGTTTAACCAGCAATTCATTGAAACGCATTTAAGTTAGACAACTAAAGCTAGACCGCCAAATTTCATTGAGACTATAATATCATATTCGCGTTCATATTCGTCAGCAGTGTGGACACTGGAACAGCGAAAAAGCTCGTTCGCGAGCTTGAAACGTCATCACGGTCTCAACGAACGTGACGATCGCTTCGCTATCAGACTTTAGTTCCATTTAATCTTCGATTAATGAACATCAACTCTAAAATCGGACGGTCCCGAAAATTTGACACGTTAATTGGATTATGTTTCGATCAGCCACGTTTATGGGACGTGAAATATAAAGTTTATAAAGTAATATCCACTATATTGACGCTCTGTATTCTCCTTCCAACATTGAAAGAGTTGTCTAACTCTTATAACTGAATAATTGTCGATCTTTGAACTTTGTGGCACAACAAAAAGTGGCACGACATTCTGCCTGGACTGATTTTGAAAAACTGAAGCCTCTGCTCTCAGAATCTTTCTCTGACGAAACAGAAATTTTACAAAAAATTTCGAGCGAAATTTTCGAAATTTTTACGAGTTCAAACGTATCTACGGATATTAAAAAAATCCGTAGTTTCACTACGAACCCTTGAAATTTCAGATGCGATTCCGATTCGTCGGTTTATTCAACTTTGAATGAAAAGTACCGCTGGCATTGGAATAATCCAAGATACACCGCGAAGAGACAGTATACGAGATTTCTATCTCACGCGTACGTGTTAACATATAATATGCGGTTGACGCAAGCGACAGTTCTTTCTCGGGCGCTTTATATTTAAATTACAAAATTTTTACGTGCATATCAACAAGGTACGTAAGAAAACAGCAAATATTTTCACTGGCAACAGAAACGCGGAAATAGAAGACAGATCGAGAATTCGTCGTGGAACAAAGAGCAAAGTCGGGATCTTATTTATGCAATTAAGTTTGCCTCTCGGTCGAACTGATCCAATTATTAACCCATGGCGAGTAGTTTTCGTTCTTTGCCCCGGTCAGTGCACACCGACGAAATATCATTGGATTTCAAGGGAGGTTAAGAGCCTGCTGCACAAGCGGAATTGCTCGGAAGCGATAAAACGGACTTCCGTCGTCTCGAATTCGTCTTTCAGGCGGCGAGGGAAAGAAGCGGAGTCGGATGGAGGGGGGATCGATTAAAACGATCGCTGGACGAGCTGGGACAGCGCCGCCATTGCACGAGGCTGCACGGGGGTTTCACGAGTTCAATATCTCGGTCGTTCGTTAATCGTTTTCGCCGGAACTACCGCGACGAGTCGTCCCTCGAGTTCCACACCTTGCCGGCCAACTTCCGCTTGGTCCGTATCTTCGGCGCGATTACTACTGGCCGTCAAAGTTCTCCCGGCTGCGAGATTTTTACCCCTGATGAAGATCACCGGGACGCTTTTAACGAGTACGCGCACCTAGCGCCAGGGCTCTCCGCGTCGTTGAGCAAACCTAACTCGGTGACCCGACGATGATTACGCCCGAGATAAAATCCGAGACGTATGGACGTACAGGAGATGAACAGACAAGGCTGGTGTCGACGCGACCTCGTCAAGGGAAATGAAGAGAAGGGACCGAGGAGCACTCGAGGAGTGAAGGAACGCAGAGAACCGCGTCAGAGCGAACGAGAGGGGGCGAAAGAGAATTGAAGGACGAAGAGAATTCGATCATGGACAATGTGCGATACGATAGAAATGGATTTTAAAGTGGAGAGTGTTTAAGCTGTCCCCTCCCCCCCGGGGGAAATCTCGGAATATCGACTGCGCTACGATGTTAAACACGCCAGACCCTCGGAGACCATACGCGCGACGCAAAGGACCAATTGCCGATCGGAGGTTTCAATGATTCTCCTCTCGTCTCGTTTCTCGAGTGATAGTTGAAAAGAGGAATATATATATATATATATTCGCTTTTACGCAAACGAACGTCCGAATTAACTTTGAAAAGATAAAAACGCGTTGGACGTTCTATACCAGCGACTATCAAACCTCTTTCACCACTTTTCGTTACCATGTACGTTCAACTTGGTCCAAGAATTTTTACATGCCATCTGAAAGTCCGTTATTTTTAGATGCTACTCCGTGATATAAATTTACTTTGACGAAATGTAAATTTAGTAGGATGCTGCGTGTAATATCCTCGTAATTTGTATGTGCACAAATCCTCCCTGCCAATTTCGATGTTTCTACAGATAGACTGCGGATTTTCATGCATTTTTAAATTATTACGAACGTAATTAAACAATTTAAATTTAAATAACAAATTAAATATTATTACAATTATTCACATCTTCGTTGAATATTTTGCGTATTATTACTTTTGCATATTACGTGCGTTGCGTGTATTTCTGTGCCCCGAAATTTTTCGCAAATGCATAAAAATCTGCAGTCTGATTGTAAGAGCACGTGCTGCCAAAGAGTTTTTATTTTATTTTAAATTATAAATTTAATAGGATGTTGCGTATAACGTGCTCCTGATTTATACCAATATTGATATTGTTATAAGAATACGTATTAATAAATATAAATTGATAAAATTGAATTTATTATTACGTGAATACTTGTTATCGATGCAATGATAAATAATTAATTTGTTCAAATTCGTTTGATTTCTAAAAGCTGAAAGTAACGTTTGATGGATAATTTCCAATCTCTGATTCTACTGTTTCGTTTTCGTTTACATTTTTCTGAATTCCTTTTGGCAATCATCTTTCAACTAACGATCAATCGACTTTCCCAGCGAGAATCATCGAGTTTTCAGGATCATTCTCAAGATCACTGCTCACAGGAAAGGAATTCAATCTTCAGTGTTGAGGGACACTCAGTTTTAACATCACGAAACTTTCGACTTGGAATGCCCTTGTGTTCAGTGCAATGCAACTTGCCAAAGAGAGATCGAACGAAAGCCTCGTACGGATGTTGGTAAATTTGTCCCTGTTTGCTACCGCAGGGCGAGGGATCGACTCGACGAGAACGTAATTTATCGGAAGCTACTCGAGGACTAATCCACGCTGATAGTTCGACTTACCGAATCAACAAGACGGAGCATTCTATGCAAATTCGACAACCTCACTCGGCTGAAACGGACCTGGGGTGACTCGACGGTAACTCGACGTCCAGTTAAATTGGCCATCACCTCGCCGCCCTTGGCTCGAACGTAGTCGATCGACGAGTTTGTTCGGTGCGCGCCCTCCTAATCTACGCCGGCATTTCCAAAGAATCCATCGGAACGATGGTTCGTTCAACGACGAAACGAATATAAACTCACCCTCGACGCGCTATTGTCGTCGCGAGTCGACCTACATTCGTGTCCTCTCGCGTCCGTTCCCTCCAGAATCTCCGCCACCACCGCGTGCCGTTTACCACCGAAACGAGCGAAAACTACGGGAAAATATCGCCCGTTAAGGTAATCCGTTTGACTCGATAAACGCAGAGATATCGCCGTGACGTGATCGTGTTCCTCGGCCGTTTTAACCGAGGACTCGATTCCTCGTCAGATTTAACAAAAAAGCTGCGCGATCTGACACGGAGCCCGATGCGAAATACATCGGCACGTGAGAGGGTAGTAGTTTCTTCGAATCGAAGAAACGAAAGTGGCGGTCGAAAGATGCACGCGATCGCCTCGTTTCTCCAGATCGCCGTCGTTACGCGATGAAGGATCGC
This sequence comes from Melipona beecheii, assembly GCA_032399605.1. Lineage (NCBI taxonomy): Eukaryota > Metazoa > Arthropoda > Insecta > Hymenoptera > Apidae > Melipona > Melipona beecheii. Next base: position 2,201,449 of record JAUCMO010000463.1, read on the forward strand.
CGATTGGTCCCACGATTCCGAGTCGACGGCCACGTGAAACGAGCGAACCAAACGAGAGAGACCAAACTGGCGATATTTCGCGTGATATTCCCCGCCACGATGGATGCGCGCCGCGGAAATTAAAACAACAAGACCAGAGGCAAGATTCGCCGAATGAATTTCAATTGTTGAATGAAGTTTCGATCTGAGTGAAACGCGGCGAAACTGTTCGCTCGCACGGCTACAAACACACACACACACGGTAAACGAGAAAATATTTTTCAGACCGGCGGAGGATTCGCAACGGCGCAAATCCGTAATGAAAATTTACTTTTGCAACAACGTTACGCCTCGCTGTGCTTGGCGATCGAACACACAGCGCGATAGACCGTCGACGTTTCCGCGATGGCGGACTGTTTTAATAGAGGGAGAGAGAGAGAGAGAGAGAAAGAATATTGGCGTCGAAGCATTTTTTCCCCTTTCTCTGGCGGTAAATTTGAACGAAAGCAGAGCGAATCGAGCGGGGAATCGTTGTCCCCGCGGCTCGGTCGCGACGCATTTGTGGAAAGGTTCCGGCGATATTTGCGGTACGCCATAGCGGCGTAACCCTCCGAGCATTTAACGTGCTGGCGGCGACTCCGCCATCGCTGCGTAACGGCCGCGAGCCCCGCAAAACGCGTCGCCGGCACCAGGCTGCGACTGCACCGTCACCTAGCCGACCGCAAAACTGCCAGCGGAATACCGAAATGCGACTGGCGAGTACCCTCGGCCAGGCATCCGTGAAATGATACTCGGCCACCGGGCCCGAACACGCCGAAATAACTGAAACTTTTGCGGCCGTGCCGGCGTGGCGGTGGATTCCAAGGATTCTTACCGCGTTCGGGCGCCGGCAGAATCTTCGAGCGCCGATACGAAAGCTCGCGCGTCTCCGCTTTCCTCCCTGGTATTCCTCGCGATTCCTCCTACAGCCACCCCTTCCCCTGGCTACGGAGGGAGCGTTCGTCTGTTTTCGACCGATCGGAACGACGCATCGAATATTCGCCGTAGAAAATCCTCTTCCTGCGAGCTTTGCGGTTTTAACTCCGAGCCTGGCGGTATATATTCCATTCAGGCTGTAATAACGTTAAAGCCTTCGACACACGAAAGAGAGAGAGAGAGAGAGAGAGAGAGAGGGAGAGGAGTTCAATCTCCTCCGTTATGAAAGATCGTAAAGCTTTGCAGACGCATGAAACAAGCAAGAAGCACCGCGACGGTTTCTCCCCCCTCTTTTAATTTCTTTCCGCCCGGGGAGCGAAAGCAGGGAGAGGAAAATTTCAATTACCAGCGCCCTCGAGTTTCTTACCGCCAGGTCTCCGTGCATCGCGTGGTATGCGTATCGTCGTATATAAACGATCGCAACCAACCGCCCAGGAGAATGTAAATAGAACAAATCCAAAGTTGTCTCATGAACTTTTCACTGGCCGCGCGCCGTTTCTGGAAGCTCCGTCCGGTTATTTATTCGCGAGCTGGCGAAACTACTTGGCCACCAGGTCAGGAAGGTTATCGGTCGAAGCTTTCCGCGCTCGGCGACGGATCCGGCCGTTTCTTTCCCCGATATCGAGGATTCGTTTCGGTCGCGAATACGTAACTACGGTTACCTTGCGAGCAGAATTTATAGGAGCTGTGTGCGTCGCTATTGGATTCGGTCTAACAATACGCTCGAGTTGCAAATAATTGCAATTGATCTCAAAAATCTGATTCTGACTAAAAACCCAACTTGTTATGTATAAAATATTCTGCTGTCTCAGATCCTCATATAAGGCTCGTTGCAAAGTATGCTGTAATAATTACATGTTTAACTATGGAGCTAAATCCTTGTGAAAACAAATTCCAGTTACACGCATTTCGACAGTGAAAACACATTTCTCGATGAACGATGAAGTAATCGCGAAACTTTTCTGGAGCGAATTATTATTCGGTTATAGATTTCTTTCTCTATGTACACGTCTGCTCAAAAGTTTTAAAACACTTTTATCTTTTATTTTCGTACTTGTCGTAGATTATCGTATATACGTGTATTTCATAATACAATATAATACAATGTATAATAATACAATAATAATATGTTAACATTATATTAGCAGAGTCTTTGTTGTACAGAATGTAGAATACATTTTATATTTTATATTTATTGTAATATTATATTATATTACATGTATTGTATTTATTGTCAATGCAACAGTTTATATTGCACGTTGCATATTGTGTGTATAATTTATTACAATGTACTTTTATGTTGTGCAATTTATATCGCATTTATATTACATTCATCGTATATAATTTATACTTATAATTTATAATTTATAATTTACAATATTCATTGTAAGATTTTCGAGCAGTGGTGTACGCCGAGTAACTAATATTAATTTGGACGAGATCGAGTAGCTATCGACTGACAATCATCGCTCGGCTTCGACAGATATCTTCTTCAAGAAAATGTAAATTTATTTTATCGAGGTCACTCTGACTTATTTACTTTCAATCAGGTCGTTTTCCTTGCGTTTGGAAAACAAGTATTATTTCCCCGATTTATAAAACCGATGATTTCCGGAATGAAATTAGTTACAAACCGATATTATTAATTGACGTCATAACTGAGATTTTTAAGAGCATCGTTACAAGGAATTTTGACCCTCTAACTTTAGATAACTAACTATCGACAGCGACAAGTGACATTACCAACTCACTCTCAAGGATTCTTCGAGTTGACTCGGTCGAATTTAGATTTTAGAAAAGCTTTCGAACGAGTCGACCGTTCTTTTATCGAGGAAATATCCGACATCGGATTCTGAGGCAATCGTTTTCTTACGCGTATTGTTGGACGGATTCAATATGTTAAACTTGGTGATAGCATTTCTGTACAAATAAAGTAAAACTGGGAAGGGGATGATTCTACGTGAAAAAATAAGTCGGAAGGATAAACTTGAAAATAAAAAGAATAAAAGTTTTTGTATTCTCAAGCTTAGTTTTTATGAAAATCAAGTTTGAAAAGTGTACTTGACTTTAGTTAATTCTAAGCCTGACACAGGAAAATATATAATTTAATAGAATTTAATGGAATAAAATTGTTCTCTGAGATGCTTTATTTTTAAGAAAATCGAGTTTAAAGAGGTACGCATGTACCAAGACAATTTTTCAACGAATACTCAAAGTTTATATTCTTGGAAAAAAGTTTGAAGAACTGCTCAGAGCTTTACAAATTTCTACACCACGTGTTTCTCTTACGTGTCTTAAATATTCATCTATTGTCTCATCTCCAAACGCTACGAAGCATAAACCTCCAATTGAAAAAATTCAACGGAGACTCCTCGGATTTACAAAAAAATGGATCGCGTCTAGATCATGATTGTAGTGCTTTGATTTGGATATTCACTCGCTCACATTGATCTTCACAGCTTCTCACTCTGCCATCTTTAACTTTAACGCTCTTTCTCAAAACGCTTCTAATTTCTAGATCGTATTCTTGTCATTCATGATTTAATGTCACTCACTCACTCACTCTCTTTTCAAGAAAACTAAACACCTTTAAAACCAAATTGCACCACACCTTGTCTTATAAAACTGATTTTTGTTTCACCCGTAAATTTTTCCAGTTTCTATTCTACCTGTATCAAAATTGTACTTTGCTTTTACATCACAACGCATTGTACAGCTGCTCTCTGTGCTCACGAGTTTTCACGTTATTCATGCACGTTCGTGAATAAATAAATAAATAAAATACAACGGCGCGCGGATTGCGCGTAATTTCGTGCTTAATTAACGTATCTGCCCCGACCTGCTTCCTGTCGATCCATCCTCCCCCGAGGTGCGAACCACGAAAGATTTCGAGGTTAACGCGGCAACGGGGACGCGTTAAACGAGCCGCAATTTGCGCGGCCCATTCGAAAGCGCGAAATGGCCGAGCTTTTCTCTTCTTTTCTTTCAAAGGAGGGCAACGAGACCACGAGGAGGAAAAACGAGACATCCGGTTCTGCTCCGAGAAATAACGGCGCAGAAGGAAGGCCTCCGCGCAGTCTATATCGACTCGGTTGGCTACCGGTTAGCTGCAATTGAATCGAACGTACCGTAGGAAGGTGCACTTAGCCGACCCTCTTGTCTCATCTCGCTTTCGACCGCGCAGTCACCAGTCGCGGAAGCCGGCTTCTCGGAGGCGGCGACCAATAAACGCGTCCCCGGGGCAGCAGCGCCGAAAGGGAGAATTTGCTCTGAACATTACGCCGTATTTTTTTCCCGCGAGGGACCGTATATAGCCGCGGCTCGACATAGCCACCGGATCAGCGGACCCCGTTCGCTCTGTCATCGAACGTTGGCCTTTCAAATCGAACGCGTTCACGAATCGCGATCCGAGGGCGGTTTCATTTGTTGGACGTTTGAAATTTTTCTCGTTCGCGTGCGTTCTCCGCGCGCGAGTCGTATTTTGTAAATTGTTTGGCGATTGTTTTGTTTCGTGCGATTCTTTTGTTTTGTTTCGTTTTTATTTTATTTATTTGCCCGTTCGTTGAAAGGAAAATACGGGGAATACAAAGGGGAAAACATTGGCTGAAATTGTGAAAGATAGCAGCGTGCGAGTCATTATGCTTGAAAATAACGAGTTCTCCTTTATATTATCGACGCTGTACGATGTAGAATTGTTATTTAACTTTTGAAATGCGTTATGGTACTCTTCATTTCTCAACATTTCGTTTGAAATTAAATCTCCAACTACGCTACTTTCTCGTCGATAGTGAAGACGTTAAAACAATATATAAAACGAAAGGAAAAAACTGCACGACTTCTATCCCAGTACAACTATTCCGACTAAGAAACAAAGACGACTTTTTTCCCATAAAATTTTATCGATACGCAAACGTTTGAATCGATAGAAAACGAATTACAGTCACGATCACTCGGTACCAGACAACGCCACTCCTACTCGAGATGTACGCCCCCTCACGAATCACGTGACCCAAATCAACCAATCGCTAATTTTCGTTGCACCAGCGTTGCACCTGAAGAAGCCCGATTTTCTGGGTTACCCCCGCTAAAATCACTTTCAGTGATAAAAGACATACACTGTCACGATTCACAGTTCTGTTGACGCTATTTTTAACCGTCAAAGTTACAGATTCAATTCGTCGGAAAAATTATTATATATTGAAGCAAAATATAATGAGTTCGTAATTACGATCGGAATCGAGTCTAAGAAACTTTATTCTGGAACATTCTCAGTGAAACATTTGCGCCGATGATCGTACGATTAATTCCACGTTGATATCCACGATAGAATTGAAATTTCAAGAGGTTGGCTCTCCGTCGAGTCAGCGTGAAAAAAAGAAAGAAACATAAGCATTACGCAGATACCGAACGCGTGGTTCCCCGTGAGTTATTGCCTCGTCTCGGCGGCATGCGGATTATCAAGTAGAAAAGTTCTCGCGAACGTCATAAATTCCAACAGCACCGCGGGGTGTATTTTATCAGACGTTCGCCACGGAGCTTCGCACCGTCTCGAGTCGAATCCGATTTACCTAACCAAGTTTTAACATCTCGCCAACGAATAAATAACGAAGAATAAGCTCCTCTCTTCCACGTTGCGATACGATACGCTTTTTCCCCTGGATTTTGAAACCGCTTGACGCGGTTCATCAAAAGCGTCGCTGCTCTCGGCGATAACTCACGACGACGCTACGCTCAAACAAACAGACTCAAACACACCCATACGCGCGCGCTCGTAGCTCTGTAACAAGCATAAGCCACCGAAACAAGGATGGTCGTGCTTAAGCGGTGTCTACGAGCTGCCTAGAGCACGTGGCGCAAACTTAGCCGTGCACGAAGTTTCAAAACGAGTCCGCTTGCATAATACGGCAGCTCGCCGTGCCAGCGAGACGAAGACGCGGCCAGGCGCCGCGAAGCAAGAGAGAGACTACGGTGGCTGCGACGCCGTGGAGAAAACCTGCTCCACCCTTATCGGGTTAAAGAGAGACGCGATACGAGGGGACCGAGTCTCGCCGGAAGCCGAGAAGCTGGAGCGTGGTGAACAAGACTCGACGACAGGGGTGTGTCTAAGCTACGTCGGATACACGGGCGCGTTTAAATTTCGCTTAAAGGGTCATTAAGGCCGAATTAGGCGGGTCTACCCCCCGCGTCTACCGCCCCTGGGATCATCGCGCGATCCAACCGCTGCGAAATGGCCGTCGTAACTTTTGTACAATATTCCCAGCGAGGTATCGTCCGTCTGCTACTTCCTCGCCCTTCTTCGAGCAAAGATCGATTAAAATCAATTAAGGTTTCCAGTCGACAATTCGAATCTCGACGAAACGACGAATCGCACGCGAATAATTACAATTGTTGATGTTACAGCCAGTTCGGACGATGCGGTTTCTTCCTTGTCTACTCGATGATTTGAGTGTTTTTTTTTTTTTTTTTTTGTGACTAATACGATGATTTTCTTTGAATCGGTGACAATCGAAAACAGTATAGCGCCTAGGCGAAAATTCAAATTTTTATCTTAGTTTATTGATCTATTCTGCTATTTGCAGTCTGAAATATATTGTACATTTTATGGACGTTGTCATAAAAATTGGGGTGTGACAGAACGTGCGGTGAAAATACAAAAACATGCTGTTTTCAATCAAAAAGTCGCATCTCGTTCGTCTGAACTGGCTCTTGTATCTTTAAAACGAAATTTCAAGTGCCGGCCCTTCAAGTGTTAATGGCGTTAACAAGAAAGACAGCCTGGAAAATGTCCTAATTGAGGACTTCTCGATCTCCCACGTAGCGGGAAAGTTGCGTGGGACAGATCGCTCTCTTTAGGTCTCACACTCAGCATCGTGAACGATAACTAGACTGTGGATGTTTACCATGGAAATTAAAAAATTGATATTCAGATAAAAATTTATCTCATCGTAATAAGCGCTTTGGATATTTTGTACATTTGCAATCCTTGTCTCAAAAATAATTGAACTTCTCACAAAAAACTGCACGACTTGTGCCCCAGTACGATTCGTCTTAATGAAAGGCCCAGAAGCAACTGTTCCGACTAGGAAACGAAGACGACTTTCTTGCCATAAAATTTTATTGATATGCAAACATTTGAGTCGACACAAAACAAATTACAGGACGAGACAACGCCACTCCTACTTGAGGTCTAGCCCACGCCCCCTCGCGAATCACGTGACCCAAATCGACCAATCGCTAATTTTCGTTGCATCAGCGTTGCACCTGAAGAGGTCCGATTTTCTGGGTTACCCCCGCCAAAATCACTTTCAATGATAAAAAACGGAGAATGATGTATAGACGTTGTCCCTAAATATTTAGTATTAATTGTAGATAGCGGATTTTGAACTCGCGCACTGTTGGCACATTAAAAACAAATGTAACGCTTGTCCAGAATCTTTCGAGAGAATTCGAGGCACAGAGTGTGTACAATGAAACAGGAAGGAGACCTCGGAAGCCACGTTTCGATTCCGACGCGAAGAGCGATCGCGTCGTTAGCGGCGATAAAATAAAATTCAACGCAGACGACAGGAAAATATACGGGGCCACGGGGAAAATCAGCGCGAGCTATTCGTCAGGGTATTAAAAGGTTCGTAAAAGCGGACAAAAGAAAAATTGGCTGGACGAGGCTGACGTCGTCGGTGATGAACAACCACTGCCGGGGCATTCGAATGCTCGCGTCCACTGCATTACACTGTCACTGTGCTTAGTTCGCGTACGAGGATAAATCAATCGCGGGGATACCACTGTTTGCAAATGCGATTCACGGATCGAACTCTTTGATTTCTTGGATCGAAGAGACTCTGTCGACGACAGCGACGTCGGATTACGCGTAAACGAACAGCACTTTATAATTTCTGACGTTTTTATTCTATTGCTACTCGCGAACTCGCGAGAATTGTTGAAAAAACTATCGAAGAACTGCTGTACAAGAAGTATTGTAGAAGGAAGTTGGATGACAAATTGATGAATTTTGTCCTCTCTGATAATAAGGGGTACAGTGGTTCACTCTGTGGAGGAAATATTACTGGCACTGACTTGAATTGGTTCGAATCTTTATATGCTAGTTAGAGTGAACCAAGACACGAATAACAGGTACGTTTTGCTTGTCCAGTTGTGTTCTTCAAAAGTGTGAAAACTATTCTCGAAGTTAAACGGATACTTAGTAAACACTTGTTTTTGTAAAGAAAAAATATCTCGTGCCTCTTACCTTGCAAACTTTAAAATTTTTTAGCAACTGAAAATATGGAAGTAGTTTGATTTGCATTTATTTTACAGCAACGAGCGATCGACGGTAAAAACGAGAACCTGCTTTTGCATCTTAAGTTTAAGAATCGTTAACGAAAGTATCCGAGGGTAGCTTTCTTTCAGCCCTTCGAAGGGCGTTTAGGCACGAACGAAACGTACGAAATAAAATACAAAGTCTCGTTCGAACAGGGGTGTTCCGGTTGGAGGTGCACCCTCGTGAGCTAATATCGATAAAAATGGTCGGTCATGCAACGACAGGATCGTGAACGAGGAAGCAGTCGACTCGTGGATCGAGTTCCTGTCAGTTTTCGGGCCTCAAATGAGAGCGATAAACGGATCGATACGTCTTCCGAAAAGTTGGGACAGAGGCGAGAAATCCGTCGCGACTGCTGGCTGGTCGAGTTTAATTGCGTTTCACGCAGAAACACGGTTAACTGAATGACCGGGTTTAATTACATCGTTCGCGGCTCCGAAGCGTAGATGCAATAGATGCTAACCGGCGCGCGGTTACGACGTGCAATTAAAGGCTTTATGGAAATCGATTTTTCATAAAGCAATGCGTTCGCGCCAACATTTCATTTGCAATTTCGTCCGATCGATTTATACCACGGGGAGTAGAGGCTCCCATATCCGAACCCTCATTATCCAAATATTTCGTACGTTCCGCTATCCGTGTTATCCGAATAGAATAGAATATTTACTTGTCATTAGGAATAGGTGTTTTTCTCTTGCATTAAAATTATTTTATACGTATTATTACGTGCAATTTTAATGCAATAGGAATTTACTAAAGCATGAGATGAGAATTGAGAGTGACATCTAATAGAAGTTGGCAGTCGTTTGTTACAACAGATGTATTCACAAATGTCATCAGATATAGTGCGAAAGATTTTAAATTAATATAAAATATTAATAAAAGTTAAAACATATTGGCAGAGTACTTTGATATAATTCTGTGACTCTCTCTCTTCAAATATAAACTATCGACCCTGAATCTGAACTATCGTTTGGAAAGAAAGTTATATGCATAATTAATATATTAATATTACACAGATTTGCAATACAAAGTATCGCTTTTTTCCCCAAATAGCAAGTTCCTTGTAGACAGAATTTAGGTACTAATAAAATTCACTTAAAGCAATCAATACGAACGAATGGTACATTTTAAACCTGAAATTTTCCGTTCGGTGAAATCAACTGCGAAGTACCCTCTCTCGCGAACAAATCGTCCGAGGATCGCCCGTTTCGACGAAACAGATGCTCACATCGCGTCCATAATACTTAAAAGTGAACTCAAATAAATCTGCACGCTGCGGATTGATTTCACTTCACATGTGCGATGCTGCGACCCGAGTGTTTTCGACCAATCCGGTCTTGTCGTTCTGCTCGATGGCATTTACAAGCGGAACGTTGCAAATAACCGCGACAGGGTGAAATGAAACGATCAAAGAGCATCGTGGAGAAGCTTCAAAAAAAAAAAAAAAAAAAAAAAAAGAAAGATACGGCCGCGACTTCGATTTCTCCATTTGATTCGTAATTAACGCGGGCGTCTCTTTAATTGAGATCCAACAGCGTAAATTAAAATATTGCTTGGGGCGAACGCGACCTCTCTTGCTCTCTCTCTCTCTCTTGCTCTCGTAATTAAAGCGATAAATTACCGTACGACCTGTGCCTGTTCTCGGAAAAACACGAACACGCAACGTCATTTTCGCGCCTGTTGTTCGTTGTCCTCGTTTTCGTCCTCGTCGTTTTTCTCCACCGAGACACCACTCGTTCGATCATCAACGACGGCGAACTCGTTTAAGTTCGCGGTCGAATTCTTGTCATGTACGAGCTGCTAGCTCGATCGCACGAGTCGTCGCATGGATGCCGGACGTCCGAAAATATCGAGCCTTTCGGTCCGATCGATCCATCCGGACTCAAGCGGTGTGCGTGCAGTCGGACGGAGGCCGCGGTGGCCCAAAAGAAAGACCTTCAACTTTCGACCTACGAAAGCGGGAAGGAAAGGCATCGCGTGCTCGAGGAACCAGTTACGATATCGCCGGCGAGAACTTCGATCGCGTCTCGCGTCGGCACTCGAAGGACAGATATTGTCTCGGGCCTCGCCAGCCGCGCCAGATTAGGTCGGGAAAGAAAAATCGCGCAGGGGGCCGGGGTGAATAAATTAACCGTTACGTGCACGAGGTCGGCGTTTAATGTTTAAGCGGCCTCGAGCCGCAAACTCCCCGGGGATACACGCCGACGAACGCCACATTTGAATTTCGTTCTCCTACTTACTACTGTCTGGAAAGAAGAAAGAAATCGAACGATCGTCCGTGCTCAGGCTGCGGATGCGGGCGCGTGCGAATTATTAATAGCAGAAAGTCGCAGAGAGTGTCTGTGCAAAACGGTGGAACGGCAGGGGAAACCGGGGACGGTGGATTTGCATGGATCGTCGATCAATTTCCTTCTGCAGTTGATAGCCGTGCCACTCGATAAAAAAAAAAAAAAAAAAAAAAAAAAACTGTTCGACAACAATGACGATGCATTTGTGCATTCGGGGCAACGATTAAATTTCATTCTCGCGGCGTGCAATCGAGTGGCGAGAGCGTTCGCCGATACAACGAATCAATTCCTGAAGGAAACTCGACAAAAACACGAAACGGCGCTCGCTCCACTTTCCCGTTTCAGCTGGCTCGATCGACGAGCGTAATAAGTTTCGCCGGTTGTGCAGACAGGGTGACTGCGCGGAACAAAACGCGAAACAAAACGAAACGAAACACGATTCCGCGGCGACAGCAGTTTTTAGTCGATTCGAGGCGCGAGGGAATTCCGGGCCAGTCTGCGTCGGGTCAAGAGAGATTGAACGAGAATTTGGTCGGCAGAACGCGCTACGTTGTAAGCGGCACACCGCGAACGACGACGCCGCTTTCCGTTCGAAAAAACCGAGCCCCACTCTCCTTCTCCACCCACTCGCTACTCACGCTTCCTGCGGCAACGTTCAGCTACGTTGCAATTGCATACACGTGAATCCTCTTGAAAAACAGCCGCGCCGGTGTCGTTCCCGAGAAATGGTTTGCGTTTTATTACGACCGAGCGAAAAAGTTATCGCGCGCACCGCTTTTTCCGTAAAGGCGGCGTTTTTCTCCTAATCTGGACGGGCAATTTCACTCCGCGGGAGAACAGCTCGGCGCTGGACAACGGCGGCGGGGGCAACGAGTTCGATTCGCGGTCGAAATTAACCGAGTCCTGCCGGGCGACACCGGAATCGCGTCGTTACCATCGCACCGAATCTCACCGCGCCGCTTCCAGCAATTCCATTCGCTTCGCTCGACTAGCTCGAACGCTAACAAAATGCAATTTAATTCTCCTCGATTGTATCGCCGGCGAGTGTTCTTCATTTGCGAACCGACTGGACCGAAGTGTCCTCGGCGCGTGCGTGTGCGTCGTGGTTGAGTTTGCTCCATCGAGAAAGACAAAGTACGACACGTCGAAATCGTACGCTTTGTCGCCGATTTTCACTACCGATCGGCATCGAACGTTCACGTTTGTCTCGTTTCGAATTGCGGCCTCGCGCGAAACGAAACGCGTCACGCCGTTTAACCAACAGCGTCGAAAATTTTGCTACTGGAAATATTCAGCATGTATCGAATATCGGCTATCGTATTGTAATTAAATTCGAAAGATTAATTACGTCGGTATAACTTACAGAACGAGGAAAAACTGCGCGACTTGTACTTCAGTACGATTCGTCTCACTGAAAGGCCCAGAAGCAACTGTTCCGACATATGGAAATGACTTTTTTGCCATAAAATTTTATCGATACGCAAACATTTGAATCGATAGAAAAGAAATTACAGGCGCGATCGCTCAGTACCAGACAACGCCACTCCTACTCGAGGTCTACCCCACGCCCCCTCGCGAATCACGTGACCCAAATCAACCAATCGCTAATTTTCGTTGCATCAACGTTGCACCTGAAGAGGCCCCTTTTTCTGAGTTACCCCTGCTAAAGTCGTAATTCTCGCAGCTTAATTCTACGCTTATAAATTTGACACGTTCAAAGTTGACGACTTGAATAATTCCGGAACAAAGAATCGTGACGCCGCGTACAATCTTCCGAGTATCAATTCCCACTCGGCAAATGCGATTTCGACTTGAGTTTTAGGCACTCGCGTGTAGACTGTCGAAAATCCTGCCGATTTTCAAAGATCGATCGAACGTCTGTAGACACGAAAAACCGTTGATCGATTGAGGCACAGGTGGATAAGCAAGGTAGGAACGTCGCGATGGTGGCTCGATAATTCTCCAACGACCGCGAGCCACGACCTCGTAAATAAGTCGCGGCAGGAAAAATCGACGGCACGCACAAATTACCGCAAATTGATAGTTAGCGAGGTTACAAGGTGCATTCGACGAGTCGTGGATGACGAGGTTTGCGCGTGGTTAGCTCCAGCCATCGAACCGTAAACGTGCCCTTCGTGCATTTCCTGGCTCGGGTACATCAAAGGAGTAATGAAATCAAGCGTGCCGCGAAGTGTATTCCACAAGATCGATTTCTGATTGGATCGATCAAGGTTTCGACGATACACTCGCTGGCAGTGCCATCGTCTTTCGTTGCCGCTTTGTCCCTTTGCCGCGCTCCGACTAAACTTTTAATTAGGAATTTACCAAACGACTCTCGAAGACCGATGGAAAAGGCGATTTTCTTTCTACTGCGAAATATCCTTTCGCGACTTTCACTTTACCGTGACTTTCTCGGATCGTTTTCCGATTAACTCGTCACACTTCGACGTACGTACTTTTTTTAATTTCTTTAGGATATATCGTATGTTTGAAATCCATTGTTTTGACAAATTTATCGGTTACAATGTTAACTATCAGTTTAAGTCTAAAAGTTGAGGATTGCATTGATTAAATATAAAGATGAAGGAGGACGCATTCGTCCTTAAATATATATTTCTTGATAATAATTTTCGGGAATCTCTAGTAATTATTTTACCATCTATAGTTCGGAGTTTGGAAATCACCAAGCTGCGTTCGTTTAATTTACTATTCGAGTTCATTGGTTGGTCCGCGCGTAATCGCTCGGTTAGGCTGATGCAGAACGAACAAAATTGTGACAACTCGCGCGATCAACAAATTTGACCGCGTGCGGTGTCTAGCGAAACAGCTCCACGGAAGGTCGCGCGTTGCTCGGAGAACCGCGAGATCCACGCGGTGGTTCGATGTAATCGCGTTTGAAATAATTGCGCGCGTCCCGAGTTCGATCGATCCGGTGGATCCAGGTGCGATACCGCCGTTCCAAGTTCGTGCCACGAGAACGGTAGCCCGTGGCGTATCCTCGCGCTGCCCTTAACCCATCCTTCGCGCCGCGGCCTCGGCGAACCTAACCTGCGCAACCGCGTTGCAACTTGCATCCAGCATGGAACGAGGCCATGTGCGCTATTAGATTCACCGACGAGGAGAAACCGTGGGGGGTCGGTAACGGACGTCGGGGCGACCAGGGTGGCACGGCGATACGCCATGGCACCCGGGAAATTGGGGTTAACGGCGAAACGGGCCGACAACCGTGAAACAATCGTCGATACGGACCCGGAGAGAATCGACGGTTTATTATACCTCTCTGTTTCCGAGAGTTTTTGTTTTTTTTTGTTTTTCTCGATCCTCAGGCTAACGTTTTAGGCTCCAACTGCTCGGACCCTAGAGCGACGAAATCTCGATGCTGGCCCCCCTCCTCCCCAAGCAGGCAGAACGAAAACGAGAAACGAGAAAAAAGAAAAAAGAACGAAGAAAAGAAAAGAAAAAAGGGTAGGAGAAAAGAGAGTCGAGAGAGAGCAAACGTGAAAGCTTACCAGGAGGGCCGATAAATCTGTATCCCGAGTTTCTTCTCTGGCCGGGGTGTGGTTCCTTGACGTACGGGTGGGGCCAGGATCACCCCACGGGATTAAGGACTTTGGACTTGACTGGATTCGGAAAGCTCGTGCCCGTCCTCTGTACGCGTGTTCCGAGTGTACGTCAGTCGATCGGCGTGTGCGTGATTGTTTCTAGGTGTGCGGTGGGTGCTGTAGACGGTAGGTTAACGGTTAAGGCGGGGTACGCGTGTGTGAGAGCGCGTTCCTCGCTGGCATCGACGCGAGGCTGAGCAGTTAAACGCGCGTCCGCGTAAGAAAGAGCGCGAGGGATCAGAGGGAGAGAAAGGGGACGGAGAAAACGCGTGCAGGTTTTCGACGGTGTGTGTGCGCCGTACACGCGAGTACGCGTGTCCTTAAAACGAGATCTCCGGTATAGGTACTGCGCACGTGTGTTTCTACGTGGTCGTCTCCGCGTGTACGCGCGTGTACGTGCGTGTGTTTGTGTGTAGTATGTACGTGCGTGCGTAGAAGCGCGATCTCGTAGGCGATGGTGCGTCGACTCGTCGACCAGTCGGAGAACGGCGTCCGGGGGTCAGGAGGCGAAACGAGTTTTAAGGTTTTAACTTTTGGACGAAACGGAACGGAACGAGGGGGTCGGCCTAGACGAGCTTCTGCCTTCGCTAGGACATTGTACTCCCAGTAGCCCGTTTTGTCACTAAATGATCCAGCCGTTGGCAACACGGTCCATCCGTCGCAGCCACCTCCGCCTATGTTCCACGATCTCGACGCCCTGGTCAGGACCCGTCAAGGTCCTCACCAGAATGTATCCTCCTCTGCCCTTTCCGCCGCTGCCTTCCACTGCCTCGCTCTGCCTCTCCTTCTTTCTACGATCCGTTCTTAGTCACGTGACGCATCGCGCCGCGACATCGTGCGTGCTACCACCCGAACGAACTGGCTCTGTCACGATTTCGCGTGCACCATCGATTCACCTCGCGGCTCGCGAATGTCGTTCGATCCTCTCCCTCCGCCGGGGGAGGGGGAGACGTTTCGCTCTATTCGCCAGTCGACGAACTCGTCCGCGCTACCGGACGTAGTGCTCCGGCTGGCACAGCGACGAATAATCCGACACCCCGGAATACCCGACTTTCGACTCGGAGATTCGAAGGTCGATACGAGAAACGAGAAGGCGGTTTCGCTCACTCGGTAGACGTGCTTTCCGAAAAAAAATTCCTTCGCTCTCGCTTCGGAACACCGACACCGACAACTCGACAACGCTGACTGACGTGCTCTTGCTCAACTCGCACACCGTTCTCGGCACACCGTTCCTCGGCTGAATCGTTTGCTCCAATTAGCGGCACTCCTGTCTCCCTCGGTCTCGCGTCTCGGTCGCGAGAATCTCCGTGGTTTCGGCTGACGGGACGAGTAGCCGCGGCGGTAGCCTGTTCCTCCCGAGAGAGCCGCGAAGTCACGACTGCGACACAACGTTCGAATCGAAACGAGAGTCCGGTCGCGGCGGACAATCGCGCGCGCCACCGGAGATCGAGGCGATGCGTTTCGAGAACAGCCGATCGTTCTCGAGCGGGCGAATCGTTCGACACTCGCGGTGCACGTTGGCGCGCGCGCGACGATCCCGAGGAGAAAATTCAGTGGAAAAATCGGGAGAAAGAGCGCGTCGCACACCGCGAGGGAGTAGTTGGAGGTACCGCTTGGCTGGCGGTGGTGCGCGGCGCCATGACAGTGTTGGCTCCTCTACTACCGCCCCCACCAAACAACCCCCACTATCTATCACCACCCCTCTTCTCCCAGCGGATCCCCTTCGGTGCCCCTCGACACCCCGCTGTCCCGACTTTTGCCTCCACCGTGGCCACGGGATCCGTTCCATTCGCCCCGTTCTGCCTCCTCTTTCACCCCCTCGGCCACCCCCTCCGACACCCCCTGACGTCCCTCGTCCTAGTTCGCGATGCCTCGGCCCCACCAACGCAATATTGATCGGGCGGAAGGGCGGCATCCAACCTCGTAACGACTTTCAGAGGTGCCCTGGCCACGTCCCTTGTGTCACCTGCCTCTCTCCTTTTCCCTCCCTCGCCCCCCACACCCCCCTCGTTCTCGTTCATTCTTGATTTTTTTCTTCGTTCAGCCTCGTAAGAGATTTCTCCGAGGCGTCCAACGCCTCTCGCCAAACAGATTCTTCCGGCATGTTTATCCCCTTTTCTTCCATCAGCCACCAGGGGGGGGGGGGAGGGTTTGTCACTCTGCTCTGGTAATAATAGATTTTTTCTTTTCTTCTTTTTCCTTTTTTCCTCGCCAATCGCACGTGGAGCGTCGCGTGCATTCGATACGAGCGACCGAAATGCCACCCCGTCGGTTCGCTACCAGCTTCCACGTTCGTTTGCCCGCTATTCTCCAGTCGTCCAACTATTTTTGTTGGCCAAACAGATAACAGCGGTTTCGCGCCGCTGTTTCCATTATCGTTTGATTTAATCCCCTTCCACCGTCCAAGCTGTCCAAGCCGACGGCGCATCGAGCAGTCAAATATTTAAGCGATTTCTTCCGTTGACCCGTTTGCTTTCGTTGGCTGCTACCAACTGTGTTTGGGACTCGGACTCCTCGAACCGGACGCGGACGCCCCCGAAGTCAAACGTCGCGTGAAATTCAATCAAGCGGCGACGACAAACTGCAACATCGCCGCTTAATTTTAGCGTCATCACTCGCCATCGCTACTCCGGCGATGTACCCTCGGCGTTAAGGGCAAGCGTCTCGCGAGAGTTTCTCGTCGGGATGTTTTTCCAGCGGATCTCCGTTTCTTCGTCCGCTCGTCGGCGATTTGTATTCGACTCAGAGACCGTCGTGAATTCGCGGCGTGGAACTCGGCGCGCAGCTATCTTAGAATTAACATGCATCTATGCATGTATGCATGCCGGCGTGGTCCGGGCATTAATAATTCAACCACGTGACTTTTCGCCGGATCAAAGGGACTGCTGAAATTTCACGATTCACCGTGCTAGAAACGTTAACGAACTGCCGCCTGAACGTCTGCCGCCCGTCTCTTCGGTTATTTTCCAAGAGTCTAGCCACCTCTCGCCGAAAACTTTTTCGCATCCCGATATTCCTTGCCGCGCGCGCGCACGGTCATCGACGTCGCCGGCTGAAATTGTCTCGAGCCGGGCTCCGAAGAATGGAAAAGTTTTCGGAGGGGTCGAGAAAATTTTGCGCCTCGTTTGCTTTTCGTTATCCGCCTGACTTCTCGTTACTCCCCGAGACGCGCGAGTCAAAGTTGGCGATTATCCCAACATTAAGAAACACTATCGACGAAACTAGACTGCCGGCAGTTCACAAGTACAATTTTGCAATTATATATTTTCAAAAAGCGCGATTCGAACCTGTAATGTAAAGTTACTAAAGGACAGAATTCTGTCACTTCTTCGTATTAATTTTAATTGTACGAAAAAGCGAATTGCCAGAAGCAGCGATAATTATCGTGGTAAAAAGCTCGTTCATGAAGGTTCGCGACAACATGGGGAGTGTTGGTTTATTCGCACAGACTGGGCAGCAAGTGTCGACTCTTTTGATCTTCTCGATGGCATTCTCTCTGGCCTTCTTTCACGGCTATGGAAGAGTAACATTCCGCCAGATGAATAAACAACTTGTAACTACGCGCTGCCCTGTCACGCAGAATATGAAAAAGCGCGCCGTTAAACACGCGTTACTATTCGCACATTGTGCGACGCATTTCAAATTCTTGTGCTTCATCGGACGAAGCTGCGCGCAATTCAACAATGCTCGCACGTGTATCGATCAAGCTCTGTGCCTCTCTCGTCCTCTTACAGTTTAAATAATAAACCACATCTCACAGAGCGAAACGCAGAAATTAGCTTGAAAGGATTTGATACGGTTTCCTGAGGTTTCTTGCTTTCGAATCTAGCCGCCCGATGAATTCTGAATTATTTCGAAATCACTGAATTATCTGCAAAAATTCAATCTTCTTTTTATTTTTCTTCAAGGATAACGTTTTAAGAATCTATCATACTTGTCAAAATTTTCAAATTTTGAAATTTTCGCGAGGTACAGCGAGATATCTTTTACTTGACAGAAATAACAAGTCAAGCAGCACGAATGCATTATTACACGCGCAAAACAGCATTATGCATGTTGACATTTCAAATGCTTTTTTTCTCGCAACCATCTATTTCAAATTGTTTGCCATTTCTCAATAATGGGTGATCCAATTTCTTTGACATTTCTCACTCGACTAAAGTAAATGTCCCTTTATGACACAGTAAAAAATTGCCGATATCCGCAATATTTTCCTTTTTATCACCTGATAAAGTTGAAATTTTTGCCAGATGGAACCGATTTTTCCTTTTTATACGGTCACAGTTTTCACAAAATACACTGTTTCCGCTCAGTTTTGGTACGAGTTTTCATTTTTATGTTTTCTGATAAAACTTTATCAATGTAAAGCGACATTGTGCAAAAATTTTTCTGCAAGCTCTTAACGCACTATTAAATATTCCAAAAGTAAATTTCAAGTTTATAACCAATTCTCAGTTCAATCTTGATTCAAAAATTTCTCAAAAAGATCTCTCCAAATAATGATACTCCTATGTATTTTTATCCATATTTTTAGATTTCTTTGTTTATTCTTGTTTGAATGTTACTACGTTATTACAGCTGCACTGTTGGATGCAAGAGTAAATATCAAAAGACGCATATTAAAAAAATAAAACTGACTTTTGTCACCGTTGAAGCCTCCCCCCCGCATTCAACGGTACAATTCTAATTTTCCCTGTACGCGTTCGTGTCACTGAGACGCGATAAATAAACGAAAACACGCATCGAACGACTCGACGGGAGGTCGTTTTAATGCGCTGCGAATGCCGGAAAGCCCGGAAAGAAACGAGGCGAGACGAGGCCGATAAAAATACGGAAGAGCGTGGATCCTGTCACGGATAATAAGGAGACGGAGAACGTAGACTTGGTTCGAGTATCTTTCGACACCTGATCTCCCTTTCTCGCTCGACACGATGCGAGCCACTCGCACGGTACCGTTCAACCCCGTAGCGACCTCGCGTAAGCTCACCTTTTGTCTGGATCGCGACGAAACGATCGCGGGCCCCCTAAATAACCCGTTGAACGCACGCGGCTTTCGGCGTTTCTTTCCCGCGCGAATACATATTGCCGATTTCACTCGAGCCGAGAGATAAGGGGACGCGCATTACCACCGCGCCCGGCTGGATAACGCGGGCAATTGCGACAAAAGAGCAGGAAGCAACAAAGAGGGCCGAAGAACAAATAACCGCGCGACGAAAGTTAATTCCGGATGCGGGATTCACGTTTCGCCCGGCTATCCAATCGGACGGGTGGGACGATTCACCGTCTGTCGAACGCACGGATCCTTCGGACCCTTCTAAACAACGAGCGAACGTATTGTTTCGAGTGGTATCCGACCGTGGGTACGCGGAGGAACCTCGCAAAAAAAAAAAAAAAAGAAAAGAAAGAAAATCGCCGCGCTCATGCATATGCAAGCATCATAAATTTATGCGGCCGTTCGTCCCGTATCTTTATTCAGCTTCCAACTGTATCCCTTTTTTGTTTCCGCTGCGCGGGGGGTGGGAAGTATAAACGAACCGCGACGTAACGAGTGCAAAATACGAGACCTCGATAAAAAAAAAAAGAAGCGGCGAGAGAACGTACGCCGGAGTCGAAAATCCTGGCCGAGTTTCGCAGAAAATAAGATCACGCGCGTGATCACCGATAGCTGTGCACGGTTATTAAAGGAGAACTTACCCCGCGAGTGCACTCGCCCGGATCCACAGAGACGCCTTGGGATCTGAAAGAAGAAGAAACAGCGGTTGGTTTCGGGGCTGATGCGATAGCCGGACTCGCCGGCAGAACTTTTGCAATTTACAGCCTGGGAAATTCCCGCAAGGGCGTCCATCGCGTGACCGAAAGAAGGCGGCTCGAGGCAACCAGGGGGATGTTGCGCGTCCTTCGAGGGAACGGCGTCGACGAGAGAACCGGGAGAAATCTGGCGAGATACGAAAAGGAAGAGGCGAAAGCCTTCCGTCGCCAAAGTCTCGCGATCCTTCCGAGAGGACTTTGGAGATCCTATTGTATCCGGGTTTAATCGATGAGCGACACTCTGCCACGATCGCGAGGAGACAACAGGGGTCGATCAGAAAGGCCATCGACCGATGTTTAATCGACGTCGCGAGGAGAATACTCGCAATTTCTCGCAGCGACTTCGATCGAACCTTTCGCGATGCAAACGCTTCCTCGGGCTGGGAATCGAACCCAGGCCTCTCGTTTCAACACGCGATCCTGTAAATCTGACTGGCAAATGTCAAGATTACTTTCTATTTAAAATTTCCAGCCTTTTCTCTGGTGCACATTGCAACTCGATCACAAAAGTTTTCATTTGAAAAATACGACAAGTTATATATAACGTGCGCAACTGAATATTTTTCAAGTTATATTTATAATTTATCAACACTTTACGGAAAAGTAACAATCTCTTGCTTGCAAAGCGACTGTCTGTCAAGTAGCCACACGCGTATCTGCTTCTCGCGATTGTGCTCTTGTGGAAGTCAACTGCTCACGAATCGAAAACTTTTAAACGGTAATTTAAAATGTTCTTTCCTTTACATATGCATTGTGCAATATACTAAAGCAAAGAACGTACAGACAATCGATGCTTAAAAATATAAGCAATAACACTATAAATACTAAATAATTGACAACAAATGATAGCGTTTTAAAGCTACGCTTCATACATAGACAGTATGAAGTTTTAACATCACGATTTTGTCATTTAATAGCTTTTTCATATATCCGCGAAAACTTGGTATTACCAAAATAAAATGTAGAATGTAACAAACGAAAGAAAAAAAGACGCGAAAAACAGTTTTTGCAGCCACTGTATGTGCAGGATGCAGTCGGTTGAAAAGAACGAGTTTTAATTGCGTCGAAACGGTCGTTCGCAAAGGTTACCCGCGTTGTTACTCCTGCCATAAATTATCCGCTCGAATTCGTCCACTGCGTTTCCTAGGAAATTGGATTGGTTGACATTAATGCGATGTTCGCGGCTCAACCATCCGGCAGTTCCGTCGCAGGGACGCGTTTCCGGCAAGGACTAGCAGCCATAAATTGCTAAACACTCGCACTTAAAACGAGTTAACCAACGGCTGCGTTCACCGATCGGATACTTTCCTCTAAAAATTCGAGTTGAAACAATGATGGTTATTTAAAAATTTCGCTCAATCGTAATAAAATCTCACAAATGAGGATCTATTTAACGTTAAGGGACGCGGATTACGTGAATATATTCGCGTCTCGATTCGCGCGGATCGATAATTTTACACGGTTTAATATATTTAGATGTCGTATCGGTATTTTCTGTTCATGCGAGTGAGACGGAGCGAACGAGGAGATACGAACAGAAGAGAGAGAGAGAGAGAGAGAGGGAGCTCTCGACCTCTTAGAAACGAGCGCAGCAAAGCACGACGGCACTTCGTCGTGCACAAAATAAATACGATTCCGCCGATGTCCGCCAATAAAATACGACGCGGTCATAAATTTACATAAAGCTGTAATGATTGAGAGCCGGACGGTAACGTCGTATATCGACGCTGTATTAAACTTTGAACGATACGATTCCCTCCCCCTTCCCATTAATAACATTAACCGCACGTTCTTCGTAGTTCAACGAAAACGACGTATTCCGTCCATTCCTCGATGATTTTTTGGCAACTGTCGATCGTATACCATCTGCGAGTCAAATTCCGATAACCCCTTGCCTTATTCATCGTCTTTTCTCGATTTTCGAAGTAAGCGTTACTTACTGAAATTGTAGCAACATTTTAGATAAATACAAAGTGTAATTATTGTTAATATTCATTCGAAGAAACAAAGTTTAAAATTCGAATGTGTTTTATTTTGCTTTCCCTCTCAAATCGAAACTACAACTTGCATCGCGATGCTGTGAGACAAGTAGTTGAAAATGAACAGATCTCTCGATGTTGTAGTTCTGCTGTTGAACATGATTGCTCGAATTTCTTCTCGGTTTCTATCTCGGTTAATCAACTTCTTCGCTCTTCTCGATCTTTATTTTGGACATTTCACTACTGCATGGAGGTGCGATTAAAAAGTAACCGGACATCATTAATATTTCAACATTGTTTAATGGCTTTGCGAGTCATTAGTTTGCGAAATATCGTCGAGCTACGAACGCCCTGATGCGTGCTAGGAAGAATTTAATAAAAGTATAATGCGACTCTGCGACTCGACAATAAATTCCCTCATCCCTCGACACTTCGGGTCTTCGTGATCAAGTAAAGAAACCTTTCTACCTTTCTGTCAAATCTACTTTTAGCTACTGCGCTTTCTCTTATCATTCAACAACGAAATCGTAGCTTTAAGAAACGGGTGAGGAAAGAAAGAAAGACCGAATCGTAATACGCGTTTGAAGAAAATGATTTTTAAGAAGCAACTGAAGCGAGGCTTTTAAAACAAATGAAAATCAAATTTAGAGTTTGACCTTCGTAAACTTTTAACTTTCGCAAATCCAGTCCGGCTACTAAATCGTAATTATTTCATAAAAATATTCTCTTGCGTGTCTGCTCTTTCAAATTCTCAAATTTATATCGTACGATTCGCTGTTCAATGATCGTCGAGTCGTACATTCTCATCGTCGTGTGCGTTCAATAAATAAATTAAATCTCCTTGGACTACGCCCTTCTCATTTACAAGAATACGTTGGGAGGGATGCTCGTTTCCGACTGTCCCCCTTGATCCTTCGGTCGCAGCCTGTTCGTGTTTGCGGAGAGGCGAACGAGATAAAGGGAACGAGAACGGTCGTCCGCTATTAACTAACCTTCCCCGCCGCCGTACTCCGCGGAGGACGCAGCACGTCGAAATTGGCCCTAAAATTGTTCGGATGGGAGACGCGCGTACCGCAAAGGGATATGCCGGAGAGCCGGGAGCGTAACGTCAGCTCGCAAAAGGATCCGGAAAACTGCGGCTCCAAATCTAATCGTCCGCTCGTTCGTCCCGCGAAAAGTGTCTCCGAGGAGCGACGATTCCAGCGAGTGCACTCGTTCTCGAGAAACGACTGGCAAACGTGACGCCGGGAGATCCAGTCCAGTTGCGCTTCAATTTAATTGTTCTCGCCTCGCCCGAGAAAGCTGCAATTCGCGGCTGCTCCCTTGCTTTCTTTTTTTTTTCTCGTTCTTTTTTTTTTTTTCTTACACTCTTTATTAAAAACAGGGCGCGACTCGCGAACTCTCAACGAGCGTCGAACGACCGACGCAGGAAAGACGAGGACGAAGAAAGTTTGTTTAAAAGGGAACGGCATTCTGTCATATTTCCCGAGCAAATTCGATTTCTCGCGGTATTTGTTCGAGTTGGTGATTAATTGTCACGGTGACAATCCGCCGGTGAACGGTGTTTTTGTTCCCACAAATATTTTGGAATAGAATATATAGATGGACATCATCGACGACAAATTATCAATTAAAATATGAATATCAGGCGTTGAATCAGAAAGTACAAATCATCGCAGTTGTTAGAAAGAAGTAGTTCTCCTTCTGAATTGAAAATTTTTGAATATCTCGATATAAAGATTTGAAATTTGAAAATTCAAAAAACTTGGATGATTATTAAGTACAAATTCCCTATAATCGCGGTTCTGTAATATCGATTCCAAAAAATTGGAATGACCCAACATCAAAATTGATAATAAATGGATAAGAAAAAGGCACCGAATTCATTTCTACGTCCAACAAGTAAATAATACTGTAAAATAAAAAATGTTTCCATTGTACTTATAATAATAATAATAATAATAATGATGATGATGATGATATTTATTACTGGACGGAAAATACCAATAAGACATAATAATCGATAAAAAATAAAAATAAAAAAAATACTGTTATTGCGTATCAGTGTATTGAAAAACGTTGAAGAGTTTCATTTTAAATGCAGATCATTTTAAACCAGAAATATAATATAATTAGTGGACCTTTATGCATTTATAAGAAATTTGAGAATGCAAAAATGCACACAATGCGTGTCGCATGCAAAAGAATATAAAGTATCCCAAGTATACAGTACTCTGTATAATCTGTTAGTAGAGAAAACAATTTTATATCTATATCCATTTTTATAAATTTTCATTTGCATAAAATTCCGCAGTCTGGTAACTGGCAGTTCTGTTAATTTGGTAATTCTGTTCAAGCACAGCATTTTTTAACAATGTTCAGTGACCAAAATTAAGATTTTTTTCTCGTTCCATAAAAGGTGTAACAACAGTTGTATAAAAATTATTAAAACAAAGTATTTTCGCGTTACGCGTGTGCGTGTTATATTAAATTAAATTATATTATATTATATTAAGTTATATTATGTTATGTTAAAATGAAATTAATAAAAAGCCTGCGATATATTTACGCAACGACGTGTATTTTGTAAAAATATTAAATATTCTGTCCAACGAGGCAAGGCAAGCTCGGAGGCTCGTCGCGGTGGAACGTCGAACGCGTTCTGTGAGAACGCGCAACCTACGGCGGATCATCCGGCTGGCAAAGCGACGACAAAGAACGTAGGTCGATCGTAACGTTGCCAGATTGTTGCAAGATCAATAAGCAAAAGTCGCGAGGCAGGCCAATGTACGGAGTCGAAGAGAAACGATGTTCGGATCGCGAAGGTTCTCCACCTTGGTCCAAAGATAGAGCGGCGGATGATCGGTGGTCGTCGGTCGGTCGGTCGGTTCTAAGCAGCCGACTCTAAATTTACTCGGAGTCTGTAGATGAACGAGGGACAAGAGGTCAGCGAGACATCGGTAACCCGATAGATAAAGCTCTAATTTTAGATAAATCTATCCGTCAGTCGATATTAGTTGGCTCGCGCGTGTACCTGTAAATGCACGGCCTGTGTGTCGAATACACGTCGCTCACCTAATAATGCACGCGAAAGTGCACGCGTATGTGCCAGCGATCGACCAACGGCGCAGTAGTTCTCTCCCTCGTTGCGCGTACATACATAGATACGCCCGCCACGCCTGTGTGTGTGCTGGCCCATGTACGAGCATCGAATTGCTCGCCGGGAAATCGATGTCTCTCTGGACGGTACCAGCCTGGTATCAACCCAGCCCTAGGCTGGCTTCCATACCCAAAGGCGTAGTACACGCAGGTCCGGTACGAATTTTACGACCGTCAGCCTCTTTTCTCCAATTGTCCATCTACCGCTCGTTTTCGGAATTTCACACCTTTCCCACGATCGTCGCGCGACAAGCGGGTCAGCCACGCGCGCAGACGCGTGAGATTCGAGGGTCGAGCTTTCGAATTCAAGCGGAAAAACAAGCGAGAAACTGGAATCTGTTGGATCGCAGAATAGAAATATGCAAATTCCGTTGGTAACGTTGTTCACTTTCCTCCGCGCGTTCTCGGGGGTAACCCACGGATGCTCGGGGAATCAGCCAAGTGTGGAACGGGCTGGGAGTTGCTTGCCAAAATATTGTCTCGCTTCTTGCCCGTGGGGAGAATGCCGAGGGGATTATTCGCGATGAGATGTGCACGCGAACCACGCGAACGAGCAACCCCCTCGGTTTTCCAATCGAAGAATCGGTTAAATCTAAATTTATTCCCACCGCGCCGCGTCGTATTTCCGATAATTTTATTTGCCCGCGACTCGCCTTTGGTCGTGCGCTGTTTTCCGAGACAGTGGCGTGTCTTGGTTTCCAGAGAAACGCAGGATGAACTGTATCGCCGGTTCCAACGACGGAAGATCAACGCGTTATCGACGGACACGCAGGACGCGGACGGATCAAGGAGTAAGTGAATCGAAGTGAATCGAACGGCGGAAAAAATTATTCCAGAACGGAAGGAAACTCGATAACGAAGACGAAGTAGAGTGAGGCGCGTGAGAGGGGAAAGGAGGCCGGCTGGCTTGAATGAACGTTTCATTTCGACGGTTGACGTGGCCGGAAATGGGAAATGGAGCTCGAGGCCAACGAGACCAGTGAAATGCAAATGAATGCACTGCCTCCACTGGCAACACCCTCCGTACTTGCCCTGCCGAGCTCGTTACGCCTGAAAACCGTGTGGCGATCTTGCGGCGAACGTGCGTCCGTCTCGCTGCTCGATCCATGTGTTACTGAGAAAAGTGCGACCATCACGCAGCTTCGGTGCGCAGCCCCTCGGCCAAGTGAAACCATGGAACCGCATCACGGGGGTTACTACTACGCAACCCGACGCGTCGCACAAGTCCGCATGCCGTCGAATAATATCCGTAAATTAATAAACGCTGTAAATTAATAAACGTCGTTTGTAAACGCCAATTTCCTATATTAGCCGTCGCCGTATCGGTCGTAAAATCGTTCCAACGTTACGTTCGTGCGTGAGGTACATTCTATTCGCGGTTTGACTTTTATCGGTGTCGATCGACTGTGAGATTGTCTCTGGTTCGTTAGCAACAGAAATAATAATAATAAAAAAAAGGCCCAGACGCAACTGTTGTGACTAGGAAACAAAGACGACTTTTTTGCCATAAAATTTTATCGATATGCAAACATTTGAAGAGGTCTACCCTACGCCCTCTCGCGAATCACGTGACCCAAATCAACCAATCGCTAATTTTCGTTGCATCAGCGTTGCACCTAAAGAGGCCTGATTTTCTGGCTTACCCCCGCTAAAATCACTTTCAGTGGTAAAAAAAAAAAAAAAAAAAAAATGTCAATGAAAATTGTGCGAATCGGCGATAAGTATTTCTCTATTGCTCTTGCAACTTCTCAACACTCGACGATGAATCGATCTATCAGAATTTCAGCCGATTTTCGAACGACTGCGGCGCGTCAGGCGCGTGGCGCTCAGTGAGGCAGAATGAGAGACGATTGGGCGGATCGAGGTCTTCACCGATTGCCGATTGAATTACCGTCTGCTGCTCGATGACCGGCAAAGGATTCTTCGAATTCCGTAAGACTGGAAATTTAATTCCAAAGTCCACCACAAAGGGCCGCAGGATCAATAGGATTAACGAATTCGACGAAGACGCCCCTTTTACGGATTTCCCCTTTTACGTTTTCCTTTTTTCCCCTTCGACCCTTTTTTTTCATTCGTTCGTTCGTTCCTTCGCCTCGGTGTTCGATCAACGACGAGACATTGCGACTCACCGATTTCCTCGAACGAAACTTAGTCCCGAGAGTCGACGTCATTGCGAGTTTGTTCTCGTTCACGTTGCCGCCGTCGTTTGTCATTGTCTTTGAACCTAACTTTTTATCGATTGTTATCCTCCGCGTCGTTGTTCTTCGTTTCCGGGGACGGGGACGAGGACGGGGACAAGTAGCGCGGTCCACCTTCTCGCGGTGCGGCTCCGCGCGATTAATCGTTGTTCAAAGCATCCACGCCGATCCCATACAATCCACTTTCCAGCCGATTAACGCGTAGCCAGAATAACAAGCTTTATTAACCAGTCTAATGAAATCCAAAGTTATAGAACACGGAGGGTGGAGAAAGTCTGGAACAAGCTCGTAACTAGGAGGCACCGGACATAACCAGACACGATATCCGCGTCTCTCTCTCCCTTCCCCTTTCTCTCTCTCTCTCTCTCTCTCTCTCTCTCTCTCTCTCTCTGAGTTGGCTGCAATTCGATTCGGAAGGGCTTCGTCGGTGATCCGTGCCTCACGGAGACCGAGTTAGAGACGGCTTCGCCGAATAGAAGAAGAGGGCGAGGGGCAGAGAAAAGGAAAGAGGAAGAGCAGGGTGAGCGAACGGCAGAACTACCAACTAGCTCGACCACGAGTTTCCCTCTAACTCCCAGAAATTCCACAGTATTAATTTATCTTCGTGCCTTTAGTTTCCCGTATCCTTGCCATCCGTGGCTTCTTCCATCGATCAATGTGTCTAGCGTATGATGCGCGTCCTAAGTACTTCATCCCTCGACGTCCCTGCGAGTTCCAGGTACCAATAAAGACGACTACGCCACCTGTTTTCGACTCTTTCCTCGCTCGTCCCTCGTCGCTTTTACTTTTATTACCACACCCTCTACGACAGATTGAATATCGCCAGCATCGGAACGCGTTTTCTGAGTGTCGACTCGACGACTTTACCGCCAGTTCCCACAGTCAAAACAAGACGAGACAAACGCCGAATGCACCGCGCTGTACCGTGTTGCTCGCAACACTTCCCGAGTCCGTGCATTTCTCTTTCCGTCTTCCCCGTTAACGTTCCAGCACATAAGTTACAGCTTTTCACCTAGGCCAGCGTCGGCAGTAAATATTCCTTTGCAACCAATTTCCATTTGCGAGTGGAGTCTGCTCGCCCCTCGCCGCGCCGCACAGCCGCCGACGTCCGCCGCGTTTCTTTTCTTTAAGTAAAACCGGCGCGCGCGTTTCCTCCGGGCGCGACCGACTCAGCGGGGTGAAAGCGAGAATCAAAAGGATTCCAAGGGGGGCCCGACCGTGTTTTTCACCGCGAGAGACGCGTCACCGCGAACATCCGCCGGATAATGCACGCGCCTCGACGTCCACGTTAATTGCGACGCTCAACCACTGCGATTTTCAGAGAAAACAATCCGCGAAGGAAGGGTGGGGGGGGGGGGTGGCAGCGGAAATTCGATCGATCGGCCGGTGCCGGTGTCGGGAGAAGCAGCGCGAAATTTTCGCAACGGACTGGCTCGCTATTTTTCTCCCAAAGTCTGCCGGCTATCTCTCGCCGAGCGCAATTTTTCAACCAGTCAGAGAATTATTCGCTCGTTTCGATCCGGCGCTGTCTATTTGCGTTTCTTCCACGTCTGCCGCGTAAGTTACGGCTCGCCGTCTCGCGCGGTAAATACATCATTTCGGCCCTCCCCCAACCCTCCTGGCCCTCATCTAGCCAATTTCTGTTTGCGAATCTTCGCGTCGGTGCTCGCCCGTCGCGCGAGATTTACGTCGCTGCCTCCGAATTGCAAGAACCTCGGCCGACTTTTCCTTTTTTTTTTCTATTAACTACTCTCTCTCGTTACCTGTTCATTCGTCCTCCAAGTCGGACAACGACGACGCGAAATTAGTTCTACCCCGCGGCGTAATTGAGACTGCAGTTTGTCCGGGACAACTCGGTTGCGGATCTCGCGTCGAAAGAAGAAAAGGGGACGTCTATAAGCTGGTTGCGAAAATTCCTTTCGTTCTATCGACGGATAAAGGATGTATCGTATCGTGGCTTATTATGCCTTTTCTGCAAAATTTGTTAACGTGATATTCGAGGTGCATTTATCGATCCGAGTCTCTCGCCGCGAAATTTTTTTAACGAAAATAAAAAGTAAATAGCAATCAAAACGGGGCAATATCCAGAACGTGTGCGAGTAAAATATTCCAATTGAATCCTGCATGTAAATTTCAACGTCGCGCGCAGACCGCGAGAGAAACTTTCGGGACAAGCTAGTGTTATATTAGATTTTGCCTCAACTGCTCGAATTTAGGATGATTGAGTGCTGTATCGCGGACACTAAGCCAAGTTCGTGTCACGGGCAAGAATAATGGCTACTTTCGAGAGGCAGAGTTTAATTCTTCGACACCACGGGTGTCAGCATTCAGACGTATTTCTGAACGACATTTAAATTTCAGCATATCAAATTGAAGATGAATAAGTTGTACTCGTGACGACGATGTAACAAGTTACAATAATCAATACCTGCCGAAGATTTATTCCGCTCAATTCTTATTGTCAAATTCTATTTTTTTAATACCGAAGCCACGAAAGAAAATTTCAAAGATTCACTTAATATTTTCTTCTCTGTCTTCTTCCACTTAACGAAGAAATTGAAATATCAGGCAATATTATAATAAATTGTTGCTTGGCCCTTTATGGATTGACAATTCCCACATCTTGCGCGTAATGTACAATATATAATATATACTATAGGGTGGAAATGATGTAACTCGATCGCCTTGAATGTCTTCGTTCCTTTTGGAGATATGAAACTGCATGACAAAACAAAACTTGGAATAAAAAGAGGGAGAAGTAATGACATTTTGTAGATCGTTTCAAGATCACTTCGTTTGTAATAATTCAAGAATTAATCACGAACATCGTCATCAATCTCAATCCGCAGATCTCGATTCTTTTTTATTTGCAGATCCCCAAATTTTTCTCCTACGTTAAAAATCAAAAGTTCTTCTAACGCCTCCAAAAACCACTTGATCTTAGATGATCAATTGTGAAACTTCACAAGATACACAGACGACGTTTGTTCGTAACGAAATCGTGTCGATCGAAACTTGGAACACAGAAACAGTACGGCCAAATTTATTAAATTGTACTACATAGAAATCGTGTTACAGAAGGGCTATCGCAATTTTTGAGAGCTCCATTTGCAATAAAAGCAACAATGGAAACACTGAAATTCAACAGACCCACCATAGTGCAAAAATCAGCGGAGATCGATCGCGAGTATCGCAATCACGAGAGTAAACGAAATGGAAATCCAGAAACACGGAGAGAAAGAACGAAAGTGGTTAACGAGACTGCATTCGTAAACGCGACGTGGCTTTTCTATCCCCCTCCCCTCGCCCCTCGGAGCGTCATCGGATTCAGTGACACAACGACGTCGATTGTACCGCGGCTGGATTAGCCAGCCGAAGCCGGGACACGGGTTGAAACACGGCCGAGTCGACGAAACGAGTGAAAAGGAGGATCAGTGAAAGCTCGTGCAGCGTCTTTGAAAAAAGTCGAGTGAATCACTCGGGCGAAGGGTGCCCGCGAATCGTTCGCGGCGCTGGTCCTTTGCGCGCGATAATTTTCTCCTTCTCGCAACAAGTTCCGTTTCACGGTAAATACTTTAATCCTTTCTCCGCGCGAAAAAAGGAAAAGAGAAAGGAAGAAAAAGAAATGGGATAGCGAGTGTGTGTGTGTGTGTGTGTGTGTGTGTGTGTGTGTGTGTGTGTGTGTGTGTGTGTGTGTGTGTGTGTGTGTGTGTGTGTGTGTGTGTGTGTGTGTGTGTGTGTGTGTGTGTGTGTATGTCGCCTCTCGAGAGGGACGAGTCGAGAAAAATTTCCATGCAAATGTACCCTTTTATCGTGCAGCGGAATGGTAAATGAATACCGGATGGAAAAACGCGAAGGGTGGTGCTCCCTTCTCGTGCCCAACGCAGCGCCAGCTGACATTTCTTAGCGATGCGACGCTGTTTGAATTATTCTCGCCTCTCTTTCGCTATCCACCATCGCCCTCGCCTTTAAATATTTCATAAACGCGTATTCGCGTGCACGTTTGTCAAGGAGAGCGTGCCACGCTGCGTATCGTGCACTGTGTGTGTCATGAATATCGCGTGCCCCTCTCTGATCGGACGTCGTCGTCGTCCCTACGAGAGATCGTTTCGATGAAAGAGTCGCCGGAAAATTTGACAACCCCTGTTTGGCGTACCGACACGCGACGTACGTGTGTACATACGTATCCGCTACCGTCGAAGCAAGCAAAAAGGAAAAGGAGAGAAAGGGAAAAGACGTCTCTTGCCGACGATAAAGGCGATTTACTCGCGAGTTAAAGTTTCGTTCGTCGGATCGCGGGGAATCACCGCTCTCCTCCTCGAGATTCCCCGTTTCTTCGCTTGCAACTACATCCCAGTCCTCCCCTCCCCTTCTTCCGCCGTTTGATATCGCGGAATCGGATAATCCCCCGCCGGAATCTCGACGATTCGAAACACGTTCGAGGATCAGCGTCGACGATATCGTTGCGCATTAAAAGGGGGATGCGGAGGAAAGGAATCAGAAAGGTGAAAGAAAAACCGGAACGTGGCTGGATCCGACGTGTCAGACGTGTCACAAACGCAAACACAAAGAGTCAAAAAATTTCGTTCCAGAACTGCCAGAGTTAACTTCGAGGAATGAAGATCAGAGACGCCAAGAGAAAGAATGTGGATCAAAACTTGTCGATACTTTGTGTCTCACGTAAGTCCGCTTGGAATCGTCTTGGAAAACTCATCGAACAGATCAATAGATCTATAGATCAAAAAAAAAAAAAAAAACTGCACGACTTGTACCTCCGTACGATTCGTTCTGACTAGAAAATGAAGACGACTTTTTTGCCATAAAATTTTATCGATACGCAAACATTTGAATCAACACAAAACAAATTACGTTAGTATCAGACAACGCCACTCCTACTCGAGGTCTACCCCACGTGATCCAAACCAACCAATCGCTAATTTTCGTTGCATTAGCGTTGCACCTGAAGAGACCCGATTTTCTGGATTACCCCCGCTATAATAACTTTCAGTGATAAAAAAAAAAAAAAAGAAAAGGATGTTACTAGCGTGAAAAAGCGTCGCGACGTCTCGACCGTTTATTTGCACGGGCAGCGAAAAGTTTGCGCGGCCAGTGACGAGCGCGAGCGAGACGCCCGAAAGTCGTAACGCGTAAAATGGCCCATTCGCCGCGGAGCACGTCGCCGGAGAATTATCCCGGCGTTATTAACGCATCAAGTATGAATCGTGATATGTAGCGTGGCTGGATGGGGACGACGTTATTATCCATCCTCCCTGCGTGGAATAATAAATGTCCGGAAATTTTAAACCGGCGCGTCGCGGCGGGGGCGTTTCTAGGCGATCACCGCGTGGAACAGGAACCCCCGGAGTCGAGAGTTTCCAATTTTCCGGAGTCACGGGCGAACGGGAATCCAAGTTTAATTCGTCGGGCTCGCGTGCGCTCGCTCGCCGGGAGAAGACGCGGGAGAAGACTAATCCCGCGAGGCGGTGGAATTCAATGCGCGAACTTGCTCGAACGCGGCCCCCGGGTTTATTTCTGGTTTCGCATGCCTCGCGGAACCTCGCCGAGCCAAGTCGATACAATGCCGGCCGCACAATCGCGCCTTTAATGTAATTTCCACTTCTTCGCCGGCGGAAAGACGCGTCTCCAGCGAGAACGGTCGGGGCGGAGGGGAGGGGGCGGCTCGAACGCGTCGCCGAGGCGGTTTCATTGTTGTCTGCTCCGGTGTTTCCGGGCGCTGGAGCGCCAGAGGCACGTAGGAAATTACGTTGCACGTCAGAAACGTGGTTTCCAGTTGCCGGGTACGTCTGATTTCACGGACAATCGGCGAACAGGGGACTGTCGAGAAGGTCGGGCGGAGGAACGAACGCTCGCCAACGAGGTTCGCGGGGTTAAAACGAGAACGATCGCGAATCGCTTGAAACGCGAAACCGGGAGGAGGGGAATGGCTCGCGCTCGGAGCGTGGTTTTCCCTCTACGAACGTAATTATTCTTTCCCGCGTGTCTCCTGCTCCGTGACGTTTTTCCCGCTCGACGATCATCCTTCCCGGTCGGCACGTTTATCCCATGATCGCGGACGTCGACTCGATCGAGCTGGTGACTGAGAACCGCTCGCTTTGAATTACGTCTCGACAGGGCGAGATGGCAGCTATCTTTAAACAAGCCTCGTAAAACACTGATGACGCGGTCTCTCGACACGGGTTATAAAGCTCGCAGAGCTGTGTCCCGGTCTGTAGCGGAGAACAGGGATCGTGGCGGTCGGTGTTGCGCGCCCAGGCGAGCGAGGATTTGCACGGCGATGGTTTATCGGTTGCTCGTAGTTGTTCCAGAGGGATGTACGACTAGTGGAGACGATAGTTACGTCACGATCGTTTTCCTGTTGGAAAAGCTCGTGAAATCATATCAAGAGCGCCTGCCGCTTATGTGCCATCGAACCTGAACCTGGCTTCAGAGAGATGGAGCAAGTAGCTTTGTCAATCGGCATCAAAAGTGTTTCAAAGATCAAAGTGCAAGAGAAAACAGTCGAAACACGATGCTTGTCGTTTCTCGACGAAAAATTCGCGTTGCTAACGAATCGTTAGTGACGTATAAAACTTGTACTTTTTGTTCTTTTTATCACTGAAAGTGATTTCAGCGGGGGTAACCCAGAAAATCGGGCCTCTTCAGGTGTAACGCTGATGCAACGAAAATTAGCGATTGGTTGATTTGGGTCACGTGATTCGCGAGGGGGCGTGGGGTAGACCTCGAGTAGGAGTGACGTTGTCTGGTACTGAACGATCGCGCCTGTAATTTTGTTTTCTATCCATTCAAATGTTTTCATATCAATAAAATTTTATGGCAAAAAAGTCATCTTCATTTCCTAGTCAAAACAGTTGCTTCTGGGCCTTTCAGTGAGACGAATCGTACTGGGGTACAAGTCATGCAGTTTTGTTTTCTATATATGATGGATTAATGACAAATTAAATTATCTCTCTGTCAAATACAAATAAAACTTTAAACTGTGATAAACTACTGTACTAACCGAGCCAATTTTTCAGCATAGCTGATACCACAATCGTGTCAAAATATATCTTCTTTAATTTTTACAGTTATTTAAAGACAAAAAAGAAATCGGAAAAATCGAAACTTTATCTCCAAATTGTCGCCATTTTATCAATTTTCAATATTTTTCTTTCTTTTTGGTACTCGCTGTAGTCAAATTTGTATTGATTAAGAATCAATTGGAATCTTTTTGTTTTTCACGACTCGAATCATGCAGCCAGTTTCAATTATTTTTTGACAAAAAGAATATATCGTCATTTGTCGAAAGCAAATACATACGTAGGAACAATGTTCGCGTTCATACCATTTGCTAAATTAAAAAAAAAGAAATTTGCAAAGAAGCATCGATCGCGCTACAACACCGCTTTAAGAGTCAATTCTTGAACCTCGCAGATGTGAGACTGATCTATGCCGTTTGTTTCTAAAACGGAGAAATAAATTCATCGTGCCATCGCGGGAGCAAAGAATCGAAGTTGCGGACAACCGCGGGAGCAGGAGGAATGGAGTCATCGCTGGCAAAGTTGCCGCGGAATCATTGGAATTTCCATGAGAGTGAAACTTTGCCGAACATTTGGAAGTCAGATTTGATCGCGATCCAACGTCTAGCTAGCCGAAGGTTCCGCGAGCCGAGAAAAAAGGTGGAAATAAAATTTGAAGGTTCGCCCGGGTGAAAACGGAACGTGGATAAAGCGCCAGTGGCGCGTCGCGTCGCGTCGTGTCGCGGCGAGCAACTCAATTTGAAAATCGCAGGCCGCGGCAAAGATCGATGGCAGGAAATCGCTTCCAAATCCTCTAGATGCGTACAATCGTTTCAAAGGCCTGACAATTCTTCTCCATTGGCTGTCGATGGAAGAATTGTCGAAAAGAATTCTCAACGTACCATAGTTTGGATATACTCGTCGACAAATTATTCAGCGTTCCTGCAACGGACGATCATCGGACATTGACGAGAATTTTGATTGATACTTCCCGATTGATACTTTTCGAATTTAAAAATTTACGAACGAAGCGGCTTAATCGAGCTTATTAGTTAAACAGCTAGAATTCCCTGTTATTTAGTTTTCTCGCGCACGATGAATATAAAATCGTCTGTGAAGGCTTTTAAAACGAGCATCGGAAAGCTCGTTAATCTCATAAATTTTAATGTATCAAACCGCTTTATCAGAAATAATTGCCTATTTTACTCGTCACTCTACTCTACTCGAGCTACAGTGATCACATTGGCCAACAATTCAGAAATATTGTAGCTTATAATTCTCAATATTGTACTATAAACAATATTAACATCAACTTTATATCTAATCGAGTGTTACTTATTATCTACTCATGGCTTTTCAAAATCCGTACATTAACTTAGCAAGTATAATACATTATTAATTATATTTTAACATTGCATTGCCGATCTGTTATATTTTAATGTATTATTTCACGTTTTGTATGCATATTATGCAATGTAGTATTTATTCGACAAAATTATAATTGATTATTTATAACAATTTATTATAATATGTCATTGTTTATAACATTTTTATAGTTTGCTATTATATTTATATAATATTTGTTATTATAATTTATTATTTGTTATCAAATAATAAAGCATTGATTAAATTAAATGAATAATTATCATGCATTTAGCAATTAGCTCGCGGCTGTTATTTATCAGCTGCTATCATACGTTTCATAACTCTTGAAAGTCGCGGGATTTTCTTTGATTTTTCTTTTCCATTCAAAACTATCAATTGTGAAATTAATTGTCCTGCCCTGTTAGAAACTATCAACTTTCCAGCAAAAAATAAATTAAAGAAGGGCTATCATTAGCTATTAAAACACGCGATTTTATGTACAAAATCTCAAAACTGACCGACACATTTGCGGATGATGTTGACCTCTTTTATAATACACTTTCATAATATATTTTAATACTAAACTTTACATATTCCGTTATATATTCCGTTGAATTTCATTTCATTTCATTTCATAGTGTATTTCTTGTTTTTCTGCATCTTTATTCCCCCAAGCTAATCAGTTGTATCAAAGGATTTATCCCGTAAAAACTAAATAAATCGATTCAATATTTTCTAGATTCTTTCTGAAAGAATACCAAGTTACCGAGAGATACTCGAGATGCCGGTGTTAATACCAAGACAAATCGCATTACGAGTTTACGAATTTTCGACTTGTTCGCCAAATTCCTGCGCGTTGTTTCCTCCGCACCTTATCAGATCCAGCTTCCGTTGAACAATAAACGATCGCATCGACTGGCTAGCCAATTCGGAACGCGGTACGCACGCACGTGCGCGCAGGTACAAACTCACGGACTCGTCGAGTGCTTCATCCTTTATGGCAGCGACTCGAGCGTTTCAACGAGCGAACGACCGTCGTTTAATCGCAGTCGTTTCTGAACACAGCTGAAATAAAAGGACAAGGCGAGGGAAGTTATCGTCGCTTTCGCCTGCGAAAGTTTTTCGACTCGTTGTACCATCTCTATCTGCCTTTCTGGCATTCGGCGAAGGATAACAACGTCGGCACGTCGAAGTTCGTTCGAAGGTACGAACGCGGAAGGTGTACTTTGCATCTGCAGAATGCTCGATTCAGGAGCAGCCGCCGTTCCGAGAAACGAGAAAAGTACCCACTCCGAGGCGGGAGACCTTTATCACGGAAAAGTTTCCTCGAGACCAGCTGCGAGATATTCCTCCCACCCGGCATCCCGGCTATCATAATCGCAATAACCTCGCTATCAAAGCTCCGTCCTTTCTCGCTGGTTACAAGCGTCGCTCGACCAGCGAGTTCGCCATACCTCGCAGTTGGAAATATTTTCTAACAATACGGACACGTCGGATAAATCGGCAGGGGTCGAGGCGACGCGTCAATAATCGAACGGCACGTAATTCCCACGTGGAAATTCAGGACGTTGTCCGACGTCAGCGGGAATTATTAACAACGCTGACGCTTATTTTGGCTACTCGCGCGATCTTTCGCTCTCTTGCCGTTCGATGCGTTTCCGAATTCGACAATTGGTCTCGTTTTATCGATCCACACTTGTCTGAATTCGGGTCATTTTCAACATTTCGTTTCCAATCAATCCGCGGTGGAATCAGTTGAAATTTCCTAAGAAACGATAAATATCGTGGTCATCGTATGCTCGAGCACGCATAACCGGTAATGCCAGAGATCTGGCTGCCACCGACTGGAATTATTAATGCGCAAACAGAATCTCCCTCTCTCTCTCTCTCTTTCTCGTAGTTATCCAAATCAGCCGTTCGATCTTCGATACACCTGGTACGGCTGATGCGTTTCCGATGCGTTTTCGATGCGTTTCGTCGACGAAAGGCCGAATAACCGAGTTGCTGTGCGCGTGCCGCGAAACGCTCGCGCGCGGATATAATGCGAGCGATACCTCCAAGTAAATCGAATTTCGACTGCCTGTGGGAGTCGATCGGCGAATTCCCCACGTGCCGTTCCCATCGCCATCCCATTAAAACAATATCGCAGCCCCGTATCCGATACCGAATCATATTAAATTATAGATAGTTATTACGCGCGGGACGATGCGGCCACCGCGAATTAATAATGTACTTGCGACCACGTAAACTCTGTTAACATTCATGTGCGTCCGATTCGATTACGCCAGCCGCCTCTGGTTTCGACCAGGTCCCTCGTTTTTCCGCAACTTTCCAAGGAAAGTGCGAGTGTGTTGGCTTTATGTGATATGAATTATACATGCGTGTCGTGTCTGATGTGTCGTGTTTTGCTTCTGAACTGCCGGGGAAGATTCATTCGTCGAGAAGGAATCATGATGCGAGGATCTGACAGAATTTGTTCAATATATATTCTTTTAATATTATGCCGTCCCTTGTTCCATTCACGGAAAGTTATTCGTCGTGCGTGTCGTTTTACAAAATGTAGCGGCCCTACGATTCCTCGACTACAAGTTTCGAACACTCGACTAGCACAAGCCGCAAGTGGCGGCGCGCCTAGCGTCGAGGTCCTACCGATCTCCGATGTTAAGCAAGCAGCATGCGGAACCCTGCTAGGAGGGGGGTGTCCGGGTTATAACAACAAGCGTCTGGGGTTAAGGAGTCGCTGCCATCAGTCCCACTAGATGAGTCTAGGCAGTGACTCCGAGACGAAACGCAATCGCCTTTCTTCTCACTTTTTCTCTCTCACTTCTTCAGTCCTTCCCAGCAGCATCCTGGGTCTTTAAATATCTTTACAGTTCCCTAAACAAAATTATAGCAGTTCAAATAGTCAGTGTTGGAACATTAATAAGAGTCGCTGTGTCTGTCTCTCCGCGGAATTGCGAGTTTTCGCAATTTTTGAACCGCGAACCTTCCTCGTGAAACGCCGATGAAACGAATACGTGCAACGTACGGCGGAAGAGAAAGGAGGGGGACGCCGATATCGAGG
Source organism: Melipona beecheii (assembly GCA_032399605.1). Taxonomy (NCBI): domain Eukaryota; kingdom Metazoa; phylum Arthropoda; class Insecta; order Hymenoptera; family Apidae; genus Melipona; species Melipona beecheii. The sequence continues at coordinate 2,240,203 of JAUCMO010000463.1, forward strand.
AGTTTGCAAGAGAATCAGCTAGTTGCCCGATCGTGGACACACACACGAGCTCGCGTACCTGCTAGATTACATTCTAAGCGGAGGTAAGCGTAGCCTGGTAACGGTAGTATCTTTCAACCTGCTGGCCCCTTCGCGCACCTTTAAACCGATATCGAATTAACTTCGGCATACCGTGGGCTCTGGGTGTGTACCGTACGGTGAATTCGAGAGAGCTGCGTGCATGCGCGCGATACCGCCGCACCGCGCCGCGCCGTGTCGTGCGAGATGGTGCGAAAAGGCCGGCGACCTTTATCGTCCGCTTCCATCGCGGGACTCGCTATCGAACGCGGCTCTCGGACCTGCTCGTTCTCGCGAGAGTCACGCCAGTACGCGAGCCCGGCGGCGTTTATTAATTGATAAGCCTGCGCGAATAAAGCCGGTCAGTCAGATAAAACGGAACGGTCCGTGCACGCACCGCGTTTCTCCAGAAATCCTGCCCGGAGCTCCCCGAATTTCGCTCTCAAGAATTTGACCTAAACCCTCCCCGTTCAACCGAAATTCATCGCGATCGAACGAACCTCGATGAAGCCGCGCTATTTACTTTTCCCCGTCAAATTTCCCGATGGATTATAAAGCCAAAGTCGAAAGCAATCTCTCGCCGGCAGCCGCACCAGCCACGTGTAAATTACAAAGTGAACCGTCGCGTTCCCGGACAGTCCTTAATTATTCGGCTGCCGAAGGTAACCAGGGAAGGTGCGGCAGCTCGAGCGAGCGACTGGTCGAATCGCCCGGTCGATCCATCGATCCACCGTGGAACCGTGCTCTGGCCGAGGCATCCATCACAACGCCGCGATAGCAACGAAACGCGAGCAGTCTCGCAACAGTGTTCGCGACAGCGACGAGAGACACGTGTACGATTACAAGAAAATACCGCCCGACTTCTGCTCTCGCCAAAGTCCTATTATTTTGAGAAGGGAATTGCTCGGGGAAAGCAGGCCACTTCCCCGGACAACTTTCCTCAACGCTTCTTCTCGTACTAACTCTGTTCTCCCGGCGATTACGGTATCGTTGCTTCTCCCTGTAATTAGATAACTTTTGATCCCGTCGCCTTAATAGAGACAAACGTTTGTCGCTCGCGATTGTCGGAGTCTGGGCGATTTCTTTTACCGGCGAATGGAAACCCGCTGCTCGATCGCGTTTCGCCTTCTTCCGCGTCTCGCGCTCGCATTATCTAATTCGCGGTTTTAATTCATTTACGCGTCGCGTGTACGCGATCGGATGTGGCGTTTTCGCGGCAACGATTCCCACGCTGTCAGCGATTTTCGCGCGTACACCGTATCCGCGCTTGGAAATCTCGTCTCTGCGCGCGAGCTAGTCTGCGAAAGCCAGTCAATCACAGGATAATTGCGAAACTCGTGTTAACGCGACCTCGATGATTTCACGACCATACGTTTCATTCTTTGATCGAGACGCAGCGAAAGGAAAAAAATGCAAAAGAATTTTATTTTAATGAAATATGTAATAAACAGGGTGGTCCACCTAAACGTCTTTTCGAATCATGATCGTGCAAACACGAATGGTATCGAAGGGCCAATAACTGGTAAGGATATTTTTCTTCCAAGATCATTGATAGTTTTTTTCGTATACAACTATGTACTTTTTCTTTTTCATTGCATCCTGATGATGTTGCCGATGTCCGAAAATTTAAGTTCCTCCTAACTGAGCAAACTGAGCAAACTGAGTGTGACATAACACATGTGTAAAAATCATTTTGAGTATGGCGAAACGCTTATATTTTCCTTTCTTACATCAAATTCAGAGGTGAGTGTATTTTTATATATCATCACTGAAAGTGATTACAGCGGGGGTAACCCAGAAAATCGGACCTCTTCAGGTGCAACGCTAATGCAACGAAAATTAGCGATTGGTCGATTTGGGTCACGTGATTCGTGAAGGGGCGTGGGATAGACCTCGAGTAGGAGTGGCGTTGTCTGGTACTAAACGATCGCGCCCGCGTAATTTGTTTTGTGTCGATTCAAATGTTTGTATATCGATAAAATTTTATGGAAAAAAAGTCATCTTCATTTCCTAGTTCGAACAGTTGTTTCTGGGCCTTTCAGTAAGACGAATCGTACTGGGATACAAGTCGTGCAGTTTTTATCTATATTTTATATATATTTTATACACGACAGATATGTCAATCATCGAAAATAATCTTTAACAACTATCTTTACGAAGTCTTAGTTACACATACAGATCTGTAGAAAGCATTTAATAATTTACAAGATAGCTCAAATAATATTGGACACGTTTGATTAAAGAAATGGGAAATTACTGTGTTTCCAGTCATTTCAATTTCTCAAGACAAATATTATACATCAGCATGCAAATCGTAGTACATTAACATATACATTTGTGACCAGATGTTCCGGCGAGCACAATTTTGCGAGATATGTAAATACATTCTTAATGATACGCTCTCGCGAGCATATATTCTCAGACCCGCACTTTATTGTGAAATATGTGAGAAGTAAATGCAAGAAATATGTTGCATATTCACTCTTCCACTAGAGTATCGTACAAGCATTATAATAATCCGTGAATTTAAAATATAATAATTGATTTATTTATTTAAAGATGTCGGACTTTCGCATATACTACAAAATATTAAATTCGTTTACATTAAAGCACAGAGGACAACAAATAATTTTCGAAATAAGAGGAATAATCCAGTAGAGGTACGAAGAGGAAAATATATGTTACAATACATTAATAAGTAAATACACCAAATAAAGACGAGTGTATTTTTATTCGACGTTAAACTTTTTAGGTTTTTCGTATGTCCCTCGTCGTACACGTTTATCCATCGTAAAGATATTAAATTACGCGTTTGCCCTCGACGAGGAAATGGTTTTTCCCATCGATCGAGATTGAACGTTCCGGGCGACAGGTCGGGCCGGATCGATGGAAATTAAAGCAATCGGCAGTTCGAAAAAGAACGGGAAGGGTTCGGTCGGATGTTAACCAATCGAGTTATGTAACGTCGAAACAGCACTTGGTGTATCGAGTTTGCCTGACACTCGGTCGTCGGGCTATTCGCCCGAGCCGGAGCCGGTGCCAGCAGAGTCAGCGGAAAAATTCAATTTTTAATTAATACCGATACAGCCACTTCTGCCGGCGGAGGCTGCTCGTCCGCGCGATTTCGTTGTTCCGTAATTACGTAACGTCCGGCGCGAAATTGCACCGCGCGAATGCGGTCCTCGTCGTTTCGCGCGACACCAATAGTTACCGTTTCAGCTGCTGCATTCCATTTTCCGTCTCCTCTTTTCGGCCCCCTCCCCCCACACCTTCGTTCGCTTTTTCGTTCTGTGAAATCGTCGAATCTAGATCCGGAAACGGCGAGGCCGTCGTCAAAGAATGTTAACTCGGCGCGTCGCGACATCGTGGTCCAAAAAAAGGGAATTATCAGAGAAGATTCCGATATAAGACTCTTTGCTGTAGAATTTTAGGTAAGTCGATTTTAGATGTCATCGATCAGGAGTCACGATTAGCACTGCTTCGAGAGAAAATGACTACAATGCAGGCTTTTCACGTTCCAAGAACAAGAAACATCGATTATTTTGCTTGTGATATTTGTTATTACACATTTAGATAAAAAACTGCACGATTTGTACCCCAGTACGATTCGTCTCACTGAAAGGCCCAGAAGCAACTGTTTTGACTAGGAAATGAAGATGACCTTTTTGCCACAAAATTTTATTGATATGAAAACATTTGAATGGATAGAAAAAATTACAGGCGCGATCGTTCAGTACCAGACAACGCCACTCCTACTCGAGGTCTACCCCACGCTCCCTCGCGAATCACGTGACTCAAATCAACTAATCGCTAATTTTCGTTGCATCAGCGTTGCACCTGGAGAGGCCCCATTTTCTGGGTTATTCCTGCTAAAATCACTTTCAGTGATAAAATTTTGTCCTAAAATCTACTATTTGAACAGGTGTCCGGTACTAGACGAGTTAAACATAATCTTTATTATAAATTTTCTTAAAGTTTGACTATCGAGAATCGGTCAAGTTACGATAGAAAAACTTAGAGTGATGACACAGCTCCCCTATTCAATATCTATCATACACGTATCACGATACGCCTAACGGCTCAACAAAAGAAAGGAGAGCCGAGGAGAATCGGATCCGACGCAGCTGAAAAATGTCGCGAAGAACGACGACGCCTCCAGCGCTAGCCTGATCCAGCGTTTCACGAGAGAACCTTGTCGGACTGTGGACGTAATTAATAAGGCTTTAACGCGTCGTCAGCTGCACCCGTAATTTTTCATCTCCGTGGTCGGATGCCGATTCTCTCGCAGCCACTGGCCTAGCAGACCGAAATGATGGAAGAGGCGCCGATGTTCTTGTTGTCGAATAAGGAAAAGAGAGCGGGCGGTTGCCGCTAAGATAATTCATTAGCCACGCGAGGCATTGTTGTGATTCATTATCGGCGCCCGGCCGACCAGCCTTAACCTCTCTGCAATTTATTAAAAGCAAACGAGAATTGCATGATTAATTATCCGCCCGAAGATCTTTAGACGATAATTTCGAAATAAATTCCCGTGGGTCCGTTGAACTTCCCGCCGCGGAGACGCGTATTCTAAGTTCACAGCGCTGACCTGAACGAGGACGTAAAGCGACGATAATTTACCTGTAAAATTTTGAAATTTCACGATCATCAACTGCAATTTTAGCGCGTTACATACTTTCAGAAGTATTTTCACAGAAGTGTCTGTGAAAATTTTCGAACGTAACAAATTTCTAAATTTCTAGGAATGAATATCCGATTATCCACACAGCAGTTAAAGTGAGTGATGATCCTCGGGGCGTATTAGTTGGTTCGTATGGACGCTGCAACAGCATGCAAGTACGCATTTAAGACACGACAGTTGATTCGAAGCAACTATCGGTCGAGTCTGTCTCGCGAGGAAGCCTCGCAGTGACCGTACAGTAGCCTTGGGAACACGCGTCGTTAGATCGTAAACGGATCTGACCCGTCTCTCGATGTTGATCGATCGCGTGCAACCCTTGGATCAGGACTTCTCCGGTCGCAAGATCCAAGGAGGAAAATGTCAAGATTAAACAGCGACGAGGACTCTTAAGGTACTTAGGACACAGTCCGGCATACCATGACTACACGCTCCGTCGAGTTTCTTCGTCGGTCGATACCGATGCTTGTCACCTAGCGTCCTCTCTTTCTCTCCCGTTCTTATCTCTTTATAGTCACCCCTTCTTCAGACTGCTCACTCTCGGCGAGACGCTCTGCGTGTTACGTCAATGGCAGACCGACCTCGACAGCCTCCCAGCTAACCCGGCGTCATCGCGATGTCTTCCTCCTTGGTCTCGTGGTGGCTGTCGGTGACGTCACAGTAGCTGCCCTACTCTCCGCTCGGATAAATTCATATCGTCGTGCGGGCACGTAACAACACATCGATTATCAATGATCGACGTCATCCGCGACTTTTCTCGCTCAGCTGCTCGTCACTCGTGTTTCGCCTCTGCCTCTCTCTTCCTCCCTTCTGAACGCGACCGAGAGACATCAGGGGGAGGGGGAGGGGACGTTTCTTCACCAAAAGTTTCTCAACCGCGACGAAAGTCACCGCGACAAGTCAAGCTCCGCTAAATTTACATCATAACGCCGCTAACGATCGGCCGGAAGGGGAATGACCATAATCAGTCGGTTTGAAAATCCGCGCGGCGCTAACAGACCGACGCGTCGCGTCGCGTCGCGTCGCGTCGCAGCGAGCAGCATTAACATTCCACTTTCGAAGTTCTCGCGAGTAAAAAGACAGGCGTGAGGCTAGGGCAGCGTCGAAGCGAAGATAACGAGACCGTTTAACATGCAAATACCGGGCACGAAACGAGCGTAAAACACGGGCGTAGGTTCGGGCGCTGTGGGTCAAACAATTACGTGGCAGGGCGCGGCCGCGGCACGGAGGATCACGACCGCGGGACCGCGAGTCCGCGGCAAAAACCGGTACGTTGCGATGTAGGTCGGTCCCGTCGGTGATGCTTTCTTGCCGGTCTCTCCGCCCCGGTGCCACATTGCTCCGCGAGCAATCTTCCGACACCGGAGGATTACGGCCACGAACGCGCGGCAAAAGTCAAGGAACGAGGATCGTTAAGGAAAAACAAACGTGGCGCAAGATATTGCGCGCGATTGCGCGCCATCGAATTGGCCTTGGTAATTGTTTCACGTCGTTAACGTCCCGTCCTGGTTTCTTCCGCCTTCAAGGGACTGTTCTTCTTTAAAGTGCCACGCTTTAAGTCACTTTTACGATCTTTCTCCGAAGAGAATCGCAAGAAGATCCTGTATTGATATTTTAAGTTCTATAAGGTTTTTTTTTTCTTTTTTTTTTTTTAAATAAAAATAGCAGAAAAGTTAGGTTTGGCTGATGTAGTTTCGTATATTCTCGTAGTCTGCAGCAAAATAAATGAAGATTTTGATCAGTATGATGGCTGTGACGTGAGCGAAAATAAAATGGAAAAATCTTCGCTATTAAAAGGATTTTTAATCTAGAGTATTGCTTTTTTGTCTTTATCTCGAAAAAATCGTCGACAATTTCAAAAGTATTTGGTTCGCGTGATAACAATATTAAAAACTTTATGCCGTGTCGATTTCGAAAGAAATTGAAAGAAAAATACGTTTCAAAAGGAATTTTACGTATTTTCACACGCTTTTTTGCACTACCGTCTCTTCTTAATGGGTTGAAAAGAGTTAAGAGTATATCTGAAATAGTCAAAAGAGATCTGAAAAGACACTTGTACAATGAATGTACGTACAGTGTGCGCGTAACATGAAAAAAAAGCACAGCGCTTTTAATGATATTCGACACGTAATGCAATTTTCTACCGAGGCTTCAATTTTTTTTTAAATCACATTCTCAGAAATACGATGTTTTGTATAAAAATTCGCAGTTTAATTTTCAGTGTTTTATTCCAAACACACACAGTGCCGTTGACACGATACATTTTAATTTTATACGAAATAAATATCTTTTAATACCTTGAAACGGGTTGAAAGGTAATACGCAGAACGAAAATTACAGAGGAAACAGAACCAAAACTGACCGAAATAAAAATCCAGCAGATGCAGAAAGTCGGTAAGTCAAGTTGAACACGAAGAACAGAGAGTAAGAAATTAATGCCGAGTTACAACTCGGTTACAACATTTGCCAAGTTAGATTATTCTAGTAGACCAAGCGCGCTATTCTTGAAACATGTCGGAAAAGCAGAAAAAAGAATTTGACGTTTTATGCGCGTGATATATCCGCGCTATTCGTTTCATACACATACTGTACGAGGTGAGCCGTAAATCGCAGTACAGATGACACACAGAATACAGGCGATTCTACGCGAAAGAGTAAAACAAAAAAATTCGACCTCGGACGAAGAAGTTTTAAATTTTAAATTTTCTCCTATGGAGTCACCTCCGATGCGGCTGTACCACTATTTACAGTTCATCCTGTATATCACGCATTCAAAAAATGAAAAAAAAGAAAAAAATACTTCTAAAATATCAATTATCTGTCGTCCACCAGAACCTTCGAAAATTTCCAAGATCTGAAAAACGACGAGAGAGACCGAACAAAACCTTCGAGACATACTGAAAAATTTCGAATTACCGAGAATAGCTATAACTGCAAACTAAGCCAATTTGTCTGGAGCGAGGCGAGCGCGTTTCGAAACGGCAGGGGAAAAGGAAAAAGAAAAGAAAAGAAAAGAAAAGAAAAAGAAAAAAGAAGGATACGGACGGAATTTAAAATACGAAACTGGTTAGCTAGTTGACGTAATGGAGACAACAGAGGGTAAAGAGTCGCGCAGCGAGGCAATGAATTTCCAGCTTAAGGCGCTTGAACGATAGAGGATGAATAGGGGCGGCAGGGAGACGGGTAAACGGACGGACAAGATAGAGTGCGACTTGTCTAAGCCGAATGCAACGGTGGATGGCCCTCCGGTACGCGTCGAGCCCGTCGAAGCGGAACAAAGCGCGATCCCAATGAGCTGACTCGGCAATTCCTCGGCTCGAGTCTAGCCGAAACTAGCTCGCTAATATTACCCTGCATTCGGTGCACCGAAGCATCCAGGCTTTACAGGCGCGGATGGCCACTTGACCCGCTCGAGCCGGCCGGGTCAGGCACCGTTATTGATTCCAAAAAAAGTGAGAGAGAGAGAGGGGGGAGAGAGGGAGGGAAAGGGAGAGGAAGGAAGAGAAAAAAAACGAGAGACGAAACCGGCGAGACGCGGTAAAGGGGTTGCTGGCGGAAACACGACGAAACATCGAGCGGAAGAAAATCGAAGAAAAACGAGGGTTCCCAGGAAAAACATTGCCCGGGAAATGAAACCGGAACAGGGGAAAGCCAGCGCAGGGAATCAAGATGGACATGTTATTGTTTTAAAGCACCTGTTAGAGGTGAGGTCTGAAATAGAAAAATACGTGAGAAATGGCGAGCCGCTGGTCGAGGGGAGTTTCGCGCGTATCGCATCGCGAAATATCGAGGGAAACGCGTCGTGCTCGAACGCAACTGGTAAAACAAACTGACTTGGCTCGCGCGGAAAGACAAACTTTGTCATCGAAAGATGACAAACCACGGTGAAACACGGTCACGATACATCACGATGAAATCGATCGTAGAAATTTCGAAACGAGCAACGCCTCGTGTCCCCCCCTCCACTCCTTCGCCCCCCGTTCGAGATGCAATTTACTCTTCGAAATAAACTGGCACCGCGCCTTTGAGACGCCGAGAAATCGTTTTATTCACTTTTATCGTGACACGTTCAATTTACTTTGGGGTACTTAGGTCCCTCGGTTCTTTTATTTCCAATAAGCGCGCGCGCGCGCGGACCCGCACTTCCCTTTAGGCGGCTCGGGGTCAAACGCGTCAAAGGTTTCAGCCGGAGAAACCGACGCTGAGAAGAGGTCTGTTCGATCATTGTGAAATATTTGCCCATCGAAAAGTCGTCGACGTCGGTGTACCCAGGCAAGTGTGTGTACCTACCACGTTGTAAGAGATAATTCGTTCCGTGAATGACGAAAATTTGTCACGTGGAGAAAGACGAGAAGACTGGGCGCCAACTGGCAGGAACTGCGTCCGAACAGGGTACGGTGCGTAGAGAGTGGAAGAAAGAAGGAAACAAACGGATAAACGGATAAACCAACGAAAGCGTAGGAGGGGGGGGCAGGGGGGAAGAGAGGAGAGGTTGAGCGACTTGACCCGATTCGTAAAATGTTTCACCTGGATGAGATTGCCCCCACTCCGAGGGTGGTCCGCACCCTCTTGACGTCACAGATGCACTCGGTGACGTCACGCCGCAACGTCACTGCACCGGCAGTTGGCCCGGGTAAGGGGTCGTTGCCAGGAACGTAGGGCGCTCGGGGCATCGATGACGCGCAAGTCACTTTGCGTTGCACGCGCAAGGTATTAGCCGCGTGCAATTAATTAGCAGTTCGCTATCGGGACACGTCGGTGCATTGATTACGTTTTCGATGTGTTTGCCGGTGCGAGCGTCCCTCGGCGCAGCGATCAATAGAAAATCCACGCGTCACACGGTATGTATGTGGTATTTATACGTTCGGCTTCGCCAACGGTGCGCGCCGGCAACGGTTTTCGGTGCACCCGTACTCGCGTAAAATATTTCAATCACTTCCACGCGAAACACCATTCACCATCCGCCATCCACCATCCACCATCCACCATCCACCATCCACCGCCGCCAAGCGAAAGGGGATATCTCCACGATCGTCGCCGGCCGTCGCTTCATGTAGTAACACGTCCTCGTACGTCGATCGTCCCGACGCCAACTTTCCGTAACGAGTTTATACGCTCTTCGCAATCAATAGAGCCAACATTTGTACTAGCAGCGGTACGTGCAGACATTCACATCCCAGCAATCGGCACCGCCGCCCCCGGGCGATGCCCACCGCTGGACCACCAGCTGCTTCGTTCGCTTCGCTTTCTACCGACTCCCGTGTTCCCAACAATTCCAATTGACGGACACGTCTTTCGTCCCCCTTTCCATCTACCCATCGCCGTTTGACTTGGAGCGTCGTTTTACTTCTCCGATCGTTTCGCTTCTTTTCGTTTGGTCGACAGGCCGGTTCCCTCCCACTTCCTGCGATCCCTGTCGCTCGTCGGACGGAAAGGATGATTTTGGAGTAGGGTTCGGTTTCCAGATAGCCATCGCGTCGCTTTATGAGTGGCCTCGTTATCGAAATGCGATAATTTGTTTAGCCGACCGCAAAATCGCTCTTCCCGTCCCTCGACCTAACTCTGCTCTCTTTCTCTCTCTCTCTCTGTCTCTGTCTCTGTCTCTGTCTCTCCTCCCCATTCGGGGGAGGGGTTGCACACGGTTCCTGTCAGCCGTTCGGCGCCGGGTTATCGTGCGCCTGACAGCGCTGACACTTTGGCATCATTACGATGTAAATGAACGCGAAGTGTCAATACTGGCCGGCCTCGGTTGACCTGTTCATTATTTTCCGTGGTCAGGCATCGTTCGTCGGCCAGGTGCTCGCGTACCGGCCAGAAATATCCGCCAATACGCTCTGCACGATATCGAGCCATCGTCCGCGGTCAACGGTGTGCCGTGGCTTTCGATACTTCCGTTGATTGCGTTTCTCTCTCGCTCGTTTCTTCGTTCGATGACGGATTCGGTATTTGGACAGAAACGGGCTTAGGCATTGTTCGAATTTGTTCGAAAACGTTTCAATCGTCTCATTCAACTCGAAGCTTATTGGGACAAGCGAATGATTTTGATTATTTCACCAAATAGTTCTTTGTTCCATACGGAAACCTATTGTAGCTTCTCTGTGTTTGTTTCTATGAACGTTCCACGTAGTTTCTGATTCCATCGCGTACACTTCACCCTGTACCTTTTTTTTACTGTCATTTCGACAAATTAATTCAAACGAAGAATTAACAAGTGCAATGCAAACGAAGACTTCGTTCGATTTGAAGCCAAGGTGGTTATTCGACGAGGTTATTTTTCAAAAAAAGCATAGCGGGAATCTCTCGTCGTTTCAAATTGTCACTTTTTACTTGTCTCGGATAAAATTTCGCCCGAGTGACGAGCGTAAACTAATTTCCACTGCGACGTATTTCGCGCGATATCTACCTCAGATTGTAAACTAATTTTTACTGCGATAACGACGACACGTCCAGGACGCTCTGGATCGAAGCGAGACGTTACCTACTTTGCATCGTAAATTAACTTCTGCCGCGGCAATTCGCGGCAGTTCCGATGACGCGTCCCACATCCTCTTCGATAGAGATAAAAGAACATCCACTTCAGCGAGATTGCAAACGAATTTTCACTGCGATAATACTCGTAATTCCGACGAGATGTCCACGATACTTTGAGGGAGAAATAAGAGAACATCTGCCTCGGATGGCAAATTAATTTTCCATGGTTATGGTAATAACTCGCGCGATATTCCGAGAAACCCCACGGAGGGACAAAAGTAAGACCGACTGACGAGGGTTATTTTTAGGAGGTTTCATACGCGGCTCGATCATTTCCGACAGGTTCGCCGGACGGTTCCCGAATCAATGGGGGAATCGATAGTTGTCGCTTACGTAGATGGAAGCTGTCACCGATCGTAGACGCGTATAGGATGTTCCGCTGGATAAAGTGGATAAAGGGTTGATATACCGTCGCACCTTTTATAAATACCGACTCATCGATCTCTCGATAAACAATGGAGAGACGATACGTTCGCGTGGAAAGAAAAATGCTCGGAGATCTTAACAACTGGATCACTCTCGGCTTATTTATCGTTTCGCAATGATATCCGCGTGATGGAGGTAAACTGAACGAGTGAAGTATCGAAGGGAAACAGAAAAAAAAAAGGGAGAGCCAGAGAGAAAGAAAGAGCGAGAGAGAGCGAGAGAGGAGGGGGGGGGCGTACGTTCGGAAGTCGAATGTAGGCCGTGTACGTGACAGAAACGCTTTCAGATATTATCCGATGCTACGCAAACCGATAACATATTCGTGATGGATGTGGGATAGAGAAGTATTGTTTATCATCGTCGCATATGTCGCTCGCATATGGAGCCCCGCGGACGCGTATATTTTTGCGCACCAGAATTATTGTATCTATCCACGCCTAGGCGCGATAACGAATCGAGAATCTGATTTTAGAACACGCCGCTTCAATTTGTTCGCGATAAAGTTAGTTACCCGACCCTGTGTTTAACTTTATACAGCGTGTGCCGAATTTAAACGTCAAAACTTTGGGAAAAAAGATTTGCTCGTTTTTGCTTCGTTTCGGAGAAAATTGTTTCTCATACAGAATTCGCTTTTCATTTGCACAGGAAAAAAAAAACGCAGTTTCTTACTTTCTGGTTAAACTGATCAACTGTATCGATTTTCCAACCATAACAATGATGAAAAGAAACAAAATAAAATGATCTTTCGCCACGATATACGCGCTATTCGATCTATATGTACGATCTAAGTGCTACGTTGCACGTTGATCCGTCAAGTGTTGAAAAGTTTGAGTCGCCAACAGATTATGATCTCCGATCAAACGACACATTCAAAACCGCGATCTGTACGCTACACCAGTTACGCTAGCCGTGTCGCGTTCTACCTGCAACTTTCCACGGCGCTCGATCGATTCGCATGTTTCTAAACGTCCGCGTTTTCCTTCGAAACTCCGTTAGGAAAGTTCATCGGGCAATAATTCAGCGTGGTTCTACGCTGTTTCCGTGCAACGCGGCTGTGGATTAATTTAGCAAAGGGAATGGATCGGCGATCGGCACGGCGACAGGCACGATGCAGGTTCCCGCGTTCGATCACCACGAAAACGTCAGCGATAATGACCGTTATCGCGCACGGCACGTGGTTATTTCGCATGCTCCTTTATCTTGCTGCGCCGGGCGATAAGTATTCGCTCGTCGATTTACCCTGTGGGATCACGGGGGAATCGTCGCGCCGATCGTGAACGCCGACGCTGATCTTCGCGAGCAGCTTGCACGTCAGCCGTTTGTCGAAAGGCGCAAATTACTCGCAATTTATCGCGTTATCGATCTTCAGATAACTTGGATCGTTAGATGCTTCAGATCCAATATTGCGTGATTGGCGTAACTTGCACACCTGAGATAACTTTTAAATTACGCGGCTAACGAACTAATCCTCGTCCAACGGGGATTATTTGTAAATTCCATAAATTGACATTATCGTCATTGGTAAACGATACATTCTCTGAGAAATTTTTGATTGACACTTACTTGTTGCAAAAACCGCTCAGCAAATTGTACTCGATTTTGAATCGTACTCGAATTGTCGAGAAAACTGTCGTGTACTAATTGTAAAACGGCAACGGCATTTCCTTGATTGATGCTACTTCTGGTACGGCGGCGTTAAAACTGCCAGTTTCTCGTAGTATAATTTTATATTTCTACGTACGTTACGTAAGGTACTTCATCTCACTTCGACCTCGGTCGACGTCGACGTGGAAGTTTATTTCTAATGGAATGTGGATTGTCGCGTAAACATCGCCGATGCGTAGTACAGACTGACCAATAACAAGTTTCAATATTACAGTAATCCCCACTTGAGCGTACGTCGCTATTTCCACCAATTCTTGAAATAGGATTATCTCATTCCATCCTGCCACGTGCCAAAGGTCGCGCGAAACACGACATGTGCACAGTACAAGGCACAGTGTTGCCGGATATTTTAGCACAATTCGCAGAAACTTTAAATCAACAAATGTAAAATAATAACACTGATGCGTATGAACGTTGTCTAATCCTCTGACGATGCTATCCTCGAGACAAATTGTCGTAAAACATCTCTCTGACCATTAGGTAGGTATAGGATTTAATATGTGATTTAACATCTATTTACTTGGAATTTGATATTCTTGATGATGAAAAAAATGCATGGTCCAATTAAAAAGAGCAAAGATGAACTTGGAAATTTCTAAACCCCTCAACGTACATAAAAAATACGTCCTATTTTCCCTTCCTTAAAACCCTTCCATACAACTTTTGTATTAAACATTTTTCACTAGATGCACAATTTTTCAGTAGATGCATAATCTTATTATAAATATATAAATACACATACGTTTATACATATGGATGTTAGTATTTATTATTATAGTACGATAATTACACGAATATATAGATACGTAGAAACGGAAATTATATATATACGTTTATTATATTTATACAATTTCTATTACTTCGTATCTATATATTGCGATGATTCGTGTTATAATATAAATACTGATAATAAGAAACAGAAATTGGACGCTAAGAAAATTAAACGACGCCTTAAAAGAAATCCATTTCATTTCACTCAGAAAGAAATACATTTTACTTTTTGAGTGAGATCACGCGAGGCATAATGCGATGTAACCACCTGTGGCAAGAATCTAGCAAGAGTATAAAAATGAATAACTATTAAGAGAGCTGGACGATTTATCATTCTGCTATTAATAATTTTTACATAGAAAGGATAGATTTGAAATAATTCTGCAGCTTTCTTTTTTTTTAACGTCGATAACCGCATAGCGAGAAGCAGCTGTGAGTAATTACGATCGGTTTCGCGACTTTTTTTACGACACATTACCGATACTTTAAAAGCGGCAAATCAGAGAAATCCTCGTTAAATATTCTTTCAACGGAAATTTTATACTTTTCACGCACGTGGGATGCCAAACAACGAATGTTCTAAATAATGTACGATGCAAAAAAAATAAATGAATAGTTTGTTAGTAAAATCAGAGGATGGTCGAATTTGACGAAAATGCAAGAGCATTTAGCGTGATACAATGAGGCACTCTGAGGAAAGAATTCTGTCTTGTATAACTTTTCAAAGAATGATAACTCAATATAATCCAGTCTCGTATCGAATTGAATTTCAACTCTCGGACGGCGGATATTCCATCGGTCAGTGAATGCAGCATTCGATTCGTTCTGACCCATATTAGAGATTAAATTTCTCTTGGTTATTGAAGAAAGAAAGATTGAAAAAATGCATTACATTTGTATAAACATATTATATGTATAAACACGTCTAAACATACAGTATGTTATATTGTGTATCATAAATTTCTCTTTGTTATTGAAAAAAGAAAAATTGAAACAATGAATTGCATTTGTGCAAACACATATAATACATTATAATATTATAACATACATGTACAAACACATGTAACATTTGAACAAATACGTATAATACATTATCTAGCTAGAAACCGGACGAAACTATAACTCCGTTGCTATTGAAGATAAAAAAAAAAAAGAAATTGTCGAGGAAAATAACAAATGGTACAATCGGATAGGAGATAATTGCGCTTTTTGCATGAAGAATCGCCCGACTGTATCGCTAGTTATACATACGGCATCCTGCACAAGTTTGCATTGGAGCGCCAATTTTACATTCAAAAAAACAAACAGATACACAAATTCCATCTATCGTTTCAATCATAAATACAATTTGAATGCAAACGTTTATGAATGAATGCCAAACACTTTTAGCATAAACATAAACTTATCTGCCGGAAAAAAGCATTCTATCCGAAATCGACAGGATACTCCCAACTTTTGGACGTGTACATAACGTAATACAAAAATAACAAAAAAGAATGAACAATATAAAAGTACAGACCATAATTTGAGGTGAATTTAGATGAATCATAAATTGAGACGAAAATTGACAACGACCCGGAGGATCGATTGATCAATCAGGAATCTTGCAATTAGGCAAGCTACGAGCTCGTTGAAGCACCGGCCAACCATCAGAAAATCAGAAACAGGATAATCACGTGGGAAAGCGTGAGGGGAACTCGGCTTAAAAAAAACGAAAGAAAAAAAAATGAAAGCAACCGAGCGGAGGAGAGTCGGTTTATCTGGCTGACGCGACGTTAACTTTTTAATAGAACAATTTGTCGCGGCAGCGATGGGAAATGCTGCCACATAAACCTCGTTATTTTAGTTACGTTATCCCGTTCACGTGCAGGCCCACGTGGCGCATGCAAATGTTATCGCGGCGTCGATCCGACGCCGGGCATCAATTCCGACGCCGGTGCGTGCAGGTGACGCGACGATTTCCCCGAGTAAAGCGCCATACGCGTATCAAACCCGGAAAGCTCCGGCGGAAAGTGCGATTTACGGTCCCTTAATAAAATACCCAACGCGTCCCTGGGTCTCCACGGTCTCTCCAACTAATGGCGCTTATCCATACATGCGGCGCGCATCCGCGAGATCGTTGTTACTGCGACAGCTTCTCTCTCTGGCGATCTCTCGGGAGATTATCGGCTACAAATAGTCCGAGCGGTGACGCGCGCGAAAAGCGACCGGCGTCGAGTTCCGCGGGTGATTTTGGCCGGAAGATATTTTTGCTCGGGCCAATCGAGTTACGGACGCAATTTCGGGTCGACGAACTACCGGCGGAAAAGTGACTCTCGTGGTATCGACATGTACCGAATCGACTCGATACGCCGCGTTCTCGACCCCAGAGTGGAATATAACCGATCGACTCCGGCGAGCTCCACCGAGCCAAGCACCGGGCTTTCCGGCTGCTGACGTTGTTAGCCCGAAAATCAGCCGCTGCAGACCGGTGTGCCCCGGCGCGAGGAAATCTCTTTCGCGCTTTAAACGCGGGCCCGGAGACGACTGCCGACCATTTCTGCTTTCCATTTTCACGTTTTACGGAAAATATTACCGAAGTTTTCCGTGTTCGCGCGCGTGCACAGCGAATCGACGAGAAATCGGCGCGACATCGGCACAGAATGCGACGAATACGCTTATTGTGAATTTTACACGTCGCGAAAGATGCTGTTAGAGCGGAATTAACAGGAACAGCAATTAAAAGAGAGAGAACGGCCAGGGTTCGGTGGAATCGTGGCAATTACGTCGATGAGTCGCGTACTTCCCAGCCTCGACTTCGACGATCCAAGTAAAAATAGATTTGGCGAGAATCGACTTAACGTATAGACCTCCGACGCCAGCCAAAAATCTTCCCCATCAATTTAACTCGATATTTCGCTTTCTCTTTATTTTCTTTCTCTTCCTTTCTGTCACAGCGCAACAACAAGGCGACGAAGCCATCGAGAATAATTTTTGTCAGAAATTTTGCAGATGCAAAACGGTGTGTCTTTAAAGATTTAAATGACTTTTTTATTATGAAGCTTTTCTACTTTTCGTCTTTAACGTCTCTGATGGAAATTTAACGCTTTAGCCGTCGGTAGTTCTAAGATTAAAATGAGTTAGGCATCCGACGAGTATTTGCAATCAGAAAAAATATCCTGGTGGACATTTTAAAACATAGAATAATCTCTCCGGTGTTTTCTCAAACTCAATTGCGTTTTATTATTTTAGCCAAGCATTTGGCTCTCGCACAGAGCTATTCCAAGATCTATCGCTACCTGAAGACATGGTACGTGGTACGTGTTGAATTTTCCATTTCCATAACGCATGTATTTTTATCGGTGGACTCTCTTCGCCTCTCTATCTCGACAAAATTTACGAATAAGAAAAATCCATTTGAGTGGCCATTTCCAGCAACGTGTCTAACTCTCAATTTTTAGTCAATTTGTGATAAATTGAAAGGTGTAGTATAAAAGGAAGCCGTATTATAAAATATTAAAAAATAAGATATCCTTGAAATCTAGTTATTATTCATTGACAAAGTAACAAAGACGACTTTTTTGCCATAAAATTTTATCGATATGCAAACATTTGAATCGGACAAAACGCCACTCAGTACCGGACGAGGTCTACTCGAGGTCCACGCCTCCTCACGAATCACGTGATCCAAATCAACCAATCGCTAATTTTCGTTGCATCAGCGTTGCATTAGCGTTGCATTTTCTGAGTTACCCCCGTTAAAATCTTTCAGTGATAAAAATGCAGTTACAAAGGGTCATCTTTGAACAGTTGCAAAATGAGAGAACCTCAAGAATTTTTTTGAAGATAAAATTATATTTCATTAGAGAAATAATATGTGCATCTTATTATATGCTGTTCAATTGGTAATTGCTAAAAATTTGAACTGCATATACAGAAGTAAGAGAACATTGGAATCCATTTAAACACCGTAGGGTTTTATCCAAAGCAAATCTCTTTAATTTTATTTTATATCGTACAAGATAAGTTAGTATTACCTATCCAAACTCGAACGTGTAATTTTCGTCACAAGTTTCCAATTTCTTTTGTCGATTAAAAAAAAAAAGGAGAAACAGAAAATGCGCGAATCAAAATTTCGCTTTGGGTACTAGATAACAGCCATGAGAATGTTGCCGCTAACTGTTATTCAAATTGACTCAATAAATCTTCCAGATTTGTGCCAATTTTGAAAATTTCATTCCGAGAAGTACGCTTTTCGAAGTTTCAGTTATCGACGAAAACTTCAAGTTAGTTATTTTTTCTATAGTATTCCAGAAGAATCGCTGAAAAATCTGACTTTGTCAAAGATACGTAACCCCCTAATTGCAAATATTCTATCGCGACAGTACCCTCCCACGCAACCCCTCGAGTTTCAAGGAGCGAATATATATCTCCAGCAAATAATTTCATAGTCACTGTACGACTCGACTAATTCACAGCTCGATTAACATCAGCGAGCGTTCATCGAAACAACTTTTTTCATTTTTCCCTTGCTCCCTCTTTCTCTGACGAACGGCTTCCCCGGCGAGCGTAACAGATTTCGTTAGAGCGAAGTCGGGAGAATTATCGTTCGGCCGCGGCGGCAAGAGCAGATATCAGATTTTCGTGGAAATTCGGGAGGGATGAGACGCCACGTCCAGAGAAATGCATTTGTTTGTCGGCGGGGGCTGGGACCGGGGTCGACGTGGCGCGTGCACGGAATTGCGCTCGTGTGTCCACACAGAAACGTATTACGCGAGGACGTATAGGTCTCGGCTGACTCGTAAAATCTGCCTGGGCTTCCCGTCGCAATGGAAATCACAAACCGTGGCTTTTTTACGATCGGATCTTCCTTCCCCGATGGCGACGATGGTAACATAGCGCGATAATAACCAGGTGCCCCGGTGCGAAATTTCAAACGGATTTGCTTTAAATCGTTTCAACGACCGAACGAAACGGCGTCGAAACCGATCGGCTTTGTTCGTTGTTTGCGATTGATTTTAATTAATTCATCCTCGTCGGGCCGCGTTCGTAAATCGATCGGTTCGACGCGCAACAAGCTACAACGCGGCATACTTTCGCCGGAGCGTGTGATCGCGAAATAAACTGTATTATATATCGGTAAACCGGTGTTTTCGACCTCGTTATCCTCGATCCCACCCCGCTCGTTACACGCGACGCTCGTCCCGCTTGTTGATCGACTCCCGTAAGCGTTATCGTTGCTCGTGGAAATCCGCGGAATCGCGTCTCCTCGCGCGCACCACGCACGATAACGTTCGAACGACGTCGGTGCAGTTGGGTTTTGAAACTCGCCGAGACGTGGATCGAGCGTCGTTCGACGACAAAAACGTCGGCGCGCCTGATTTAACATCGAAACAGCTATGCAACGTAGAAAACGGAACGAGACGCGCTTGAAATTCTCATACGCGCTCGTTGGTATTTTTTTCTTTTTCCCTCTTCTTTCTCGCTGTCTGGTTTTTTTTTTTTTTTTTTCATCTGGCTCGCTCCGCGGTATGGCCGACATCGGCTCGCTTGACAGACATCGGCCATTACTTTTGACGCCGGCTGTACGCGCGCAGCATGTCCTCGCCTCTAACCCCCTGTGTGATCCGTCGGTGATACCAGTCCAACGGGGCAGGGAGACGAGGGAAAGCCCGCGGGACGTGATTTATTCGTGCTTTCAGGGATCCTTTAAAAGGACCTTTTGCTTCTCCCTCGCGAAAATGTATCAGCCTCGTTCCCTCCGTGTTCATTTTTTTTATTATGTACCATCCCGACGCTCCTCGCTGCCACGATGGTGTAACGGATAGTCGGTCGGTCCCCCCGAGGTGCAAGAACCTTCGTGAGAAATCGCGAGCAACGCTCGAGGAAATCTTTCGATCTGGACGCGCGAGGGGGAAGGAAAAACGCCGCGAAAAATAAAAGCCACTCGAGATGTAACTCTCCTCGGTCGTATTTTCGCGTCGTTAGACCTACGTTTCGCGGCTCCTCCGTCGAGAGGTTTCGAGATCGCCGCGAATAATCCGCGCGTACGTCGTTTCGTTAAACACAGATTCGCGACGCGAGCCATTAGTCGAGACTTCGACACAACACAACCGCGCCGCGCCGATGAGCAACGATTCCTCTCCTTTGTTTTTTCTCCTCTTTTTTTTTTTTCTTTCCGTCCCGACCGTCGCTCGTCGATTGATAACTTTGCTCTCGAAGCGACCGACGACCACGTAACGACGTCGGAGAAAGAACGAGTCTCGCGAATGGGAAAAATACGTTTGTTGAAAATCGAGTATCACGCGAAAAAAGAGGAGAGAGAGAGAGAGAGAGAGAGAGAGAGATGCGGCCCATCGTTCGATAAATGATGTTGGAGAGCGTTCCGCAGCAAATAATTGTACGCTTGCGTACAAAGGAGAGAATTATCGGATTAAAGCGACGTTTAAATTGAAGCTTCGAACGTGGTGAAACGCGCAACGAAGGATAATCCGCGTGACGTCAATAGTAGCAGCGGAAAGAGAGAGAGAGAGAGAGAGAGAGAGAGAGTGAGAGAGATGGGGTGGAGTGGGAGGGGGGGGGGGCGACTAAAGCGCGCGGAAAATAAAAATACACCTGGAACGAATTTCTCCGGGAAAAGGTTGAAAAGTGTACGGGCCGTTGTTAAGCGGGCTCCTCACAATGGAATCCCGGCCGCGGCCTGCTCCTTTTCTCCGCTCCCCGCTGAATAATTCGCGCGTAGCACGGGAAAATGCAGCGGAGCGAGTAATTAAAAATGTAAATGAGCGCAATTACTCCGGCCAAGATGTAGCTAATAGCGGGTTTGACGCGAGAGACGGGTTAAGGTTTCGGACGCGGTGGAGGCGGTCGGTCCAACGACAGAAATCTCCAGATCTCGCTCGTGCTATCGTCGATAATTTCTCCAACCGTGTCGAATGAAACGTGTACAACGGAAATATGAATGAATCCTATTGATATTCGGATAATTGAATGTTTTTGTTGCAAAAAAAAATCATGCCTCATTTTAAAGATTGAAGCCTCTACTATGTGTAATATTTAAAATACATCGTTCATTTGTTTTAGAATGTTCTAACAGATGCAGCAAAGTGAAAACAAAATTTTTGTCATTATTGAAGTTACAATGGATTTGAAGACTGAAGTCTCCCCTTTGAAACTTGCTGAAAATTCAAAGGTTACTTTGGATATTCAAGGTAATTCAGGTAAATTTCACCATTTACCTAAACCTAACCTAAACCTAACCTAACCCTAATGTTCAAAGTTCAATAAAATGTCTCTTTATCAGTTTCTTTGTCAGCTTCAATTTATAATTTACAATTGAACGTTATCAATTAATTTTGTAACCATCTGAGTGATGTATTAAGAAAGTCTTCTCAGAATAATTTAACATTTTTCTTCAAATCCAGGATGAAACCTTATACGAAACCCTAATATGAGATATGGACCTGGCTTTCTTTTCGCATAGCGGATGTATACCGTGTAAAAAGAAGTCGTATAAAAAAGAATCAATATTGAGGAAAATGAAAAAGAAAGAAACACGCTCGTCATTGTTTTTTATTCCATTTATAAATTTGTTTCCTTATTACTGAAACGATATTGCTGTCATTCTCCACACATGGTACGAAAAATTGACGCTCGTTCTTAACGTGTTAAACGCGAGTACTTCAACAAAAAAAAGAAAAGAAAAAAACAAAGACGACAGAAATATATAAATTTTTCTGCAATCTGTGTAGGATTTACTTTTTAATTGTATCGCTTCACCGCGCAACCATGAATAAAGCCTGTGAAAAAACTATGAATCGTGTAAACAGGGATATCGCGTGAAAAGGAGATTCAGGTGTGCTTGTGTTCAAAGAAAATTATTTAGAACGAAAAAAAGAGAAAAGCCAGGTCCATCAAAGGCGGAAGCACGTTATGAAAATTCAGAAGAGGAGCAAACTGGCAAAGGAGATACAGTTTCTGAATCAGAATTTTGTTTGCGTCTTTATCCTAAGAAGCAAGTTTGCGAACAGTGCTACAGATAAGTCCGTGAATATTGTGTGGAAGTAGTCTCTATGCAGTCTCTGTATGTTCCAGTTCTTTTAGAAACGCGAAAGATAAATGTCTTTGACTTCGAACATATCCTCTCATATTAGCAGTACTTTCTTAACGTCAATTTCTCTATTTTTATGACAAACAACAGTATCTGCGAGACCAATATTTTTCTTACTTACTTTCTTTATTAAATTCCCTAATGTTTAGTCGTCACAGCGGTTCGCAAACTCATCACAGAAGACTATTATGTGTATTACACTTGTTGCATAAAACATCATTTCGAATACAATGACACACAATTGCATTGTTCATATTAGAAAAATGTGAACACAATCTGAAAATGTATCTAAGAGGTTACATTTATATTTGTATATCGTTATAAATAGACTGCGGATTTTTATGCATTTGCGAGAAATTGAAAGTTGCGAGAATGCACACATTGTACATAACATGCAAAAATATCTAGAATCTTTAAAGTAGAACATTTCTTACGACACGTACTAGACGAAATAAATTTTCCATTCAAGTTCCATTTCTTTCGTTATACTCACGGAAATGTGTGAAATAAATGTAAAAAAACGGTGACGTTGAGTATCGAAACTTATTAATTAAATAACTAATTGAAACCATGATAAATACTTTGATGATTTCTGCGAAACGCGTATATACTCGAAGGAAAAAGACCTCGCGGATGCAATCACAATAGTTGCGCGCCAATGCTAATGATTGCAGTGCTAATGACACTACTTCAAAGTCTGAAAGTACGTGCTACACACACGTGACGAATTGTACGAACAGTTTCGCGAGTTGCCGTAGAATGGAGTCTCAAACTCGGCAAACGTATCCGTCGTTACGTCGTTCTTGATAAAAAGCCCTCCCGGGAAATCGCGCACGCTCTGCGATTACGAGCCGTGAGATCATACGGAAATCACGCTCTCTCGGGCTTGCATTCACGCGTTCGAAAGCGTTGAGGGGGAATTCCGACAACGAAATGAAACGACCCGAGTCGACGAATCCCTACGATCCACGACGCGCAAGGACCATAATGTCGCCGGCGAGGAAGCGAGGAGGCCACCGAAATTCCCGGGAATTAAACGGAAACGGTCGGCCCTCCCGTTCCTCCCCCGCCCCGCCAACGTTTTACCGAGCTTCGCCCAAATTGGAAGACCCGCGGATATTAAATTCGAGTTAACCGATTCGCCGCGGTGACTCGTCCAGCTCGACGGAACTGAAACCACTCGCCTAACTCCATAAATATCGATTTTCCCGGGAAACGATGCAGCCCATCGGGCGCGCTTTGGCGCTGTGTACCCAACCGCTCTTGATTTTTTAAACGACTTCGAGGTGGCGTTCGCGTTTTCCTTTTAACAGCACGCGAGCCAGAGTCGCCGATAAGCGACGCGAGCAACCGTCGTTAAGAATTCAACCGCTCGCTACTTCGCGAAATCGAAATTTCAATACATTTTCTTTTTTTTTTTTTTTTTTTTTTTTTTTTTTTTTTTGAGAACGAAAAACAGCGAACACAAAGTTCTCAACCGGGATTTATCGTCCGTAAGCTGCACACGCGCGCGCGCGCGCGCGCGGCTGTTTGTCGGGCCGGTAGCTCGATATAATGCATCAACACGCCATTAAAACGAACAGCTCGCCAATTATTCTCTGCTGCTCGAATTATGGCCAGGTTGCTACGACGCGTCAGCAACGGTGCGCGTTAGCCACCAAAGAATCAGCTCGTGACCAATTTTGCCAGGCTCGGCGCCGGTGCGAAATCAAAAAATCTATTGTGTAATCCTCCGAGGTAATTGACACGCGCGCGTTTTCCAACAATTGCTTCCCTCGCGCGGAAATTAGCAGGCCAACTAGTATCAATTTTCGTCACACCGGCCGAAACCATTGTCCCCGGACGAACAATTAACGTCATTGTCGCTCGTTCAGTCGAATGTCGGCCGAGAATTCGCTTGCGAGAACAAACGGCGTCGAATAAAAACGCCGAGACCGATCCGCGAGATCGTGCCCGCGATTTCAGACTGTGAGTAAATAAGAAACGCGAGCTTGAATTCTTTCGAGACTCCGGAGAAATCGATCCCAGAGCCCGGAAGCAACTGTTCCGACTAGGAAATAAAGACGACACTTTTGCCATAAAATTTTATCGACATGCAAACATTTGAATCGATACAAAACAAATTACAGGCAACGCCACTCCTACTCGAGGTCTACCTCACGCCCCCCTCACGAATCACGTGACCCAAATCAACCAATCGCTAATTTTCGTTGCACCAGCGTTGCACCTGTGAAGAGGCTCGATTTTCTGGGTTACCCCCGCTATAATCACGTTCAGTGATAAAAAAGAGAAAGAAAGAAAGAACGAAGCGTCCTTGCTCGACGGAATGCGATCAAACGAAGAGACGGTGGGAAACGCTGGGGCAACGAGGGGAGGGGACGACGAGAAAAGAGACATCGTTGTCGCGACAGACGTGTCCGGTAGGTTTGACGAATGGATTTCGAGGTATCTTTCCACGGTCTTTCGTCGGTCGGCGCCATTGAATCGCATCCGCCGTTGAGAAACGATATTTTTCACGGATAGTGATAAATATGCAAGGGAACCCGGCGTGCCACCTGACCCGTCGACTCACCTTTGCGCCACCTCAACCGGTTCTCCACTCTCGCCTCTCGTCGATGCTCGACCGCCATTTGTTATTTCCCGCGAAAAACGCCAGCCTGTGTTCGATCGTTTCCACATTTTTCACGAGTCATTACGGAACGAGGAGGGAGAAGGAGGAAGGGAGAGACGAGCTCGAGGACCGGGGTCTTTTTGGAGGAGCAACTAACCGCTCAAGGATACCACGGCCATTAAGGGTTTCATCATTTCTCTTCTAATTTCCGCTTGGAATAAAAATTGAGCGTATCGTCGAAGAAAATATCGATGGTCGATGAAATTAGCTGTCTGCATCAAGCTGAGTAATAAATCTGTCATTAACGAGTTAAGATCGATGGCTGATCCTTCGGCACCGAGTGAAATAATCGAAAGCACGCGACCAAAGCCAGTCATCAAATAAAGATTGCTTGATAAACGCGAATGCAGTAAAAATATCCTCGATATTCACTCAGTTTGGCGAGCGCTATTTTTATAGAGTTAACAATGTCCCTGCGTGAAAATAGCTAAAATTCCATCTTCCAAACTTTTTAAAAATCTACACCAACTGAGTTTATGTGAATTTGCAACTTCCACGCCATATTAGTAATAATCTTCAGTACTTCAAATATCGGAACCCTTTAAAAACTCTGTGTGTAATCCGTCGATAGTCGACCGTGAAATAGCGTGCTCGACATGACGATTTTCATCAGCTTCACCGGGAAAAAGTCGCGGACAGATACAAGTGATTAAACAAATCGCAAAAGCGGCAAGAGGATCAACTAGACGGTCAATTATCGATAAAAAAAAAATTACTCGAGCATGCACGACCATGGTCATAGCCAGAGAGACTAATTTAGAAGCAAGTCTTGACCAAAGTTCATCCTCCGCCGTGCTTTTTCCTCGAAAACGTTGCACAAACTCACCTCGCTGCGACAGCTCTCTCCGTTCCACGACCTTCTTGGCAATTTGATCCTGCAACAAAGTAACGATACTCGAATTATCGTCGGAAGTGCTTCCACTTTTTGTCGAAAAGCGTTCGTAAACGATGCTCTCGGAAAACGAGAAACGCTGGGGCGAGGAGTGTGAAAAAATTTCGCGTGGCTGGGCGCAGCAAGCGGTAATACTGCAGCGTGCCTCTTAATCGATCTTGGATGTCCGATGGTACGCCCGTGTGTTTTCTTACGATGGAATCGATAATGGCCACGAAGGCCGAAGGGAAAGGATCGGCAGCCGCATTACCAATCGACCTTTTCGCCGCTCTTCAGGATTCGAGTCTCGGGTAATTGCCGCGGCGATTACCGAGAATTACGACGATAATTACCGTCATTATGCGGCGCAGTAATTTTGGTAGTAATTACCACGGTAAATCGTAAGCTCCGATTGCAGCGTCTCTCTCTCTCTCTCTCTCTCTCTCTTTCTCTGCTGGGCCATCACTCGACCGACGATAGATAACTTTTAAGACACTTAACTAACGGCGGCCTGATGCGAGATTCGCGTGGAATCCCGTTGCCTTTGTTTACGATAAACCGACGACTCCGCAAATGACGAGCTCCCTGGCGCCACTTCCATCCGGTGGCTGCCATTTTCCTCGAGCTCGCGTTCCCGCGAATCCGCTGACATTTATACGAAAGTCAATCAGCAACGGATTTCACGCGTCGAGTTCTCGACTGCAACGACTCGAGGCAGAGACTAGCCCGATCAGCCCTCTCGAAATTTGTTTCGAGCGCGCGACTTACTCAATCGACTGCGAATACAGCAGGCGCGACTCGAACACGAAGTAAACTGCCGGGCCCGACTTAAAAACCCGGGGTGGTCGCGGTGCATTCGCACGGGGCACGCTATCGCAATCAAACGAACGCCGGGCGTTAAGTCGATGCACCGAGCGGAGCGCCGAACTATCGCCAGCGGACCGGAAGCTGTAATCGCGTTTCCATTCCATCGTTCTCCGAAACTATCCAAGTGCCGTTCCGATCTTTTGGAAATCCCACCCTCGAAATCGATACGAGTCGAACTGAAACGAGCCGAGCCGACGGAAATATCGCTGTTTGTTCCGCGGGTATCGCTGATCCGTCAAACGCGCGCCAGCTTGCTAATTAATTCGGGGATTTTGCGTTTACAATCTCCCGGGGCCTGTAATAATTCGGAGATTCGCGCAACCAGAAAGGCTTTTGTCGCGCGACTGCGCGACATCGTCGTCGCGTGACGATAAAACGGAACTGGTCGTGCGCGTTTCGCGCGTTAATGAAGGTTCGAAAAGCGTCGGCGAAAGGAAATGTGTAACGCGAGCATCGTGCGCTTCGAAGCGACGGTTTCCGGTTGACCGGTCGTCGAAAGAGACGAATTATTGCGAGTTGCCACGCTCGGAGGTGAAAACGCCGAGAGCGAGAATGATTAGGGGCTGCGAGGGGCGACAACGAGCGGGAAATGACAGCGAAACGCGACGCGGACGTCGATCAACAGGGGAGCTCACGGTCGACGGTATCGTCTAAATAAATGAACGCGAGGCGGGAAACGAAAAGGCGCGGCAGCGTGGGAGGAAGGAGGGGGGGGGCGTTGGAAATTAAAGAGGAAAGTAGGAGAAATCGAGGAACGCGTTTATCCGGGAACAACGGGGCGGAAATGAAAAGCAACCGGAGGCATCGAGAGCGCGAAGTGGAGCAGCGATGTCAATGATTCGGAAACGATCGATGAAATGACAGTTTTCAGCGTGTCGCCTGGCGTCGTGTTGCGTCGCGTCGCGTCGCAGCCACGCAGTGATTGCGCATAGTGTGACTCGCGTCCATCAACCTGACAAACGTCACGAGCGATGCAAATGGCCGAGGGCAAAACGTCGCGTGCCTGCATTTGGTGGAATGCTAATTCGCGCTAAACTCGCACATTTTATTTTTCTCCCTCTCCCCCGGGGCTACGTCGTAACGTTGTCGGCCAGGTTGC
The DNA here is from genome assembly GCA_032399605.1 of Melipona beecheii. Lineage (NCBI taxonomy): Eukaryota > Metazoa > Arthropoda > Insecta > Hymenoptera > Apidae > Melipona > Melipona beecheii. Next base: position 2,267,928 of record JAUCMO010000463.1, read on the forward strand.
GTGACGGCCGGGCGAAATGTTCACCGGGATGTAGCGGCGCGTTGCAATCGCTCTACGTTTCAAGCGAAATCTTACGTCGTGCACCTGCGTAATATTTTGTTATGTAAAATAACAATGCACAAGTACGAAGAAAATTTTATGTTTTGTGAATATTAAAGTTAATCGTTTTTAACGGTAATAGATCTTGGACCAATTCTAAATCTTTCAACGCACACGACGCAAAAGTCTCAAACTCTCGAAACTTACTCCGCTCTGGTGTTTTCGTACCTCGATCAGTTGGTATGTACCAACATTGATCTTTGAAACATTTATGACTACAACTATAATGAACCCGAATAACACGAAGGATCATTAACAAATTGATATTCTTAAACAAAGTTATAAGTGAAACGTGTAAAAATATATAGACGTTACTCACTGAAAAATAAATATTAATTTTATTCGAGAATTTGTAAAATTTGCAATGAAATTAACACCTGTAATAATCAAACAGACTTTATTCTCGTCACGAGTTAGCATCAACATTAACGTCAATTTTAACGTGTATAATTTACGACACGTTGTAAAAGGCTTCTTGCCCGTAAATAAACGAAACGAAATTTCATTTGTTACTGTACAGACTTTTCTCAACGTCGCTGTCATTAACCATCTCGCCAGCATTTTATCACTGAAAGTGATTTTAGCGGGGGTAACGCAGAGAATCGGGCCTCTTTAGGTGCAACGCTGATGCAACGAAAATTAGCGATTGGTTGATTTGGGTCACGTGAGGCGTGAGGTAGACCTCGAGTAGGAGTGGCGTTGCCTGTAATTTGTTTTGTATCGATTCAAATGTTTGCATGTCATTAAAAGTTTATGGCAAAAAAGTCGTCTTCATTTCGTTTATTACAAGTCGTGCAGTTTTCTACCTTTGCCGCGTTTCCCTCGTGTCCAGGCTCGACTGCGTTTAAATAGAGTTAAGTAGCGTTAAGAGCTATCCAAGGAAAGGGAAACGTACGTTTCGGTAGAAGGATCGTTCGTGGAAATTCGGAAGAGCTATGAAAGTTTTATGACGGAGCGGGCAAAGCAGACAGAGAAGGATGCACGTCAGGGTTGATCGGCCGATGGTCGCGCGATTCTTCCGTTTCTTTCATTAGGCGAACGGAGCTGGTCCGTTTGACGGGGGGCTGCTCTCGAATTTTTCGAATATCGTGACTCTGGGAAATGTTTGTTGAAACAGGGGGGAAAAAGGCAGCGGTATAGAATGGAACGTTCGTACGGCCGGGAGGCACGCGATATAACGAGATCTTTCAACGCCGTGACAGTTCCCAGTGGTTGCAGCATGGTTCGGATTCGTCGCTCCGCCGCCGGCTCGTAACCACGGCTCTGAAAATTGCACAATACTCTCGAAATCGCTTCCCGTGACTGTGAACGCGATTGTCAAAGAGATCGTCCGCGAAACATCTGTTGTGACTCGACATTCTCGGCGATCTGGAGATTCGCGAAGCGACGCGGTCGTTCCTAATTTGGGGGACATCTGGGAAACGAATTCGATACGATTTCGCTTTCAGAGCGGCGCGGCGAGTCGCGCCGAGGCGATAAATCAAAGCTCGCTTAATAATGAAATTCAATGCGCTCCGATGCCGGTGTCGACAGAGTTTTATCAAAAGCGTCTATTTATCTTTCTTACGAAACAGTTTGAAAACGGTTCGCTCATAAACGGCACCGGCCGGGGAGAGATTCTCAGCCCCGGCCCCACGTTGGCCCGTGCTTCCTCCACCGGCACAGGGAACTGGGTCGCCGAGATTGATGGTTTTTCTTTTATCCTTGAGATCTCCAAATAGAACGCGGCGGAGCGGGGCCGCGGAGGAGGCATTCATAAATTTCGTAAACACGCCGTCCACCAGGTGAATGCCGTCATCTCCGCGTCACGGAATTTTAAATCGCGAGTCCCGGCCTCCCCCCTCGCGGTCTCGCGCGGCGACCATTTCCAGCGGTCGGAGAAGAATTCGGCCACAAGGAGGAACGACGGATGCGGCGGCGCGTTCGCGAAAGAACAAAGACGAATCGGACAAAGTGACCTGCCGGAATCAGAAACTCCCCGATGAATCCTGCCCGTGACCAGCGGCGGAGGCGGAACGGTTCAAGAGACGTAAAAGCGATTCGATTTGCACAACCGGCCGCTGATTCTACTCTTTCATCAAACTCTCCCCCGCTGGCTCTCGAGCCGGCTCTTCCGTTTTGTCACTGCTCGCGTCTCGCGTTCTTGTAATTTTTTATCGGTTTCACCGGCGCGAATCTAGATTCGACAAAGCCGCGAGGAATCTGATTTCGTGGAACGGCGGCGTGATCGACATGTGAACGCGAGCAAAAAGTGGAAATCCAAATAGAGAGAGAGAGAGAGAGAGAGAGAGAGAAACAAAACAAAAAAATTGAAATACAAAGACAAACAGAGAGGACGCAGAACGGATGGCAAAGGCGAAAATTGACACGGGGATGCGTCAAACGAATTTCGCTTTAAAATCTCGTCTCGTGCAATTAGCTCGGCTTGCAAACGGGAGATTCTGATGGGGGGGCGAGTGGGATGGAGTTTACCAAGTTCAAATCGGATTCATCGAACAGCGTCCATAAATACGCTCCGATCACGATGATCAAACGCGGTGTTTCGATACGCTCGATTCGTCGCGGACGCTCTTGTTTCCATCGTTTCAGAACGATCGCGCGATCGAGAACGAGATTCGACCTCAAAGCGTCGCAACGAGAAAATTAAAGAGCCGAGGGCCGGGTGATACCGGCGTCGGGTAACGCCGCGCTATCAGCGTGTATCGCGACACGCGAGACCCGGACAAATTTTCACCGTTTTCCCTAATGGTCCGTCCTCCTCTTTCAAACATTTCGTTCCCTATTCCCCCGTCGCCCCTTCCCATCAACAGCGTGATTTACAGTCGAATCCCGATCGACAGTCGGACGAACTCTCGTTCGTCTCTCGTCGCTGCAAATCGCAAGGCAGACGAGAGCCTTTCTGACGTTTCCAAGTCTCTGCTGCCACTCGAAGGAATCACGAGCGAGGCTCGTTTCCACGTATGTGTCGTATTTAATCCGCGTTTTACGCTTCGCCGGCTTCGAGCCTGATTCAATTACCAAGCGAGACTGGTTAGACCCACTGTCGACTGGTGTACACACTAACGTCGATCCACCTTGTTCGCCGCTCCTCCTCGACTGTTGCTGCCACCACCCGCCCGCTACCCTTCCTCGGCGCTTGGAACTTGCAACCTCCGGAATACAGAGAATTATTTCCACAGACGTACAAACGGCGTTTCTGCCAAGTGATCCTCCGGCGAACGCCTGTCCCCCCTCCGCCCCTTCGAAACATTTCTCTGACTACAAACGGAAAAGGAATAATAGAGAGTGCTACCGAGATTGCATGCACGAATTTTCGCCTCCAAACATCCGCCGCAATCCCTCGCGATAGTTTGACAACACCGTGGCTTGGAAATTAATTTCCGTCAAACGTTCACGAGCTTGACGCGATAATACGTACATATCTACTCTCGCGCGATCGCGATCTTGCCCTCGTTTCGCGGGAAAACTGACCCAGAGTAGGTACGTACGTTTCAGATATATTGGTTGATGGACGGGGTATTTTTTTCCTCTACTTTTCCCTAGTTCCGAGAAATAAAATAAAAAATACGCGAGTTAAAAGTATCGTTCTCGATAAAATTTTTAGAGTTTATTCATTTTCGTATCTAATATTCAAACGTAAGTCTACGTGGTCCGTAAGTAACTTCTTGGGAAGTTGGCATGAAAAAACTAAAACTATAATCGATCGTCAGTGCATGCTATGCTTTTCGAGATTCGATAAAAACAGGATTGTTAAATTAATTGATACAAATAATTTGTATTTTAAAACGACGAGACCGACAATATTTATCGAGAAAGGTAAAAAATTAGAGGAGAAGATTGGAGATTCGATTGGCAGATGTTAAGAGCAGTAGGCTATTACAAAACAGGATAAATTTCGGCGTTTCGTCATATCACCTGTCTCTTGCGAGATTATGACTGACTATGATTTACTGGCCGTAAGAAATTTATCTCTTATCAATAATTTATCTTTCACCGAATAGAGTAAGAAGGCTGTGAGAGAAACTTTCGTTGAAATTTTCCACACACACGTTGAGTCCACATTGAACTGTTCGCAAAAAAAAAAAAAGAAGAAACAGCATCGTGTCCACATTGAAACTCGCAAACAGTTCGCTGACCGATCACAAGCAATTACAGACGAACAGATTCTTTGATGCACCGCCACCCGAGCCAATACTACTCTCTGTTCGCAGGAATGTCCATACTGGCAGCAAACACGGCTTGTGAATATAGCAGATCCAGAAATATGTTTCGAGTTTGCGAACGAGCCATTTGATGTACCGGCTACAGAGTGAACAGTGTTCGTACGTAACTTGCTCGCAATCCTGGCGAATTTCTCGCGTACCTTTCTTTACTTTTTTTATATTTATTGTTTTATAATATATTTATTACATTTATCATTTATCATCTTATTGAGATGTGCCCGTTCAGTAATGGACATTACTACTGTTATTAATTTCTCAGCTGCGAGCGAACAAGAACAAGAAAATTATGAACGTTTAAGTTTTGCAAGTGACATTAATTAGGTTAAACGATGAAATTGTTGATTTTTCAAAAAGAAAAGGAAAAAGATCGATGTTATTTCAATTTTATAATAACTGCGCACACTCTGTGTTTGACGAGTATAATCGTCGTTCCAGCGACACAATGTAGATACACACTTTTAAAAGCGGCACCGCAGCAGCTAAGAGGTGAAAATGAATCGATCGCTTTGACCGATTTAACCCGTTACGAAAAACGATGGAACAAGCTCGTGCGCTGGCTGGCGATCACTTCGAGCGTTTCGTCCTCCTCTCATTCTTTCAGCGACGAAGGAGCTTCGTAACGGGAACAAGTAACAAGGCTAATGTTTACTCAAAGATACAGCGAAGTCGCGGCGCGGCGTGACGCGGTGCAGATGTGGGTAACTCGACGTGTTGAGTGCATCAACGTACGGAGCACGTTTGTTACGTTACCAATTCTCCGCGAGAAGCCGTCTGCAGGAAATGTAGCGGCTAATGGGTCGAGTGTGTTTGCGAAGTGTCCAAGTATAAACGCAGGTGCAGCCGAGTACGGCGCGCGTGCTAATTTTAAGGTACTCGGTATTTGTGTACTCGTTGCAGGAAGTGCGCGCGAGTTACGTGTCAGTAGCCGAGCCCCTCGGCGCTCGTAAGAGAGAAAGACGCTACCGATATTTTTCTTTCTCGTGCTTCTCCATCGAAGCGTCTGTTATATTTTAGGACTACTTTAGGATTATTTCTACCTCAAATCTTAGCGGATGTAGGTCTCTAACGCGAGTTTAAGTGCACAAGTTTACCGATTTAGTGCACTTACGCAGATCGATTTGACTTTTCGTTGCAACTACAGTTCGTCGTGTAACTTCGTGGCACTAAGATCAAGAGGGTGACAAAGCTTCGAAAGTTTGAACGAAGAAATTCAAAAAATTCCACTCCGCTTGTGACAGAGTTGGAGTGTATTAAAATACACTAGATGTTAAATTACGTAAAAAAAAAAAAAACTTTCCTTGCAGTTGTCAATTTTTTCCAAAATACGCGACGGACGTGCGGAAAAAAATTATCAACGTTCTTGGTTGCCCGTAACGCACGCGAAAAATCCGGAAGCGCGAGGAGGCGCTCTGTCCGTTCCACGGGGGAAGAAGCAGCGTAAGAATTTCCTCTCTTCCTCTCAGGGGCCGCGAGCAAAGTTGACCCAGACAGAGAGGCAAAGGGGAGGAGAAGTGTGGAATACTCGTGGGGATAAAAGGTCGCGAGGGGTGAATTCCTTCGCGGCGGTGGACGGGCCGGGAGGTTAGGCCGGCAGTATGGAATTACGAAGTTTAAGATAAAATGGATTCGCGGAATCTGAAATAGAAAATTCCCTGGCTAATACCATCGCGGGATTCTCATTCTCTTCGTGTGACCTTCGCCGTTCGGGGACTTTGGTTTCCTTCGTATTCGAGGGAGCGTCCTCCCCCGCCGCGCTATAGACAAAGAGGGAAAGGGGAAGTAATCGAACGTAGATGAAATCGGTCGAGTTCTTTCGAACCGTCTCTCTCGCTTCCGTGTGCGTTCCTTCTCCCTTTTTCCCGGATCGGTTCGATCTTGTCCTTTCGACCACTCAAATTTTCGATTCCACGCGTGGGGACGAATTTCTCTGTCTCTCTCTCTCTCTCTCGCTAAGCGCTCGTCGTATATAATTCTCGAAGCGGTAAGACACGAGACAGACAGGGGGTTAAAAACCCTCGGAGAGTGAAAAAACAATGGACAGGCTGGAAGGAAACGCGGAACGGCGGGGCTGAAAAAGAGAAGGAGAAAGAAAGTGGAAAACGAGGAGAGGCGGTCGAGGGGGCACGAAAATTTAGCCGACGTTCGCATAAATTAATAAGATACTTCTGGCAGCGGGGCGGGCGAAGCTGACGTCACTAGCAGCCGGGATACACAGACAGCGTTTCAAGTACAGTGGAAAGCAGCCACCAGTGGGGAAGAAGGGGTTAGCTGAATTATATCGGAAGCCACTAACACACCCACTTTTCCCAGTCAACGTGCACGGACTCCTTATACCCATTGCATCCGGCCCGCTTTCACGCTAATCGGATTTTTGCACCCCTCCATCGGAGAAGAACCCCCAACTACCACAGGCGAAATCGTCCCTCCCCAGATAATGCAGCATACCGAGAACCAAAAAAAAAAAAAAAAAAAAAAAAAAAAGAAAAAGGTAAAACTGTGGTCGAGCGAAAGTTTAGGTTGAAACGGAGTGGTCGTCGGTATTGAGTGAAATAGCGGACCGTGCTTTAAATCCTTTTAACCACTACAGGAAACGTGCAGCCCGATGAAACAAGCGCTCTATAATTCGGCGACGAACAATGATCGTTGTTTCGCGTCGATTCGCAGTCGATAATTCGATGGAGGATTGGCGATCGATCGGTGTCTAGACATCGCTTGAAACGCCAGTCCAATTAATTCGGCGCTATTGTGCTTAATCTACCGACCGGCGATCGTTTAAATTTATTCGCAATTTCAATATCACGATGTCAACACGGTCGTCGCTCGATGCCTCGTTCTTGTTACGTACGAATCGCCGATATTGAATTTTCCAATCCGGCCGGACCGTCGATTAGGAGTCAAGTTCCAATGGCAAAGAAATCGAAAAATACACAGTTCCGGACGCTGTGGAATGAAAGCACGCCGAAAAGAAAGATAAAGATAAGGATTGATGAACAAACGATTAATGACTTACACGAAACGCAATCGACGTGGCAAGAAAAAAGGCACAAGTGATGTCCAACGAGCAACGAGGAGATCAAGGATACAGAAATGTATCGGCAAAGTGATTCTGATTGCCGCTGACTTTCCTTTGGAAATACGAGGCGTTTGGAAAATCTGTGATTACACTGCGTGTCTGACCATTGACGGACCATGTACTACTTCGAAGCTGCTGACTATTGACTGTACTCCTGTACGTGCGTGCGTGATGATGCGTTCAGAGCCTAAATTTTCGTTCGTGCATTGGTTTAAATAGTAACTGATTCATTTACCCGGGCCTTATGAAATTCGGATGACAATTACACATATAAACTCGGAAAAACCAAATCTGTGGAATAAACATGTGTAAAAATAAATATATGAAAGAATTAATATATCGTACATGCATAATTTGGAAGTAGGTTTAGGTATTTTGCCCGACAAATTGCACAAAGTGCAATAAAATTATTGATTTTATTGTCAATAAAAACATAAAGACAACTGTTGGTTTTAAAGAAAGAAGGAAAGAAACACACGTGTCTATTTAGCTGAGAAGAGGATACGTATTAATCAAGTTATATTCGTCGCGATGTGTTTAAAATATAATAAGGTATAATAAGACGAGTACAAACTCGATGGTTTGGTGCAGAGGCACCATAAGACACCGACGTTCTTCCATCCTTTCGTCGTCTCCCTTTATAAAGCGTCGATTCAATCCAAGCTGCAGACTCAAAGAACCGAGAACTCGAACTTCATTTCCACCTCGCGAACGTTCGATCTGTTTGGGAGAGAAGTTGGCGAGAAATTGTGTCGCAACGCTATTTTCATAACAGCGTTCTAGACCAACGTGGGATATAGAGGTTTTATAATAAACCAATAATCCGTCTGGTCCACGGGGAAAACGAGGCTTTTAGGGTTCCATCTAGAGGAGCGAGAAAGCACGGACAATTCATGGTCTCGAACAAGGGGGACGAAAGGATATAAACGCAATATAACGGAATATAACGAGTCGCTATCTTCGAGAGGATATTTCCTTCGGTACAGTGGGTCCAAATAGGATCGATCAAATCGTGGTCTGTTTTTTTTTCTTTTGGTCCAATTTATTCTTTCGAAAATTAACACAACACGCGCGTTAAGTAGGAAACACGCGATTACGCTTCGCGCCCAGGGTAACATCGACCCTGTTATTCGACGTGCTTTCACGCCAACAGTGGAAACGTCCGGTCGGCCACGTACATAAATTAACCGGAAATCTCTGCCGAGCTAATTATCGATGCAAACTCGTCGCGAGCCTGTCTCGCCTCGACCTCCGATAATATATCTATATATGTAGACGCGGTATCGCGTCGCACCTCCTATCAATAGTAAACTTGTCAACGCGGTTTCTATTAACGCATCGGAAGACGTTCGGGACGATAAGACACGCTGAACTCTCGATAAGAAACTGGGTCGGCCGTCATCAGCGGCCGAGATTTCGGCGATCACGTCGTTCAATCGGACTGCGTTTCATCGAAAATTTAAAAACTGCTTCTCTGGTGGGGGGGAGAGAGAGAGAGAGAGAGAGAGAGAGAGTAGCTGGAAAAACTCAGAGGTCGCACGGAATCGAACTCAGCTTCCGAGCTTCCGACAGGACAATGATTTCGAAGCGTCGATTAACGAAGATCGAAGATTAAGAAGATTCCTCGCGGGTTGGGGAGCATTTCATGGGATTCCGACTCGCTGCAAAGAGGTGGTTGACGTCGCAACGAGAAGAACTTGAATAATTTCGAGGAAGCGTCTTCCCTCGTCGCGTTCAAAGGAGTTCCTTCTTCCATATCCGTGCAAGTGCACTTTGTTTCATTAAAGCGCGCGCGATATATCTACACGCCCGCGGAACCGGGGCGAGAAACAAAAAGAAAAAGGAGAGAAAAGAAAGAAAATGTTTGCCTTAATTTCACATTCCTTTGTGTCACACCTTGCACCTCGACTTGCCTCGCGCGAGCTTTAGTGCATTAATGTCACGACAAGTATAAACTACCCTTGCTGTCATTTTGAAGTTTTTTCCTTCTCGTACGATTCTCGTTATCTTTTCTCGTTTTTCGCATCAACGTGTTTCTCAATCGCGTCGCGCGGGAGGAAAAATAACCAGTCGTTCGACGGAAACGTCGAGAATATATATAGTATTAGACGGCGTGTTTCGTGTAAGATGCTTTCAAAATAAAAAAAAAAAAAGCTGTTCGTCACTCGCCAACATTTACGATCCATTTGAAGAACGATCGAAGCGCCATATAGCCAAGACACGACGAAAGAGCTTCCCCTCGTTCCTGCGATCCCATCCCGGTTATTATCTATCGATATCATCCCTCCTTGGTCGCCTCCGGCACGGCGATTATTCCTGCCACCTCATTCATCGCGCAAATATCTGCGGATAATAATCACCCCGCCCCTTCCCCTATGTAGCTGAAAATAAAAGTCGATCGGGGAGCATGCAATTTGAAAGTTCCGCCCTCTTAGATTCAACGACGATGCAAACGCCGAACTTACACGCTCCGTCACCGATCAACTTTTAATAAAATTTCCAGACTCGGTTAATCGAAACCCATCCGTCGGTCGAATCCAATGCCCCGAACATCGTTGCACCTCTCGCTATTTCCCAGTTGTACACGATGCCCGATAATCAATTTGCGATTACAACTTTCGACTCGCGGGTTAAATCGTTAAATCGTTTCAGCGACAGATTCGAACGCGAAACAAACAAGGGGCAAGGCGCTCGACGATACGAGCGATCATCGCGCATCCGACCAACGATATAACGCGAATGGTGGTAACAGTTGATCCAACAGTCGGCGTAGCACCGACTCCCATTAGGTGTCGCGCTAATCATTCCGCTAATCCATCTCTCAACCCTGTTCCAGCCAACGTCCACCCCATTCCGGCCCATCCGAGCCGCTCCACAATCCCTACCACCCGACTCCGGTTTAAAGATAACAAATGTTGGACGTTTAGGGTCATTCGTTTCGTGCGTCAGCCAGTTCGAGGAAACTCGGGATCGCGGCTCTCCTCTCTCCCCCTCTCTCTCTCTCTCTGAAACCTACCGGCCATTTCATCCCTCGTCCGGATCTCGTTAATTACGTCGTTACGTCAACGTGTCGCCGAACGACGTTGTTCGTCGTTGAACGACATCGAGGCGACCAACTTATCTTCGCGTCTGCTCTCAAATTTCCGACTCTACGTCCAAGATCTTCGCGTCGCGTACGACTTACGTACGACGACGTCGTGAAAGCGCGCGCACGCCGATGATTAGCCGGATGCGCCGGTGAAGCGGTATTAGGCAAAGTCCGAGGTCGCGCGTTCGCGCCAAGACTCCTTGGACGGAGTTTCACGAGTAACTCCTCGCTGCGGAGTTACAGTCGCAGTCAAGTTCACACTCGGTATCTATGGCCGAGGTGAACGAGGGGAGGGAGGAGGGGGAGGGGGAGCGGCGGCCTCGCGGTAAATCGAGCAATTTCGAGCTTAACGCTCGGACGAGAGACCGAGGGAAACGTCTTTGTGGAAGAGCCGTTACGTTCGAGGCTTCGCCGACGGATTAACCCGCTTGTAATCTTCCTCCTTCACGCTGTCACGGACTTTGGCTCCGTTCCGCTTCTCCATCCTTCGGTCAATGAATACGAAATGCCAACTGTTATACCGTCTCATCCAGCCCGAGTCCGTGATACGAGAGGCCATTGTTTCCAACGATCCGAGCAGTATCCGATCCTCGACGGATTATAAATGTCTAATTGAACGACGGCAAACTAATTTTACGTTCTAACGGGAAAAAAAAGAAAAAAGAAAAAAGAAAAAAGAAAAGAAAGAAAAGAAAGAAAGAAAGAGGACACGACGAGTTTTAATAACCGTCCTCTTACCCGACCCGCGAAATAATTCCACGAAATTGCAACTGCCAACGATTTAACGTAAAAAGAACGGCAGCGATCCTAGGTCACGCGTGAACGTTCGCGGATGATCGTCGAGTGAGTCGAGTTGGCGCGTCGAGACGACAGGAGAGGGCAGGAGAGGGCAGTGAAAAAAGGAGGAGGAAGAAACCGGCAAGCGGTAAAATTTCGCCCCATGTTCCGTATAATATAATTCCATTATGAACAAGGTCGCATTCGTTTTAATGTTGAACGCGTAATTCGAAGCGGATTTAGCCGGATGTGCTCACTCGTCCGTTTATTCCCAGACTGACTGGCACTCGGTGCACAAAGTACCACGTGATCTGTCCCTCCAACAGCGCTCGGTGTCCCTTCGCACACCGACGCAACCCACCCCCGACGATGGCTGGAGCGCGTCCCCGCTAAAGCGAGGAGCACGGACAACGGCTTGCACACTCGTGCGTCCGCTTTCCTCCCTAGGCAGCAGCTACCTCTCTCGTCCGCCTGCATCCCGCCCCCACCCCCCGAGAGCCGCAACCAATCCTCGCAGCCGGAGTGTTACCGGATTACAATGTTTGCCGGCGACTGTGCAAACACCGTGTGGTTCCTCCCGTGTACGCACATCCACTTTCACGTGGACGCGAACCGGTGCTCCTCGTTCCACACGTACGCGGCCCCGTGATAACACAGTGTCGACCAGGCGACATAAATAGAGGCAAACGAGCGACCGCGACCGCGCCCGCGTTACTGGCACGCACGCACACGCACACACACACTATCCCGCCGCGGAATCACCGAGCGAAAGAAAAATGTCCGCGAATTCGCTCGGACGTTCGCGTAGAAAATTTTCCAACCTACAGGCTGTTCGCCGCGACTCGGCGACGTAACTGGGAGAGGTGTGAAAATCGTGTGTCGAGAAGAGAGAATGAAATTTGCTCGTTTTCGAGAAAATCGAGCTTGAAGATTCGTCGACTGTTTCTGAATTTAGCTAATTCCATATAATTCCTGGACGCAAATGATCGACGCGAGGATATTCCACGCTCTTCAAGAACAAGCGGAGAACAAGGCGCCATTTACGAGAGAGTACGTCTCGTTGAATATTGCCTCGATAGATTTTTAGATAAACTCGACTTTCTCGAAGCGTCTCTTACAGAGAAATTTGGAAATAACTTCCTGTCGGTCGGTTCCTTCATTCCGTCGCGTTTAGAATTAGCCAAATTCAAGCACAGTAGACTCCCGTGCAACGCGATTAATATGTTGCAGGAAATCGTACTGTACGAAAAGTTTTTCCACGCAACGCACAACAATCATGTTTGGAATGCCAACTATTACTTTCTGATGTTTTCTTGGTTATTAACGTACGTGATAAAATTTTTTTCATTTCATAAAATGAAACTCACGTGGTCGCGTTAAAAAAACAAAATAACGAGGAAACAAAGAAAAAAGTCGATGACGATGAAAGAAACGGTGTAACGCTCAACCGAAGCAAACTTAATTTTTAAATACGGGGAATTCCTGTAGTTTGTTACTTGGCGCGTTGTATGAGAAGTCACGTTACATGAAAACAGTGGTCGCAATATCTTTGGCGCGTTTCCACTGTGTGCTCGATTTTCTCGAGGCTTTAACGAAGAAGAAAATTTTATTCTTTCTCTTTTTTACACGTAGAATAGATTGACAAGTGTTGCGGGACACCCTGTATACACATATGTACGTACGTACATAGGAGAGCTCTGTACATGTTTTCCGTTCGATGCGTATTCTTCCCACTGTTTTCTCTCTGTGGCGAGCTTTTGTTTTCACAGCGGTGCGCGCAGAGCGACGGGGTAAAAGAGTGCGATCCTGTGCGTGAATACGAAAGAAGTTTCTATTCTCTATTCTCTGGCTTGCTCTCCCTTCTTTGCCCCGGCTACGCTCCCGCGGCACGACGCAGCGAAGTTGTGCACGCTTCGCGGGGATTAAATCGAACGCGAGATGTTTCTTTTCAGAGGAACGGTCGCGCGACCGATAACGATACTCCGGGATTGTACGCTCGAGGAGGCGTGTGGGAGGGCGCGCGTCGCGGGGAATCATCTCGCAGTCGCGTCACGTAGAAAGCGAGAAACCGCGTAACGTCGCGGGCCGCGTGAATGGAACCAGCTATTTTTCCTCGCTCAGCGACGGAATTCTCGTCGGCAGATGACATTTCGGAAAAAGGATGAAACGCGGCACAATAGCTGTCGCGTAGCAGGCCCGTTCGAGAAACAGGGAAACACTGTCGCACGAAACGTTTATCCTGCATCCTAACGCGTTTAACGTTGGCATACACCGGTTGTCAATCCACCGGAGCGATAAGCAGATCGCGCGCCAGCTCGCGAGCAACGTTGCAACAACAACGTGCCGACGTCACGCGTTGCAGTTGGAGAGGAAGATGGAACGCGGAAGGTGAACGGAAGGAGCGCAAACCCGCCAGTCGGAACTTGACAAAAGTTCAGACACTTGCTAATGAGTGCTACACGCTTTGCCGATGCACGTACACCTTGCGTACTCTCGATCTCCCCAAACTACTCGGTGGTTTGCCGCTTCCGCTTCGTCTGTGTGTCTCGTGCAACCAGTTGGCCGAAGCGACGCGCCAAACGCAAGACCGACGACCTCTCAGCCGCACCTGCACCGCTGCCCGTCGAAATTTTCTGTTTATCTCCTTGAGAAAAATATGTCTCTTTTCGAAGCAACTTCATCCCGTGTCGGTCGATACATTCGTTCACGGATCTTACAAATCAGATCAAGTTTTTCTACAAATTTGTTTAATAGTAATGGTACTTGAACGAAAGACAACGTTGAAATGACATAAAATCAACATAAAATGCACATAGATTCAACGATAAGAGTTCGCCTGCCACTGCGCGGGATAGTTTTATTCTTACAATAATGACGACAATCTGTAAGTGACAATTGCAACGGAATGACTAATAACATCCACTAAATGTTCATGGTTTGTACGAGTCAAAGTAATTACGTATTACTTCACTTTTCTTGGCAAGATTCGTGTATTGGAATCGTAGCGTCGATCGTCCTAGGAGGCATACTAAAGATAGGGAGCAGGATGTTCAAATTGCGAGGACTAGTGCGAGCAAGGATGCAGATTGCGTTAGGCGAGGACCTTCTTCTCCGGTTAACCTTTCGGATCGAATGAACGAGAGGGTGGCACAAGCCTTTGAAAAGCTACGATTCCCAGATTACGGGCTTCCGATTAAGTTACCACCGGCCCCGTCGAAATATCGACCGCTTTTTCAGTTTCCGGTCGTTCGAGCCGCGATTTTAAACTTGGTCCGCGAGCGGTTCGTTTTGCCGCGCGAGCAGCGAAACGAAACGTAATTGTAATCAGATAACAGCTGAATTACACCGGTTGGATCACTTGCCGCGCTGAACCCCCCTGCCGGAGTCACTTTCGAGATAACAGAGGCGATTTCATCGCGCAGAAGATCATAATTGTAAACGCGATGTAACTCCGAGGCAACAAAGCGCCAACTGTAATAGCGGGGAAGAGCAACGAAGAGGAAACCCGCTCGCTCTCAGCTTCCTTTTTTTTCCGCCGTTTACGAAGGAATAATTCGCACAATCGGATGAAGCGGCTCGCCTCTCGCAAAGGAGCACACTGGGGAAAAAAGGAAAAAGATAAAAGGGGGGAAATCTTTGCTACCGTTCGCTTCTCCTTGTGGATTTACGTGTCTGACGGTGTACGTGCCGGCGGAGCTTCGCTCTTGAAAAACGGAAATGAACGCGCGCCCACCTCTGAATCAACCCCCGTTGAAGTTTCATTTCACGTATCGTCTTTGGAACCCGCGCAATTTTCCCAGCTGTACGCGCGAGACGCTTCAACCGTTTCAACCGTTTCAACCGTTACCGTACAAGTGCATTTCAACCCTGCGTCAAAAAAACGTACAACATCTTTGAAGCACGTGTCTCGCTTTGCTACCCGCATCGTCGTGCTTGTAACGACCTTCGGCCTGCTGCACCCGCGCCGCGAGACAACTCTCGCACTTTCTATTTCCCCGTCGAGAGATTCAGTCCGGGCTGAACGCGCGGGAGCATCGAGACACCGGTTAAACACATCAAACATCTACGAATGCCGGCCGACGCCGATGTATATTTACATGAGGGCGATTCCCAACGATTTCCAACCTAGTGGCTCCGTTACATCGAAATCGTCCCGCCTCTTTGCGATCCGCTTGCGGCGGAGGATCTCTCGTCGTGAATCGCATCGATCGACGCCCTTACCGCGTTTCAGCAAAGTCTCTACGATGTGAAGAAAAAAAAAATCTCCTTCTGGAGAAGTTACGAATCAAGTTAGTCATCCAAGAAGAAAGATGTGTCAATGATCGAATGTTGGAAGTTCGTCGCAAATAAAATAAAATAAAATAAATAAATTCATCGTCGGTTATTAGGTCGTACATGAAGAATCTCTCGATACTGATTTCTTCTTCTAATATCATTAATAAAATAAATGAAATGAAACAAAAGGGTCCTTTCGATGGCCACTCTCATTTCGAATCACTCCTAATCCTCATCAGGAACAACGCAATGCAATCGACACCGACCGAATTTCCGCCAATTTATCGCGATATCCTGACCACCGTGCCGATGTTTTGCAAAGCGGAAAGCACAAAGGGAGGATTAATTTTGTAGAATTAATTTCCGAGACAATTTCCCCGGCCAGTATCATGGCGGAGATCAACTTTTATCAAGACCAGACAAACGAAACGCTCCAAGTTCAAGCCTCTTCCTTCGTCCTTGGCGCGAGCCCTCGAGGAATTTGAGAGGCAATCCCATTTGCGTCCTACCATTGCTCCCTTCCCTCCCCGCCTCCCCGCCTCTCCCCGCCCCCTCACCCCCTCTCCTCAGCTCTCCGGCTGGCATTAACGTTTCTCCTCTTCTTTCTCGCGCCGCTACTTCCACCTCCTCCTTTTTTTACGCCTTATCTTCCACTCTTTTTACCAGGGTAAACACAAGACGGTGATACCGACGGATGGTTTCATCGGGCTCTTTGAGAGGCCAACCTCGGCTCGCCTCATCTTCTTGGCAATCTGTTGAAGCGAATCATAACGCGCATGCCTCCTTAGCCTCGACCTACGACCGAGGACCTATGACGTAGACGAGGAGCACGAGGCACGAATACGAGGCACGCGGATAAAGACGAGGACGAGTCGCAGGATGGAAGTGAAAAAAAAGAAAAAAAAGAAAAAGAAACCGGCGAAGCACGGTTGGCGCTTTGAAGTCGGTCGCTTCCGCGATCGTCTAAGAAGAAACCAGTGTCTATCCACCTTGTTCTTTCCCTCAGCTCGTCGCGATACGCTCTTTTACGTCGAGGGAACGAAGAACGTAATGCTGATGAACTGGATAGGAGTAGAACCGAAGATCTCGTTTATTTTCACCGTCCCTCCAGCATCTTTGACCCGGCTTCTTTCTCAAACACGTATGTACGCGCGTACACGCGTAAAACGACCCACGTAGCTTCAGATAATACCTGTATATATATATATATAAGGACATTCTCGCCACCCGTGTAACGTTTTTTCTTTCTTTCTTTTTCTTTTTTTCACGGCGGATAAGCCGCGCGGTCCTACCCCTCCGTAAATACACGATTAAAATTTTAACGACGGTCGCGTCGAATTTCTTCTGGTAAGCGCGAGAGGAAGCGACGAAACGAGCTACGCTCTCGCAAGAGAACCCGGACGTTCGAATTATACATACAACAATAAATGGAAGCGAGAGGCGCGTAAGAAGCAGAATCCCTCATAATTGCTAAATCTCTCCGCCGTTGAAGATCCCGAGAAGTTACATTAAATCTCCAAATGTGCCACCAACTGAATCGTTTCCTAAGCTGCAATAGTGACTGACAATGCCAAGTGCTCGGAGAAATTGTATATAAAGTTGAGGCGCCTGAGCGCGTAAGCCACGGTCTACGGTAAACTTTCCCGTCTGACTAGAGACGGTATAATACCACTGGAATCTTATCCCGCCGGTATAACACTCTCATTAATTGTGTGCTTGCGTTACGTTGCAAGAATAATTGTCATCTTTTTCTTTTCTCTTTTCGTTCCGCTCGTTCCTCCAACTGTTATCGTACACTCGCATACACAAAGCACGAAGAAATATTCCTTAATGAGTAGAAAATTACTCGTTCGTTCAGTTCTTTTTTCTGTTTTTTTCTTTTTCTTCCTTTCTTTAACCCGGCGCGCGTTGGCTCCTCTCGCATTCGCGACGAATCAAATTTTTTGCACCGACTACTTAGTCAGCTTTGCGAAGAAACGGACGACGGTAGCGAGACGCGAGGAATGACGCGAGAACCGAATTAACAGTTGACGGCGGTTGAAAGACTAAAGACGGAACGGTTGAATATTTTCGACTAGGCATTGTTCTCAGTTCATGTTTCTCCGGAGTCGTTAGTACTCGAGCGTACTTCCGACGGGTGGCCGTAAGCGTAAGAGGCTGCATCGCGTACCATCCCCACGAGAGCGTAACGCTTGTAATAATTATGATATTCCGTCATGGAGTGGTTTTGATCCCCTCCGGCTAGCCCTGTCCGCTCGCACCTACGTGCGCGTACCTTTGCTAAGGCCCCCCGCACGCTCTCTCTCTCTCTCTCTCTCTTTCTCTCTTGGCCCCCCAGGGGGTTGGGGCGCGGCCGTGTTTGCTCTATCGACCGCCGACGATCCACGAACATAACCGAACGTGCCCGAATGCCATCGAGCAACGGCACACCACACCGGTTATCTCCCCGTCGCGTGCCACCTCTTCTCTTCTCTACTCTTCTCTTCTATTTTCCCTTCTTTCCCTTTTCTTCTTTCCCCCTCTTCGCTTCTTTCCTCCTTTCGCTTCTCCCCTCATTTCCCTTCCTTCCCTTCGATGGCACCGCGTACATTATACACGTACACTTCCGCTACCTACTTTTGCCCTTCGGGCCGCTCTTTCCTCTTTCTTTTCTCTTTCTTCCGTTTTCTTCGAGCCGATGCTTGCGCACTTGGCGCTTCCACTGAGTCCTCTTTTCCACGTCCGGCAAAGAGCGGAATCCCAAGGAGGAAAGACAAGGCAAGAGCGGAAGAAGATGTAGGGAGGAATCGAAGGAATTCCTGTGCAAGTGGAATTTTTTGGCGGAGCAAACTGGATCCCTCGTCGGCCACGGCGAAGCGATACTTTTGTCTTTACTTGGCGACTAAAATTCCACCGAGCAAACACGGGGTGTTTGAAAAAATGACCCGATACTTGAAGTACCAATATTCACGCTACTCGTCAAGAGGAGTAAGAAGAAAGTCCTAAAAGCAATCCGTTCGATGAATTGACTTTTGTCGTTCGCTTTCGTTCGATCTCAGAAACGAATCTCTCTGTAATACATACTGAATGTAAAATCGAAGGAAGAGCACCGATTCAAAGTGTGAATTAAGCAACTGTTGACAAGATTTATACAGGATGCATTTATATATTATACAGTCGAAATAACATGTACGAGCGACCAAGAGATGACTCTTCATAAAAAAAAATAAGAATAAAATTGTTGGTTTGAGAAAGACCAACCACTAATTTTAAAATTAGTTGATTCTGGACATACTAGAGAAGAATAATTA
The DNA here is from genome assembly GCA_032399605.1 of Melipona beecheii. Taxonomy (NCBI): domain Eukaryota; kingdom Metazoa; phylum Arthropoda; class Insecta; order Hymenoptera; family Apidae; genus Melipona; species Melipona beecheii. Next base: position 2,286,753 of record JAUCMO010000463.1, read on the forward strand.
ACAGGTTATTTTAGGTACAAAAATAAGTAGAAAGTAAAATTTTTACGCAAGATGCTTCGTTCTCAAAAGAATCGAGTTTGAAAATTTCATAAAAATGAAGCTTTAAGTGAAAACATTTTATTATTTTACATTTGTTGCTTATTTTCGCACGTAGGATCCTCCTGTTAATTATTCTTTTCTGTCGTCTGGAATTAGCTAAATTCAAATGTACCTGGTGATAAATTTTTAAAAACGATTTTCTCAGAAACGAAGCCACGAATCACAAAGTTTCTATACTTTTTTAATTATCCCCTGCCTGTTTCTACATGGTATTCCGACGCACCGTATGTTATATTTGCGTCTATGAAGCAATCTTTATTCATAGTAATAATTTATTAAATGTTTATAACCGATACTTTGACTTTTTAAATAGGTTCTATCTGAAACACAAATCGTAAAACTTCTTCGAAAAATGTATTACAATCCGAATATTACACGTTACATATATTAAAAGTAAAAATTTGACGCGGAATAGAACTTACGAAAAATACGAAAATAAAAATTTTTCGGTCGGAGGAACAGACGATATTAAAAAAAAGTTCTCGTTATTCGTAACAAATACGGACACTGAATGCTGTTCAATGAATGGTACTCGAATGTAGAAATGCATTTTTGATTAAATATTCTAAAATAACTCGTTTCCATGGAACTTTTATTATACAGATGCTGGAACATTTGTTTCGTGAGCGCTCTTATCTAAAAAAGTGTACACTATAAAAATTCCACAAAAACTGATATTTTTTTTTATAGGAAATATGCAAGTTGGAACAGAATTTTTTTAAAAACGAAAATCTGTTTATCCCGATTTCTGCTTTGCATTTTTTTAACGATTACATTACATTCAGTACGTATTGTTAACAGATTCGCTCGTAAAATCGAACGAAGATAAACGATCAAATTTCATGTTTCGTCGAAAGGACTTTTCTTTCGGGACCTACGTTCGTCAGACACTTTTTGAGCACCGAACTCCATTTTTTCAACACCCTGTGCAACATCTCGCGAGAAAGCAAAGTTTCGCTCGAAATTCCGACGATCCGCGAGGCCTCTCTGATTCCCGTAAAAATGTTTCAGCCGCGCGGAACGTTTCAATTCGATGGAAAGCTCTTCCGTGTATGTTGGTACGCCGAGCGTGATAATCCCCTCCTCCTCCCCCCTCCTCCACTGTCACACCGGCCGTTTTGTTCCGTCGTGACAATGAACCGATGAACGGACGCGTTAGGTTATTAACGCTCGTGCATTTACGACTTAATTAAGCAGCGACAAAGATTTCGGCCGCGTACCTGCACGCGTACACCCACCACTCGCAATTAACCATGCGTGCCGCGATGTAATTAACTGAATGCGACCCGCCGTGTTGTTGCGTAGTCAACAAGTCCAGGTTTTTTCCCCGCCGCCCCTCCCGATTCGCGCTATGAATACTAATTACGTTCGTTCCGCCGAGAGAGCCGATGATTCGGTGACACCCATTTTCGCGATTAATCCTCGGTGTTTCGTTTCTCGAATTGTTCGCCTCCCTTCACGGGGAAAGCACGTTCTCTCTCTCGCGTTTCTCTCTCTCTCTCTCTCTCTCGATCTGAGCCGAGCCGAGTCGAGCCTCGGAAGAGATCAAAGTCAAAGAGAGACGCTGACGTTCAACGAGCGCGAGTCCGGGAAGGTTAGAGCAATTGTTGCGGACTATTGACGGAAGCGTCGTGGTATCGAGCTTGCGGCGAGTCAATCGAGGGGTGGCGTAGTCGGGCGAAAAATGCGCGAAGGGAACACTCGGGGGAAAGATGTCGAGACAGGGGAGGAAGACTTTAAACCAGATTCCCTTTATCTTTGTTAACAGTTCCAATCTCGGGCAAAGAGATATTGCACGCATTACCGGCATCCTTCCCGAGGAAACACCGGTTAATGCTAGTATCGTCGCTGTACTTTATTTATTATTACGTTTGCCGTTCTTTTTCTCTCTCTTTTCTTTTTGTCTTTTTAATCATTCGTCAAGCGCAATACATACTCCACAGATCGAGTTACAGATCGTTCGTCGAGCCTTTCTGAGTTTTCTGACTACTAGGGAGAATCTCTCTTCAGAAAAATACTCCCAGACGGAAATACACGGGGGTGATTATTTACGTTCTGCCACACTCACTTCGGAGAGACATTAGTCACAGACGCGGTTCGGACAACTAGAAACATACATAATGGTCAGACAGTCGGCAGACGCAATTTTGGAGAAAGTGACCAGCAGCGGCCACTGCCCGACCGCAGGATCGGCGTCATCCATGGCAGGTACTTGGCTAATGGATGGCAGTTGATAGCGTGCCGGCCACCGGCGGTATTTCGGCACTTGTAAAAATGGAAAACGCCCGCCGTTGCGGGTGAGAGGACTCTTCGAATTTTTTAGGAGGAAACGGATATGAAATTTTTAATAAATCGTGCATTCCAGTCTTCCGGAGAACGTGTTTCAGCAATAACGACAGATATTTACATCTTCTAATTCTGCGTTATATTAGACAACATTGGCCGTAATATTCCAATATCAGGGAACGAAAGATGTTCGTATCTCCCAATTTACATATCCACTGCACGCTTGTCGCGGTACACGCGTTCCTTTCTTTAAAACATCGTTTGTAAATTTCTCGTCGCGTTGTCGTCCAACTTCTCTCGTTAGCTTCCTATTTATTTATTCGATAAATTCGAATAATTAAATCGTGCAATTTAATACCGAATTAAATTTAATACTTGATACAATTTCATAATTTAATACTGATACTAAAATACAATTAAATCGTTCGATTTAATTCAATGCTAAAATACTAATACGAATAAAAAAAATAGGAAATAACATCGTTCAATGATAATATATGTGCAGCGAGTTGAAAAAAAAAGAATGAAATTTTTCCATGTGACGCTCCGTTTTCGAGGAAATCGAGTTTGAAAATTTATTCAGTGCACTTGAATTTAGCTAATTGTGTGACAGATAAGAATGAATAAGAAGCGTATTTGATGAAATTTTCAAACTCGATTTTCTCGAAAATGAAGCGGAAAAATTTTATTTTTTTTCCTGCACATATTTTTATATGTATAGTCACACCCTGGCCGATTGTACGTTGCATTGGTCATATATATTCGGCGAAGAAAATATCTAAATTCTACATGAAAATATAGTCTGGAAAGGACAAAATTGTTTCATTTAAGATTTCATTTTGGAGAGAATCGAGTTTGAAGTTTTGTCATGTATTGTTGAATTTGACTAATACAAACCAGACTGGAGAGGAGTGAACAAGTGGCAGAAAGTTATTCCATCCGCGAAAATGAGCGAAGAACGTAAAAAGTTTTTTCATAAGAGACGTCTCGTTTCTCAGAAAACTACTATTTATCGCGGGCACGCGTACAAAGTTAACTTTTAACTTTCAGGATTAAACAGAAAAATGTTGATTCCACGTTTCTCACTTATTATTCGCTCCAGTTCAATCCGGAATTAACAAAATGCAAATATATTTGACAAAACAATCTCGATTTTCTCGGGAACGAAGTTTTAAATGAAACAATGTTCCGATTTATTTTCGCATGTAGGTAAAATCTGGCTGATTGTAACGCTATTTACAGAAAAAATAATTTATATGCATGAACGAATTTGTTTATCAAACAAAATAACTACTCTTCATTTCCTCCCGCTTTTTTTTCTTTTTTTTTTTAACTAACAGATTCATCGGAATTTCAACGAATCAAGAAAAGGCAGGTTATTGCTAAATTTGGATTCCAATTCGGAGCGCAGCTATTTTCGAGATTCGATCGTTGCGCAACGACGACGACTACCATCGTTGGTAGCGACGGCCGAAATTATTATTATTAGAGGCGCTCCCTTTTTTTAGAAAGTTTGAGAGAAGATGGCCTTTTTTTCGTAAACTCCGTCAGAGAGAAATCTCCCTTTTAAGCGATTATGAAGAGCTCGCTGTTCATAAATACCCTCGGTTGAATATGTTAACGGCTTAGATGCTTCTAAAGCTGAAGACTCCGTTCTCCTCCGCGCACAAAGTGGATAAAAATAGCGGTCGGCGGTCCGTCCCGGTTGATAACCGCTCGTTTCTTCAACCATTCTACCCGACAGCTCGTGTTTCTTCCGGATTCGATGCCGCGCGAAACAAAGGGGCAACACTTTGCGTAATATCCTCGTTCGTTCTCCCAACGATGAAGGATTCCTCGAGGTTTCGGGGTGCGAAAGAATCGCGCCTCGTTCCAACCCATTCCGCGCGATAAACCATCTCCCTCCGCTCCGTCTGATCGATAGGTTAAATTCAAGATCGCGTGAGAGAGGCTATTATAAGTGGGCACTCCAGCTCACTTGTCGAGTAGATGGGTACCAGACACCGATCACCGACGATCATTCTTGTTGGAACGAGGAGCAATCCGGCTCTCGGAATATCCAAGAACCTCGGAACCGCGTTCGGGGATCATCTCGCAGTTTGCAACGGAACGACGATGTTTTAAGTCCACCAAGAAATCGCCCAACTGTCCGATCCATTCGAATTTCTTGCAAACGAATATGTACCTCGTCCCATCTGCTCCGCTTGGAAACTTCATCCCGACGCCGTGAACACTGACGCTTTCGAGTTTCCACCGGTACGTCCCATTCCCTTTGTCTCCGCGTGCGTTTAATTTTATTCCCTCGATCGCGCTTCGATTTCCGTCAGGCACTTTTATCACCAGCAAGGTCTCGCGGGACTCGTTTCGCGATCGTTCGTGACGAGGGTCAATCGACGGGACCTAACCTCTTTCGGTCTAACAGAGTGAACCTCCCTGAACCTCCCACACACACACACACACACACACACACACACACACAACTCTGAACCCTGCTCTGTAATTTACTCGAGAAAGTAGTCAGAAACAATCGCGCCGTTTCCATACGAAGCAACGGGGAGGGAACTGCAAAGTGCACGGTGGAGGAGGATTGATCCGTTCGAGCGGCAAAAATGGGAAGGTGTCGCGGGAAAAAGAAAGTTGCCGTTCGAAGATCCAGCATCCAGGGGTCCATTCGAAGAGAGCACGCCACGAGCGAGGGAGTTCGCGAGAGGGAACGAAGGCGCCACGCTCTCAGGAAAGTTCCATCTCATCAGCCATTAAACAAAGCAGCAGCAGACACAAAGGAGCGTCTGCATTGTCGAGAGGGTAGCTGGCAATGGCTCAAGAGAGTACCAACCCCCTCCCATCTCCCTCTGCCGACTAACGTCGAGAGGTGTTTCTGATTAATCTCCGCGGCCCCCCTCCCCTCCCCCCATGCTGCCCCCTTTTTCTTTCGGAGTCTCGCGTCCCCCACGCCGTCGGTGTATCTTTCAAAAATGCAAAACGTTGCCGAGCGTCAAGGGGACTCGCCGAGACTGCCCTCTTATACGAACGGATAAGCGTACCCGCGATACCTGACTCAAAGGGACGTAATCAATGAGCGACGAGGGTCGTGGCGACGAACCTTCGCGGCCCGAGATTGTCCCGAGAATTTTAATGCCGGCCGCTGACAACGCGAGTGAAAATTAAAATCACGACGGCGAGCGACGGTCGAGGCCATGTCGGTGACCCGCGAACGAAAAACCGCGAACCGGCAACCGTCTTCGTTTCCACTCGTTTCGTTTTCGTACGTACCTGCGCCAGCAAAGGCGAGCCAAAGTTTTCTAATATTGGGAAACGAAGATCCGAACGGCGAAACGGGACGGAACGGGTCTGTACAGTGTACCTTTAATATCCGTTATTGCTTCGTTCTTTCCCTGCAATTGAAAGTCGAAGGTTGATCGAAGGCGCGAAACAGGGCACAGGTAGTTGGGATACTTTGCCCGATGGAAAGGTGAACATCCGATCGACGAAACTGTCGAGCAGATCGACGATCTGCTTACTCCGGATAATCAAGCGGGTTAACGGGGGGATTTTCGTCGATTGTTTGAACGATGTCGTCCGTTTTTAACGACAGTCGACTGACGCAGAATCATCCGCCGATAGTCTGACAAGTGGATTAACTGATAAATATTTCGTTCAACTTTTGCTCTTTGTTAGTCCCGTCCAAAATGTACAGAAGATGGATCACTTATATACATTGTTTCCACAACAGTTGTCTTTCCATTTGTGAGAAATTGAAAGAACAATGCATAGAACGCACATAATGTGCAGAAATATGTAAAATAGTATAACAGATTAGTAACAAGTAGTAATAAGTTTGTTTGTATCGTCAATCTGTAACGATCGTTTTTCTACAAATAAATTGATCAAACTTCCAGCTGCCTTCCCGCCCGTTATTAATCGACGAGATTGTTCGTAATTTACCGCTCCTCCTCCTCCTCCTCCTCCTCTCCTTCTTTCTTCGTATTTTCGTAGAACGCCGCGGGCCATCCCAGACCCGGCGTGCACTGTCATCGCTGTATTTTCACTTTCGAAACGCGACACGCCCCCAATTGAAAAAAACGTTTCGAAAAAAGAGAAAAACGCCGGAGACCGCGCCGCTCGCCGCAAACGTTCGCGAAGGTCGTGCAAAAACGCAGAGAAGGAGAAGGAGGTGAAGCCTCGATTTTAAATACCGAGCTAACCCATCGCGAAGGCCGCGGACGGGCTCACGCTCGCGACGTTGGCTGAAAGGTCAGGGGTGAAAATATAAAATAGTACGAGAGGTCACGATGCACTCCTTTTTTCTAAAGATAATTTGCCGGGGCTCGCGTGGGCGTGACGCGGGGCTTGCTTTCGGGAGAATTCGCGTTCTTTTTTCCTTTTGGCTCGCGACGAACGGGGAGCGAATGCGGGACACGACGCATCGATCACGACGGAACATCGATCGTGCGATCGGTGGTAGTTCGCTTCGACGTTCGAACAACCCAGGTAATTCCTGACACAGCCGGCGCTCGTCGAAGCACGCGATCCCGTGCAAATCCGACGCCGTTTGCAAGCCAGCCACGGAACGCCGAACTCCGCCGCGTGAAGCAAGGGAAGAAAAGTCGATGTTTTGCCGGTATCGAGGCCGAGTGACTGTAACGAGGCCGAGCGAGATAGGAGGCGAACGATCTCCCGATCTCCCGCCGGGAGGTTTTAATGATCGGACCGCCAAATTCCATAAACCGACTTGGTATCGGTTTACGTCGCGGCTGTACAGCTTTCACGGCGGTGTTCGAATTTTAATGCGCGTAACGCGCGCACCACCGCGCTACCAGAGCCCCTCTGCCTATCGTGCAGCGGCTTCCTCCGAGGCTTTACGATATCGCGAAACGCCTCCGGGCCCGTTTTAAGTGCGATGGACGTCGTAAGCTTTACGATCGTTCCACAGCCGACGGCCCACTTTCGCGATATTACAAATCGTTCCGATTTTCCGCTCCGAGCGAGCGGCAACCTAGGCGCCGACGCTCTTTCCCACCGAAATCGTTACTCCCGGATGCGAATCCGAAGTCGCCGCGACCTCTTCTCTCTCCCCCACCCACCCCGTGCGAAAGCGAATTTCCCATCGCGAAGGAACTGCGCCTACAGTGGATTTTTCTTCTTTTGTGTTTCCTTTTTTTCTCTTCCGTTTTTCCGTTTTCCTTCTCCCTTTTCTTTTTTGTTTCGAGAGAAAAAGCCAAATTCCAAACGTTATTTCCCTTTCGCATTGCCGGAATAGCTAACCCGACCGAAATATCGATTTTGCTTTGTGTCGCCGACAGTGAAACACACAGCCGTTGTGATATTTCCTACGTGCATCGGTGAACGTCGCGCGTGTGCAACGGGCGAGCGCACGAATCACGCGAACAACTCTTTCGTGTCTGTTGGAAATCGGATCGCAACCTGCGACCCGCTACGCGGGTAACTGTTACCTCACGAATGTACTCTGTAATTAGTTGCTTGGTAAATAGCTGTTTAGACGTCGCCGTCTTTCACGCCTCCTACTTAGTCGCGAGTTTAAACGTAACTTCGGAATCAGCCAGCTGTTGATTAGGTGATTAATCCTAGCGACTTGTTCTTAAACAGGGTCTGAAACGTTTACCGAAATTCGTGCCGATTTAATCGCCGATTATCGCGAGCGACGATTAAATCGGCGATTACGGAGAACGATTTTTAGAGCAAGACAAAGGTATATCTTTAGAGCACGATGGAGGTATATTTTTTGGGATAAATCTGTGCGAACAATGTGCATTACATCGACCAATTCTGCCAGGTATTATTATTCCGTAACGAGCTCTAAAAAGGAGCCATTTTTACCGAGCCATCGTCCCCCGTCTATACGGCGGAAACAGTCCCTCGTACAAAAAGGAAGCTTGAAAACCGCAGCGAACCACCTTATATGCAAATTCAACAGCCCCCTGATCATAGTACGCTGGATAAAGTAGCTTGTGGTGGGGGGGAGGGGGAACGATCTCGACCAGTGTTGAATAGATAAGCGCGAGAGGTATGCCTCTCTCATCGAGAATTCATTTAACGCGGTCAGCGTTTCATAAAATTAGCCGATCTTACGCAGCACATCTTCCAACATATATGTACAACTTCCACTAGAATGATAACAAACAAACGGCGTGCTTCTTTTGGGAAATTATTAACTCTCGTCCGAGCAAACGCTTCGAGCCTCGCCTAACGAACCCTGGATCTATCTGAATATGTTCGTTTGAACCTCCACAACATCCATTCTTAATATCTCGAACTTGAGTGTTAAATGAACTTGTGATGGATGACCGAGGAAAAAAGAAGAAACAGAGATTTCTTCGGTTTTGCTCCACCGTGGAGAAAATCACGAAAGAAAACGAAAAAGTTTTCGCTTTATCACTTATTCAGTAAGCTTATTCGGTGCCAGTCAACTCGAGGGAAGTCAACTGGGAGAGAAAATCGTAGCTACATCGCCAGAACAATGTCTGGCTGAAACCAGAATGGCCAATGTTCGACATAATGCCTGTATTGTCAACACTTTGTGCAGTATCTTCATTAAATAGACGATATGAATAAAACTACAAGACTTGTACCCCAGTACGATTCGTCTCACTGAAAAGCCCAGAAGCAACTGTTCTGAGTAGGAAATGAAGACGACATTTTTGCCATAAAATTTTATTGATATGCAAACATTTGAGTCGATACGAAACAAATTACAGGCAACGCCAATCCTACTCGAGGTTTACCCCACGTCCCCTCGCGAATCACGTGACCCAAATCGATCAATCGCCAATTTTCGTTGCATCAACGTTGCACCTGAAGAAGCCCGATTTTCCTCGCTAAAATCACTTTCAGTGATAGTAACAAATGATATCCACTTGTAAGACGATAATACGAATGGTAAAATAAATGGCAATACGAATAATCGTAAATAAATAAAAATAAAAGTGAAATGAAAACGAAAAACTTGTTTGTTTCCTTTTTCACAATTTTCTCCAACAAACAAATCTCTAAAGAACTTTTTTTTTTTTCCTTATTTTATCACGATCCTGAAGTTTTGACAAAATTAAATCACATTTGAGACATCTTGTTTTCCTCGTCTTTTTGTATAAGAATGATGTACTCAAACTACTAAACCAGTAATTCTAGTAATTTAACCGTCTATTGTAACTAAAGCTTTCAGTATTAATTACCTACTTACTTTCTCTTCCTCAGAAATCTTAGAGCCCTCTAGATGCTCTTTGTAACTCGAATGAGGAATAAGTTTTCTAGCATGGTTGTTTCATTTTCTTTCCTTTCTCTCATCTTTCGCGTTCTTATAACGAGCTTGCCTCATAATAAAAGTAAATAAATATTCAACTCAATTTACTGACTTTCATCCTCGCAATTTTATTTTCTTATCTAATTTTATTTAAGTTTCACTCTTCTCGTTTTACGTTACGTTCTCCGTAATCTTTATCCTGTACATTATACATTTTCGTATCGTCGGATTTCCATTCCGTATAAACGAATAAATTAAATTGAATTACTTTCAATCTGCGGTATAACTTAATCTGAAACTACTTGCATTCCAGTGATTATAATTATATTATTTGCAACTAGCAACTATATTATTTTACATAATATAACGTCTTTATAATGTTACGGTACACGTTGAAATACGTTGAAAAGATGTCGATTTCGGTGAAACGTCGGGTCAAGAAGACGATAAAGAAATTGGTCGGGTCGGCCAATTCGAACATCGAATTCGGACAGTGGTATTTTATTCGTCGTTGAAACTAACTCGCGGAAGGTAAAAGCGCGCGTCGATCAAGTCACAGGAATCCCATCTAGGATTAATAGTCCGATATCGTCGATATAGGGAAACAAGCCTCAGGCGTTTTGCAAAAAATTCGCCATATATTCGGGGTGTGTCTAAATTAACTGACGTCGATCAAGCTGAACGGTCGAGATAGTCGGCCGGGCAGAGTCGATCTCGCAGCGGCATTGGCCGAACCAGAAAAGTTAAATTAAATTCTACGCGCCACCCATTTCAATTCGTTTCGAACTCCACCGTCACACGTGCAATAGACGAGCGGTAGCGTAACGTACACTTATGGAGGTCGTTTTCATAATCCCGCTCCCTGGAGGCCTACTATAGCTTTTTACGATAATGGCTCGACTATAAAATTTTCCGCAGGCGTTAGTCACTTCCTGAAAGATTGTCAAGGTGGAACGCGGTTACGGATAAACGATCGCCCGATTACTTTTCAGCTCGCCCTGGATTCGTGAGTTAAATGCGATTCCACGATCGACGATGATTTCGCGGTCGAAACTCGGACGAGTTTCGGATAAAAAGTCGCGCCGCGCGTGTTTACCGAACGTACAGCAGAAATTACTCCTTCGATAATGATTCTTCAGCACCTGAGCTAGAAAAAGTTCCGGCCGGTATTTCCATAATCCGCTTTCATCCCCGTTGCCGTCACATGCCAGAGATCTTTACGAGCGCGGCCAGCATAAAACCCGGCCATGGAGATCTCGTTCGTTTTGCGAAACAAGAAGGGGGAGAGAAGGTGCGAAGAGCTGTCATACGACGACTCGGAGCGCGCAGGGTTGGTGCCGGTGGCAGAGGTCGCGCGGATCCTCGGTTATCCTCGGTCTGCCCTTGTAGCCAGGATAAAGGGACGCGAAAAGATATGGGGAAAGACGGAGGGTCAAGCTGGAAAAAACACAGCAAGAGGGACAGCAATGACCAAGTGGTGAAAGGACGAGGAAAAACGTGAACTACGAGCTGGCTGGGAGAAGAATGAGAAAACGGGAAGAAAGGGGGATGAAATTAATGAGACGTAGAAAAGAAAGAAAGAGAGAGAGACCGGTGGTACATGGTATGTTTCTTAATACGTGAAACGTAACTGCATCCTACTGATAAAGAAGAAACACTTTGCTCCAACAAGAGACAACGATACGTTCGCGAAGGAATCGAACGTGATATCACGCGTAACTGCCGATCAAATATAACATATAGCAACGATAGTATAGTTGGGTACAGAATCTTAAGCGCCGATCTAACGACAACGAATACAATGAATACGTCGCGTCGGCAACGAAACTGTCGAAGCCATTGGACACTGGACAACCCCCCCCCCCGAATTCTTTCGTCCGGCGTAACCACCGGAATCCAACCGGAAGGCAAACTTGCGAAAACGTTTGACGCGTTCGGCAAAAATTTTCCACCGAGATTATTTTTATCGAGACAAAACTGTGAGAAAGGCACTGTGTGTCCGACTATATCGCGAGGAGAAATCAGCAAAATGGCCGGTTGAAGAAAGAGTAGTTCAAAGAGTTTCCAGACGACGTCGAGGACGTCGCATCCCGGGTCCACTACGGGGTCTGACCTCTTCAGGGACGGGTGAATAATAGAAGAGAGCCATGGCAGCTCGAGGTCGGCCAACCTGTATCCTCGCGTGCCCTCCTTCGAGTGTCCGCTAGTCTGGGATAGTTGTGAATAACGATGCCCGAGGGGAAACCAGCCCCTTGTTGGTGTCCTCGTGCCAGCTAGCGCAGACCCTCTCACGATCCGACACTTCCTCTCCCGCGTCGCTGACTACTCCCGCCGAGCCTTCTGACGTACAGTTCACCTTGCTTTCTATCAACTACACCTTCCGCATACCCCTTCCTCTCGAGTATGTACCAATCCTCGAGAAATATCCTTGGCTGGATAACATCGCGCGAAGAGGTATTTATCGGGAGCCACCACTTATTTCTACACTTCCGTTCTCCATTTCTGCGGATGGCGGCAAGGGGGGGGGAGAAGGGGAGCGCGGAGCCAGGAAATCGAGCGCGAACAACTTTTATCCGAGAACAAGTCCGAACGGAAACAACTGCCCTCCGCTAATATTTCTCGATACGTTTCCACTTTATTCGCTCGCGTTCTCGTTCGCGGTTGCGCCATAAAGTATTTCGGTGGCACGAGTGCCGCACCGTCGAAATTTACGATTCAACTTGTTCATCGATCCGAAAGAAGGGCCTCCGTCGACGCCGGTACGCGATGCGCGGCAACTAACGGCAAGATGCAAATAGGCAAGCCAGCTAGCTAGGAGGTCTGTTGGTAATATAAGCGGAGTCAGGAACGGACAAGTTCAAAGCCGCCTATAGTATCCAAGTCAACCTGACGTGGTTATTTCTCTCGCGACTTGGACGTAATAATACCGTGTCGAAAATGTCAGTTGCTTATCGCGCTTATTGTCCGGCGTTTCTAGCCTTATAAACGTTTCAGATGCGGCACGATAATATTTCGAGTAACACACTTTTGCAATTAAGAGAATTTTCAACGACAATTCATCACCTCTAAGATTATTATTATCATTATTATTATTCGCTTGACACAAGATATTATTCTTTATATTGTAAATAGTGAATCTTGTAAATAGTCACGTTGGCAATATCGAGCTTATCAACTTAATTAAGATTTGTTCGTACCTTTTTTGTCAGTAACTTGCTCAATTGAAACATATCTTTAATCACTTATTGCTAGATTGGAACAAACACGTCTAACACGTGATAACCACTTCGAACTAAAACTGAATTCGATTGAATTCCAACCTGCATAGTCGAACACGATAGAATTGCCAGTCGTTCGGCCGTCTTGTTCTTTTCATCTGGAAATGAAAACATCACATTCTGACGAACAAACGACAAAACGCAAGTATTTCTCACGCGTTCGCTTAATAGCCAAAGTTTAATTACTGGGATAACGGTGTTGGTTTATTAGTGGGTTTAATAATAACGTTGCTCGCGACGCTAAACGAGCGGTGAAGCACTGCACAACAATACGATAACGAGAATATATAGATAGATAGGTAGAAGAGAAAGATAAGTAGAGAGAGAGAGAGAGAGAGAGAGAGAGGTGCGAAGCGACGCAGCCAGTCGGTTGTCTGACACTACATATTTGCTCGAGAAGACAAAAGGAACTGGTTGCTCGGAAATGGTGCCGAACTATAGGAGTGGATGAGCAAGGAGGGTAAGAGGGTGGAAAACTTAACAATACCCTCAGGCCGATGTGGCACGCAGAGTAGAACTAGAGAGATTGGAAGAGAAAATGCCGTGAGAAGGAAAGGACCAAGTGCCACTAAAAGTGTCATCTCTCATTCCAGCTACTATTTAACCGCGTGTAAAACCAGAACAGAATGGTATTCGTGTATACGGATCTCTTTGAAACCCGGAGGGGGGGCGGTGAAAAGGTATACACATCTGTATATACAAGTAACGCGCGAAAACGAAGAAGGTACCACGGCCATTTTCTTCCGCGACACCTTCAACTTTCACGGGCACTTGGCCAACGTGGCCATTTCTCCGAGAGAGAATTTCCAATCCTCCCTCGACACCTACAAAATTATCGCAGCTCGCTGCCCGTTTTACAATTCCCGAAGGACCCGTGGAAACGCGGCAAGGATACTTATTTTCCTAGGGAAATAAGCGGCGAACCGAGACCTGGCTGGCTTCTCGAAAATCCACTGGAGACACTTCAATGTGCTTTATGGTCATCGTCGCTTACATATTCCTTCCCGTTCGCTGACTCGTGAGCGAATTTTTGGAACTCTCTCTCTCTCTCTCTCTCTCTTTCTCTAGGTATACATTTACTTTCTTCTCGATAACGACCACGGGAAAACCAAGGTCATCCGGGAAACCGATTCTTCGTATGATCTTCTTCTTGGTAACAAATGGCGCGATTCTTTCTAGCTCGAGAAACTTTTCCAAACGATCGAAGTGAAAGGCTCCGCAACGCTACTGGCGCGAAAGATGAAAATCAAAGGCCGCGCGAGTACTGATTGCCGCAGCACGAAACCGCAGACGGTAATGAAAGCAACAACCGAGGATCGCGATTACCTGGAAAGAGCGCAAACATCGAAAAAGCGTGCAGTCTCGTTGCGGTGATTAAGTAAGAAATTAAACTTCCATGGAAACTCAACTGCGCTGTTGCGCCTTCAATTATCGCTCTGGTAGCAAAAAATGACCACGGACCGGGGCTTTCTCGAGTGCGCTGCCGCGCTACATCCACAAAGAACGTATTCCCTTTTCCGACTCGAATAATCACGATTCTAACATTAACGATCCGTTTCGAGCATTCCAATTTCGAACGGAGCAAGAAGCGAAACATATCGCTTTGATATATTGTCATTCGTGAAATTGTTCGTACCTCGCTGTGTCTGTTCGTGTTTCGTAGTTTCGTAAAAAGGAAATCGTGGATGCAACAATCTAGTCGTCCTCGTTTTAAAGCGTGAAGCCTCTTCTAGTTTTTTTTTTTTTCAAAGATGTTCTTGCGTCATTTGACAAGTGGGGAAGTTCTCGAAAATTGTAAAAATCACTGTACTCGTAACTAAATTTATCGCGGTCTTGAAGGTTGGAACTTTTTCTTTCTTTCCTTCGTAACGAGCCCTCAAAATTTGCTGTACATCTTTTGGCCATTTTATTGATATTTAGACATTAAGATTAGACGACAAAATGTTCTTGGTTTCTTGAACTTTTGTCACTCAATCGTCAATATTCAAAGTTCAATAAAATAAAATAGCGAAAAAGAAAGAAGACTTCAATTTTTAAAATCGTGGTGAATCTCAGCCGCGAAAGTGATTTTAGAGACTAGAGATTTGGTCCGAATCTTCGCCACTTTCGAGAATAAAAGCACCTAACACGTGACGTGACATCTTTAAAAAAGATGAACTTGGGATTGTCAGAATAGAAACTTGACGTTTTAAAATGAAGTAGAGTGAATAAGTCCTTTTATCCGTACACCAACAATTTTGCGAATGTTTTTCTTCACCGTTTCATCATGAATTTGTTGTCGAATGTTTAAAAATAACGTTACAACGTACGAGCGGTAACGATTTCAATGAAACAATCTCAAAAATAATTGAATTTCTGACAGTGACTCGTAACTCACACACAATTGATCGAGTGATGCGCTGAATTTAATTAGCGATACACGTCCGTTTTGTTCGACCACAAATCTCAAACTGCCGCGAATCGACGAGGCAACGTTTACGCTTTCCAAAAGAAAAACATCAAAACTTACGAACACGGTACGAGTGTTTTGGGCCGTGTTTTTAGCGATATTTGTGACATTCGATCAATCGTGTGGGCCGCTTTATTTACAGTTTGCCGCGTGTTTTGCGCGTAATAACTTTCAAACGAGCCGCGAGCGAACGCGATGACCGAGTCAGAGAGCAAACGGACGCATTTTTTCGAGCGTGCTCGTGAAATAAATAGACACGCGAAACTCGATCAACGAGCAGCTCGTCTAAAAATTCGGAAATACGTCGTTCGACGGGATACCTTTGCCCAACGACGTTCGCCTCTCGTCGTGAAGGTTTCGCGCAGCCACCGCTCGAGCACATAAACTTTGCATATTGCATGTACAATCGCCGGGGAACTTGCGACGCAGCACTTAGAAAACTCCGAGAGAGATCCGGTTCGCGAGAGAGAGAGAGAGAGAACTTCGATTCCATTCTTCCGATTATGCCGTTATATACGTTGTAAAGCGGCACGAAAATTGAATACATTCAGAATTTGCATAGAGTTCCATCTCCCCATTCTATTACCATAATTTGTAAAAGTCAAATTATAATTTCATTCCCAACTTTTAATGCAGTTCTTTGCATTCGTTAAACTTGGTTTCTTCTCGAGGGATCAATGAGATATCTAACTTTCGCGTGGCGACGCCTTTGAAAGGAGAAACGCGACGGAAACTTTTATCACACTGATCACACGCCTCGCCTTAAACCGTTGCGCACTGTCCAGTTTTTCCAATTCGCGATTTGTTTAAACCACGCTGCCGTTCGACGATCAACCAACCAAGAAGATCGTCCTCCACTTTTTTCACCTCCCTCCCGCTCCTACTTCGAAGCCTGCCTCGACAAAGAATCGCGAGAGTAAGAGTCAGAGTACCTTAGAAAGTACTTGCCCGTACTTGACAGGAAAGGGAAAAAAGAGTGGACGGTATAATAGCGATTTCCATCAGGGGACGTTTAAGGTAGCGAGCGAAAGAGTTGTCTGTTCTTCCAGCGGCGGCGACGGAAGCGAAACACACCCTCTGCTGAGGGGTGAGGGACTGAATGGAGAATCCACGGGACGAAGCAGACGATGGGCAACAAAAGGGTAGGAGGGATGTTTTCAACGGTCGACTTATTCAAACGAGCCGATAGATTGAGCCACGAAGGTGCCATTTGTTTCTCTCTCCGAGAGTCGTCTTCGCTCCGTATTCCTCCGCCGCGAGTCGCCCGACCCCGAACTAAAAATGATGTCACGACAGTCGGCGTGGCATCCGACGATCCTCCCGCGTCACTGTCCCGCAAATTTCGGCGGATGATACAAAAATTCGGCTTCGTACTTCATATTTCGCGCGTCGATCATTCGTCGAGCTATGCACGAGTGACGTTCTCACGATCGTAATCCGGCGAACGAGCCTTAATGAAAAATCGGCGGTTTTAATGAAATTCATCGGCGCCGGTATTCTTCATTGAACGAGTTCCCGATGGTAACCGGCGATACTCCGGATAATGGCCGACAGAGAGGGAAAAACCGGCAGCATTAACGAGGTTGAACGGGTCACGCGGTTCGAGACAAGGTTCGAAAGGGAAGAAAGAAAGTAAAAGGTTGCAACGGACTAAAGGGGCATTCCCTCCGATTTTCCGCGTCATTTGTCCGCATCCGGCGCGATAGGAAATTTTCTCGGGGCTCGGTCGTCGATACGAGACAAGAGAGAAAATCACTCGACCACACTCGAATCGACGCGTTACGTACACTCTGCCGTCTACCATTCCTACGTCCCGTACATCTTATTTCCTTTTTCTCAATCAATCCTTTCCTCTCCCTCGCACGCCGATTCTCCCGTCTCCGTCCGTTTCCATTATCTTCGTTCTCGCGTCAAACGTTCGTCGCGGGCATTAAAGATCGACGCGGGAACGGAACGTTACCTTGCTTCCTTCCTTTGTCCCTCGCTGTTTGTTCAAAAACATCGCCGGGTAACAAGCCGGTGGTTCCCAGCGATCCAGAAAATTTTAATCAACTGGTCGACGAATTGTTGGGAAGGACCGATCTCTCTCGAACGTTTATCGCGCGACTCGTTATCCACCCACTGAGAGCAGCCGATGAATTAGCCGTCGGCCGAAAGGGGAAGAAGGAACAGGGGAAAACCGCTGAAAGATGAATCAACGACGGGGCACCGAACGAAAGAACTTTTGACACGGTTCCCGATACCGGTGGAACCGCGTCCTGAATAATATAACGAGACACCGTTGGCGCTTCTGCTCGTGAAATATACACGAAATTTCCTCCGGTCTTGTTCCTGCCTCCTGTTGAAAAAACAAGGGGAGGAAATAGTTGGAGACACCGCGCTATCACGAAAGAAGCCCTGCTTCTGTGCCCCGGAAGCGGTCAGACAGCGCCCGTATGTATGCCACCCGGTATGTACGGATAACTTTACGCTAGCCGCAAAGAAGGTTAAAAAACGAGACGAAGTTTCCTCAGTGACCATGAAGAAGGAATCTCTCTCTCGCCTTGTTTTTTTTTCTTCTTCTTTTTCTTTTTGTCTCAAAATTTTCATATTACACCTTCGAGAGATATCGAGAGGAAACGTACATGCATGTAAGAGCAATTGCCGCGTGCTGGTGTTACTTCGAAAGGCAGGTTGAGATTGAAACGCGGAATCGACGTAAGTTCGAAAGCTTCGCGACTCTTGCGGCGCAACCCAGATCCCGAACCGCGAACCCAGAATAGAAACGCGCGATTGATTTCATTATTTGCTCGGGCTACTGAGTCAGTCTCGTCTTTTCTTCGTGAGGGAACCTGGCCTCCTTTTGTTTCGATCGTTTAGTCGTATTTAATGAGAAATCCCAGGCCATTCGACGATCGGGGTCGAGCGTTCCGTCCCTTACACGAGAGAACCTGCCAAAGAACTTGCAGCCTCCAACAGCCTCTCCCGCGCCCCCTCGCCGATAAAGTTTCTACCTTATAGCCTTCTACCTATAACACACAGGCGGCTGAACTTTTTGCTCCGAAACACAAAGAAATCGATTCGGGCAACGCGACGACCTGCGTGCACGTAGTACGTACGTATCGGAGAGATGAAAAGTTATTTTCCAATCGCTGGCCGAGTTGCCAGTGAGGTAACCTCCGGCCTCTGGTTAAGCGCGCCCGACTCTTACGAACAACCCGGCGGAACGAGTATTCCGGAACGAGTATCGATCCCACGGTGAATTAATCGAAGAGGGTTAGCGACCTCGAGTACGTACGCGAAAGACAGACAGGCAAAGAAAAGCGAAACAGAAAACGAGAGCGAATTTACGTCGAGAGATAGCCGTTCACCTCCAACCTACTTCGCCGCCACCTTCCTCCTGCCTCGTGCTCCCCCTTCTTCCTTCCACTACTCCGGTAAGAAGAAGTCGCTTTCCGGCTCGTAAAAGTGAATGCATAAAAGTGCGCGTCATGAATGCATAAAACAGAGAATAAACTCCATCGCGGGATATTCTTGCTTACTCCTTTCCTCGTGATCGTTTGCACGATATTCTCTCTCTCTCTCTCTCTCTTTCAGTTTCTCTGGTCTTCTTTCGACGAGGTGGAGCCACGCGATACCTTTGGCCGAACGTGTATCAAGTTTCGCGCGCCTATCGTCGTTCTTGCCCGATCTTACGTCGGCAACCGTTCCCTTCAGCGTATCGAGACGACTTCACCTGAGAAGCCCGCATACGCGACGCTCCTTTGACAATTTACCCGACATTCGATTCGCGAGACTTATTGGCACTCTCGTTTCTCCGCGCGCCCGGAGTTCCGTGTTCCGTCGAGTTGGCAATCGTCTGGGGAGCCATTCGAAGCGCCGCGTGCACTTAGCCTCGGATAAGTACGATTTTCCGCCGTTTCTTCTTTGATTTAACCGAGCGTGCGCGAAAGACTGTTGCAACAGCTAACGCCGCAACGAGATTACGTCGCCGAGAGGTGCGTCCGATGGAACACCCTCGCTTTGTACTACTTTGTCGGACGACTGTGTCAAGACCAACGATACGTGACACTCGTGACGTGGATGTATTCCAAACTCTACATGTTGTATCAGAGATTTTTAAAATATTTTTGCGTAGAACGCTCGCTCGAAACTGGACGTCCCATAAATTTGGTCAGTTTCAAGTGCGATGAGGTCTTTCGCATCATGTCATAAACACCAACGTATTCGGAGTATCGTGCGAGCAATGGGATACATTTTCCCAGGAGAGAATCGTTTCCCATCAGAATTGCCATCCCATCCGAGTTACTCTCATAGGTAGCACGAGACATTTTGGAAACCTTCCCCATATTTCCTGATTGATCTCAACATATCCCCGCTTCACAACTCCTCAGAGAGTCTTTTTTTGTGCAATACCTTGATATGAAGGAAGACTCTGAAGATCTGTCTACCGAAAGATAGAACAGTCAAATGAGAAAGAACACGAGAGAAAATTTGAACATTTCAATCAAAGCAAGAAACTAATAGCCAGACATCGGTCAATGTCGACTAAGAATCGAGCTTACCTTACGAATTCAGCTGTCATCAAACAAGCTAAACTTCCTAGTATTGCAAGATAAAGACAGTGCGACTCGACCAGAGTTGGTCGTTTCTCACAACAGTGGGTGGGTGAGTATCCTCAACAGAATGGGTTCGAGAAAAGTTCCCGAGAGTTTTCCTGAATCTATCATCGCGGTCGCGGGGCAAGGCATGACGACGTAATGACACGCCTTGGCCTCGGTTTCGTCCATCGACCAACGACCTCTGCAATCGCGCCTATATTCGCAATCACGTATATTTCCAAAATCATGTACATTTCGTAGCTTTTCAGCAGGGAGAATTCGGCTTGAGCGTGGACCGTGCTGTAAAACGGCAAACGAGATGCTTCGAGGGCTTGGTGCACTTAGCTCTAAAAGAGCCCCATTCCGCACCCCTTTCCTGCGTCATCTCCCAGCCGGTACGAGCGTACTCGTATTCCCTACGCAGAAATGCAATATGCGCATACGCCAGACGTGCCGGGGATAACACGGCGCTTCGCACATGTGACCGTTCGCAAAATACTCACGAACACGCGATTACGTTACGCCATGGCGACTTTTTGAAAATCCCGCCCCCGCGGATCGCGGGATGAACGGATCGATGTCGTGCGACTTTTCGAAAACAAAGTTCCAACGGCGGCTGGAAAAGAAACGACGTGAACAAATTTAACTAAGAGGTTACAACGTACCTTCGAAAGTACAAAATCAAGTACGTCGATTTTTCAAAGACTGTATATTCCGTTATTGCAACTCTTCTAAAATAGTCTAGGAAATAATTAACTTGTCGGTATCTAATGGTAACTGATACTTTGACAAGCGTTTTTCTCAGAATAAAATTTTCAAAATCGACATCAGAAATACTTGAGAGACTAGATTAGAATCAATTTGAGTAAAAATTTGGGATGATATTTGTAAAGCTATCATCTTGATGAAGCGAAATTTTGATTCGCTTCTATTTTTTTTTTTTCTTTTCTCTTTACTAACAAAAAGAGTTGAGAACTTGTGACGAAAATTACATTTTCAAGTTTCGGCTGAAAACAAGTATTAGCTTCTTTCGTATAATTTAATGTTGCAAAATTTTAATCGTGAAATGACAGTACAGCATATGCGTTATACCAACGAAACGACAGCTTTATTGCGATCAAAGTTCGGGGCCGAAGTTCTTATCTGAAATGTAACACCAATTGGCTATTCATGCGATTTCATCCCGTTGGATTATTTTCTATGGAGCTGTGTCAAGGGCATGAATAATTTGCAAATCACCATTGAACTCGAAAATGAACTTTGACGCGTCATTGATGACACTGAACCAAATTGCGTGAAAATGTCATTACAAATCTAGAAAAGAAAAGTGGTTGTGCGGAAGAGGCCATTTGATTGACATCGTGTTTCATATATAATTGTAATTTGTTAAATATTACATTAAAATGTTATATTCGATATAACAGGTATTCGGTAATATATTATTTTTGCAATTTAACTTTTACTTATAAAAAGCAGATTAATTATTGAAATACCTTTTAGAGTAATTTCCTGTTTAATATTCATTCCTAACCAGTTCATAATTAGCTAGCTTTAAGTATAGTTGATAACTCTTCAAGCTTAATTTTCTCGTAAACGAAGTCTCAAATGAAAAAATGTTATTCTTCGTACTCGACTTATATTTACAAATCGTACAAATCGTTGGTTTAGGTTAATTAATTTATTCCTTCGGTACAACAGTCTGATGCAGCTGGTCACGTGTTCAACTCACCATGTTCTTATCCTTACACGGCTAATAAGCCTTGTACGGAAAGAAGTCTTCTTCCTTACGACCTGACAATTCGTTTTCATCGATGTTTTTTCTTTCTCGAGAGCCGGAATATCAGCAGCGACAGAATAAGCTGAACGATAAGACTTCGCCGTCGCTAACGACCCAGCAGAAGCTCGTTGTTGCCAACTTCTCTAAGAGACGCCCTCAACGACGTCAACCGAGAGGAGGCGGAGTGGGGGATAGGGGTTGTAAAATATGGACGAACAAGAGGGAGCAGGAGTTCCGCTCGCTTTCGTATTTTATATCGCGGTTTTCGTATACACGTATAAACTTCGCTTTATCTACAACGGCCGCGTACATCCGCGTAGCGAAGCAACGAAGAAAAGGATCGAGGTACAAACTCGGAAGGTTCGCCGATGAGGAGGAGCGGATGTGACGTAGCTCGAGTGCCGTTTTAACCGTTCGCTCCGGCGCACACACAAGTGCAATATAAAGATATTCCCGCGGACATAGCGTAGAATCGTTGAATGAGTCGTTAAATTAGATCCGAGCCACCGGGAGAGCTTTAACTTCGTACGTTTCGATCGCCGCGTAATGTACTCCGCTGGAACGTAATGCTTCGAAAATGCTTCGCGCCGATAAACACCGTTATTAACGCTCCAGACCAGCGTTGCAAGTTTATTATTAAAGCTGATTAAATTTGCAAAAGTTTTCGACAAACAGTGCCGTGAAACTCCTTTTCACGGAAGGAAGACCGTTCGAAGGCGAGTCTGCGCTCTCTCGCGAGAGAACAAGAACAACGTGTGCACCCGAAAAATATAGCATTCTAAATGAATATACGTTCAGAGCTCTGTGTAAAATTTCTGAATGGGAAGACGCGTCTTTAATACTAAATAAGATAAAGTGTAAGAAGCAATTGTACATTCGTGAAACAAAGAATTCATTTTCTTTTTTGCCACGTAAGTAGTAAATAATCCCAAGAAAACGAGCAGCAGACTTTAAATCTGCCATGTAGCGGAATGCAAACGTTATATATTTAACGTTATGTACATTATATTCAAATCTTAGAATACAAAAAACGCAATTTAACAGACCGTCAGTGTTCTCTTCGGCCATTAACCCCTTTGAGCGCTTGCTAAAATTACCATATAAAAGTGTGATACCCAATAAGAAGCACGTAACTAATTAAGAATGCATTCATCTTTAAACATGTACGTCGATTCAATACATTTTAATCTACTTCTTTGAACTTACGTTAATATATACGTTCAGTTATTTACCGCGTAATGTCTCCGTACAAGATGCGATCGGCATCAATAAAGTCAGAAAAATCCGCCGGACGAACCATCATCGAGCACGAAAGAACCGCGTCGACGCGTTTTTGCGATGAATCGCGGCGAGTCGAGGATATCACGATGGATCGTCGCTCCGTCGCGAATGAATTTCACGAATGTCACGAGGGGGATCGAGAGAATCGAAAGAATCAGCGTGTAAAACGATCGAGGCCATCGTCCTATCGCGGAGCGCGCCAACCAGATATACACGTTTCCAAGCATTTCACTCAGCCGCCACCTTCGGATCAACCGATCGTTTTGCCCCTTCTTGCCCGTGTATTCGACACGATATAGTTCTACTTTAATATATCACCGGTATTATCGACTGCTGCGGAACGCGACAAAGGCAGAACGCCGAGAGAAAAATCGTGGCGCGCTGAAACACACCGAGGTGACAGCGGAGCGTGCAACGGCGAGCCGAAATCGACAAAGACCCCGGGAAAGACCCCGGTTTCGCAAGGGCAAAGGGTAAATGGAACGGGGTATAGCAATATCGATGAACCTTCCATCTTCAGGATTTTCACCTTGCTTCGGCGAATGATAAAAAAGACAGGGCAATAACGCGCGGGCTGAATACGAGCTGCTGTGAACTCTGGCGTGTTTGACAATGCGAGCGAATACTCGGGGCACTTTGAAGGAAGACACGACCCGGTGGGGGGAATAAAATTTTTCGTTCGACGAACGAAACGGTGCGGGGAATTTTCACAGAGGAGCGTTCGAAAGCAATCAATCGATCGCAAATTGTACGTTTGTTCGATAAATATTAAAATTTTCGCGCGCGCAACCGTGCCTGCTGCTGCGGGTTTCCACGATAAAACGATAATACCGCAGCGATTGCGGGGAATTAACCGGCTATGTAGATAATTCAAAGCTCTCTCGAAACGAAAAAAAAAAAGAAAAAATACAATTCTCCGCGCTAACTCGTTTACGAACTAGAAACAATTCGATTAAGTTCGTTCTCCGTACTCCGAGAGAGAGTCGCTCGATTCGCTAAATAAAAGGCAGGAACGACCAGCCGGGGAAGAGAGTATCGCTCGATTAAAAGACACGAGGCAACGTGTCCAGGAATGGGTAGAAGTTCAGCGGAATCTGAAAGCGCGAAAGCGTTGGAATACAACGGGACCGCGAGAACAGTTGAACGCAGTTAGAGGGATAGCCAGGCAGAATTTGGACGGTAAATTTGCTCGATGCTGATACCGTGCAGCACTTCATCTACATCTAAATAGACCTATTCTTCTTTTCATCTCGATAGCGCGCCTATTTACAGCAAAAGAACATCCCAGCAATGCAGGCTTGATTTCAATTAAGCTCGCCAACTCCACCGAGATTTTTTCACCTCTCGCTTCTCTGATGCCCCTATTCATCGCGGCGGTAAGCAACTTGCACGTAAGCGAACGGCACGATGCAGTAAAAATATGTTTCTTCATTTCTTTTTTTCCTTCTTTCTTTTTTCTTCTCCTTCTTTTTTTATTCCAGGCGTCGGCGAGCAATATCGGAACGCAAGAATCCAAGGGAACGAACAAACGCATCGCGATTCTCTCAAACGAGAAGACTCGACGGAAGCAAACGCGGACGCGCGAACTGCGAGATAATTCTAAAAGATGACAGCTTGGCTAATCGGATATTTAGGAACTGATCGCACGTTCGCACGTTTGCGAACGGGGGGATTTTTGTCGAGGAAGACAGGGGATCTAAATGGCGGAAGAAACGAAAAGTACTTTCTATCAAAGTGGACGACAAAACCCTCGATGTACGTAAGTAGGTTTCCTTGATACGTTCCTTGCTCGACGAAGACGAGTTTTTCCATCGCAAGGCGGAGGCGGTACGGAGACGTAAAAGCAAGCGAGTGAATAGTTGAAAATTACAGTGAACTCGTCCGTGAGAAGGAATGCTAACCTCTTTTCCGCTTCTCCGTATCCTCCCCTTCACCGCCCTCTTCCCCTCGTGTTTCTTTTCCTCCCCGTTTCCGCAAAGAAATCCTCTTCCAATCCTCGCGACAGATATCGAGATACGACTGCGATAACACGTTAGCACAGGGAAATGCACCATCAGCTAGAAACGCGGATGCAATTTCTTCGTGCGGAGCTAATTATTCTGCGACGCAAGTTACTCCTCTGTATCGATGCTTATGAATTAAGCAGAAAAGCGTACGACCGGTTGAAAACTCTCCGTGTCGTCGTAAGTATTGCAATAGTTTACGATCGTTTACGAACGCGCGACTTTCACAGGAAAAGTAGAAAACTTGCCGATTCACGTAGCTCCGGCTCTCTGCTAGCAAATCGAAATCTGAAAAAAAGAGAAAGAGAGACGTATTATACATGCAGTTTAAACGTGCGTTTCGAAGAATTTTACGTAAAACGGAAAACGCCGGTTCAGATACTTCTGCATGCGGATCGTCTAGCGAGTTTTCATACGAAATTTGTAAATGTGGATCCTGCACGCGCATCTTCTCCGAGCCGAGAAGATGAGTTCGCTACATCTTTCGGAAACAAAGTCGCGCGTATCACAAATTATATTATCGCGTGATAATACACTCCCTCGAATCAGTTGCTATCAGTCAATCTTTAGTACGTTCGTGAATACTTCAAATCGTGATAAAGTGAATACTTCAAATCGTACAAGTACTATAATAATACTCGTGTGTGTTTCGTACATTAATCAGACTGAAACCGTAGCACTTTTCACTTCGTTCAGTTTCGCAATCGAAACACTGCCCGAGTCTACGATAATCGTAGCGACGCCCTTTAAGTTTCATCTCGAGCATCCAACTGATTAAAACTCCGCCCTTGGTCCGAGTTTCCTGCACGGAGTTGCACGACCCTCGAGAAACGCTTGGCCTTTTGCAGGCCAAAGTACATTGCCCGGGAATAATTTTACATTTCGAACGTTGGCGAAGATACGCGAGTAATTAGAAGGGAAACTTGATATTTGAGGGAGGAAGAAAGGAAACGGGAGGAAAAAGAAACAGCCGGCTCTGGGATGATTTTACCGCTCCGGCCGGCGTAGAACAAACGATTAATCGACTTGCATAGAAAACGAGCATTACGCCGCCGTTGTTAATTGATTTTTCCTTCGAAAGGGAAAAAGGAAGACCGCTGGAAGCTTTTTAATAGTCACGAGACGATAAGCGAGCAAACTCACGGCGGAAATTCCTGTGAAAACAGTCGATATACATCCAGCTACTGTCGGTGAAATTTTCCTACGGTGTTTAAACATTTAATGGAGTAACAGGGGGAGTCATCGGGGAGCGAAAATCATGAAGAATGTCGTTCCCTTTTGTCGATAAAAATTTTATTCGACCGGGATACCGGCGAGATACCAACGCGCGAAATGGTAGATTTTGTTTTCGTATAATGAAAAAAAAAAAAAAGGCACGTACGCCAACAATGCATAAAGTGTTATTAATACGAAGAATATATTCACTGCAACGTACATGGCTCTCGTTTGTTGTTGATTGCCACTGGCTCTCCACAGCTTGCCTCTCATATTAAAGCTTTTTAAATGCCTTTTCGCAGTTTAATATTTCGCTGACAAAAGGCATAAAAAAAAGAAAAAAATCATTCCAGTGGAGAAAAACGTTTTGCTTTAATCGTTCTCCTCTTCCATCCCGAAGAGATTTTTCACCCCCGAAAATTATGGCCGTATTCGCATGACAAACGAAAATAACGGTGAAATAAGCCCGACGAACAGGAAGATACATACAAGTGTTTCACGATCGTACTACGTGAAACGATAATACCTTTCGGCGAATTGCGTGCTCCGGAATATTAATTCCCCCACTTGAAGAGAACATCGTCCATTTCAGAACTCGGCGCAACGAAAATTATATATTCCGGCGAATGTTACGAAGTGCTCGACTGATTAGACGCAGGGTGCACGCGTAATTCATTTTGCTCGTTCATTATGGATTTTAATACCGACCGCGTCCTAGAGCCCCATCACAAATTAAAACCTGTCGAGACGACAGTTTCTGACCGAAACGAACAAACCCCGTCGCGGTATACTACGACGCGAACGGAGGACAGAATTCTAAATTTTTTTTTCCGATCGATCTCTTGGTTCTCCGTCGAACAACGGAGAGTCGATGGACCCTGTGGGCACAAGACAATTTATCCGTGCGTGCGGATTGCACGCTCGTCACGCAGCATACGCGTCATTGGAATGCATAATTCCTCAAATTTCCGATTACAGTCACCGTCTGCCATCGAAATTACTTTACTCGAAATTATGGATTCCGTTCTTCGTCTGTCCGTAGAAAAAAAAACTTGACGCGAAGTCGAAGAGCGAGAGCAAGAGCGACGCGATCGGAGAGGATAAAAATGCAAATGCCGGCGAGAGCAGAGCCGGCCGGTGAATAGAATTTCGTTAGTGTTCGAAACAGCCGGAAATTCCAAGTTATGCGGCAGCGAGGGGACCCCGCAACGAACCACGGAACGGTGACCTTATAACCCACGCGTGTTCACGTACTGTGACGTTCGCACACTTGCGAGCCACGTATTCGCACGGGAGCGTGCGAGGAAGGGCCATTAAGAGGTGGCACCAGCTAGTTTTCCTGCCGTTTCTTCGCGATACCGCCCCGTCTGGCGAATATATCAGCCCACCCTTTAATTACACGCGTTACGTACGCTCGTTAATTAGGCTCCGGCACGGCGGAATTAGAAAACTCGGCTGAGGGTTGCACGCGAGTCGTCGCGAATTGTAAACGACTGTGCCGCGCGATATTTTTGCCAAACGAGAGAGACTCTCGGTCTGATTTCGGTGGAGATCGTTATATCGTCACGTTTCGAGGGTCGCTCGCAATATTCCCTGTAATTCTCCGATGTAAATGCCAATTCGATGCTGCGGAAGCGGCGTCACGTCCCTTTGCAGTTCTCCGCGGCTTCATCTTGAAAAATAAATATTATATATAATACATGCGGATACTGGCGCGTAGTGCTATCTCCGCTTCCGTACTCGAGCGACAATGTGCCGCAAAACGGTCGACAAATTTAAGCAGCACGGTAATAACACGAAAATCTTATGGCAAGCACCATATTATTTATACAATAAAAATTGTAAAATTAATACTAAATTGTACATTATACACAATAGATACAATTATGAATTACTGATGTAAATTACTATTACCAGTAATATAAATTACTCGATATAAAAGTGTATTATACAGCACAATGTACAATATAAAACATACTTTGTGCAATACTCTGTTAATATATTGATATTATTATATTACGTTATATTGCAGATTGTTTCAGTATTGATAGTACAAGTTGTTCACTTTGTATATTTATTATCTCACAGATTTTTAATTTAATTAGTGTATTTGTTTGTATTTTAAAAATGTGTACAAGTTATATATTTTTTAATTTGGTATTTGTTAACTTAGCCAACAATTACTTTCTCGTAATGTATTTAAACGTAGCTTGGCGTGAAAATGAATACCAAATTTGGTGCACGTAAATAAAATGAATTTGCTCGAATTTGTGCAAATTCTGAATCTGAAGAAGTTCTCAACAATCATCATTCCGCGTTTACATTAGAGAGAGAAATGCCCTGCCCGGAAAACTGTACCAACAAATTATGCAGCATAAACGAAATATCCGTATAAACGAAAATATTAATAATCTCACACAGGCAAATTGCGATAAATCATGGATAAAGAAACCAGAACTTTATCGTAAGCGAGGATACGCTTGGATCTGAGCGTATATCACGGCCCAGGTCGGGGAAAAAACTTTACCACCCATTGCTAGGAAATATAGCGCCCCATGGTACGACGAGAATCCTGCGGTGAGCAGCATGGCGGTCTCGCTGGCCCATATAACTACTTGTTATACCATGCAAGCAATCGTGATAAAATACAGAAAGGATCGTTAAGACGTTCCCCTCTATATCTACGAGAGAATGCACTTACTCGCCCCCTTTTGCTCAACAACAATGCAAAAAGTTGCCCCAAGCCGAACGGTACGCTCGTACGCGAAGCCTGTTTCGTTCGCGGTAAAATGCACAAAAACCAGCGTACGCTGTTTCACGTTTCGAGAGATCGTAGGTCAAAGGGATCGACTGGGACTGGCTGTGATCGTGGAACTCGGCAGCGAGTCAGAGTAACGCGTGTCGCGTTAACATTGCGACAAGCGTTTATCCGCTTTCTCTCTCCGTGAACTTGAAATCGAATTACACGCGCTCACGCAATTCCAGACGCGCGAATACGGACCGACGACGACGGCGGAACCAAGACCGTGAAATCTACACGTACCTACACCATGACCAACGATCAACTACCACCTCACGGTCTTATTATCTTTCGTTGCGAAAGTGCAACGCGTTCGCCCGACTTTACTCACCGCAATTTTCAAACGACGATTTTCACGACGCGCAATCCGACCGTAAGTCCCTTCTTCTTCTCGAATTTGGACGACGATCGTAACGAAAGCGAAGAGAAAGTGATTTTAGCGAGAGTAACCCAGAAAATCGGGCCTCTTCGTGCAACGAAAATTAGCGATTGGTTGATTTGGGTCATGTGATTCGTGAGGGGGCGTAGGTTAGATCTTAAGTGGGAGTGGCGTCGTCTGGTACTGAGCGATCGCGCCTGTAATTTGTTTTCTTTCGATTCAAACACTTGCGTATCAATAAAATTTTATGGCAAAAATGTCGTCTTCGTTTCCTAGTCAGAACAGTTGCTTCCGGGCCTTTCAGTGAGATGAATCGTACTGGGATACAAGTCGTGCAGTTTTTTTTATTGCATTTTATTCATCCTACATCGGCTCAGAAAAAATTAATATACTCGCAAAAAAGAAATAATGTTCGCATACGTGGCGGTTGAGTGTTAATTGTAAATTAACCGGTTCTTTACAACGTAGCTAGTTCATCTAGCACAATTTTGTCATTACGTCTTGGAGGATTCTTATTTTTTCACGTTTCACTTTTTTGGGATAGTGACTTATACAGTCTGGCCATCACAGTCTAGATTTCAGGAACGATCTTGGTTCAGCTTTTGAATTTCTTAGGTGGTGGCTCATATCCAGAACTGGGTCTACCTCGTTTTTTGATCTGTTCACTCTTGCTATTGATGTTTTGAATTTTACAAGACTCGTCTGAATAAATTTTTGTCATCATTGAAGAGAATCCATTGAGAAATTTCTACTCCTCTGCACACGATAGAAAAATTATATATTGTTTACAATATACTATCGAAACGATAATTGTACACATCTGTATAGGTTCATGATTTCTCATAAAATAGAACCAATGTTACAAATTCCGTTTTTAAATTGAAACCAATTATACTTTGCACACCTTTATATTTTACCTATCAAGTATTAACGATATTCTTCGAAAAATGAAAAGAACTAATGACAACGTTGCAATATCTACAAAGTAAAAATTATTACGTAGAATAAGAAAATGTTATCAACGCTAATTTGTTATAGCTTCATTGTTTCAAGGATTCAGCAGCGAACAGTTGTCCAATTTTACTTTCTCTTCACTTGAATTAATTTCAATTTAAGTGAGAAAACGAACACACGCGTGCCAATGTCCCTGAAGAGGTTAAATCTACTCGACTTCCAATAACTTCGGACTCGTAGACTCGATTAGTTTACCGACACGCAAGCCTTAATTAATGAATTGCCCACCACGCTTCCGAGTACGAACGAAATCGAACCGTGTCGGACGAGAAGAAGAGAAACAGATGAGACAGATCGAATTGAGATTATCGCTCGAGACGATTCCGTAAAGCCTTTGCCATTAATACCCGATGATAATCCAGGATGGATTGGATCGAACACCGATTCCTGACAAGGGGATAAAAGCGTGACACAGTTGAAATTCATCGCGATAAATTTCGACGTTCGCCGACGATTTATGCAGTTCGTTTCTCTTGAAATTACAGCACTCAAGGAATATACGAGGCAGTTAATTCCCCCTGCGCTGACGTCATGAAGTCATTTGTGTCGTTAGTTTAGAAAATACCGTTCTACGAAGCTTTTACATTCCGCCGAATTCATTATCCCTTTAATTTAAAAGCTGTCGAAACGGACAGCCCTCGCCAGGCGTACACACCTTCGACACCGTCAAACTGAAATAACCGACGGCGCTTACGCGAACGATGGCTCGTTCTTTCGTGCACAGGGTACCAACCCTTCGTACCAAGAGAAATAATAACGTTCCCGTGTCCCTCGAGCCGACGTATCGACGTGTCAGTTACGTAATTGCGCCAGCCACACGCGCTAGTGGACTCGCTAATTATGAGAGCGGCTGTACGAAGCGTAGGAAAAGACGCGGCAGCGGGGTTGAAAGATTCACCGGGACTGTACGTACATAGGTACGTACGTACCTATGTACGTCTCTTGCGTAGGTTGCGCGTGCAGAATACACGCCACGCAATTCCCACCGGCATATTCGCGGCATCCTGGGTTCTCACACCCGAGCCAGGAGTGCGTTCACTCCGTGCTCGACGAGTCGTCGACCGTCTCTTTCCCTCTGGAAAACTATCGCTCGAACGTTCGTCCATCTACGAATCGATCGTCGAAAAAAAAAAAAAAAAAAGAAAAAGAGAAAAAGAGAAAAAGGAAAATGTAACAGGGCACGAAATTGCGATCATCGAGAAAGGAGGGGGATGGGGGACGAAGCGCCGATCACTTTTCGCGGGTTAGCGGCGGATTTTTCAGTGGCAATTTCGTCGAACCCGGTAATCAACGATGCAGATTTACGGTAATGTACGGACGATCGCGCTTGGCCTCCGATAGACACAAGCGATAGTAACGCCATGTCCCACGATGCATTAACTGCAGCTGTCGTAGCATGTCTGCACAGGACGGACTAGGACCGAGCTATTACATTATGCACATGTGGGTCACATAAATACATCGATCTCATTGGTCACCGATAACAATCGGACCGATCCATCGGATCGACGTCAGTGGCAACGTTACAGAGAATTCAGATGCCATACACTTGGAAGATGTTCAACCTCTTGGTACTCCACGACAAAGAGCTTCGTTACTCACACCAATTCAATTTCTATCTACGTCCGTCCAATTCTGTCGATACCCAGTCCCCCCCCCCCCTCAAATCTTCGCGAAACGAAACTGCTTCGAAGAACCTTTTCCCCGTATCACAACGAAACTTCGCGTCGTTGTCAGCCGTTGATTTCAATGGATAAACATGGAAGGATTTCGATTTTAGAACGAAGACCTTAACAAGCCTTGATTCGTCAACGCTGATGCCACTGACTGCTCATTAGCCAATCGAAAAAGCGAATTCGAATACACAAAAAAAAAAAAAAAAAAGAAGAAAAGAAAAGAGAAGAAGAAGAACAAGGATGGCTTTCAAGCTGCTCCGACGAAATTGACTCACGTCGAATTACCTCATTAACGGTGAAATTGATAAAAGAGTAAAAGCTATCTGTACCTGGTTTAATGAAGAGGCTATCCATTCACGTCGCGTATTTTCACTTTGACGTTTTTCCGTTCGCGGACGGCGTCGCGAATCGCTGAAACAAAGGGCCGAACAAAGAAAGAGGAGCAAACACGATACGTCAACTTGCACGGAGCTTCGTTCTTCTTTCCCTCTTTTCATCGGGAGTTGCACGCGCGAAAGCAAAGTAATACAGGGTGTCGCGAAAGTCGAATTTGCCTGTGATAATTACATGTGAATAATTACACGTGATAAAACGAGCGGTAAAAGCGGTAAAGATGAGAATTTGTGGATTCGAAACTTCGAGAAAAGAGAGTTAAAAAAATATATGTCGTGCATCCGGTAAAAGCTCGATTATTGGAACACCCGTTTCAATCCGTTCCAACGTTCTATTATCGGAATGTTTTGTTGTCCGCACAGTACAACATTTCACATTGTGTGTATAGCTTATATAGTGTTTGTACTTTTGATTTTGATTTTTATTTGTATACTTTTTTTGAACATTTTATGAAGGTTTTATCTATATTTTGCTTGTTACTTGTATACTTTTTAAAGGCAACTGTTAAAACGAGAACTTTTCACAATATTTTAGTGTAATACTTGCGTTTAAAATGATTATAGTAGTATAATAATATCATCAAAATTTTAAGAGAAAGAATGACGAGCATCAAACTTGGTATGAATAAAGCTACTGTTCTATTATTCAAAAGTTCTATTATCCGGACACATTCGTCTTCCAATCAATTCCGATAATCGAGATTCCGTTATACTTAAATTTGGCTAATTCTGGATTCGAGAAGAAATGGATCCTATAATACATGCACTAAGCCAATCTGAACATATTCAAAATTCATTTTCTTATTACTTAACTGTCAATAAGTCGTGTGAAATTCATTGGTCTGAAATTAACCAAATTCAGATACGCAGGGATAATTGAAGAATGATTGACATTTTTTTCGCAGTCTAAATTTGTACCTAACAATATATAATGAAACTACGCTTTGCAATACATATCAATAAAAAGACATTGTGATATCTTTTGTAAACGTGGAATGATGTGTTTTTTTTTCATATTTATAATGGTCAAAGAAAATAAGATTACAATGAGAAATGTTGGTAGTATTTTATTTTCTCATAGTATTATAATTCAATAATTTATATACGTAATTGTTGCTAAATTGTTGACAATTATTTTCGATCAAATTAAAAATAGATTACATTTATAAATTATTGAATTATTTTCATAATTGTTAATTCATATAAACGATGGTGAATCTATACTTTAGAATAGATAAAAACACGACGTATAAACCTATATTCTGCACAGTTTAGTTTTCGAATTGCAGTTGATTAAAGAAATTATAGATTAATGCTGTTAGTCCCAACGAAACGTATATGTTCCAGGAAAAATATACAGCATTCCATTGAGAAATAAATATTAAATTCCATTCAACCAAAGTTGCAATGGTATGTTACTACGTATTTTCATTAAAAAATTTCTACAAAGAAGAATTTCAACAATGCAATTTCGCTTGTTCCATTTAATTTTTCAATCTTTCAGTGGGACACATATGTCCCAGATAAATTTTAAAATGTTAAAATTTATGTTTAAATTTATCTATAGAATTTTGTATTAGTGGTGTATTGCTAATAGCATTCCCAATAAATAGCTTACTATAAAAGTCTTTGAAAAAAAGCATCAATAAATATCTTACGGTATCTTTTAAAATTTTTCAACTCTACATTTCATATGTAGCATCTTCGCAATAAAAAGTATATTTCATAGCACTTAACTATTTACTTTGAATATTGGTAAGAATGCTACTCACCAAAACATATATGTTCTCAACTTAAAATCTACAAGCAAATTTTTCTTTTTAAGAAGACTTCAATCTTTAAGACCACGGTACATTTAGCTAGAAAAAAATTTGTTAACATTTTCAGGAGTATTTGAATTTTTACAATTTCTGAGAACAAAAGTATCCCTATTTTTTTCAGTTGTTGTAAGAATATCTATGAAAAAGAACTAACACAGAGCTGTCAAAGTAAAGACTTTGCACTTCAAAATGAAATCTATCAGACCGCCATACGACCTTTTTTCTAAAAACTTATAATAGTTTAAAATATAGACAATATTTTATCGAGTTTACTACAAATACTTTCGTCCACCTTTGTACGTATGCATTGCTTAAGAATGGCAAAGTCGTTAAACTATGGCGTCAAGTCGAAAGAAAGCAAGAGAGAAAGAAAGAAGGAAGAGGATAATGTATGTGCAGTCATTTGTACTAAGTTCAGTGGCGAAGCTAGAAACTAAGGTTAGAGACAGGAATAACCGAGGACTTCTATCAAAGTGGATGGGGTTGAAGTTAGTAACTAAACGAGTTTCTCGCTAACAAACCTACTGGCGCGAAACAATGTCGCTGACAGTCGAGGTTTACGAGGGAATCATTGGAGAAGCTGCGTTAATATTGTTCAAAAGTTTGCGCTACGGCGATACAGCGTATACGGAATATAAGAGAATCAAACGGAGAGAAAATGGTTATCCAATAAATTTGAACGATAAACTTTACAGCCTTGTTGGTACTGGTGAAAGTTATCGTGGAAAAGTAAACGAAATTGTTAAAACGGAAGAGCAAGTTTGGAAAGTAAATTGAGTCGATCGTTTAACAAATCTATGATCGATCGAAACGATCACGTAACTCACAACGAAATATAATTATTAAATTATTTTTCGCGCAAGGCAGAGTTGGACAAAACGCAATCCGATTAGTTATTAATGATTGTTATTAACGTAGAATCAGAATATTAATCATAATTACTTGTCACTATTCAACGAAAGGTAAGAATTTTTTCCGTCGAAGAAACAAATACTGGCACTGAATATTATTCAATAAATAGCACTCGAATACAAAAATATAAAAATAGATTTTTAATTAAGTATTCTAAAATAACTTGTTTTCATGGAACTTTTATTATATAGTTGTAATATCTGTTCCACGAGAACAGATATTTAATGTATTAATAATATAACTGCTCAAAAGTGTTCCTAAGTGTACATTAAATATCCTAACACTTCTTTCTATATAAATTCCACAAAAACAAATATTCTTGAAATATACATGAACTGTAAAAGGCATATATAGACATATTGGACAAAATTTGTTTTTTTAAACGAAAAGAATCTCTTAATTCCGATTTCTAATTAAAATCGAAGATTATGAATTTAATAATCATTAATCACAAGATAATTACACTTTTGATTATGACTGTAATTTACTTTCATCAGTAATATTTTATATATTTCTTAAACTCGCTTTGTTTCGCAATGTAAATTAAACAACTTTATCACAATTTTATCAGGGTTTGTTCCAAATATTCAACAAATTTTCCATCAACTATAATTGTAAGTTTCATCAGTGTCATTTTTGAGTCGTTATTAAATGACTTGAGTTTAATGATAAACTTGGCGATAAAAATTTTGAGATTCTTTATTGCGATATTCTCTTTGATCTTGGTCTACTATTGAAAATCTACTCCACGAACTGCAAGCAGTTTCCAGTAACGACATTTAGGTAGATTGAACAGCACAACCCTAAGTGATTAATAGGTTTGAACGTGTTGCACAGCAACGTTTAAGAAATAACACATTACAGATCGTAATAAAATTAATAAATTAACCGCGCAGAACGTATAATGATAATTACAAATTACAAAAATTAATCGAGATTACTGATTTAACAATCACTAGCTTAACGATGATTAATTGATTAACGATGACGGTTACTACGATTGCGTGTAATAATTGATTACTGGCCAACTCTGGGACAAGATCGAGCGTCCCGTGAACAACAGCGACGGTTGATCGAACGTAACGAGAAATAACAGTTATCCAACGAGATCACAATGACTATTAGCATACGAAAACGGAGCATTTACGCCGCGTGTTATCACATTATTATCGTAAGGGCGCGCAAGAGGAAAATAATAGACCGAAACAACATTTCTCTCGCGATTGAGAGACGTACCAACGTACCAACGTACCAACGTGCGAAGCTCGCGCGTCCTGAATCCATTTTCCATTCAGACACTCGGTAAATAACCGTTAATGAGACGCCGGGAAATAAGGGAACGCCCTATTCAAGACCATTATTAAATTAAGCGGCAAGAACTAGCGAGATCGTTTAATCTAATCGGCCAGCGTATCACAGCGTAACTACGTTTCCAATCGTTGCGAATCGTGCGCGGCTTAACGAGAAACGTAATCTGCCAATTTTCTTGAGTTTCGATAACAGTTGCGAGCAACGTTGCGAAACTCGGCGTTCCTTCGCCGCGGCGAGAGAGAGAGAGAGAGAGAGAGAGGTAAGAAAGAGACCCGCTGACTTTCTGCGGCTTGTCTGGCGAAGAAATAAACGAGAGAGAGAGAGAGAGAGAGAGAGAGAAGAAAAAAAGGAAAAGAAAAAAAGACGAGGCACGACGAGGCAACGCCAAGAGGAGAGAAGTTGCCAACGGTCGAAGAAAGGCTGGTAGGCAGAAGGAAGGTAGCTAACACTCGACAACTTGTGGATCGTTTCATTATCTTGGAGTGGTGCTCGCGCGCAACTTCGAAAGTTTGCCGCACGGATTCGGGCCATCCGGCAGAGCAGAATAATCATATTACCCATGCCGTGGAGCCTTTGGCAGCCACCCTCTTGACACGGTCCTGGCTAGGGAACCTCGAATCTTAACGCGAGATTCCTATTCGCCACCTCGGATACCATCGGTGTAAATAGCTGCTTGTTCAAAGGCAGAGGCGCTTGCTGCTTGCTGTTGTTCTCCGCTTTGAATACAGCCAGCGTGTTATGCCGCCGGCCGTTTATTCCATTGCATATCTTATCGCGCGTATCTTATTGTTCCGTTTCGCGTAATTCGCATCGGGGGGTTGGCGACGCTGTTCGTTCGAAATTGAAAGGGAGGGAGACGAACAAACTCCTGGGCGGAAAGTTACGGAGACGAACATCGAGGACGAGTCGCGGGGAGTCGCGACAAACGACGACGCTTAACCGACTTTTCTCTCCATCGAATTCATTTCGGATCGAAACTTTCCTCGACCTCGACGTGCGTCGGTGTTCCAAAGTCGCTCTGAGAGTCACTCTCGACTGTCATCGGTCGAAATTTCGCGCAAAGGCAAAGGTAAATTTGTTATGCGCTTCAAGATCGCCTCGGTACGGTGTAATACAGTGATGGATTCGTCAATGTTGATTTTCCAAGTAATTTAGGAATTCTTGAGAGACAGAGTCTCGAAAAAGTCTCGGCGAGTGGGGTAGGGAGAGTGGAAGGGGATCGACGTTCGCCTTTCCGGCGAACACGATTTTCAACGGCACTGCCGAGACGAGTAAACAACGCGTATTTTAGTCCTGAGGTAAGACCCCTCGAACGTAAGACAGTAAATTGGATCTTGGAAATTATTCGCGTACACACACCTTAAGCCCGGGGATCGAGCCCGAAAGAAACGCTGTTCCTTCCCGCTCCTCTCGTTTACGGTTACCATCAATTGCATTTCCGCAAAGTTCCCTTCGTCTCGAAAATAAGCTCTCTACCGGCGTGGCGAAAGAAAGGAGACTGCCACGCGGCGGAAAGAAGAGAGGAAAGGAGAAATTATCGAACCTCGAGATTGTTCCCCGGCGAAGGGAGCAGCGAGTAAGGGAGAAAGAAAGCAGAGAATAACGTGGGAAAACGCGAGAAACGTGGGAAGGCAGCGAAAACACGGAGAGACGGAGGGGGGAAGGGGCGCGGTTATACGTAATTAAATTTACAACTGTTAATCGAATTCGAATTCGGATCGACGCGAGCTGAGCGGCAAAAACGTCGCGCGAAAAAGTGAAGCGCGAAGGGTGATTCGAGTAAGGAAGGGCCCCGCCGATCAATAAAATCGGACAAACAAACCGGCCGGGCGAGAGGAAACGGCGGTTGAAACTTCTAATTGGAAATGACCGTGACAATGACCAAGAGCTGCGAGCCAAGGGGGAGGCAGGGCGAGAAAAAGAGGTGACCCTTGCTCTTCAATCCTGTAACGACTCTCTTCCTGTATCTTCTATTGGCCCAATCGGTTTGCCAACGTCGAAATCGACTTGGTAAAAGTCACACGATCGTCAGAACTCGTTGTAGCGATCTCGTTCCTGCGCGGCGGTATTCGCTCGCGATCCTTGTTGCGATGCCTGTCCGATTCGTTCACGAGCAGAAGGCCGGAAATTCGGCTGATTATCAACCGTGGGGAACAAGGGGGAGAGGCTTACGAAATAAAGACTGCGCTCGGAATGGCGTCATCCTGGCAAACGTCCTTCCCGTCCCGTAATTTAGGCACTGCCATTTCGTAAGTTAATCGCTTCGTCAAGCGGTGACTCGGCCATCATCGCGGATCATTGAGGACAACGTACGTACGTACGTACGTACGTATGCAAATACATTTGCAAGATTGATGACAGACGAAAGACATATATCACGAATTGCGCTCGTAATCAATTGACCCTGTAACAAGTACGATCTACATAAACTGCCACGATCGGTGTATCGTTCGACCGGGGACGATATCGTCGTTTCGTCGATAGTTTCAACGTCATCGTCGGCTTCTAAAGGTGTGTAACGACGCGAACCTTTCGCCTCGATAAATCTGTCCGATGCGTAAACACATCGATGAATCTATTGCCATTTTGCAGAGAGATTCGCTTCTATAGATTCTACCTATAAATCTGTGCTCGTGAAATGCCGTACGAGCCGATATTACCCAACTTGGCGATCCGGGCTTCTGTTCCACAGGCGAAAGTAATTTTCGACGTTGCGCCGACACGCAAAGAAACGGAAGCCGACTAATTAATTGAAGCAGCTTCTATCGGGCAGAAGATACATACACACGTGTACTTCCTAGCTTAGTTATCTGGTGACATTTGCCGGAATTAACCGTTTCGCAACTGCAGGCAAGATATTTCACGTTAAAATATCGGCCGTAGGACCGATACACAGACGAGATACATATTTCTCGCGTTCGTTCGAACGAAAGTTTTAATTAGAAGAAAAATCAATTCGCGAAACATTTTTAAAAAAAGAAGCAACGTAGGTGTGTCAAAATGGAGGCCAATTGAGCTGTTATACGACTATAAAGTTTAACAGTTTGATTACCGTATGTGAAAATGAAAAGACAGTATTCTAAGCAGTCTATCAAGATGATTTTATAATTTACCATCGTGATACGAAAGCAATTAAAATTGGCAAAGAAACCACAATCGTCGTGGCCACACGACGCTATCGGTGATTGTTTACACACTGTGTAACATCGACTTTCATGCATGAACGTCAGAGTCGCGAACGCTGGGAAAAATAGGGAAAAAGTAGTGAAGTGGCGCGCATCGAGAGTTGAGAATCGCCAACGGCCAAGTGTTATCGGTTTCCGGTCTGTTCCACGTGCGCATTGCAGTTTAATCAAAAACCACGACAGCTCGTTCCTTTTTTTTTTCTTCGTTTCTTCCCCTTTAGCGGCCGTCCCTTGATTGCACCTACGATCGCTCGATCGCGTCCCCTACGTAAATCATGCGAGCATCCCACGCGGGGTACACTTACATTATACCTTCGTCGTTTAATCATCGTACCTTTAACAACGTTCAACTGTCGAAGGAAACGATTCACGAAGTTCGAAAATTTCGAAAGATTGATGAGATATTGTCACACTTGAACCCTCCAGTTGTGCACGACGTGGAAATTGCGTTCCATCTACTCTGTCATTTTAGCATCGAACTGTTACAAAATATCTGAACATCATGTCATATTAAATTTTTCAAATCAATTTTTAGAGTTTATAAGTTAGATGAAAATATTTCATTCTTCCATTTCTTTTTGTCCGTTCTCCCACTGGATTAAAAGTCTCTTGACTCGTTTTCCACAGAAAAATATAAAAATTTCTTTCCCTCCACCCCCACCCCCTGGGGAAACTCTCATGATCTGCGTACAGAAAATACGGGAGGTTAAAAATTCCGTTTCAACTAACTCGTAGTTCCTTCTTCTTTTTATTTTAACGTTTAATATAAGACCAAAAGGTGGTTAAAATTCCATCTGACACATTTCGCTGTATTTTTTCCTTGATCCAAAATTTTTACAGTGAAAATTTCGTTCGCATTTTATTTCCAAATTTTTTGCGTCAAACAAACGAATGGTCGCGCGTCCTCGTGCTCATTATATTGGTACTCGTTTAATGAAGACAACTCGATACGAATAGAAACAAATTTTGTCGTTCGTTTGGTGTAAACACGCCATTATATGAACTTCAATTATATAAACTATTTGTTCCCCGATAAGTTCATACAAATGGAGTTTTACGGTACTTTAATTTTAGTAACGCGAGATTAAGGCCTTTGATGCGAAGATGTACAACGCGCGGAAGAAAAATTACAGAGAACGTAAAAGCAGAATAAAAGTTGGCAGATGTACAAAAGCGGATAATTGAGTTAAATACGAAGAACAGAAAGTAGATAATACTAAACTGCACCTGCAGCTAGTTTAGTTAAATAGTCTAAGCACGCATCTTGACTTTTTAAATAACACTTTACAGTGTTGTAGCTGTCATAAAGACCTGTTATTCATCGAACAGCCGTAAATGTAAAAATGTCGAGTAGAACGAGAAAAGCATTATTGTAGATTTTAACATTAATAATTCCACGTTTCGCAAGTTGATATTTTACGACAGTGCCTCTTCTGATTTATTCATTTATACATTTCTACGTGTAAAGTCATTTCAGTGTCAATGGTGTAGTGAATCATTGAATTCGTCTTTTGAATCGATTGTAAAATCAAAAATAACATTCAAAAATAACTTTTTATTGGAACAGATTTTTGGGGCGAAATTTTATGTACCGCACTTTTGTTTGAAACATTTTTTTTTTTATCAAACTATCAAAAATTGATTGAAAAATCGTGCCATGTGAAATGCACTATATGTGTGTGTGTGTGTGTGTGTGTGTGTATCAACACTGATCTTTGAAAGACCAAAACTTTATTTTCAATTCTAAAACGGTACGAATACGTACCGTTCAGTCTTTTAACAGACGCCTAACCTTCTGAGTGATTCATTTCTTAAAATTTATTATGTTTATTGTGAAAATTTATAAAAGTTGCAAATTTCAGATCGGCCCAACAATAATATCCAAACCAAAAGAGAAGTAAACTAAACTTAATTAGTTTCAAAAGTTCCAAACTGCCGAGATTGAGATAGTTGATTTAAAGAGAAATAACTCTTAGAACAGTTTAGATAAGTAGGAACGATCCCGTCTGCGCTATCGAGTGCGACAAAGTCCAACGACGAATTCGTCGTATCTCGAATGGTTCTTTTCCTTCTTCACCGAGCCCTCGTATTTTTTCCCTTTAACGGTCGGCCGACCAGTCCTTGAGAATCGGCTGTCCACGTTTACGAGTTTAGCGGTATCAGGAAAAGAATGCGCGGCCTCTTTCACAGACAATCAGAGTCGATTTTACGCTCGATCGTCGGTTCTCCCTACTTGATAGCTTTTACGGGACAGGTCAAGCAAAGGAGGGGAGGGAGAAGGAATGCTGTTAAAAACACACCTAACGAACAGTACCGAATGAATCGAAAATGTTGTTCGGCCTTCGGTGTGACCATTTGCTCGTGAAAGAGCTTCGAAAACATCGTGTCGCGGGAACGACCGTTCGGTATTACAGTCGTCCTTCGGTACCTTTGTTCGAGAAAGAAAACTCCAATAATCGGTCTCCGTTCGATCGTACTCGAGTGCACGAAATCGCTAGAGAAGTTGAAAATTTTCTAGAGCAAAAGATAAGAGCACTGGGACGCTTGGACGCTTGGTTTCCATCTAAATTCCGCAACGACGTCGAGAAAACGGCGAAACCAAGTGGAAGAAGAGAGGGGGGAGGGCTGGCGATCAGACGTTCGAGACTCGCAAGGCGAGTAGCCAGTGTACAATGTACAAACCACAAACGGACTGAATATTCGCGCCACATTAATTGAAACTGCCGATGCGAATATAGATATGTATGTATTTGCAGAGTGATTCCCGGTAATTCCGCAGGCATTCCGCTAATTAAAATATGACGCGAGCGGCCGGGTCGACGTTTATAAATTCAGCTAGGACAGCGCGCGATCGTGATCCCTCAAGCATTATGATTCGTGTAAATTTCCCGCATTGGTTTGCCCCCCTCGTCGTATTGCATTTCGCGGAAACGCGATCGAGCGAGCCTTGCCGGGAAATATTAACTGCTTTCGCAATTTTCCGATAGACCATACCGTTGTTCTCTCTCTTTAACGCCTACACGTTCCACGTACCCCGGAAATTCTCTTTAAAACGCTGATTGCCACGTCCTCTGACCAAGTCGCGCAAATAGCGAACAAACGCTGCCTTTATTGGCGCGACAAGTTCAACTGCTTTAATAATCAGCCAGCCACAACGAGACGGGCCGGAATATCGGCCGGACATTTGTACCGGTGAGAAGATAAAAAGGTAGGAAGCCAGCGGCTAATGTGTACGACGGGTATATTTGATCCATCGATCGCTCCGAGTACGTTGATCCGTTGACCTTACGGTATAAATGTGACGTCCGTTTGGGCGTGAAATTTATCGACAGCTTCGCTTTTCTTTGCATCCCCCCGCACC
The DNA here is from genome assembly GCA_032399605.1 of Melipona beecheii. Classification (NCBI taxonomy): domain Eukaryota; kingdom Metazoa; phylum Arthropoda; class Insecta; order Hymenoptera; family Apidae; genus Melipona; species Melipona beecheii. The sequence goes on from JAUCMO010000463.1 coordinate 2,329,829, forward strand.
GCCACGCGCGCTGAAAACGAATGAGCGTCGTAATTACGTTTATTGGATTGTATATGCACGTTTTATTGGATTGTATATGCACGTTGCACGGTACGAGAAGAAATTATCGTCAGACACGGTTTGACGATATCCAAGTGCAGGGTGCGATCGAGACAGTAGAAAGAATTATTTATCCATCGTACAGCCTGTGTGTGTGTGTGTGTGTGTGTGTGTGTGCGACTCGAGGCAAACTCCGTTGGCAACGTTTGCCAAAATTCCCCTGGCTTCGGTTGAAAGCTAACGGCTGGTGGCCCAGGCAGAAAGGAGAAAAGGTACGTTGGAAAATGAGAGAGAGAGAGAAGATATAGCGACCAGAGACACCGTTTGAATGACGCATCGGCGAATCGGTTTGCCGTTGCAATCAAAGTCAAAGGTGGTTGTACGTACGAGGTGTCACGTAACTCAGCAGAAGATGATTCTACGTGAAAAAACGAGGAAATGCTTGACTACGCGTTAAAAGGATCTCGCTGTATACTTGAATTTAATTGATTCCGTAGTGGACAGGTGCGAATATTCTATCCACAAAAATGAGTGAAAAATGTAGAATAAAATTGTTTCGTTTTTAATGCATCGTTTTAAAAATTAAAATAGGCTGAAATTGACGAATGTTCAAACTCAATTTTCTCGAAAACGAAGGAGGCATTTTAACAAAAAAAAAAAATCGTATTCTACGTTCTTTGGTTATTTTCGTACGCAGAACAACCTCCCATTAATTATTCTTTTCTGTCACATCCAGAATTCAAGCTAAATTCAAGCGTATACTTGACAAATGTTCAAACGAAGGCCACAATGAAAAAATTTCGTTCTTCCCTTTTCGACTCGTCTTTTCACATGACTCAGTGTCGCCACTAGTTACGAGACACCCTGTACGTACAATACTGGAAAAGGAGTGAGAGACGAACGACGGGGGTGGCTTCCCTTTATTCCTGATCCCAGAGAGCACGGAACCGCGGCCTCGATCGGCCATTACTTAGAACTCGATTTATCGCCGGCAAGTAACGCGCCGTTGCTGCTCACAGCTGTGCTACGGATAATGCAGGTACAGGTGCAGCGAGAGGATGGCTTCCAGGACACACGAATTTATAACGGCTGGTTCGTATACGCGGCCAACCTGACTCGGATCGTCGCGTCTCGCTGGGAAACGAGACCGGGGGCTTTCCCCGGTATTTCCTTTTTTTTTCCCCCTCCCTCTTTCTCTTCTCACATCCTATCACACGGTTCGTTGCCTGTCCGTCACGAAAATCCCCCTGGGGAAAGATTTACAGACTCGTAAATCGTTCCCGATCTGCTCGGAAATGATGTTCGATCTCGTTTCGACAAAGAGACACGGACAGCCCGGATTACGTACAGACAGGCCTGGCAAGGTCCATTTCGCGATTTCCAGCCAGATTTCGCTTGACTTCTGGCGAAATAATTTCTCACCGATACACGCGCTGGCACGCTTCGAATCGAAACGTACGAGCAGGCAACTCGATTCATCCAACGAGAATAAAAAAGAAAAGGCCAAGTTCGTTCCTTCAGCGTTCGTCCAGAGAGCGTCCTGCGTTTCCGCTACGTCCTTACGCGTTCTTTAGCGAGGATTTATAGCGGGGAAAACTGGCTTTTCAAAGAATAATCCGCGGAGGACGCGGAGAAAACTTCAAAATTGGGCTTCGAAGCACGGGAACTGGGCACCGTGATAAATTGACCGAGAAAGATGTTTGCCGAGGTTCCTGCTTTGTTGGTCTCACGAGGGTCATAAGTTTCGGTAGGCCAATATCTTTTCAGCTGCTGCGACACTTATAATGGTAGTCATTACGCGCACGGAATACGTAAAGCGTCGATAAATCAAAAGGCAGTGTGACAAATACGGTCGAAGGGGGGGGGGGCGGCTGAATCTTCTTCGTTCCAAGAGTTCGAATGTTTTTCGATTCGTCCATGCGTTTAATCGAGTTGTTCCATCAACGATAATGTGGTTGGACATTACTCGTCACGTACAAACGCACCGCCATGTATCGCGGTGTATCGTAACAGAGACCTAAGGTTACGCACGACATGCGCTCGTAACGTCCAGCCACCAAGTATGTAGAGTACTACCTCTAGGTATTCGTGGCGCTGCTCTTCGAGCACTGGTTCACCTTGGACGTGTCTCGACTCCGACTCGCCTCGCGCACTCGACTTTGACTTCGGCTCGTCTGCGCTGCTCTTTCGAAAAGAGGATAATTCGATCGAATATTGCTCACGGATAAGTGGATTAAACAGCTGGACGTCGGGCGATGGAATTCGAACGTGAGGCGAAAAACTCGGCGAAGATACGACATCCTAGGTGGATCCTGTTCAAGGATATCCATCCACGCCTAAGGAGACATTGAGTCTCGATTGATACGATGACTGCTCGATTCTTCTAACCCTAATTAACCGGGTATGAAATATTCGAAATCTAGTACGTGAAATCCTTGATGACAAGCCAATTCTCGCTTGTCACGGGAACGAAAAAACAAAAGAAGAGAGGGGGGGGAAAAAAGCGGAACAGCTAAATCGAGAGAGCCAAAGGTTTGACCACACGCGATAAAAGCACAAAGAACCGCTAGCAAAACGCGTAACACGATCTGTGGAATCTCTGTCCATCGACCGTTAACCACCAGCAGTTGCGTTCTAGCTTTCCGAACGGACGAGAATTTTCAAGCCCCGAGGGATAGATCGAACAAAAGCGTCAAACTTTTACCGTTTCGGTAGTGAAGGAGGAGCGTTGCACCACCGGAAGACATTACCAGATGTTTAGATTTGAAATTATCTCCCTTCAGGAGAAAATTTCAATCGCACTTTCGCGCCGGCGACAGTGGCTCGCTGCTTCTCGCAGAGACGTGATTTCAAAGGGACAAAGAAAAATATGAGAGGGACGTTTTCGTTGCTCGGAACGCCGGTACAATTGATTCATTAACTGCATCTACAGCGTCCAGACAATGTTTAAACGATGCTCTTTGCGAGGCATTCAAGCACGAAGACAGCTTCCTTCCTTCCGGTCGAAACTCCACGACCGGGTTCAGCAATTCTACAAAGTTAGTTTCGACTACTCTGGCCACGAGTGCCCATCACAGCCGCGTTCGAATGTTCCTTTAACACCGGGGTTACGACTGCTGCTGCTACACCGCGGAGTCGGCCGACCGCGATCGTTACAGGTAATAATACGGCGTCTACAGGCCAGGTAGATGTAGTTTCGTAGCCGGCGAATTCTACTTCCAAGTTTGCACGATTTTTAAAAACCGGTTCCCTCCTCGGAGAACCCGAAACGATCCTTCTTAAGGCGACACTCAGACTCGGAGTGACGACACTCATCCTCTTACTCTTGCGAAACTTTCTAACTGTGTCTCGCGATTCAACGAGCTCTTCCTCGTGGAATTCCCGTACTCCTCAAAATTACGCTTCGATCTTATTTCAATCGCACTGATAATCCTAAGAGCGATACGTTTTCACTTGTGACAAGCGAAATTTTCGTTGCCGTGAAATTAAAACAGTTTTAGAGCTTTCCTCTGATTTTTACATTCGCTTGTCGTTTGTTATCAAGTCGTTCGAGGGAACAATTTTCCAAGAAAATTGCGTCGATACAAATACGCCTTGGGTACTATCCACGAAACTTCGAGGCACAACGTGCAACGTAGCTGTATTTATAAACGTTGCTTGAAAGTTTACACGGTTTTTTAAGAAACGGAAACAAGTTAAAACAACCCCGGCTACGATGACATTCGGCTGTTAAAGTAAGTACGCTCCTCTCGTGCTTGCGAAACTCTATAAAAACTTTCAGCCATTTCAAGAAGTTGCTTTTGACTAGTGTACGAGCCAACGTCTCGCGCGAGATCTTGCATACGCACGCGGTATATTTCAGCTTCAGATATATTCTACGTCCAACGAGAGAGAGTGCTCTACCCACGCATCGTGTACGCGATCAAGATGGGTTATAAAAATGGCTAAACTCGAACGAAAATCCGTCGACCAAGTCACGACCAAAGCACGATACGCAATTGTTGAAAAAGAATATAATTACAAAATTGATATTAATTCAAAAGCTCGTTTAAGAGCTCGCATCGAATTAACCTTTCAGTCTCCGCTTGACTTATAAAGATTCCTAGAAGATTCGAGGATCCTTTTTGTTGATCCGTTTCATGTTTCTCCTTTCACGTTGATTCTGCGTACTACCGAATTTCTTTACACAATGACAAAGATTGACAAACGACGAACGACAATCCGTCCGACAACACGTTACGGCTGAAATTCTCGTCAGAAACGATCCTTCAATCGGTAAGAGGTCACGACCGCGCCCTGAGGAAGCGAGCCGATCGTTCGGGAAAGTGAACAAACCACGTTCCATCCCTACCACCATCGCGGAACCAAGGTTCTCCCTTTGCTCCATGCCCATCTGCGTGGTTCTGATCCGACCATCCGTGGTCCCACGATTCCCTCCGATCCGCCCAACATCTTTCCACTCTACGACCGCATCTTTTTCTTCGTCTGCCAACTCGCTCGCTTCATCGGCCAACAACGCCTCTTCAGTCTGGTTTGATCTCTCGCTCTACCTGCTCCACGTTTTTCCTCCATTCAATCGTTGCAAAACTTCTCTCTCTCTCTCTCTCTCTCACTCTCTCTTTCTTTGTCGCTTCTCCTTCTCCTTCGAATATCGCGTCCAATGTCCCTTTCGTTCTCTCACCTTGTTTCATCTCGTCTCTTTCTCTCTCTCTCTCTCTCTCTCTCTCTCTCGAACTAATAACTGCTCTCACAGGCACGGCAGAAGTTCCAGCAGAAAGTTACGGAGAAGCGAAGGATCGGCTCGTGAATATGAGAACAGTTTAGGCGAAACCAGTGCCCGTCGAGAGGATCGGTCAGACCGGTATTCCGGTCTGTGAGTAATCCCAAAGGTGTACTCCTATGTTTACAAACACGAGCAGAGTTGAAGGAACCATGAATGACCAATGCGTGGAAACGGCTCGATTCAACGTAGCAATCAACCTCTTTACTTTCAGCTTGGTATTTCGTAACACGAAATTGTCTACTACATACATCTGCTGTACATCTATCGTTTTTCGTTTTCTTTTTTCATCACTGAGAATGATTTCAGCGGAGGTAACCCAGAAAATCGGGCTTCTTCAGGTGCAACGCTAATGCGACGAAAATTAGCGATTGGTTGATTTGGATCACGTGATTCGTGAGGGGGCGTGGAGTAGACCTCGAGTAGGAGTGGCGTTGTCTGGTACTGAGCGATCGCGCCTGTAATTTGTTTTCTATCGATTCAAACGTTTGCACATCGATAAAATTTTATGGCAAAAAAATCATCTTCGTTTCCTAGTCGGAACAGTTGCTTCTGGGCTTTGACAGTGAGACGAATCGTACTGGGTTACGATTTTTTTTATCTATCTAGGATCAGATTTAATCACTTTAGTTGTTAAAACAACGATACCGATATTCGACAGATGCCTACGCGAAGCAACAAGGAACATATTTTCAATCGTGGAAAACGCAGATTCATTAAACTTCAACGCGAGGAGATAACGTTTGACGAGCGCCACCTGCCCGAGGCATGTATTTAATACCAAACACGAAGCTTACGTACGTCGTATACGTACAACTGAAACGTTTCATTCGACTACGCGTAATTACCATCGAACGCCAAAGACGGTCGGGCGTTGGTTAAGCTCGGTGCAACGAATCCGGGAATAACCGGAAGATACGCGACGTGTTCAATACGCTCTCGCGCGGCAAGATTCCAGCGAAATATCCAACTCTGATACTAAATTCGCGAGAAGACGAGGGGAGAACGATAGGAAGGGGAAACCGAGGACGAGCGTAAGAGAAAGAGAGAGATATAAGAGAGAAGGCAGTGGAAGAGACGAGAAGAGAAAAGAGAAAGGGTATACAAGAATAGCAGATGGGGAATAGAGAAAGGGGAATAGAACTCGTTTCGTTTGCTTTCCTCGTGTAGTTGGAATGAACTTACTTTGATACGCTGATCTCGGAGATTAACAGATGCCCCGAGGGTTGATGGTAAGTTCGTCTATCAGTCTCACGAAAGGTGGCGATAGAGAAGAATATGTAACGCATAGATAGGTGACAGATGACTATTAAATGTTGCTTCTTGAAGCAAGCGTTTTATAAGCGACTCCAACAAACGAATTTATTCATTCTACGTTGTTACATGCAGATGGGTTGAAATTATACCTGCAAATGGTCACATCGGATTACTCATTTCATTTATAGTCTGTTTTATTCAAAATGGCAAATTAATGTGCATTTAATTATCTGTGTAGTAATAATGTGCAACATTATTACTATATATGTATATATATCTGAACGTTAGGTAATGCGCTTAACTTGTAAACTCGGTTCGGCTAATTTTTCATATTCTGTCAACGATGTTCCTCCATCGACATCTGTGATCTCAGAGTTCCGTGTAACTTGCATTTTTCATTTGGCAAACGCATATACAGACTGTCGGTAGTCGACCTTTTCTACGTGAAAAAACGAGTCGAAAAGGAAGAATAAAATTTTTTTACTAAAGCTCTTGTTTTCGAGAAAATCGAATTTGAAAATTTATCATTTTCATCCTGTAAAATGGAATACGTCTCGCGTGTCGATAATTAAATAAACGTTCGCCAGTACGAGTTTCATTTCGCGAGAAAAATATGTATACGGTGTAATCTTGGATGAAATCTTGGACTCGGTGAATGATAGTAACTCGTACATTCTTGCGTAGAGCTCGCTTTAATCCGCTCGATCTCGAGATTAACTCGAATGTCCCCAAGGATCGCTAGTAAATTCCTGTATCGAGCACGCTAAAGGGCAAGGAACGTAATACCGCGAAGACTCCGATGTTGATCGTCAGCTCGAAGTTTCTTTGGAAAATTAGCGAAATGTCAACGCGTTCGTACGATCGCGAGCGAATATCAACGGAAACTACAACTACCAACGACTACCAACTTGGTAAATCAATCGGACACACGATCGTTGAAATATTTCATCCATGTTCGAGATACGAATCACCCGTCCCCGTTACTCGAATAGTTAACACCGAAATGGAATTTTCACTTGGAAAATTATAACAGGTGTCGTTCCTTTCGAATCGATTCAGGTAAAACCACGTTCACGGTGTCGAAGGTAGCACCGTGTCGAAGGTATTTGACACTCGGTCAGAAGGATACAAACGATACGCACGAAAACGAAGACTCCGCGTGGGAAAGTCAACCTTTTGAGAAAACTCGCGATGATAAATGAAACGTCACACGGTTTCGAAGGCAATGTTCATCTCTTCCAGCGAAACTTGAGTACATTTCTGACGTTGAAAATTCCTTTTATTTGCACACAATATATGTAGATGATATAATTAACTTTCCGTTCTTTCGAAACAAATTAAAAACAGTAACGAAACGCACCGTGAGCAATTTAAATTACCGTGAGAGCAGAACCAACTGTGTGTCATCTTAGAAACTACAAACGTTGAATTAAGAACCGTGACGGTACGTTATAATTTACAACTAAATGGTCTTTAATATTAGTCTTTAAAGAACAGGCAAAGCCATTTTTGCAGCTTTAAATAAACATATTAGTCAGTGATCGTTTAAAACATAAGGTTAAATGTGCAAATTCCTCAATTTGTTTCTCGCAGCATTCATATTTTTCGAAATATTTGTTTCCAGTTAAACCGAACACATTGTATATTTATTATTATTAGGTTAGTAAAACTGCCGAGTAGATCAAGCATTTTCAATAATCAGCGATATAAAAATATTTTACTTGTAAAATTTCAAAAATGCTCAAAATCCTACTTATTTCTTTCCAAATTGTAAAAACAGAGCCCATTATTTTTATAAAAAATCGTCTAAAAATTGAAAAAATATCGTCAACTCTTTTCGTTAACATCTTGCATTGTACAAGTTTTGATTCGGAAAAGAATCAAAGAAAAAGCAAATTTCTTTGCTGAGCTGTGAAAAATTTCAAAATTTAATTTCAAATTAAAAATTTCAAATTAAACATCAACAGGTGAAAATTATATACAATTATTCAATGATTTTACATTTAAAATATCATTAGAATTTCAATAAATTGAAAAGAATTGTCGCAAGACAAAGGGGTTGGTTACTCATTTAACTCGACGATCAGCCACTGATTTCTCATTTAACACGTCTCAATGATACCTCGCGAGATTAGAGATTCGCGAAGCGAATAACCCGCGTATAATTATCGCCAATTATCGATATTATTTCTCTACCATCTTCTAACGTGTACAGATTGCAAAGAGTCGATGGGAGAATCTGAATCGATGAGAGAGAGAGAGAGAGAGAGAGAAAGAAACAGAAGAAAAAAGTAAAAACGAAAAGCAAAGCGGGCCATGTTGCGAGCGAATGCATTTTTCGAACGGTGAAAAGCCGAGATACAGAAAAGTTTTTACCAGTTGAAACTCGGGCCACAAATTGCTATCCATTCAGGATTATTTGAAATTCGAAGAAACTTTTGCCTCAAGTGGTTTTCTTCCTTGAGTGTCGCGGCCGAGTTCAATCAACTCGAGTCTTTCCGATTCGCTTCCCAAGCCATTCGCGGTCTCCTTTTTACCTTTCTTCTGCCAGCCTTCCGATTATACCCCGGCATTTAACATATTCATCGAGCGCATTCGTCCACCGGCTGTCGCGTTTGACACTTTCGATCAAATCGCGACTGTTTTGCACCCTGTTTCGCACTTCCTGCGTTTTTCTCCTATTACGCCGCGTTTCAACGAGAACGTAACAGGATATCTAGAAACTCGAGAGCGCGCCGAATAATCACGCGTGAATGAGGACGGGATTACGACGCGGGCGTATTGAATTCCGCGAAATTGGCAGAAATCAGAGGTGCACACCCTGAATGCTTGTAATCGTGGAAAAATATCTGGTCACGTTTGCACGCGTGTCGAACGGAACGAACGTATTCCTCCGCTCCGGTCCGAGTGAAATAAGAAGCTTGAATTAAAGGTATTTCATGTCGGGAGATACGTGACTGCCGACGTATCACCGATACGTTTGTAAAGATACTGGACACGATTCTAAGATTCTATTCATGCTCGCGTAGAACGACACACTATGTATCGCCGCGGCAATTGTAAACTGGGTGTTACTGTATTACCAGCTTTCAATTGACATCACCTTTGGACAGAAATATCGACACTTGCTACCTTGGTGTGACAATTAAATAGGCCAAGTTACGCAGAATCTCACCTACAGCCTCAACGTGACAAAAATTTGACACAGAACGGATCTCGTACTTTACGTTGTGAAAACCTGCCAACCCATAGAACGACTTTTATATTGTCATAGAACTGTATGACATTGTAACGAGTTATATATAGCTTCAATGAAACTGAAACTTTAAACAATCTTTAAACAAAAATTGTTTAAAATTGAATATTAAAATGATATTGGTTACACTACCAAATTACAAAAACAAAAACAAGAAATGAGATATATTCAGTAGAAATACTGCCATTTTTTTTTTTCAATTAAAATTTTCACATTAAATTTACGCAATTTCAAAGTCAATTTGCAAAGTCAAGTTGGTCTAAATGTTACACACAAAATGATGCATCATATTTATGTATTATACGCTGTTTCACACTCTGCGCAATTTCGCACTTTCTTATAATTTTTATAATAACAACGAACGAAGCGTTTCGTCAACAATAATTTGTTAACGTCGCGTTCCTCCGAGCGAATACCGTTGCGAAAACTAAAAATCCTACGAGCTGCTTAAAACAATTCATAATTAGTCTCGTGAATTACTGAAATCTACCAAGTTTTAGGAACGATATATGCATATCTTTCTCTTCAGATTTTACGAACTCCGGCTGTTCCTTTAATACGCGGTAAACCTGCTACGAGAGTAGTTTATTTTTTCCCACGACTCGTCGTTAGTATCCAGAACGTGGAGCTGCAGCGCTACCGCGCTGTCTCGTCCTTTAACACCACTTAAGTGCCGTTTAACGACTTTTTTGTTTGTTAACGCTGTTGTTTCTTACATATTGTTCTTAACGCGGTCATTTTCTTTTTCTCTCAGCTGCCATAGATTTTCCTTCCATTTTCCGCACATTTTTATACTCCCCTGCTCGTGCTATCAGAGTAGCTCATCCATGAATAACATCCTTGTATCGAAAGGAATATCACGTACTTAACCCTCTCGCCATTTTTCCATGTGCCATATAGAAATATAAAAACACTGTCGTAGGAATAGAATGTATAAAAATTGAAATTAATACGTCGACGCGTGAAACTGGGAACTGTGTAATATTTTCACCGAATGTTCTTTGTAACAACCTGTCAAGGCTTCAACGATTTATAGCTCATTTACGTGCACGAAGAGCTTAATTCGGTTGAGCTATTAACACTATGGTTTCGTTGATTTACACTGCTGCAACAGCAGCAGTAAGGAAGGGAGGAAGCAAGGTGACGGTGAGAGAAAGAGAAAGAGAAAAAGAAGGAAGAAGGTAATTCACTGAAAAACAGAGGTCCATACGCGCCGCATTGTCGGCAAAATATGCATTTATTGACTTCATAAAATATTCCGACACGTCATTTGAATCTAACTAGCTTCTTTAATGTGTGAGAATTATGCACTCCGCATGATAAAACAAGCTCGATCAAAACAACGATAATTACCGACAATTACCGATAATACAAGCAATTATTCTACGTTCTGATGACGTACGATGAAACCAATTAAGGTACGTTAAATTCATGCGTAACTAATGACATTGTTTCAAAGTCTGAAGTGTAATTCGCGCGATGAATGCGATAACAATAGATAACCGGCGCGGTGGTTAATAATTTGGATCTTTCAACAACGACGCGATTCTCCCTTAGACACGCGGTGAAGGATCTGTTGCTACAGTCAAAGACAATGCGCGATGCTGGACGAAGTTAGAGCCTGGTATCGACTTTGCGATAGATCGCGTGAAGAAAAGCCAAAAAAGAAAAGAAGGATCGAAAAGGGACAATGGATGAGAGAGAAGAGCATAGGAGATCATAGGAGGTTGGAGAGAAGGAGGTGAAAGAAAAAAAAAGGAAAGAAAAGAAAGAGAAATGAGAAGAAGAAGCCGGATGAAAAAGACTCGAAAGATTTCTGTTATTTGACGTAATGATCCTCGTGGAATGCGACGAACGCGGCTGGGAGAATATTTCCTCGGCAAGGCAATTTTACCTGGCTCCGTTTCTCTCTCGAAACTCCCTTCTTTACCTTATTTTCTCCCTCCTCTGGAACATGTCTTCGATCTAAGAAGAATTGAACGAAATGCCATCTTCGAAGCAATTTCTTTCGAAATTCCGCGCTAATTTCACAAACAATAGGGAAATATTGTACGGCCGTTGATCGAGGAGAATAATTAAAATTCCGCGAACGAATACTATCCGCTGATTAAAAATACCAAAAGAATTTCCCCGGGACGATGTTCCCACGAGCCGTGTTCAACGGTCGAGAGGGCCAAAAACTTTAAAGAGATTATACACGTACGAAGCGTGTGGATGGAAGACGCATAAACTGTTAAAATGTATCCCTCAATCGAAAAGAGTGCCGTCGTCGGGTTTCCTGCTGAAGGAAATATACGCTGCCGTGTACTCTCCAATATTGCCCGAGAAAAATACTTCACCTAACCAAATTACTCACCGCCAAAACCTACCATCGTTTTCCGATAAATGTGTAGTAGGAACCCCTGCATCGAAAATCTACCGCGGGAAAAGAGAGAAACAGGAAGAAACAGACATCGGCTCCTTTTAATCGGGAAAAGTGCTGCCCGGTGTAGTTTATGAAAAAAGATAAGAGGGGAGATATTGCAAATTTTTGCGAATTTTTCCGGCGAATAATGGAAAATGCACGTTGGAAACTATCGTTCTCGCTCGATTTCATCGTGCGCGGGTTGTAGCTGCCGTGAAAAATTTTAACTACGCTCTTGCAGCGTGATTAATTCATCGGGGCAATTTTGCGAAGAACACACGGCTAAATTATATTCATGAAATGCCAACATGTTGGAGTGACGTGGCATACACGTTGAAACGATCCTTTGGGAATCGCCCCTGAGAAACTCTATTATCGAGCGCACGCGTAGCAAAACGAAACATCGACACGAATGAAACAACACGAATCGACGAGGGCAAGCAACTTTCTCCGCGAAACGAGACAACTGCGAGAAGACACGGAAGAAATTTTGACGAGAAACGCCGACGAGTTTCCACCAGGCGGAAGAATCGAACAAGAGGGTTAAGACCTGTCATTCTTTCCGAGGCTCGACCAATCACGCAAAGTGCTTACCTATCCACGTGCCTGCCTCTGTGTGTGCTTTTGCTCGCGCGAATATTATACGCACGTGCACGATCTCGCGCACAAACGTGCATGTGCATAGGGTACACACGCACGTGTACCTACGCAAATATTTACACGCATGATGTGTGCCGTATAAGCGAGTAGGCAGGTATTTCGGTCCAAACTTCCATTATCGAACGAGAGAGAGAGAGAGAGAGAGAGAGAGAGAGAGACTCATGGAGAGCGTGCAAGCGAAAGTAGAAGGGAAGGTTGAAAACCACCCTCTATACCAACTATCCGGCCTTCGGCGAAGAATCAATGCGACCACTTCCCTATACACCGCATCACCACCCACGCTCCTCTTCTCCCTCTCACACAGACATACACACACACACACACACACACACACACACACACACTCTCTCTCTCTCTCTCTCTCTCTCTGTTTTTTCTCACAAAAAATAAAGTATATATATATATACACGCGCACGATGCGAAGAACTTGTAGTCCATTTACGCACCGATGAAGTTTCGTTCTTAGCCTCAATCCAATTTACGCAGCGAATGGCCAAAGCAAAACGAACGACAATCGGAGTATCGTTTAAGCATCGGTGGAATTTATCGGTGATCGTCTGACGATGAGAACGAGAAAGAGAAAGAGAGAGAACTAAACTGTAAAGAAGATTTGCCGTGAAAAGTTGTACGGAGGGAGGGTCAGGGATATTTGTAAGCCGACGGAGCGAGCGAGAGGTAAACTTCCCCGTTCAAGAGAAATATGTTACAAGATTTGCGTAACTTTCTTGTAAACGCGATTATTCAAATTTCTGGGTTTACGATCTTCCGGAAGGCAACACCGACAACACTGGCGGCGACGCGACAGGGAACGACGTAAGCTGAAGAAATCGCGGATAATCATACGTCGCAGGTTGAAAAGCAACGGAAAACGATTGGAAGGCTGTGTTAACGTCACGCGCGAGCCGAATGATATTTCGACTCCGGGGTCGAAAGGCCGCGGCGAAGAATCGAAAATCAGGCGAGGGGAGCGAGCAAGTGGAAGAGCTTACGTGACTGCAATGTGCAAAATTGTCCTTGGTCGAAGGAAACAGCAGCCCGACAGCCGTGCATTATCCACGACAGGGAGTGGAACATATGCAAAGCGCCTAGTCAAGGGGTTCCAAAGGCAACTGGAGAATTTTCGGTAGCGAAACTTCATTGGAATAACACACACAACGAATCCTGAGCGAGGGAAGAGGAATATAGAATCCTGATACACCGACGTGACGTGTTTTCTTTTTCTTTCTTTCGTTTTTTTTTCTTTTCTTTTTTGTTTTTTTGTTTTTTTGTTTTTTCGTTGTAGACAAGAAGGAATACGTGTAACAGGGCCGAAGAAACGAGAACTCGCTCTCCTTTGAAGGATCTTTGCTCGTCCGATCGTTGATCAATGCGATGGTTTATCGTATAAAGGATAGAGGGACAACAGTCCATCGAGATATTTTTCAAAGGAACAAACGTTGTGAAATATGAAATGATGCTGAAAATAACAAGAGGAACATCTCTCGGGTTTCTCGAGTTGTTTCCTTCGACGACTTGTCCACGTGTAACGAGACTCCTGCCCGTGACAGTGTGCGTCTTTTTCCTTTCTTTCTCTCCTCTCCCGTATCTTTCTTGTTCAGAGGACAAGTTATCGATAAACATTTTCCATTGATATGTAAATTCCATACTTTCGTCCAGCGGAGCGAGCAGCATCCTCTAAAACCTAGTTTTTTGCGTCCTTCGTTTTTCATCCGGTTTCCGTAACCTGCGATTTCGTCGCTGCTTGAGACGATCGCAAGTGTTTCTATTACAGACAGAAGAGACGTGTCTTTCGAAACGAAGTGAAATCATTCTAGCGGTGCTTAACTTTTATCGACGTAGATACATTAGTTACACACGAGATAAACACGTCTTCAGCTCGAAATTCCGAAATCTTGCGAACGCTGTTGGAATAAAGTACGAGTCGATAAATTCCAGTCAGTTGTCGAATCCACTTGTCTAAAGTCAATTACGACTAACGTTATTCGCTGGAATGCACGTAGCGAAATGTCCCGGTAATCGATGCGGCACAACAACCAGCCTGGCCAACAACCAAGAATGACTTTGTGTACATCTAAAAATGAATCGGAAAAAATTCTCAATGTCTGTCGAATTTCGAGAAAATCTACTCGACTAGTTTCCAAAGATGATTTTCTCGAAAACGAGACAAAAGTTCTTCCGCTGACTTACAGAATCGCTTTCTAATCGCGAAGAATGTTTCTGTACAGATTGATCGAAAGAAAGCTCCTGTTCCTGACAAAGATCAAGGACACGCACAGCGCCGTTTACTATAATAAAAGGACGAACTGCCAAAAGGGAACAGACTTACTGCCGGAAACGGGAAACGGCCTCAAGGCCATTTCAATTCGGAGCAAAGTCATTAAATCGAGCAGGTGCGCGACGAGAAAGAGGGTCGCAAGACGGACAGCCCTTTCACCTGTCGCGCCGCTTTCGAGTAACAAACGCTCAACCCTAGCCGATTTCCATGTTCCTACCCCTCGCGTCGAGGTAAGGTAAATGCTGAGCCTTCCACTACAATGAGTTACCAGCCTGTTCTGACCACAAATACGCTGAATATGCATGAGGCCCTTGTCTCTACTATCGGTACGTACGTCCTCGAATTAGGTTTCCCGCAAGTTCTTCGAGTTGTCCTGTTCGCGCTGGTGCTCCAGCCACTCCAGCAGCACTCTAGTCACCTCTCGTAACCTTCTCGAGGGGGCTACGCTTCGTTGAACCACCGCCGCGCTTTTCTGCACATACCCCTTTCGGCTACCACCGAGCTCGAGAGCTTCTTTGACCACGAATCGATAAATCGGAATCGAAATTGCCGGCGCCGCGAATAAGAACAGCGTCCGGCGAAAAAGAAAACAGGCCAACGGCGAACAAAGGGTACGCCGGTGTATGCGAAACGAAAAGATACACCTAACGCGGTGTAAAGGGCCGTTTGAATATAAAACGCTCGAGAACGGCCGCTCGGTTCTTCGTCATTGATTTTCAGATCGTGTAAATATGAAACTCGGAGAGGGACTGTAACTCGACTGCTCCTCTATTTACAATCAAAGGCAATCGCGGAATAACGCGAGCTCCCCTTGCTTTCTCACAAATATTTTTGCGCAACAAACACGCGAGTCATCGCGGCATTCTACGGATACGATTACGATCCTGAAATACGTATGCCCGGCAAGATAATGCGTCAACAATGTTCTCACGTGTAATAAGATACAATCCGAGTTTCCTGTTGTACGACAAAAAGGAAGCTCGACAAAATTCCACTTTTCCGGACCCCTGCCGCAGAAAAGTAATTCCCTTTCCGTTCTTCTCCTCCAACATGTTTTTCCGTACTGTTATTTCGCTGCCACGGCGAATAATAAACCTTAGAGGAGAACACGGAGAGTTCTACGCTTTTAATTGTTTGCCATTACGGAATTAAAGTGGATCTTCCAACTGCTCAGACCCTTCTGGCAAAAAGAGGAAAAGAGGAGTTTGCGAAATAATTCTCTTTTAAACGATCTGCGTTATATACTATACATGTATTTGTATACTACGTACACACATACACATAACATATAATACACTATGATATTATTATTTATATTATACATTATGTATTACACGTTATAAAAAGTGTCTCAAATTGAAATTTCAAAATGTTTAGAACATGCAGCAGACTAATAAACTAAGAAGAAAAGGTCCTTTAGAGATTTGCCTGTTTCTGAAGAAAATTGCGAGGAAAGAAACAAAAAAGTCTTCATTTTTCCACTTCATTCGTGCCATTATCTATTTTATCTGCTTATAATATCATTTATTATCTTCTATATCATCTGCTTGATGAAGATGATATAACAGAATGCCAGCCTTTCGCAGCAACGCAATCATTACATCGAACATTGACTACTCAGTTACTGCTAGACATTTGATACACCAAATTACGGTTTGGTCTCTCTCAGTTACTCTCTTGAATTGACTGATATCGAATAAACTTAGTGAACAAGCGAGAAACTGAAACTCTTTCCTTCTTTCTTTCTTTTCTTCGCGATTTCTTCTAAAACGAAGCGAAAAGCAGCAAATCTCTAAAAAAAACTTCTTTAATCGATTTCCCCCCCAAGTTTCAAGAGATTTAAATTCGGGACATCTTAATAATATATATTATATGTATTCATACACAGAGCTGTATGCATTCGAAGAGAACAAAAGTGAGATACGATCGAGCACGAGAAGAGGAGATTTTCGTCTTTTCGCGTGCGAATTCCGTTTCGCGATAGCGTGCCACCACTGTAGAAAGAGAAAGAGAAAACAAAAAGGAAAAAAACATTTCACTTCCAGCACTTGCTTTTATTTTCAACGTCACGCGCCGCCTTTGCTTCACCCGCAAACAATGCATCTACTGACGATCGAAAGAATTTTCGTCTCATTAAAAAATAATTTATCCGCTCTTCCCTCTCTCTCTCTCTCTCTCTCTCTCTCTCTCTCGTATTCTCGCATCGAGACTTTTAAAAGTTTATCACGCTCAACATATATGTATGTACATATTTATAGGAAATACCGGTCTCGCTCGATACCGGCTCGCAGCCCTTTGCATTCGAAACAAATACACGTACACGTGTGCAGGATCCGCGAATGTAAAACCAATATCGGTACGGCGTGGTTATCTACATATTGCAGATATAGCAATATTCTATAAATAATCCGTACAACTGTGTTGGGGCGGCGGGGGAGAGAGGGACGCGGTGGAAAGCGGCGAAACAATTCACCGTCGTACGTGAAAAAGATCTGCCTACTTTTTCATCCACAAATACTATCTACAATAATTCTAAAATTATTATAGCCTATTGTGGTGCACGCAAGGAGTATATAAATAAAACGCGTACAAACGATCTATATCTTTGAATACAAAAACTCGCGTGATGTACACCTATTCGTGTCGCATCATCCGTATTACTATTTTTTTTCCATAACACCCCTTTAATCGAGATCATCCGGCTAATTGTATTAACCGGATTTTGTGTAAAATTTTCAGATCTTTCTTTCTTTCTTTTCCCTTTTTTCCCCCCCTTTTTTTAGCAAAGAAAACTTGAAAAGCGTTATTCGTAGCTACGTAAATATTTGTACGACCGTGGTGGAGAAATACAAACGAGGGGAAAGGGGACAAAGGGATTTTCACCCTCGCGGAAGCGTATTTCTCGGTGACGCGAGGCGTTATCAAGAAAGAGAAAAGAGAATTCACAGGTTGTCAGTCCAATTCCTCGCCGCGATCTGTCGCGGTGACTTATTTTTCGACGCGCGCGACGAGCATTCCCGAAATTCAGCAAATCCCCGTATTCTCGCGCCGCGGATGTCTGCACGGTTTAAATCTCGAGACGTAACGATTTCGAGAAAACGGATTGACGTCTCGTTGCATTGTACGTAGTGCGAGCTACGGCGAGGAACGCCGGTTCAACGAACTGGTAAGAAACCTGCAAGCACATTCTATGAATTACAGAGTTCTGCATTTCAATCCAGAGCCAACCGACCGATCGACCGTAGCGGCGCGATTCAAAAATGCGCGAGGCATTTGTGAACGTGACTTCGTTTCTTCGAAAGCTTCTTTTCCAACAACGCGTTGATCTAACGCGTCATCGTGCGACTGCCACCATTGAATCATCGAATGAAGTTCGTACTGAAGTGAATCGTGGTAGCCGCGAAAACTCAAATATTGAACGAAGCGTGACAAACGTCAACGCGGAAACGACGAAACGACGTCTGAGTGAAACGTCTCGGGTGAAAACCCTCTCTCGAGCGAGCTCGGCAAATATTTACGACTCCTTTCAGCACAGATTTTTACATCAAACTCGCATTCGGTTCAACTTCCGCGATTTTTGACGAATGTACTCGTATCTGCTGCTCGGCAAATAAGTACCGTCTACAAAGACACCAGCGCCACTAGAATCCGATACCAGACACCGGCAAACTTCTAACGTTTAACGTTTAATGTTTGCACGTGCCTTTGTCAAATCCTCGCATCAATAGTATAGGTAGTGCTATTTCCAAAGGCACTGATACAGCGGACAATGACCTGGCTTCATCAATATTTTACATTTTATTTATTTCTAAGTTTGTCCGGATGTATGCACGATCATCAAGAACAAAATCGTCTTATAAGAAATAAAACGCAGAATCCGAACAACAAACCGTGGAAAGGTCAAGAAACTCTGCTATCGGCAGGTAGAAGAGAAAGCGATTAATCAACAGGAAGAGACAGAGAAAGAGACAGAAAAGAGAGAGAGAGAGAGAGAGAGAGAGAGAGAGAGAGAGAGAGAGAAGCACTTACCAAGAAGGACGAGGAACGTCGCGGTGAACGAGCGATCTCGCAGGATGCAGATGAAAAATCCTCGAAAAGCAACAAAAGAGGCACTGGATAAACGACGGCTCGCGGAACACAAAAGGGTTCAGTCACAATAAAAGCACGTAACGACACCCGGCGGCGGTCGAGGGATTCGTAGAGTCGCGCCGCTCGACTTGACTGCCGGAAAAAAACAACGGCGTCGCGAACTTGACGCGCAATCTCTGACGCGACGGTTAACGAAACCAATATACGTATGTATATGACGGCGAAAGAAAGAACGGAACGGGAACGAGAATGGGAACAGGATCGAACAACGCGTCTCGATCGTGCCGTGCTCGCCTGAAATATCACCGTCCGCGGACAGCGATGATGGACCGACACGAGGGAGCAAGAGACGTGGAGGAAAGAAGAAAGGACGGCGAGAAGCAATGTGGGCACGTTGTTTAGCGCGGACGAGTTTCGAAGCTTCGAAAGTAGCGACACGTAAACGAAGCAGTTTCCCGTGCGAGGCTCTACCGGGTACTGGGGGTTCGAGCCGGGCTATCGAACGCACCTCCGCGCGCCGACCAATGGGCGCCATCGCCGCGCTCCGCTCGGCCAATCAACGACAGCGACACCGGCGTCGTCCACACACGCCGGGACCGAAGCGCCGTAATCAAAATCTGTCGGTGACACTGCTTTTATTACGCGTGTACACATTAATCCCTAAATTATTTTTCTTCCCGCGCTAATACGTTTGCCGCTCGTGGAGCCGCTTATCGATCGATTCTAACGTAATATCGGATAAACGCGAATAACGCCTCCTCGATAATATCACGTATATTGATTGTGAGGAGAGATTGAAAGCAAAGAGAGTCTTTGGCGCGATTGATTCCGCTTTCTTCTTTTCTTTTTTTCAAACAAATTCTTGACGAAGAAATTACCTGTGAAATTTCCTCATCTTCCTTTTCCTACCATTGTCATCCGTTTCTTCGCGTTCGAGAGCGTCTGATTTATGCGTTGCGTGGAAGTACATTCTGCAAAATTGCGCTGGAACGAGAAATACAATAACGGTACGCGCGACGAACGCAGCCACGATGCCGATCCCTTGGGCAATAACCGAGATGGGATTGCCCTAACGCATATTAACGCTTCTAATTTATGCGAGTCCATCGACCGTGCAAGATCGCTCAAACCCTGCTCACTATTCAACCATGGTATCGCGGTCGGTCACTCCGCGCAAACTGCCAAGCGTGTCACTGCGATCGCGTTGATGAATGGCTACAAAGTACAAAGGGACAGGGAACACTTGTAGTTAGAAACCTTAACCTAATCCAGTTATCTTCAGACCGGTTCTGTAGAAACTGAATAATTTCTCGTTGATCATTGCAATTTGAAATTTGAACCTTGACGAAATTTGAAATTTGAAACTTGATCGTGTCGCTGCGCGTTCGTCGGCGCGTAAATTGCGAATCATTTTCCATTTGCTCGAGACGATAATCGTGCTCTTGAGTATATCTTGACACGAGAGGACAATGGAATATATTAACGTCTCTTCCAATTACGCATATTAGCATTTCTGGGGAATGTCATTAAATTAACAGCATAGTGGTAAGAAAACACTTTGAATCAAAGAGGTTTGATTAATTAATTAACATTTGAAAACAATTAACAAAGATAAATGGAAGGTAACACTCATTTTAATTGCGTGCAATAAACTCGGATAAATCACAAACTGAAGAGAACTGAAAAGTTTTATCAAATTAATGAAATACAATTTCGTAATTACGCTCGATTTTTAATTATAAAAGCTAGATGTCACACGCGAACGACACTTGAAAAAACTGGACATCACTCGAGGGAAGCAATTAATTTTCACGAAACATTTGATTCGCGAATAACAAAGTAAGTACAGTGCAACCTTTTACCAACAAAGATATTGCCCTCTAATTGGACAAAAGAATTTCATTTCACGAACTTTCATAGGATAGTTCAAACGACTGCTTCCCTTTTGAATAATCGTTTATGGAACTTTTCTCACTTTACCGGATTACCATACTATCGTGCAATAAGAACCGAGCTGCAGTTTCTCGCGCACCATTTTACCTCGTGGATACTATCATTTTTCTTAGCAAACGATCATAAACGTATCTCTATAATCATGATAATCACTGAAACAGTGACCCATCATGCTACACTCGCGCTAGCGTTTGCGTGCTATTTATAACGTGGAATACGATGCTAAGAAAGAACAACAAAGACAAATTTTTAAATACATATTTTTTTGCACGAAACGCCAATAGATTGGTGTCTACTATTTTTTTGCAAATTGTAAGTCATCTGTTTAAACTTAAACAAATGACTGAACGGAATAGTTGGACTACAGATTTTAGTATCAATACGAGAATATAAAAAATATCCAAGATGTAGTATTTGCTGGAATATTTAATAAATGAGACAAATCTTCGCGTGGCTTCTATTCTCGTAGTTCCTTTTATAAAAATATGAAATTGCACAAAAACCGTAGTCTAGTAATGGTAAACTGAGCTAACGTGTGCATTTTCAGGAACAAAGATATTCCGAGAATCCATAATCTTCAACGATCGCGAGCATAGATCGTTTAATAAATAATTCTTTCGTCATCCTCGGACTCGTTCAGTCTTATATCTGCACAAAAGTGACAGTTGTCTCGTTTGATTCTTTCATTACTTGAAGCAATTTATCATCAACGCGGATAAGAAGATAGGTGTATATAAAACAATGAAATTGTCGCAATAGATATTATGTTTTTTACTTTCTTATCGAATGTTGATTCTGTTTTTCGAAAATCAGAAATATTGTTCTTTCGAATCGTGTTTTTGTTACTAACGTTTCATCCCTCCGAACGTTGAAATACTATCTACCCATTGATTGATCCGACTCCTTTAGCCTCTTCAATCTGTGGCTTACCTCCGAGTGCCACTTGAATTGACAAGTCTTTGAAATACAAGCTCCGATCATTATAAATTCAAATAGTTATCGGGCCAGCCAGTGCGCTGCACTTCTCTCCATCCAAACTCTTCTCATTAGAATGACGGAAATGTCGATACCCGAGAGCTATTGGTATGCAATGTCTGTTGAAGCATTATATTCATTTCGCTGTAGTGTAACTCGTATGATCTACGAACTTTATAATCGATCCATCATTGAACTGAAATTGCTTGAAACACGTTCCGTTTATACAATAGGAATTTGCATGGAAGATCATGGTAGACCGGTTGATAGATATTGTTTATAGAGTATCGCGGAATAATGAATCCTGGAATTGCTGCTTGTTTAATGCCTGATAACAATTAGCAGGATTCTGTCGATTCTGAATGCAGCAAAAGAAAGAAAAAGAAGAAAAAAAGGAAAACAAGATTAATCGAGCAAATTTGGGACCATTCTTCTAAATCGATGTTCCGCAACTTGGTTCCAGGATGACAGTTACACTATGAATCAACGTACGCGCCACGCCTTCGTTTCATTCACCCTCCAACTGAGCGCGCCATTTGCCGTCGTGAATACGAGGAACAAGGATATATGTGCAACGAGGTCGAGATAGAAAGAGAAAGAAAAAAACGGCCATCAGAAGCAGAGATTGTGGTATCCGTTTTGACCTTTATCAGGCCCAAGTCTCGACATTAGTAGTTTCTATGGTTACAAATTACCCGCAAAAAGACAAATACGCAAATAAATAAAATACACGATGAATTTCTTTCGTATAAAACTCAATTTTGACCCTTTCGCTGCCGCTGACACAGTTGCGGCGAGATATCTCGTCCGCGGTAGCGAAAAAGTTCACCTGCCGACTGTACCAATTTTCTGTAAGTGATAGTAATATAATTTTCTACCGGTAATGAATTGTGCGTAGCACAACAAACCGCGAACGCGAAAATACGAAAAATATGATAGAGAAACAAATCCACGAGATTCGGTTGAATAAATCGCGCAGCAAATTCACGAAACCGTGCTGTCATTCGTACGAAATTAACTGTCCTGTCGAGCTTGGCCGCGATTCAAATTGAATTGACTATCGTTATGCATTGAAAGAGTGCTGGGACGTCGGTGAACGGCTGCCGATGGTGACCGTGGTGGCAAGAGTAACAGTGGTAGAGACAATTCATTCCGTTTTCGATTCGATCGGCTTCAAGAACCGAACGCGTGACTAAAAAAAAAAACGTCCAATGGCCAGTAATTACGGTTTCGTTTCTATGCAATTATGTGCCCGGGAAACGTTCACTGCATTGCCAGAAATTCATACTCGCACTCGAATACAAACGACCGAAAAGCGACGACCAAATGTAAACGAGAAGGTGCTAATATCGCACACCGTTTACTTATAATCACGTTACCGACGTTGGTGTCATTTTGTACTTTTATCGCTGCAATTAATGAAATGGAATCTGAACGAAAATTTCTTTCACCTACTAAACATCGTAAACAAAATCGTTTTTTACACGTTAAACGAGTTCTGTAGATTTTTGGCCTCTTAAATTTTCCAGAAATTCACAAACATCCGCGGCCTATTTATAAAGCATCGAGGCATCCCTACAGGAAAGAGAACAATATCTTTTTACAAACAGAATCTAGACATCTCAAAAACTGAAAGATGGAAATTTTAATCCTATTTATCATAAATTATGTAATAGTGTACAGAGATTATGGAGTCAATTTAACACGTGTAACAGATAACAAAGTTTCGTCATTGCGACTTTCTCAGTAAGAAACGTGTGCTTTGTACGCTTAATCTTTATTTACTTTGTTTCTAATCATCCGACGAGGAGAAGAGACGGGATGATTTAGCATTGTCATTTCCTTTAATTCCTGGCCATTCGTAACAATGCTCCGTTCCAAGGGACGTAACGAGCATAATCAAACTTCGTTGTAATTGAGGATCAAACGCGATGAATCAGACGCCTTAACGCGCAAGATGAAAAATGACCGAAACGTGAAATTCAAAATTTTAATATTTACCACTGTGCGTACACAATGACGGTACATGGCGGAGCGAATGATGATTCAAACTTTCCAACAATGGCAGTTCACCGCTTACGTATGCATGTATCTGCATCTTCGTGACCGCGGATCGTGGCTTCGATCGAAGGTAAACTAGAAACTAGATTACGAATCCCACGGATAGTTACCCGTACTAATAGACACACGGGCCAAATTATCCGTTCTCTCAGTACTCAGGGTATAAAGGAACGCGCAAACACACGTAGCGTCGCAATAAAACAGAACGACGGGAGGATATCGATTCTGAAGACCGATCCAGAACGATCTTCTCTCGAAAGAAATCGGATCGTCATATACTATGTAATTTCTAGAGATAAAAGTCGAACGAAATATACGAGCGATTAAACGTTAGCGTTTTCGAGATAGTATCAGATTTTAGTACACCGCTATCTGTCGTTGGCGTTTATATAAACGTCATAAATCGACAATCGAAACGAATCAAAGTCGCCCGCGAATCGGAAGCATACCAATCGTAAAATGAAATCAAAATACGGGATTGGGTGGAGGAAGGGATGGGGGGGATGAGGAAGGAGTGGGGCAACGGTAGTCGCTCCTGCAACCAAATATTCAATCATATCGGATCCTGCGTTTTATTTAAGATAAGCTATCGAGTTGGCCCCGTTCGTACATTTAAAAACACCAGACTTTATTGAGCTGACCCGCCAAAAAATTTGTTGCATCGACCGCGCAATAATGACGTACGTGACCCGGCGTATCTCTGCAGCCAGATGCACAACGCTTGCGGCGTTATTGTTGTTACGCAAACAGTGGAACTCCGGGTGCCACGGATGTGTTTATCGTTGGATTAATGATTCCATTGCCCAAACCTTTCTGCTTTCAGGCACAATGACCAAGAATGCTTACCATATCAAATTTTGTCACGACCCGCTACTACAATCCGAAACGATCGCAACAACTTGCCGTCGTTACCACTATTGCTGGGATCAGCGAGCGCGACTGGTTCGCTTTTGACACCGATTTCTCATCGTCATATCGATTTCAACCCTAGAGAAAGAAAAAAAGAAAAATGGTAGCTTTTCAATGATAAACGAATTTGCGAATCCAAAGGGGAAACGATATCCTCTTGAACGTTAAAAGGGAAAGCTGAATCTTGACACGATACAGTGTAAACAACGGTACGCGGCACGAGAAACGGCGAAACGGTCGAAATTACGGTCATACAGTTCGTCGTGTTTTACTTCATTAGTTCGTTTCGTCAAGTGTACTTGAAACTCTAACTACCAAAAGCATGAACGAGAGATTCGGCGAGAGAGTCCCCGTGAATGCAAGAATGAATCTACATTCGGCACGCGTAGACCATCTGACTTGCCGCGTATTATTTATGGGGAGAGCTAGAGAAACAAACACAGTACACTTCGAGCATCGTTTACTTTAGGAGGAATAAGCAAACAAACGGTATACGAGCCAACGCCTGCTTTAACAATTTGGAAACACGTGCGCTGAACAGTTCCGCTTCCTCTCGATATTGCTACGGGGTTGACCTTACCCGAAGAGACACGCAAGTTTTACGGGGAGCTTCGAAACGTTCGAATTAATTGCATGAAACAACGTTAACGCGAGCAACGGGCAGATAAGCTGCAAAACTACCGACCGCTTGCCGTATAAACTCGTTTCCATCCAACCTATCGTAATAATTTTAGAGAGTCTAGGGTCATTTCTGAAAGACGAACTTAATCTAGACTCGGCTCCCTTTGAGGCCACGGGAACGTGTATATGCCTCGGGGAAACGAGGATGGAAGGGTGGAACTGTAGAAATCCTCTTGGGAGACTGTCAGAGACTCCGGGACTGAAGCAACGCAGAGATTCCTGGCTGCAGTAATGCAATTTGGTAGTTGTGCAGCTGTAACGAGGAGACCATAGCCGTGTTACGCGCGCTTGATGCGCTGTTCCTATCCACCCTATAGCGGTCGTTATATAGCTGGTCGTACGGTCGTACGGCTGGTCGGTTGGTTGGTCCACATGTCGTATTTGTACTACAAATCCCCTAACCTCAAATCCCTCGTCTGCAACGCGCACCAACCCCTAATCATGGCCGGTACCGGCGTTCGCTGCCTTTCGCCTCCGCATTCTCTTATTCCTGTCTGGCAATACGACAAAATTGCTTGATTAGCTCCTACATCTCTCTACGTCACTGGCCAACGTCTGTACTTGACGTACGTACACGTATTTGCGAACGTTCAGAGGCCACGTGAACGCCATTATTTCAGCCTGTTTTTCGCTTTTAATTCTCCTCTAAATTTTAAATCGCCAAGTTCGTTGAAATACAAAGTTCGAGAAACAAAGAGAAAGAAGAAACGAAGATCGTCTTTCCATCAAACTCCAAAGCAAAGTTCAAGAACCAACGTCATGACTCGAGCCGTCCAACAAACGGAACATTTCGTGGTTTAACAGCAACGACAAGAGAATTCGCAAACTGTAATCGAAACAGCGAATTTCGACTCATAAATACAAATTAAGGTATGCCACAGGGTACGACGTTGCGATCTTGCATGTACGTCCAACTAACCGAAACTTTGAACCGTGTTTGAACCCAATGTTCTGCCTCGGCAGTTTAGTTCGGTGAAAGCAATATGCCGGACAGGGAAGACAGCGGAATGATCGATGGCGATTGGTAAGATCTTCGCTGTCCGTCCCAACAATGGAAAAGCGTCCCACAACTTCTTTTTGCTAGTTGAGACATTGCCGTTCCACTCGGGCCTTAAACTCGAGCCGTTTTTACAACCGTGCTATTCGCAGAGATACGTCACCAACGCACACAACACACAAAGTTGGAAAGTTTCAGTCCAGCGTGAACGTCAAATGAGCGTTCTTGCTACGACCATAGATATACCAGCGCGATATGGCGGCACGTGCGGTACGTAATACATATTACAATGCGTTATAAACTCGCAGTATCGTCTATAACACGGCTTAGCATTAACAACGAAACATCAGCTATATTTTCTATCGCGAATTTTGATTTCCCCGCAATCGGGTGGCAGAGCGCATGTCCGGCGCGGGACTGTGTACAAGTTAGCATTAACAAGAGAATAAATTATCCCATTCGGCACGAACCCTTCATAACTCAGTGGGGAAATTAGCATAAGATCAATATTGCTTTTTCACCGCGCCACTGACGGAGCATCGTCGTTCGGTTCCACGTACCCCTGCTAACAAGTCCGACGCGTTCGTGCGTGAAGAATCGCGGTGCGTTCATTTTCTTTTTTTCTTTTTTTTTTTTTTTGAGAAAACGCTCCGATCGATCGGAGCAAATTTTACCGAATGACGCAATTTCTGCGTAGCTAACCCAGACTCGGCTTAACCTTTGACGAAGCAGCCCTCTGTTTTACGTAATTCCCCGTCGCTGACGACGACGTATGACCGAATAAAAATACACACGCTAATGACGACACAGCATAGTTATGAACGGTTTGCTTCACCGACCGATATATCGGTTGTTACAAGAATAACGATTCTCCCGGTTCTCCGGCCTGCTGGAAGGAGAAAGGAGTGCAGTGACGTTTCCAGGTTCACGTAAGAGTCTACGTAACCGAGGATGCTTACACGGACGCAGCGTGATCTCGCCGCGTACACGTATACTCGCGTTAGCGAGAAGAAATCAAGGTGATGCGAAAGGAGGAGAGTGACGTAAAGAGGAAGAAGGTGCGAAGGAAACCGAGGGGAAGAGACAGAGGTACATCCGTGGAGGAAGGTATGACGAGAGAAAGAGAAAGACGAAGCGTGTAAGTACGTATTTTGTAGTAGACTGTGGTCCACGTGACCGGTTGTGCTCTCAGAGTGGAACGCCGAGGTCAATGCTTTCCGTCCAAGGCCAAAGGACCGGCAGAGCCAAGACTCGAGTGGGTACTCGGATACGAAGAGTACACAGCATCCAACGTTGAAAGCAAGCAGCACGCAAGAAGGAGAGACCACCGATCTCTCGGCCCTTCCCCTTTACCTTTTACAACCTGCTTCTCCTCTCCTTCGCACCCGAGTTCTCGAGGTTAAGCGAGGTTCTCGCTCTCGCCGCAGGAATCTTTCGTACGTGCTACGTGTTACGCGGATGGCGAATGCCGTTCTTGCGATTCGAAGCAATTGGCTTTCCAACCTTTAACCGTCAGCCAACCGATCGAGAAAACGTCGCTCGTACCGCGAAACTCCTGGTGATGCTTTTATCTCGCTGCGTTATCTCGCGAATCAACGCGACGAATATAACAACGCGACTGTGGGAAGTTGAAGGCTGGTTCAACGACCAAGTTTTGTTTGTGAAAATCGAGCAACGGAGAGAGAATCACCCGTTTTTCCTTCCGGCGCCAAGTTGCGCGCGGAACGGCCAACTACGTGTTTCGTGGACCGCGCGCCACATAAATATCAATTTGCCGCAATAAATTCCTTACGTACGGGCCAATAGCGGCGGGTGCGCGGTAAAAAAAACAACTGCTCGAGAAAGAAAGAAAGAGAGAACTCGAAATCCTCATAAACACGTTCGCCGACAACTGGCAGTCGACGATGCTACTTTCGGGTAATCTTCTAAGTTTCTAAGTAGGTAAAAAGGCAGCCATAAATCGGTAACGGGTTTGCTAAAGAACGAGCAAATTTCATCAGCAAGAAACACACACGGCAGGGAACAAACAAAGAGCACGCCGCCCGAAATTGCCCCGGGGCTACATAAATAGAACGATGCCGGCTTTGAAAAGTTTGCCAGGCAACGCGGTGCGCCGCGGCACGATTCGGCGTTGCAACGTAGATGCGTTTTTCTTGCAATGTTCCGGCCGAGTAATTTAAATTTCTACTTGAACGGACCAAGTTCCCCGGGTTGAATTTATTTCCTTCCACCGCTGGTTTGCCACGCTAAACGATCTCCTCTGGAAAAGTACGTCGCGTTCCTGCGAGCGTGGATCTCGATCATCGATACAGCTTTCGCAACCGTTCCACGCTTGCTACGCCACGTGGCTGTAAACCAAAAACTTCGCCCGCCTTTCGCTACGATACGTTTGCATTGCTGCAGTCGCATTGTGAGCTGCAGCAGAATGCGCTCGCAGCTAAATGCGAAATTCGGTCTGCGAGCTCCGTCAAGTGCTCGGTCCCATAAATTCTCGAACATGTTGCCTGATTGAATATCCGATCAGGAGGCACAAGTGGCGCAGTTAGGAATGTATGTTAGAAACTCGTTTAATGCTAGCCCTCGGGACTGAAATTCTGCGGTGGTGGCAGTGGTAGTGGCAGCGGTGGCTGCTGCCGGTGCAGTCGGTTTCGAGGCACGCAAACTCGCGCCAACCGATCCGCCATTCTACCGCTCGTACCGTTGCACCAACCGTACAGTTAACTTACAATTAGTTTACAGTTTATAATCGAGTTTGAAGAACGAATCAAGACTGAGACAGTTGACAGTTCTGCTTCGTGACTTGTTAGCCCGTACTCGTGTGAATCTTTTCGTGGAAACGGTCCCACTGTCATGGCGATTTCAACGAAATTCAGTAATATCGACGAAAACTCTCGAAAGTAGACATCTCTCTGCCAACAAACAAGACGCGCTGAAACGATAATTTTAAGAACGCCTCTATTCTTAATCGAGAGCAAGCTGTCACGTTCGATGAAGCGAAATAGATGTACAATCTGTTGTGACGTAGTATGTAAATCGGACAGGGTCATTGCCAGCTACCGGTTCGAGTTACCAGCATACGACTCGTCGAAGTTTAGTAACGATCGAAATTCGTTTGATCTAACGTAAGAAACGTTGCGTAAATTTCATTTCCAATTCAAGAAAATTCCAAAGATTTGCTTATACTTTTTTTTTATTATTACACGACCATCTGTAATGTTGTATAACGTTGTATGACACTTAATGAGTTCCGTGCAAAGAGATTGCCTACGTAAATTAAATCGAGGAACTTTGAACCAGACTTTACTGACATTCTGTTCAAAACGATACAAAGAATACTAATTTTACGTCTCGTTCTACACGTCTCCTAATTTTCTCGAAATATCGGTGCTCCTGCGTGCAAACATATTTCTTTTACGCGTACGCGAGCGAAAACGATAGAAAGCGAGAAAGCTTGTTCGAAGCAGAATGCTTTAGGCGAAAGAGAACGCAATACGCGTGCGGATCGATTTCTTTTTTTACGTCAAAACGCCCATGCACGATGCACGCGATACTTCCTATACGCGCTGCATTACGTCAACTGACCCAATTTGGAGAGTGCTTGACAACGCAGACAATGTTCGTGTTGGGTGACGCCTAATAAGGTATGAAGAGGCGTACTCCGGACACGACATAGAACACGCACAAGCACGTACCTGTGTGCACACGCTTGCAAGGAAACAGTGTGCAGAGTGCAGCCGGCCACGCTGCAACTACAACTGTTCTCTTCCACTGACTCTCTGACCCTAGTGTCGACAACGTCGTCGCCGTCTTCCCCGTCGTGAATAGCTCGGGCACAGATGCATATTCAGACGGGGCGACCAGTCACCGAGTAAATTAGACTATTTGGCCTGCTCCATTATTGAAGAAAACCTGCGGAACGGAGTTGCTGCAGCTTGTAACACGCCACCGCAACGTTCGCCAACTTCGCGGCTCCGTGGCATTTTCCAACTACCAGGAAATGCGACAGACAGACGGACAGGCAGACAGACAGACAGACGATTAAGGGAAAGAACCACAGACGAAAGAGAAAGATCGAAAGTATGGAAAAGAGAAGACGGAGGAAAGAAAATTTGCAACATGGAACGGGCAAATTTGTTGTGTGTTGAAATCCGACGTTAAAGTATAATATTTGCTTGCTAAATCTAAATTTCCGCTAAGATTTTGATTTTTTGATCAAGTAGAAGAAAAAAAAAAATAACAATCGAGGAATCGCGACCGTCTTGTTTCAAGATTTCCCAACGTAAAGTTATTCATCGATTCGTCCAATAATATCGTTTCTAATGAAATCGTTCGTGCAAGTGGAACGACAGTTCACCGTGCGAAAGATGAAATAACGCGAGTCAGGCTTTGCGGTCTCGAGCCGGAAGCGGGTGCGCGACCGCCGACTTCCGGCCTGGTTTTACGAATCAGTTTTACGAAAAGGAAAAAGGACCCGTTTTGTTCGTCCTGAACCGGTTTTGGATAGTACCGATGCCATTCACTATAGCGGAACATTAATTACAAGCTATTGTGACACCATAAATGAGGCGCAGAATAGACCCATCAGCCAACAAATTTCCTTGTCGCAGGATTTGAAGTCTCGCCGGTTCTTTCATCTTTTTAGAACGTTGCCAAAGATTAGAATAATCTTCGAGACGCGTCGTTACGTTTGCAACTGTGACGTATAGAGTATCTCATTTAAAATGCCCATGAAAGAAGTTACGTGCCCGTTTGAAAAAAGGTACACAGTTTCATTTCAAAAAGCAACGATCATCTTGAAATCTCGAAAGCGCGTCCACTTATAATTAAAAAATGTCTCTCTCGAAACAAAGTAAAATATATTTGAAACATTTTTCCTACAATGAACGAGATAATGTAATATTTAAGAGACGTTTCAAATTTAAACACCCACTCAAAATAGAATACGTTTTAAATTGTAACGCAGGTATTACAGGTATGTACGTGTTTCACGCCGTGACATCCGCAAGTAAGACGTTAAAAGCATTGAATATCGAATATTCGTAGACCGAATAGACCAGCAAAGCATGGATCATGTACATATGTATCTTCTTTTCGTTATGTTCGCTACCCATCACATTATTCGAGAAAGTTTCTTATTCGGGGAGTTCCGGCGAAAAGCAAGGTAGCTCCTTTAAACTCTCGCGCTAAATAAAGTCGACGGACGTTTAATTTACATATATTTACCCTCCTCTTTGCCCTATTCCCTTTCCATGGTTTCAGGCACGATATCCTTCTCTCGCTGCGGTCTAATCCACGACATCTCCCTGGCAACCCTCCTTCCCGCGATGATGACAACCTCTAACCTCGGTCCAACAACCCCCTAGTTACGCGTTCATTTTCCTCTCTCTTTCCCTCCCTATCTAACCATTCCTCTTTTTTCCTCGACCTTTCTCTCCCTCTAAAGCTTTCTACACGACCGGTTTCTCTCTCTCCTTCTCTCTTTCCTTCCCTCTCTCGTTCACCCTTTCGTCCCCCCTTCGTCCCTCGACCGTTCCACCCTTCCCGCTGTCTCCGTCTAACCCGAAAACTCGCTGACCTAATTTCCACGAAACTGCATTGCGTGTCCTACCTGCACTGTTGCACCTACCGCATTCGAAACTATACGTTCCCCTTACTTGCCGATGTCCTTCGTGCAGGTATGTACGACGCGCGCCATCCATCCCCCTCGCTTTCGTTTCTGACAATCTTCCGTCTATGCGGAGAGAAAAAATCCGCCGCGCTCGCGCCTCGTTTCGGTGTTCACTCGTCTTCGGTTGCGAGCCTTTATTCGGCCAGTGTGTTTTATGATAAATCGAAACAGAAAAAGGGGAGGAATCGAAAGAATCGGACGTCGATTTAGACAGATGAGAATCGGCGGGTTCGCGGAGCGAAGAAAATTCGTTGAATGGGAAAACGTGGGAGGGGGAAACAAGGAGTTTGAAAATGGAAACGTTTTATCTTGGATCGCATTTCATACTCATTTTGTGGTTCCTTTATCGTGGCTGTCGATGTACGAAAACGCTAAAGTTATTGCTAGAGGGGAGAGGAAGGTGGAGAATTACAGTCTGGTCTGTAAGCAAGCAAATATCAATTTCGCAGAACTGTCGATAAAATCCTGCAAATTCGTCAATTTCTTATCGAACAGGCTTGCATTTACAAATTTTACAATACTTCAATAACAATCACAGTGGATCAAAGAAAGTATATACGCCTAGTCTTCTTGCAATGCTCTTGTGAAAATAATTTACTACATACAAAAGTAATGTGCACAGTGACAGTTTCCAATAATGAGTTATACAATAGTAATGCAAGTAATATAAAAATTCGAAAATCAACGAAATACTGACATATGAGGAACGTTTCTACAGATGTTATGTATTTGAGAACGGAATGTAAAGTATTTTTACTGATTTAAAAAAAATGTTCTTTTCTAATATTGGTGCGATAATATTCCAGTACACACGAAAGAATATTTTGTATTTTTCCTAATAACATTTCGCAATTAAATGCGAATTAAGCATTGGAATTACAAGCGTGTCAATATTTCCTTCACTCTTAAATTTTTATATTACTTGTATTATTATTGTATAACTCATTACTGAAAATTGCTACTGTATAAAGTGAAATAATTATGGAAACAGATCTTGCTAAAATATCATTTGTCTTTATGAAAATATCGCCCTAAAACTACCAGTACATTTTTGACCCATTGTATCTTCCAACAACTATTTATGAAATTTTAACGTCGAACAGTCATAGGATAATAAATCACGCGAAAAACTTGAGAGCTAGATCAAGCTCCGAGATAAGGGAGGGTAGACTCGTTCATTTATCAATGAACTCTAATTACGGCTAAGAAGCACAACGACGATTAAACCTCGTTTCGGGCCACGTTCGTAACAACTTTTAATTGCACTTCTCCGATTCTCTCCGAAAAGTGAAGTTCGCTGGTGTAGGAATAGCAGCGTAAGAAGAGGCCAAGTAGAAAGGCAAAAAGAATAAAAGATAGGAAGGTACAAAAGATTGTGGAGAAATGTTAGGCTCTGCGCCGATGGTAATCGATAATTCGATTTTCGATCCAGAAACCGGGTTTGCGCGTTCCTTGGTAAAAGCATGTGCGAGTCGAGGTTAAAGTGTCATGAAAGGTTAACCGTAGTTGAACGAGTTCACTTTAGAGTTAGAGTCCAATTTTAGCTTGTATATATCGTGACCCTTGCAGTTTAATGATCTTACTAACTCGGACGGGCTTTTCCATTATTAGTTCGTTCGCTGATACATTCATCTACTCGGGCAAAGACATCGATAAGCTGTCTCATTGATCCGATGAACACCTCGTATCAGATATCACGTCATATGGTATCATATCATATGATAGAACTGAACACATCAGAAGACAAATTGCTATCGCTAGAAAGAAAAAACTATCTTTAACAGAGAAATTGCGAATAAGAACAGGCATAAGAGTGTCGAAAAAAGAATCTTAATGTCCGAAGATAAAGTTTCAGTCGAAGAATGCGTAAAGGAAACTGTTTGAAAGAAACTAATTGATAAATAGTGTTAAAAAGAACTGAGTGTTTAAACGGAAATAGTTTTAGTCAAAAGCAATTAGATAAATGGAGAGAAACAGGAAGAGATGTGTTTTTAGAAAATTTTGAGAAAGAGATTGTCAAATGCAGCGGCAGCTGTAATATAATAGAATTGTTAATACAGAGTGTGACGGAAACTACAAATGCGTTACATGTGTTACATGGAAAAGCCAGAATACAAATCTACGGAAACAGGGGAGAGGAGACAATCAGAAGTTGATACCGAGAGCAAGAAGTGGAAACGCGAAAGAGGAAAATAGATTCTTAGTTAGAAAAGGATGAAGGAAAATGTAGAAAGGGACGTTTACATGCTATTCAGGAGAATGTACGGAAATGGAGAAACCGAGAGATAACTTGGAAAGGATAGGCGAGGGAAGGTATTGCGAGAAAAGAGGGAAAAAAGATTGCAATAAATAATACCAATGCACATTCAACAGAATGGTAAGTAAGGAGAGAATACCGCGCGAGCATAAATAAAGATATGAATGCGTACGGGACGAGTGAAAAAAGAAATGTAAGAAATCTGTTCGAAACGAAATCGAATTTCTAGAAAAACTGAAAAGGCCGAAATAAGTAAATTATTATTGTGACACAGAATGTTGTGTCAATAGCAGAGGCAGAAGATAATTCGACGGTAAACTGGTCACTACAGAAAAAGAGAATAAACGCTTTATTCGGTACAGGAGCAATCCAATCTGGCGAATCTGAACACGAGCGCAACTTGCTTGCCGCGGGTGATACCTGCTCGTGATCCACGTCATCGTTATTAACTAGTCTAACGAATATCTCTACACAACTTTGCCATAGGGAATTCGCTAACGAACCAGCTGAATAGAAATACATTTTCGACGTATAAAATCAAAAGTATCGCATTTGATCAACCTTTGGTTCGAAGATTTCAAAAATGATACACTCCCTCGGAGTGTTTAAGGATAAGAGTGTAGCATGCAACGTATGTAAATGGAAATCGCATCCGAACATGGAATACAGATATCCATTAATGGACAGGTGGTCGAGTGTCATAGCAGCAATTGCAGTCACAACTGCGCTCAGAAATGACGACATTGGGTAGTAGTGCAGTTTGCGTTGGACATCCACTGTCCTTCGGAGGGAAAAGTAAATACTAGAGTAAAGTAGTATCGACCGATAGTTCCGTAAATAAAGACCAATCGCGAATGTTAGAGACTACAATACGATTTGACCATGCCAGAATTCTCGTGAATTTATAGTGTTTCGATGTCAATATTATTCTATCTACTTTCTACAGTTTGGCTATGTGATTGTTCGCTCGCCATAATTCCGTCGAGGAACGGAAAATACTTGGTTCTTTGTTCTCTATTATTAAACAGCATCTGTCTATATTTACTTGGGAAAACTCGTGCAATAACGTTATTTCGATAATGCAAACGTAGTAAGTAACTATTTGCAAGGGAAATATTTTTATTTTTCACCGTTTCGTCAATAATACAGCATGAGACGTAGGAATCTGGTGATTTTTGGAATATAACAGAGTTTCAAATGTTCATCCTTTTATTCTCCTTAGTTCTTTAAACCAATGCAAAAGCGCTGTCAGGCAATTTCATTTTTCTAAGAATAATTTTCACGAGAGTTCGTTTCAAAGATTTTCTACTACTCTTCTACTGTTCAACTTAATCTATTAATTTTGTTTTCATTATATTATTGTCATGATTAATTAATTGCTTTTAATCTTGACGAAGGAATGTGCATTTTATTCTTGAAATCATTTCGTAACTAGTAATAATTGTAAATTAAATCAGACTAAAGAATATCGTGAGAAAACATTTCTCAACATTGTTATTGTTAATAAAATGACACAAATAGATTATCAGTTGAAACAATTGACGGTTTTTAACACTAAGAAAAACACCAAATTTCCTACGTGTATCTCATCCTGTATACATAATTATAATTACTTGATCAAAACTTGTTAATAGCTATTGATATCTTATCGGATTTAGTGACTTATCTCGTCGCAATGGTAATGATCGTAATTTTTGGTCAATGATTTGCACCACAAGTTTATTATTCATTTAGGCACATGATCGAAATAGAGAGTCGAATAATGTTATAAGTTAATTTTCTAAATTAATTTGTGCATGTGCAACCACGTGCAACCTGGTTTTTCGTACATAATATTATCGGTAAAATACGTTTAAACGAACTGCAAACAATTTCATTATTATACGTTTACAACATATGCTCTGTTCTCATTAAAACATATTAACTGGCATTCCCGGCCATGTTCAATCCATCTAACCACAAGTCCAGTTACCGTTCAATTTTCACAATAGCCTTGAGATTCTGATTAACATTATTAGAGTTCAACAACTCGAAACACAACTTCCGACAACACAATTGATCAATACAACGAATTGAGATGTATTCGTTGGCGTATAGAAAACGACCAATGGGTTTATAATGAGGAAACTTTGATAACAAACTTCAATGGAGATTTGCAACTCCACTATAACGTTATACAAAAACCAAAACCACTCGATGAAGCAATTTCAGAACGGATTATAAGAGCAACCTTGTTGTTTACTCGATTTCCACTGCCAAGCGAGTGCATCATATCATCGTGAACAATGTATGTATAAATATGTATGCTATTGTCTCAGAATATCAAACAATGGCAGATTTTTCCGTCCAAGATTTAGCATAACTCGCGATAAAAATTTGAACGATATGTTTTTGAACTTTCACTTTATAGTATAGCGCAGCGGCTGGATAAAATACGTTGATCCAAACGCTCCTTTTGTATATTGTAATTACGTTATCACAAAGTGATAAGAAAAAATTCCATCTAAATATTAATAAACTACTATTTTACTTTCTTCGAAGTCATTGCCATTCGACTGATTCTTTTTTTATATTTTTCGCTGCTTGTAAGTTGCAATAAAAACATTCAGAGAAATTCTGATCCATCTCGAATTTATTATTTTATTACTATATATTATTTTAGCATATCCCTCGAACGTTAAATCCCTACCAAAAGTATTCTAAGAGACAGAAGTTTCAACAGTAAAAAATGATGAAAGTAAATTTATCCCGTCAAATATTCGTGTCAAATATTTTAATTGTCAATCAGAAATAACTAGACTGATTGATTTTATAAATTAAATAAACCAATATAACTGTAAAAATTTGCTAGAGTGCGAATGTCTTGAGCAGAAACTTATTTCAGTCATCTTGTAACGAGCATTCTATTTTGGATATTTCATAGAATTTTCTATATTTGCATTCTACGTACAATCTTCTCTTGTCAATGTCAAAAAGATTTGTAAAATAAATTTAATAAGATATATTTAATTACCATTAGGCAGGATCCTAGGCCCTTTAAATTCCACAATCCATGTTATTCCAGCTTTTATCCATCCACATGGGTCCATTGATAAATCTGTAACACACTTATTTGTTGGATTAGTAGTTTAAAAAACTTAACACAAAAATTCCACACCACTAAATCAGTCCCGACGTTTGGAAAAAAAGCAAATGAACAGCCAGAAGGGCTAAACTACTGAAAAGAAAACCCCGATACAATAACCAGAAGGGCTACTATACAATTATCAACATTATGAACCCGCGCAACAAACCGTGTCTTGTTTCGCAACATTAATTCACTAACACTAATTATGAAATAGGAAATTTTCAAAATCAAACGCGAAGAGTGCTTCGTCATGTTTAAAACTTCCGAAAATAAGTACGCAACGTTATTAATCTACGCACTCATTTTTAAAAATGAGCAACACTAATTGCGACGCGTCCAGTGCAACCATGCTGGAGGTTGCTGATGAATGACCACTGTACAACTCTTGTAGCTGTATCAGATGATCCAGGAGCAGGAACAGTCTTCCATGAATTCAGTGGAAGAATTTTGGCATTTCGTAAACGCAACGCTACTTCAAGAAACGCGATCATTCATTATCGCAACACTAACAAGAGGAAAAGTAATTGAAAATCGCAACAATAATAGTAAAAGTAACTGGAAATCGCGATGAAATAATGTCGCAACACTAACTCTAAACCAAATTCAATGAAAATTATTATTAATAGTACAAAAGCTACTGTATAAACAAAAAGTTACTTTAAATATTTTAACACTCTAAATTAATTAGTAGCAATGACTCTATAATCTAATTTAAAATAATAGGAAGTAAGATAAATTTTACTGTGTATAATCCTAAGCAACTTCAAAAATTGACAATCAAAATTCCTAAAGACAATCGCGATATCGTAATTCGCAACTCTAAAGCAAACATGATTATCATTTCCTCGCAACTCTCATTCAACCTTTTAGCCCCTTCTTTCTTCGAGCGCAATGCCCGCTGAAACTTACATTTAGCTCGAGTCTTTCTAATCGCAAACTAAAAAATAACTTACAAAGGTGAAATAAGAAGATAAATCGCGGAAGGTGATTCAGTTGCACATGGACCACCATCGATCACAATGATCGTTGTCCGTTCACACGTGCGTGCTCGAGCAATACCTACATAAACGTTCGTTTCGGGACCTACTCGCGACCTATCCACGACCGCGACCGCGATGCTAAATTCAAAAAATCGAAGAGCAAAACCAGAAACAAGTGGCATGCCCCATTTGTACCAATTTCACTGTCGATTTTTCAAATTAGATTTCCTGAAACAGGTTGGACACGCGAAAAGGGGATACGCGACCAGAGACTGTGCCAACCTGCCCGGCCCTACCTACTTATAATTAAACACAGGCATACCAGAAAGTAAGCTACCTATCCTAACCAGTCGCCCTATATTTAAAAAATGGAAAAACAAGCACACCAACACATTCGCTTCACGATTCTCACACATACCACTCGGGCGCAGACCTAAACTAGAGAGGACGTCCCGGGACACCTCCGACACCCAAGCTTAACACACAACTTTCACACTCTAATTTACGTACCATTTTCCTGAAATCGACTGACAATGGCTAGCGACCATTGCGTCAATGATTAAACCATTTATATTTACAGCTATATGTACGATGTTAATGACTGAGAAAAAATATATATAACTTTTATAGAAATTACAAGTGCAAGTTTATTTGGAATCATTATTACAATTGATAGCATAATTAATAATATATAATTACAGTGTATTTGAATTCATATTTCAAATTCAAGTGCATAAATATTTCAACTTACAACGAATGGAACAATAGAAACGACGCAATTCCACATCCTAACCACACACACATGCGGAAAATACGTCGTGCACGATACGCTAACACATTGTCAGTCGCTGAGAAATTTTTTATAAAATTACAAACTGGTCATCGTGCCCAATATCTTTCACCCATCCAAGTAGCACCTGGACACGTGAGTGAGATCCTGACAATGAACACGGAACGGGTTAAACCTGAAAATCCTGGACTAAAAAAATGATTAGTTTGTATAACTTGCATCTAAACGGACTATTGCATTACTTTATTTCAAACTCCACTCTTTATAACGACTCTACTCTTTCAGAAATTATAAGAGAACAAAAACAAAGAATAAGAATTGAATTTATTAGAAAAGATAGTATGAAATCCAAAAATTGACTCAAACAACCAAAATCAAACAATTAAACATTAATAGAAATAATCTCAGGAGATTTCTTTATCAAAGCACACTTTTGAGAATGTGAAAGCAATGTTCAAACTTGTTGCTTTGATTCGAAAATCTGCCTGTCGTGAAATATTTTCTTGCACATAAAATTTCATACATTTTTCTGCGGAAAAAATTCTAATTTATTATATTTCAAATTCTACTCAAGTTCATAATTATAAAATTCAGTTAATTAAATCATTCAGTACTATTATAAAAGGGAAGATGCAAATTATTAATTGTTATAACAATTAATTGAAAACTATAACAAAATATATCACCAGTATCAATAAGTAATAACTGCATTTTTCATAGCAACGAAGTCGGAGGGTATCCGTCTTCTCTACTATAAAATGCTCAAATGAAATGATTTTAATAATAATTACCTATAATTTATCTACTCATATGGATATTTTACCTTTGCAAATATTTATATTAAATATATTTTGATTTTATAAGTAGAGTACTCTAAATGTATATATTCTAATTGTTAGAATCGCGATGTGCAAGAAGCCCTATCCTGATCTAATACATAAAAAATCTGAAATGTTACTACTCAGGGGTATAAAAA
The DNA here is from genome assembly GCA_032399605.1 of Melipona beecheii. Lineage (NCBI taxonomy): Eukaryota > Metazoa > Arthropoda > Insecta > Hymenoptera > Apidae > Melipona > Melipona beecheii. The sequence goes on from JAUCMO010000463.1 coordinate 2,369,963, forward strand.
AATACCCACGGTCACTATGCTCATCAAAAATTCTACGTATACAACCAGTCACCCGTGCCGATTCGAACCTTTCGTCCTGCGACATGATTGAGTGATCAGAGGAACAAAAATGCATGCGACTCACCGCGAAGAACGATATCATCTGCACTGGACCAAGAAAAGTCGTCATAAAGATCCTCATCGAGCAGATAACACTGAGAATCCCATAGTGGAAGTGAACGCCGTGAAAAATTTCTTGAAAAGCATAAAGACACGGTATTATTAATTTAAATTTTAATAATGATAAAAATTGGGACTCTAATAATTTGAAATGTTTTTCTTTTAGAGTTATAATTTTACATTAGACTTCAATGGAAAGAGAACTGTAGAGAATAGAATTAATTCAAGTAAGTGCTAAAGTAGTTACATTCTCAGCTTTTGAAGTATCGTAAGATTCTTAGAAGATAAGGGGAATTGGAGATCATAGAGAATCTGTAACAAAACATAAAACTTTAGAATTTGTATTTAAAAGCAAAGCAGAATCTTAAGTTCGAGATAAAGATTCTTACATTCTTGGCTTTGGAGCCACCGTTGAATTTTCCCCAAAATCAAAAAGTTGATACTGTGAAGAGTCTGTAACAAAACGTTAAACATTATATTTTATTGTTAAATTTGAAAAATTGAATAAACTGAAGTACAATGTATAAAATTACTTACAATATTGATCTTCCGAAGAGGCCTTATCCTCTTGAGCACTGACTCTAATACACCGAAAACGTGATGTTAAATACGAAAAAATATAGAAAAATAAAAATAAAAGACTACCAACGCAACAATCAGCGGACTCACTGACTCTAACTTCGCGAATTATAATTTAAATGAATTAATAATCTAATTTAATTTAATGAGAGTCATTATTGTCAGAAAAATATTAAAATATTGCGGAACAAACACTGACTCTACCGACCGCATTGCGCGCGGTTATAATTTTCTGAAAATAAAGCTCATTAGAAGGGGAATGGCAAAGAGTACGTTTATTTAGAAAATACTGCTATTTTTCTAGAAAATGATTATAATTGAGTATGCATTAAAGATATTAGTTGGAAATTATAAAATATTTCTCAATATCTGTAGAAATTATATTCCGAATGTTCGTTATTGAAGTGAAGTATGCAGTAATATATAATGTCACTATAAATATTCGAAAATATCTGCACAAATCATAATTTCACGGCTAAATGTATTTAAAAAAATCATACACGTGTAAAATCTTGCTCTGAATTATTTAATTGAGTGTCAGCGTTCGGAAAAAATATATTATAGCATATAGCACAATACGATATAGTAAAGTACGAAAACTTTGAATTTAATAATCTAATACAAGACATACATATCCATTTGAAAGCATATACCATTACGCTACTATAATCCCCATATTCGAAATAATTGATTTAATCTTTTCCATTTTCATCTTTTTCCTATCCCATATAATTAAGAAATCACGTATTGTGAATTGTACTTTAAATATATATAAATCACATAGCAAATGTTATCTAGAATGAATAAAATGTTACCAACTTTCCATGCAAGTTCATCAGATTGTTCATTAATGACCGTGACGTCTATGTATTCTATGTTATCTTTGCAACCAAAAAAAACCTGCACAAGAAGAAACAAAAAGTTAGAACAGATATTTCAAGTGGACACAAATATGTAAAAGTGAAACGATAATCAACTTCAAATTCTATTAAAAAAACGTACGAGGCAAAGTACCAGTAACTGTAAGAGTGAAATCGATCGAAAGAAAATCAGCACGACAAGCTTCAAAATCTTACTCGATTCCGTTATCTTGATGCTCAATGAATCGTTAAACACACGCGTATTAATTAAATAATATTATTATTGAGGTACAAATGGAAGAGTGAAAGAGTATTGAAGAAACGACGCCATCAATAAATTAAAAAAAGTTACGAACCCGACGTAATACGTGTTACTGTCTCAAAATTCGGTAGCTGAATGATTTGTTTCGACTTGATACTTCATTCTGAATGATTTTTTTGAATAACACTTTTTCCTTTACAGACGAGATGTGCTTTTTTCCTCCACGTTTCCCGTTTAAAAATCGATCGTAAGAAATATCGAATATTTCGAAAATCGTAGGAAGTATATTACATATTTCACCGATGTAAACGCCCATTTCGCACGAAATAATAACTTGAAATAAAAAATTAAAAAACTCTGGTTTGAGTCAAATACACAAAATTCATAAGAAATTTTAAGAACGAATTTATACATTCGATGTATAAATTCCGAAATCGTAGAACAAAAAAATACATCGTGAGACCTCGTCTGTGGTTGAACATATGTATTACGATACGTGGAAAATGAATCATTATATTTACCAGTATTTATTAACGATACTCATGATAGATTAAGAACAATTCTTTTCTAAATTTTACAGTAATAGTACAAATCTTCGATAATTACACATTTTGCGTGAAACTAAGTGAAAATTTTCTTGCACAAACTTTTCTTTGAAGTAGTAGGATTATTTACCACAAGAGGGCTAAAATTGACTCGTATGAACGGAAGTTAGAGTGGTGCCATCGTAAAATCCTTTTAGGTTATTTTCGATGAGCACGCTGTTCTTCTAGGTAAGAGTTCGATATTGTTTAAAATTTTTACACTGTAAAATGTTTTTATAACGATACAAATTGGTTTTAAATTGAATTAGTAATATTTAGTAACGAGTAACATTGTATAATTAAACAATTAAACAAAAGGGTTTCAGAAACAATTGCGACACGATACGTTGCTAGAATACACGTTTATAAACGAAATGTCTTGTGTGAAATTTTCTAGTCACCTTTACATATTTTAGTAAATTTAATAGTAAAAAAAATAATAAATACCAAAGAAATTGGAAACGTAAAAAATTAGTTGTCAAACTTAACCATTTTACCAAGTAAATATTGTAACTTGTCTGGATTACGGTTTCTGATCAGATATACTTCTTTTATTTCTTTTGTACTGAAAATATAATATTTATTTCTTTTAGATACACCACAATGCAGATATTTGTGAAAACTTTGACAGGTAAAACCATCACCCTTGAAGTAGAAGCATCAGACACTATTGAAAATGTGAAAGCTAAAATTCAGGATAAAGAAGGAATTCCACCTGATCAACAACGACTTATTTTTGCTGGAAAACAGTTGGAAGATGGACGTACCTTGTCAGATTATAATATCCAGAAAGGTATCGTGTAACTTTATGGAAAAAGTTTCAACATTTTACATAGCTCATAACAATAGTTATTTTTATGTTTTGAACAGAATCTACCTTGCATCTTGTTCTTCGGCTTCGTGGTGGTGTGATAGAACCTACTTTACGTATTCTTGCACAAAAGTACAATTGTGATAAAATGATTTGTAGGAAGTGTTATGCCCGTCTTCATCCACGTGCAACCAATTGTCGTAAAAAGAAATGTGGCCACACGAACAATATTCGGCCAAAAAAGAAGCTAAAGTAGACTATATATTTAATTTGCTCACTTTGCAAATACATGTATCCATAAAAGATGGTTTTAATAAAACACACATAAAGAAGTAACTAAATTTTTTTGAATATTTTATTATATATTAATTTACATGGATATTTACAAAAAACTGCATGACTTCTATCCCAGTACAATTCGTCTCGCTAAAAAGCCCAGAAGCAACTGTTCTAACTAGGAAATGAAGACTTTTTTGCCATAAAATTTTATTGATATGACAACGCCACTCCTACTTGAGGTCTACCCCACGCCCCCTTACGACCACGTGACCCAAATCAACCAATCGCTAATTTTCGTTGCATTAGCGTTGCATCTGAAGAGGCCCGATTTTCTGAGTTACCCCCCCCCCCCTAAAATCACTTTTAATGTTAAATATCTATAAATATTTATCACTTTCAGTGATAAAACATAAAATAAATTGTATCATAAAAACAAATTTAATTTGAATGTATCGGTCTCCTTTGTAATTGTTGCTGTTTTGTATAATTTTCATATAAATTAATATTATTAGCGCTTGGTACAGAACCACCTACCTAAATAATATATATAATATGAACATAATAGAAAAACTTTATGTGCTTATTGACAATATACACTCACCTCTGCTCTCTTAACATATTGCTCGTATATATTTATGCTAGATTTTTTTACCGTTGGTACTTGAACTACAATAGTTGGCACTTCAGGGAATGACATCTGTTGAGTTAATTTTAGGTGTAATTTTGTGTACTCTGAAGGATACGTTGCATTACGCCCAATCAGTGCAAATCTATTAAAAAAATATTTTATAACAAAACAATATTTTCCAACATTTATAGAAGTAAATTTTTACCTTTTGTATAATATAACGTCATTCCTGTTAGGGTATTGAGGTTGAGTACCATACACTTTTCTCATAGATGGAAACAACGATTCAAAAGATGTGAATTCTGAGCTTTCTTTTGACATTGCCAATTGAGAATCATTAGTATGCTGATGATTTTCATATTCGTCAGAACTTGAATCATCGCTAGAGCTATGAATGATATATAAAATTACAATCATACTAAGTATTATGATAAATATAAAATAATTATATTTGATTTAATTACTATGTATGGCTTGTGTTACCTTGCACTTGATGTTGTACTACTGGTACTACTTTGCCCAGTCATTGAAGGATTCTTCATATTAAGATTTTTATTACCAGTTTCTTCTCTTCTCCTACCTGGTCGTATTCGTACTGCGAATGGACTGAAACTAGTTGTAAAATGCGGCATAAAATCTCTAACAGAATGACTAATTTTATACGCATAAACTTCGGAAAGTAAGGACAATTCATATGGCCTAAAAAAAAATATTAACCAGAATGTATAAATTATCACAATATTATATACAAATCATAAAATATTTCAATACCTATGATAATCGTAATAAACATCAATCATCTCTTCTGTCGAATTCTGAACTTGTATTATTTCTGAACACGTTTTTGTTACCTCATTTAATGCATATGGAAGACACCTTAATACAGTAGTATTCCACCATTGTGTTAAAGGTTTTACTCTGCGAGAATAGTGACAAGCAGGTTTATGATGCAAATAATAATCTGTTAGAAGCTCCCAAATTGGAGGTTTCCCTTCTTCAGGTATAAATAAACCTGTTTGTCAACAATGTTTAAATATGAATTTTATTTAACTCTTTTATATATCTAATATTATTTAATCTATATATATTTACCTAAAAATAAATTAATTGTATGTTGTTTTTCTTGATCGCTAAATGTGTTACTATAATATCTACTAAGAGTTTGCATAATATCATTGCCCTGACTTGTCCATGGTGCAGTTTTTCTAAATTATGACAACAAAGTTTTATCACAATTGAAAATATATGAAATATTAGGCAACCTTACCTATAGGTTTTTATTCTATGCACCAATTGAGAGCCACCATATTGTAATGCTAATGTATCGCCATGATCTTCATATAATTCTTCTAACATTCTGACACAATCAGAATCAAATTCTAATTTAGGAGATTCTAATACTCCTAAAGCACATAACTGAAATCCCAAAGCACATTTTCCTATTGCAAATTGTGCTGTATTCGTACGATCTAAACAATCAACGCAATTTGTTCTAATAATACCAGTTTGTAATGTACCCCTTTTACCAAAGCATTCTCTTACTTTATTTTCTATATAATGTAATTCATTATGTTTATTTTCTGTAGCAAATTTAGAATCAATATTAAAATTGAATTGAGCTGAAATATTTGTACAATTGTAAGTGCCAGATGTATTGAATGCGGAAATGTTTGAATTTTTGTGAGACTTTTTATTGTAATTAGATTGAGGAGAAAATAAATTTTTTTGACTGTAATACGGATTTTGTGATTGAAAAATCCCAGTTTTTAAAACTGCATTATGTGCTATATTTGCCAATCGTGCCATAACATTGAACTTTTTTCTAAAAATAATTACGTTATTATGATGTATGTTTTCATCCAATAGTTTTATGTATATGTTAAAATATATAATCATTATAATTGTACCTTTTGTTCATTCGAGCCATGTCAAAACTTATATATTGAATGTGGTGTTCTGGGGATAAAAATTGATTTAAATATTTAACAGCCATGCACAATTCTTCACTTAATGTACTTTCATGTTTCTTCTTTTCACGTTTTTTAACAAGATTAAGAATTATAATTGGAGAACCATATCTTCTCAAAAGCTGATTAAAATGCGCACCTTTTTTTTTTTTTTTTTAATAATACAATATTTATCGTATTGTATGTCACAATAATAACTTTAAACTTTCATACCTGCTGTTTCTACATAAGGATCAGCCAAATCACAAGTGATGGTAGGTTTTGGAACCATTTTACTAACATCCTGACTCCAATGTCCAGGGACTGATCCACGCATTTGTACAAAAGAGCTAAAACGGCCCTTACTTAAAGAACTCACTCCGGAATCATGTACAATTTGTTCTGTTTCTACTTCATTTGCAACATCTCCCTTAAATAATAAAATGGTTTTTTTAATAATAAATGCACATAACACATAATACGTTTTAATTGTTTTTTAATAATTATAATATTACAATATTATTTACTTATACATACGTCAAAATTTGCTCCACGTTTTAAAAATCTGGTACCTGCATATTTATTGCTCCTTCTAGCTATGATGGTTATATACATAGATCTTCCAAAAATGCTGACATTTGATTGACCAATAAAACCATGTGTAACATATAAAATCCAGTCACGATGTAAATCTTCTTCTACTGGTTTCAATAAATGCGAATTCCATACAAATCGGCGATGTGGATTATTTCGTACACCATAATCAACATATTTTTCTATTCCACTGAAAATGTTATCAAGTTTCATTGAGTGTTTAATTTTAAAAAATTTATTAGTTTATTATTATGACAAACCTATTATTCCAATGACTTTTTTTAGAAGCCCACATATTAAAAAAGTTTTCTGCATCCTCAATATCACTATTTTCTGTTTGATCTGAATCCTTGTTATTTGTATTAAAAATATCAGGTTTAATATGCATTGGTGGAGTCATGTTATTTTGTAAAGTATGTGTTAGATCATAAGAGTAACTAAAATAAAAGTTACTACTAAGATCTATGCTTTGAAACATCTTTACATATCTTTGCTCGTCAGGGTGAAAAACACGAATAGTATCATTTGGGATATAAATCATCGAAGTGTCTTCTATTTTATATATTGTATGATGACCAATTACAGCTACTTTACGTCGTTTAGTAACCAGAATTATATAATATCCTTCCAAGAAACGTACAAAGCCTAACACAGTAATTTTTAATTATTAGCTACTTACTTATATGAATATAAATAAATTTCAAATTTTATTTATCACATATTTAATGTATTGTGCATGTAACATGCTTAATTACAAATAAAATGGCATGCAAATTTTGTGTTATACCAAGCTAAAAACATATATATGTTGCAATATCCTCTCTCTCTCTCTATATATATATATATATAAAATACACATAATATATTTATATCAGTACAAAAGAAATTTAATATTAAATTTTATTGAGTCCAAATTTATTTTTAAATATTAAATCTAATAGCTTATTACAAAATTGTCACAGAAAATGATTATTGTCACATTTAAGCTATATTATATAATATCTTATTATATTACGTATTGCATATACTAACAATTACATATTATAAATTGTATATCATTTACATATAAACAAATATTATATTCCATTTATTAAAAATAATTTTATTTCAAATATATGATGTTTCATTGAATATTGAAGACATTGGTCCTTACCAAGAAGACCAAAAGCTGGTACTAGACGAGGGAAAGTTTCTCTCTGCCACATTGTTTTCCAGGTGAATTTAGTTTGAGTTGGTTTGTGCAATGGTTTCTGATATTCTTGGTATTCAGATTCCTCTGATACACCATTGTCAGATACGGATTCTTTATGAATGTCGCTGCCTTTGTTAGCAAGCAAATATATTGTATATGGAACCAAGTCTTATATAATGTTTTAACAATAGTTTTATTCCAATATTATTATATATGTATGTTACTTTGTATCTATTACAATGTAATAAACATGTGTGCCAAAAAATAAATCATGCAAAATTAAAAAGCTTAAGCTATATATGTAATACGCATGCATTCACATGTTATAATTATATGTTAACAAGAAGGAAAATATTATAAATTGTACTCTTATTCTTTGTCATATAATATAATTGTTATAAAATATGAGAATTTTATTATGGAAGCACATGCATTGTTTATGCGAGAAATAAGTAAATGAATTAATATTGCTTACCAACAATTCCAAATGCTGAAACAATTCTGGCAACTCCTCCAGTATTATTTCTTTGTTCAGTACGTGTACGATTACCCAAATCTATCATATTTACAAGATTCTTTATTTCATCTTGAGTATATTCTTTTTTATCATCTACAACAACTAATTCTTTTGGTTTCATACGATCTATCTCTAATACACGAAAACGTGTTAAAGTGTTATTTGATCCCATTAAATAAAATCTCTGTAATATAAATTAGTATTCATAAGAATACTTAAAGTAATTTATTATTTATAAGATTTAAATCTTACAGATTTTGTTTCATACAGGGCAATTTTTTGTATTGAAGAAATAATAGGATGAAATACTACAGTCGGAACAATTTTTTCATCCATTGTAAAAAAAATGTCAATTCAGTACATTTATAGTTTTTTTCTTCAATGTTTAATAGCTTTCTTTGGAAATCCCTGCTTATCACATAAGTTTAACAAATCACAAACGGCATTTAATCATAATTTAGAAAAAGATATAGATTTATAATCTACTATACTTTTTACTTCTAAACTCGAGCATAGACAAAATATATACATAGACGCCCATGATATCTTACGAAATTTCGTATTTTATACCATACGTTTTGAAATATAAGATATTTAAATATAAAAATCTTTTATCGATTTAGACGGATTTTACACTGCAACACTATTAATGGTAGAAATTAAAATTGAAAAATATGGACAGTATTGCCAGAGGTGCGCTAAAAATTATTTATTAAATTGAAATAGCGACACTTCATCAATAAAAGAGTGATTTGGCTAGCAAAAATTCAAACGAAAAATTTATTATATATTTGATTTATATCTATTAGAAAAAATTGATTAAAATATGGTATATTTATTGACATAATTAGACGTGAAATAAATATGATATTTTTTTTATTTATTTTATTGTGTAGATCCACAGTTTAAATGAATTATCATACATGATATTTCCTTTATTCTCTAAATTTAATTTTGTAAAAAATTGGACTTAACAAAAAGATATTATTTGATACAAAATACATTTTTTTACAAAATTTTGAATTTTAAATTACTGAAAATCAGTCTATTTTTAAAATTTCAGTAACAGTAGGTTTTAGGAAATACAATCAAAACAATTCATGAAATTCTAATGTATATTTTATAATAAATATTTCTAAATATATCTACATAATATGCATTAGTTTTTTATTTGAATTTCTTTAGAAGCTCGAATGTATAATAAAAATTCACAACAGTAGATACAACAGTAGATACAATGCAAAAATAATAAATAAGTTTATCTGAACTACCTCTAAGAAGATATGAGGGTTCATCGCTTGCCTGTAAAATGAAAATTTTTTGTTATATTCATTTTTTAAATGTAATTTTATTTGCAGATATTCACCTGCCATTCCTGTTGCAATTTCTTCATTTTTGGAGGTATTGTAGAATAATGATGTTTGGACAATGACGTTGATGCTACCTTAGTTTTAATACTATCAAACATCAGTTTTGGTGCTTCTATCTTTTCTAATGGTCTTGGAGACTATAATACAAATATTAATTTTTTATATTATTATACAATAAGTATTAAAATATCAATAAAATAAAATGATACACATTTAATTTAAATATGTAGTGTTTTAAATTTTTCAATATTGATTTGTATTTAGATTTTATACACAACATACTGTCATATTATATAAGTATATACAGTTTCATTCCTTACCTATCTTTTACATATTATATGGAATATCATTCAACAATAGTCTAATATAAAATTTTACAAGATTTTGTCATAATTATTATAGCAACAAAAGAATAAATCGTATTTCATTGAAATAAAATAGAAAAGATTATAAAAATTTTGTGGGAGATGTATAAAGTATGTGAGTTTGATTCATGTTATTAAAAATTTACTGTAATTTTAATACTTTTAACTAATTACTCACCAATGGATAAAGAGCTTGTAATTGTGTCGCTTGTTTTAAACGGCCGGTAAATTTATTAAATTGATGGAATGACATTTTATCCGTTTATGTAACTTATTGTAACTTGTTCTTGTGATGGCAGTTCTTAATAGTGATTTTCGTTCACTCTTTGGAAAGAAAAAAGCATGTGATATATACATACATAGTGATATAGGTAGTTAGTGACAAGTTGGTAGAACTTAAATGTGACTAACTATTCACTAAAATATTATATCTAATGTTATTGGGTAAATTAATTCATTTTCAATTAATATTATCCAATAGCATAACTTAACAGAATTATGAAATAATTATAAAATTATATACAGATAATATTATTATGATTAAAACATATTATTGTATACATTTTACTACATTTGTCAATTTAAAAGTTGTGTAAATTTATTACATTCTTATAGAAATTAAATATGTATATTTTTATTCAATTTTTGCGATGCTGGAATCTAAAAATTATGACAAGTGCTCTCTATTGTATAGGCCATTATCCACGGTTAAAACATCCAAATAAAAAATATGTATCTTGAAAAAAAGATACACATTTTTGAAACTCTTTTAACTTACAATCGTGTTGTAAATAATTTCAACACAATTATCGATAAATTATCAATGAAATACTCAAATATGTAAGTGCAAAATATTTTAGAAGTTAAATATACATTATTTATTGTATACTATTATTTAACGAATATAATAATAATTAATGGTGTAGGTAAAATTTGATATTCTACAATTATAAATATTAACCCTTTGCGGTCCTATGTCGAATGTAGCTCGACATCATCGACAATGATAGCAGTTATTCTGTTTTTCTTATAGTACTATAATTATGTTATATTTTGTATGAATACATTGGTGTAATTCAATACTAACAATGATGAATTGAGTCATTATCACTTCAATCACCAATACACATGTTTCATATAAATTTATAAATCAGTAAACATAATAAGAGAATGAGCCATAAACAATTTAGGCAAATCGTGTTCGTGATTTCCCTGTGGAATAAAAAAGAGGACAATCATCAACAAATCAAGAACAACGCTTAGGTGGAAATTTACATATTATTATATTATATCCGCAGTGTATACTAAGAATAGCACTGTGTGTTCTAATTGTAAAATATCTGGTGGAAGAAGAGACTTCTTTCAAAACCTATGATGATAATTTGTTTTTCAACTTTAACATTGTATTTGATATAGTTATTCATTCATTCAGTATTTCACAAAGTAAACAATACTAAACAATGCACTATTTGAAATTCGAAATGGAGTATGGACTGCAAAGGGTTGAAAATAATCAAACTGTATTAAAAAATATTATTTATATATTATTATATATTATTATTATAATTACATTATTTCATTCAAACAAATATGGTGTGTGTACTTGTGTATATGGAAATATATAAATTTCAAATTATTATTATTGTGAATGTGAAAATACATAAGTTCCATATTATGTTCCAAATATAAAATACATTTAATCAATAAATAAAAATCAATATATTATTTCTTGTAATAATTATTTAAAAATAGAATCGTTTTTAATGTGTAGTTAAAAATACTTAAAAACTTAATTTATCTAGCATAAATATACGTACATAAATGAACATTCTTAACTAGCCTAAAAGAGAATTCATAAAGATGATGCTAATTGTTTTCATATATTGTAAAATTATATTTGCTACTCCATATTTACAAATTTAATAATCTTTATATATGTATATTTTCAGAATCATCAAAAAGTAACTACATACTTGGATACAATCTTTTAATATGGCCTAAAAGTCTACAATTGCATTCTTTTTCAATAATGGTAATTCTACAGTACAATAATATTGAAAATATCTAATAGTAATTGGAACTTTGAATAATTTATAATAAATATAATATATTTACATTTTAATCGTTTGCTGCAATCACAGCTCTGTATTCTGTTTTACCGACGAGTTGCAAACAGCAAAACATATCATGGCTGAATATGGCGGTTTACTGATGAACAATAGCTTAAGTTGTGTTAATACATTGTATGATATGAAAGAGATATATCACAGACGTAATTAATGGTAAAATTTAATGACAAAATTGTGAATAAATGCTGTATAGTGCTCTGTAAGTCCATAATGTTATATTATATTGTATGTCATAAAAAAAGTATATAGCAATTAGTATATTATTATACTTTATTAGTAGAAATAATAGCATTTAACATATTTTTAACACACTGTTATAAATAATCGTTTAATTAGAATAGTTCATATTCACATTTATGAACTTTAAATTATCAATTCAGTGCTTATGGATCCTGCGTCTAGAATACTATAAATACTGTGATACATAATAAATTAAATCTCATGCCAAAATTACGAAAAAATAGAAGAATTGAATCTATGTGGGGTGTCAAATATTATACAGCACTGAAAAATGCTGTTTTTATACAGACACAACCTTATGTGCCAATAGTTCCACCCCCATCTTTGAAAGAGCAAGTTCCAGAACATGAGACTATATATATGTGTCCACAATGTAAAGACTGGTAATTTCACATATATAAAATCATCACTAATATATTTTAAATTAAATATAACATTTATATAGTATAATTACTACTATTATAAAGTATTATATTTAATATAGCTTTAATTTTTAACAGAAACATATTTAATAAAAAAATTTTATTCTTCATTAGCTTCTATTTTCGAAGCAGTTTGGATGACCATATTGCAAGGAAAAGTTGGATATTGGGATATTGGTGTCAGCATTGTTTTGTAACTACTTGTAAACATAAGTCTACAGAAGATACCCTATGTTCTACATGTACACAATTGGATCATGAGAAACGCTTATATTTACGAAGTAGAGGTTTACGTAATAATAAAAAACTTGGGGCAATAAGAATCTTTTATAATCAATGTCAATTTTTTTCACATTTGAAAACTCATAATGTAAATTTGGTAAACATGGGTGATTTAATGTTAATGCCTCTACCAACAAATATAATTGATTGGAATCCTGAGATAGATGTAATTTGTGAAGCACTAATGGAGCATACATTTATAATAAAAATTCATATAATGGATTGGTTGAAAGATAAAGCTATTAGTAACAATTGGTGGAAATTGACAAAAGATACTAATAATCCAGTTGCTCTCATTCTTAAAGGTTACAAAGCTAGACTTCATTTTAAACCATTAGAAATACCAATAGATGAGGAAATTTCTATTTTGAATCGTCCTCATGCTATATCTAACAATGACAAGACCTATTCTGACACTGTAATTCTTGATTCTGTAGAAAATATTGATAAAAAAGCAAGTTCATCTTCTACAGATATAATTTCTATCTCTGATGAAAGTGTAATTGAAAATGTAGACAGTCCTTGTACAGTAAATGATATTACTTTTGTGGATTGTGGATTATCAAAATCCTTTGAACCTGAATTTCCATTAAACAATAAAGAAGGAAAAGGAAATAGTACAAAATCAGAACACGATGCATCTACTATTCAAGAACATTCGAATATGATTAATAAGTCTAAACGAAATAAAATAAGACATTTAAACTCCGTTTCATCCAATATGATTATGTCATATGGCAATACAGTGATAACACCTAAACATGATATCAGAGACTTATCTAAACATTCTACCAATAAAAGATTATGGAAGAACTTATTACGTAAATCTAATAAATCTAATAATAATGTATCAATCAAGACAGTTATAGAAAGCAATAAACAAGAGTTTGATAAAAAAGAAAATAAAACTCTCTTCAATAATTTAATAAAAGCAGAATCAGTATCTAAGGTACAATCTGATACATCTTGCGTAACAAAAATAGATGCATGTAAAAATAAGTTGGATAAATTTAAACAGGATATACATACATTAACTGTTAATTCTGGTCAAAAAGTCGTTACATTTCAAAGCACGAAACATATTGATATTAATGCAATTATTAATCAACTACCATCTCACATGATTAACAACAAAAAGATTGTTTTTATGGAACAAAATGATGCCCATAAAAACAAAGAGTCATCCTCAGAAGGAGTAATTCATTTAGTACCTGTTGATAATGCAAAATTATCAGAAACGAAAATAAGTGAAGAAAGCGTAGAACTTTCACAAATTGATAAAGAACGTGATGGAAATATTTTGAAAAATCAAACCGAGCCTAAGACTTTCTCAAGTAAAGTTATATATCAAAACGGGCAGAAATATATTATTAAACAGTCTTCAGGTCTTACTAAAAATTTAAAGAGCACAGCTAATGCTGTGGTACCAGTAAAAGATGTTCAAGAATCAAAATCTACTAATGTTCCACCATTAGTATTCTACAATATTCCACCATTGATACCTTTAGAATCCACTGAAATAGAAAATGTATCGAATCGGGAGAGAACAAATTCATTTCATAATGATGTTTCTCCTTTAACGCCTTCGCCATCCCCGTCAGAATTATCAAATAGCTCTAGCTGCGATATTCAATCTAAACAACCTTTGTCAGTAAAGAATTCTCAGAAAGTTGATGTATCTCATACTGAACATAAAGACATTGGCGTACAAAATACGAAAAAAACGTTTGAAAGTTTATCATTTCACAAAGGGGAAGACCAAAATTTGTATCTGGATGTAAAATTTCTTAACCAAAAGCCAATTTATACTATTGTCGACACATCTACGATGATAACGAAATGCAAAGAAGAAATGCTAAATGAATTTTTTCATTTTTCTTATTCTGAATTGAAGAAACGGCACGACCATTTACAGGCAATTGCTGACGAAATATCAAGAGTGATGAATTTCGTAACTGATAATGTAATCAAAGAAAATTTAAAAGCGGTTCATATTTTACAAACTGTGCTGAAACATTGTATTGACAAATGTATTGAAAAATCTGATGGCATTGAGGAGAAGGATGCATCGTTAAATGAATGGGAAGTAGAATATCAGCAAGTGGATAAAAAACCTATTTGTAAGGCATGTAACAAAATTATGAAGCCTAAGCATTATATTCCAGGATTTTCAAAACTTGAGACAAATGATGTTTATTGTTCTTGTTATAGACACGTGTGTCACAAATGTAACACGTACCAAGGTAACTCGACGCGTTTCGTAGCTCATCAAACATTTCACGATAAAAAGAAACCGTATTTATGTCCTGATTGTTATCGTAAATTTTCAACATATAAGTCGTTAGAGGTTCATACATGGACCGCTTGTTTTCATACGCTAAAAAGGCGCGTTCTTGGTTGCAAAATTTGCGAAATAGATGGTTTTCAAGATATGGAATCTATCGCTAGACATTTTGCTATTATGCACAGTCATAATAAGATAGTTTGCGATAAATGTTATCTTCTTTTACCATCATATTCTGAGTATAGAAAACATCATAAAAATAAACATTCGGATTCGAATAATCATCATCCTATACGGCTTGTATTATGCAAACTTGGACGATGTATTGTACGTTACGAAGACTACATGTTACATATGGAGAAACATATAGTTGTTCAAAGATTAATATGGTTTAAATGCCCTTTTTGTACGTTTATTCATGTAGAAGCGAAACGAATTATGTCTCATTTGCAAAGTGGACATGAATCACGTCTGAAGGAACTTATAAGTTCTGAGGCATTGTGGAATGTTTTTCAAGTGGAAACCGCAGCAAATTTATTGAAAAATAATTTACAGCAAAATAAATTCACAAATGCACACGATGGGTCTTGCAAAGATGGAACTGTTATGCCTAAGATTATAAATGCTAGAACTATTACGTCTGAGATATTTGAACGTGGAGCTCAGGGAACGGATGATCATTTAATAAATTATGATACTCCGCATTGTTCTAAAATTGCTGATGCTAATTCAAAGTCGAGTGTACCAAAGATACTTGATGTTAGGTCGATAGCTGAATGCGAGAAGACTGAAACAACTTCGAAATTTGTAAGTACGGGAACAAGCGAAGAAATCAAAGGAAATAAAAATCACAACGATCAAGAGATCAAAACCGAACTTGAAGATGTCATCAATTATACATGGGCTATCGAAGCGACCAAACCAACTTCAGATCCGCTGAATATTGAATCGCTGCAACAAGATCATTTTTTGAAAACGAAGAACGGACAAGATGTACGTGATACTTTGCAGAATGAAATATGCGAAAAAAAAGAAGTTCAATTAGTTGAACAAACAAATCAAGCAAATACCCGAGAGCAGCTAGAAGATATAAAACACGAATCAATTTCGAAACCTCCACCGCTTGCTAGAATTCCTCAGCATGTGTTGGAAACGAATCGACCTAAGAAAGTTGGACAGACAACGAAAAAGAAAAAGACGTCAATATTTTCACGTGATCAAAATATTAATCGTGACTTGTTTCGACGAGTTGCTCTAATCTCTTCGGCTGATTCAAACGAGATCCTTAACTTTACGTGCCCTTTGTGTCGAGAATTAATAAATACATCCAAATCAGTCATAAATAGTCACTTTCAAAGTAAACACTCGCAAGATTGCAAGCTATCAACGATTACTGTAAGCTTGTTACGGATGTCACCAGAATTTATAAACGGTGATTACAAGGAATTATTAGACAAGAAAAAACGCAAGTCTGAAAGTACTATGTCGAGTTCAAAAAAAAGACGCCGATGGAATCCAAAAAAATATAATAACGATGGAAAAAGCGGAAATTTTACAGGAGTTGGATTATGCATAACACAAGAAACAGCTGAAGACAGCGAGGGTAATTTTAGGTGTAAGAAGTGTGATCAACGATGCTCGAATATGTCAACTTTGAGAGACCATATCGCATCTAATCATAGAATCAAAGGTCGATACTTAGTGTGCCTCGAATGTGGAGACAACTTTGTGGTAGCACCTAGTCTACAAATGCATCTGAAAGCATTTCATGGGATAGAAGATCCCATCATTTACATGATGCAAAATACATCTTATGCCCCTGATAACGTTGATAATCTTGAAGTCGAGGGAAAATCAATCGAAGCAAATCAGTGTCACGTTTGTATGGCTGTTTTTGAAGATAAGGCAGCAGTGGATAAACATCTTCGAGTCCATGGAATGGCGTTCCTAAATCGGAAAAGGATAGAAGCGCAAAACGCTCTGAAAAGTCCAAAGAAAAAAAGTGAAATGGAGGAAGAAAAATCGACATCAGTTAAAGCAAGTCCAAAAGAAAATATTCGAAAGGACAAACCTGCAGAAACTATATTGGAAAAAATCAGTGTAAGTTCACAAAGAACTTATTTCACGTTTTCATTGTGCATACATTAATCTCAATTGTTCTTTATTTCAGATAACTATATGTAGTTAATGGATTTTTGAAGTTAAGGTCGATCGGGAAGTAGTACATATATTTAGTACATATATTTAGACAAGGTTTAAACACGATTGCAAATCTGTGATTTTAATGTTTTATTTAAGTGATAAAAAAAGTTTCCTCTTCTTACAGAAAAAAAAACTGGCAAAAGTCATTTGTTATTTTATAGTATTGAAAAAAACGTGATCCAATACTTTATCTCAAGTGGGCTTTAATTAATATTAAGCTCAACATACTTGACACATTGCAATTCGTTACAAATTTTTCATTTGTAAGTAACATTCATGGAATAAGTGTGTTTTAAAATCTTTTATTATAAATTGTATAGTCCTGTTAGATGATACTAGCAGTGTACTGTATACATACCGGGTGTTCGCGTTTACATTCATACGTATACTTAACTCCTATTCGTCATAAATATCTTAATTATGTCTCTCATTTCTGACCTTTCAGAATTTTAAAGGACATCTTTTACCGTATGTTTGAATTCGTCTTGACAGCCACTTTCATATGACAAACAAACAAAAATAGTATTCTACATAAAAAATTAAAGATCATCTTAATTTCGTGAAAAATGTTGTCAAACGTAAAAAATTGTTATATATTTTGGGTCATAGTAAACCATTTTGTCTTCTGCCATTGTTTTCTTTTGTTTATCGTTTTTGAGAAAAATGCCGGACAAAAAAAAAAAATGCGAACACTCTGTATATCGCAAATCGATTGCAATGTGTTAATTTTCTTAAATAATTTGAAATGTAAATATGTGAAAATATTCATAGGCAAATATGACTTGTAGAATTAATTTTTTCAAAATTTCTTTTTTTAATGCGTAATCAGTTGAGTTATTTTATCGTATACACTGCGAAAACTTTTCCTTGTACGAATCTTGCAGCCTAACTTCTCTCATATATGTATAGCTGTATCTATTACATCCTTCGTATGTATGAAATCTCGCAGTTACATTTATGACATAATGTAAATAATTACTCTGTTTTAAAAAAATATATATAACTTTTTGTACTCTACTAATTCATATGCATCGTTACATTTAAAAATAGTTAAAAATAAAATATTCTGATTTACTTTCAGAAGAGATTACTGCTTATCTTTGATAGAATGGAAATAACATCATTTGCAATAAATAGGTAGAATATATATATATATCTTTATTACACCATTTTTAATTGCACCGACAATTATTGAAGATTATTGCTTAGTATTAAGGTAGTAATTCAATGATTGACACATCGAGATATTCGAGGTACGAAACGTGGGGAATATTTCCATTTGTTTTCCTATATATATATATATATTTATTTATACTTTTTTTACGCGTGTTAGTGTTAAAATATCAGTACGTCACACTTGAAGATTTACAGAAGAAACCGATATTTTTATTTGTATGATTCTGTATTAGAAGATACTTTTGTGTTACATCGAGTGCAGGTACTTAAGGAAGGGTTGGGGTTCTGAACACTTTGATGTTGAACCTGTAAGACTACTTTCAGCATGCCTTCTACGACTCCACAAAATTTGAATGGTCTAGTTTTCCGTAAGAGTACCAAAGCACCGAAGATATGATCAGAATTGCATTATATTTGCATTATATACGATTGAACGCATTGATAACGTTACGAACTTTCAACATTTGGGCATCGATTGGAAACAATTTCGAAACAACGAAGGAAAGATTACTATTATACTTTGGTCCCTCCATAAAATGATAATCCACAAAGTCAATCAGCTGTATACTTTTACGGGCCCCATAGTTTTATCTTTGGCACAATTACTAAGGAACACACACGATAAATTTAAACGGTGATTGGTTCTTGATCCTCGCGTTAAATTTTTGTGCAATCGATTTGAGCTTGATCTTTCATGGATACGAGTACTGAAAAATTGTCACGTATACAAGTGATTGCATTTTTATAGAGCTTTATTTTTTAATCGAAAAACGAAATATATAATTAAAGACAAAAAAAAAAAAAAAAAAAGAAGAAACAAAAAAGGAAGAAACAATTGAATATTCTCAAGCATCGAATTCATCGAAAATTTATCTTTGCTCTTCATCTTCAGTAACAATCTTTTTCTCTCAATGTGACAGGGAGTCAACTAGTAGTACGGGAAAGCAGAATACCGTAACAGGAAGTTGTTTTCTCCACATATTTTAATCTACGCGGCAGTTGATTTTCCGTCTTCGCACGTTGCATTCGCACAATTATCCGTCTCTGAAGGGCCATCTGGATTGGTCGCGCGAATTATGGGGCTCGAGGGTCGAGAACACTCTAACTTCTGAACAAAGTTTGTACTCGTATCTAATTGGGCAGATTCGGAACTGGATTCTTTTCTAGAAGATGACACGCCGTTTGTGGCACTCGATGTCCTAGTGTTTGTCGGCGACGAGGATGAGGAGGAAATAGATCGAGTGATTTTCAGCTCCGAGTCGGCAGGACTAACGTTGCCTTGCGTATCGCTCTCTTCGAACAGTTTTTTCAAATTGTTGCCAAGCTTCGCGTCGTCAGGATTTACACTCGACTCCGCCATAACGGTTAGGGCCAATGATTCCGATGTTTTTTTGCCTCGAGCACTGTTTCCCAACTCGCTTAATGGGATTCCAAATTCACGAGTGGCCCATACGTCGTTGCTAGGGCTACACGACGAGCCGCGAGGGAATTGAGAGACTTTGCTTTTTCTCGCGTCTTCCATGGAATGCCATCGATGGGATCTCGAGATCGAGGATCCTGGCGCGATCGTGTTCAAGCTGTTTGTCGGCACTATCCGATGAGGAAACCGCGGAGATCCCCGAATTTTTTCCCGCGACGATGTTTGGCTGGTGCTCGCTTCTACAAAAAGAGCGGTTCGAAATCCGCGCGTTACAGGCGACTCGCATGTATTTCGCTACGATTAGCTAACACCTCTAAATAAACACGCGTTTGGCGCGAAAGCATATGCTCGTTCGTGAAATAATTCACGAAAAATGATCAGTTTGAGCGTACTTACTGGGTGGTAGGCTGAAATTGACTCTGGGCTCGCTGTACTCTTTACGACGTAGCCCCAAGCTTAATCTGCGATCTTCTTCGCTAGTAATACTAATTATTGGTCCTGAGCCACATCGAGGATGAGGCGAACGACTGCCTTGGGCATTAACTTGACAGGTAGATGCTGCCTTTGTGCCTGGTACCAAACCAGCGATGTAGCCCATATGAAGCCGTAGTGCCGATGCTACTCCTATGAAATTTCAATACGGTCAATCGCTTCAAATTCGCATGTCGCGCGACGTTTCGTTATTAGTTTAGAAGAATTGTTTATATATATATTGTTTACCCGTAAACGATGCGGTAGAAGTTTTCCTGCTGGTTGGACGACTGCCGAAAAGGCTGAAGAGTCGCTGAAAAACGCCCAAACGATTTGGTCCTTCCGTCTCTCTTCGCCGGTGAAGTTTGTAAATGTCTGCGAGACTTCTTCTCGTGCCGTCCGGCTCCAAGTCTGGTTGACTGCTAAACGCTACAGTACCGCGGCGTATTCCTGATTTAAAAAAAAAAAGGAAAAAGAAAAGGAAATACAATCGTTAGTCAGTGTTGCACTCTTGATCAGTGGATACTAATAATCAATGACATTCGAGCCATAAGACGAACTGAAGCACGCAGCGCAAAAGCGGAAGCAGGTAAACTAATTGTAAAGTGAGATATCGTAGAAGAGGAAGGAGGAGAACCACTTGCATTTTTCACCCGAGTGCAACGTTCTAAACAAGATCTTTGTATTTACACGCGTGTGATTGTCTCTTAATGCATCTGCTCGAATAACCAAGAGGTTCGATCGACAAGCTCCACGGTATTTGCGAATTTGCCGAAAGAATAAACGAGAATCCTGTTTTACATATTTACAAATTCGATTAGTTGACCGTTGAGTTTGTCTATCGATTCTATTTAGCCGAATGTCACTCATAATAATTGCAAATATTGGGTGAAACGTGCAGTTTAGCGTGCAGAGAGAGAGAGAGAGGTATGTGCACGTACTATACTCCTGTCAGGGACTTGTCCGAACTTGTCATGAGGTTTGGGACACAGCTCGGGGAAATATGAATGCAGCTTGGTGTCTCGAATGGCAATTAATATGTCAGAAGTGTATGAACTATGTTCTCAAGCTCTTGCAACCTAATAACACAGACCAATGCACTGACAGGCTGACAATCAGACAGGTTGGTTTCGTGTTAACTGTTTCGTGTGTGTGATATTAAACAGCAGCTAACGATAAATTGTTTTATTTAATAGCAACGGACTGCTATTACTGCTGGACTCTTGCTCGAAACAATACGCGCAGTATAATGAACATTGTACGCTACTGGCAAACGCGAGAGAAACATTATTCAACAATGCAGTTCTCATGCAATCTCGGCTGAAAACAAGTAATACAAGCGTCTTTAAATATTGGTCAGATCACCAGGTTGGGGGTGGGAGTTTCGTTATTTCGCAAAACAAATCGGAACGTTTCCTTGAAACGTTTGATTACCCTATGATTCTAGCACCCTATGTATCGTTTCAACAATTTCAACAATTTCTTCGAATATCGGTACAAGCACGTATAAAACGTCAGAATCGTTCAAATAACTGCGTGCAATAAACGGAATTCTGTCACCTTTCTCGAACATCTGAATGATGGAAGGATGACGAAGAAGCGAGAAGAACATTAATCACGTTATCGTTCCTTCTTTCTCTCCTTGGTGGAAACAGTATATTCATCGTGCAAATTCAAATCGGAAGGATTTCATTTGGCGAGAGGCAACGAATCGTGAAACGGTCCTCGTTCGTCACGGGAATTTATTTGCACAACGAATTCTGCATCGTGTGACAAAGAATCTCACTCACCAGACGAATCAGCGGACGGCCAGCTTGCCCTAGGGATGACCGGTGGGAGGACGCTGAGCAATAACAAAGGTAAACCACCCCCGATGCTGGGATTGCGTTGTGGAATCGATGCGCTTGACGAAGCGTGCGATGGTTCAACCGGTTCCTGCGCCAATTGTTTCTCCAATCTGGCCAATTCTAGTTCCAGCTGCGCCATTTCACGACGGTACACACGGTTCTGCACTTCCACGCGGTACTGAAGCTCGCTGTCGCGCCATGAAATGCCATTTTGGTTAAATTAGTTAGAAAATTAGTGGCAGGCTGCGTCGTAACATGGTGCATGAGTGCCGCGCGTAACAGATTCGCGTGCCATTTTCTAAAAGAGAACAGTGTCATCGAGAACTTTGAACGTCTATCGTTCGTAACGCGATCTCGTTCCCTTCCCCCTAACTCGATATCAAATAAATTCTCAATGGGAAATTCAATAAACTTTCCCCGGTGGGGATCGTTCGGACGAAAATTCAGTGAAAGTCGGTAACTGAATAAAATATGATGAACGATATCTGTGACCTGGTTTAAACTGAATCGTTTCTTTGTACCATTAGGAACAACGCGAAGGGATGAAAGAATATCATTTCGAGCTGGATCATCGTTCAAAAGATTGGTTACCGAACGAAAGACCTTTGTCGTACCCGGCGCCATTGTGCTCCACTCCTCTTCCTTTGCTGCTGTTTTCTTCCGACATCCGTTTTCTTTCGACATCCTCTCTCTTGTCTGCGAAATAATTATTACGACAGCAGTAGCAGTTCACTTACGTTCTGTCATCGGTCACGAATCTCCTCGTATTGCATTCAATCTTCAGGCCGAGACTCTGCACAACGGGATCGGCTCTTTCGCCAGCCAAAATGTTTGTTAACTGAGGGAGAAACAGCAACGCCAGCGTCGCGGTCGTTGAAGCCAAGATCAGAGCGGTAATCGTAACAAAGGCCAAGGTTGCGCGGTCGGACATCAAATTCGCCAGTACCACTACGATCCCCGAAGTGATCACTACGAAATAAACGCTCATGCCGATGTATTGCGAGTCGTTCAAAGCCGGTATTTTCACGTGTCTGGAATTACAAGATAGAAATGTAAGAAAAAGGTGGAAACGTGTACTGAAATTTTGTTCCCTCAGAAAGTTAATTTTCTGTCGGTATTCTGTAGTTTATTAATGGAAATTTATAACAGGAACGCCACTAATGAGCTGGCAGCAAAAGTCAAATGAATTCATTGTTTCGTAACGCTTTGTTTCTTAACGAGTTGTGCACTGTTATTTGTCTTGATGATAATAATTGCATTAATAATTGTATTATACAATTTCTTAATAATTACATTTCAGTATCTAACAATAAGATATATTTTAAAATATACTCCTTTTTATATTTCGAATTGATGATATTCTGCCATTTGTCGATTAAAATATTATTAGAATTATATTAAATGTAATGCTTTCATAATTAAAAACAAAAGTCAATCAAACACGCTAGTGTTGTTTCAGATGGTGTCACAAATTGTGCACATCTGCCCATACGATAAATTTTTACGCGATTTTCACATAAATCCGTGATTTGACTTTGCATCGAAACCATTATTTTTATAATTTTATAAACGAAACACTTTTTTCAATCATGCGAAAGGTGACTATGAATTTTTTTCCAACATTCTTTCCACCAGCATGATATTTTTTTGAACAAACTCTTTCATATTTTTTCATTCTTCTTTATACTTCCTTATGTTTTCGTAAAAACATTGCAGAACTTCGTTAGTAAGCTTTCAAATTAATTGCGTTAATTTTCTCAGATTTTATTTCGAATAAATGCTGACAAAATAATCTTCTAGGAGACGAAATTAGGGTATCTTAAGTAGGGAATGAAACTATTGATAAAAATTGCTGTAACTTTACGAACGGACGAATCGGCACTTTTCGTTATTACGTCCTTGACTTAGTCTTGGCGACGCTTCATGCCGATAGTTCAATGACAATACTCCAGCAAAAAGAGGAAACATCTTTGCTAATGAACGCCCTAATGGCATCCCTCATTAAACTCCAATTCCGTTTCGACTTCGTCTCTTCAATTCGAAGTTCCACAGACTCCCTCCCCGGTGCGTTTGTTTTAATGAACTTTTATTCACATTATAAAATCATGCTCCACTATCTGTCGCACGAAATTTTAATCCAATACTTTTTACCTCGTTTCCCAGGCCATGTACACGCCGACGATCAGCAACAAGCCTTTGTAAATGTAGAGCGCGCCCAACCAGCTGTTCGTGTGTTGAGAACGGCACACCTCCACCTGTATCGAAAAGCAGCGACGTAAATTAATTGATTATCTGTCGTCGAAGGGATAATTGCCGCTGTCTTAATGAGGCTCTCGACCAGGGTTGCTGGAAAGGCGAGGATGAGAATTCTTTTTGAATAGCGTCGCGTCGACGTTTCATTTCGATACCTGAGGTTGGTAGACTACGCCTCTATCCTGTGGGTTAATCTCCAGAGTCAAGTTCCGGAGGTGACGTTGCATGGGGTCGAAAGTCACCCACAGGGTCACCACGAGACCGTCTATTAGCAGGAGGACGCAAATTAAACTTATAAGCTGAGTATCCTGAAGTAGCTGCAAATAGTAGAATTACACACGTGTATATGATGGTTCGTTCGAGATGCAATCTCGCGATTTGTAAGTTTGTTTTTTTTCTTCTTTTGATTTCATTTATCGGCCACATTAAACATCAACTACGCTTTCGATCGTATCGTACCTTGTTCTTGACAACGCCACTTCTGCTTCTTGTGAAAATTCGATGAACGCGATAGGTCTTGGTAAACATCGAGCCGAAGGCCAAGGAAAAACCAGCAGACAACAAGTACACTCTTGCCTGAAAAACGACAGAACGTACCGTAATTGATAAAAAATTACGAAATACGTGGAAATTGTATAAATAATAGAGGAGAGGCGAATTGATACAATCAATTATCTGTATACTGTGCGTCGTCCAATCAGGGCGAGATCTGTTATAAAGTGAATCTGTCTGTGTACATCGACATTGGTACTCGTTGTTCAATCATTTCTAGATTTATAGAGAAAACGGTCAATATTCATATTAACTTCTTAATCAATTCAAGATTAAGAACTATAACTTCAATTGTAATTATTTGAGACAAATAATTTATGTAGCAAGAGTCTACTGATTTATTCATATAGTAGAAGTTCGGGATCAAACAAATGGATTTAATCAGTAAGTTTAACCACTCAAATTATAAGTCAAATAAACAGTGTCTATATAAATGGAATTCTGCTATAATGATTTTTTGCGAAGTATGTACTTTGGTATGTAAAGCGGATTCAAAGCATATGATATGCCAAGATATGATAAAACACGGACACACACATTAACTGTTACTTAAATTTACAAAAGAATTAATTTAATTATTGTCCACTGTGTCAACTAAATTTTCTCATTTATGTAAGTAAATTATATTACAACCAATGTGATTATACACGAAATAATATATATTAAATAATAACAAAGATAATTATTAATAATTCTCAATATTTTTCAGCGAGACAAATTGATACATCTTGTTTTCATCAAATAAACCGTACTAACTTATTTTGTACGTCCCCTTTTCGAAGTTTCACTTACAATACATAACGTGGAACAATCAAAGTATATTTTAGTACATTTCTTATTAGTAACTACAATAGAATCTCGATTATCGGAACACCTATTGTCCGAGCTCTCCATTATCCGAACGTTCTATCATCAGAATGTTCTATCCGAATGGTACATTTCGTACTTCGTGCGTACGCAGTCCGTGCAGTGTTTATTCCCTTCTATCAAAATCGTTGAAGGTAATTATTGAAATGAGATGTTTCCACAATATTTGAATCTAATATTTACATTTAAAGCGGCCACAGTATAATGTCATTTCAAACCGTGAAATTATCAAGAGATTGAAAAGTGCGACGAGTATGCAACAAACTTGGTATTATTGAAAGCTGTCGTTTTATTATTCGAAAATTTGTTACAACTAATTTGAGATCTATTCAATTAATCAAGGTTCTATTGTAATTCAAACAAAAAGTCACAAAAAATGAAGAGCTCTCCCCTACACGTAGACACAATTGCATTTACGAAACTAACGACTGTTTGCAAACGGAAAATTAATGCTCACCGTGCAGACTGTAGGATAGTAATCGTTGCTGTCTGGTAGGGTGGCGTGATCCAAGCCCAAAAGTATGACCGCACCGTAGACCAAACCGCAGCCAACAGCGGCCATATTGTTCAGTCTAGGACTCGAAAGCTTTATGCTCCTGCCGGTTGTAAGAAATGAAACACTGTGCATCCTGTTATATGCGATCGATGCGACACAACGGAGGCATGGTAAGACTTACTTGTGTTTGCGAAAATGTAAATTGAACGCCAAGAAAGCGAACGCTAAAGTGACGCCAATGCTAGCGAGGCAAGTAACCGCTAGGAATGCCGCCGGTGCTACAGTCACCACTCTCAACCTGGTCGTGAGAAAAATAACCCATTTGGTATTCTTAGAATGTTCTTGAATAGTAACGACGCTCGTAAATTATCGGCGAATTTTCTAAGTTTCTCGGTTTTGTAATCCGGTAGTGTGGTTTTTATAATCCTTTAAATCTTGGCGTCTTTTGTAGGAGTAGACGACGTCATACAGAGAAGCGTGGTATCAAATGTATCTTCATCGTTCGTCGCATGCTCGCACGTTGTAAGAATCCATTTCCAACAGGAGGAACTTTTACAACTGTTTTATGCGAATCGCCCGTGCGATTGAATTTTAAAACGAAGTCGTTTTTAATCCCTTTGCAACGAAATATCTCGCGGTATCGATTATGATACGAGATACCTCACGATGCGATATTTATTTTAGCAAAATACCGTGCTTTGAACAATCTCACGCATCAGAAAAATAAAATTGCTCGTCTGTAAAAACAAAATATTTTCTCCACTCAACTACCCTCTCTCATATTCACACAAACGCGATATCTCGCGAACTGACATTTAACCGAATGGTTGGCCAAAGTATTTTCACTTCTTATAAGCAAACACGCGAAATATCTTGTCTAAAGCATGCCACGAACGGTATTGCGAGGTATTTCTACCTCGTCTACAGATACGAAGGATTTAACGTGCATGAATTCTCGTTACTTTAGAAAATCGCGCAAACAACGCGAACTATGAACAGGAGGGGCCATTCGATTTGTCTCGTTTGTCAACGAGTCAAAATGTGTCCATTACCTTCCGGCAATTCATTTGTCGTTGATTATTACCTTCGTAATGAAATACGTAAAAGAGTTTGATTGTCGTATCGTCCAGTGGTATATATAATTTTCAATTAACGTTGCGTCAATATATATATATATACTCGTACCCGCGATAGATGTTCGACCGGCGAAAGTAACGGAAAGGCAAAGCGCATAAACGTTAATAAATGATAATGTATGTAATTGGTCGCATCTATCGGCGGTGTAATGAGATTTCAATGTTCACGGAGGATAAGCGGATGATAAAAGCAGATGGAACGGCACATACCGGAAAACCCTGCGAGCCGCGGGGGGATGTCCGTCCGGCCACCTTGTCATTGCGCATCCTGGGCAATTCATTATCAGCTTTCCATCTTCTGGATTGAAGATCGCTATTCTTCTGGGAATGGGGCCTGTAAATGGAAAATCGTGAGAGATGCTCTCTCTCCTTTTGCCGCAAACGGGCGACTACTCGGCAAATTGAACAATCGGGCAAAACGCGACCGCTTCAACCGAGTGACAAACATCAAGAGCAAGATTTTAATTTCCTCTCGTTTCTCCTCCCTGCCTCCTTGTTTCGTTGTGCGTGTCCTTTTTCGCGGGGCAACAAATTACATTGTTCGAGGTTTGAGGTTTTAATCACGGAAGAGGTTTTAATCACGTAAATTATTCCAATTCGACGCCCCTCCCTCCTGCTCGTGTCACGGATTCACGACGAAATTAATTCGCAGCTTACGACACGGCGATAATAAGTATCGTGACGTGCAAGAAGCCTCCGGATTATCCGAGAGAAAAAGAGAGCCGAGAAAGTCGGAAGTTTAATTCCTATCTTCTATTCCACTCGCATCCATCGGGAAATCCGTTCTCCTATAAAATACCTTTTTCCCAGCTGTGCTCCACCACTTGCGCGACACGGCCGATAAAGTCGAATATGGGTACACGAAAGTTGCAAAGAGAGGGTGAATCGAGGATATAGAATTCCTATTTGCCTTGGTACGACCGCGTCTAAACGAGAGACTTGCCAAGGATTACGACGATTCGAATCGCCTTTCTTTTTCCTTTATTCTTTTCCTTTTTTCTTTTTTTTTTTTTTCGAACAGATTACCGGACAACGAGGCTGCGAAACGGATTCAATTTCGTTTCCGAAATCGAGTTCCCTGAACTTGAAGCGGGAGGCGCGAACAAAAGATATACCGCGCTGGTCGCTCGGTTGAAAAATGCTCGTCCGTCGAAGCTGTCGTCTTCGTACGTTTCCACAGACCAGACGGTATTGGGATTTTTCTCATCAGCTTAATGACAGCGGCCGGGTAATAATACTCATTTCGTTCCATTTTCGGTCCCCGCGTACCGGCGCGCGATTATTTTCGAGGACTGGAGATAAAGGAGGTCGACCGATCGTTTTTCGAGGCTCGCATTCACGGAAACTGCCGACGCGCGGGGTATCTGTTTCGCGAACCCCCGAACGAAGCTCCTCGATGCTTTTTCACCTTGGCAGCTACATGTTCGAACTTCTTCAGCGAATTTGCTCGCTCCTCAAATTGCACGCGACACGCGTAACTGTTTCTCGACGCGCGACCCCGCAAATGCGCCTTCGCAGCTTTTTACGAACTCGCCGGTAATAACGTCGCGATAGTTTCTGCGACACGGCGAACTCGTAAAATCGGTCTGACGTCAAAGTTTATTACGTTCGAACCGCCGCGACTTTATACCTCGATTCAGCAGGATTTACGTCGTAGACTGTAGTTACGTTGCGAGTTCGTCGTATCGCGTGTCATGTGATTCTTTTTTCTTCTTTTCGGCTTGATTCGAAATTCCACCTTGTGCAAAGCTGTCGTTTTCTTCCCCGCGACGCGCATTTCCGTTTGTCCGCGCTCGAGGATGTCTTAAAGATTGGGAAACTTTATTGTTTTCTGCCTTGACGTTGTTCCTGCTCTTTACGATGCTTGCACGCTAATGTAGTTGTACGTGTAGCTTATTTGTTACTTCTTTTATCGCTGGAATCCTTTCCTCTGCTGCGCTGTTGCGTTGCCTTTTGCCAGGCGAATTCTTCCTTGGTGTCCCTTCGCTGCTTTTGACTCCTAGAATTTTCTTTTTACTGTCCCCGCGGTGTGTCTTTTACGGCCAGAATTCCTTCCTCGTTTCCCTTGTCTTTTATACCTCAACTTTCTCATTCTTTGCAAGCTTGAATTTTCTA